>OX326997.1:80993480-82262409 GCA_946800695.1 Geum urbanum
CCATATTGTATTCAATTGTAACAGTCACAGCTCTCCTCTGCGCTATAGCTTGTTTGGAATCTTTAATTTGCCTCTGCCATGCAAGCTAAACTCTTACATTTGAGATTTCAGATCCAAAGGCAAATACATCAGTTATAGACATACTTCAACATAATTTATTAGACAAGCTGCAATATTACTCCAATTTTTTTGTTCTAGCTAATGTTCTAGATAGTTTCTCTCAAAGTTCTAATCTTGTTGGCTGTTAGCCTGTTACTCCATTGTAAAGTGTAGCTAGCAGAAGGACCATCTCGATCATGGACTTCATGAACAATGGCAAAGAGCCATATAGAAAGTAAAAAAAAAGTCCCTGAGATTTAGAACTTCGATCATGAGAATGACGACGACTTTGTGTAAAGTTGTTCACTTTACCTTTCTGTTTTTGTAGCTTTCACTTTGTCATTTTGCATTGTCACGGAGGTGATCGAGCAAGCTAAATTCGAGGCTTCTGTCTTTCATCAATTATGGGACAAGAGCACCAGAAATAAGACGAGTAAAACTTGTGTGGAAGTGAGGGTCTTGGACCCTGTCGGTGCATATACATCTTTGGAAATAAATGGCACAACGAAGCTGTGGGACCTATGATGGCTTTGAGGGACTAACTGGCCCTTAAAATATGGTATGTGCCAATAAGATATATGATCAATAATATCCAACGTAACTGATCAAGTACATGGACACAACGAGCAGATTTTATTCTTGGCAGTTTAATGAATGAACTCGATGAAGGAGGAAACAGGAGGGAAGGAAGGAGAGGTAGCTAGGTTGAAACAACCAACAAACTAAGACAATATGCATGGTAACAGTGCTGTGTCCGCTACCTGCTAATTAAGTACTAGTTTTAGTTGTGGAGTTTGATCAATTCTGACTGCTCTGTTTTGTTTCACTTTATGTACGGTTGTCGGTGGCTGTAAGTAGACCCGGTAAACGGGCGGGTTCGGACTGGTTATTAGTGGGCAGACTGTTAACGGGTTCAACCCGATATAACTCGTTAAACTTAACGGGTTATATCGGGTTAGTTCGATAAGATAGCGGGTTACCCATTGAGATCCAATAAGACCTGTTAAGTTTTTTTTTAATTATTTTATTTATAAAAAAACCCTTTTATTACCTCAAAATTTATTTATTTATTATTTTTAAAGAAAACTCTTTTATTATCTCAATTATTATCTCAACTACCGATATACAAAATCACAACTATGAATGTAAATTATCTAGTTAATTCTATATCAATTGTACCTGAAAGTAACTGCCCTATGCTATTTTAAATAAATAATGTTGTTGTGATACATAGAGTGATGAAGCAATGGACATCTTCAGGTAGTGCATGTTCAACATCAGTCTTACCAAAATCTAAATGAAATAATGTATTAGCTACTTTGCGTAGGTTAGACACGACATAGTATTTTCAATTTTAACTAACAACTCTACATGAACAAAATAAAAAGAAGTCAAATACAAAGTCCATCATATTTCAAAGTACAAAGGTCTCATTGTTCTTGTTCTCGGTCTCTTCTTTCTACCTTCCTCCTCTTTCTCCAGTTTTTCTCTAACACCTCTGCAAGCAATATCTCACACCTAACTAGTACTCAACCTGAAGCATCAAATTTTTAAAGCTCATATCAATTTTCTATTAACGTATGTAACATTGGAGAAATGAAAATGCAATTTTTTAAGAGTAGCATAGTACCAATCAAACCGTCCACATACTAGTATCAAAGCCCGATTGTGTTTCTGGCATCAATGACAAATCAAATATATCTTCTGTGAGCTCTTCGTCCTTGACATGGTTCTTGCCTAAATTCAAAGAAAAACTAACATTTACCAACAACAAAAAGCAAATGAATTATGTTCATATAACAATGCAACAACCTAATAGATGAATCAACCATTACCTTGGCTACCACCAAATAACCAATCCCGTGTGCATAACAAAGCTTGGACTGTTTCAGGCAATAATGAGCTCCGATATTGGTCCAATACGCTACCACCAACACTAAAGGCCGACTCAGAAGCAATAGTAGATATAGGAATGGCTAACACATCGCATGCCAAGTGAAATAAGACTAGATATCGGAACTGATTAACTTTCCACCATGTAATGATATTTAGTTCCTCCTTCCTCGGTAGCCTGATTTCATCTAGATACTGATTCAACTCGCTTTGAACACTTGTGATTGAACCAGTACTATAATGGTTATCAAAATCCTGCATAATTGGAAAGGAAAGAAAAAACATCACAACTAGGACCACACAACTAGAATAGAGCGAGTGAGAAAAAAAAGTGTGAGAAATTACCTCAAACAAGTCATCACCTTCAGTCTGAGAACTTTGACCCATTGCAAAATCATATTGGTTAGTAGCAGGCCTTCACTGTGTTGCATAAGTGTTGAATAGAGAAGACAGTGTATCCTTCATAAGTTGCAACTGTATAGAATCAGCACCATAAATCTTCTCGTAAGCCCACTCGACAAATTGCAACTTATATCGTGGATCATATATAGTTGCAATCCCTAAAATTAAACTGTAGTCTGACCAGTACTTTTCAAACTTGGCATTCATCTCAATCCCTAAATTTAAACTGAATATTGTGGTGGATGACAAAGACTTTCGGAAAGAATAAACTTGCTGTAGGATACTTGGTTCCTGAGAACAAGGATGTCACATCATAAAAGTATCCTAGGAACTTAGAGACTTTCTTAATCGTCTCCCACTCGTCATCCGATGGACAACAAAGAAAGTCCTTGTCCACTAGCTCCACGTGTCCTAAAGCACGTCGGTAGAATAAAGCACTATCAAGCATCAGATAAGTCGAGTTCCATCTCATGGGAACATCTTGCCTTAAGCCTCTTCTACTACTTCCCAACCCCACTTTTTCAACACAATCAAAAAATCTATACTTCTTTGCCATTGATACCCTTATGTACTTGATGCAATCACAGACTTTCAAAACCGATGGATCAACAGATTTCAAGCCATCTTGAACTATCAAGTTCAAGATGTGTGCACAACAACACATGTGGAAAATTTTTCCATTCATCAACAACAAACCCCTAAAGTTCAACTGAGTCATCAATTTAAATACAAAAGAGTCATTGGCTAAACCATTGTCTAATGTAATCGAAAACAACTTCTTTTCGATTCCCCACTCACTGATAAGAGAACCAACTTTTTCAGCTAAAGCTATCCCATTATAGGGAGGAGGCATATGGCAAAAATTTAAGACCCTCTTATGCAAATTTAATTTGTGGTCCATAAAATGAGCAGTTAAAGTAAGATAACCATCTGTTGCCACAGAAGTCCACAAATATGATGTTAGGCAAATTCTACCCTGAACTGAATCTAACATCCTCTGAATACTTAATTTTTCAGCTTCGAATATGTCTACCACATGATTCTTGATAGAATTCCTACACGGAAGCTTAAAACTAGGCAACACATATTGAAATGTATCTCTAATGCCCTCATACTTTACAAAGTTGAAAGGCAAGTCATGCCGTATTATGCCCTTTATCAACATATCAACAAATACGTCATACTCAAATGTAGGGTTTGGGGCTAGTGAGTCAGATACCTTCTTGCATGATTCATGGTGATGTTTCATAGTGGATGTCCCCGAGGAACCGCTACACACAGATTCGCGTCCGCAATTTTGACACTTTGCCCGTGGTATCTTATCAGAGCCTAACGGTAACATTCGGAATGACTCCCAGCATACAAACCTCTTCTTTCTTTGTCTACGGACTGATGTACCCTCTTGTTCACCGATGTTTGGTCCTTCATTTATCGACAAACACTACAAGAAAATAGCACTTAGACCACGGAAACGTAATTGTTCCGTGGTCCAAGTGACACTAGGACGACGGAGAAGTCTCCGTCGTCCAGGTGATCACCTGGACAACGGCCAGCAGGTACGTATGCAGTTAAAATTTGCTTAATATATATTTAGTGAAAACGTACGTACATACATGCATGGATGTTAGCTATATATATATACAGATTAAATTACGTACGTACGTAATTGATGGATCGATGTAGACCGAGTACGTATAATTAATTAAGCGTAAATTAATGGACTAATATATATATGTAATAATTAATTAATTATAATATTTTGTAACAGTATAGACAAGAGTTGGATGAAGTTGAAGAATAGATGTGATGTCCGGTATATGGATGAAATTAGCGAATTTGTGAATTTTGCGATAGAACATGGTCAAGGAAAGAAACGTTTCAGGTGTCCGTGTCAGAAATGTCTTAATTGTCAGTATGCGGAGGTTAATGTTATGGTGCAAAACCTGTACGAAAATGGTATGATGTGGAGTTACACTACATGGAGCGAGCATGGTGAAGCAGTAGAGTTCAGCACAACAGACTTCAGCACAGGGTACAGTTACAATGGTGCCTCATCCAGCGGGAGTGGTGCCGGACCCCCAGCTTGCAACCCAACTGCAGATTTGGTCCATGATGCGTTTCCGGGATGTAGTCATGGTGAACACCAATACCAAGACGGAGGTTACAGTACCACTAATGAGCATGATGACACATTCCCCGATGCTAGCTTGGCCACTGACACCAGCGAGATGGATAAGTACAACCGGATGCTACTTGAAGCGCAGACTCCGGTGTTCCCTGGATGTCGAGAGAATGTGTTGCAATATGTGATGGAGCAAATGAAGATAAAAGTGAAGCATAAAATGTCAGTGAGTGCTTTTGACGAAATTCAGGAGCAAATATGTAAGTTGCTTCCTGATGATCACAATCTTCCTAAATCTCATTATAAGGTTAGAAATATCTTGAGCAGCCTCGGCCAAAAGTATAGGATAATTGACGCATGTCCAAATGATTGTGTGCTATTTTACAAAGAGTATAAAGATTTGGACTATTGTCCCGTATGTGGCCAGTGCAGATTCCAGGTGAATAGAAAGAGTTCGAAAAAGAGAATTCCTGTGAAAGTTGTTCGATATTTTCCCTTGATTCCCAGATTGCAGCGCCTGTACCTGTCTCTACCCACAGCAGAGGCGATGCGATGGTACGCGGAAAAGCGAATAGATGACGATGTCCTGCGACACGCCGCGGATGGGGAGGGTTTCAAACATTTCGACAGAGAATTTGGAGACTTTGCTGCAGAGGTTAGAAATGTTAGACTCGGCCTATCTACAGACGTATTCAATCCTTGGGGAAGTAATAGCTCCGCCGTCAGCACTTGGCCAGTTATTCTGATGCCGTACAACTTGCCTCCGTGGATGTGCATGAACAAGGAATTTAATTTCCTTACCGTACTAATTTCAGGTCCTAAATCTCCAGGGAAGTGCTTAGATGTCTACCTTAGACCTTTGATCGACGAGCTGAAACTGTTGTGGGAAAATTGAGTCCCAACTTATGACAAATTCACTGACACGATGTTCACGATGAGGGCTGCCGTAATGTGGACGATCAGCAATTTTCCAGCGTATGGGATGTTGGCAGCCTGCAGGACAAAAGGATATAATGGATGTCCTATATGTTTGGACGACGTGAACTCTAGTTGGCACGCGGGAAAGGTGTGTTACTTGGGTCATCGTAGATGGCTTCCTCGCGACCACCCGTGGCGACAGGATGAAACTCATTTCGACGGGACGGTAGAGAACAATCCTAAACCTCGTAGTTGGTCGGGCGAAGAGATTTTAGAGAGGTTGAGCTATTTCGACTTTGGTATGTTGAGCAATGACGCGGATGTAAAGAAATGCAATCCAATTCCTCCACATGATCTGAGCTATTGGGATCATAAGAGTATATTCTTTGAACTCCCTTACTGGTCGAAGTTGAAGCTGAGGAACAACTTGGACGCGATGCACATAAAAAAGAATGTGTGCGACAGCGTGGTGGGAACAATTCTCGGTATTAAGTTCAAGACTAAAGATACTCCCAAAGCGCGCAAAGATTTGGAATCAATGAATCTATGTCGTCCCTTGTGGTTGAGGAGGGATAGGAAAGGAGTGTACAACAAGATGCCAGATGCACCTTACACAGTGAAGCCGACGCTTAGACGTTCTGTATTTCACTGGTTTAAGGGTGTTCGTTATCCGGCTACGTATGCAGCTACTATAACTGGAGCAGTGGACGAGGTGCAACACAAGTTTGTTGGTGTAAAGACACATGACTATCACGTTACGCTACAACGTCTGATTCCAGTGGTAATTCGACCATACTTACCTCGGGACGTCGTAGAACCAATAGTGGCATTGTGCAGGTGGTGGCAGAGGTTATGCGCCAGAGAATTAAAGAAGTCAGATGTGGTGGAATTGCAACAACAAATTGTGCACATCATTTGCAAACTAGAGAGGATTTTTCCCCCTGCTTTCTTTGACATCATGATTCACCTAATGATCCACCTGCCCGAGCAGGTGCTCATTTCTGGTCCGGTCCATTTGTTCCACTGGAGATTATATACTAGCTAGCTATATATATGTACTTATTCTTATTGTACGTTTGATTTTGTAGACAACTTGGACAGTATAAGTCATTCGTCAAAAACAGGTCGGCCCCGGATGGCTCCATAGCAGAGACATACCTAATGCATGAGTATGTTACTTACTGCAACATGTACCTCAAAGATCCACCACCTCCCACTGCCTCCTATCGCAGTGCCCGCATCAATCTTTCTGTCGTCACCAATGTCGTCCGACCGTTTAGAGGAGTATTAAAGGAATCGTTAACACGGGAAGAACTTATTGAGGCACATTGGGTAGTGTTACGAGACTGTGACGAAGTTGAGCCGTACATGATGTCATACAGGGAGATGCTTCAGGCGTTAAATCAAAACAAGAGTTCGGCGTGGATTGAGAAAATGGTTAAGAAGAAGTTTCTCGATTATTTCATCCAATGGGTACGTACGTACGTCTCGGTATTTAAATAGTAATTTATATACGTACATATCGATCATGTTTGGAGAAAGTAATTAAACCCTTATATTAATTTGTCCTTTTTCACAGATGATTGATCTGCAAAAATCTGAAAACCACAGGGGGTGGTGGTCATGGCCAAAGCACTTGCTAGCAGGGAAGCCAGTTAAACACTATATTTATCCCGGATGTTTTGTGAACGGTGTAAAGTTCCATTCATTGGCCCGAGACGAAGGAAGAAGAACACAAAACAGTGGGGTAGCGGTTGGGAAAGACAATGATCTATATTACGGGGCTATTGTATATATGGTTCAGCTATGTCACGGGAATGATGTCAACCTTTTCCTATTCAAGTGCAGATGGTTCAAGCGTACAAAGGAAGACCTGGGACTATTATCAGTCGATACAAACTCAAGCTGGTATGAGGATGAGCCTTTCGCTCTCGCCACCTTTGTAATACCCCGAAAATTAGTTTAATAGTTTAGATTATCGTATGACTCATTAAACTTAGAAATGACCATAATTTAGTTTGACCTTAGAGGTTTTAGAAATTCGATAAAATAATTGTCCGGCGAAGACAATGTATAAAAACGAGGTTTAGAGAAATATTAACGGAGTAGGGCAAATGGTCCAGTGGATACTTAAGTTCAAGTCAGGTACTCCCTAGTCTTGGGTTCGAGGCCACGAGCTGGAATCGTGAAACATTCCATTTTATAGGTTAGTAAAAATAATAAAAATATTTTAACTCTAGTTAGAAACGGTAAGAAACCCTAATTCCAACTAGCCGATTTTTTGGAAATGGAATTTTAGCAAAACGACCAAATTTTCCTTATTCGAATCTCTTCTCCGAATCGAACTTTGTATTTTAATATTGCAATTCATACCACTACAAGAAAATTGCACCTAGACCACGGACCATTTCCGTCGTCTAGGTGCAGTTTTCCGTCGTCTAAGTACTTAGACGACGGAATCTCCGTCGTCCAAGGTCTGTGCTCCAAGTGCTGTCGTCCAAGCACCTGGACGACGGAGATTTAGTGATCCGTCGTCCAAAGTCACTTGGACCGCGGACATTATCCGTGGCCCAGGTAGACACCTGGACGACGGAAACTCTAAGTCTCCGTCGTACAGGTGTATACCTGGGCCACGGAGAAGCTAGCATTATCCGTGGCCCAGGTGTTCACTTAGACGACGGAAAATTATACCTGGGCCACGGATAATGCTAGCTTCTCCGTGGCCCAGGTATACACCTGGACGACGGATAACTAAGTCTCCGTCGTCCAGGTGAACACCTGGGCCACGGAGAACGGCAGGGTTTAGGGTTTAGGGGTTAGGGGTTAGGGGTTTAGGGTTTTCCACCTGGACGACGGAGAACATAATCTCCGTCGTCCAAGTGAATATTTAATTTTTTTTTTAAAAATGAAATTAAATATTATTAATTTAATTTATTATTAATTTAATTTAAATAATGAAAAATACTAAAATTAATTAAATAAACTAAATTTTGAATATTACTTAATTATTAAATAATTAAATTAATTTGTACATACATGAATAATCGAAAAAACCCATAAATTAAAAATTAAAATATTGTTCGGAATGCGGAAAGAAACGAGATAATAAACTACTAGCTAGCTAATACACTGGAGGAGCAGATGCGCCGCCGAGTCCTCTGCCTCCAGCCGGGTCGTTGTCGTCGGGGTGTGGGTTCGGAGGAGGTTGACATACTTCTCGATTTTGTTGCATGAGAGCGATGAGTTGGGCTATTTGTGCTTGTTGTTCGTTAAGTCTTTGCCGCATTGATTCATTCTCCTCTCGTGCCAGTCGAGCCTCTTGAATGGCTGCTTCGACGGCCGCAGCCTGACTCCTTCTCCGCTGCCCCGAACCTCCCGTAGATGATGAGCCGGAGGTCGTCGACAAATCTCGTACCACCCTAGGCCCAAAGTGCCTAACCTCATTACCAGCTCTACGACCGTAGACCTCATCCGCGATTGCAATTTGGCTCTCTAAGGATAGAGGAGGCAGGTCTTCCGGCGGCACATCTGGGAACGCAAGCTGAGTGTTAGCCAACTCTTCATGCGCACGCTCTATCGCCCTTGCCTACAAAAGAATAATTAATTTATTATAATGAAATCATATTTAAATAATAATTAGTATAATTAAAAGCACATATATATATAAATATATATCACTTACGCCGCATTGACTCGCTTCATTATCGAGCCCAGGCGTCACGTACGCGCTTATGCTTGCATCAAGATAAGGGTGTTTGGAGCCCTTATCCTTGTGCTCCTTGGCTATTTGAATGAACTGCTTGGCGCCAGTAGTATGGTGTTTGTCCTTCTTCCCCCGGTTGGCTTTGTTGACACCGGAGAATTTCTGTTACACAACATAATTAAATCATTAAAAAATGAATAACTACAATTTAAATAATTCAATTATCTAAATTGAAATAAAAAAATAAATTAATACCTTAAATTGTTCATCGGCAAAGTGGTTACACAACCACTCCCACTCATCTTCTCTCTCCCCTTGCAGCTCTACCGGGGGAGGCACGGGACCGACATCTTTGAAGTACTTATGGAGCTTGTACTTCCAATCTTTGTAGATGGAGTTGGCGGTTTGGTTGATATGCCTCAACATAGCCGGTGTCGGATCCACGTCAAATTGTTCCTATCAAAAATAAATAGAAAATTATAATCGTATATATTATGAAATTTTAGGCCGAGATTAACAATATTATATAATAACTAAATTGGACGTATTACGTACCGAAAGATCTTTGAAGACTTTCGCCTTCTCATGATCCGGCGCCTCCTTCCAAGTAGGGGCAGTGATACGAACCCGGTTACGGATGATTGATCATATCCCATGCGCCGAGAGACTTGCTAGCTGAGCTGTGGGAGGGCCACCAGTGAATTCGTCATACGGCAAGTCGATCTTTTTACCAGTCGCCTTGCAAATACGCTCCGCTTTGCCCCCTTTAACGAGACCCCGAGTCCTTTTCGGTTCCGGGTCAGTGGGGGCCCTCCTTTGCCTACGGCGGGCACTGTACATGATTGATTCGGCGGTCGAGGACGCCTGAGTACTTCCCGTTGAATGGGTACCGGGCGTCGGAGATTGGAAGGGGTCGACGTCATCACCGCTCGAGATGAATGGAGGAGCGGGAATTTCCCCAGAGGGCGCTACGGACGGACCAGATGATCCGTCCGGATTGAGAGCGTCGTTGCCCTCCTGTTGAACCCAACCGACTTGGGCCGCCAACATTCGGAGCATCTCATCTTCTGCCTCCTGTTGGGCTTTCTTCTTGCCGGATGTGGTCTTTGGCGGAGCCATTTAAACCTAAGAGTACGGTGTTAAAATACCTACTTACCATAATAATTACAAGTGCAAAATTTACGCTAATTAAGTACGGTTAAGATTTAAATAGAGTACACAAGCTTGGTTTTTTCGGTCGTTCAATGGACGTGCGACCCGCGCGATAAAGTGTAAATTTTCAATTAATCAGCCTTGGTTAAATCGAAAAACATGGCCAGTTAGGGATAGAGATAACGCGAGAGGCAGGACTAATTTCGACAAAAGTCTTTCTTAGTCCAAATCCTGTCACCAGTCATAACCCGTTTCTAGACACCATGTCCGACATTCGGCCAATTTTTTGAAAATTTACACTCCCTCAAGTCCTTTGCAAACTCCGCCCTCAACCTCGTGTCCATAACTTCACTTAGGTTATGGTGTGCGGTGATGAAATCCACACATCACGAGGGGTTAAGGAGATAAACTAGGAAAATAGACGTCATCTATTCCAAAGAGTGCGACTTAATAAACCAAGCCTATGTACTAAATTTAAATCGAACACGTACTACCATGCAATTTACTCGAAAATACACGTAATTAATTATCAATTAATTAAAACAATAATGAATTACAATAATGAATTATTATTTATCATGCATATAATAATAATTATTCATTTACCAATATAATTAATTATTATTAACAATAATAATTATTGCTATTATTTAATTTTAACTAACAAATATAAAATTATTACCAAATAATTAACAACTAATAATAATTATCCCAATATTAATAATAACAACTCATTAATGATTATAATTATAACTATTAATTATTTTAAACTAATTAATAAATTAAAACTATTTATTAATTAAATAATTAATTAATTAACAAAAATGTAAAAGAGGTAAAAAATAGAATTATTACCTCGTCGGAATGTCGCCAGAATATCGGAAGAGTTGAATCGTCGGAGAGGAGGAACCACGCCGGAAAAAAGGTCGTCGGAGCGTCGCCGGAGGAGGATCGCCGGAGGAGAGGAGAGGAGAGGAGAGGGAGAGGAGGAGATGGGATGATGAGAAAATGAGGGGGGGTGCAACTCTATTTATAGAGTTGCATTTAGACGACGGAGCACTATTCTCTAGGGCCATCTCCGTCGTCCAGATTCAAATTACGTTAAAAAAAATTTAAAAAATAATTCGCTAGGAATTTAGCGATCTGTCATTCGAGTGAAATAGTCGTTCAATATCGATGAACACATCGTATATATGAACAGTTAAATTTGAACCAACGAATAATTTTTCGTTTTGAAAGTTGTTAAGTATCGATTAATCCTTACGACTTAAGTGTTCATGAGTAGAGGCTCATTTACAGCAGAGTATTAACGAAATTGAATTTGGACAAAACAACCGTTGGATATGTTCATCGTAACATAATATATAATTGTCTTCAAAGGACCATAAAATAATAAGTTTGGGAAGGGTTTGATCGGCACAGTCAACCGCAAAACCGATAATTTCACAAACCGGAAACGTGGATACAAGGCATTTCGCAACTCCGATTTTCGAACCGTCGAAGCTCACACACCAAGAATTGTTTACTCTAAAGTCTTGATGAAAAGACTTTGCATTGGAAGAAGGTCTAGATGGTCGTTGTCTTAGAAAAAATTACGATATCTGCACCTGGACGACGGATAATGACGTTCTCCGTCGTCCAGGTGCATAGACCCTGAATTCAGGGGTTAGGGCCTTACTGTTTAGGGTTTAGGGTTTGTGAACTTGGACGACGGACAATGACCATTCTCCGTCGTCCTAGTATGTACCTGGACGACGGATAATGACCATCTCCGTCGTCCAGGTGTAAAAACCCTGAATTCAGGGGTTAGGGCCTTAGAGTTTACGGTTTAGGTCGTCCCCGGTCATTTGTGTGTCCGTTCAATTATTCTGATTCAAAAATATAATTAAAAAATTGATCGATCGATCTGAACTTCTAGATTTAGGGTCAAGGATTTAGCTAGGGTACGTTTTATATGAGATTGAGATTTGGCGCCAATATTTATTAATTTCTCCGTTGGCCAGGATATATAATTCAGATTAATTTCTTACCGTAAACCGGCATCGATCATATATATATTACAATAATTACAGTAATTAATTACCAATTAATCTCCCTCGTCGTATGACCGTACTCTTCGTCATAATCATCATCGTCCTCATCCCCGTTAGTCGACGGCTCATCCTCGTCATCTTACTCAACATCGTCCGACGAATAACCTGAGTCCTCGTCCGCGTCCTCTTCCTGCTCGTCTTCTTCATCTACCTCATCGATAATCTCATCTTCAGTTAGATTTGTACAACCATCAGGCATGGGTAACCGTTCACCATCTTGAACCAGGTCCATTATATCGGAGCGAACCATAGAAATATTAGGCTCTTGATAGGCAGGAATGTCTCTTTCTGGTTCAGCAGCATCTTCAGTCGTCGTCGGTGTCCCTTCAATTGTCTCTGTATTCCATATTCCTCGGTGAGAGATATGGTTCACTATTTTCCACCCTTCACCGGCTTTCGGATCGTCGAGATAGAACACCTGCCGAACTAAGGTGGCGAGAGCGAAAAGCTCATCCTCATACCAGTGCGAGTTTGTATCGACTGATAATAGTCCCAGGTCTTCCTTTGTACGCTTGAACCATCTGCACTTGAATGGGAAAACGTTGACATCATTCCCGTAACATAGCTGAACCACGTATACAATAGCCCCGTAATATAGATCATTGTCTTTCCCAACCGCTACCCCACTGTTTTGTGTTCTTCTTCCTTCATCTCGGGCCAATGAATGGAACTTTACACCGTTCACAAAACATCCGGGATAAATATAGTGTTTAACCGGCTTCCCTGCTAGCAAGTGCTTTGGCCATGACCACCACCCTCCGTGGTTATCAGATTTTTGCAGATCAATCATCTGCGAAAAAGGGCAAATTAATATAAGGGTTTACTTTCTACAAACATGAGCGATATGTATTTAAATAATTAATACCGAGTCGTACGTACGTACCCATTGGAAGAAATAATCAGAAAACTTCTTCTTAACCATTTTCTCAATCCACGCCGAACTCTTGTTTTGATTTAACGCCTGAAGCCTCTCCCTGTATGACAACATGTACGGCTCAACTTCGTCACAGTCTCGCAACACTACCCAATGTGCCTCAATAAGTTCTTCCCGTGTTAACGATTCCTTTAATACTCCTCTAAACGGTCGGACGACATTGGTGACGACAGAAAGATTGATGCGGGCACTGCGATCAGAGGCATTGGGAGGGGGTGGATCTTTGAGGTACCTGTTGCAGTAAGTAACACACTCATGCATTAGGTATGTCTCTGCTATGGAGCCATCCGGGGCCGACCTGTTTTTGACGAATGACTTATACTGTCCAAGCTGTCTACAAAATCAAACGTACACATTACATAAGTACATATAGCTAGCTAGCTAGTATATATATAATCTCCAGTGGAACAAATTAATTAATTAGTTGTACGTACCTTTCTTGAGGATACATCCAAGTGTACTGGACCGGACCAGAAATAAGCACCTGCTCGGGCAGGTGGATCATTAGGTGAATCATGATGTCAAAGAAAGCAGGGGGAAAATCCTCTCTAGTTTGCAAATGATGTGCACAATTTGTTGTTGCAATTCCACCACATCTGACTTCTTTAATTCTCTGGCGCATAACCTCTGCCACCACATGCACAATGCCACTATTGGTTCTACGACGTCCCGAGCCAAGTATGGTCGAATTACCACTGGAATCAGACGTTGCAGCATAACGTGATAGTCATGTGTCTTTAGACCAACAAACTTGTGTTGCACCTCGTCCACTGCTCCAGTTATAGTAGCTGCATACGTAGCCGGATAACGAACGCCCTTAAACCAGTGAAATACAGAACGTCTAAGCGTCGGCTTCACTGTGTAAGGTGCATCTGGCATCTTGTTGTACACTCATTTCCTATCCCTCCTCAACCACAAGGGACGACATAGATTCATTGATTCCAAATCTTTGCGCGCTTTGGGAGTATCTTTAGTCTTGAACTTAATACCGAGAATTGTTCCCACCACGCTGTCGCACACATTCTTTTCTAAGTGCATCGCGTCTAAGTTGTTCCTCAGCTTCAACTTCGACCAGTAAGGGAGTTCAAAGAATATACTCTTGTGATCCCAATAGCTCAGATCATGTGGAGGAATTGGATTGCATTTCTTTACATCCACATCATTGCTCAACACACCAAAGTCGAAATAGCTCAACCTCTCTAAAATCTCTTCGCCCGACCAACTACGGGGTTTAGGATTGTTCTCTACCGTACCGTCGAAATGAGCTTCATCCTGTCGCCACGGGTGGTCGTGAGGAAACCATCTATGGTGACTCAAGTAACACACCTTCCCCGCGTGCCAACTAGAGTTCACGTCGTCCAAACATATAGGACATCCATTATATCCTTTTTTCCTGCAGGCTGCCAACATCCCATAAGCTGGAAAATCGCTGATCGTCCACATTACGGCAGCCCTCATCGTGAACATCGTGTCGGTGAATTTGTCATAAGTTGGGACTCCATTTTCCCACAACAGTTTCAGCTCGTCGTTCAAAGGTCTGAGGTAGACACCTAAGCACTTCGATGGAGATTTAGGACCTGGAATTAGTACGGTAAGGAAATTAAATTCCTTGTTCATACACATCCACGGAGGCAAGTTGTACGGCATCAGAATAACTGGCCAAGTGCTGACGGCGGAGCTATTACTTCCCCAAGGATTGAATCCGTCTGTAGATAGGCCGAGTCTAACATTTCTAACCTCTGAAGCAAAGTCTCCAAATTCTCTGTCGAAATGTTTGAAACCCTCCCCATCCGCGGCGTGTCGCAGGACATTGTCGTCTATTCGCTTTTCTGCGTACCATCGCATCGCCTCTGCTGTGTGTAGAGACAGGTACAGGCGCTGCAATCTGGGAATCAAGGGAAAATATCGAACAACTTTCACAGGAATTCTCTTTTTCGAACTCTTCCTATTCAACTGGAATCTGCACTGGCCACATACGGGACAATAGTCCAACTCTTTATACTCTTTGTAAAATAGCACACAATCATTCGAACATGCATCAATTATCCTGTACTTTAGGCCGAGGCTACTCAGGATATTTCTAACCTTATAATGAGATTTAGGAAGATTGTGATCATCAGGAAGCAACTTACAAATTTGCTCCTGAATTTCGTCAAAAGCACTCACTGACATTTTGAGCTTCACTTTTATCTTCATTTGCTCCATCACATATTGCAACACATTCTCTCGACATCCAGGGAACACCGGGGTCTGCGCTTCAAGTAGTATCCGGTTGTACTTTTCCATCTCCCTGGTGTCAGTGGCCAAGCTAGCTGCGGGGAATGTGTCATCATGCTCATTAGTGGTACTGTAACCTCCGTCTTGGTGTTGGTGTCCACTATGACTACATCCCGGAAACGCATCATGGACCAAATCTGCAGTTGGGTTGCAAGCTGGGGGTCCGGCACCACTGCCGCTGGATGAGGCACCATGGTAACTGTACCCTGAGCTGAAGTCTGCTGCGCTGAACTCTACTGCTTCACCATGCTCGCTCCATGTAGTGTAACTCCACATCATACCATTTTCGTACATGTGTTGCACCATAACATTAACCTCCGCATACTGACAATTAAGACATTTCTGACACGGACACCTAAAACGTTTCTTTCCCTGACCATGTTCTATCGCAAAATTCACAAATTCGCTAATTCCATCCATATACCGGACATCACATCTATTCTTCAACTTCATCCAACTCTTGTCCATACTGCTACAAAATATTATAATTAATTAATTATTACATATATATATATATATTTGTCCATTAATTTACGCTTAATTATACGTACTCGATCTACATCGATCCATCAATTACGTACGTACGTAATTTAATCGATCTGTACATATATAAATATATAGCTAACATCAGCTAACATCCTTGCATGTATATATATACGTACGTTTTCACTAAATATATATTAATTAAGCAAATTTTAACTGCGTACGTACGTACCTGCTGGCCTTCTCGATATCTGTACGTTAATTAAGCTAACTAGATAGTCAGCGGAGATCTCTTATCGATCCTGATTCTTCTCGGCCTTCTAGCTAGCTAGCTCCCTTCTCCCTTCTCCTTCAATTCTTCTTCAAATGGAATGAAGAGATCGAGGAATGAATTCAGTTTGGCATCGGGCTTATATAATGCTTCACTTAGACGACGGAGGTGTCGGTACGTCGTCTAAGTGGAAGTACGTTACGTACTCGGACGACGGCGTGTCGGTCCGTCCTCCAGGTGATCACCTGGAGGACGGAGAAGACTCCGAGGTCCAGGTGATCACCTGGATGACGGAGAATACCGTCTCCGTCGTCCAGGTTATCACCTGGACCTCGGAAAGTACTCCGTGGTCCAGGTGATCACCTGGACGACGGATATGGTATTCTCCGTCGTCTAGGTGGTACTTGGACCACGGAGTATTTTCCGTGGTCTAGGTGTCACTTGGACCACGGAACAATTACGTTTCCGTGGTCTAAGTGCTGTTTTCTTGTAGTGTTAGTAAAACCATACATTTTCACACATCACATTACATATTACAATCACATGCATACATAATCACATTTCAACATTTCAATCAGATTTCCAACCACATTACTATTGTTTTGACAAGTGAATTTTAACCCTAGATTTAGTAGCCCAACTATTTCATTGTCAACTTGTCTACAAAAGTCTACAAAAATAGTTATGAATTTATTTCCCATGTCTCCTCTCATGTCTATATAAATCACCCTTGAGTTCAATCTGATTTTTTGCACCACTTCAATCTCCCCCTTACGTACTGATTTGAAGTCCTCCCAAAAGTTGCAATGCAACTCCCCTAAAATTCCACACCAAACTACATTTCTTTCAAATACTTTAGTAGTTAATTCATTTGCTTCAAGAGTGTCACTTGAGTTAATCAAATACCTCCATCACCTACTGAAATTCTTGAGTAAGTACATGAGTACATTCCTATACTTCTTTATCTTTAAGATTACATCAAAGTGCATGGCTAAGAATAAAAGAGAAATAATGAGCCTTAGTATAAATTTAATATTTTCGTTTCTGTTAAAGTTTTAATTAGTTAAATGTTTTTACATATTCAGATTCTACACAAAAATTTATTCAACTTTGGCTTTTGAATCGCTTAAAAAGGTTAAGTAATGAGAAAGTTATGGCTAAAACAAGTTTTGCTAATCTTTCCCTTAATCATGTTCGAAACCTCTTAATGTGCTCTTAACTTGAAATATTCATATCTCACTCATTTCTTAACCAAATTTAGTGTTCTTTATATCAAAACGAAGCTTAGGAGTTCAACTATCAATCTGGAAAGTTTGAAAGGCATTAATTAATTAATACTTACTAACTAATTAATTCGTGCAAATGAGCTTAATAGCGAGCGTAACCATTTCTGGACAGTTGCTAAGCATTTTTATTTCTGGACTTGATAACTCCCTACCAAACTTTGTGATTATTACCATTGGATTCCTCTCGAAAAACACTTCGAGATGGTATACTCACTTCTTTGATTTCGACATAATATGGATTAATTATAAAACGGATCAAATGGAGGATTTCGGACGGACTACCGCCGAATGATACTTTTGGTCCAAGGATTAATAATTTTATTTTCTACATTTGTACTTTATTTTTATTTACTTACTCGCATTATTTACTTCTTAAGTTTGATTTGGGACTAATGGAGGATTTCGGACGGACTACCGCCGAATGAAACTTTTGAACCAATGATAACTAATTTTTATTTCAAGTTTATCTACTTAATCGCTCTGTCTATTTACTCTCAAATATAATTTGGAACAAATGGAGGATTTCGAGCGGACTAACGCCGAATGAAACGTTTGGACCAAAATTGTTAATTAATGAAATACGTTTAAGTTTGATCTTTCTTCCTTTACAAATTCTATTACGTATATATTCATTACAAAATTATGATGTAAATATATACTCTATGATCTATATACATAGTCTTAATTAAAGACTTGTTGTGATCGTTATGGTTGAAGTGTGAAGTCGGGTGTATAGTACGAATTAACTCGTGCTCAAGTGTATTGCTGGTAAATTATTTTGTTATTGTGGGAGTTAGCCAAGGGCCCTAGTCCCTTACATATAGTGCACTATTATACTCTAAGGAATGAATTGTGTCAAACCGGGAGTATACATGCTTGGGCAGGTGGCCTTAGAATGCTATGGCTTTATATTTACTGGTGTTGTGAGACTAAGCACATGATTTCTTTTGAGTAATTACCAGTTAATCTAAAAGAATTCACTTCGGAAGTATTTGTGTGTTTATGTGTAGATGTGAAGTTATACAAGTATGTGTATATATATATTATGTACCTAATTGTATATATTACAAAGACGCAAGTATAAGTATGGAAGAATAACCGGTTTCAATATTTCACCTTTTTGAATTGGTTGTTCAGTTTGATGTTTCTTAGAAATAATTTAGTATATGCTTGTAAGCTGTACTTACTGGGTCAGTGTGACTCATGGTACTACATCTTTCTCCTTTTCAGGTGATGAGTAGAATGCTTGGGGAAAATGGGATACGTCGCCTACTAAATAAACGAATTATTTTCTACTTGTATTTTGAATTGAATAAATGTAATGACTATTATTTTCAAAAACTTCGGTATTGTAATATTAGCACTTTTTTTCTTCAATAAATGTACTATTCAGACACCTTGATTTTTGAAATTATTTGGGTTTTTTATTCACATCACAAATCCTTACACCATATTTCAGTATAATACTGGCTCCGAATTTGGGGGTGTGACAACCTTAGTTCGGCAGGTGTTCTATCTCGACGATCCGAAAGCCGGTGAAGGGTGGAAAATAGTGAACCATATCTCTCATCGAGGAATATGGAATACAGAGACAATTGAAGGGACACCGGCGACGACTGAAGATGCTGCTGAACCAGAAAGAGACATTCCTGCCTATCAAGAGCCTAATATTTCTGTCATCCGCTCCGATATAATGGACCTGGTTCAAGATGATGAACGGTTACCCATGCCTGATGGTTGTACAGATCTAACTGAAGATGAGATTATCGATGAGGTAGATGAAGAAGACGAGCAGGAAGAGGACGCGGACGAGGACTCAGGTTATTCATCGGACGATGTTGAGTACGATGAGGAGGATGAGCAATCGGATACCGGCGACGAGGATGATGAGGATTATGATGATGACTACTTAACTAAGACGAGAAAAATTAATTGGTAATTAATTTATGTAATTATTTTAATATATAATCGATGCATCAACGATCAATAATTAATATAAATATTATAAGGAGGAGAATGTATATATATATATATATATGTACGTACGTATATCTTCGACTTTGTGTACTTAATTAATTAATTACACGCGTCCATGCTCTATCGGATATATCGGATCGACCGACGAACGTAAACTAAATTAAATTAATTAATTAATCCGAATTATATATCTTGGACAACGGAGAAATTAATTGCAGGTTGTCGCCTTTGGGTATTTTGGCTATCTCCCTAAATCCTCGACCCTAAATCTAGCAAATCGGATCGATCGATCATTTATTTAATTTTTTTTTTTTGATTCAAAATAATTGAACGGACACACAAATGACTCTGGACGACCTAAACCCTAAACCCTAAGGGCCTAACCCCAGAATTCAGGGTTTTTACACCTGGACGACGGAGATGCTAATTCTCCGTCGTCCAGGTACACACTAGGACGACGGAGATGGTCATTCTCCGTCGTCCAAGTGAACAAACCCTAAACCCTAAACAGTAAGGCCCTAACCCCTGAATTCAGGGTCTATACACCTGGACGACGGAGATGAGATATTCCGTCATCCAGGTTAGCACCTGGACGACGGATAACTTAATATCCGTCGTCCAGGTGATTACCTGGACAACGGAAACGCTCATATCTGTCGTCCAGGCGCAGATATCGTAAATTTTTCTAAGACAACAACCATCTAGACCTTCTTCCAATGCATATTCTTTTCGTCAAGACTTTAGAGTAAACAATTCTTGGTGTGTGAGCTTCGACGGTTCGAAAATCGGAGTTGCGAAATGCCTTGTATCCACGTTTCCGGTTTGTTAAATTCTCGGTTTTGCGGTTGACTGTGCCGATGAAACCCTTCCCGAACTTATTATTTTATGGTCCTTTGAAGACAATTATATATTATGTTACAACGAACATATCCAATGGTTGTTTTGTCCAAATTCAATTTCGTTAATACTCTACTGCAAATGATCCTCTACTCATGAACACTTAAGTCGTAAGGATTAGTCAATACTTAACAACTTTCAAAACGAAAAATTATTCATCGGTTAAAATTTAACTGTTCATATATACGATGTGTTCATCGATATTGGACGACTATTTCACTCGAATGACAGATCGCTAAATTTTTAGCGAATTAATTTTAAAATTTTTTTAACGTAAATTGAAC
Source organism: Geum urbanum (assembly GCA_946800695.1). NCBI lineage: Eukaryota > Viridiplantae > Streptophyta > Magnoliopsida > Rosales > Rosaceae > Geum > Geum urbanum. The sequence continues at coordinate 81,014,272 of OX326997.1, forward strand.
CTGGACGACGGAGAATGACAATATTCGTCGTCCAGGTTCAATTTACCATGGTGGTTCGATTTTTTTTTTGATGAATATTTAACTTGGACGACGGAGAACGTCATTCTCCGTCGTCCAAGTCGAAAATCATGGCAGTTCGATTTACCGCCTCAATTTTCGGCGCCGCTTGAATTTCCACTTAGACGACGGAGAATCAATTCTCCGTCGTCCAAGTCCAAATTTATGGCGGGTGAAACGTCCCGCCCATTAATTACGCGCCGCTTCGAAAAATTTTAACCCTTCACTTAGACGACCGAAAACACTGTTTCCGTCGTCCAAGTGCACTTAGACGACGGAAAATAGTGCTCCGTCGTCTAAGTGAAACTCTATAAATAGAACAGCACCCCCCTCCTTTTCTCATTCCATCTCCTCTCCTCTCCTCTCCTCTCCTCCGGCGATCCTCCTCCGGCGACGCTCCGACGACAATTTTTCCGGCGTGGTTCCTCCTCTCCGACGACTCAACTCCGGCTATATTCCCGATTACTCCCGTGAGGTAAATTTCTATTTTTTTCCTTATTAAAATTATTTTCATTTAATTAATTAAATTCTAAATATAATTTATTAATTAGTTTTAAATATTTCATTATTGTAATTAGAATAATTGTTAGTGGTTAATTATTGTAATTAATAATTAATTAAATGCATAATTGTAATTAGTTGATAATTAATTAAATGAATAAATTTATTATTGTAATTATTTATTTTTAGTTGATAAAATAATAAATTTATTATTGTAATTAGTTCATAATTAATTAGTTGATAAATAATAATTTATTATTGTCATTATTTATTGTTTTACTTAATTGATAATTACGTGTATTTTCTAGTAAATTGCATGGTAGTACGTCTTCGATTTAAATTTAGTACATAGGCTTAGTTTATTAAGTCGCACTCTTTGGAATAGATGGCGCCTCTTTTCCTAGCTTATCTCCTTAACCCCTCGTGATGTGTGGATTTCATCACTGCACACCATAACCTAAGCGAAGTTATGGACACGAGGTTGAGGGCGGAGTTTGCAAAGGACTTGAGGGAGTGTAAATTTTCGAAAAATTGGCCGAATGTCGGACATGGTGTTTAGAAACGGGTTATGACTGGTGACAGGATTTGGATCTAAGAAAGACTTTTTAACGTAATTTGAATCTGGACGACGGAGATGGCCCTAGAGAATAGTGCTCCGTCGTCTAAATGCAACTCTATAAATAGAGTTGCACCCCCCCTCATTTTCTCATCATCCCATCTCCTCCTCTCCCTCTCCTCTCCTCTCCTCTCCTCCGGCGATCCTCCTCCGGCGACGCTCCGACGACCTTTTTTCCGGCGTGGTTCCTCCTCTCCGACGATTCAACTCTTCCGATATTCTGGCGACATTCCGACGAGGTAATAATTCTATTTTTTACCTCTTTTACATTTTTGTTAATTAATTAATTATTTAATTAATAAATAGTTTTAATTTATTAATTAGTTTAAAATAATTAATAGTTATAATTATAATCATTAATGAGTTGTTATTATTAATATTGGGATAATTATTATTAGTTGTTAATTATTTGGTAATAATTTTATATTTGTTAGTTAAAATTAAATAATAGCAATAATTATTATTGTTAATAATAATTAATTATATTGGTAAATGAATAATTATTATTATATGCATGATAAATAATAATTCATTATTGTAATTCATTATTGTTTTAATTAATTGATAATTAATTACGTGTATTTTCGAGTAAATTGCATGGTAGTACGTGTTCGATTTAAATTTAGTACATAGGCTTGGTTTATTAAGTCGCACTCTTTGGAATAGATGACGTCTATTTTCCTAGTTTATCTCCTTAACCCCTCGTGATGTGTGGATTTCATCACCGCACACCATAACCTAAGTGAAGTTATGGACACGAGGTTGAGGGCGGAGTTTGCAAAGGACTTGAGGGAGTGTAAATTTTCAAAAAATTGGCCGAATGTCGGACATGGTGTCTAGAAACGGGTTATGACTGGTGACAGGATTTGGACTAAGAAAGACTTTTGTCGAAATTAGTCCTGCCTCTCGCGTTATCTCTATCCCTAACTGGCCATGTTTTTCGATTTAACCAAGGCTGATTAATTGAAAATTTACACTTTATCGCGCGGGTCGCACGTCCATTGAACGACCGAAAAAACCAAGCTTGTGTACTCTATTTAAATCTTAACCGTACTTAATTAGCGTAAATTTTGCACTTGTAATTATTATGGTAAGTAGGTATTTTAACTACGTACTCCTAGGTTTAAATGGCTCCATCCGGCAAGAAGAAAGCGCAACAGGAGGCAGAAGATGCCATGCTCCGAATGTTGGCGGACCAAGTCGGTTGGGTTCAACAGGAGGGCAACGACGCCTTCAATCCGGACCCTTCATCTGGTTCGGAGGCGTCGCCTCTTGGGGAAATTCCGTCTGCCCCATTTATCTCCGGCGGTGATGATGTCGACCCTTTTTCAACTCCGACGCCCGGTACCGGTTCAACGGCAAGTACTCAGGCGTCCTCGACCGCTGAATCAATCATGTACAGCGCCCACCGTAAGCAAAGGAGGGCCCCCACTGACCCGGAACTGAAAAGGACTCGGGGTCTCGTTAAAGGGGGCAAAGCGGAGAAAATTTGCAAGGCGACCGGGAAAAAGATCGACTTGCCCTACGACGAATTCACCAGTGGCCCTCCCACAGCTCAGCTAGCAAGCCTCTCGGCACAGAGCATAGGGTCAATCGTCCGTAGCCGAGTTCGTCTCACTGCCCCTACTTGGAAGGAGGCGCCGGATAATGAGAAGGCGAAAGTCTTTAAAGATCTTTCGGTACGTAATACGTCCAATTTAGTTATTATATAATATTGTTAATATTAGTTATAATTTCATAATATATACGATTATAATTTTCTATTTATTTTTGATAGGAACAATTTGCGGTGGATCCGACACCGACGATGTTGAGGCATATCAACCAAACTGCCAACTCCATCTACAAAGATTGGAAGTACAGGCTCCATCAGTACTTCAAAACTTACGGTCCCTCGCCTCCCCCCGTAGAGCTGCGTGGGGATAGAGAAGATGAGTGGGAGTGGTTGTGTAACCACTTTGCCGATGACTCCTTTAAGGTGTTAATTTACTTTTTTTAGTTCAATTAAGATAATTGAATTATTTAAATTTTAGTTATTAATTTTTTAATGATTTAATTATGTTGTGTAACAGAAATTCTCCGGTGTCAACAAAGCCAACCGGGGGAAGAAGGACAAACACCATACTACTGGCGCCAAGCAGTTCATTCAAATAGCCAAGGAGCACAAGGATAAGGGCTCCAAACACCCTTATCTTGATGCAAGCATAAGCGCGTACGTGACGCCTGGGCTCGATAATGAAGCGAGTCAATGCGGCGTAAGTGATATATATATATATATATGTGTGCTTTTAATTATAGTAATTATTATTTAAATATTATTTCATTATAATAAATTAATTATGTGCTTGTAGGCAAGGGTGATAGAGCGTGCGCAGGAAGAGTTGGCTAACACTCAGCTTGCGTTCCCAGATGTGCCGGTGGAAGACCTGCCTCCTCTATCCTTAGAGAGCCAAATTGCAATCGTGGATGAGGTCTACGGTCGTAGAGCTGGTAAGGAGGTTAGGCACTTCGGGCCTAAGGTGGTACGAGATTTGTCGACGACCTCCGACTCATCATCTACGGGAGGTTCGGGCCAGCGGAGAAGGACTGCGGCTGTGGCCGTCGAAGCAGCCATTCAAGAGGCTCGACTGGCACGAGAGGAGAATCAATCCATGCGGCAAAGACTTGACGAACAACAAGCACAAATAACCCAACTCATCGCCCTCATGCAACAAAATCGAGAAGTATGTCAACCTCCTCCGAACCCACACCCCGACGACGACGACCCGACTGGAGGCGGAGGACTCGGCGGCGCATCTGCTCCTCCAGTGTATTAGATAGCTAGTAGTTTATTATCTCGTTTCTTTCCACATTCCGAACAATATTTTAATTTTTAATTTATGGGTTTTTTCGATTATTCATGTATGTACAAATTAATTTTAATTATTTAATAATTAAGTAATATTCAAAATTTAGTTTATTTAATTCATTTTAGCATTTTTCATTATTTAAATTCAATTAATAATAAATTAAATTAATAATATTTAATTACAATTTTTTTTAAAATTAAAAAGTCACTTGGACGACGGAGAACTAACTCTCCGTCGTCCAAGTGATTACCTGAGCCACGGTGACTGATACGTTCTCCGTGGCCTAGGTAGTCACTTGGACGACGGAGATGTAGTTCTCCGTCGTCCAGGTGTTTACCTGGGCCTCGAAGAACGTCCGCGGTCCAAGTGAACTTGGACGATGGATAACTTATTCTCCGTCGTCTAAGTGCTTGGACGACAACACTTAGAGCACGGACCTTGGACGACGGAGATTCCGTCGTCTAAGTACTTAGACGACGGAAAAACACACTTAGATGACGGAAATGCTCCGTGGTCTAAGTCCGTTTTTCTTGTAGTGAAATGATCACTCTCGTCATTCATTTTTAATCTACAATCACAACAAAACATGATTAAAGAATAAGCATGAAATAACAGCAGGTATATGAAAAATTAAAAACTAATTTACTGGGTAAGACAAAACATTTATACAAGGATCTATATGTCGATTACTGAAGAACATATGGATAATCTTGGCCTATCATTTTGCCCCAATTCCAGTCCTCATTTCCAGGGCCTTATGTTATCATGTCATTTTGTCAAGTGAGAGGGAAGTTCCTAGGACCTTTTTCCAACAAAGGGAAGGAAAATTTCTCAACGAGATGGCTACTAAAATTAAAGTACGAAATATACAACAAAACAGAAAATAAGGACGGAAGAGATCGCAACAACTGGGATAAAGAAGTAACCAACAAAAGTATTAACAATTTGAAACTGAAATCATTGCAGGTATAATAGCATAACACCACTATTTAACCAGACTACCATTATCACAGAGAAGAACAACATAAGAATGGCCTTATTTGCTGTCGACAAACAAATGAGCTACAAATATTGCTCAGAAGCCAACTCCGAGTACATTTTCTCAATTTTAAATCCCAAGTAAATCAATGATCCCACAAAAAGAAAATACAAACAATAGCAAATGTATCATCAGTAAAGCAATATGATTTGTTAATCAGATAACTTCTTCATCTCCATAAAGTTTATATAGTAAAATATCTACCAACCGCCAAAACTACACAATCATGACTTGTGACTTCTCTGGAATACCCATTACAATTTATCCAAAAAGGCCTCCAAATTTGGATTCAATTTCCAAAATTCCAATCACCCATCATAAAATCCAAACACAACAATTAAAAGCATCTGAATTCCATCATTTGCTGAGCATTGTATATAATTGAGCAGTATAAAGAGAAAAAGACTGAAACTTTGTGAATGATGTAAAGCAGCATACCAGAGCCGAATCAGAGGTGGATCGAGAAAAATGAAGTAGATGCGAGAAAAAAAGATGAGTGGGTTTTCACTATCAGGTGTTGTCTTTTTTCTTACAGAGTTGAGAGAGTGTTGTCTTGATGGACTTTGGACTTTGGTTTTCTGAATTTGAGAGTTAGGTTTTGTGAATTCTTATCGGGCTTAACAGGTTTATCCGAAACTGTATTGGGTCACCCGTTAATAACCCGATTAGTTAATGGGCGGGTTTTAACAGGTCGTTATCGGGCGGGTTAATAAATGACCCACCCGTTTGCCAGGCCTAACTGTAAGCGACTGATTCACCATGCGCAATTTGAATGGTATATGATTCGAGGTACCTCTCCTAATTAATTTACTTATGCCCCTCCTTTCTAATAATTCGTTTCAATATCATCCTCAAATAAAGGAACTATATAAAACTGAAAATTAAGAGAACAAATGTATTTGTAGCTAGTTTATCCCCAGAGTTAAGACGTAGCATTGTAATGCATATATATCTAGTTATTAACAATGTTCAAAAAAATGTTAGCTAAACAGCGTCACGACAACAATACTAAACAAAAGTCACACACAAATTTGTCATCAATAATAGAATAGTGAGGTCAACTTTCATTGTCACCAATATACTTATTTTGTCACCAATATATCTATTTTTGTCACCATTATACTCATTCTTACCATCAATAATGTGAATGGTCATCCCCCTATTAACCACAAATAACTCATTTGTGGCTACATTCGTTCACAAGACTAAATAGCCACTAATATACGTTGATTGTCACGCCTCTATTGGTCACCTATAAGTGTGTGACTATTATCCTATATTTTAGTAGTGCGTGAAGAGTTTTGTTACTGTTTTGTCTTTTTTCAACAAACATATAGCTAGTTATTAAACCTCAAAATTTCGCTTGAGAACCAGCTGGAGATCTAAATCCAATCCAAAACTAAACAGGGCACGTGAAGAAAGAGAGAGAGAGACAGAAATTATTACAATGTATTTGGATGAAGAATAAAGAACAAGTTTCTCTTATTTGGACATCTAACGATAAAATTTTATACACAAGGACAAGTGACTTGTATATACATGTGGCAGTTATAATTTATTTTTTTGCATCTTATATTTTTTAATTGTGTTAAATGTTTATTTTTTAGTCTGAATATTTTTTTCATTCAAATTTTTTTTCTATTCAATTTTTTTCTTTCAATCTTCCTTTTTAGTTCATGTTGATACCCAAAAGATTAATGTTGATACCCAAAAAATTATTAGGCCCAATACGCTACAAGCCTAAGTCGAAGAAAAATCTCACCTAATGCCGTAATGCAAAAACGCAACATGTTACTCTTATTACGTTTTGACCAAGCCACCATATTCTTAGCACGGCCCAAGCCGCACTCATGCACTATTTGGGGTTTACGACCGTGGGTACGGTGTGAAAGGTAATAGAAACATACATGCGCGTCGTTAAATTAAACAATCGATAATTTTGGTCTTGGCCCGAAATTCATGCCTAGTAGTTTAATTCAAAGACTAATGGTGATTTGGGAGTTTGACTCCTTTCTAAACACAAAAAGCCTAATCCATTTTAAAAAAGTCTAATTTAGGAAAACCTAGCTATTGTAGTTTAGCCCAAAAAACCAATTAAACCACTTAGTTACAGTTTGACTAAGTGTATCCAGACGCCATTATGATTCGTTTCAAAATCAGCCATGGCGGTAAACTGCACATTGGATAAAAGCATGCTTCATTCTTTTCTTCCTCCATGGCAGAAGCTGCAGTGCAAATTTTGAGCACTATATACGTCTCCTTATTAGAACTACTGTTGTAAGTTTCTCACACACACTACTGCATCACAACAGAAAGCACTATTACAATGTTTCAGCACAATGAATCACTACTTCAAAACATTCAATATAATTCCTTAATGTTAAACATACTACTGCAGTTTCTAGTACACACTACTATATCACAGAAGAAAGCACTGCTTATATCTGATAAAACAGACTACAATCTTTCAACACACTAGATCACTACTTCAAGATATACTACTGTTGTTTCACGTACACACTATTACATCGCAATGGAAACACTAACACTACACTACTTGGACTTGAAGCTTTTGGTTGCCTTCTTCTCATTGTGTAGTCAATATGCACGTCCTTGGTCGTCTTCTTCCTTTGTTTGTTCTTCAAAGATTTGATTAAAGAAGAAGGTGACTTCCTTTTACTTGTTCCGGCTAGACCGTATTCCTTTTTTCGTTTCTTCCATTTCTACCAAATAACAAAATAGACCATTAAAATACTACCTTAGACAATCAAACACACTACTACAAATTAACCATTAAACATACTATTCAATCACACCACCACGAAGGTACAAACATCCTGCCACACCATCACACATTCTACAAAACCATCAAACTTACATATACTACTTGAGACTTACAATTACACTACCACATACCATCAAACATAATACTCAGTTCATCAAATCAACAAACTTCAAGTCTACGAAAATGCTACCACTCTATAACAAACATACTACTATAGATTAGCAAAAAAGAGTCTTGTACCTTGCCCTCATAGAAACCTCGAGCCTGCAAAACTGCCCTCATCCAAACCCTATGAAACACTGCCATGGTCCTCTTATTGATAGATTCATTTTCTTCCTTGCCACACCTAAAGCCCTCTGTAATGGAGAATAAACCAGAGGCATAACTCTTCCCATAAAATCTCTATTAATAGGGCACCCCTACCATAAATTCAACCAACTCAGAACACCCTTCACTTGCAAACCAAGCTCCCAAACTTTCAAGTAAATTCATTCCCTTTAGCCACATTCATCCTTTGCCCAGAAGCCTTAAATCCCCAAAATTTTAAATCACTGCAGTGTGTTTCTAGCTTCCATGCCACATTCACGCTCCATGCCTTTTCATAATTTGAGTTACGATATTAAATTGATGTAATCAATTTAAGTCTAATATCTGCTTAACTCTAAAAGACTCTCACGTTTTAATATTTTTTTTCTAGCCTTGGCGTATCAATATCAAATGATTGAAAAATCAGTAGCAGTCTCATACTAACTTCAGTAGCAGTCTCATATTAACTTCAGTAGCAGCTGTAACACTCATTTTTAATAGCAGTGTAAAAAAAAATCTAGTATCACTTTCGATATAAATACATCAAAATTTTAAAAACGATGCAATAATAGCTCGTCAATAATTCAGTAGCAGCTTGACAGTAGCATATCAAGAATGATTCAGCAATAGTCTGACTAACTTCATTAGCAACTGAAACAACGATTCAGTAGCACATTGAGAATGATTCAACAGTAGTAGGACGAACTTTAGTAGCAACTCGACAAATAATTCAGTAGCAACAACTTAAAAAAACGCAGTAGCAGTACTTGCAAAAATTCGCAGTTGTAAAAATGCAGTACCAATTTGAAAACCGCAGTAGCAACACTTTGAAAAACGCAATAGCAGCACTTTGAAAAACACAATAGCAACAACTCCAAAAACATAGTAGCAAGCTAGCAACTTGATAAAAGCAGTAACAGCAATCTAAAAAAATATAGTAGCAGTTTAAAACACATAATAACAATTTAAAAAACATAGTAACAACTTGACAAAAGTAGTAATAGTTTGATAATAACAATACCAGCCGTTTTAAAAAAAGCAATATCAACACGAACCAAAATTGTATTATCACCATGTACATGATCTTAACAAAATTTATACTCTCACCAAAACATACTTTTGAAGAAACTAAAACTATCGATTAGTAGCAAGTAGCAGCTTCAACAAAAAGTACTTTCGAAAAAAAAATCAGAATTTGTTTATAAAAAATTGAAACAAACAAAAGTCACACTGGTTACAGTAAAAAAAAAATACGAAAAATCAACCCAATAATTCTTTTAAAAAAAGACATATACGCAACTGCTGTTGTACATTAAAATAGCAAGAACGGTAAGAAATTGATGCACCAACAGTGCTGACAAAAATAATAAAAATGGTGCAGTAGTAACAACTCAAAAAGTTGAATAACATAATTCATCGCCAAACTACACACAAACTTCGATCTAGGTAACAAAAAATTCAATAGTACCATCTCAAACCAAAAAATCCAAAGCAGAAAAAAATGATAAAAAAAAAACTCGAAGATCAAAACACCAAATGCAGCAGCCGGAGTTTTGGATCGAGGTGCTCGACATGCACGCCAACTGAGGCTAGCAACGAAGGAGAATTAGAAGGCGCGAATGCACAATGCACGAGGAAATGGAGGAGTGGCATGGCATCGACGAGGGAGGAGCGGCATCGACGAGGGAGGCACGCGAGGTTCAGAGGCTTGCAAGGCCGATCGTGGCGGTGTGGATGAATCAACAAGTGTGGGGGGAGCGGTGGAGGTGGCGAGCCCGGCGACACGGAGAAGTTGGTGAGGGTGGAACTGATGCAGGTCTAGGAGGTTGAGATTGAAGTAGTCGTAGAGTGGGCTGGCAAGAGGTGCGGCGAGGTTCAGACAAACTGACAGGAGGCTAAGGCCGCGAGGTGAGGAGGGTCGGCGGCGACAGCGAGTTTGGGAGTGGGGAGTGAGTGCTACTGTAGGCGGCTAACCGAGAGAGAGAGAGAGAGAGAGAGAGAGAGAGAGAGAGAGAGAGAGAGAGAGAGAGAGAGAGAGAGAGAGAGAGAGAGAGAGAGAGAGAGAGGAATCTGGTTATAGGTTTTTATTATTTAACGGATGGCAATTCTGTATTTTTGTGTTGATTAATGGGTTGGATTGACTGTTACTACGTATTGGGTTGTCTGCCCAGTTGTTTGTTGTCTAAATATTGTGGTGGTTGGGTTTTGTGTATTTTTGATATTATCCTTATCCTTACCTGTTATTTTCTAATTCTTAATTCTTATAGAAATTGACAAATGATGGAAATAAGAATTTCAGTATTTTAAATTACATAATTTGTGAAGTCTTATGTTTGGATCTCTTCATAAAGAAATTTAATAATGACAAGAATTAAAAAAATTTAAAAAGAATTCGAGAGAATTGCAAAATGACACCTCTTTTTGAGGAAATTTAAAGGAGAAATTTAAGTCTTCAATTCCCTTTACTTTTAAAAAAGAGGAATTGTAAAATTTTCAAAAAAAGTTTTCCAAACACAAAATATTAGGAGATGAAATTCTAAATTACTGAAATTTAATTAAATCCCTCTCATTCTACCTCTATCCAAACACAGCATTAGAGATTCATAATTGGGATTACCCGCCTAAGTAAACTGAGTAATCGGTCGAGTCGACAAAACCAGCCGATTACTCGACACTTCCTTGGCACCCTGCTTCACATGTCCGTTCAAGGCAAAACCAGCTCGTTTTTCAGCCGAACAATGAATACTCGCCAAGCACTTTGCCGCACAAACTTCTTTTTAGAATATTGATTATCAACCATATCATTTAATCAGATGTTCATGACTAATTAGCACCAGTATCTGATTCTAAAAGCAGCTAGTCATGTAACCTAGCAAATAGGTCAAGGCACCTAGCTATTATGAGATTTTTGAGCCTAGCTAACCATCGTCATATACTGCGTACGTTATTCACAACATCTTATCCCTAAAATTTGAATGACAACCTGAACACATTGTTGTTCTTGGAGCAAGTCTAATGGAGTTAATTAGCCAAATTAAATTTATCCATTTTAAATTTGAAAGTTGATTAGGCAACATGTTATTTTGTTAGATTTTAAGTCTAATTAATGGTTATGTTAAGATAAAGAAACATAAGTGTCAAAATGAAAAGATCAATTGCTAAAGAAAGCTAGAGATATAGAAAGAGAATTTGACATATTGATTTTTGATGTCAAATTTGACATTCTTGGTTAGATATGTTATCCACGTGGATTTGACATATCGGCTAAAATGTCAAAAAAAATTGGTCAAAAATTACTAATATCTTGCTATAGTTATATCGATTTTTTCCTTAGTGAAAACTAAAATGGTTAATGTCAAGGATTTCGAAAAAAAATTATATGGATATATAATATATGTTCAGACTTGCGTGTTAAGTTCAATCTCCTCGTACTATTTGTTGCTTAGTTCAACACCATGCGAATGTGAAACTGAAGCCCACTTTAGGGTTACGATCTTCATAACCAAAACATTTGACTATTAATGAATGTAAGTGTCACATAAGTTTAAGCCACATATTTTAGGTCTTATGTTTTTTTTTTTTGAAATAAGGACAGTGCGGCAGCCCTCATGCATTTATTAATGAAACTGTTGAATACATACTTGGGGGAGGGAGGGGGACATTATACCTAAACTCCGTTTTACAATAAGAACAACCAGAGCATCTCGGATTATCACAAGACCACTCCTAATTTTTATGCATTCACACATGCACCAAATAACAAAGAGTACGACATCGACTACTCTATTTGTTTTACCATAATGGCAACATGGGCTCTAGTGGAGTTGCACTAGGGTTTTTACCTTAGGCCCATGGTATGTTATTATAATAAATTTGGTGTTATTGTGTTATTTTTTGTTTTAATTAAGGTTATGTCAAAAATAAAACCTTGTAGGTCCTGGGTAGGGCTTATTGGACGATCTCTGTGTAGATCTGTCTGTGTGTGTATTTTTAGTGCCTTGTCTGTTCTAATGAAGGTGCGTCGTATGGTTAAATAGGAGTATCATCCTGGTGACAGGATGAAACAAAGTGTCGATGACTTAATTGTCATTCGACAGCATGGTTGGGAAACTGTTCCATTTATAATGATACGTCACCTTAGTCGCGTTATCTTCCTATTATTTTAGGTGCTATGTAAGCCCCTATCATTGCCGACTGAATAATAATGACTTCATATCATGCGAGGACTTTAGAAACCTTGCGGAAAATTATAGTGCGTGATGCATGTATTCATGCTCACTCTATGTGATTAATTAACAAAAAGAGGTGAAATCGGCACCCTCTTCATTACAAACCATGCCCTCCCCCACAATTTTCATTTGTATTTTGAATCTACATTTGCAAAGGAAAAAGAGAAAAGGAAATGGAATGTAAAACATTGGGTGTCAATTCACTGCCTTAAACTTAACAAATTGGAATAACATATATACAAGAAATTGGCTAGTAAGTACGTAGTAACCAAGTAATTAACCCGGAGAATTGTGTTTTATTTTTATTTTTATTTTTATTTTTATTTTTATATGCACTATCTAATGGAATCATAATATGCACTAAATTAAAGTCAAGAAAATTGTGTTTTATTTTTGTTTTTATTAATTTATAATGAAATTGATCTACGTAATCACTCTAGGAAAATGTAACATCACCTAGTATAGTATAGCACTATAGCTGTATAGAGAACAGAGGCTCGCTTAGAAGCAAGAGCAAGCGATCGAGTGAGGTCAATCTATTAGATAGTAAACTCGATTGATCAGTTGATCTTCTTACAATCGGTTCTAATCTGACCGTCAGTGCCTGTGAGAGGGCTCAGATTTCCCATCTTGACCATGGCGTTGGCGAAGTCCGTACTAAAACTATCTGGATCGCTATTATAGGCGTTCACTTGAGCATCCGTAGAACCGCCGCTAAAGAGTTGTTGATCGGAGTGCAGCAGACCCTTTTGGCTGACCAAGTTGGCGAAGTAAGCATTGTCAAAGGTGTTTGGAGTTGTAGTGTCAAGCGGGGAAAGGTTGGCATCACCTCCACTGCTTGGACAATTTGCTTGTAGCGATGTGGCAAATGAGGAGTCTATGTTGGCTTCATTGTAAAGCCTTGTCCTGAAAGTTGTGCACCTTGCTTGCCCAATAGTATGAGACCCTGAGCACGCAAAGTGATCGAGGTTAATTAAGGTACGTGTCTACCCTCTACATACAGAAGCACTTCATAGTTCGTCAAGAAGTGCCATACTGATACCCGACTCAAATGCATGCATGGCTAATTATCAAAACAAACCTGAGAGGGCCACTAGTTCCTTGGCGTCGAAGCCTTTGTTCGAGAAAGCAGTAATTAGGGCACTAAGATTCAACGTTGGAGCAGGAATGTTGGAATTAGCAGCACTCAAACTCGCGGTGATGGAGTCTCTTCTCCCCAATTGCACTGTCCAGCTAGGTCCACCCAACTGATATGAGAATTTATATGTGCGTGATGAGATTTGGATTTGATCATATGGCTATATATACATACAAGCAAAATAAATCTATGAATTAGCTGGCCAGGGTTGATTTTTTGCTTACGGCAACAACAGAGTCTCTGGCAGCGACGGCCAAGATATCAGCACAAGAAAAGACACCGGGGCAGTCGGACTCTAATTGAGATTTGATGGTGTCCACGACGTCGAATCCCCTCAAAGAATTAGCATTAGCTCCGGCTGTTTTCTCTCCGGTGAAGTTGGCTGTGTCATCCAGCAATACAGACGCATCGCATCCCTGTACGTAGTTTCAAACGCGTACATTAATTTAAAACTGATCGTCACCTTTTGACCAAGAAATTTAAACACATATATGCATGCATGAAGATATATTGCAAATCAACGCGTGAAAAGTCAAAACGAGCTTTTTAGAAAGCGACAGCTTAGTGAAGGAAAAAGTAGTGGAAAAGTAGGGCAATTCTAGGTACTCGATATATGATGAATACATATTTGGAGTATAATACCCCATGTAGAGTTTCCGTTATACATGGCACCATATAGAAATATATAAATGCTTGGAAACAAATGCACGCATGCGGCGTGCACGCATTAGTAGATTTTATGCAGCAGAAGATGCATGAAAATGATACAATATAATGAAGAAGGTGGTGAATTGTATAAGGAGATCGATCGGGACTTGCATTAACAAAGCAATCATGGAAGTGAAGGCGGAGCAGGGAGGCTCCCATGCGAGCCTCGCTTGACACAGCTGAATCCACAGCTGATTTGATAGTGGAGAGAGCGTTGGGGCACGAGGATGAATAGAAAGTAGATGACAATTGAGCAGAAGCTAATCCGAGTAAAAAGAAGGTGAAGGACAAGAAGGCTTTGAAGTTTGTGGGAGTGTCCATGAGTACTATTGAGGTTTTAGAAAGAGATAGCTAGTACAATGTGCAGAAGAATCACAATAAGAAGAAGAGCTCGCACTTGGCTTAGTTAGCGCTTGGTTATGGAACCTTCAAAACCTATCTATTTATAGCCACAGTGTGTTGTATATATCATTGGAATGGTACGTCTAGAAGTAGAAGAGTAATGCATTAGTAGCTAGTCAACATTAGAAACAGAAGAATGTTATAAGGTATCGTTCTGGATTGTGAAAAAGGGAAAAGAAAAAAAAATGTGTAGGCTGAGGAAGGTAGGTAGGTTTACGCGGTTTTCATAGATTCTTTTTATATTACTGTTGATCTTAATTTCAGAGACTTGATCAGAAAATGTGTATTGTGCTGATGGTCTAGCGAAAATAATGGTGGCCGTTCTTGGTTTTACTTGGCGACTTTGATAAAAAGTGAGGAGGTCGATAGACTCAATTTTTATTTTTATTTCGTAAAGATAAAGATCATCAACAATAGGCGCCAGTAGCTCGATTACATATGTACGTGGACGAAGTTGAGAGATTTCTAGTTCTCCCTATTAGCTAGCGCTAGGTCACACTAGTTCGAATGATGTGAGTCAAAGATTACAGGGACTTCTACTCTTCTAGCTTGTATCGATCAGTTGTATGGAGCAAAGAGCATTTGGATATTGCCATATTGGTGATCAATTATTGTCTTTAGAGGTGTGTATGTTGGAAACTTGGATTATATGGAGGTTAATCATAGACCAATTAGAGGTGATATCTCTGGGCGGAGAAAATCTGCTGTCCTAATTAATCCGTCTCCTTCCCTGTCCCTCCATTCAATTCGTGACACTTGTTCATTGATTCTAACTTACTTAACTCCTGTTAACTCTGTTAAAAGTCCTAATTATTAAAATCAAAATTAACTGCAGAAAATATCATACTACAATAAACCAACTCATACAACCAATTGGATTAAATCCATAATCAAAATCATTAGCCAGAGACGAAAATTAGAAACATTTCTTTACCACATACATTTTTCTGTCGAGATTTCAACTCGAGATTTGTTAGTTGTACGTATACTTACCTAATTACCTCATTACGTATGTGTTTAACCAATCAGGGTCACGTAATTAAGTCTCACTACCAACACCAAAGCATCGACCACCCAGAAAGCAACAAGTTTGATGACCAGCCCGTACCTTGATTCGGAGTCAGTCTTGCTCCTGCGCTCGAATAAGAAGCTGCCAGAGAACTTCAACAAAAGGATAGAGGCAATGATCTCACATTGAAGAAGTGGTAAGGGTCCTAACCTCAACCACCTTTATAAGCTAGGCGATTCAGCATTAATGGTACGTATTTACTACTCTTTTACGCTGTTACTCTGTTAAGATTATATCTCGTTACTGACTTAGGCATCAGAGGGTTGAAGACCGGCAAGCTCGGCCTCTCCTTAACAGTTTTCCGTCTTATCAGCGCGAATGATAGACAGAGAGTGAGCATAACGGAATAGCAAAAGCAAACACCGAAAGTGAATCTTGAGAATGTACCTCAAGAGCGATTAGCGAAAGAGAATAGCAGAACCAGAAGAGCGAACCAACAAATAATCATCCTGTTTCAATATCTCAAACTCTTAAGAGTTTTCGGTATTAACATTGGCGTCGTCTGTGGGAAATCATACCGGAATTTATTTTTCCAACCACGAAGCAACCAGTGAAAGCAAGTAACGAAACATGGATACGTTCCTATCTCTAGACATGACGTCGAACACACAACAAGATATCCTCCACCTAACCCTGGGTACGAACGGGACTATAGAGGAACCCGTGCTGGTACAGCGTGCGAGCAAGCAGCACATCACAACAGAGCAAGGAGCGACAACGGTAGTGGAAAGGCGCTTCAGCGAGACGGAGCACAAGTATGAGTTGGTAATGCGGAAATGCATGGAGCTTGAGAGGGTGAGAGAATTCGAGCATCAGCGATACATGCTAGCCAAGTCCAGGTTGAAGGTTATGGAGGAAAGACAGCTAATATTGGAATCCACAGGAGACTCGCTGAGCAAGCAACCCCACCACGTCCCTACCACGAGGAAGAAAACGACCATCCACTCACCCCTGCTCCCAGAGCATCTTTGGGATGCAGGACCACCCCCAGCACCCGTGTAGCTGCAATGCAACCTTGAACCAGAGCTAATCATCTTTACCAATGAACCAAGGGAACCTCCAAGGATGCAACATCAGCACAACATCATCCCGGGATAGAATGGTTTGGACACGGAAGTCGTAGATAGGCTTGCCAGATTGAAAGTCATGATCCGCCTGCTAGGATAGCCTAAGGAAATTTACATAAACCGATCTTTCCCGGTGGTTCGTGTCGAGGTCGAAGACCCAATGGCAAAGATAAAAATTGAACGATATAAGGGGGAAATAGACACATCCCTGCATACTGACGTATTCGTATCGACTATGAAAGGAAGGGGCTACGACGACGCAACATATTGTAACCTGTTCATGGAAAGCCTGACGGGCGACGCGCGTTAAGCTGGTTCTTCAGCCTCCCCCCCCCCCCACCCCCCCCCCCCCCCCCCCCCCCCCCCCCCCCCCCGCGATCCATTAACTCATTATCTGAACTCATCCAGGCTTTCTTGAAGCGCTACATCACTACAGCGAGCAGGATGCTAATATACAACCAACTATAAGCAGTCCGACAGGAGCCAACGAAAGGATTGTCCACTTTCATCTCCTGTTGGAATACCGCCATAGCTCATTGCCGAGACATCACCAGTGAGTCGGCGTTTTGTGTACTCCGTAACACACTTCTGTCGGGCTTATTAATGTGGAAGCTCAAGGAAAACCCTCCACTCACATACGACGAACTGCTCGACTGCGTAACATCGCACGCGCAACTGGAATTACAAACCTTTGGCATCAACCCAACACCAACGCAACAGTTAAACACATGTTCTAATACAGTGACTCCTAGTGTGCAGGAACCGGTACCAACACCAATGCCAACGACAACCCCGTTGCCGACACAACGAGACATAGAGCATCACTGACACTCCCGGCGGGATAGCAGCAGGGACAACCGCGGATCTGACCAACACTGCAGGTCTTACGGCAATCAAAGTAGTTACGGTGGTAGTGACAAAAGGCAGTGGGATGAGCGGGCGACCAACCAAGGGATGTAGTCACGACCCAGCCCTGGCACGAGCAACAGGTGTTCAGCGTCCTCAATTCCAAGTACCCGGACATATTAGCTAACAATATGGACTTCTTGCCTCTACCACCAAGGACGTAACGGACATTGGTCCTTCGAAACACGAGGAAATTGTGCAAGTTCCATAACACCAAATCTCATGACACCGAAAAATGCTACAACATGAAAAAAGTGGTGGATATGCAACTTAAGAAAGGCAAGCTAGAAAAATAAAAGGTCGGTAATGATGCCCAATCGACACGGGGGGTAGCACATATCAAAAGGATCAACAGAATCAAGGGTGGAAGGTCCAAGGCGGAACGAAAGCTCGAACGAGCCGTGTTCAGCCTACAACAGGGTCCAGCAAGGATAGCGAGACCAATTTGGGATTTGATTACCTTCCACGAATTCGAGAAGCGTGATAGACCACTGGTATCCAAGGATTACCCATTCCACATCGACACGACCATCAAGATGTGTAGCGTGGGGAGAATTTTGGTTGACACCGATTCTGCTGTCAACGTCATGTTTTTACCAGCATATAAAGCACTCAGGCGCCTCGGGTCAAAATTGAAGCAAAATCACGATCCCCTAATAAACTTCTTGGGGGATAGCATCTAACCTTTGGGTAGCGAATACCTACGACTGGTGATGGGCCAGGAAGACTGTTACGCAGAAGCCCACATGGAGTTTCTTATCGTAGATGTATCATTATCCTACAATATCATCGTCGGATGCAATACGCTAAACCGAATACACGTCATTGTGTCATAGTAGATGCTCATAATAAAATTTCCTACACCCTTTGGCATATGTTCAATTTGAGGAATAACTCCGTCGTCTAAGTGAAAATTTTGAATTTTTGGAACCGGCGCCAAATTAATTTGGCGGGCGGGAGTTAACCGCCCTAAATTTGGGGAGCGTTTCAAATTTCACTTAGACGACGGAAACACCCATTTCCGTTGTCTAAGTGAAAACTTTGAATTTTTAGAACCGGCGCCCAATTAATTTGGCGGTGGAAATTGAACCGCTATCTTTTTCAACCTAGACGACGGAAAAGACTATCTCCGTCATCCAAGTGGTCACCTAGACGACGGAGATGGTCTTTTTCCATCTTCCAAGTGGTCACCTGGACGACGGAGATGTCCAACTCCGTGGTCCAAGTGAAATAGTCGTAAAATTAATTTTTAAAAATAATTCGTAAGGAAGTTTTTGATCTGTCATTTGAATGAAATAGTCGTAAAATATCGATTAACGAATCGTATATATAAACAATTGAATTTAAGACGACGAATAATCTTACGTCTTTAAACTTGTTAAGTATCTACTAATGTGTATAACTTAAGTGTTATTAAGTATAGGCTCATTGCATATCAATATTAACGAATTTGAATTTGGACAAAATAACGGTTGGATACATTCGCCATAAGACAATATATAAATAGAATAATTTTCACAAAATAGTAAGTTCATTAAGGGTTTCATCGGCACAGTCAACCGCAAAACCAAAATTTTTACAAATTGGAAATGTGGATACACGAAAATCCGTAAGTCCTATTTTGGAACCGTCGACGCTCACACTCCAAACTTTATTTACTCTATCGTCTCGACGAAAAGAATATGCATTGGGACATGATCTAGATGGTCATTGTCTTAGGTGAAATTACGAAATTTTCACTTAGACAACGCAAATGCACGTTTGCGTCATCTAAGTCAGCACTTAGACGACGCAAAGGCACGTTTGCGTCGTTCAAGTGCTCACTTAGACGACGCAAACGTGCATTTGCGTCGTCTAAGTGAAAAGCAGGGTTTAGGGGTAAGGGCCTTAGGGTTTGGGGTTTAGGGTTGAGGGTTAAAGTACTTAGGCGACGGAGATGTCTTTTTCCGCGATCTAAGTGCATTTTTCTTGTAGTGGGCTGCTGAGTAGATCGATGCGAGGCGTCGGAGAATCATGGTTGTTGATCTCGGGGGTTTTAAAGCTGAGGCCGAGCTTCAAGGAGGTAGCCGCTGGAGGATCCAAAATGTCAGCAGAGAGAGAGAGAGAGAGAGAGAGAGAGAGAGAGAGAGAGAGAGAGAGAGAGAGAGAGAGAGAGAGAGAGAGAGAGAGAGAGAGAGAGAGAGAGAGAGAGAGAGAGAGAGAGAGAGAGTTTCTACCCATCACAGGTTAAGTGTGTAACGTTTAAATTAGACGAAGTGACCATTTGATATACTTTAAGAAAAGACTTTTTGACATATGTCATGTGACAAAACTGTCATTTTGAACAAAGATTAATGACCATTTAAGCAATTTTGCCCAAAATTATTTTTGCTAGCATTCATAGTAATTTCTGCGTTCATGCTTTTCAGGTTTATCTTTTTCTTTTTTTTGGTTACATTTTGACTAGCTTTTATCGATAAATGTAATTGAATATGTAGAACGACAAGATATGTTTATTTGGTAAAATATTTTCTCATATATTTATAAAAATTCATATTATTCGTATGACATATCAATCCAAATCAAACTGAGATATACATATTATTACTCCATTGAAGCTAATATTACCCTATATTATATACGTATATATGCATCAATGCATGTAGAAGTCTAGCTAGTGATCGCTATGTACATATTGCCGGAATGATTGTATTACTGCAGTATATATATTCTACGATCATTTTTCTCACGATCATTTAATTAGGTATCAAAAGTCTCCTGCATATGCAGATATGATTGCACAGTGCATAAGAAAAACTTACAGTACTACTCATGCAATTATATTAATCACCTCCTTGATCCAGTGGTCAAGTCAAACAAATTACTTTGTAAGATTTTATTTACGTCATGCATGAGATGATGAGAGCAACGTTTACATAATATCTATCGACATTAATCTCTGTTTCGATCTCTCGATGCATTTTTCTTTCGCTTTTAGCTAGCTTTCTCTTTCCCTGGCCCCGACTCTCTAACTTACCAGATAGAGAAGTGTGTCACTTCGCTATTGTAGCGGGATTCTTTGACAATTGCTCATCTCAGTACCAAACAAAGTGAAATTCCATGTTGGGAAATTTCTTCGACTATGCATCAAGAAAGGCGGAGCAAGAATAAATTATTATTCAGATTAATTGTAATTCAGTAATACTGGCACAATTTTTTTCCGATGGTTATCATTACTTTACTATGATAGTTGAATTTTAAAATAGTAAATTGAAAAAAAAAATGGAACTTCACAAACACAATTCACCAAAGTTTTAAGCTTTAAACTTGAAATGCGAGAGGGAGTAGAGCAAACACCAAAAACATGATCAAAATCAAAGATGCGTTGTATAAGTATTAAATCCTTAAGTTCGCAAAAAGCTCATGTAATTTTGGTGAGGAAGAACAAATAGGTGGACACTGTGTGATGGTGGTGTCACGAAGAGGTAAAATGCGTGCATGAATGGAAGAGAAAAAAAATATCACATGCATGTTTTTGAAATATGATATTACGTATATGATATGATGTCATATCCTTGCTAGTTTTGGTTGAAATAAAGAACGATATTTGATTTGGTATCAAAAATTCGACATAGAAATATATACATAATTTTCTTTTTTTAGAGGTCAAATATACTAATTTCTTTCTACCCAACAAATTTTCTGGGGCTCAAGCCTGGGGGAGCCAGTGGTTAGCTCTACCGCTGTGTCAACCGAAAACTTTATAATACTCCGAAGTATAAAAATTCTCCAATTTTAGAGTGTTGTGGTTCTTACTATTTGAAAAAATGAAGTCATCTATGTTCTAAAACAGGAGAATTATATAACGTATGCATCAACTACCCCACATGTTTAATATTATGGACTTGATTATTCAAAAATCTAACTGTATGGAACTTTTACTGTGGATACCGATCAGATTCTCTCTGTGATGAGTGTGTTTCAAGTTACTTTCATGCATGGAAATGATTGAAGTTCAATCATATACGTGCTTTTCTTAACTAGCAAGCATAAAACTATATATAGTTGAGCTATTTTACGCAATCTAGCTAGATCGAGTCTCCAGTTACACGGCTTTGGTAGAGGTCGATTCGTAGAAAGGAAAGAAACCTTCTTGAAAGTCCAGGAACGCGCAATTGGTTTGAAAATACTATGTAAAAGTTAGCTCAATGCTTCATAGCGTATAGTGGGACGAAACATCATTGTAGTTGCATACGTATGTGTAGAATTGATCGTATGTACATGGAGTGTGAAAGACTTGCTTTTATTGAGCAAAAAGATGAGTAAATTCTACCTTTCTAGACTATAAGCGTTGGACTCGGTTGAGTAGCTACAAAATCTAAATCAACGCGGTATTAGAAAAGAAACAACATTATTCAAAGGTGCATCGTCCATATAGAGTCACACAAATGTAAATGATGTGTGTCATCTTCTCACTTGTTTTGGAATAATACATGAGAAGAAATTGAGAGCAATATCTTATAAGCCCATACTTGTAATCAGTAAATAGTAGAGTATCTCATAAATGAAAAGCAATATCTCATACTTCATAAAATTAATCACATCGATTGATCGAAGATAAAATATTCGTTCAAGGTCCTTAAGGTAGACTTTGACGAGATAAGTTTTAGTTCTCCAAATTACCATATCTATGATGAAAAATACTGGAATGCACCCCAAAAAAGTTCATCTCATAGACTTTAGCCCCAGGACACGTGTCCGTTTTTGGTTGGTAGTTTTTGTAAAAGTTGATCCAAGTTGACTGAAGTTATGATAAGCTCAGTCTATGAGCTCCAATTCTCGGCCCAAACCTAATGCCGCCCGCCGTCGCCAAACGACGTGCTCTGATTGCTCCGACCTGCATACTGAAACGTTCATCTAATCATTCCCAACAACATTTCAATTCAACATAACCTCAAAAATGCACCATAAATCATCGAAACTCACCTTGGTTGTTTAGAACCCTCGCTGAAAATTTGAATGGATCGAACGGCGATGTTCAGCCACGGTTTGGCTTGAGACATGTCGTGTTCAACTCCATGGCAGATAGGCTTCAAAAGTCCTATGGTTTAGTCGACCAACTCGGGTCAGAGCTCGTCGCCGGCGGCGATAGCAAATCAGCGAGAAATCCCTCGTCGATACTCTCCAAAAAATATTTGCATGCCCAAATAGAGGTTTAGGATTGATAGAGGAGGTGGGAAGCTTCGATTTTGTAGGGTAGTGCGCCGAAGAGGAGCTGCTGATCGACGAAGACGACGCCGGCCGATGGTGGAGGAAAACTGATCGAGAGGTTAGGTGAGTGGTGTAATCCACCACAATAGCTTTATTGTAAGCTCAGTCAGCACGATAAAATGTTAAAAAAATTACCCACTCACATCACGACACGTGTCCACTTTTGCAAATTTGCCCAAGGGTGCATAGACCCTAAGTGCACACCAGCTTGCTCCATCTATGACATGACTCTGTTCCGTGTTGTGCTAATAGAGTAGTACTTTATCTCTAGCTAGCTATTTGATCAATTAGGTGTAGCTTTCAAAGTTGCTTTTATGTTTAGCCTATTTTGTATGTGTAGTGAGGCTATCAAATATGTTATCCCAAAAGCTTTTTGGGTCAAAGTTTCATTTTTTCTTGAGAAAGTTCTGGAATGCACCCCAATACTACGTGTCAACCCCAATTGGTTTAAAATTCAACATTTTTTTAAGTTGACTAAGCTTATAACAAGCTCAGTGTATCTGATTTTGACTTTGTCCATATACATTTTCGTGAAAACCCACTCCTCCATTGAGAAATCGTAACTCCTCCTTCTCCGACGCCACCTTCTTCTCCACCTTCCTCCGAAAACAAATCAAACCCGGAAAAGAAAAAATGGAGAAGAAGCTCTCCGATGCTGCCACGGAAGGCAACGTGGAGAAGCTCAACGATCTCCGCCGACAAGACCCACTTGTGTTAGAAAGAGCTTTTGTCTCTTATGTCTCCAAAACACCACTTCATATCGCTTCAATGTTGGGCCACCTGGACTTGGTCGTTGCCTTATTGAATCACAATTACGAGTTTGCCTCAAGGCAAAGGGAGGAGGGGGGAGGCATGCCTGGGAGGTCGATGACGAGCGGCGAGACGAGACAAGTCGAGGACAAGCCTAGGCGACCGAACCAAGGCGGAGATGACGACGACACCGAGAGAGGAGCGGTAGAGGCCGTGGCTGAGGAGCTTCGGGAGGCATCGATCTCTCTGTAACTATATTTGCAGAGAGAGAGAGAGAGAGAGAGAGAGAGAGAGAGAGAGAGAGAGAGAGAGAGAGTGTGTGTGTGTGTGTGTGTGGCAGCGGCGGCCATTTTTCATGAAACGGATCGAGATGTGAATTTCTGGCTTTAGACATAGAGGAGGATCACATGAATCGAGCTTATTATAAGCTTAGTCAATTTTGAAAAATAAAACCAATCAAATGTTAACACGTGACACAACTTTAAAAAAATCTAATGGAGTGCTTAGACCTAGGATGCATAGCAGCCTGATTCTTTTTCGTGTTCGATTACTGAGGTTTCAACGCTGGATATGAAACTCCTATTGTTCTACATCTTTAAAGTTCTTGTAGTAGGGCTTAATATTTTCACTAGTTGATAAAATCTTATAAGTTATGATCAAATATAATTTGTATTTAGAGAAAATATAATGCACTAATGTCATTCTTGTTGTTTGATTTTTAATTATCTTCCTATTATATTTCTCCAATAGTAAATGGGCATCTGGATTTAAAGTAGATAAAGAAAATGAGCATCCGTAGTTTTTTCATTTTCAAAAAGGCATGTGAATGGCCAGAATGGGCATTCCTCTGGGCATTCAATTCATAGTTTATTCGTGCATCTGGATTTTTATATTTCTCTTGCCCATTTCTCCAATAGTAAATGGGCATCCACAAATAAATGGTCCATAGAAGCGTGGGCGTGTCCCAGAATTGTTTATTTTTAGGAATGAACCTTTACGGACGAATAGATCGTCGCCAAAATGCCAAATAATAATTTTTTTTTAAACTCACTCTCTCTTTATAATTTCACTCTGCCAGGCTATGAAACAGCCATATCTTCATTGGAAAGAGGAACGAATCTGCACTTTACGTTTGTCTTCAGTCAGTCTTTAACTCTCTTCATAATTCTGAGGAAACCTGCAACTTTGTCGGTTACAATTGACCATAATATTATTTCAAACAGAATTGACCGGCAAATTTCCTTGGCGCTATGCACTAGCTCAAGGTCTCAGCAGAGAGTCGTACATACTAGTACTACTTCTGCACAAGTATGGCATGCTTTGACTCAGAAATAATCATTCTGGATTATTTGAATTCTGAAAACTCCCTCCACATATTATAACCGACAAGGCTTTGAGCTAGCTCCCCTATAAAAGCCAGCTTCTTACAACCTTTCTCTCCCATTCCAATCCCTAGTGTTACTACACCTTGTTTTAAATCATGCCAAAGCACCAGCTAACTTGTCATCCTAGCTTAATACTCTATTTCAGTCGAGCTTGATCTTCAGCTCCTCAGTATGGTTAATTGGTCATGGAGTGTTGAGCTGCGATGCCAGTTACCTGGTGCTAATATTCTTGGCATGCAGTTGAAACCGCGGCTCAGAATATGATTAGAAAACCAAGCAAGCTATAGTTACTCAAACTCCCTTTCCTAATATTCATGCCACTACACAAGTTAACTTGTGATCCTAACTTAATACTCCATTTAGATCAGATCCTCTCAGCTGATTAACATCGATTATGGAGCAGTAAGTTAGGATACTAGTTAACCTAGTGCTTCAAATGGCATATATCAAATTGATTTTTTGCTTGGTTCAGTACTTCAGTTGGCCGCTGTATATCGCGACAATGCCTCTTAACACAAAACACTTGCAGCATTTGAAACAAGCAAATCAGATGCCTGCAATTTAAACAGGGAAGGCACATGTCTGTTGAACTCTTTTTCTTTTGCAGTGTTCTCTTAGTGAGTGATTCGAATGTGTTCCATTTTCAATTCCTCTGAAGATTTCTACCTTTTAGTGGTTTCAAATATTCAGCTTATTTCTATATTCCTCATATATGCTTCTGTGATTTGTGAATTGACTTAATTATATATCTTCCTCTTTTTAAGTTAATTATCTTTTGTTGCAGATCCAAAGCGAAATTAACAACCATCACTCATTCTTTGTTACCTGACTTGTACGTAGTGATAGTTTTTCTTTGTTGAAGTTCCTATGCTGTGTACTAACTGTAATGATATTCATACAATGAGCAGCATATCAGTTGTTACACAGCAGAGGTACTACAATGCATTGGAACTTTAATTTGAACTTTACATAGTTAAACATCCTTCACTTTCTAATGAAATTGGAGAGAGTGTTACAGAAGTACATGATGACCACTCACTTCTGATTTGAGGTGTCAAAATTGATTTGTGTAACATCCAAAGTTAGAAGAACGTACATATATATGGAAAGAAAGAGTCCAGACATATTCTATTCCCATGTAACATTGTAACATCGATCTCTACTAATTAATGCTAATAAAAAGGCTCAGTTCTGTAATGTACAACGGTACAAGTACTGTACCATAAAATTACTTGGGATGCATGCCATATCATTGCAAGATATGAGATTAACCGCATAGGCAAACGGCCTATTGGACCAAAGCAACAATGCAACATTGAGATTAAAGGAGTTCAGATAGTTTATGAATTACTACTTGGGACAGTTATCGGAACAACTACAATTGAGTTTTAAAACTACGAGGCAGTTATCGGACATTACTAGAACCCGCTCCTCTTTATTATTCAACGCTTGAGGGCAGCTGCAAAAGTGTTAATCTAAAAAATAAAAGTTGAAGGCCAGGTATATAGTATAGAGAAGCTGCATCCTAACAAGTAGCCAATTAGCTCAGAGTTGTTGAAAAATATTCAATAAAAGAAGGCACGAATGGCAGACTAACTCAAATTGATAATATCTTAACTAAAGAAATGTATACAACCCACAAATTTTGGTAAAATCTCTTTTTGTTATTTAGTTGCAAGAGTAAAATGCTCAAAGACCATTGATGGTTTCATAAGCTCAGAGAGTCAGTATTCACTCTCTTCTAAGTTTTCAGGTAAAACCTGCAATCTGTCAGCTACGGTTGATCATAAAATTTCTTTCAGAATTGACTGGAAAGCTTCCAGCTTAGCCAGAATATCGTACTACTTGTGCAGCAGACAGCCTACGCAAGTGAGCCATGCTTTGACTGATGGAGAAACGTACGTGTTATTTAAATTCCCAAAACTTCTCCATTCTCATCTAGCTGGAAAAGTTTGTTCTCTCTTGTATAAGAGCATCCGCACTCATGAGCAGAGCAAAAAATAAAGTAAGAGCGTATTTTGCTTCAAGCAAAATACATCCAAGATTTGTTAAGCAAATCAAATTTTGCACACACTCATTCATTATTTGCTTCAAACAAATCAAATTTGTCATGTTGTGAAATGTTTAAAAATTATTTACCAGCTATATTTACCACCAATAATAATGTGACACGTGTCTTTATCGGTAGTAATTATACAAGATTTCTGAAAAGATTTCCGACTAATTAAAAATTGACACGTGTCACCGCCATGTGTCATTGTTGGTAAAATAATTGGACTAGATTTCCGATGAAATTTTCGACCAATGTCAATCCGACATGTGTCGCTACGAGATAACGTCGTTGACCAAATAATTCAACCAGATATCTGGTAAGATTTTCGACCAATTACGATGTGACACGTGTCACCGCGAGATAGCGTCGTCGACAAAATAATTGAACCAGATTTCCGGTAAGATTTTCGACCAATCACGATGCGACACGTGTGTTCATCTTTAACGATCGGATTATCTACAATTGCCTATAAAACGTTCATCTTTCACTAATAGTTGTCTCACACCATCTACAAGAATCCGAGTAGATAACTCATCTCTCTAAACACTAAGAACATTTCCTTGTTCATCACTCTGATGGATCCTTTCAGCTTCCCCAATTTTTTCAGGCGGAGACAACGTTAATATGAAGAGGATGACTATATTGAGCAATAATCATTCATCAATCAGGTGGTCATGGCGGAAGCACAAGACGACGATGAATCCTCACGACCGAGCAGTTCACGTCTCGGTAAAAAACTGAATCATCCACGACAGAGGCTATCTAGGGAACGCAATCTCATGACTGATTACTTCATCGAACGTCCCAACTTCGAGGCAGCAGAATTTCGCCTGCAGTATAGGATGAGCAGAAACTGATTGAACATTATCATGACGGATCTCTGCAACTAAGACCAATCTTGGCATCAAAGACCAGACGCGACTGGATTGCTAGGGTTTCTTCCCGAACAAAAGCTTACCGGTGCTCTGCGAATGTTGGCGTACTGGGCGGCCGCAGATCAGTGCACTGAAATTACAAGGATGGGGGAATCGCCTACTCTGGAATGCATGAAGGATTTTTGCAGCCAAGTGTATCAAATCTATGGTCCAAAATACCTCCGCAGTCCAACACCGGCAGACCTCACGCAACTCTTACCTAAAGACCAACGCCGAGGCTTTCCAAGTATGATTGGAAGTATCGACTGCATGCACTGGGAGTGGAAGAACTGCCTAACCGCCTATCAAGCGGCATACTCAGGTCGAAAGGGTCGCCCAACTATTATTCTGGAGGCGGTGGCCTCGTATGATACGTGGATATGGCACAGTTTCTTCAGGTGTCCTGGAGCCAAAAATGACATTAACGTGCTCCACCTATCGAATGTATTTTCAGAGGTCCTTACAGGAAGAGGCACAACTGTCGTCTATGAAGTCCATGGAGAGAGGTACAATCACACTTATTATTTGGGTGACGAAATATATCCAAGGTACTCTACATTCGTCAAAACTATTTCTAATCCCCAGACGCCGCAAGATAAACTCTTCGCAAAGAAACAAGAGGCATACCGGAAAGATGTGAAGAGGGCCTTTGGCATCTTGCAATCTCGAAGGGCAATTATTCGTCATATTTGTACATTGCACCACAAATCGGTAATGACTACCATCATGTTAGCTTTCATCATATTACATAACATGATTGTTGAGGAAAAGTACGTGGAGGATGAGGATGAGGAAGAAGAAGACGTGCAAAATCCATCGAGGGCTTTCCGGGTTTATGATGGGCCGGTGGATGAACAAGGGAATCAAATTCCTTTTGAGCCAATTAGTAGAGATAGAGCCAATATACAACGGTTTCACGACCGTGTTGCCAATCTTGAATCTGGTTACATCCATAGAGAGTTTCAGAAGGACTTGGTGAAACACAATTGGAGGTTGGAAACCGGCGAGGTACTCTAAATATTATTCTAAATATGTGTGTTTAATTATTAAGCTTGTGTTTAATTTTAGTTTAATTTTTGTATGTGTGTTTAATTATTAAGCTTGTGTTTTAATTTAATGTGTATTTCAATTTCATCTTAATAAATAAATTACATCTTTATTTCTTATAAATTTAAATTACATAAAATGACGAGCTAAGCCCAGATTTATTCTTAGTACAATACTATAACTACTATGGAAAGAGCACGCGACTTGTGTGATAACAATCTGAATATGTTTCATCGGTAGGTTGATCTTGACTAGGTTCTCCTTCATTAAGGATGACTAATTTTCTCTTTGTAAAATATCTTTTTGAGATTGGGGTCATTGCCTCTAAATCCATTGTCATAATCCTCGTTTCCTCCTCTTGTTTCTTCAATCGTAACTCTTCATCGGCCCTTGCTTCATTCCGCCTTTGAATTTCTATGTACTCCGCATAATAATTAAGCTCACTTTCATTATGCGCTATCCTCTTGGATTGCCACGATGCTTGATCACTAGAAATTGTATGCAAAACCTCAACTCGTTGCTCAATAGGAGTCTTACCTTGTTTCTTTTGTCGCCTCGCTTCCTTTGCCGCCTTCGTTCCCATTGGTCTAGGCGGACTCGAGGGAGCGGCCATGTGGTTTTGAGGTGTCTCATTCACTTCTTCGTCATCCAAATTA
This sequence comes from Geum urbanum, assembly GCA_946800695.1. Lineage (NCBI taxonomy): Eukaryota > Viridiplantae > Streptophyta > Magnoliopsida > Rosales > Rosaceae > Geum > Geum urbanum. The sequence goes on from OX326997.1 coordinate 81,043,999, forward strand.
ATGGTTGGAGATGATTCGGCGGCGGAAGGAGTAGGTTGATAACTACTTGCATATGGAGATGGAGTACTTGGTAGTACTGAAATGAAATATGGATAATTTTTAATCACTTCCCAATATTCAAAGTGTGTAAACACTTTCTTCTTTTCCTTATAGTAACATGATTGATCGAGCTTGCTTGACCTAATAAAATAATTATATTAGCTATTTCACCATGCTAAATATTTTATTCAAATTAAATATATAAATTATGCTACAAAAAAATAATGTATGCGACAAAAAAATTATGTGTGCTACAAAAAAATAATGTATGCTACAAAAAAATAATGTATATATGCTACATAATTTAATTCATCATTATGCTACAAAAAAATTTATATAATGTATGCTACAAAAAAAATAAACTTACTTCATCCATTAGCGAAGTGCCACTAGCTATACGTTGTCATGCCGCGTACAAACATACGCCCCATTTTTGCAAGAGTAGCTTGAATTTGTTGTAGTGAGACACAAGCGCGATTCGGGTCCTCGGCTCTTTCGGAGGATACTCACCTTATGTTGGCTTTCAATTTTTCACATAATCCCCATGAATTGTCTCCCACAGTTTCTCTCTCTTTTGTTTGTTGTCGTCGTATTCATCAATGCTATGAAGCACAAAAGAGATACACATTTGTAAATCTTCGGAAGGAAGCCGATGTGTGCCCATTGTTTTAGAACAAATGCTAAACGAAATGAGAGATGAGATGGAAGGAGAAGTGCAATTTGTTGTCCACAAATTGGTGTGAGTTGAGCAAAAATTGAAGTTGTATTTATAGGCAAATATTTGGGAGAGTTTGAGAATTTTTGGGATTTTTTTACTATTTTTTGGAGATTTTACATATTATTTCCGTTCTGATTTGTAAGTAGCCATTTCATTCAAATATGAGCCGTTGGATTGTTTCTTTCTGATTCAAAATGAATGGTCCAGATGGATCGGATTGTTGGGGTTTGATTTACCAGTCGGTAAGCCACATGTCAGTATGTGATTGGTCCGTTATTTTTTTAAAAAAAATTTAATTGGTTTTGCAAGTGCCTGACCGAAAAAAAAAAATCACGCGCCTGGCGTCACCCACGTGTCGTGCGATCCACCAGGAACTCGAGCAAACACCGGAGCATATCTTGCTCGACCGTTTGCCGGAGCAAGTCGTCAACGACGATTGCTCGGCCTCGTGCTCGCCGGTGCGCGTTCCAAAACCCAGAAGCTCGAGCAAAACCGTGCGGCCCCACCAGAAGTTCGAGCAAAATCGGTGCTGGTGCTCGCCGTTGCGATTGCTCTAAGAGCTATAAGAGCATATGCACCCATGTAGCACTTCCTATTTGCATTGCACCTCCTATTTGAGAAAGTGCAGTCATTATTTATCTAATACGAGGTACAGTTTTTGTTTTTCCTGCGGCGGTGCAAAAAATAGCACCTCCTATTACTATCCATTGATTTGATTTTTTTTTAAATTCTTGGTAAGACATTCGATCAATATGAGCTTTTAAAATCTACTATTTCTTATACACTAAGATAACTATACTTTCTTCATGAAAATTGTACAGTATTTTATTGCGAGTTCGTAGGAATTTTCGTATAATTTTTCGGACACTCGAACTATTTATTATGAATTTTATATGTTTATTTGTCAATTTCAATTTTTTAAAAATATAATATTTTATTTAATCTTTGCCATCAGATTGAATTTTCTAAGCAAAATGGCCAGCCCAGTTTAAAAACATTAAGGGAGAATCATCATATACATTTCTACACAATTTCATCTAACATATCATGAGTACCATATCAAATTTTCATATGCTCAGACTCCAAAACGAAATCAAAATCACTCGATTACTAACTTGGGTCTCTATTCACAGCGTTGCATAATTAACGGAAGCATACAAAATCGAATTATGCAGCACAAAACATGAATTAAAGCATCAAAACCACACAATCAATCACACACAAGTGAGCAGCATGCCTAAATTTCATCTCGTCAGAGCATCTCCAACAATGTCACTTAAAATTTTCCTATTTTGTTCCAAAATATAACTCAAACCTATTTTAGCTAAGCATTTGTAAAAATTTACTCCAACAATATTACTCATAATTTAGTTAAATATGAATAAATACTTTGTTTTGATTGGTTAATAAAAATAATTAACATTTATTAACTTAGAAATTGATTACATTTACAACCTTTTAGGAAACAATTAATTACAATGTTGACTTTTACATCACCTAAAATTCAAGCTTTAGGTATGGGGATAGGGGATGAAAACATGAAATATAGGGAATCCCTAAAATAGCTAATGTGATAGGGGATCTCTTGGAGCTAATTTTAAAGCAAAAACCTCATATTATAGATAAAATTGACTTTTAGAGGATCTGCTAGAGTTGCTCTCACCATCCACTCTAACTTAACGGCATACCTGGGAGATGCCTCTAGGGTTTTGAAAACTTTTCAATCTAACCTGATTACGAGCCGAGGATTGAATCCCAATAGAATTCGTGATATGAATTTGCGTGTGTTCCTCCCAAAATCTTGATTAGAGAATGCCAAGAAAAATCCTTTTGTTGTTAGACAACGGTCACTGAATCCTCGTTAATTAAGAGGTTTTGACCTTTTGATTGGATTTTGGATCACACAGGCTGCATGCCTAAGTTGTTTTCGCAATGGGGGAGTACATAAAACCTGATTCTGGCCCTATTATGTTCTTAAGGTTTTTGTTATGTTTCAAAGCATAAACAACTTGATTTGCCTTTAAATCTGAGTTTTCTGAATTGATTTAGATGATGATTAAAGAGCATAGGCTCTGATATCAATTGAGAACTTAAGAAAAGATTTATCGTCCAATAAGCACAAGAACTCAGAACATATGAAACAAGAAGAAAAGGATAAGAAACTTACCAGCTACGTTAATGGTGATTGCCATGATCTTCAGCATGTCTCCTGTTCTCTCTCAATGTAATCAGCCTCTCAATGTGGTAGAGCTTAATGCTTGTATATCAGATGAGAACAGAGACTCAAGCTCCTTCTATATATAGTGTTGAACTGGTGCCTAACCCATCACAGAGTACCATTTAAACTCTGATATGTTTTACACTTAATGAAGCCCTAAATCAGTATACTAAGTGGATATGGATTGGATAGATCAATAACTAATCATATTGTTTGGGCCTGAAATAAAATATTTCATTTTGGGTTTGGATGGCCGAGGTCTATGCGAGCGGCCCATTATATTAATAACGCTTGGCGAAGAGTCAAGTGGGAGTAACGCCTGGCGAGCGTTCGCCAGGAGCAGACTTTGAGTTCTATTAGAACTATGTCTTATTAGCTGGTTCTCTACGGCTTTGATTCTGTCATAACTAGTTTCATTTTAGTTAGAACTCTTGGAAGAGTTATGATGGAATTAGAGATCTATGAGTGATACGACACGTATGCTGGTGTCGAATTTGGACTATGATTACAAGAGCAGAAAGAGTTTGAAACAGAATGGATGACTGTTATTAAGCGAGTATATAAAGAGAGTAAGAACCTTGTAATCAGCCCCCCCCCCCCCCCCCCCGATCAAACATACAAACTTGCTATACGCAAACAAACCTAGACAGACTTCTCGTCTTCGAGATTTCTATATTTCTTGCAACCAGAAGGTCAAAGTGCTTGTCACCTATCGAGTGAGAGTATTGCGACTATAAGGAAGCAATTGCAACTGGAAAGTGGAAGAGCTTGTCACTTGTAGGTTGAGAGCTTGGATACTTGAAAGAAGCGAGTGTTCTCAACACTCTGTTACGAGATTGCTCTGTTTTGCACGAGAAAGGACGTGTGGAGTATCGATTTCAAGACTTAGCTAGAGATTCACATATCAAAATCCTAGGTTTCTAGGCAAAAAGGACCTATTCGAGCAGGGTTGGTGCTCTCCATGTTCTAATCGCTTAATATAGAAGTCAGGCGGCTGTAATCAGTCCATATTCCGTCGAGAGACGGTGGCACGTCAGCATACGAAGCACAAACAGGATAAACCGGCCCAAGCGGTTAAAACATCCGAAATCATAAAAGAGACTGCTTCGCGAGAAGGATCTCTTCGCGAGAGATATTTTTGCATCGAACACATACAATAAACGTAAACAGTATTTTCATATGATTTAGACTGTGATTAAGCATCAATATGCTTTCTACTATAACTAGGAATACTGGTGTGTTGGGACAATTATCAGTACTACTGCAAAATCTAATAAACTAGCTAGGATTAAGAATGAATCATTTATGCACACAGAATCGTATCTGGGTCCAAAGGTTACTGATCACAGTATCAAACAAAACTTCGTACAAGGCATGAAATCTTTGACGGCAAAAGTTTTGAACTGATCGGATACCCTACCAAGTACATTTGTAGGAGAGGCTACTGACTCCCTCCCACATGTTGCAAGAACTTGTTGAAACACAGAAAAGAAAAAATTTCATATCAAGAACTGTGTGATCCTTGTCATAAACTCACCGTAATGAAATGTGTTCTGTTTTATGCAGCAGATAGCTGACACCTTCAAGGCTCAAACTTTGACTCAAATTTGAGCGTTAAGTATGATTTTCAAAATCCCTCCTTTTATAGCCTCATTTCTCATCCAAATCAGGTATCTATCTATTATATAAAATCTCCACCCTCTATTACTCTTTCACTACATCTAACTTCCCTTGGTTAGTTCTCAGTGCCTGTGTGTTCAGAATTCAACTTTGCCATCAATTTACACAAGTCTTCCTTCATTTCCAAGCTAGCTAGGTTTGAGTATCGTATCTACCACTTACTCTCACAATTGATCTATTCCAAACTTTGATCTCCCACTTGTTGTCAACTTTTGTTTATGATCTTTGTTTTCGACTATTAGTTCCACACTACGATCAATGCGCCGTTTCATTTTACAACCACCACATTCTCACTGCGGCTCGATAGTTATTTACAACGTTTCCATCTCCTCGGATACTCAATTCCAATGAAGAACATGTCTTATATAGCATGTATTCTTGGAAAAACAACATTAAGCTAGGGTTACAAGTTAAGAAAATGATTTCCGTGATGGTCAATGTCTCCAGTGGAAAAGGTAAACGCAGAGCTGCTCCCATTGAGTACTTCTCTATCAGACCTTGCTTCTGCCTTTCTGACTCTCGGTAAGCTCCAACTGCATAGACTTGATAGTCTCACTCTTTACCTCGGGCAAATCCCGCCTCTCTCCTGCCTGTTCGATACAGTGATGATGGCCAGACAAATAATGAAAGATTGGAAGCATTCCTCGGAGAGCTGCAGAGGAAAGAGACACAAATTGACCCTTATGTTGCTGCACTAAGAGCATCTCCGACAGCTCATCTATCTTATTTTTTAAAAATAAATGTTTCTCTCTATAATTTAATAAGCTTACAAATATTTATTCAAAACAAGTCAATAAATTGTGAGAGAGAAAAAAATGATGTTTTTTTATTCATATTAAAGATTTTTTGATGAGTATACAAATTTTGTGTTTTCAATAGATATAAAGATTCTCTCTGTCTTTTTTTTTTCTTTCATTTTCTATAAAATATAAGATAACTTATAAGAGCGGGAACTGTTGGAGTCAAAAATGTGTTTTTCTTATAAAATAGAAAAAATTAAAATTTTATAAAAATTGTCGGAAATACTCTAAGAAACATTGACCAAGAAACCATACTCGAGAAGTCAACCAATTCCAAAGGAAAGCAACACTCAATCTGACGAGGAACATAATGGCAGCAAGGAGCAAAAATAGAATGAACTGTGCATCTACAGCCGGCAGATCTCTTTCTCTGATCAATGTATATGTATAACATCACAATAGTTATGCGATGGGGTATGTGTTTTTGATGTATCCAACATTTGTCCGTTTTCTTACCAATAGTCATTTAGGTATTGTTTCCAGTCGGGCTCGGAGCTACATTTTCCAAAGACGAATTAAAACAAAATCTACATATTTAGTGTGATCATCTGTCTTTAGTGCCTTTTGTTAACACTTTTTTTTGTTAATAAGGGCTTACAGTAATCCTTAAATCTCGATTGATGAAATAGTGAAATACAAAGAAAGGACATAAAACCTGAACCTCATAAGAAGAGAAACATTTAAAATACTATCAAGAAACTCGACCAAAACATTGTATCCTAAACTGCACAATTTAACAAAGAGTGTATCATTGACTACTCTATTTGCTTTACAATAAAGACGTCACAGTACTAAAAAGATAATGCAACTATGGCGACGCATCAATGCACTTTGAACAACTTTCCAACTATGCTGCCAACAAGAACCATTGTCGGCACTACATCTCATCTTACCACTAGGAGGATGCGCTCATTCAGCAAACCAACGAACATCCTTACCTAGACCAAACAAAACACCAAAGGTGCACAGCCCGGGACAACACCCACTTCTGCCAATCTAAAAAGAGTATTGGCTTATTTTGAACAAAACACCTAAAAATATAAAGTAAAGATACTTAAACTGAAAATTAAGAAAATAAACATAAACTAGGCCCAACAAGGTATTTGCCCCGGCCCAACATTGGAGCCCAACATACGACTTTGAACATGTCCGGCCCACATCAATCAGCGGCCACCACCCTCTGCCGCACAAACAACCACACGTGCCTCTTTCCTCCTTCTGCAGACCACCAACTGACGTTAATGTAACACCGGTTAAATGCTTGCTAGTTTTATGTCAAGTGAACAAATTTATGTTAGTTGGACCAATATAATGTAATGTAAAATAAACTGACAGGCGGGGGGGCGGGCGCAGTACCCTTAGCTGCTACTTTGAGAGCTCACAAGACAAATACAGTGCAGTTGTAACACAGACTGGGACAAAAGATGTTTAAATTGATTCTGCAGTGATAGTTATGAAGTTTGTTTACCAATACAAATAAAATAAATGAACATCGAAAGGCCATCTATCAATAACAGTAAGCCGTGTCATTCAAAGGAAAATGATATTCGCAGTTAGAAGAAAATGGCCCTAAGATGCCATAATGGCATTATCATGCTTGGGAAGTTTTATAATATTTTCATGAAAGTTCCAATCAATGGTGTTCAGCCCCAACTTCTACTCTTTCCTCCAGTAACAATTTTTTAAGATAGCATTAGGATCATACAAATTCACTATGATATAGATGGATGTCGCATTTCTTCAAAATAACCAATAAAGTACTACAGCAGATGAAAGTGCAATTAACAAGAACGTTTCCTCATCAGACTAAACATTATGATTGCATTTGTAAATTCAGAAAAAGATACAAATGAACAGAAGAGTGCACATGAAGGTGAAGAAGGGACGTTTCCAAGCACAACCTACAAAAAGAAGCAAGAAGTTACATTCCTTTAACTGAATTGTTCAGTTATAAAAAAAATAAAAAAGTAAGCATCATATATAGATTCACAAATGTGAGGTCACACTAACTGCATGATCATACAAATGCTTCCTACAGGGTTTTCTATATGCAGCAAATATTGAGATCCCATTGATGAACAAATATTTTATGAGCAAATTCAAAACATCGAGCTCAAGCTATGTTGTACAATTGTTCATTCATAGTAAGTATGAAGGCAGAAGCAAAGATTTAATCCAATGTTATTGGAGAATGCTATGGTATTATCACTATTATGATATCTACCAAGTACCTACAAAAAAAGACAATTCACACACAAAGCTTGCCAACAGAAAAGTTTGGGAAGGAGTGGGACACTGGAAGAATGTTTATGTGGGAAGGATAAAAAAAACTCGATGATTATTTCATGATTTCGGAACTGAAAGCAAAGGCAAATATACAGCTAAAATTTTCATTTATAATTTAATTCTTATTTGGTTAAGAGCATTTTTGTTTCCAGATATCTGCTTCTCCTGCCAGTCCACTATCTAATAAAACAACCAACACTATCAATTCCCCACTTGTCCCCTTCCTTCTATCCATCCCTCTATATTATTACTCTGCCTATTCATACCACCACCAAACAGAAAGTTAGAGAGATGACAAGTAGCAGAATAACCTTGAACTTTGGTGTCTAGGGAGAATAAGGTTTCCAGTTGTGTATGTATTCAATTAGTCAAGTGTTCAATTATTCCATACAAAACCAAAAGTACTTCTGTCAATCTGTTGATACCGATTATTGACACTGGATATTAAGATATAATTCTTTTTCTTTTAAAGAGACGCAAACAGCAGTTGTTGTATCTCAGCATTAACTATACAGTATACGCATAGAGCCTGCCAGCAAAAGCAAACATAGAAACTATATGCAGCAAGAATGCCAGTTTTGAGGAAATAATGTCATGGTCTTCGGAGTTCATTCGCTTATAGAGGCTTTGAGCGTACTCATTTTCTCACTTTACAGAAGTGCTAAATTGATTGAAAAACTGCAGAATGAAGCCAAGATCAAGAATGTTAGTAATACCTGCTCAAACTGTGATTGGACATAAAGCCTGCATAGGTGTAGCTACGACTCGCCACCCTTCAATTCATCTGAATCTGAATCACTTGCATTATAACCTACAACATATCCACAAAACCAAACCGAGACACATCAACGACGACGACCATAATTACACACAATCATCAAAAACAGCAAAGCTATAACAAAAAAAAGTCAACCTGGTGGCTTTTCACAAACTTTCCACACTGAAGACCGCGTCCTCGAGGCTCTGGTGATCCACATTCTCCCCTACAATCCCAAACCCCAAAGATTAAAACTACACAACCACAACAGAACTCAATACCAATCTCCGGTGCTTATTCAACACATACAAATTACACAATCATCAATAAACCAAACAAAATCCTCTAAACTTTAGCTCAACAAGATCAAAACACACAGCTCAAACTAACAGATATCAATTCAACTTCAAAACAAAAATAGAGAAGGGTATACCAAATGAGCATCTCTGGGAACACCATAGCCGCTATAGTACATCTGTCCAACCAAAACCTGCATATTAATATCGCCGCCTTTTGCCTCCTTGAGAGTATCCTTGAACCACCGCTTCACGCACTCCGATACAACTTCCTTCAGCGGCAGCCGACTCTTCTCCATCCCTGAGCTGCTCGTCGAAGTCTCCATCTCTCTCTCTCTCTCTCACTTCCGCCGCTTCGATTTCTACTCCCTTCTTAGCTCCGACGCCCTACGACGTCGTTTTTGCCGACCTGGTACAGCTGGAAACGCACAAGAATATGATGATAAATAAACACAACTTTAATTTTGAAAAGAGTTAGGGTTTTGGGGGTTTTGAATTTGCTTGCCGAAAAGATGAGATTCTCAGCAGTGCTAGAGAAGCTTTGGGAGGAAGAAGGCACAGAGAGCCTCAGAGGCTGAGCTTGACTTCGTTAAGGTCGCACCAGCAAAAACAGAATATGACGTCGCTTTTATGACCTTGGCCTTTGCCTCTTCTAGCTCACCTTTCCTGGATATGTCTTTAGTATATGTGGCAATTGTGGGACGTTTTTGTGAAGTGAAAAAATTATTACTATGATGAAAATGGGGTGAAATTTCAAATGTTACCATTTACCAATACTCTCTACATGAACATGAACCGTTAATGAAGCAATGGAATCGGTTATTGTCTCGAACGACGATTTCTCTCTGTGTGATCATTGAGATGAGCTTTATGAACTGGTGGCAGTCGCCGCATATGCGGAGGTTTTTAGTGACACGAATTGTGTCATGGGGAGGAGCGACGATCAGAGCGAATGCAATGGCTAGCTTCTCGCTGTGACAGCCGAGGAAATGCTCCTTCTCCTCCTCTTGTATGTCGAACAGCACAAAATCTGTGGTTGGGACATAACCCGCGGATTTCAGGTCCTTGGCCAGCTCATCGAGCTTTCCGTATATCATGTCTGACAGCTCGTGGGACTTGTCTCCCACGGTGAATTCGTGAACGAAACCATTTACTTCGATCCAGCTGCAGCCGGGGAGTTTCTGGATCCCTTGATCTCTCATTTTTGATCTAATATTTGCTGCCTCATCCCATCTCTGATTGGCAGAGTAAATATTTGCCAGTAGAACATAGTGTCCTGAGTTCCACGGTTCGAGCTCAATGAGTTCTTTCAGTACGAATTGAGCCAATTCGGTATCTCCATGTAGCCTACATCCACCCAACAAAGCTCCCCAAACAATGGAGTTGGCCTTCATTGGCATACCCTCGATCAACTGATAAGCTTCATCCAACAAGCCTGCACGGCCAAGAAGATCCACCATACATCCATAATGCTCAATCCTAGGTGTCAAGGAAAAGACGCTGGTCATGTTATTGAAATATTTACGACCCTCATCAACTAGACCAGCATGAGCACACCCACAGAGCAAGCTAATGAAAGTGTTCCCATCCGGTCTAACTCCATACTTCTCCACTTGTCCAAACAATCCAAACACAGTGCCGACATGTCCGTGCATAGCTAATCCAGACATTGCTACGGTGTAAACCACATGATCTTTCTTCTTCATCCCTTTAAACACTTCCCAAGCTTGCACCATACTCCCACATTTCGTGTACATTTCAATCAGAGCTGTGCCGAGAACAGGGTTATAAAAAAACTCATCCCTGTCCAACAAATTACTAGCCCACTCTCCTAGTTCTAGTGCTCCTAATCTCGCACAAGCAGATAGCACCGCTACCATGGAAAAACAATCCGGTTTCAAATTCTCCCTCTGCATTTGAAAGAAGAAGTCCACTGCTTCTCTAGGCAGCCCATTTGATGCATACCCCTGAATCATACTACTCCAAGCAACTATGTCCTTCTTGACAATCCCATCAAAGACGCAACGTGCTTGCTCCATGTCACAACACTTGCTGTACATATCGATTAACGAGGTAGCCACAAACACATCCCTCTCTATCCCAATCACCGCTATGTAATTATCTATCCACTTCCCACTCCTTAAATCCCCCAACTGACTACACGCCGACAAAGCCCTCACAAGGCTAAGACTATCAGGCCTGACACCCATATCCAACGACTTCAAAAACATATCAATCGCCTCCCTATAGTTCCCAATCCCAACGTACCCCGAAACTATTGCAGTCCAAGAAACCACATTTTTCTCAGACATATCATCGAACACCTTCTGTGCATATTCCATGAACCCACACTTCGCATACAGACACAACAAACTACTATTGACATACACATCGGAGTTGAACCCCGTCTTCACAACAAGACTGTGAATGTTCAAGCCGAACTTGAAGTCCAACTTCCGCGCGCACGCCTTCAGAACAAAAGGGTAAGTGTAGCTGTCGGGGAAGCACCCTGCCCTCCGCATTGAGCCATAGCATTCAATCGCGTCCTCGAAGCAGTCGTTGGAGACGAAGCCGCGGATGAGTGTGTTCCATAGATGAATGTTGGGCTCCGAAGCTTGGTGGAAGAAGAGGCGGGCGTAATTGGTTTCGCCAAAATCGAAGGCGGTGCGCAACAGGAGACTGAGGGAGTAGTTGTCTAGCTCGAAGCCGAGGCAGAGGCGGAGAAGGCGAGCGTGGCTAACTTTGAGGTTGTTGAAGGAGGTGAGGGCGTGTTCGAGGCACCGCGTGGTCTGCGAAGGCTGGAAATTTGCAGGGGAGGAGGCGAGGTTGGTCCGAGGAGTGAGCCAGGCAGTGGCCAAGGGCTTGGCGCCGTTAGCTGTGAGAAAGAAGTTTCTCATATGTTTGGTTTTCAAATGTCAAGAGCAAACTTCGATGCCAACGGTCTTTTATACTCTATTTGGGGAACAGAAACTAGTGAAAAATATTTCCACACCTGGACATTACTAATTATATAAACACAGTATATGTAGTCGTATACACGTATATGCACTAGAACCATTACATACAAAGATTACAAAATTTTCATTACAGTACGCTACATGCTACATTTAGCACACCAACAATTTACACCTGCCAAGATGATCTTAACAATATGATGATAAGTAGAGGTGGACTGGAACTGTGCCGCGCTTACACGCTGAGCTACAGCTTCATTCTTGTATATAGGCAGTTTGCCTTGCACTAGATTTGTGTGGATAGAGATGATAGATGTGCGAGAAAGGGGGTCGTATAATACAAGCTACAGAAAACTCCAGTCTGATGCAAAAGAAAAGCATTCGCCAGCCACTTTGTGAAATGCTGTAGTAAATAACTTCCTCTAAGAATCACTCCAACTGTCATCATCATCATCCTCATCACTTCCCGCAAATGCCTGTATCAAAATTCTCATCGAATTCAATATTTGGGAAACACAAATATTGCATATGTTTGTGTGTACATGCGGGAGAGGCAAAGACAGACCTGACGAATTGCAATTGCCTTTTTCTCTAAGAGAGACATGACCTTCAAGTGGGGATTATGACCTTGAATGTTGGGTCTAGGTGTGGATCTTGTCACAGTTGCAGGTTTGAGGTTGAAGGACTGAGGACAGAAAAAGATTCACTCTTTAATTCAAACTCAAAGATACCAAGAGCTCAATGCAGGCAAAAGGTGCATGATGCAGAAGTGACAAAGACAATAAAGAAAGTCTAACCTTGGTTCTTATCTGTTGCAGAAACAAATCTCGTTCATCTTCCTTTGGTTCTGTAGGAGGCTGAATTCGTTCACTTACCTTTTTCAACTGAAAAATGTTGAACTTGTTATAAAGGTGTTCCCAATGCAAAATATCAAAAAGAGCATATTCAAAGAGATAAAAGAACAGTATCATTTACCTTGCTTTGGCCATGAGCAGTAACAGCATCAATGAGGGGATTTCTAGGACGGGGAATCTTATTTACTGTTCCATTACACATTCCAACTTCAGAGTCTGGCATCACATTAGGAGTACTTGATGATCTTCTGGTTTCTCCCTCTGATGTTGGAAGACTGAGCTGAGGATTCTCATCTACCATGATCATTGCTGTCGCCAATTTAACAAGAGGTTTTTCTCGTTCCCTTCCTAAGTTTCTCAATGAATCCTCGGGCTCTAGAGCTGATTCATGTTGTAACTGTTGCTGAGGCTGGATAACTTTACCATTAGAAAATGAAGTGTCATGTCTTGAAGTTGTGTCTTCAGCTCCTGATATTGTTAACAGCTTGAAACTAGACTGAACCTTTTCTTCTTCTGATGTCGACAAACTATGCTGAGGCTGTACCTTTTCTTCCATCGTTGGTGATGTCACAGATGAGGCAACAGCTCCAGCTTGTTCCAATTCTGAATCATTGAATGAATAGTGAAGTACTTCAGGATCTAAACCTGTTTCTGGCATCAACTGTTGAGGGTGGATAGCCTCCCCAAGAGAGATTTCAGGGTCTCGTCTAGATGTGGGACAATCGGTGTCCGGCACTGTGAACGACTTCGATCTATACAGACCCTTCTGTCCCTCTAAATCAATCTCATTGTTTTCATAGCTGTCAATGGAGACCTTCAAAAGTTCTGTTAATGGGCTACAGAATGCCGGACCCCCCAGAGCAGGAAAATTGTCTTGATCAACGCTTTGCAAATATGGGGAGGGGTGCACCTCATGTTCCACCAAAGGTTCAACAACATGTTGAAACTTCATATCTTCTGATGCTACAGATAAAAATGGGTTCTTAGGCTGCAGTAGCTCTTTCTGCGGTGCTGGTAGATCAATCCGAGCTATCTCCTCGGTCTTCAACGACTGCCTTGGCAAAAGTGAGTCATGATCAACTCTGCTCAATTCTTCGTCTGAGGTTACGAACGTATGCTGGATCTTTCCCAGCCTCCATTGCATAGGTGGGAGAGGTGGCAATGGGGGTGTGTCCTCAATATTGACCACAGGTGGCTGGACAAATGTAGGAAGGACAGATTCTAGTGGTTCCAATGTTTGCTTCAATGTAACAGTTCTCGGGCTTGCTGATTCTGATAACTCGAAAGATTGGCTTGGAAGGTTTCCAGGAAAAGATTCTGTGGAAGCATCCAAGCATCCTTCTTGATTTATGTGATCCATAGATGTTAGTTTGGATCTTTCCATGTGATTTGGAGACCCAATCTGTGCAGATTGAAACTTTAATGAGTTTGTACTAGCTTGATCATCCTGCAGACATTCCCCACCAAGTTGATCAGGCTGAAACTCCAGTGATCCCTCTATGGCAGCTTCTAGCGGATCACTTGATCCATCTCCTTCCAAATAATCCATATGAACATGATTAGCTTGCTTCTCTTCCACATCTTCTAAACTAGTTTCAGGTTTTGGAAGGTCAGAGGTTGATGAAGAAAAAGCATACTCCTGATGACTCTGATCCAGAGATTGTGTCACTGTGGGGACATCAGAGCCATTCAAATTCTTTCCACTTTGTTCATCCAGGGAGAAGTTATGCTTATCATCAAGTACCTCTGAATTGGAAACATCATAAACAACTGATCTTCCTGGGTTTGATTCTGAATCAGGCGAAACAACTTCAATTCTAAATTCTTCCTTTTGCATTTCAGAGACTGCAACCAATTTTGGAGAACCTACACCATCCAATTCAGATTCTTTCGGATGAGAATCCCTGAATTCAGGAAGAGATTCGTGCAGATTCATACAATTCACTGGTGGAGAACAAGTTGCATCTGGATATGTATCAACATCATCAATATCATCATCTTTAGCAGCAATAGAGGACACAGTCGCATCTTCTACATGAGCTGTTTCAGGTACTATATTGTCTGAAATTTCATGATTCCCATGGCCTAAATAAGTTGGAGAGTCTGATGGAATGTCTACAGAAACAGAATCTCCTTCCTCTGCATCAACAGAGCTCGTGCCTGTTGATGTATCAATAAGATCATTGACATCATCAGAATTGACAACAGTAGCAGGGAAGACAGCCAAATCTTCTAAATGAAGTGTGTCAAGTACTTTACTGGTTGAAAGTACATGATCCCCTTGGCTTGTATAAGTTGGAGAATTTGAAGGGTGATCTACATAAGCAGAATCTCCTTCCTCTGCAGCAGCATGATTGGTGAATAAGCTTGTCTCCTCATCATCCACAGTCCTAGATTTCTCTTCAATATTGAAATTCTCATCATCAGAGATTTGCTTATCCATTAGGCCACGTGTCTCTGGAGCTTGCTTCTGCTCTATCCGGTCATGTGTCTGTGAAGCAACCTCTTCTGGATATGATTCTCTTGAGATACGTCTCCATGGTAGAACTCCAGATTTAAATGCAGTCGGTTTAGCAAAATCATCCACTTCATCAACCCTCCTATCATCAAGCTCTGCAATAACTGAATTATGAGGTAGTAATGTAGTGTCAGAAGATGTCTGTTCTTCTGTCTTTGCTGCACATTGTGTTTCAAATACTTCATTCACGGATTCATTGCCACTACTAGATATAGAAGCCGTTCCTTCAACATTTGTTGGATGCGGAAAATCACCAGAGGTGGCACATAAATCTTCTTCATGTGATTCATCTTGAGGATGTGTCAAAGAAGAATTTGTGAATTCATCCTTGGCCGGGGAAGAATCATCAGGGCCAACTGCCATGACATGATCCAGATTTGTCCCATTTTCTTTAGTGGCGAGTGATTCAGAACCAGATTTAACTTTACCAGAGGATGTTTCATCTAATTCAGGTCCATCATATGATGCCATGGATGAATATTTGGGACTCAGTGCCCTAACCAACCTATTGCAAGATATTTCCCCACCATCCTCAATGCATGTATCCTCAGCTCCACTAGCTTCAGAAGATAGGAATTCTTTAGCTGCTGCATTACACTCTGAAGGTGTAGACTCAATCAAATTGCTCAAAGTATCTGAGTGCAATCTGGCTTTATCTCTTTCAAAAGAATTATTACTGTCATCTGACATAGAAGAGTTTTCATTTGATCGAGAATCTAGAGATCGAGCTTCAACCTCTACATGTTCCTCCTCATTTGCATCAGTGTCTGCCCTGCATTTATCAACCTTCATTAAGTGTATGTTGCTCTTAGGTCTGCCCTCATTGTCAGTATCCTGTTCCGACTCCATAGTAGTGAGAGCATCCACATAGTTATCTACCTCACTAGCCATGTCATTAGAATTATATTCCTCTTTGCTGCCTTCAGTACTGTCTTCTTCATCATCTTCTAATTCTTTTTCAACTGCTACCATTTGAAGGTTGGAATAACTGTTATCATTTTCACCGTCGGAATTTGGTTCAGACCCCTTCGTGATTTCCTCATAGAAAGCAACCCCATTCAAACCATCCGTTGATTGTTTTAATATTTCTCGGTCATAAGTTGAAGAGCTGGCACTACTCCTTTCTGGGGACTTTTGTGCAGGACTCACAATGCTGATATCAAGTATTCTAAGCCCAGACTCATTGTCATTATCTGAGCTCATATTCACGAGCGGGGAAGTAGCAGATGTTGAACAAACCAGTTTACGCTCTGGTGAATGATCTTCCACAAATTTATCCATGTAACTTTTCCTGGTTTTCGAGTCCACTGCAGATCCATTCAAATGTCTTTTCTTTAATCTCACACGACGAGCAGGATCACTGTAACCATTCTCAATGCGCTCCACAAGAAACAATTCATGCAGTCTGCATTATTTGAAAAGAAAAGGAAAATGAGCTGCCACTCAACCCAGTATACTTACAAACTTGTACATAGATGTCACATGAATGACAATGTGGCGGTGACGGGAATTAAAGATCTCACTTGGCATGTGATGTCAATAAAATATCTGGGGTTCCACCATTCCTCCATCGTGATCCTTTCTTCTGTTACAGATAAAAATACCGACAATCAATATCGGAAAACATGTTAACAATGCTTTCCAACGGCAAGATCTGATCCAAATTTGCAGGTTCTAAGTTAGGGAAGTAAGATTCACTGGTTTCCACAAAATATACATCAAGGTTAGGAGATGCCAACCACATATAACAACACATAAAAATTAATCAAGGGACAGGGTTGGAAATCTCCGCATCCAATAAGTGGGACTAGAGATCACATTGCTTCTACCTATTCCACTAAAAATTAGAAGTATACAGTACCGGGCAACAGAAGACCATAAACAATACTAAATTCATGCTACACAGTAGCAATGATTGACACAATGAGGTACTGTTATCCCCCAATCTGCTTCATGACACCTCCCTAACTTCCAATATAATTATAATACATAATGTTGCTTATACGGTTATACCACTCCCTGAAGATAATACTCTAACCCTTTTCTTTTTGTTTGTGCCCAGAGATGACATGACATCATAGGTGGCATGCCTTATCAAGGATGATAAGCCTGCACGTTTGTCTAAATACAGAGAGGGAGCAGGCAGACTTTTCTGGGTGGATAACTTCACTCATTAATGACCAAAACATATATTGGATGTCCAAATAAATGACCCCAAGTCAACTATTCCTTGAGGGATTCACTGATTCAGCTATATATGGTTGGAGCTTTCATTGAAATGAGGTGTGAATGGTTGATCCTCTAGACATATGAACAAACCCGAACGGTCATAATATGTGTATTACTTAAAAACAAAAAGAGCTTCCTATATTTACACCAGTGGCCACAACTACTAATTGTTAAACCACTGATTATTCCGTAAAAGTACCTTCACTTTGCGAATCTTCCTGTCTCTCTGCATATCCACTGATGCTAATGAGGTTGCTGATTCCACTTTAAAGAATGATGGATCAGTGTATCGCTTTAAACAAGCCCCAGCCCCGGCAACATCAAATCTGTTAAAAGTGGATGAGATTAATCTCCAGTTACCCACATCTCCATTCTGTATTGGAATTTTGAGAAATAGCATATGTATGAAGAAATTAAGCAATCATACTTGTCCAGAAGGAATAACCGAGGAGGACCACGGCATTCCTCATAAGAATCCATTACAAAGCGAGGTAAGTCTCCACGAGTGATTAGATTCTGTTCAGAGCGCATATTGGGATGCCATTTGACACCTGCAAGAGAATAATGCATTCAGCACAAGCATGCTGTAATCAAATGTCTGCTACCAATTATTCAGATAAAGGAAACCGTCTGTTATCAGTACTCTTATCATTTTATATTAAAACAAATGGATCATGATATGAGTAGCTAATAACTAACAGATCAATTTTGTTTAAAAGTTGGACTGCATAACATTTTATGGACAAACATTTGTACAAAAGGGACCCTAACCTGCATTAGAATAGAAAGACGAATGATTGGTTTGAGATAGAAGAGCCTTTTCAATTGAAGGAAAATCTGCTTCAAGCTGCTGGACTCGAACCACTAGACCATGGCCTCTTGTAGCCGTTGCCATTACTTCTTCATGCAAGTCATGAAATATTTCAGCAGCAAACCTACATTACACGAGCATTTCTCATCAGTCAACTTCAAATTAAACTACAAAATATTGCACAATGACATTTCACTCATACAATGTGAGCAATAGGCCAAAAAATTAACTGAAATCAAGCAAAACTATAGTGCATCCAAAATATGAACTCTAAATTGCATCTCAAGTCTCATCAGCAGCTATATTTCATAATCCTACAAAGTACTGATACTCCAAAATTCTCCAAAATTCTCAGAATTGCCCATTTCAATCATCGAATTGACATGTTAAGCCTAACTGTAAGAACCTAAAGAAAAAAATTTAAGCTGCTGAACAAAAACTCAGAGTCAATGTAGTCGAACAAAGCCTGAATTTCAAGCAGAAAAAGAAAATCCAACTACACTAGTCCATCAATATCCCCAAACTCCATAAATAGAAACCCTAGAGGTCCAGCATTCCATTCATAACAGCTGAGAAAGATACAAACAAGACTGAAAGAGAGAGAGAGAGACTCACTCGGCAAGGTCGCCGAGCTGACGCAACACTCCAACGAGTCCAGCCATGGCGACACCTTCCAACAACGCCTCCGGATCATCTCTATCGGCGGCTTTGTAAAGCTCCGGATCGGCCAAGCCGTACTCGTTCCTTATATGGTACCGCGTCAACGGCATTCTTCCGAAACCCTACAACTTTCAATCTCTGAAGAAAGAAAAAACCCTAAGTCGATTTCGGTGTCGTATCGCCTCTCCGATTTTCACATTTCCAGGCGGCGGAGGAGAGAGAAAGACAGGGGAGAGAGTTAATAAATGAAAGTGAATATGCGGTGGTGTTGTTATGAGAGAGAGAGAGAGAGAGGGAGAAGAGAGTCACAGAGAGAGACTCGAGACTAGAGAGAGAGTGAAAGGAGCACAAAAAATTAGTTCTTTTTTGTTTTTTGTTTTTTAACGGAGAATTTTTGGAATGGAATGAAAGCAACGGTGGTGGCAGTGAGTGGCGCGCATCTTGGCGCTTATAATGCGCTCGCTGTATTGGATCCCGATCCTTTTTAATTCCCATGTCTGTTACTGTTGGGGTTATAATGATCTGGCCTTCAAGAAACGAGCAATGGCATTGGTGCGCGCCTCCCCTTAAAATGATGATCAATCACTTCATTTACATCCCTTTTTATGAAACGGGACCATAATGATGAAACCTTTGGCTTCCAAATTACTCTAGATATTCCAAACATACGATCTTTGGGTATTTTTATGAATTGGGAAGGAAATTAGATGGGATTTTCAAGAGTGTAAACGATGGTAATTTTATCTTATATTTAGCAATAACATTATTATCTGTCGGTACAATCAAGTTAGTTTACAAAGTCAATAAATTTCATAGTTGATTTGGGTGATTGAAGTGTGACTAGTATAACACATATCCTTTCCATTAAGCTCAAGTCAGAGGTATATCTTAACAGAGTTAACCTGATGTACAAGATTATTATCATTTCTTTCTTCTCGCAACTTTTTCTCACAAAGGTTGCAATTGGTTACATCATGACCAGCTACTTGAATTTGTGATACATCACCTAATAGTCTAATACGATGTACATTCCATGTTTAAGTTTAACCAAAACACTAGAGATCGAGAGCCACAGGGAAGACATTTATAGGTAATTTAGGTAAAGTAGTTAGTAAATCTGGACATTGTGATCACATCGTAATCACGATGTTGACTGTGGAGCTTAAATATAACGAACCATATAGCAGCCCCGTTAGGATGACGCCACGTACACCCATCAACGAATAAGTATCTCTGAGTATGGAGCCCACGAAGGCATGGTTGTCACAAACATGCCATGTGGCGACCGGTAAATCAAACTACTTTTGGGTTCACTAGGTTTACTTTCCTGCAGTCCAGTCGGGGAATATAGGGAACCTTCCTTAGATGATTAGAGTACGTACTTTTCGTGGCTTTAGAGGAGCAGGAATGGGAGGTGCGTGGGTTGATGTTCTAATGCAAATGTGCAACCGGTTTCAGTGGGAAGAAAAGACTCAAAAGAGGTAAAGAGGTCTCCTTTTCCAAAGAGTGGCTTTGCTTTCTGGGTGAACGCCTTTTCTCATTTTCCATGGTGTACGTAGTGCACGGTGCTATGTACCTACTACGTAGTCTAGCAGTTGCTTCACTTGCTTGCATGGTACATGGGCATAGCCAATGTAGAATGAGTGTCTACTGACACTATTCAGTTTTTAGAACTATTTAGAGTTTTTTATTATTATTATTATAAGCAAATTTAATCGATTAATATCTCAAATTTTATTTTATTTTAGTTATCGATGAGTTTAATTTTTGTTTTTTTTAGACGAAATTTTTATTCGACCCTGCTTAATAAAGTTTTTGGCTACACCACTGACTAGATAAATTTTTTTTTTCCAAGGATCTTCGTTACAGACTTGCAAGATCGGCTCTGAGATGCTGAAAATTTCATGGAACTCTAAATTAAAAAAAATATAGGAACCCAAATATATATTGGTACTTTTGTTTCATGGTGCTAGCTAGTATCGTGCTAAGTTGGCGGTATTACTTGGGCTGGCCTGTGTTTGTTGTCATTTAGACTACAGTTAATTGGTACTATCGTGGAGCCCGTGTCTCCATTCGCCTCTTTAGCTTGCGCTATTCTGAGATCCCCTTTTGCTCGACTCAAAATAGCACGGTAACCGCGATCGTTTTCTCATCTTTTCTAATTGTTGTTTCCTTCCTTCCTAGTCCATAGATCCATCGATCCTTACCGTTTTCCTCCCTATTTTTATCAGAACTAACGAAGCTTTTCTCAATGTCTTACTGAAAGGACTCTCATATGCATTCACATTCATTCCAAATTTCTTATTTGATTTTTGTCCGTGTTTATAGGAATTGTGGAGAGACTTGCTATTTATTTTTGTTGTTTCTTTGATGTATTCATCTCTGTAATCAGTTGAGGCTTGGGTCAATTGCGGTTCAGTTGGATCAACTAGGAATTGAACTATTGAAGCCAAATTCGAATTGTAGGAAATTATTGATCTAGAATTGAGTATCGCATGCATTTGAAGAGCAAACATAAAATGATTGAATCTGAACTATTGAAATATTAGGTATTCAAATTCTTTGATTTTGGTTAATGTTAGAATTGAGAATTGCAGGATTGGGTATTGATAAGTATTGAGAAAATGTCAAGACATTTTATGGAACTGGTTTTTCTGGGTTCATGGCAATCCTATACTCCCATCCTACTTGCGTATGTCCTTCCCAAACATGGGTTAATATAGTGATGTGTAAGCCTACTAAAGGGAGGACCGCCAAGTATTAATAGTTGAGTTACTCAGAATTATCTCAATATACCGAACGTACCCGTATAGTGCATACTTAGACTCAATTTTGGAATCTCTTATTAGGGGCTCTAAGCGCAGACCTATAAGGCATCTACTCAGGGTCGGCTCTGCTTCATTGTTCTCAAGTCTCATTCATAAGTTGTTTATCATTGGTGCATGCCTAATAGATATTATTTGGATGAGAACTCTTCCAATGAGAATTCTTATAATGAGGACTTGATGAGTATCCTTTATAAAATTGTCGTAAGAATTATTTTTCGATAGCATTTTAACAAAATTAACCGTTAGATGTTTAGATATTGATGAGTAGATCATTTATACAAATTTTCATCTAAATTGAAAATCGTTAAGGTATCGAACAAGATCAAATCAATGGACTTATCATTGGTGCATGCCTAATAGATATTATTTGGATGAGAACTCTTCCAATGAGAATTCTTATAATGAGGACTTGATGAGTATCCTTTATAAAATTGTCGTAAGAATTATTTTTCGATAGCATTTTAACAAAGTTAACCGTTAGATGTTTAGATATTGATGAGTAGATCATTTATACAAATTTTCATCTAAATTGAAAATCATTAAGGTATCGAACAAGATCAAATCAATGGACAAACCAAACTGTTAAACATACATCGTTCATGTTCATAAGTGATAAATCTTGATTATGAATGACTTAACGATTTTCAATTTTTTTGAAATTTTTCATAAGTGATATACTCATCATTATCTATCTAACAAATTGTGAATTTGTCAAAATATAAAGAAAAAATGTGTTTAATGAGAAGGTACTCACCAAGTCCTCATTATAATGATCTTCAATAAAGAATTTCCCTTGTTTTGATACCCATTTGAATGTCTAGTTTAATGATCATTTTCACATATAAGTGGGTAGCCAAGATATGTCAAAAACATACATTTGCGTTATTACACACAATTTTGCACATTTAACAATTTAAAATCTATTGATCGCCGATAGATAAAGATAAACATATCTTTTGGTGGTTTTCCCAGGGCGAAACAGAGTTTCAATGAGGGTTCTTGACCATATCTTTTGGTCGTGGTCGAGGGGCATTTCCCTCACAACCTTGCAGGAGTCGGAGTTGCGAAGCCTAGACGTTTAGTTTTGGATCGTGGGAGAGACTGTGGATTGTCGTCAGTGGTTGCTGGTTTGGATCGGGGCTCTTCCGAGACCCATCATTAAGGTTTGATGGTGTATGGGTGGCAATTTGGCCGGCGAAGGATCCCTCCTTGGGATCTGTTGTGTAATCTGCATGGTGGCACTATGGAGGTTGGCAAGCGTGGTCAGTTCTCGGTGTTCATGACAGCTGGTAGTAGACTTACGACGGGGATCCTAAGTCAACGCTGTCCTTGGTTGGTCAAATTTTCTGATTCTTGGGCTATTGTTGGGTCTACAATTTTCGCTAGTTTGAATTGGCCTCTGGCCTATATATGTTGCTGGATCGGGGTGCTGCTGGAGCGTTTGAGTCCGTCTCATCTGGGATTCAGGAATTCATTTGGAAGTTTCTACTCCGATGAGTTTTTTGCTTTTAATTTGTGCATTTTGGATTTCGGTTTTGGAATTCTGTAATTTAATTTTTGAACCTACAGTTGGTTCTGGAATAGGTATGACCAACCGTCTCAGGATCTGCTACGTCACTGGTTACTAAGTTTGAGGTTATTGTTAGGTTTCAAATATTTGGTTAGGTATAGGAACTTAGTTGTTATATCTAGCTAGACTACGGCTTCTTTCTCTCGACACCTTTAAGTAAGTAATCGTGGTTGTATTCGAAACTATTTCCCATATATATAAAAACGGATATCTCCCGTTTTCCCTTAAAAAAAGAAAGATAGACATTTCTTACATATTGTATTTTGCATTTTTCATTCCAATATTTGATCAAATCGTATAATTTTAAAGACATTGTTCACGTAGGATGCCCGAAGCACCGGGGGATTCGGTCATATATAAGAGTGAATGTAGTTACCAACCAAACCGCAACTGTCACTGTCACTATCTTCCCCGCGTACCTGTCAACAATGTTGCCCTTCGAGTAAGGATCTTGTAGGCGCCGAGTGTATAGAATAGCTAGCTACAATGATGCAAGCGTTGCTTAAAAGCCTTGATTCATCAGTAGTGGGATGCATTTTCAAGTGTCTGTGCGTGGTATATGGTGGTGCGGGTAGAGTTTAGTAATTCAATTCTATCCTACTTACCAACGACCTTGCAGGAGACGACGTGTTGGTGAAAGCTCGTTCAAGTATTTATGTTTTTTAAGCAATTGAATCCCACCAGTTTCTTTCTTTAGCTCCCACTCTCCGAACTATATATTTCTCTAACTAAGCTATCTTTGGGAATTTTGCTCATCTCATCTTACTGTTGTGTGAAAGCTTAACAAACAGCAGTAAACAATCGATAAGTAACAAAAGTAATAATAAAATAAAACAACAAAAGGATTTATAGCGGTTCACTCAATTAATGTGATTAAGCTACCTTCATTCTTGGAATCGACGAAAAATTCTACTATAATTAATTAGAGAGATTACAATTTCAGTTTACTAATAAACTCCAACTACCCAAAATTCTAATACACCCAAAATTAATGTTCTCAACAACTAGAGAAGATTTTTCTCTCAAATACAAAATTAACTCCACCCACACACAAACTCTCTACCTTGCCAACTTGTGGAATTACTTGAACAATAGAGCAATCACTACTGGAGGAGAGCGTATGGTTATATATAATTGTGTTATTTATTAACTTAGAACTCCCGTTTGAGAATCAACAACTCATCTAGTTGATCGAGTTGAGTTGTTGATTCTCGAATTGTCCCATTTTTGGACACTTTAGGTGAACATGACTTTATTGATCTTTTTGCTATTCATGTGATTTCAGTTTCAGTTTTGGGATATGGTTTCGACAGTGTCTCCTTTCAATGTTCCCCGAGTGCAAATTAGGTTGTTTAGATATGTGTGCACTCGGGGAACTGTAGGGAGATGCTGCCGAAATTTCCCTAAACTGGAGCTGAAACGCATGGGTGCAAGAGCTTTGACAAATGTCGTGTTCCCCTGAAGGGGATATGACCCAACCTGGAGGCATAAGCCGAAGAAGTGTGGTGTTTTGGTTGAATAGCAACTGTGGCGTGGTAACTTTGTTCATATTGATTGTTTATGTTGACAGGAAACATGGACGGACACCCAGACAAAACTTGGATGACATATCATCATGCTGATCCAAGGTACATCACAGGCATATTCGAGTTTATGAATTTTGCCCGGCGACATAGTAACAGAGCCGATTATCACTACTGCCCGTGTAAACGTTGTAAGAACGGTCCGTTCAAGGTTACTATGGATGTCATGTATCATCACTTATCACACAGTGGTTTGAGTCCGGATTATACAGTCTGGCACCTTCACGGGGAAGTTTCTGGTGAATCGGCAATGCTCAGTCAACGAAGACAGTGGCTTCAAGACAGAGTCGGTCCTTCTAGTGGTGCCGGTCCTTCAGTGAACCCGCAGTTGGAGATTCTACATGACGCATATCCCTATTATCTTGGATACCATGCAGATGCACCCCAACAATTAGTGGAAGATAATTCTGGCATGAACTTCAATGACATGGTAGACAATGATTATGAAAAGTACGATAGATTATTGAAGGAGTCACAGACCCCATTTTATGAAGGCAGTGAGGAAACTGTTTTGAGTGCCATATTAGATGCAATGGAAATGAAAAATGAAAATGGATGGTCGGACACAAGTGTTGACTATTTATGTATTTACATTAATAAACTTCTTCCTAAAGGGCACACATTCCCCTGTTCATGCTCGAGAATTAAAAAAATCTTGAGTGATCTTTCACTCGGTTACAAAAGAATTGATGCGTGTGAGTTTAACCGTGTGTTGTTCAGGGGGGCGCTTGCAAACGAGAGGATTTGTCCAGTGTGTTATTCTGAAAGATATAAGCCACATACGAATGATATTCCCAAAAAAATCATTCGTAACTTCCCTCTAACACCAAGGTTGAAGCGTTTGTTTATGTCCCCACACACTGCCAAGCATATGCGATGGCTGGGGGAGCGAATATGCGTGGCTGGTAGCCTCAGCCACCCAGCTGATGGAGAAGCGTTTCAACATTTTCACAGAACTTTTCCAGGTTTCGCACGGGACTGCAGGAATGTGCGCCTTGGAGTTGCAACAGACGGTTTCAATCCATTCGGAACAATGGGAACTTTGCATAGTACCTGGCCCGTTGTTGTGATGCCGTACAATTTACCACCGTCTATGTGCATGAAGAAGGAATATAACATGTTATCAGTGTTGATTCCAGGCTCTAAATCTCCCTGAAAGTGCCTTAGTGTACTCATTGAACCGATGATCGAGGAGCTAATACATTTATAGGTCGTTGGAGTCCATACTTTTGATCGAGTAGACAATGAGGCATTCTTGATGAAGGCAGCGGTAATGTGGACTATTAGCGACTTTCCTGGTTTAGGGATGCTTGCGGGGTCAACTGTAAAAGGGTACAAGGCATATATAGGGGAGGATAGTTTATGAAGGTCATCAGAGCATATATAGGGGAGGATAGTTTGTCTAGATGAGCTAACTTCAGAGCATATATAGGGGAGGATAGTTTATGAAGGTCATCAAAAATGGCTCCATCAAGATCACCCTTGGCGATTGAGCAAGGCATTTAACGAGAAGGTGGAGTTTGGCGGAAGACCCTATCAGAAGAGTGGAGATGAAATTTTGGAGGATGTTAGGTCACACGTTTACCCTATTCTTAGCCAACATGACGACTTGAAGGTGCCGTACAATCCGAATAACAGACAGTGTTGGACTCACGAAAGCATATTTTGGAAGCTGCCTTATTAGTCATCATTGAAGATCAGACATTGCTTAGATGTCATGCACATTGAAAAAAATGTGTGTGACAACATCCTTGGAACCATTTTTGCGATTGATAAGAAGTCTAAGGATGGTCCAAAAGCTCGCGCTGCTTTGAAGAAGAGGAATGTGCGAAAAAACCAGTGGCAAAGAGCGGGTGACGAGGGGAGGGCGAAAGTTCCTCATGCACCCTTTTTAGTTAAAAAGGATGACCTAGAAGATGTGTTCCAGTGGTTTAGGAATGTTAAGTATCCTCTTGGTTATGCAGGTAGTTTGAGAAGTAAGGTGAAAGTAAGTTCCCCGTCACAGTTTTATGGATTGAAGACGCATGATTGCCTTGTGTTGCTTCAACGTCTTCTTCCAGTGGTTATCAGAGGGTTCCTGCCAGAAAACGTTGTAAAGCCATTGATAGCACTGTCAAATTGGTTTCGTCAACTATGCAGTAGGGAACTTAAGAAGGAGGTTGTGCGTAACATGGAAACTGAGATAGTGATGATTCTCTGCAATTTGGAGCTCATTTTTCCTCCACATTTTTTTACATTTATGGTTCATCTCATGGTTCATCTGCCCGAACAAGTATTCCTTACAGGTCCAGTACACTATACATGGATGTATCCAATTGAAAGGTAAAATGTTTTTCATTGCTAATATTATGTTCGTTATGTAATATGTCGGCAATTAAGCCTTGTTTTTCATCGGCAAAACATATGAAAGGTAAAATGTTTTTCATTGCTAGCAATGTTTTTCATTGCTAATATTACGTTCGTTATGGATGTACTAACCCTCTAGGTGTTTTTTCAGGCAATTAGGAAAATATAAAAAGTCAATGAGGAATACACGTTACCCGGAAGGTAGTATTGCTGAACAGTACCTCGTACATGAGTCGGTGACGTATTGTAAGTCTTATCTCAGACGGATGGACCATGAAGATATCGACACTTCCCCATAGTGGAATATCAGCTGTGTTTCACTCTTAGTAAGACCAGATATTATCGAGACTCATTGCCAGTTCAGGTTGACTGAGGCAGAGACTGCTGAGGCTCACTGGCAAGTCTTGGTGGAAACAGACGAAGTCAAACCCTACCTAGAAGAACATCTCAGAAGGTTCAAGGTTAAAAATGGTGAAGATTTCGACGAGCTTCGTCGGAGGAGGAGTTTTCTTCGATGGTTCTTAACATGGGTACATCCAACTATTAATTCTTGTAAGGTTCTTTGAGGGTTTATAACACTTATCTTTAACTTCTCTTAACACTTATCTCTCAGGTGTCCCTTAAAGAAAAAAACTCGGACCCGAGCTTGGTTGCAGGAATAAAGTCATTAGCTCAAGGACCTAAGCAATTCCGGGTTTATAAGTCGTGTTATGTGAACGGTGTCAAGTTTACCTCGTTTGATAGAGATCAAAGAACCGTGACTCAAAACAGCGGTGTCATGATAGACATGGGTTCATCCAAGTTTTACGGCCATGTTAACTACGTGGTCGAAGTATTATATGCAGGCCGTATGCCAGTGGTGTTGTTTAAGTGCACATAGCACAACTCCGACGACGAGGAAGATCTTGACACCGTTATAACAGATCATGGACTGATATCAGTGAATACAAACAACAGTTACTATGAGGATTCACCCTTCATAATTGCAACCAAAGCAAAACAAGTATTCTACATAGATGATCCAAAGGCTGGTGGTACTTGGAAGGTAGTACAAGAAATGTCGCACCGCAATGTCTACAGCACTGACGTACTTGCCATAGATGAAAACATATCGCGTACAGGAGATCATATATTCGAGCCTTACCAAGAGGACACTCCCACGGTGATACAATTTTACCAAGATTTCCAACTACTTTTGGATGAAGAAGGAGAAGAGGACGAGGACGAGGACGAGGACGAGGACTAATCTAATATTATTATGAATTTGAAAACTAGACATTGTATTTTCATTAAATCATACATTATGTATTTGAAAACTTTCAAATTTGTGAATTTGTAAAAAAATAAAAATGAGGCGACCAAGATGTCAAAGTTCGTCGCTTCAACACATTGAAGCGACGAATAATGCAATCTTGGTCGCTTAAACACATTGAAGCGACGAAGATTCAATTTTAGTCGCTTAAACACATTGAAGCGACGAAGATTCAACATTGGTCGCTTCAACACATTGAAGCGACAAACTTTGACATCTTGGTCGCTTCAATACATGGAAGCGACGAAGAATGAAATCTTGGTCGCTTCAATGTGTTTGAGCGACCAATATTGCATTCTTTGTCGCTTCAATGTGTTGAAGTGACCAAGATTGAATCTTCGTCGCCTCAAAACAAGTATAATTGCTGCTCACAGTTTCGTTCTTCTTCATTCTGGTTCGATCACTTTCTTCCTCTTCAACCCTGTTCTTCTCACAGTTTCGTTCTTCGTTCTGAAAGTTCCTCAAAACCCTAATTAAAACCCCAAAACACAAAATCCCTTCCACCCTAAACCTTAATCCCCCTCCCTCCCCTCCTCCTCTACCTTAAACCCCCTCCCTCCCCTCCATAAAAACCCTAAATTCCCAAATCATTTTTCATCCCGAATCTGTAAATCTCAAGGTATGCCTCTCTCTCTCTCTCTCTCTCTCTCTCTCTCTCTCTCTCTCTCTCTCTCTCTCTCTCTCTCTCTCTCTCTTTTTGTCTCTCTCTCTCTGTCTCTCTCTCTATCTGTCTGTCTGTCTGTCTCTCTCTCTCTCTCAATCTTCCCGAATCGATTTGGTTTACAAGGTTTGCTATTTGCCATTTACCTTAAAATGATTTACCATTGTTAGATTTATATGCTAGAATCGATCTTTGGGTTTGTGATCATGAACTTTCCATTTGTTAGAGTTTCATACACCATTTCGATTCATAACCGCATTTGTGTGTGTGTTAGATCCGGGTTGCTCACTAGGTCCACTTTAATTGCTGTAATAGCTTGATCGTAGTTGTCTAGTTATGTCTAGTTAGTATATGTGTGTGTCAACCTTATAACACATAAGCATGTCGGGTGACTAGTGCCATCTATGTAGTAACCTTCAGTTGTTGTATATGTTAGAGTATGTGTGTGTTAGTGTATGTGTTCATTGTGATTCATGTGAAATCGATTTAGGAGTTAGTGTATGTGTTAGTGTATGTGTTCATTGTGATTCTTGTTAGTGTCTAGCTACTGTGTATGTGTTCATTGTGATGCATGTTAGTGTCTAGCTACTGTGTATGTGTTAGTGTATGTGTGTGTTAGAGTTGTATATCTAGCTACTGTATTGGCATAAGTTGTGATTCATGTGAAATCGATTTAGGAGTTATCTTGCTCCATATTGCAACTGTTCTTGGAATGGCAACTGTTTAGTATGAGTTATGGACCCACAATGCAGGGTCATGTTGTGGTATTTTTTAGAAGTCTGATGTACGTTGGTATGAGTTATGCAACTGTTTAGAAGTCTTGGAATGGCAACTATTTAGTATTAGTTCTGCTACTCTGGTATGTAAAGCATGTGTAGGTTTGAAACTTTGAAGCATTCGAATTCATATCATGGTCATCGTGTAGGTTTGTTTTGGTAAAAATCTTGGTCGGTAAAGCATGTTTCAGAAATCGATTCATATGTTAACTTCAAGTGGTAGTTGTGATGAGTGTGTAAAGGTTATGATTAAGTTATTGGTTTAGAATAAGGTTGCCAAAGTGCTTGTTTATGAGCAGAGTATGGTTTAAGAATAGGATTTTTTTTTAATGTTTTAACAGAATGACTCCCGGAAATACAAGTCACCAAAGGAGGAAAGCGGCGATCCAGCGTCGTGAAGCGGCGGCGGCAGCTGCGGAGGCTGCGGAGGCGGCGTGGCGACCATTCAGCAGAGAGGGGGCTTCCGGGTCGGGCTGCCCCACGGGACAATCTGGGACCCCGACGATTCCAGCAGTAGGGGGTTTAACGCCCGCCCCAAACCTTGAGGATGCGAGTCCAGTAGTGGATGACAGCGACGCCACTACAGCCTCACAACACCCTCCCGCCCTCAGCATCCGGTGCAAGAAGACCAAACTCCCCGACATGGTGGACATGGCAACCGAAAATCCGATGACGCAACAGCGCGGAGTCGTTGTCGGGACGAAGACTGAGTACATCGTCCGGATGAACAACAATAGGCGACTACAAGTCGCTTACTCTACGAGGCATTGGGGGCCTGCGACGAGGGAATTCAGGAGTCTGATGTCCAGAGACATCGGTAGCATCATCCACGGAAAAGTTCCAATGCTTGCACCTAGCTTTTTGGGACTTAGCGATTTGCATCGCGATATCGTCAATACAAATATTGAGGTATACTTACTGCCCTTAGCTTACTTTGTTACTTTACGGTTTATGTAAATATAACTTTTACATAACGGAATTTAAATGTCTTGTGCTAGACGAACTATGACATCCCGGCGACTGATGTGGAGATGTGGAACTTTATTGATGCGACGGCGCAAACAATCTACAAGAATTGGAAGTATGATTGCCATCAACATTATCTCCACGTCAGCCAGGAGACTCCGGCCGAGTTTCTCGGGAGGGAAGACCAATGGGCGTGGTTAAAAGCCCACTTCGAAGACCCTGCTTACTTGGTGAACTTCATAAACTATCCGCACAGTTTTGGTAGCCAACAATTTAAAAATATACATGTTTATCTATTCTTATTTTAAAATGATTATTGTGTGTGTGTGGCAGCGATTGTGCGAACGGAATCGAGGAAACCGAAACAAGAACAAGGAGCAGCAGCTCAACCACCATTCGGGATTTCTCGCCCTCTCGTACCGAAGCGAGGTGTTGGAGAAGGAGGGTTATAGAGCGCCCGCCGTCCAGACTTGGATTAACGTATACCAGCCGGACAAGAATGCGGCTGAGAAAGTGGTAATCGAAAATATGTTACGTTACGTTATTACAATTATTTTTGTTTACCATATTGTAATATTATTTATTTAATATATTTTAATTGAGCAGACGGCAGTGAAGCGAAGACTTGATGAAGTCTTGTCGCAACAAGATAGTGTTGCGGGTGACACTGACGGCGATGCGGTTTCCCAACCCCATCCTCTTCCTCTTGATACACAAATAAATATCATAGAGGAAGAGGTGGGTTCAAGGCCCGGGACCTCTATAAGAGGTAATACTCTAACAAACCACCGTCGTTCATCTCGATTTACGTTTTGCTCTATTTTTGTTTACTATTCAAATATATTTATTTGTTCTTGTTCGACGTGACAGGGGTGGGGCGCGCTCTCACACGCGACCCCAAACCGAGAGGAGGGGCCCGAGTAGAGGAAACCCAAGCCCTGAAAAGGGAGGTCGCTGAAGCCAGAGAGGAGGCGCGCAGATCGGGCGAGGTGGCGCGCAAAGCCAGAGAGGATTTTAATGAGCTCGCCCAAAGGGTCCAACAAATGGAGGCCATAATGCGATCATTCCAGGCTGGGAGTCAACAACCTCAGGCTCCTCCACCACCTCCTGGCTCGTAATCGAGCTGCATTGCCGTCCCCCAGCATGAGTCTACTGTGTGAATCGAATAATAGTATCTAGGCTTTGTATAAACTGTTAACGTTTTGATTTGTGGCATATTTTTCTACATAACTTGATTTGTGGTTGAATGAGTTTTTGTATTTTTAAATTGTGATAGGTCGTGACTTGGTACATTAATATTTAATTTTTTTTTTCACTCAATGAGGCGACGAAGAATGATCAATCTTCGTCGCCTCATTAAGTGAAAAAGAAAAAAAATAAAAAATTAAATACATTGAAGCGACGAAGATTGATCAATCTTCGTCGCCTCATTTAGTGAAAAAGAAAAAGAAAATAAAAATTAAATATAGTGAGGCGACAAAGATTGATCAATCTTCGTCGCCTTGTTTTAGATTGAAGCGACAAAGATTGACCAATCTTCGTCGCTCCATTTTCAACCGAAGCGACAACATTTATATTTTCGCGGCAAAAAATTGAAACGACGTACATTTTTTTTGTCGCTTCAAAAAAAATGAAGCAACGAAGTTTTTCAATCTTCGTCGCCCCAATGGTGAAGGGATCAATCTCAAGCGACGTATCGAGGCGACGAAGAGTTGGTTACAGCAAATCGAGGCGACGAGAAAGTGATCCGAGGCAACCATGAAGCTTCGTCGCCTCGAATCTCTTCCCCAATGGTGAATGGGATATGGTTTTGGCTACTGTCTGGTTTCCGTCGAAACCAACTCTCAATCTTTCTCTCTTCTCAACTATATTAGTATA
Source organism: Geum urbanum (assembly GCA_946800695.1). NCBI lineage: Eukaryota > Viridiplantae > Streptophyta > Magnoliopsida > Rosales > Rosaceae > Geum > Geum urbanum. The sequence goes on from OX326997.1 coordinate 81,076,739, forward strand.
TGTAGGTTGCTTCGACAAGAACCATGAGTGTATAGGAGAAACCATATTTCATACTTTTTAAGTTGAATTTATATTTTCTGAATGCTTAGTTACTAGTTATTGGTCTTACCATCTGTAGAAAACAACTCAGAGGAAGGGAAGTAAAAAGTCGGGTTTTTGATTCATTGCGAAGATAAGAAGCTGGAAGCCAAATTCTTGAAGAGGAAGAAGTTGGAAGAAGACTCGAAGCAGTATTGTGATTCAGTGTCTTGTGAAGGGGTTAATAATGGTTCATGTGACATGGAGGCTGATAAATATTCAAAGAATGGTTCCACGGAAGGATTCTCCAAGTCAGTAACTTCGAAGAGTGTAATTAATTACTTGGATTTGATATGTTGAATTAATTGCCTATTTTGATTACTGATTGCTTGGATTTGATATTTTGTCTAGTTTTTAGTCTTCAGAATCGGTGAAGTTCGTCTAAGAAGGATTGCTTAGCATTTTTATTCAATTTTGTTAGCAAGTCAATTACTGATGAAATTTTCAAATTGATTTGCTAGTTTTAAGGTTTCAATTCGTTTTTGTTTCTATGTTTACTGTTTCAATCGATTTGGTTAGGCATGTCGATCGATCCAGTATATATAGATTTGATGCTAGTTGATAAGGATTAAAGATGTTTAAATACTGTACTTTTAATTTAGAGGCATAGGTTAATATTTATTTGTTTCCTTAGCTGTGGTTATGCGTTTCCTTCTCTTCACGCTGTACCTATATGCCTGGGTATCTTTGTATAACCTTATCTTTGTACACTGATACATATTGTATATGAACAAACTTAGTATTGGATCATGTTACTACATATGTTCAAACCATTAAGTTGGTAACAGTGTTTATCCACGCTTAAATTTCCATGGGTCTGCCCAATGCATTTGATCCTGATTGCATTGGGCGTCAATTTCATCAGATATCCCAAAGCTCCGTCCAGGTTCCCATAGGAGGAGAGGTGGATCAGGTTTGGAGGCGACGATGTTGTTGACCCCACTAAAGGTCACGAGCTTCACCCGCCAGGGTAGAGTGTTGCGATTTCTTGAGAGGGACCTGAGTCAGAGTGTTCAACTTAAAACTGGGAAGATTCATATGGTATGGGTTTAATCCAAGATGTGATATGAATGGAGACTTACAAGTTTAACGGGTGAGGTTTCCTCGTTTTCATCGTCGCCTGCTTCGTGTTCTGAGTCAGAAGAAATAGTTCGCTTGTCGCTGAGAGAGTGTTTCTTCTTCTTCGTTCGCTTGTTGCGGAGAAAGTGCTGCTGCTTCTTCTTCTTCTTCTTCTTCTTCTTCGAAGAGTTGTTAGAATTGCCAATACCAGTGGCGAGGTCAAGAAATTAAAAGACTTGAGATACTTACCATAGGCCATGGCGTTGACATGTCAGGATCGTCTGGACTGTCGTATCGCAGGGCCTCTTTATTGTAGAGAGAGGTGAAAAGGGACTCAAAGTCCTTGAAAATCCTGGCAAAAAGAGTCATATGCTACACGATACGGAGCTGATCCCAGAATTGAGCTCGCCAAGTTCGGTAGTGGTGTGTTACACCAAATGAGGGTACGAGAGGAACGAAGAATGCCTCATCTGGTATCATCACAACGGGGAAACCGAAGTGAAGGTCTTCCACGTTGGTGGCGAAGGGATCCGTGTTTGCTCACCAAATGTTATAGCGGTTGACAGACTTAACTAGGGGCATCTTAGGTTAGCCCCAGCTGGCGAGAGAAGTGGTTGGGAGCATAGAATTCATAGTAGACTTTGGTGGTGTCAAGGACCTTCAAATCCCCACAGGTAAGGATCTGGGTAAAAACAAGCCTCGTTGCATCATTCTGTTCAGGCGAGGGGAGGAAGCTAGTCACCAAATTCTCAGGGAAGCGGCGTTGGACAATCAGATTAGCCGTGTCTGTTGGGAAACCACAAAGTGAACAAAAGGTGATGAAACTATTCTGATAAGTCAGCGGGTTATCGTGCTGAAGCTTCACAAGGGATTTTCCCAAAAGCACCCTATCCTTGAATGACCTTGCATCTGGGTGGCGGAAGACACGGAAGTAGATCTGCAACTAGAGGTCAATCATCCAAAGTGGACCGGGAACTTCAAACTTCATTAGATCCAGCGAAATCCATCTCATGTTGCGGTAGAGGCAGACGAAAATGGATTGAGCAAGGCTTGTTTTGGTGCCTTCGTAGAGAGCCTCGGCAAGAGTTGTCCAGCTTTTGTGGACTTTGCTGAAGGTGGTGCAAAAGACGTACTTTGATAGCTAGTATTTGAGAAACGCAATACCTCCCTGAAAGGTATAGTTATTTTTGAAGCTTTTAAGCCAGACCGAGTACGAATTAGGCTGGTGAGTGCTAGTTGTGTCCTTAGCGAAATTAGGATCCCCTTACTACCATGCTGGTTCCGCGACAGGAACGCCACAGATGGCTACCAAGTCGAGTAAGGTGATGCTCATGTCTCCACAAAGGAAGTACAAGCAATTGCATCTCGCATCCCAGAAGCACATCACGATCGCGAACGATGCTCGATTACCCCTTTTGGGTAGGAAGAAGTAGAGATCAAGGAAGTTAGAAATATCGGCCATTTCCCAATGCTGATGGTCGAACTTCTTGTGAGCCTGGTACTAAGACCTCTTTGTCTAGGGAGGTCGTCGACCATTTACCCGATTGGCAAAGGACGTCTTTTTAATTCCACCATGTTGGCGCCTCTGAGAACCCGAGAAAATCAGGGTAGAATGACAATGGTCAGAGTGGAGAGCTTGGAAGAAGGTTGGGTTGATCAGCGTCTGAATGAAGGGACCTAATCGGCTGGTCGCGGTGTAGGACAACTTCAGGATAACGGTGGAGCTGAGATTTTTCCTCTCTGTGGTGGAACGCACAACAATCGCAAGGACTTCGGCGGAATCTCGCGAGATGTAAAGTTGTGTTTTGGCTTGGCAATGAGGCGGCTTAGTGTTGACCGAAGTAATCGACTGAGCAGAAAGTTAAAAGCTTCAAAAGTAAGTTTAGTCCATCTGAGATACTGAAGACAGAAGAGTGTTTTGGGAAATGAGATTCTGACAAATCGTGTATGCTTAAATAGCGTTGCATCATTAAGGGTGCAACTTTTCAGAAATGAAACGAGCTGAAGTGGCGTCTCGAACGGAAATTACCGTTTGACCCCTGACGACGTGTTGCAGTTACAAACCTATTCGATTGCATCTGGGCTTTATCTCGAGGCTTGAGAGGCAATGTTTGGGCCCAAAATAAACAGTCTTTATTTTTAGGGGTTCATGGGCCGATACCAGAGGCCCGCACTTGAAATAGTGTTAATAATGATGAGCCGATGTCAGCGGCCTATGCGAGAACAGTGACATATCCTAAAGGGAAAAGGATTCCTTAGTGCTCTTGTCATCAAGTCATAGATTTTGATTGAAAGACCTAAGAAGTCAGAATTCGGGCAATTAGAGTCATTAAGTGAGTCTAAGTGCAAGAAAATCTTAAGATTACTACGACAAGGCACCATATTTTTCTATATATGGGGAAAATCTTTACGTAATCGGGATCCACGATCATACAACCTTAGCTCTAGGAAAAAACCTTCTCATCTCAAGAAACCCTAGGAACCGGCGATCAAAAGATCATCACCCAAAGGAGCGTAAGTGTCTGTAGATTCAAGGACACACCCCTGTGCTCTCAAAACTCATCAAGAAAGTTGATCTGCTTCACACCGAATGAGCTGTGGAGTATCGATTTTTGTAGCTCATCTAGAGACACGAAGTTAGAAATTCCTAGGCATACTAGGCAAAAAAGATCCACCGGACGGGGTTGGTGTTCTCCCCGTCTATAACATCACTTCTTAGAAGTCAAGTAACGGCATACGCTACACCCCAACATTCTTCTGCCTCAGGGCAGTGGCATGCCGGCGCACATCAACACACGGTCGAGTAAAAAAGACAGTTTGCAAACTTCTTAGCACCCTGAAAATTTTTGAGCCGAACGAATTTTTCTCTGTAATCTAAATCCCAAGCAATATTGTTCAAGTCTTTCAAAAAAAGTACATAAGGATCTAGTCTATCTAGGTAATCAATCCCACCCAATCTATTGAACCTGACAATTTTGTTCTTCATGGTTCCATCAAGTAAGTAGTGAAAATAACCCCCGTGGTATATCTCTATTGTGTAAAGATGATCAGGTACTGCGTATGAAATAATCATAACCAAATCTAATTCCTATAGAGCACTCAATTTGTAAAAGATTATTCAAACAACTACATCACCGCAAAATCTATGGTTTTGGAAATTTAGTAATTCAATTAACAAAATAACCTAAACAATATATGAAGTATAGAAAAAAGCTTTGCAAGTCACCACTAATGTACAACACTATATAAACAAATCCCTCAAACCCAATCCCAATTATTATTTGTGTTTGTAACCATCTCTGTCACTAAAACCCAATCTTCATCGAACTTATATAAACAACAAGCTAAGAAAAACAACACTTGTTTTGAGTAAAGAGGAAATCTCAACAGTTACTGCTATCTGAAGTTCCTCCATCTGTCTCACATTCTCACGCACAGTGAAGATTCAATTCTAGGCCAGCACAATGAAGATTCGATCGCAAACTAGCACGAGTGCTGCTTAATGAAAACGGGCTTTCAACTGTGTTTTCGGGTTAAGAGAGCGGGGTCTCTATGATTGTGACGACCCGGACCAGAATCAGCAGTTTGATCAGCTATATACGTGAGTTACTGCGTAGTCGCAGAGTTCCGACAGTATTTGAATCGCCGAACTTGTTCACGACTAAATTATTGGCCGAGAATTGGAGCTGGGTCTCTTCTCGAGAGTCATTCTATGTGTGATTTCGAGTTCGTGGGCAGTTCCGGATCGTTATTTGGACGACCGAGGAATTAATTATGAATATTTGAAGTTTCGGCATAATCGAATTATAATGGCGAGCTACTTAACGACTAAATTACCGGACGAGAATTTGGTTTTGGCTTCTTCACAGAAGTTGTTCAGAATTTAATTTCGAGCTCGTGGGAACTTCCGGAGCATGATTTTGAGTTACGAAGATTTATTTGTGATTATTTCCGATTGTGATTGTTTAGTCGATTTAATGTGTATTGGTTTGAATAGTTGACTTTTTATCCGTTTGGCCGATGTGTTTGACTTCGGGTGATTATTGAAGAATATGTCGAGACGAGTTTGTGGCCGCGAGAATTATCGGAATCGGAATTACGACGAGATAGTTACGGGTAATCTAAGTTTGTCGAAAAGAATAAGTATGAGTTTCCATTTTGGGAAGGCTTTAAATAGTGGAGTTTCTGTTTATGGAAAGTCAACTGGGGTCATTTATGTTGTTGACTCGGCCAACGTGAAGGAGGAATGGGTGGCGCGACATGCCACGGCTTCGCCGGTGACGGAGCACCGTCCGGCCACCCTAGGGCTTGGCCCTTGACTTAATCGATTCGCCTCACCTCCCTTATGGTGTTTCCGACCTCTACGCACGGCGAGGCTCGCCGGAGGAGAAGCAAAATCCGGCCAAAGTTGATGAATTTTTGGTGATTTCGGGTTGCTCAATTTAGGCCGAATTGAGCTACAACTTTGAGTGGGTTTTGAAGCTCTCATCCCCTTGATGCTACCCTGTAAGTTTGGTGATTCAATTTGATGTGTACATGGAGAATTTTGTGTTTGAATTTTGTGTTCTAATTCGGTTTTGCTTGAAATTGGATGAGTTAGAGATTGAATTGGCCCTTGTTGCAGTTATGAAAGTTGCTCAGTGGGTGATTTTGTATGGAATGAAGGTTGCTCCGCCGTGAAATTCTCCAGTCAGTGGCGGCGCCGCCGTGGACGGCGGTGGTCAACGGTCAACGGTTTGACTTTTTGGATTTTCGACAAGTTGCATGTCATTTGACTCGAAATTGCGCTCCGATCGCAGTGGGGAGGTTCGTTTTTCGAGTTGAGCGTCCGAAAGTATAGCGAGGTATTGTGGTGTACATATACGGATTTTCGACGATTCGTCGACTTTGAGTTATGTGTTTCCGAGAACGGTGGTTTCTCGTGAATTGTTTTATATCGTCGAATTATAGTTATGAGAATTGGTTTTTGTGAATATTCAGGGATTCGTGATCGTTCGTTTGGCGAGGGACTTTCCGCCGGATCACGAGTTAACGCGATACGCGTTACGCTAGTTTGTGAGTGGACAATTTCTTTTAACGGAATTCTTGCGAGTCTTTTATATGATTTATGAACTCGAGCATGCGTATTGAGATTATGGATTACATGAGCATGTGTTTTACGAATATACGATTATACTTATACGGATATACGTATACGAATATACATACACTTATATGCTGTTTCATGCATTTGCATCGAACTGTTTATGATTTGGTTTTCACAGAGTACAGTCTTGGTTACGTTGTTGTATCGATATACTTTGCCTCTCGGCTGATCCCCGATGGTAGGCCGCCAGGAGGGACGTCGTCATCCCGACCTGACCGGTGAGGGGCGTATCCCCGGAACCGAGGCCATTTCTGGCTTAGAATCACGGGGACCAAGGACCTCATGATTCGGACTGTACTAGCACGGTGTGTGTCCATGAGTGACCCCGTGGGATTTTTATTTGCATGCTCAGTACACTGGAGGAGTGTGAGTTTTACCTCGTGTACCATGATGTTTTTATTTACCTGGACTCGCATATGTTATTTTAAACATATATATTAACTGGTGAAAGACATTTATTTTCGTCCACTCACTCTAACGTGTTTTATGTCTTTCCCCTGGGCTTTTCGGTTTCCGTGCCCAGTTTGCAGTTCAGGCTCTGGTGTCGAACGTCGTGGTCGAAGGCATAGTAATCGAGCTGCCTTGATTCTTCCAGTAGGTTTATTGTTCTACCTACTGTGGATTACATATATGTTTATGTATTAGAGGTCACTCTGAGTTTTTTGTTGAATATTTATATACGATTTTACTCCGGATTTCAGTAAAGTACTATTATATGTATTGTTTACTTTACTGTTGATATATTGAGAAATCCGGATGGGATTTGTGCCCACGGTTTGATTTTTGTGGCATAGGATGAAGTGTATTTTCCGCATGCAGGTAATGGTAATTCAACGTTAGTAACGAAACTCTGCCAAAATTTTTACGGTTTTTGTTGGTTCGTGTTTTCGAAAGGGTTTGATTCCGATTTAGGGAGCTAAATCGGGGTTGGGTCCTTTCAATGATATCCGATCCTTTGATTTCAGAGAAAATGCTTTAAAGTTTGAAGTGTTGCATTTGGTTCCAGACTAATTTTTACATTCGATTATGTTTTTGTTAAATCAGAAATGACAAAATTAACCTTTATTTTGAAAAACGAGCTTGACACGTCAACAATTATTACAGACTAGCTTGCAACAGAATAGTGCTCTGAGGTACCCGACCGATAGAAAAAGTAAAGTCTAGGTATGCGTTTGATAGATTTGAAGTCCAGGTATCAAACTGACCTGACATTCAAAATTTAGGTACCATACATACATTTTTTCTAATATAATTTTTTTTCTTTCTAAAAGTCCATGTCGCTACGAGTTTAGGTTTAAGAAGACAATAATGTGACAATCACGCACATCGTAAACGTCTTTTTTTTTTCTTGTTGTAAAAACATAGATATTGTTTAGTAAAATCCACTTACTGTGAATGAAATGTGCATGATACGTGCTTTTGTTGACTAATTTTACAAGTTGATGTATGTATGTATTAACACATACTAGAATTTACTTGCTACACGAATGAACGTGTAACGTGTTAGAAGAAAAAACCATAACAACACACATCCCTGATGATTAATGTTGGTCTCACTAAAAGAAAAATGGTATTCAGCGACAAACGGGATTATGATGATCATGAATTCGTCGCTAAAACTCAGTATAGGCGAGAAAATTTAAAGTCGTTGCATTTTATCTCATCGGTAACAACCATTTCCTCGCCAAATAGTAAATAGGCGACGACTTATAAAAATCATCACTTCATATTTTTGCGGCGATTAAATTGTGTCGCTGAAGTTCGTTTTAGCAACGAATTTTATAAGTCGTCCCTGATTAAATAAGTGACAATTTAGTTTTCCTCGCAGATTATTTATTTGGCGACGATGATCACAAATTGTTGGTAAATATTTAGGTGGCAACCATCAATTTCTCGCGGAATATTTATTTGGTGACACTTGTGATGATGGGTCCCGAAATGTTTATGCAACAATCAGAGTTTCGTCACAAAATATGTATGATGCGACGATGAACAAGGTTTGTTAGTGATACTTAATGCGACAAACACACATTCCTCGCTTAAAACCTATTAGGTGACAACTAATATGAGTCGTTGTTAATATTTAATGCGGCAAAAACAACTTCCTCACTAAAATTATCGTATGTGACAATTTTTTTTGGTTGTCGCTCAATATATATGCAAGATTCATAAGCTCCTCGTAGAAAAAATATTCAGCAACGAGTTTTACAAGATGTCACCAAATGTTTATGCAACAACTAAATCTTCCTCGCAAAAAATATATTTTGTGACAATTATTTTGAGTTGTCGTTAAAACAAATAGGTGACATCTATGACTTTCTCGCAATAAATTTATTGGGTGACTTGTTTTATTATTTGTCACTGAAAGTCTATATAAATTGACAAAAAAAATCCATTAAATTAATTAATTTATATTACTACTATGAAGTGTAACTATGAAGGTTACTATTGTAAAAACAGTAAATAATATAAAAATCCATATACACATGCTATATGATTAGATTAACGTACAATATATATATAAGATATATATATATATATACACACACGTACAGTACTATATGTATATATTTCTCGTTACTAAGACCTGTAACATATAAATATTATATATACATATCGAGATATCAAGTTGATCCAGCAACAGCAAGATCAAAGTTTAATTCCATAAGGATTTGATATCCATTGACATAAGGATTCCTAGTTAATTATAGATCCAGCAAGATCAAATTTTATTCCATAAGGATTTGATATCCATATGACATAGGGATTCCTAGTTATAGTATGATTAACATTCGGCCGACATGCATGATTTGTACGTGGTATTATGTTTATATATATGAAACAGACTATGTATTTTGCATTCAAGAACAATGAGATGGCCATGGATAGGGAGTGGATTCGTTTTGGATCTGATAAAAATTATCGATTGACAGGTGCGTACAAAGAAGGAGTTAAATCTTTTATCGAAGTTGTAAAACGTCATGTGAATGAGAAGAATGACGCATTATGTCCGTGCATGAAATGCAATAACACACTTCCACTACATACTCTTGATGTCGTGGAGTTCCATCTGTTTCAAAATGGCATGGCAACAACTTACAAGCAATGGATACATCACGAAGAGTGTATAGATACTCCAAATCAAACTCCTCCAGATAGCTCATCAAATACATCTGAACATAATGCTGGTATCATGGATATGATGAGCGATCTATTTCCTATAGAGTCCCGAGAACATATATTAAGGGAAGATGAAGATGATGATACAAAATATCTATCAGAAAATCCTGATGTTTCAGGGGATAACAATACCACTACTGTTAATCATGAGGATCTCATTAATAGGTTATTACAAGAAGCGCAACGTGAACTTTATCTTGGTTGTAAGGAATTTTCAGTTCTGACATTTGTTGTTGAGCTGATTCACTGCAAAGTTGATAATCTGTGGACGAATAAGTCAGTTGATGTGTTGTTAAAAATTATGAAGAGAATGTCTCCGAAACCCAATAATATTCCTGAATCATACTATGCTTGCATGAAGATATTGAAAGGTATTGGCTTGGGGTACGAAACTATTCATGTTTGCAAGTATGATTGGTGCTTATTCTACAAAGAGAACGCAGATAAAGATAAATGTCCTGTATGTAGTGAGCCACGTTACAAACACAGTGATCGTCAGCAGAAAAAGAAAGTTCCCCAAAAAGTAATGCGATGGCTTCCACTAATACCAAGGTTACAAAGATTGTTCATGTCGAGACACACAGCTACCAATATGAGGTGGCACAAGGACAAACGTGTTGATGTTGAGGGTGAGATGAGGCATTCGACAGATTCCATTGCTTTCAAACACTTTGATGAGATATTTCCTTACTTTGCTGAAGACCCACGAAATGTCAGATTAGGCCTTGCAACAGACGGTTTCAATCCTTTTGGGAATATGAATACAAATTATAGTATGTGGTCAGTGGTTTTGGTTCCATATAATTTACCACCGTGGATGTGCATGAAAAAACCATTCTCTATGTTGACATTGTTAATTCCAGGACCCCAAGCTCCGGGAAGAGACATTGATATATTTTTGCGCTCGTTAATTGATGAGTTGAAAGAGTTGTGGGAGAAGGGTGTTAAAACATATGATAAGGGAAAATCTTACTTTACAATGCGTGCAGCTTTGTTGTGGACGATAAATGACTTTCCAGCTTATGCAAATTTGTCTGGGTAGAGCACAAAGGGTTATATGGCATGCCCAGTGTGTAATAAGGATCATTCATCTGAGTATTTGTCGAAATCGAAAAAGAATTGTTATCTTGGACATAGGCGCTTCTTACCAAATGATCATCCAATGCGTAGAGATACTCATAAAGATTCATTTAACGGAAAAGTAGAGAAGAGGGTCCCCCCTAGAGAATTTACAGGTGATGAGCTGCTTGATCAGTGTAGTTATGTTATCCCTGGGAAGCCCGGTAAACATCCAAGTAATAAGGACAGAAATAGAAAGAGGAAAAGGGAAGAGCTCAATTGGTCCAAGAAAAGTATATTTTTTGAGCTCCCATATTGGACAAAGTTGAAAATTAGGCATAATTTGGATGTAATGCACATTGAGAAGAATATTTGTGATAGCATTCTTGGCACATTATTACATTTGGACAAAAAAACAAAAGACACATACAATGCAAGGTGAGATTTGGAAAAAAGGAACATCAAGAAAGATCTATGGGTTCATCAAGATGGAGATAAGGTCAGTATACCTCAAGCGGAATACGTATTTCTGAGCCACGACGAAGAATCATTTTTGAATTTTTGAAAATAGTCAAGTTTCCCGATGGTTATGCAGCTAATATTTCACGGAATGTGCATTTAGATGACATGACAATATATGGCTTGAAAAGCCACGATTGCCATGTTTTATTCCAGCGAGTTCTTCCAGTAGCAATACGAAAACATTTGAAGAAAAAAATTTGCACTCCACTTGTGGAACTATCACTTTTCTTCCAACAAATATGCGCAAAGACACTCAAAATAGTAGATTTGGACAAGTGGGAGACTGAGATTGTGCTGATATTGTGCAAACTAGAAAAGGTATTTCCCCCAGCATTCTTTGACATCATGATTCACTTAGCCGTTCACTTACCGAAGGAGGCTCGACTTGCTGGCCCAGTAGGATACCGTTGGATGTATCCAATTGAGAGGTAAAGTATTTGTTTTCTCATGTTACTATTTTTATCATAGCAATCTATCTTAACCTATCTTAACTGCAGGTTGCTTGGAGCATACAAAAAGTATGTGCGTAATAAAGCAAGACCAGAAGGTTTTATTGTAGAAGCGCATATCTCATATGAATCATTGACATTTTGTTCAATGTATCTATGTGATGTTGAGATAGCATTCAACCGACCAGAACGAAATCCGTTAGGGAGTGAACCAAATGCAATGATCTCAGTTTTTTCTCAAAGAGTATGGCCTATTGGGCAACCGGTAATGTACCAGTTGTCAGTTACAGAACTGGAATTAGCCAATTGGTTTATCTTCAACAATTGCGACGAGATCAAAGTCTACAGAAAGTATGTGATTGCTACTATATTAATTTTTACTTAATACGCTATCATTATAGAGCATAACTAAGTAGTTTTAATTACATATAACTCAAATTATATATTACTGTTTTTTTATAACTACATATATATAGCCCAATATATAAGTATATATGCCTCCATATACTACGACCACACACAGATTGTTTGCTTATTTATTTTTTTGTTTTTTGTTTTTTTTACGTTAGAGTAGTTCTTAATTAGTTACTTTGTCGGTCTTTCAAAAACTAGAGTGCCTAACTAAAATATATATATATATATATATAAATACAAGATTATCAATAACTATGAACTGATATTTAACATATTTTATATTATTGTTTAATCGATAACTATATTCTGATATATATATTTTTATATACTTTTTTTTTACACAGTGAGCATGAATAGATCTTGAGAAAAGAAAGTACTGAAAATATAGACCAAAGACACAGGAAAAAGTTTCCAGAATGGTTTAGAAGTCATGTTATAACCTTGTTTAGTGAAGGAAAGATTTCAGTGGAGATTTATGCATTAGCTCAAGGTGCGGACAATCGAAGCATACAATATACAGGGTGTATTGCAGATGATATTCGTTGGTCAGCCAAACAGATTGACCGTTACCGCACCACACAAGATAGTGGAGTTATGACTATTGGTTCCCATAATGGTCAGCCTTGTACCTTTTATGGTAGTCTGGTTCAAGTCGTTCAATTGAATTTTCGAAGAGGGTATCACACGTATCTTTTTAAGTGTGAATGGTATAATTCAGACCACAAGTATACGGAGATTGACTATCATTTGACGTCGTTGAACACCAATAGACTATGGTACAAGCATGATCCTTATGTGCTACCACAACATGTCTATAAAGTATTTTATTTGGACGATACCAAGTTGGGACATCCTTGGAAAGTCTTCCAAAAGATTCAATACAGACATCTCTGGGACGTTCCGGAAAGAGAAGAAGAAGAAAATTTGGAGCGAGATAGTGACTCGGAAGACGAGGAAATCACTAAAGTATGGCACGTTCATGCAGATGATGATTTAACCAATATGTCACTAAGAAGAAACGACGTGGAACCATAAATTATTACTCTGCCAGTTGAAGACAACAACAATAAAAGAAGAAGACTAGCCAATGATGATGATTTTATTGATGATGACTCTACCGACGAAGATCTAATGTCGGAAGATGATTAATGTTCGTATTTAATTTTTCTAAGCTTTATTGTATATTATTTTCGAAACAATCTTTTTTCTTTTTCTTTCTGTGAGTACATTTGGAAAGATATTAAATAAACTTTTATTATTTTGAAACTAAATCTTCGTACTTAATGTATATTCTTAATAAGTTTAAGAAGATGATACGTTTGGAAGGTCATTAAACATGTTTAATGGAAGATGGCCAAACATGCTTCTCGAAAATTGATTGCTATAATTACATTTATTTGTCTTTTACAGAAAGAAGAAGAGTTTGAATATGACTTTTTCTTCTCCACTTGTTTCACTGTTGAGATAAAAAGATTTTTTTATTTGGCAGAGTTATCTCCCTAAATTCATTCTCTACCACATCTATATACACTTCACAGACCGGTATCATCTCACTCTTCGAAAATATCTCTTCCTCTTCGATTGTATCCCACTCTTCTCAAAACTCAGAGAGATATCTATCTAATTGAAGAAGAGCGGCATTTCTCCCTCCACTTTTCTCAATGAAGGGCCAAAATGACTCATTTACGGGCGGGATCTCAAGAGCTTTCACCCAATATAAAAGAGACATTTCATTCCTTGCTTTCTTCAAGCTCTTCTCATTCCAATTAGATCGTCGCAACCCCATCCTGATTTACTCATTCGTGTGCATTTTCTTCTTATAGAGTTTCGGTGAGCTTTATCTCTTGTCATGTTTTGATTGTGTACTTTATTAATCTATATCCTCTCTCAGTTCAAATAGCTTACTTGATCTTGTGTCTGATTCGCTTTGTTATAGACTATAGATACTTCATAGCTTTCATTTTAAGGACAAGTTGTTTCGTTTTGTATAGACTATAATTAGTTTTGCCTCTTTGATGCAGGTGGAAAATGGTGTCTCAAGGAAATATGCTTCGAGGAAAGAAGGTGACAAGGACAAAAGCTAATAATATGTCTACTACTCCTAATGCAGCAACGAGGCTAGTTTTGGGATCAACTGAGATACCATCACCGAGAACACTAGCTTGTTGCACAGCCTAGAACTACTGATATCTCTACTCAGGGACTAATAACCTCACCTAGTATCTCAGGTATACAACATATATTATATTAAAAGTCTAAAAAAATAGTTCCTTTCTATGGTCTCTTGGTAATAAAGTTAAAATTAGATAGCTGGATATTTATTTGATTTTTATCTATAATTTTTTCAGCCCCTGTAGAATTGAAAAGGAAAAGAGGAGAAACCCATTGGAAAAGGTTTAATTGAGGCAATTGCAAGCAATGGTAACAAGTTAGTAGAGGTAAATATAGACCATGTGTACAAGGCTCCTGATACCCGATACAGTAATCATAAACTGAGCACTGCAATTGGAATTGAGGTTCGTAATCATGCTCCAGTGTGTTTCAAAAGGTGGGATGAAATTTCAAAGGAAACAGAGCAGACATTAAGAGATGGATTGACAATGAATTTAAATTCAAGTTGTTTTACTATATATATTTTCAACATATTTGGTTTATAACCTTTGTTTATTTTGATTCTTAACTAGGTCCAATTTGCTGTGAAGGAAGATGATCCTGATTTTGTGACTTATGTAGACTTTAGGATGAGTCGAGCATATAGCAATTTCAAAAAGAAATTGCATGATCATTTTAGAAGCTGTGCTACACCTGCACAAGGACGAAACACACTACCACCTAAACATTTGTGGGGTGAAAGGCCAATAGAACATTGACATTGGCTTTGTGATAAGCTCTACACTGATCCAAAGTTTATTGTAAGTGAACTATTTTTCTGTGACATGTGATTTTTAGTTTTAAAATTGATTATTTGTGGTTAAGATTCAGCGACGTGTTTATAATTTCATATGAGCATTGGTGTACATGTATTATAAAGCAGTGATATTAAAATAATTATATAGGAAAAATGTGAGAAGAATTCAATTAACCGAAAGAAACTAAAGAATGTGCATCGTGGAGGTGCTATGTCTTTCACCCAACATGCTTTGAAAAGAGCGCAGGTAATTTTAAAATTCATTTCAACTAAGTTGGTTGGTCTATTATATTTGATTATGGTTTAATGTATAAATTCTTCTTTTTCTAAATTAGGAGGGAAAATCTTTGTCTTTCATAGACAATTTTGCAGACATGTACAAAGACTCAAATGGTAATTGGGTTGGTGATGATGCACGAGAGAAATATGTAAGTTTATAGTCTTGATATTGTCCAATATTTAATTAATAGAATTGTATAACTTGATCTAGCAAAATATTTTGGCATGTGCCAATTCATTTTAGCCTTTTTATACAGGACATGGAATCGATTTGATAATTTATCCTCTTTTTTTTAAAGACAAAACTAGTATATAATATAAGAATATATTGAATGATCTCTAAAGATGATGGGGTCATATCGATCACCTAACTATAATTTTGTTTTTCCAATGAGTCACTTATATATGCTTGTAAATGTCTATTCTCATCAGCTTTCATATTTACTCGATGGAGACAATGTACTAGAACTAGCTATCTAAAAACTCAGTCTCAGCACGCGCGCGCGCGCGCACACACACACACATTTGTATAATTTACATTATGTATGTAGTATGCTGTATGCGTGAAGAAACTAATGCATGGCTTAAGGTTTAGACTTTAGACTAATGAAAATTACACACACACACATTTGTATAATTTACATTATGTATGTAGTATGCTGTATGCGTGAAGAAACTAATGCATGGCTTAAGGTTTAGACTTTAGACTAATGAAAATTGATTTTGACGTATACAAATACAAGGTCAAAACCAGACATTATATATACACACACTATGAATGTTGATACTGCTGAGTGCTAACAAGTATATATGGGGACAAAAAATTGTGTATAACATTTTTTTTATCGATACAAAAAATTGTTTAAGACATTGCGCGCCTTGAACTAGATCGAAGTGCATGGCACTAGTAGTTACTGTTAATTTGTCATTATCTTTCTTTGTTTCCTCGTTTCTCCTCACTTAGTTGACACATGTACAAAGACTCAAATGGTAATATATTGGGTTGGTGATGATGCACGAGAGAAATATGTGAGTTTATAGTCTTGATATTGTCCAATATTCAGTTAATAGAATTGTATTATTGTTGGTTGTCTTCAGTTTTATACCAAAAAATTAAATACTATTTATATATTTTATCAGGAGAAACTTAAGAGTAAGAGAGATACCATAAGAGAGAAAATGACTCAAGAGGCACCAGAAGGCACACCATTGGAATCTGTACAAGTAAGTACATGTGACGAGCTCCCAATTATGGCAGAAGCATGTGGCAAAAAAGGAAGTTTTGTACGTGGAATAGGAGCATTTCCTCGACTCGAGCTCTCTTCTATAGCTGCTGGCCCAACATTTGGTTCACAAATGAACCAAATGAGTGATAAAATCAAGACTTTGGAAACAACAGTGGTTGATATGAAAGAGGAGAATGCTCGTATGATGGCACTGAATGCCAAGTTGTTGAAAGTAGTGGAACAAATGATGAATCTAAATTCCTCTAGTTCAGGCGACAACTCGATCTTGAATATGGGAGTACCAGAAATTGAGAAAGAGGAAGAGGGCAACAATGGAGAAGATGATGATGCTGATTCTGATGAAGAGATCAATTCTGAAGAAGAGGATTGTGATGAAACTCATGAATGAGTGCTTCTCTCATTATTAGGTTTTAGTTTAGATCAATTTTTTTTCATGTGTGGTTAGGTATTTTTCGCAAGATTTTGGATTTTATTAGTGTACAAGTATTATATATTAATATATGGTTAATTTAATTTCATATATTTAATTTACTTATTTTGTCAATTAAAATTATTATATTTTAATAATGCATAATGATTCAAAATTACAATTTATGACAAAATTACGTATTTATCTTTCGCGACAAATATAAAATGTCGTATTCATTGCTTGTACTAATGGTAGCAAGAAAAATGAACCTCGCATTTGAGATTCACAACAAAATAAAGAAAGTCGCATTCATCATTTATTACAAAAGTTAAACCCCGTAGTTGAAATTTGTGAGAAAATATATATCCTCGATTTTGAAACTTGTGACAAAAGGTCAGTCATTGCATTTATTATTTACAACTAAAATGAAACCTCGTCTTAAAATTTTGCGAGAAAAGTTTCTTGTATTTGAGTATTACGACAAAAATAAAACCTCTTAATAACTAATTACGACAAAATAAAGACCTCACCGTTTTATTTTTCGAGAAAAATAAGTAGTGTATTTATTTTTTACGACAAACATAGAACCTCATATATTGTTATTTGCGACAAACGTAAAACCTTGCAGTTAGTATCTGCGACAGAGGTAAAACCTCGTCTTTGGTATTTGTGACACAAAAAAAACCTCGCATGATTTGTGACAACCTCACATGTCTCGCAAAAAATAATGCACGAAGAACCAATTTTGTCACACATATAAATTACGACAACAACAATCGTTCGTCGCTTTTTACATTCAGCTAAACAGAAAAGGCGACGGCCATAGCGACCACCCGAAATTCATCGCAGTTTTATTTCGACGATGAATTTAAACTTTTTGCGACAAAATTCGGTCGTTGCAATAAACGTATTTTCTTGTAGTGTCTGTAATGTGACATATTACCCGTTGCAAGCTTTCTACTCCAGTTTGGTGAGCCCAGTCATCCCTTCATACTTAACGTAGGACTGAGTTGAAGATCGAGGCGGGCTTCATGGCCGCTCTGCTCGCCTTTTGAACAAAATATAGGGAAATGTCATTCCCTAGCTTAATTATGTTTGTTGCACATTACAAAGCTAAGTATACAATCTTTCATCTGAGTACGTTGTAAGAATAAAACTAGCCAGTGCGTAGCTCCCAAACCAAATTGACGTACATGACAAGAACATATTGCTCGAAACTCATTCTGGATGAATTAATATTGAATTGATCGATAACCTAGATATTACAAACCCAAACACAAATGGCAAACCTCTTGGTGGTATGCATGTGCATTCCATTGGAAGAAGGAAGAAAGAAACTACAAGCCAACACAATTTCTCGAAGTAGTAATTCCCCCATCGACAACCAGATTATGACCACTAACATACTTGGACTCATCACAAGCAAGATAAAGAACAGCCTCAGCTATGTCTTTAGCCCTCAGAGTCGGACCTTTCAAATTCGCAAGCCCTCTCACAAACTCCTCCGTTTTCTCCACCTCCTGCTCACTGGGCATTCCCATAGCCATACAATGTTCTTCCTTTTCGTCCTCGTCACTCACCCTCCACGCATTCACCAGCATCGACGTGGCAACCCCGAAAGGTGAAACACAGTTCACTCTGATCCCATACCGGCCAAGCTCACAAGCTGCATTCTTGGTCAACCCAACAATGGCATGCTTGGACGCGGTGTACGCGTGCGGCCCTAGCCCGCCGGCTACACCGGCGACGCTGGCGGTGGAGATTATGCAGCCTCCTCCCCTGGGGATCATGACACGAGCCGCATGTTTGATCCCCAAGGCAGTGCCTCTCACGTTCACGCGCATCACACTGTCGAACTCGTCTACGTCGAAGTTGACGATGCTTTTGTGTTTGGATTGGTTTCCAAGGATTCCGGCGTTGTTGAACATAATGTCGAGCTGGCCGTACCGGGAGACTGTGGACCCGACTAGGTTTTCGATGTCTTCTTCTAGACTGACGTCGCAGTGAACGAAGGTGACTGAAGGACCCAAGGAATTGGCCAGGGCTGTGCCGATCGAGTCCTCCACGTCAGCTATGACTACTCTGGCGCCGTGCCTTGCGAATAGCCTTGTCGTTGCTTCTCCAATTCCTCGTGCACTGCCTGTAACTATAACAACTTTGCCCTCCAACCTAAGAATTTATGGAAAGAAAACAGTAAGCACTACTGCACTAAGCATAATAGACTGTTGCAAACTTGCAATAGTACTCACAAGTAGTGACACTAATTTTAGGTTTTTGCGACATCATTGAAAAGTCTCAAATTAAGTTTACTGATGAATTGTGTAAGGGCAACTGAAGTGGAAGCCCTAGCATTAATGTATTGAACTGCTAGCTTCAATATGTTTCATCTGAGACTCAGAGAAAACTGAAATCGACGTCGCTCTCTCTATGGATGGTAAACTGGACTTAAAACTAGACTGAGTGAAGATTATATGTGAATGACACATTAAAGAAAAGTATACCTTCTACGAGGTGGAGGAGTAGTGGTGTACTCCCATCCCAGTCCATGAATTCCATGAAGGGGTTTTTCAGGCATAACCGCAGTCATTGTTGGCAAGTAGCTCTGAGATATAACAGAGAGGGAGAGAGAGAGATTAGCAAGGATTGATGTTGTGGTTTGAATGAGGTATGATAGGATTTTATATAGAAGGCATATATATATACACACGCACACACCCACACACCCACACACAATATGCATGTAGTGAGTGGGTTCCATTAGAGGGTCTGTTTATCTTACTTTTTAGGTAATGTCCTCAGAAATGTACCTCTTCTTTGTACCTACAGCTTCCTTTCTTGCTCTACTTTTGATTAAATAATGGTAACCAGATCTGTAAAAACTATTTAACAACACATTAGTAGCTAGTTTCAAACAATTACAGCTAGCTAGCCCCCAATGTATTATGAGTCAAGTTATGATGTACAATTAGTCCATCTATTGATTTTGAAACTTTTAGGTACGTTAACATACAACTTAGTCAATTTGTCAACTCTGCTAGTTTCGGGTCAATAAATATGCACCCGTAGCCTGGCTGCTGCTTTTTCCAAGTCTGAATATATTCTGCACAAATTCAATGAAGAAATTCAAAAAAGACCGATGCATGAATTTTTCATCATATAATGCTAATGTTCGACGACGAAGTTGAGATCGAACTTCTATAATTGTTTATTGCTGATCGATGAGGCAGTCAGCTAGGCAGAACCGAAAGAAAAAAAGCTAAACCCTAGAGCAGCTGGCAGACGTACCAAAATAAGTATACCACTTGACTCCCGGCCCTCAACGTGGCACCTGTTCGATTGGCTAACGCAGATTATTAATTAGAGCATGATCGTCCAATCGATTACAATGAGATTTAAGTAGAAAGATTTTGATTCTGGCATAGCCACTAAATCTTCAGACTTTCGATCGGGTCTGACGAAACGATAGATCGACAAAACGTTAAACTAAACCGCAGCAGATTTGGTCATTTAATTAAGATTTAGATTCTTCTAATTCAGCAAAGACAGCAGGCAAACAACGCAGGTAGAGCTTACATATATCCTGGAGACTTAGGTGTCGTCTGTTCCTTGTGTTCTTTTATGCATGGATCGTTCGTCCAGACTGTGTATTATTCTTGAGGATTTAACCTGTATAACAACTTGCCTAATTTAAAAAATTCACATGAAGCATGCTTTTGGAGCACTATTGGGCAAAGCTTAGGAGGATCTCATTTAGTTAATGGATCCGATCAATAATCAGGTATACTATATTCAAAACTTTCAACGTACGTACTTGTGAATCTTTCAAAGTTTTAAACATACAGATTTCGACCAAATTATCAACAGCTATCTCCATTTTCTTAGGATCATATACACTATTCTAATTTATATTTATGTACCTTGCATTGACTTGATTCTCACTCGACTGTTATAACTTAACATTTGGCAAGTGATAGTCATGCACCGTGACTCTAGTTTATACAAATTTGATCTCCTAAGAGCATTTCCAACAATGTCCACTATTGGAGGAGAGCATTGGGGCGACGTAGTTACGTTTCTTCGTCGCCCAAATTTCAATGAGGCGACGTAGATTGCCTCAGATATTAATTACGTCGCTTCAACAAATTGAGGCGACGTAGATTGATCTTGGTCGCTTCAATAATATAAGGCGACCACTTTTTACATTCGAAGCGACGAAGATGAGTTTGGTCGCCTCGAAGAAAATCGAGGCGACGAAGATTGCTCAATCTTCGTCGCCTCGTTTTTTTAAAATCTGGATCTACTCTTCTTCTTAAAGTCAAACCGTTCATAAAGTTAGAATTTTAGAAAAACAGTTCATTCGCGTTCTGGAGCTGTTCTTGTGTGATTTTGGGAGAAATTTTAGGAAATTGAGAAAGAAGGTTGTTCTTGCCATTGATTTGATTCTTGAGTAAGGTTAGTTTAATTTGTATCCCTTTAACCCTCTTTATGACCATAATATGTTAAATTAGAAGTGAAATTGAAGTTTTTGTGAAATTTTTGAAGTTGAATTGAATTTGGTGTTATGTTGTAGTTTTAGTGTTTGAATCATTGAATTGTGGTAAATCATGTTATGGGTTCATGAATAATGTTTGAAATTTGGTTAAATTTAGTGAAATTATTGATGATTAGAAGTGAAAATGAAGTTGATGTGAAATTTTTGAAATTGAATTAAATTTGGTCTTATGTTGTAGTTTTAGTGTTTGAATCATTGAATTGTGAAAAATCATGTTATGGGTTCATGATTAATGTTTGAAATTTGGTTAAATTTAGTGAAATTAATTGATGATTAGTGTAGATTAGGTGTATTCGAGCCTTAATTAGTAGTGTTATTAGTGTTAATCATGAAATCGAGCGTATGGTTATATATAATTGTGGTGTTTATCAACTTAGAACTCCCGTTTGAGAATCAACAACTCATCTAGTTGATCGAGTTGAGTTGTTGATTCTCGAATTGTCCCATTTTTGGACACTTTAGGTGAACATGACTTTGTTGATCATTTTGCTTTTCATGTGATTTCAGTTTCAGTTTTGGGATATGGTTTCGACAGTGTCTCCTTTCAATGTTCCCCGAGTGCAAATTAGGTTGTTTAGATATGTGTGCACTCGGGGAACTGTAGGGAGATGCTGCCGAAATTTTCCTAAACTGGAGCTGAAACACATGGGTGCAAGAGCGTTGACAAATGTCATGTTCCCCTGAAGGGGATAGGACCCAACCCGGAGGCATAAGCCGAAGAAGTGTGGGGTTTTGGTTGAATCGCAACTGTGGCGTGGTAACTTTGTTCATATTGATTGTTTATGTTGACAGGAAACATGGACGGACACCCAAACAAAACTTGGATGACATATCATCATGCTGATCCAAGGTACATCACATGCATATTCGAGTTTATGAATTTTGCCCGGCGACATAGTAATGGAGCAGATTATCACTTCTGCCCGTGCAAACGTTGTAAGAACGGTCCGTTCAAGGTTACTATGGATGTCATGTATCATCACTTATCACACAGTGGTTTGAGTCCGGATTATACTGTCTGGCACCTTCACGGGGAAGTTTCTGGTGAACCGACAATGCTCAGTCAACGAAGACAGTGGCTTTAAGACAGAGTCGGTCCTTCTAGTGGTGCCGGTCCTTCAGTGAACCCGCGGTTGGAGATTCTATATGATGCATATCCCTATTATCCTGGATACCATGCAGATGCACCCCAACAATTAGTGGAAGATAATTCTGGCATGAACTTCAATGACATGGTAGACGATGATTATGAAAAGTACGATAGATTATTGAAGGAGTCACAGACCCCATTTTATGAAGGCAGTGAGGAAACTGTTTTGAGTGCCATATTAGATGCAATGGAAATGAAAAATGAAAATGGATGGTCGGACACAAGTGTTGACTCTTTATGTATTTACATTAATAAACTTCTTCCTAAAGGGGCACACATTCCCCTGTTCATGCTCGAGAATTAAAAAAATCTTGAGTGATCTTTCACTCGGTTACAAAAGAATTGATGCGTGTGAGTTTAACCGTGTGTTGTTCATGGGGGCGCTTGCAAACGAGAGGATTTGTCCAGTGTGTTATTCTGAAAGATATAAGCCACATACGAATGATATTCCCAAAAAAATCATTCGTAACTTCCCTCTAACACGAAGGTTGAAGCGTTTATTTATGTCCCCACACACTGCCAAGCATATGCGATGGCTGGGGGAGCGAATATGCGTGGCTGGTAGCCTCAGCCACCCAGCTGATGGAGAAGCGTTTCAACATTTTGACAGAACTTTTCCAGGTTTCGCACGGGACTGCAGGAATGTGCGCCTTGGAGTTGCAACAGACGGTTTCAATCCATTCGGAACAATGGGAACTTTGCATAGTACCTAGCCCGTTGTTGTGATGCCGTACAATTTACCACCATCTATGTGCATGAAGAAGGAATATAACATGTTATCAGTGTTGATTTCAGGCCCTAAATCTCCCGGAAAGTGCCTTAGTGTACTAATTGAACCGATGATCGAGGAGCTAATACATTTATGGGTCGTTGGAGTCCATACTTTTGATCGAGTAGACAATGAGGTATTCTTGATGAAGGCAGCGGTAATGTGGACTATTAACGACTTTCCTGGTTTAGGGATGCTTGCGGGGTCAACTGTGAAAGGGTACAAGGCATGTCCAATTTGTCTAGATGAGCTAACTTCAGAGCATATATGTGGGAGGATAGTTTATGAAGGTCATCGAAAATGGCTCCACCAAGATCACCCTTGGCGATTGAGCAAGGCATTTAACGGGAAGGTGGAGTTTGGCAGAAGACCCTATCAGAAGAGTGGAGATGAAATTTTGGAGGATGTTAGGTCACACGTTTACCCTATTCTTAGCCAACATGATGACTTGAAGGTGCCGTACAATCTGAATAACAGACAGTGTTGGACTCACGAAAGCATATTTTGGAAGCTGCCTTATTGGTCATCATTGAAGATCAGACATTGCTTAGATGTCATGCACATTGAAAAAAATGTGTGTGACAACATCCTTGGAACCATTTTTGCGATTGATAAGAAGTCTAAGGATGGTCCAAAAGCTCGCGCTGCTTTGAAGAAGAGGAATGTGCGAAAAAACCAGTGGCAAAGAGCGGGTGACGAGGGGAGGGCGAAAGTTCCTCATGCACCCTTTTTAGTTAAAAATGATGATCTAGAAGATGTGTTCCAGTGGTTTAGGAATGTTAAGTATCCTCTTGGTTATGCAGGTAGTTTGAGAAGTAAGCTAAAAGTAAGTTCCCCGTCACAGTTTTATGGATTGAAGACGCATGATTGCCATGTGTTGCTTCAACGTCTTCTTCCAGTGGTTATCAGAGGGTTCCTACCAGAAAACGTTGTAAAGCCATTGATAGCACTGTCAAATTGGTTTCGTCAACTATGCAGTAGGGAACTTAAGAAGGAGGTTGTGCGTGACATGAAAACTGAGATAGTGATGATTCTCTGCAATTTGGAGCTCATTTTTCCTCCACATTTTTTTTACATCTATGGTTCATCTCATGGTTCATCTGCCCGAACAAGTATTCCTTACAAGTCCAGTACACTATACATGGATGTATCCAATTGAAAGGTAAAATGTTTTTCATTGCTAATATTATGTTCGTTATGTAATATGTTGGCAATTAAGCCTTGTTTTTCATCGGCAAAACATATGAAAGGTAAAATGTTTTTCATTGCTAGCAATGTTTTTCATTGCTAATATTACGTTCGTTATGGATGTACTAACCCTCTAGGTGTTTTTGCAGGCAATTAGGAAAATATAAAAAGTCAATGAGGAATACACGTTACCCGGAAGGTAGTATTGCTGAACAGTACCTCGTACATGAGTCGGTGACGTATTGTAAGTCTTATCTCAGACGGATGGACCATGAAGATATCGACACTTCCCCAGAGTGGAATATCAGCTGTGTTTTACTCTTAGTAAAACCAGATATTATCGAGACTCGTTGCCAGTTCAGGTTATCTGAGGCAGAGACTGCTGAGGCTCACTGGCAAGTCTTGGTGGAAACAGACGAAGTTAAACCTTACCTAGAAGAACATCTCAGAAGGTTCAAGGCTAAAAATGGTGAAGATTTCGACGAGCTTCGTCGGAGGAGGAGTTTTCTTCGATGGTTCTTAACATGGGTACATCCAACTATTAATTCTTGTAAGGTTCTTTGAGGGTTTATAACACTTATCTTTAACTTCTCTTAACACTTATCTCTCAGGTGTCCCTTAAAGAAAAAAACTCGGACCCGAGCTTGGTTGCAGGAATAAAGTCATTAGCTCAAGGACCTCAGCAATTCCGGGTTTATAAGTCGTGTTATGTGAACGGTGTCAAGTTCACCTCGTTTGATAGAGATCAAAGAACCGTGACTCAAAACAGCGGTGTCATGATAGACATGGGTTCATCCAAGTTCTACGGCCATGCTACATGGTCGAAGTATTGATAGTCGCATATTTATGCGTCTATTCGGTATTTAATTTGTTCCCTATATTTAGTTTATTGTTATTAATTGAGTGAATTAATTATGTTTATTTGTTTTTAGGTATTTTGGATATTAATGGAGAAAATGAGATTTAATAATATATTTTGAAGCTGTTTGGCGAGGAACTGCCTAGCGAGAGAATTTTAAGAATGAGGTGATATATGCTTGGCGAGACGTGATGCAGGAGGAGAGCTAATTTTATATATTGGTATATATGAGATTGCTAGCAAAAGGAGAGTACGTACGTTCTATGCGAGCAAAGTTGGTGAGAGAAGAAGTGGAAGTGGAAGTGGACTTGGAAATCAAATAGGAATGAATAAATAAAGAGTCCTAATTGGAGTTTGATTGAAATCATGCACGTGATCAACTTGCTAGTTAATTAACTTAGCTTAAACATACAAACATATATATATATATATAGCAAGTGGGGGGCTGGAAAAAGGGACGCACGGCTTGGGGGCTGGAATTCTTGGGAGGAGAAAGAGAGAAACAAGAAGAAACAAAAACAAAGGGAAGATCTCATGCAAGAAGTCTAGCCCGATTCCGTTGTCGTCAAGAGTTTATTCTTTTTCCTTTATTTAATTTATCTTTTATGAACTCTTTGATTTTATTATTTATGAATTTTAGTAGCTAAATTCATTGTTGAGGGGTTGCTTGAAGCCCTGTACATGAAGTCTTTTTTAATGCATACACTTTAATTTAGTTTTGCATATTTTATGAATGAGGTTCTTTCTCTGAATGATCACCGTATGAATTCTTGTATGTTTGCTTTGGTGGCCAACTTAGTATGCATGCTAGGGTTCTAGTTTCATGAGATACGGGCGACTGAAGATAATTTCTTCCACCGGATTCTCTATAGTGATACGCCGATTTTACCGTCGGGAGATTGAAATCCAGAGGTCTAGCGAGACACGCCCATAGTGTACTTGTGAACCCTTGTAGCTTCTCAAACCTTTTCTAGAACTTAATGCTTTCTTCTTTGTAAACCTTGGGGTCCATGACTATGGGTTCAATAGAGGGATAGATGTAGGGGAGGTCCATGACAAACTTGCATAGGCATAAGGATTAGGTAATAGGATGTGGTTGTAACGATCAACTCTTCCTAGGAACTTTCATTCATTGGATATGTGCATTAGATTAAGTATGTGTTAGATAGATGGAATGGAGGTGGTGGATTGCATTCCTCTTAACTCTTTAATCATATAGTTTAAACCCATTTGCGTTCATTAGCATATTTACTTTCAGCATTTACTTTCTGCATTAGCTGTATATTAGCCGATTTATTTCGGTAACCAAATCAACTCCGAATACCCTCAAATTTTGTGTGGTAGTCCTCCACTGTATCTAGTTTATTGTGTCAAAATTTCGTAGTATTTGAGTCTGTCTAGCTTAGGTTCGCATACCATTAGTGTTCTGTAGTCGAGTCTGTCAGCATAGTAGTGTGTCAGGAATTAGTTTCACCAATTCCTCGAGTTCGATAACCCCTATTTATCTTACTACATTGATATATCCAGGCTGTGAATATGGTATCTTTGAGAGGTGTTTACCCGCCTTGTCAAGTATTATATGCAGGCCGTATGCCAATGGTGTTGTTTAAGTGCACATGACACAACTCCGACGACGAGGAAGATCTTGACACCGTTATAAAAGATCATGGACTGATATCAGTGAATACAAACAACAGTTACTATGAGGATTCACCCTTCATAATTGCAACTAAAGCAAAACAAGTATTCTACATAGACGATTCGAAGGATGGTGGTACTTGGAAGGTAGTACAAGAAATGTCGCACCGCAATGTCTACAACGCTGACGTACTTGCCATAGATGAATACATATCGCGTACAGGAGATCATATATTCGAGCCTTACTAAGAGGACACTCCTACGGTGATACAATTTTACCCAGATTTTCAACTACTTTTGGACGAGGACGAGGACGAGGACGAGTACTTGCCATAGATGAATACATATCGCGTACAGGAGATCATATATTCGAGCCTTACCAAGAGGACACTCCCACAGTGATACAATTTTACCCAGATTTTCAACTACTTTTGGATGAAGAAGGAGACGAGGACGAGGACGAGGACGAGGACGAGGACGAGGACGAGGACGAGGACGAGGACGAGGACGAGGACGAGGACGAGGACTAAACTAATATTATTATGAATTTGAAACCTAAATTCGTATTTTCTTTAAAGCATAATTTATGTATTCGAAAATATATTTCTAACTTTTGAATTTGTAAAAAATAACACAAAATGAAGGATACGAGGCGACGAAGAATGCAATCTTAGTCGCTTCAACTGATTGAAGCGACGAAGATTGAATTCTTTGTCGCTTCAATACATTGAAGCGACGAAGATTACATTCTTTGTCGCTTCAATAAATAGAAGCGACGAATATTGCATTCTTTGTCGCTTCAATGTATTGAAGCGACCAATAATGCAATCTTCGTCGCCTCGTATGGTTTATAATTACAAACTTCATCGTTTCTTTCATCTTCAGTTCATTACATTTCCATCAATAAATTGAAGCGACGAAGATTTCATTGTTCGTCGCTTCCTCTAATTTGAAGCTACAAAGAATTCAATCTTCGTCGCTTTAATACGTTGAAGCGACGAAGATTGAATTCTTTGTCGCTTCAAATTAGAGGAAGCGACGAAGATTGAATTCTTTGTCGCTTCAACGTATTGAAGCGACGAAGATGTCAATATACGTCGCCTCGTTGGCTTTATAATTCCATATTCACAGTTTCTTTCTTCTTCTTTTCATTTCGTTTCCTTCTTCGTTTCTAATCGACCTCACCCCAAATCCCTAAACCTGAAATACAAATCCCTAAACCCGAACCCCAAAACCCTAAATCCCCTCCACCTCAACCCTAAACCCCCTCCCTCCCCTCCACCAAAACCCTAAACTCGCCGTCGAATTCGAAGCCGAAACCAAATCGAGAAACCTCTCTAATCATCTTCTTCAAAGCTCTGTAATCATCTTCTTCGCTCTCTAATCAGCATCTTCAAAGCCGTTCACCACATCTTCAAAGCAATATCGGTAAGCATCTTCTTCTTTTTTCAATTTTTTTCTTTCAATTTTTTCAAATTGATTCGGTGTATTATATCTAGCTACTGGGAAGGAAGATGTGATTTGTGTCGGTATGGAAATTCATTGTGAATTTGATTGAGTAGATGTGATTCATGTGAACGATGATTTAGGAGTTATGTTAGTGTTGTGATTCATATGAACGATGATGTGATTCATGTGAACGATGATTTAGGAGTTATGATTCATTTGATTGAGTAGATGTGAATTTCATTGCAACTGTTTAGTATAAGTTATGCATATATGTGCAGGGTCATGTTGCAACAGTTCTATATTGCATGCAACAGTTCTATATTACTCTGGTATGTAATATACATATACTAGAAGTTATATAGATAAATGGATAGCATTCTAGACAAATGCATTCTGTTCAGTACGTGTAATCACTTTGTTTTGAAACTTTGAAGCATTCGAATTCATATCATGGTCAATCGTGTAGGTTTGTTTTGGTACAAATCTTGGTCGGTAAAGCATGTTTGAGAAATTTTCATAGCTCCATATTGCAACTGTTCTTGGAATGGCAACTGTTTAGTATGAGTTATGCACATACAATGCAGGGTCATGTTGATGGATACATATTAGAAGTCTGATGTACGTTGGTATGAGTTATGCAACTGTTCTATATTGCAACTGTCTATATTGCAACTGTTTAGTATGAGTTCTTCTACTCTGGTATGTAAAGCATGTGTAGGTTTGAAACTTTGAAGCATTCGAATTCATATCATGGTCATCGTGTAGGTTTGTTTTGGTAAAAATCTTGGTCGGTAAAGCATGTTTGAGAAATCGATTCATATGTTAACTTCAAGTGGTAGTTGTGATGAGTGTGTAAAGGTTATGATTAAGTTATTGGTTTAGAATAGGGTTGCCAAAGTGCTTGTTTATGAACAGAGTATGGTTTAAGATTGTGAAAGGGAATTGCTTACAGGTTAGCATTGTTCTATTCGATACCATTGCACATATGCATGTTTGTATTGAATTGACAATTGTTGCTTATGCACGTAGTATATATTGTCATATATACCCGAGGGAAGCATCTATTGATAAAGTAAAAGAACATCTTGTAGGACTTTATTGCTTATATTGCTGGGTTTGGTTGGATTTTTTTTAATGTTTTAACAGAATGGCTCCCGGAAATACAAGTCACCAAAGTAGGAAAGCGGCGATCCAGCGTCGTGAAGTGGCGGCGGCGGCGGCGGCAGCTGCGGAGGCGGCGTGGCGACCATTCAACAGAGAGGGGGCTTCCGGGTCTGGCTGCCCCACGGGACAATCTGGGACCCCGACGATTCCAGCAGTAGGGGGTTTAACGCCCGCCCCATACCTTAAGGATGCAATTCCAGCAGTGGATGACAGCGACGCCACTACGGCCTCACAGCACCCTCCCGCCCTCAGCATCTGGTGCAAGAAGACCAAACTCCCCGACATGGTGGACATGGCAACCGGAAATCCGACGACGATACAGCGCGGGGTCGTTGTCGGGACGAAGACTGAGTACCTCGTCCGGATGAACAACAATAGGCGACTACAAGTCGCTTACTCTACGAGGCATCGGGGGCCTGCGAAGAGGGAATTTAGGAGTCTGATGTCCAGAGACATCAGTAGCATCATCCGCGGAAAAGTTCCAATGCTTGCACCTAGCTTTTTGGGACTTAACGATTTGCGTCGCGATATCGTCAATACAAGTATTGAGGTATACTTACTGCGCTTAGCTTACTTTGTTACTTTACGGTTTATGTAAATATAACTTTTACATAACGGAATTTAAATATCTTGTGCTAGACGAACTATGACATCCCGGCGACTGATGTGGAGATGTGGAACTTTATTGATGCGACGGCGCAAACAATCTACAAGGATTGGAAGCATGATTGCCATCAACATTATCTCCACGTCAGCCAGGAGACTCCAGCCGAGTTCCTCGGGAGGGAAGACCAATGGGCGTGGTTAAAAGCCCACTTCGAAGACCCTGCTTACATGGTGAGCTTTATAAACTATCCGCACAGTTTTGGTCGCCAACAATTTAAAAATATACATGTTTATCTATTCTTATTTTAAAATGATTTTTGTGTGTGTGTGGCAGAGATTGTGCGAACGCAATCGAGGAAACCGAAACAAGAACAAGAAGCAGCAGCTCAATCACCATTCGGGATCCCTCGCCCTCTCATACCGAAGCGAGGTGTTGGAGAAGGAGGGTCATACAACGCCCACAGTCCAGACTTGGATTAACGTATACCAGCCGGACATGAATGCGGCTGAGAAAGTGGTAAGCGAAAATATGTTACGTTACGTTATTACAATTATTTTTGTTTACCATATTGTAATATTATTTATTTAATATATTTTAATTGAGCAGGCAGCAGTGAAGCGAAGACTCGACGAAGTCTTGTCGCAACAAGATAGTGTTGCGGGTGACACTGACGGCGATGCGGTTTCCCAAGCCCATCATCTTCCTCTTGATACACAAATAAATATCATAGAGGAAGAGGTGGGTTCAAGGCCCGGGACCTCTATAAGAGGTAATACTCTAACAAACCACCGTCGTTCATCTCGATTTACGTTTTGCTCTATTTTTGTGTACTATTCAAATATATTTATTTGTTCTTATTCGACGTGACAGGGGTGGGGCGCGCTCTCACACGCGACCCCAAATCGAGAGGAGGGGCCCGAATAGAGGAAACCCAAGCCCGGAAAAGGGAGGTCGCTGAAGCCAGAGAGGAGGCGCGCAGATCGAGTGAGGGGGCGCGCAAAGCCAGAGAGGATTATAATGACCTCGCCTAAAGGGTCTAACACATGGAGGCCCTAATGCGATCATTCCAGGCTGGGAGTCAACAAGTTCAAGCTCCTCCACCACCTCCTGACACGTAATCGAGCTGCATCGCCGTCCCCCAGCATGAGTCTACCGTGTGAATCGAACAATAGTATCTAGGCTTTGTATAAACTGTTAACGTTTTCATTTGTGGCATATTTTTCTATACAATTTGATTTGTGGTTGAATGAGTTTTTGTGTTTTTAAATTGTGATAGGTCGTGACTTGGTACATTAATATTTTATTTTTATTTTTTTTTCTTTTTCACTCAATGAGGCGACGAAGATTGATCAATCTTCGTCGCCTCATTGAGTGAAAAAAAAATTAAATACATTGAACCGACGAAGATTGATCAATCTTCGTCGTCTCATTGAGTGAAAAAGAAAAAAAATAAAAATTAAATACATTGAGGCAACGAAGATTGATCAATCTTCGTCGCCTCATCGAGTGAAAAAGAAAAAAAAATAAAAATTAAATACATTGAGGCAACGATGATTGATCAATCTTCGTCGCCTCAATCTAAATTGAGGCAACGAAGATTGATCAATCTTCGTCGCCTCATTGAGTGAAAAAGAAAAAGAAATAAAAATTAAATACATTGATCAATCTTCGTCGCCTCAATTTCAACTGAAGCGACAACAATTATATCTTCGCGGCGAAAAATTGAAGCGACGAAGTTTTTTTTTGTCGCTTCAAATAAAATGAAGCGGCGAAGTTTTTCAATCTTCGTCGCCCCAATGGCGAAGGGATCAATCTCAAGCGATGTATCGAGGCGACGAAGAGTTGGTTACATAAAATCGAGGCGACGAGAAAATGATCCGAGGCGACTATGAAGCTTCGTCGCCTCGAATTTCTTCCCCAATAGTGGTCACTTAAA
Organism: Geum urbanum; assembly: GCA_946800695.1. Taxonomy (NCBI): domain Eukaryota; kingdom Viridiplantae; phylum Streptophyta; class Magnoliopsida; order Rosales; family Rosaceae; genus Geum; species Geum urbanum. Next base: position 81,108,801 of record OX326997.1, read on the forward strand.
ATTTTCCTATTTTGTTCCAAAATATAGCTCAAACCTATTTTAGCTAAGCATTTGTAAAAATTTACTCCAACAATATTACTCATAATTTAGCTAAATATGAATAAATACTTTGTTTTGATTGGTTAATAAAAATAATTAACATTTATTAACTTAGAAATTGATTACATTTACAACCTTTTAGGAAACAATTAATTACAATGTTGACTTTTACATCACCTAAAATTAAAGCTTTAGGTATGGGAATAGGGGATGAAAACATGAAATATAGGAAATCCCTAAAATAGCTAATTAATGTGATAGGGGATCTCTTGGAGTTGATTTTAAAGCAAAAACCTCATATTATAGATAAAATTGACTTTTAGGGGATCTGCTGGAGTTACTCTAAGGCACACATTCTAAAAGATAGAAAGAGATGAGCATATTCAACGGTTGTAATTTAAAGACATAAAACCTATGGTGATGCCGTGTTAATTACTTTTAATCACAGCCGTTAGATGTGTTTATTCATTTATATCCCTTAAAATGTGTCCTTTAGAAGAGCAAGTTTCCAAGTTTATGACCAATGATTACCTTGCCCCTAATTTATTGAACTTTCACACTTAACAAAAATAGAAAAGCAAAAAGTATAACTTACGATACATTTTTTATTCAAACTCAAATAAATTTTTCATTTTATAAATGTTATCATTCTTCCCTATTTTCATCACTAAAAATATAAAAATTGTTGTAAATATAGATATCCATATTTTTATTCCCTCTTTTAAAGAATGTGTTTAAAGAATTTATTGGAGCAAAACAATAAAAATATATCTTAAATTGGAGAACAACTCAAGCATGGAGAAATTGTTAATTAGAGTTGCTCTCATTTATTCGATCAGTATTTCGTGAGTGTCATTCTATAGGTATATGATCAGTGTCATTCTATAGGTATTTCAGATTTTCAATGTCATTCTATAGGTATATATAGGCGTTCCAATTGCTCCATTACATTGTGTATTATCAATTTTGATAATGATACAACCTATGATCGATCTCTTATTTTCTGTTGTAGAACAGTACGTACTATAACGCTGTGGCAGAGATTGAATGAAGATCGATATGGTCTTCCTGATAGCTAGTCTGACGACGATTGTAGTAAAATTTTAGAGGAGCTTGGAGCGCGCAGAGGAAAGAAAATTAAACAATTCCCAATTCGATAGGACAATGACACAATATGAAAGTCTCAATTAATTAAGAAAATCCAAGCACTTATTATTTTCTTAATTATATCTTACTTATCATTATGTTGTCGTGGCCGGGTCGTCCTTGTTTAAGGAACTCGAAAGCTTTTATGTAGAAAACAAATGGAGCAAAGATAAGATGCTATGCTATATGGACCACATACTGTGTGTATGCTAGTCTCAAGTATATATTCCTGAAGTACAAACAAACAGCATGGCCATAATTTTGTCAATTCCTTTATAACTTCTTTCGTGCATTGAGGTCGGCTCAGGGCGGCTCTGAGTTTTAGGAGGCCTTAGGCAAAAATAAAATAAAATAAAATTTGGGCTTATAGATATAGAATTTTTTTTATACATAAACAAAAATATAAAATTGTAGGACCTTATACATGTTGAAGAACAAATTCGAAAAATTAAAGTTTGAGAATTAAAATAAAGAAGTACAAGCAAAAGTACAAATAGAGAGTTACAAGTTTATAATAAATTTAGGAAAAAGTTGGGTAAGAAGAGATTTATGAAGAATATAAGAAGGAATGGTCCAATTTAACTCGACAGATGGTTATTTTTTGACTTTGATCTGTTTACTTTGTTGGGACTCCGTAATTTAATTGTTTAGTACTTGACTTTTTGTTGGACATGTCTTATTTGTTATCAAAAAACCTTACGTCATTTACGTACATAGTACATTTTTTCTTTAACAATTTTGTTTATATTGTAGTTTATGTATATGAATTGAAGAATTTTGAGACCCTTAAATTATGAGACTCTAAACACAAGTCCTCTGTACCTATACCCACGACCGCCACTGGATCGGCTAGTGTCAACCGTGTTATTGATCGTATATAGTATATACTACCCGCCGCCCTCTAAATCATCTTTCTGTTTGCCTGTTTGGCCCAGCGAAATTAATATAAATTTAGAGCCATACTTTTAAGTATAATTGCGTCTAATGATGCTTATTTATTGCGCTTATGGACCGCCAATAATAAAGATTTATATAACTTCCCTTAACCTCGAAAGGAAGATAACATAACAAATCTAAGTTTTCTGAAAGTAAAGTTTTGAACATAAATAATTAAATGTAATTAATATTATTGATGATAGCAACAAAGCATAAATTAATATATGCACATTGTTCACTTTCTACTATAAAAGATGTATGAAATGTATGTGTACGTACGTCATGTTACATCACTTCAAAAATGTGATAGGATCTGATTTAGGATGTTAATAAATAAGTTTTTTTTTAAGTGGCAGGAAAAAATTCACCACTAGAGTCTGAGGTTTTGGGGTAGAGGTGATAATAGTATCCATTGGGTATTCGACCCTAATGGGAAACAGTAACGAGTAAAAATGGATAACGGGTAATTTTAAGTACTGGTATGGGGCGGGTATGGTATTTTAATATCCATATACACATATCCACCCAATAAGACTATTAAATTAATATTTTATATATTTTTATTATATAACTAATATTACGTATAATAATAATTACTTTTTATATAAGATTTTTAAGTAAATAATCATTAATTTAACTATATATAAATTCTTTAATATATATATAAATATATATATATAGGGCTTCTTGGATGCGGATCTCTGCATATATTGAAATATGCAAATTTTCTTGATTTGACCAATGTTTTGGTCACATAATCATATCTCCACCGTTCAGTTTATATATATATATATATGTATAGATCAACTCTGCAAATTTTCATTCAATTTGATGATCATTTGAGTTCTCAAAATCGTGATTTACCACTTTTATACACGAACGGTTCCGGTTTTATTGATTTTTGTCCATCCATTTATTTGGTCTAGTTAGGTAACTTAACCATCACCAAATTGGATGAAACTTTGCAGAAGTGATTTATATACTAAGACCTAAAATATGAATGGTCGAGATGTGAATATAAGACATAAAAGTTAACCAAATTAAGAAATCCGCATATATTAAATATATATATAAATACCAAAATACTAGTGCGTTACTACCCTAGCTATATATAGCCTACATATCTAGCAAGCCTATCTTGCCTCCTGGCCTGATGCATTCCTTGACCATCTCCCAAACCACAAACTGTATGTGAATTGTTTAGTTCGTTAATGGTCTCCATGCAACTTTTAATCAACGATTCTAATGATCAAGAGAATCAAGTTTCTCCGAAAGTTGAAAATAAGAACACTTCTACACCTATTCTAATTTTTATATTTTTTGTTTATAGTTTTGATTATAATCATTTTCTCTTTTGACATATTTGTCATGGGTAACGGGCAATTATTGATATCCTGGTATCCAACGGATATGGGTATGGGAAACACCCTATAAAATATTACAGGTATCGGGGCGGGTAAGGGTACAGAATATAGACCCGATTCGTATCTTACCATACCCATTGCCATCCATATTTCTGGGACATATCAATGTGATGCTAGACTTCAAATTTTATCAAAGTGATGCCCAAAGTTCTAAAATCGTAACAAAATGATGCCTACCATCAATTTTCGTCAATACTCCGTTAATTTTGGTGACGTGTCATTTTTTATAAAAAAAAATCTAGGTGAAAAGACTTTCATATCCCCAAATATTTTTAATTCCTTTTTTATTTAATCTCTCTCTCTCTCTCTCTCTCTCTCTCTCTCTCTCCGTATACAGTGGCAGCAAAAGCTCGTTTTTGACTGAGCACCCCCACCGCCACTACATCTCGTTGCCAGCCTTTGTCGCTTTGAAGGCATGCGCAAACCTTAACTTCTCGGCTTCACCACCGCCCTGACCTCAACTTCTTCTCAGCTTCACTGCACCACATTCCTAGCTTGCCGGCTCGCCATGCCTCAGATTAGCTTAGCCGTGTCGCGTCCTCAGGCTCGCATTGTTACTGTGAGCTTGCCGCGGTTCCTTTCCCTTGATAGAACCATAACTGCGCCTTAGCTCGAGTGTTGTCGAGCTTTCTCCATCGCTGCTCCCCGGCTTGGTCACTAGCTTCAAGATTCGACATTGTTACTTAATGCCTCAGTCGTTCAATACACACACACACACACACACTCTCTCTCTCTCTCTCTCTCTCTCTCTCTCTCTCTCTCTCTCCCCCCCCTCTCTCTCTCTCTCTCTTTCTCTCTCTGTATACAGTGGCAGGAAAAGCTCATTTTTGACTGAGCATCACCACCGCCACTACATCTCGCCACCAGCCTCTATCTCTTTGAAGGCATGTGTAGACCTCAACTTCTCAACTTCACCATCGCCCTGACCTCAACTTCTTCTCAGCTTCATTGTGCCACATCCCTAGCTTGCCGGCTCTCCATGCCTCAGATTAGCTTAGCCGTGTCGCGTCCTCAGGCTTGCATTGCCACCGTGAGCTTGCCACAGTCCCTTTCCCTTGATAGAACCATAACTGCGCCTTAGCTCAAGCGTTGTCGAGCTTTATCCATCGTTACTCCCTGGCTCGGTCACAAGCTTCGAGATTTGACACTGTTAATTAATTCCTCAGTTGTTCAATACTCTCTCTCTCTCTCTCTCTCTCTCTTCGTATACAGTAGCAACAAAAGCTCGTTTCTGACTGAGCACCACCACCGCCATCGCCACTACATCTCGTCGCCAGCCTTTGTTGCTCTGAAGGCATGCGCAGACCTCAGCTTCTTGGCTTCACCACCGCCTTGACCTTAACTTCTTCTCGGCTTCACTGCGCCACATCCCTAGCTTGCCGGCTCGCCATGCCTTAGATTAGCTTAGCCGCATCGCATCCTCAGGCTTGCATCTCCACCGTGAGCTTGCCGTGGTCCCCTTCCCTTGATAGAACTATAACTGCCCCTTAGTTCAAGCGTTGTCGAGATTTCTCCATCGCTGCTCCCCGGTTTGGTCACAAGCTTCGAGATTCGACACTGTTACTTAATGCCTCAGTCGTGTAATACTCTCTCTCTCCCTCCCCGTATACAGTGGCAGCAAAAGCTCATCTCTGACCGAGCACCACCACCACCACCGCCACTGCAACCGCTTGAACATCTCGCCGCTAGCCTCTGTTGCTCTGAAGGCATGTGCAGACCTCAACTTCTCGGCTTCACCACCGCCTTGACCTCAACTTCTTCTCGGCTTCACTGTGCCACATCTTTAGCTTGCTGGCTCTCCATCCCTCAGATTAGCTTAGCCATATCGCGTCCTCAGGCTCGCATTGCCACCGCGAGTTTGTCGCGGTCCCCTTCCCTTGATGGAACCATAACTGCACCTTAGCTCGAGCGTTGTCGAACTTTCTCCATTGCTGCTCCCCCACTCGGTCACAAGCTTCGAGATTCGACATTGCTACTTAATGCCTCAGTCGCTCCATAATAGCAGTGAATCGACCTCCACGTCGGACGTTTACTGTCGATCGCCTCGACCAACAGTGGTAGAGGGAGGGACTCCTGGTTTTGTTTATTTGGGTATTTACGTATAGGAGATTGCGAGATGCTGGGACCACCTCAGGCCGCGACATAAACTTCATTACCAGGCCCCGTTGAGGTTGAGACGAGGAGGTTGTAAGCTGGAGGCCGAGCGGTGGAAGGTGGCAGTAGGCGATAGTGACATTTTTGCGTTGCTTCTGTATTTAGTCCAAAGAGAGAGGAAGAGTAATTTTGGGTGCCCAAATCAATTTTAGGGGTGCCCGTCGGAACTCTATGGGGTGTTCTCACTTCTCAGCAATTTTTGGGTGCCTTTAGCATTTTTTTTGTTTTACTTGACAATGACTCTTTTATCCCTTTATTTGAAAAAAAATGACACATCACCAAAATTAATTGAGTATTGCCGAAAATTGACGGTAGGCATCACGTTTATACGATTTTTAGAACTTTGAGCATCGGTTTGATAAGATTTGAAGGTCGAGCATCACATCGATACTCTCTATGTGATAGTTTAAATGGTTAATGAGTTTTCTTTTTGTGATAGTTCAGAACACTTTAGAGGAACCACATACTCTTTATGTGATAGTTCAAATGGTTCATGAGTTTTCTTTCTCTCTCTCTATTTTTTTTCTTTTGTTTTTAGAAGGTAAAAATATAACCTCCCACATCTTACACTCATTGGGTGTGCCTACGCTATAGTAACAAAAGAAAGTAAGGAATTGTTGGGAAGAGGGGAGCGAAAGTGAAAAAAAATGTAAAAAGGTTTAAATAGAACAATTGACAATTATGGAGAAACAAAGCATGTTCCCTTGTGCGTAAACCCTAGGCACCAAGAGAAACTTGCATGCATTATCCCTTGTACTAGTGAAGAACACATTCTTTACCGATTTGTTCACCAAATCTCATCTTTTTCAATCCTAAACACAGATTTCCTAATCTCAACTCCTCAAATCTACTTTAAATTTTTTTTCCTTACTTCATACCTATGGCTCTTGACCCAAATCGTCGTGATGATGAAGAATTGCCAGATCCAGATCTAGATCCACAGTGGCTTGCAGAGGATCTAGAGACGATCAACTTGGCAGCCCTCTCGGATGGAGAACATGAACATGAAATTGAATAGCACTTCGCAGTTGCAAGAGTTTTTACAGTCAATTCTCTTAAACCAGACCATGTTCAACCTTTGAAGGCTCGGATGTCGAATCTTTTGAGTGATATGCGAGGCTCTGACAAGATCCGCTTTACCCACATCGTGGATGATCGTTTTGTGGTGAAGTTCGAATCCTTCCTAGATCAGAAAAGAGCTGTATCCAAAGGACCTTGGTACTACCAAAATATTACAGTGATTGTCCAAGGTTTTGAAGTGATGTCTGGTGGGAGCTGTATCCATGAAGGTTCCGATGGCTCGTGGGAGCGCTTAGGTTGTGGTGCGGCCATCATGTGACATATGGCTTCCCGGAGCCCTTCAGCTGAAATGGTACCGAAGGATCGGCAACTACATTGGTGATTTTTTAGACCATGATTCCATTGCCCTTGATATGCGAGGATCTATTCGAATTCCTGTTTCTTTGAATTTTCAAAAGCTTCTGGTGGTTTATAAGAGGTTCATATTTGAAGACTACTACTCCGAGGATTGTCTATTAGAGTATAAGAAGATCTGAAGTTACTATTTAGATTGTAGGTCTTTTGTGCATGCATGGGACGGAGGGCTATCTGGTGGGGCGGCGTGATACTGGCCCTACACCTGCTTTCTTGCGCAAGGAAGCGGCTAGCACTGGTGATGGATTTTCTGTGGTAGCTTCTTGTTCATGTTGGGAACAAGGATTAGTGAGTAAAGGGACGACGCCTATGTCCCTAGCCTCCAACCTGAACTCGATGATGGGGCTCCTCACGGCTGTTCAACAACAAGGAACTCTCCCTTACTTTGAACAGCAGAGAGCGATGGGGTGATGGCTCCGGCAAACCCACCAAATGCTTTTTGGGTGAACCCTTTCTAAAGGGAATACCCGTCTAACAATGTTGTTCTTTTACAGATGGAGGATGGGAGTACTATCCCAGTCTCGGGCATAAGAGGTCATGCACATACAACGAGAGTTCCTTCTCCTGTTGTTATTATTCCTGGGGTCACTGAACTCGGGACTACACAGCTCTTGGTGGAAGGTTTTGGTGTTCCTGTTTCATCTCTCCAAGGGACTCTAACTCTTACTCCCACGGTGGAGGCAACTATTGGTACTTCAAACCCTTTAGATGGGCAGCTAGGTGCTAGTGAGGCCCTGACCGGTGGCAGTGGGGACATAGGCGGCTCAATGGAACATGTGGAGCTGGTAATGGAAGATGAGGTAATTGTTGCGGTCAATCAGAATAGTGGGACCAAAGGAAGGGTCGGAACAAGAGGAAAGTGGAGGATCGTGGCAGTAGATCCAAGTTGAATCCGGTACAAGGCTCAAAGAAGATCTCGCCGAAGAAGAAAACAGTGCTACTCCCAGTTGGCACGGATATGGAGGAACTGAAGAGGAGTGTGACCTAGTAGAAGAGGTGCCTAGAAATACTAAAGAGTGATGCCTCCGAATTTTTTTAGTTCTTGTGCTACTCTAATTTGTCTATCTAAGTTTGTGATCTAAGAATTGTTTGAACAATAGTGATGCGTTAAAATTTTGTTTTATCTAATCGGGATCCTAGTGGAATCTTATATTATTATTATCTATTGGAATAAGATTATCGCCTCTTAAAAAAAACATGCTCCCTTAATAAAGTATAGATTAACATATGAAAGATGATAACATGTACTCATATAGACATTACTTGTTTAACCGAAGTGACTCTAGGGAGAACGAGTACTTTTCCTTTGCCGTCAACAAAGCCATTTCTTCTCAGAGTTGCTTCGCGATCGACAAGAAGTTTTGATCATGGAGACTTGAGGCCCAATTTCCGTTAAAATGACCGAGGCTAAATACTATGCTTCAGGAGCGAATTGCGGAAGATAAGTCAGTGTTGTCTTCGATCATGTACAGATGGGTCAAACTTCACTAAACCCATTTATGAAACCATTTTATAGCCCAAAACCCATGTTAACACAAATCACCATCTTACATCCAACGGGAGTACGTGCTTAGTTCAAACTCGGAGCGAGTTTGAGTCGACCACTCTTGGACATGTAAACAAGCAATTGTCTTATAATAATGGAACTCCACCTCAAATTAATCATGCAAGTTTTCAAAAAAAATTGTACATACTTGAGTTTAACTTGTTTTTATATACAATGAATATTGTTTTCACGTGGTTATTGTCTTCATATGCAAGCCCCTTTATACGACCTATACCTAGCAGAAATTTCCAAGATGCTCATGGAACTCTAATTTGCCAAAAAAAAAAAAAACTAACATAATGTCAGGGTAGATAAAGTAGATTGTAATACAAACTTAATGCTCATGAACAACTAATTAAGCTGAACCACCATGGCACCATGTGCTTTCTCTAGAGTAGACAATTTCTCTTGGGCTTGAAGCGCATATGGGTGGGTCAAGGCCGTCAAGCACCTTCTTGTGAGTTTTATAACAACGAACGACAAGTTAACAACAGACCTTTAATTAAACACTAAATATCCTTTAAAACATTTTTTTTAGATGTTCGAAAATTTGTTATTCATAAAGTGATAGTAATAAAGAGTTCTACTGGATTACTCGATCCGATAAATTGAAACTCAAAAGTATTACTATGCTAAGGCATTCAAAATCATAATTCTAAACCAAAAAACTAGAGTAGCACGAGAACTATCACAAAGCTAAAATGTACCACTCCTTCGTTATCTAGGCTCTATCTCTACTGAGCCGTGTTTTCACGCAACCCCTCTATTGTCATTTCGGGTGGAAGAAGAATTGCTTTCTTTTTTGGTGACTCCCTCTTAATAGTTGTCGTGGCTGGACCAAGTCTTGATTTGGTTCTCTTCTTCTTAGGACGACGGGTTCTGCTACCCTTGCCTCCTAACAAACTAGGAGGCTCCTCATTAACTTAGTGAGGTCATCTATGAGCAGCTTCCATTGGTGTTGCTTACTGCTGACTTGCCAATTCTGGTGCCCGTGCCTCCACTGCCGCCTCAGGAACCCGAATTGCACTGCTACTCACACTTGTAGGCAAAGGAGATAGGCTTACATGCGTCATTATGGGTGGAACTAAAACATCCACTGCGGTCTCTTGCTACACTGTTGCACTCTTCTTCAGACCAAAGAGTCCTGAGACTATAATCTGACCTTGAAGGTTCATCTGTAAGAATATAACCTGGTTAGAAGGACCCTCCCTGTAGAGGGGATTGTCTTATAAAGTAGTCATCGACCCTTCGGCATGCACTTCTGAGCATTCACATATCCTTCATCAGACATTTGATCCTACATTATAGGCATAAGGGTTTCGGGTGCCTACTGTGGCACTGATATAATTGGGACCTCAAGAACAGTACAAACTGGCACTTGTGCTCCAAGCTTCTTCACAACGCCATCATAGATGGGACATAGCTCTCTCCACTGGTTTGCTAATACATATGAGTGCCAATCACACCTCGATCACCAGTGGATCCCCCTGGTGCTCGTGGGGCCCCCAAGATTTGCCCCAAATTTCGACCACTACATGATGCCTCCACAGCCAAGGTAAGCCTCTGTCGAGTCTGGCTAGTCCCGGCGAAACCCAGGGCACCCCTTCCTGCAAGATCTTGCTCAGACGACTTCTTAACAGTACAACCTTCCGCACAATGCATGAAGGCCCCACAATCTCTGCAAAAATTGAATTCCATCTCCATAACATATGTCTTAGTAAAACAGAATTTAGACCTTATCACAATAGGCCAGGTAAAGTCCAACTCTACTTGGATCTGCATCTCTGAATGATGGTTCAGGGCATCCTTATTATATTCTTTGTAGACGCCAATAGTGTTGCCAATACACTAACATCCCTTCTCATGTAGCACACCCACCGAAAAATAGCCCGAGAATGGACGTACCACCACCCAAGCATGCGACCGTGAGATGCCGCTACTAAGAACATATCATCCATGTCATCCAACTCCTCCACAATAATCATGCCGGAGTGAAAATACCATAGTCCGCTAACAATCGCTCGTCGCCAATCGACATAATACCAGAACTTGCACACGAACCTGTCATCGGATATTCTGGTGAATCTAATGTTGTTTGAACCGGTGGCGTTACGCCATAATTTAATCATCTTCATCTTGAAGCCTGAACCTTGTCGGTCGCCAAAGGTTGGAGAGAAAAAATTTGAGCCACAACATAAAGCCAATTCTCCTCGGCTTCGTAATCCGACTAGGCTAGGTCCACTTCACCTAGGGTCACCGCAAGAAACTGCGGTTCCAACAGGTGTTCCAAGACCGATTTGTTATTGGGAAGCTCGAGGCCTTCATCGCCTGCGGGGAGCAACATACATCGACATAAAGGGAATGAAAGGAAAAAGGAAGATGTTGGTGTGATTAGATTTAGGATCAACGTAGTAATGAGGGAGATCGAAAAGAAAAGGAGAGAGGCAACGTTTAGGGTTTTCGGGAGAAAAGAGCGAAGGGAGGGATGGAGGGATCGGAGGAAGGGAGAGAGAGAGAGAGAGAGTAACAGGGCAAAAGTCGTATTTCCTTTTTTCTTATATCCTTTAAAACATGAAATGAAATATTTGAGTCACACTACTGGCTTTCCCTATAGTTTGGTGGTTAAGGTGTATGCCTTGCCCATCAGCTGTAGGGGTTTGAAAGCTGGTATGGTGGTGGTGGTGGTGGTGATGGAGATGATATGTTGCTGTAAGTTATTCTCAACATCTCCAGACAAAAATAGAACAAAAAAAAAATTCATAAATGAGGTCTTCTAAAATACCTCTGTTTTTTCAAGGGAGTGCTTCTAAGCGAATTTTGTTTGGCTCTCGAGCGTTCCTGTCTCTCTTCAAATAACCCTAAACATTTTTTCTAAGCCGCCATCACTCTTTCTCCTCGATCTTCAATCCATACCCCTCTAATCCCTCATCTCTCTTTTCCTTTACCTGCCACTCATCGAGACCTCTCTAAAGAACCCATTTCATGGCCGATTCAGCCACCGATGTTGCCCAATATTTCAAGGCTATGATGGAGTTCAGCGACCCTGATGTGGCTCGATTGGAGAAGATCGACCTTTCTGATTCTGATGATGATACAATGGCCTTTGATTGCTTTTATGGGATCTTGCACTTGTTTGGAATGGAACCATTGTTGGCGAGTCGCGAGAGCGGGCTGTGGGCTATGATGGCTTGATTATAGGGCACACCAAGCTGACCGGCAAATGGGACATATTTAAGGAAAACTCCGGATCAGTTATTTTGTACTTCCCTGGAGTTGGCTACAATTCTCCGAGTGGTCCAAGGTGGACTGCGGTACTATGGAGACTCTACAGTAGTGGTAGAGCGATCCAATAGCTTCTCAGATTTCTCTGTGGTGGCGGTGGCACCAATATGGATGAAGGTGGGGAATGTGCCTGATAGTGGGATGAATGAGAGTTAGGCTTGGAGGATTGGAAGGCGGCTCAGGGAGCTTAAGGAGATTGATCTCCCAAAGTTTGGTGCTTTAAAGGAGATGTGGCTGCTAGTAATGGTGTATTTTTGTCGGCCTTTGTTGATTCGGCGGCGAGTTCGATTTTCGGCCGGTGTGTTGGAGATTCTCACCTTTGATTATGTTGGAATCAAAGGTTTTTATGTCCATTGTGGACGTTTTGGCCACAGTGAGGGTGGTTGTGAGGTGCTGGCGACTAGAGCAGTTGAGATGACGATAGATAGGGCAACGAAAGCGATGGTGGTAGCAGCGACAGTGATCAAGTCCCAACCGATGTTGAATGTGACTAATGGTGTAAATGGTGTGGAAGAAGATGTTAGGCCCGAGATGATGCATGCTACATACTTGGTTGGTATGCAGGTGCTAGGGAATGAGACCCCAAGTTAAGTGTCACCTATGCAGGTCACTTTGACCACACATGATCTTTCTGAGGCTTCTAGAATGGAGCACATTTCTATCTCAGGTCCTGAGAACCAACAATAGCAGATGGTGCTGACTGTTGGGTCTACATTGCATATTGGATGTTTGACTCTCATGTCTATTCAACGAGGTGGTGATACTGCCATGAGCTCGAAAAACAGGCTAGTACGTGAAGAAAGCCAAATCGGGCTTTTCAAGACGAGATGGCTCAAACCGATGGGCGGTAGGGCATCTCAAAGCATGAGTCTCCATCAAAGAAGGTTGTTGTGGACAAGGCGACCAAGGCTAGGGCTGAGGTGGAGGAGCATCGACTCACTTTACTGTAGTTTGTGATACATAGTTAGATAGGGTATGAGGCTATGATTTTTTTATTATCTTTTATCCTACACCTATCTCATCTAGCTATTTAGGTACTTGTTCGAGAATGTAATAGTGTAGTCTAGTCTAGGGAGTTCATTTCTATCTAGCTGGGATATCGGTGAATTGTTTGTATTCTACCACAATATCAATTATGTCGTTACCTCAAAAAAAAAATTGAGTCACAAGAAAAGACAAATTTCCAGCCGTAACATAATGTATGTGTTGGTTTGTCTTCACTATCTTTGCCCAAAATTTATCAGTGCTCCTAGGTTTAGGCTAAGAGAAAATTGGTTTTAATAGGTGACTAAGAGAAAGCTTCGTCGTCGGGTACTTCGATCTCCAATAAGACAACGATAGGCAATGCCAAATTTCAACTTTAGAAGTTTGATGGAATGAGTAATTTTGGTATGTGGCAGTGTGAGATGATGGATGTCTTATGTTAACAAGAATTGGATATTGCACTTGGAGAGAAATCCAAGGATATGAATGATGCAAAGTGGAAGAGAATAAATAAGTGAGCTTGTGGTTCTATCATATCGTGCCTTTCTCAAGATCAGAAGTTATGCGTTATGAAGGAAACCAATGCAAAGGTTTTGTGGAAGAAGTTAGAAGACCAGTACATGACCAAGAGTGCAAGAATCAGTTTCACCTAAAGAGGTGGCTCTTTCGGTTCAATTATCTACCAACTATCTCTATGATGGAGCACATCAATAGCTTCAATAAGATACTCGATGATTTAACTAATTTGGATGTGAAGGTTAGTAATGAGGATAAAGCTTCGTGTTTACATTATTCTCTACCTGACAAGTATGAGCATTTGATTACTACTTTGCTCCATAGGAAGAATGATGTGAATCGAAGTTAGGTGAGGTCACAAGTGCCATGGTGAATAGTGAGTATAGAAAGAAAGAGAAGCAGTTACATGATGTGGGAGGTGAAGCACTTGTAGCCAGAGGAAGATCTGAAGAAAGAAAACAGTTTGGAAAGAGGTATAAATCTCGTTCCAAACCCAAACATAAATTTCCTGCAAAAGATGAGTGCCCTATGAAAAGACATTGGAAGAATAAGTGTCATAAGTTGAAGAAAAGAGACAAGAAAAGATCTGAAGCAAATGTTGCCAAAAGAGATGAAGATGAGTTCGATTTTGCTTTGACTATGACTACAGTTGATATTTCATATAAGTGGATTATGGATTCTAGTTGTTCTCATAATATGTGTCTGAAAAAGAAGTGGTTCTCTTCTTTTAAGTAGCTGGATGGAGGGATAGTTTTTATGGGAGATAACAATCCATGTAGAACAAAAGGGATTGGTACAATCCTTCTGAAGATGCATGATAGAGTAGTAAGAGAGTTGACTAATGTTCGGGATACAAGTTTTGGTGCCCAAATATGAAGAAGACTATTGTGAGCAAAGATGTGACTTTTGATGAGTCAGCTATGGTAAATCCGTTGAAGCATAAAGATTCCCAAGAGCAGACCGTAGAGAGTTTGAAAAAGGTGGAGTTTGAGAAAAGTGTTCATACTCTAGTTGATCTAGTTGGTCCTACAGTTGAGTCAGAGGATTCAAGGGAAGATAATATTGAAGTTGAGGCTCAAACCCAAGAGCCTACCCAACAAGAAGAAAGACTTATTTCACAGAGAAAAGGAAAAAGAAAAATTGAGAGACCAACATGGCTTAGTGATATAGTGACTTGTGTACTTCTAATTACTGAAGAGGAGATTCCTACTACTTATAAAGAAGCTATTATACATACATATAAGGTGAAGTGGGAAAAAGCTATGGGTGAGGAGATGAAGTCTCTTCACAAGAACAAGACTTGGGAGTTGGTTCAGTTACCAGATGAGGAAAGAGCAATTGGGTACAAGTGGGTATATGCCAAGAATGAGGGATCTTGATATAAGGCTAGATTGGTAGCAAAAAGTGATAGTTGTATAAATGTGCAACTTATATATGATTAATTGAACTCAATATTTAGTCTTATTGTTATGTTTTGGTATTTTTACTTATGTTTATTTGTTTTGTTAGGTTTGTGGAGAAAATAAAGAAAAGAATTTAATTGAAGTAGTTCTGATGCGATAAGGAAAAGAATAAATGAGTCTCATGCAAATAAACGAAGATAAAACCCAAGTGGACAAGGACTAGCCCAATCATGCAATTATATAAACTCATTCTAGGCTGTTTGAGGACGCTAATCAGAAATTTGGAGCAAGAGATGAGCAAGAAGCAAGAAGGAGCCGTAAGGAGGTCTGTCGTCATGAATCGACGGTGCGAGACCATCAGCTCAATGGGTCGAATTCGCGTTTGCCAGAATTCTTCTTCATCTCGTTTGTATCATACTTCTATGGATTGCTTTGATTCTCTCTTTTACTTTATGAGTAGCGCGCTAAACTCCCTTGTTAGGGGCTGATTGAAGCCCTATATATGTTCTGATCTTGAACTCCTTGTGATTTATAGTTTTGGATGAGAATTTATTCACTATAAAATCATTGATAACTTCTTTCATATGTTTGTATGGTTGCAAACTTAGATGCATGTGTTAGGGTTTAAGGTCTTGAATATGTATCCGAGTGTCAATATGCATTCTAAAAAGATAAAAACAACACTATTAGTTGTGTGAAGTTATTTCTAGATCATATAAAAGCACCCATCATAGTAGTTCTTGAAGGCATGTTATTTCTAAAACACTCTATAGAACTTAATGACTCTAGTTGGTTAGTCTTAGACTATCATCATAGGTCTATCAATTGGGGATCACGTTAAGCCAAGTAATTAATCTGGCTAACATGTCAAGTAAGAGAGTGTAATACAGTTAGTGTCCTAACGATTTTGGGCTAATTGTGGGAAGCAGTCCCTTATTATGTAAATCAAATTTGGGGTACACTGAGACTATCTATGGTAGAGAGATTTGTGTCTATCTGCGTCTGAAGTACTTAGTCTCATCTTTCTTTTATGGGTAATGACCCATATTTGCCATTCTACTATATCGATAAAGCTTATATAATGAAAAAGGTATTTTTGTATGGTGTAAAACATCTATCAAATTTTGGCGTCGTGTCACCGAGGAAAGATTAATTTTTTGTACTTTAAAGTGTCTTTTGTTTTTAGTTTAGTTTTGTTTAGTTGTCATTTTAGAGTCTAACATGTCTCGTGTGTGGGTACTTAGTGCATGCATACTCGAAGTTCCAAAAGAACAGAGCCGTTACTACTTGATCCTGAAATCAAATGCTCAGCAAAACTGAAAGAAAACAGAAGAGGCAAGCAGAACTAGAGGTCGAAAACACCGGTGGATCGACTGATCCTGAGGTAACAGTGGAAACCGATTCAGAGTGGGAATCTGATAGAGAAGAAGAAGTGCCACAATCACCACCAGTAAATGTTTTAAATAGTGAATAATGTAACACACGTGTTTTTGCTTCATTTGTGTACCTTAGCGCTATAATGCGTAACGCATACGCTTTTCGTGCACAAGATATAATATTTTATAAAAATATAAATCTCCATTTATAAAATAAAAATAGAATTAGATTAACATCTAAAGTTCATAAAATTAAATATGACATACTAACACACAAACATTGTCAAATTAAGTTGAAACTCGGAAATATATAACAAACAACAAAAGAAAGATCCAATCCATCTTTTTTACTTTTGACAATCTCTGCCTTCCTCATCACTAAGATCACTCACATCAACATTAGAACCTTCTCCAATTTCACGAAGCAATGCATTTTGCTTAGCTTGTTTGATCTTAAAATTTGTTAATGCATCAAGATAGACATGCTTATCAGCATTTAGAACTCTCAAAAATGGTGTCATGCCATCTCCAGTCCTAGCCAAATGGTTGATCAACCTTGTAATCTCCCCACTACAAACTTTGTCACAAAATGAATATTTAAAATATCTCTCTCTATTACTGAAAGAACCCAACCCCGATTTAGTTTCCTAAACCGGAATCAAACACCTTCTGAAAACACGAACTTGCAAAAACCTTAAAAATTTCGGCAGAGTTTCGCTATAACGTGGAATTGCCATTAACCTGCACCCGAAAACACACTTCATCCTATGCCACAAAAGCTAAACCGTGGGCTCCAATCACATCCGAATTTCTCAATATCATAACAATAATGTAAAGTAATAAGCAAAACTATACAGAAATCCGGGGAAAAATCATATGAAAGTATAACCGTAGAATAATCAGAGCGACTTCTAGTGTATATACATATATACAAATAGTAGGCCAAACTAAGAACCTACCATAAAAGAAATATAGCTCGAATACTAAGCCTTCGACGTGCGACGTGCGACACCAGAATCTGAACTGCAAATTGGGCACGGAAACCGAAAAGCTCAGGGGAAAGGCAAATAAAATCGTTAGAGTGAGTGGAGGAAAATAATCGTATGCCTTTCACAATTTATATATATCATAAAACAAAGCAAGTTCATAAAATGAATAAAGGTGTCAGGCGAATCTCTCAAGCCTGACGGTCAGGCGAATCTCTCAAGCCTAGTGGGTACATCAGGGGAATCTCTCAACCCTGGATCTGGACTACCGGTGATCAGTCGAGTAGCCAATGCATCGATGCTAAGTAAATGCTATCACCATATAAAATATAAAATAATACCTCCAAAAACAATAAATAATCTCAACATCGTACTAGAAATAAATACGGAAATCAAGAACTCGCTACGATAGTGTAAATAAAAAGGTCCACTCACAGATAAGCATAACGCAATACACGTTAATCCAATGATCCGGCGGAAAATCCCTCGCCAAACGAACGATCACAATCTCCTGAATAATCATAAATTCCATTGCTCAAAATCATAATTCAAAACCTTGAACCACATCTCGAGAACCATCCATTCCCGGAAACATATAACTCAATATCCACAAAATCGTCAAAAATCCAATAAACACACCATAAAACCTCGCTATAATTTCCGATGCTCAATTCAAAATATAAACATCACCACTGCGATCGGTGCGCGATTCTGAGCAAAACGACATAAAACTTGTCGAAAAACACCTCGGCCGGAAAATCGCCGCCGCGCACGGCGGCGCGCTGGTCGCCACCGCTGTAGGAAAATGTAATCGGCCCAGAAAAAGTCGACCTACACATGAATTTGAAGATCTCGACATTTCTAATAACTTTCTAGTTCAAAGTTAAGCTCAATTTTTAACCGAAAAAGGTCTAAAACTCACCTTGAGACTCAAAACCCTCACCGGAATTTCACCACCTCCGATCTCTTCCTTCCGGCCATGGCAAGGCTTGAAACCACTTCTAAAAGCTTCCTCTCTCAAGGCTAACAAAACCCCTCAAAGGACAACCACCATCTCAGCCGCCATCGCCGCCACCCAAGGCCACTGATTTCTCGCCGGAAAACCCCGTCTTTGCCGTGACGATACTCTCTCCTCCGGCCACCATAAAAGGCCATCCACCTACAAAACTGAAGAGGAGTACGAGCCCAACATTTTCCATCCAGAGACCTCGGCCAACCGTGGCCGGAATCAAGCTCCACGACGGCGCAAAGAACTCGGCCTCCAAACGGGTCGACCCACCCGTGGTCAACGCGCATTTCCCAATTTGGAAACTTTCCCAATTCATCACGTATTCGCCAGTATTTATACCGTACACGTATCGAATCCCAAACGGATAAATACGACAAAATCCAACGGCCGAAAATATTCATAACTTATTCTTTGTAACTCGAAATAATCCTCCGGAAGTTCCCACGAGCTCGAAATTAAATTCTCTACAACTTTCATGAAGGCTCTCAAATCAAATTCTTGCCCGATAATTTAGTCGTTAACGAGGCCGCCATATTAACCAATTATGACAAAATCGCAACTAATCGCGAAACTCGCAAATCAAGTCGATAAACATTCCATTTTCGGTTCGGGTTGTCACACTTTCTTAGCACAAACCCAAGCAAAATCTTTCCCCTTTTCTATTCCACCCGTACTACCTACCAGTAGCACTAATACTCATGATAATTGATGATTACAAAGCTTGTGCTTGCTTGATTTGAGTAATTGTGAGGTTTTTGAGCTTAGGTCATGAAGTCTGAGAGAGATGGAGGCGAGAAAGAGAAAGGGGTTTGAGCTTAGGTCACAAATGAAGAGAAAGAGGGTGGGTTTTGAGTAATTTTTTCTTCTTCTTTATGACATTGATTTAACATTAAAAAATAAAACTAAAAAAAGCACAAAAAGCGGAAATAACAAAACATTATGAGACACTATGGTACGCTATAGGCCATAGCGTAAGCTATATCGAAAATAGCATACGCTATTCAAACATTTCATAAAATTGAGTACATATTAAGGGGGTTTTGCAATGCTCACTACACTATACACTATTAGCATGCAATAAATACGCTATTTTAAACATTGCCACCAACAACAATGAGAGAGCAACCAAAAAAAGCTTATGAACTGCTTTGTGCCCAGTGCAATATGAACCTCATCACCCATTGTGTTTCCAACACTGGGAAGTTATTCAGTGCCACCTACATTTCTTGCATCCTTTCCTCACTTCAAGGGGTATATTCTAAGGACCCTCAACATCATCTGATTGAGATTGTTGAGCAAGCCTTGACACATAACATGCAAAATGTTGAAGTCAGTGTGTTGAAGCTGATATTGTTTCCATTCTCTTTGAAAGAAGAAACAAAGACTTAGTTTAATTCTTTGGCTCTTAGTTCGATTAATTCTTAGGGGGAGATGAAGATTGCATTTTTGAAGGAATATTTCTCAGCACAACGCACCAAATAGCTTAAGAAGGAGATCCATAGCTTTGTACAGACTAGGGAGATATGCTTCATGAGGCATGGGCTTTAAGGAGCTGTTGAGGAAGTGTCCACACCATGGGTATGATTTGAAGGATAGAATGACATTCTTCTATGAAGGCTTGAAATCAGCAAACAAGATAAAAAGTATATTCAGCTTGTGGAGGAATGTTCATGTATCAAACCAGTGAGCAAGCTCAAAATATAATTGAGAGATTATCTGAGAATTCCAAACATTTCTACACTAGAGAGTGCACTTTGGCTAGTAGAAAACAGGTTGTATTTGAGGTTTATACAAACCCAGGTATAGAAAAATAAATGAGTGTCATAGAGAAGAAGTTTGATACTATTGCTAATGCCATCAAAAGTCAAACAACACTTTCAACTTCTCTAGCTCAAGTATGCTTTGTATGTTCGCTCACTGATCATACTCACGAGACTTGTCCTTTTGTTCCACAAGATGAACATGTGAACTTTGTACAACAAAAAAAGGCAAGGAATGATCTGTTCTCACACACCTACAATCTGGGATGGAGAAATAACCCAAACTTAAACTATGGAAATAACACTAATGTCCACCTCCTAGATTCAAACCAAGATCTGAGAGCCAGCAAATGTAATAGCTAGTTGCAGCACCAACCATTGATCCCGCTCTCCTAGCCATATTGACAAAGCTTGAGGGAATTAAGGTATTCAATAAGAACTTTAGCAAGGCATTTGAGCTTTTAGAGAAACAAGTGAATCAACTTCAGCAACAAATGTCATCACGAGAACTCAGTAAACTCCCTAGCATTGTTGTTCCAAATCTTACATGTCAGAACCAACATGAAGCCAATCTCATCACCTTAAGAAGTGGAAAGGTGCTGGAAGACATCCCAAAGATAGTTAAGAAGTCTTAAGTGTGGGATGAGTTGGTGATAAAAAAAATTGTGCAAGAAAATTCAAATTCGAAAGTTCCAGCATCCCAATTCGACCCATTGAGACCATGTCTCGACCCATTGAGACCATGTCTCGACCCATTGAGACCATGTCTCGACCCATCGAGAAAGGAGTCAGAGTCGAGACAGAAGGTGTCGTTCGACATGTCGAGGGAAAATCTCAACGGATCGAAGACAGTCCCTGAACAGAGAATTCCAGCTATTCAAAAGTCGACTAAGGTATCCTCTGAACCCTCTCCTTTGATTCCCTCACATGTGCCTTTTCCCAGAAGGCTCCAAAAATAGAAGAAAGACATCCAAGAGTAGGAGATGTTGGACACATTTTGGAAGGTCCAAGTGAACAATCATTAGCTTGATGCGATTAAATAAATTCCTAAGTATGCAAAGTTCCTTTAGGAGCTTTGTACCATGAAGAGGAAGTTCACAGGTACTGAGACTGTTGCATTGAGTGAGAAGGTATCCGTGGTACTTCAAAAGAAATTACCACCTAAGATGGCAGATCCGGGACGATTCACTATCCCTTGCACAATTTGTACCATTAAGTTTCTTGGTGCTTTACTTGATTTGGGTGCATCTATTAATGTAATGCCATACTCTGTTTATGCAAAATTGAACATAGGTGCATTACAACCTACATGTGTTACCATTAAATTGGCTGATAGATCTAACTGCTACCTTAGAGGTTTTACTGATGATGTTTTAGTATAGGTTGACAACTTGATCTTTTCGGCTGATTTCTTTGTCGTAGAGATGGAAGCAGAGCCTCAACCATCTGAGTTACTATTGATTCTTGTTCGTTCATTCTTCAGAACCACCAAGACCAAGATTGACTATTATAGTGGAACTCTTTCTATGAAAGTTTATGGGGAAAAGATTCGCTTCAATATCTTTGAAGCTATGAAGCATCCAGGTGAAAAAGATATGTATTCTTGTTGTTTCATTGATACGTTTGATAGTTTTGTGCAGAAATACAAGCAATATTTGTTAGAGGATGATGCTTTGAAGAAGGAACTTAAAGATGGTGGAAGAAAATTTCTCGAAATTTCCCAGATTGCTCAAGAACTTGATGAACTCGAAGCATTGCTTACCCAAGTTCGACCCGTCGAGACTATGTCTTGATCCGTCGAAGATGAAGAATTTTTGAGGATTTTGTCTGCTGATGAGTTAGTAATGGGAGAGGAGTATGGTGATGCTATAGCAACCCTTGAATCAATATTATATGTGAAAGGTAATTCTAAAACTCTTTCTCTTCCAGTTTCTACTAATAAGCTTCTTCCTTCTATTGTGAAAGCACCAGAGTTGGAGCTCAAACATTTGCCTGAGCATTTGAAGTACACATTCATCAGGGATGGTAAAACTTTATTGGTCATCATCTTTTCAAGGCTCAATGATCTTCAAGAGGAGAAATTACTCACTTTGCTTAAAGAATACAAGGAGGTGATGGGTTGGAAAATTCTGGACATCAAGGGAATTGATCCAATAATGCGTACTCATAAGAGAGGCCCAACAGAGACTCAACCCTCCTATAATGCACGTGATCAAGAAAGAAGTTATCAAACTTCTTGATGCATGAATTATATATGCTATCTTTGACAGTAGATGAGTGAGTCATGTACAAGTTGTGCCTAAGAGATCTAGCATCACAGTTATCAAGAATGATGATGATGTATTGGTGCTTTAGCAAGTTCAAACAGGATTGAGAGTTTACATAGACTATCACAAACTCAATGCGACCACTCATAAGGATCACTTCCCACCACCTTTTATTGACCAAATGATGGAGCATCTTGTAGGTCATGCGTATTATTGCTTTCTAGATGACTATTCTAGCTATAACCAGATTGCTATTGACATAGAAGCCCAGGAGAAGACCACCTTCACTTGTCATTTTGACACGTTTGCATATAAGAGGATGCCTTTCGGATTGTGCAACGCTAGCAACATTCCAGAGATGCATGATGAGCATCTTCTCAGACGTGGTTGAGAAAATCATTGAGATATTCATAGATAATTTTTCAGTATTTGGTGATTATTTTGATCTATGTCTACATAACTTATATCTGGTTTTAGAACATTGTGTTGAAAAGAACCTTGTTTTGAATTGGAAAAAATATCATTTTATGGTTGAACGAGGGATAGTTGTAGGACATGTGGTTTCTTAAAGGAGGATTGAAGTGGATAAAGCTAAAGCTGATATTGTGTGTACCTTACCACCTCCCACTTCTGTGAGAGAGGTTCGTTCTTTTCTTGGACATGCAGACTTTTATCGTAGGTTTATCAAGGATTTCTGCAAGATAGTCCAACCACTTTGTGCATTACTCCAAAGGGATGTGGCTTTCGATTTTACTGATGAGTTGTATCGCTACTTTCAACAAGCTCAAAGAGCTCTTGACCACTGTACTGATCATTCAAGCACCAGACTGAAATCTTCCATTTGAGCTCATGTGTGATGCATCAGATTATGTTGTAGGTGTTGTATTGGGTCAATGACTAGAAAAGCTTCTCCATGTTATCTACTATGCTTCTTAGATGCTTAACGATGCACAGTTGAATTATTCAACTACAGAGAATGAGCTTTTGGCTATTGTATTTGCGTTAGAGAAATTTAGATCTTATCTGTTAGGAACTTAAGTGATGATTTCTTCTGACCATGCTGCTTTGAGATATCTTCTGACAAAATAGGGTGCAAAGCCAAGATTGATCAGATGCTTGTTACTCATCTAGGATTTTGATGTGGATATCAAAGACAAGAAAAGAACCGAGAATGTGGTAGCAGACCACTTAAGTTGCCTGATTCATGGATCCAATGCAGAGGAGGACATTCTCCCTTTGCGTGACAGCTTCCCAGATGAGAAACTCTTTGCTGCGCATGAATAGCCATGGTACGCGGACATTGTCAATTGTAAAGTTTCTAATCAGGTACCAAGTGACTACACCATAGCACAAAAGAAGAAAATTGGTGAAGATGACCAAACATTATGTGTGGGATGATCCATGTCTATTGAAGTATTGCCTGACTCTATCATACGCAGGTGTGTTCCTGATTCTGAGTTTGAATCGGTTCTATCTTTTTGTCATACACGGGTAGGAAGAGGCCACCGTGGTGGAAAGAACTCTGTAATGATAGTGTTGGAATGTGGCTCTCTTTTTTCCAACATTGTTCCAAGATGCACTCATCTTCAGTGTGACATGTCCTAGATGTCAACTCACAAATAACTTAGGAGTTAGAGATCAGATGCCTCAACAACTGATTTTAGTAGTAGAAATATTTGATGCGTGGGGTTTTCATTTCGTGGGTCGTTTCTTTCTTCTCAATTTAATGTTTATATCTTGCTTGCAATTAATTATGTGTCAAAGTGGGTTGAGACAATTGTCACCAAAACTAATGATTGTACTGTTGTGTTGAAAATTTTAAAGTCCATATTTGCAAGATTTGGCACGCCCAGGTACATCATTAGCTATGGGGAATCTCACTTTTGTAACAGGACTTTTGCTGCTTTGCTTCGAAAATACAATGTCACGAATAAGGTGGCCACACTTTATCATCCTTAAACAAGCGGGCAAGTAGAGGTTTCAAACCGGGAGATCAAGAAGATTTTGGAGAAAATTGTAGCTCCTAGCACGAAGGATTGGAGTCAAAGGTTGGATGAAGCTTTGTGGGAATATCGAACTGCTTACGAGACATCTATTAGGATGTCTCCTTATAGGTTGATTTATGAAAAAGCATGTCATCTACTGGTGGAGCTTGAACACAAAGCATATTGGGCGGTAAACCAGTTCAATTTTGATGTTGATGATGCTGGTGTTCATAGGAAGCTCCAATTTCAATGAGTTGGATGAAATCCGGAACAATGCGTGTGAATTTAGTTAGATTTACAAGGAGAACACCAAGGCTTTTCATGATAAGAGGATTAAGGGCAAGTCTTTTGCTGTTGGACAAAAGGTCTTGTTACTCAATTTGCGTCTACGGTTGTTTCCAGGTAAATTTTGTTCTAGATTACTGTGGTCTATATGTTTGCTCATGGTGCAGTTGAGATTTAAACCCGAGGAATGGCATGTTCAAAGTGAACAGACATAGGCTCAAACATTTACATGATCCCGCAAGAAAGCGTTTGGTGGAGGAGGTTGAGTTTTTCGACCCAGCATCGGTCAAGGATTGATTGGTGTCACAGTCTGGCTGAAGACGTTACATTTAACGCTGGTTGGGAGGTAACCTATGTTGATGGAGAAGCATGGCTGACAGATTTGATCTCTTCTTTCTTCTCTTTTACTTTCGTTTTCTCCATGTAGTGTGTTTTATGATTTGTTATATGTCTTGCCTCATACTTGTTTGATACTTTCGTTCTGTTTTACATTGAGGACAATGTAAATTTCAAGTGCGGGATGAGGTTTATATTATATATGTAGCATCTATGTATAAATTTTTCATTTTTGAGTCAAGTTTTTTGAATTTTTTATTCATTTTGGGATCCACCTGAAGCCTCAGTTTGACATGTCAAAAATTTAATTCAACCCATCGAAAATTGCTTTAGGTTTTTGTGAATTTTGAAGGATTCTCTTGACCCATCGAAAGTTAGGTCCAGGGCGAGATAGAAGCATCTCTTCGACATGTCAAGAAGATGTCTCGACCCGTCGAAGGTGAAGAGTCTTTTACAACATCTAGTTTGTCGTGGAATGGTCTCTGCATCAATTTTTTGAATTTTTTAGTTTTCCTTTGTTTTTCTCTTGTGTTTGTGAGTCATATATGAAAAATAAAATACAAAAATAAAAAATGTCAAGAAAATATGTAGGAAAGTAATGTGATATTAAATAAAATTTAAAATTACTAATTTAAATAATTGGTAAATATATAATAAAATGGGAAGAACAAAATCTGAAAACTTTGAAGTTATTACCCAAGTAGTTGATGTCGATAAATGATGAACGATGAACAATGAATAAAGTTGAGTCACGTGTATCACACGCTCTTCTTAAGAACTTTCTTGTATGACATTGTTCTCCCAGGATAAAACAACTTGAAAGTTTTTGTACCGCAGCACAAGAACTTCTCGTCGAACTGATCGAGGAGTACCTTACTCTATCACCGGATTTGTTTGAGAGATAGAAGAGATCAGAAAATGAGAGATGCTTGCTTTTCTGATTGTGTGTAGACTGTGGAGGAGAAGACCTCTATTTATACATGTAGGTATGGAGTGGATCATCATTGTCAGTCACTCGAAGGTCTTAGGTTACACATAATTAACCAGCCAACATAAATTCGGTCATTATTTTGTAACCAAATAAAACGTTGAAAGACCAAAAGGTATGTAACCATTGGAATGTGGAAAGTCAAAAGTCACGTCAGTTTTCATGAGTGCAAAATGAAACTTGTGCGACTTGGGCCAAAAGCACACACAAGCCCATCTTTGCAAGCCTAATTAAATTGAGATTTGCACCTTCCCCACGTGCACATGAGAGACAGGCTCTCTACTTACTCATTCAAAGCATAGTTGAGAGTAATCATATTTAAAGACCTCAACATTCTTACTTTCTCCCATGTGGGATAAACTTCATTCCTTTTGTTTCAAGTGACCAACTTTGGGTGACAATTTCTCATTCATTTCTTAATCAAGTTAAACAAATGAATACATAATCTTTACATACTCTTGTAGGATAACACAAATTCATGTTTCTCTTCCATTAATATTAAGTGCATTCCACTTAATTATTTTGTTTAAATTGTCCAACTAATGTGGTGGAAAACTACCATTTCCCAACAATTCCCCACATGAATGAACATTGGCAACCACAGACTCGATAAACTTGGTGATATATTCTGCAATTGAAAACCTTCATAGGATAGGTCGGGGATAACCCTTTGAAACTTCCCTTGTGAAAGCATGTTTACTTTGCTAACTAAACAGTAGATGCGATGTCTTTGAACTGTTCGCCATTTGTGTACACGATGGCATACCTCACACATGTATCCTCTTGATACTTTTAGTTCTCATTATTGTGTTCATTTTGGCCCTGGACATGTGCCTGGTTCTGTAAGAGCTTAATAGGAATTACGCCCTGAACAATTTCCTTAGAAGTGCCCCTACTTCTCTCTTACATAGGTGGTTTCTTAATTAAGAGTAACCCACATTACTCTGCTCGGATTTCTGATGCATAAGAATCATTAAAAGCTTTTAGCTTAACCTCATTCCTTATGGGCATCACTATTTTCATCATAAGAATGGACTTAGGGTAGATCCCCACAGTGATCGAACACATTCTCTAAAATTTAGTTGTCCCTTTTGAACCTAGATCTTGGGATCTTCAGTCAACTAGATTGGGTATCCACTGTAAATATTTTAACTCATGGGGTTTAGTTTCTTTCCCCTCTATGATTTGTTAACTAACTCTCTATTTAACCCTTTGGTTAACATATTCAATATGTTATCTTTTGACTTCACATATTCAATAGAGATAACTCCAGTAGATAGTAGTTATCTAATGGTATTGTGTCTTCAACCAATGTGTCTCGACTTACCTGTTATATATTTTGTTTTGTGCCCTGAAAATTGCAGACTAACTATCACAGTGTATACAAATTGCAGGCACAGGCTTTGTCCATTTTGGAATATCCTCTATGAATTGGCGTAGCCATTTTACTTCTTCCCTACATTTGTTTAGGGCAACAAACTCAGATTCCATTGTGGATTTGGTTATAATAGTTTGTTTTGAGGATTTCCAATACACTGTTGCACCCCCCAGAGTGAACACATATTCACTAGTAGAGTTTGAGTATTTCATGTCAGATATCCAGTTTGCATTGCTATACCCTTTCTAGGATAGCTGGATATTTCTCTTATAGTGCAACCCATAGGTATGAGTATACCTCAAGTACTTGAGTACTCTTGTAATTGCTTTCCAATGCATCCCTCCAGGATTACTCATGTACTTACTTAGCTTGTTTACAGTGTAAGCTAGATTTGGCATTGTACAACTTGTTAAGTACATTAGGCTTCCAATGACTAGAGTATTCTAATTGAGAAACACTCTCTTCTTTATTCTTTGAAAGATGAAGAGTCATATCAATCGAAGTTCTAGCAACTCAAGAATTTTCTTTGTCATATTTCTCAAGGATATTCTTCACATATTGTGTCCGATTTAATATCAACCCTTGTAGCACTATTGAT
The DNA here is from genome assembly GCA_946800695.1 of Geum urbanum. Taxonomy (NCBI): domain Eukaryota; kingdom Viridiplantae; phylum Streptophyta; class Magnoliopsida; order Rosales; family Rosaceae; genus Geum; species Geum urbanum. The sequence continues at coordinate 81,136,633 of OX326997.1, forward strand.
AATTTTTCAAGGATTACAACACTTTTGAAATCCAAAATATTACGTGACCAATTTTGGTAGCAATTATGATTTCTCTAATTGTTTGGGTAGCTCTTTTCACTCATAATCTGGCTAAGAGAAATCAATGTAGGTGGGGCGAGACCCGCTCAAGTACACTTTTATAGAAAATCTCATTTTCAAGACATATATTATGAGCTACTAAGGTAAGTCCTATTAGAAAATAGAGTCATAAATACTGCAAATCGAGTACGTATCTTTTGCAGATTTGACAATCTTATCATCTATGTACAAACACATATGGACATATACATTCTTTGTGTTTTGACATATGCACAGTTCTCACACTCAGTGATGTGTTGTCAGATTTCCAGGCCACATATATAGTCATATAATGACTTCCATATTTTTCCTTGTTTTAAAGTCCACTTGGAACTTAAAGGTTTGCAACCTGGGTGAAATATCCATGATATCAGTTTCCAAGTAAGATTCCACAAAGTCAGAATCATATTTATGTCTAGTGACTTCTTCCTAACAGGATAGTAAACAAGATAACTATCCCTTAAGATTCAAGTTTTACTCTTAACCATACATGTTAAGAGTCGGAACCTAAGGATTTTCTAATCCTTATCTCAGTTCTTTGATTTTGAAGATCACCATTTATTATGCTTCATAAGAAAACACAACACTACATGTTTCTACATGATTTTCCTTTTAGGTTGGTGTACTACCACCTTGGCCAGACATCCCTACACTCGTAAGTATTTGTAGGATGACTATCTCCCTTTCCATAATTTATATGGAATTTTTATCTTCTTTCTTTTTAGGTACTTTATTTAAAAATAATTAGCCGATAAAATGACATATACCCATATGCTTGGTGGCAACCCAATGCTAAACAATATTGCATTCATCATATCATTTAAGGTATGATTCTTCCATTCACCCGCACCATTTGATTGTGGTGAATAAGAGTTTTTGTTTCATGTATGTTCCCATATGGAGCACAACCAGCAAATAATGATTTATACTCACCTCCGCGGTCACTTCTTATGACCTTAATTTTCTTGTTGAGTTGATTCTCAACCTCGGTTCTATAAATAATGAATTTCACTATAGCCTCATATTTTGTGCTATCATCGATAAATGTGATAAAATACTTATTACCACATTCTTTTTGTATTGATTTTAAAACACATATATCACCATGGATAAATTAAGAGGTTTATTGTTTTTTTCAATGCTTTTGAAAGATGATTTCGTTTGGTTTGTATCAACACAAGCTCCAAACATATGCTTGAAACATTAGTAAACTTCCAAGTTAATTAGCCTCCGCAAAGTATCATAATTAAGTTGTTCCTCCTTACCATACCATACATTGGTAGACATAAAGGTGGAAGTACTAGCTTTATTCATATCATTGACCATAGTTATTACATTTCAATTTGAAATTTCCACCACTTGTGGTTCTATTTCCAACATAAATTTTATGTTACGAAACTAGAATTCATTTTTCTTTATTCAATAAACAAAAGTCATCTTTATTAAGCCTTGACTCAGTCCTTAGGAACATAAAATACGTTGTTTAGTTCCTTTCTAGAGATCAACATTTGGACCTCCTTACTTGACCCTTAATTTCTAATCGAACTTGGCTTGGTCATACCACCACTTCAAGTCTTTAATCACTCAGTCATAATCGTTGACTGCTTACATGCATGCCTTGTCCATTTTTTATGACATCATTTGTCATGGCACAGTTCTCATAGCAAGATATTATCCTTTGGGCCAACCGCTCACGGTTTTTCTTTTGGGCATCACCATAAAACGCGTCTTGCTATAGGAAGGTGAGTCTCCACACATAAGACGTATCACCTCATCTTCCTGAGTGATGTGGGATCCCACATCATCAAGTGAAAGCCACTCATAGTTTGCATTGATTAGCATTCATTATCACATCCTCATTTTCAACCAAAAGACTAGACGTGACATCTAGCTCTTTTAGTGTCTTTACACTTTGCGTTGCCTTTTTCTGAAAATACACAAAACAACTTGTGATTTTCTTAATCAATAACTAATATTCGATATTTTTTCTTTATTGATTACATGGTCAAATTTATAAAGAATTCATATTGAATATCTCAATATTCAATCAAATGAATTTGATATATAACCAAATCATATTGCTTCCTTATTCAAAGGAAACTTTCTATTATCCTTGAAAAGACCATCATTAACATAGGTAGCTAATTGATTATTCTTTTGGAGTCTAATTCTCTTAGGCAATGTTTCGTGTTTTGCAACATAACTCCAAAGGCAACCATTTTCTAAAGGCAACATATTTTGGTTTAGACAACCAATTCCTTAAGGCAACAACCTTCCGTTAGGCAACCACATCGTTTAGGCAATAACATTAGCCAATATCACATATGAAAGTTCTTAAGATTGTAGGAAAGTAATGTGATATTATATAAAATCTAAAATTACTAATTTAAATAGTTAGTAAATACAAAATAAAATGGGAAGAACATAATCTGAAAACTTTGAATTTGTTACCCAACTGGTTGATGTCGATAAACGATGAACGATAAATAATGAATAAAGTTAAGTCGCGTGTATCACATGCTCTCCTTAAGAACTTTCACTCCGCCCACAGGTTTGTATGTCATTATTCTCCCAGGATAAAATAACTTGAATGTTTCTGTACCACAACACAAGAACTTCTCGTCAAACTGAAGAGTACCTTACTCCATTAACGAATTTGTTTGGGAGAGAGAAGAGATCAGAAGAGAGATGCTTGATTTTTTGATTGTGTGCAGATTGAGGAGGAGGAGGAGACCTCTATTTATACATGTAGGGATCGAGTAGATCATCCACTACAAATTTTTTTGCTGTTGACACGGTGCGGCGCCATCGCAAAAGGGTTTTTTGACGTGGCCAAAAAGCTTTAGCGACGGTTGGGCGATGGGAACTGCGCTGTCATAATTGGTGCAGTCGCGAATACTCATAGTGACAACACGTAACCATCGCCGAAGCATTCAGCGATGGCGCACGGCGTCGCCTACATTGTCGTGAGTTTGGTGCTCTATTGGCGACGACAGTTGGTGACGACATGTTCCATCGCTATTGAAAATATTGCGACTGAATAATGTCGTCGTTAATTTTTCAATTTTAAATTAAAAATAAATAAATATGGCACCAAATTCTGGAGCCAAATTTTCCACCAAATTTAGCAACAACGGCTCTTTGCTGTCGCATTATTCAAATTTTGAATTTCAATTTCAATTTTTTCGCGCCAAATTTTTTCGGCATTATGTTTGTGACGGTGACTTACCGTCACCATTGGATGTAAATTTTGTGACTGCACATTGCCGTTGCTAATAACCTGCTAAATAAAACAGTAAATTTTATTTGCATATACCATTAGCTAGAACATAATCAACATATTAACTAATCAATCACAAATCCTCAATTTCACACTTTAAACATAACAACATATATAATAGTTAAGCTCTTACATATCATAGAAGTTGAAATGTTTGAAATACAATACATAAACTTGAGTAACATCAGTACTTGGAAGACTTTTCAAGTGTGCAAACACAGTACATAAACAGAATTGCATTAATCCAAAACATCATCAACACTTGGCTTTCTGGTTCCCGAGTTCTTCAATTCCTCCTCCCAAATAAAAAACGATAACATGAATAATGAAGGAACTAGAAAAATTGGTGAATCTACATATATAAAGGCTGAACCAATCAACAAAGTATAAATATCTAAAGCACCGACCAGGCTTCTGTGAGGACAACCTCAAAGAAATATTGGCCCATACAGAACAAAGGACAGTCTTACAGATTATGGGCTTACTGATATGTTAGCTTCCTCTTGAAATAGTCTGTTATTCCGAACATACTCATGCAGTAATCACTACCTTCATGTCAATGGCAACAACCTCATAGCCTAACCAGAGTAAGAATAAAGGATAGTAAGTCATTTTTCACCTGATAGCATTTTAACACAAATAGCATCAAAACTAATTATCTCAACACCCAGATGAAAGAAGCAGCAAAAATCATATGACTTTCATAGCAAGAGGCTAGCTTGAAACTTTACCTAGATTGAAAACTGGAAACTACAAATGCTCACACGATCTAGAAAATCACGAAGGTCGGCGACAGAGCAACGAAACCTCGAAAAGAAAACTCAACTCCGCAACTAAACTCATCGGAAATTCTATTTAATCATTCAATTTTTCTTGAACAATTGAAACCTAAAATGCTGCAACTACCAAAATCTCAACACACAAAGAACACAGTATGTGTGCCCAAAAAGATCATATTTTTACAGTTACCAAATTATAAAAAAGGACATTCTATCATGTATCATATACATTATAAAAAAAACAGGTTGTCCAGCTTGGTAAGAAACACTTTGTGGGATTGAATTCAGAATGAGAACTACTCTTGGCGTTGTATTTGTAGGAAGATTACTGAGACAATGTGTTGAGGACATTAGAGTTGTGTTTATTAGAGTTATGTTTCTTTGTTTAGAGTCATAATGTAGTGTTTTTCTTGAGGATTAGCAAAAGCTGAGTGTGGGGTATTTTGATAGTTGCATAAATGTGCAACTTATTTGTGCTTAATTGAACCCAATATTTAGTCTTATTGTTATGTTTTTGGTATTTTTACTTATATTTATTTGTTTTGTTAGGTTTGTGGAGAAAATAAAGAAAATGAGTTAATTGAAAGAGTTCTTATTCGATAAGGAAAAGAATAAAGGAGTCTCTTGTAAATAAATAAAAATAAAACCCAAGTAGACAAAGACTAGCCCAATCAAGCAACAATATAAACTCTTTCTAGGGTTTTTGAGGAGGCTAATCAGAAATTTTGAAGCAAGAGACGAGCAAGAAGTAAGAAGGAGCAGCAAGGAGGTCTGTCGTCAAGATTCGATGGGTCGAGACCATCAACTTGATGGATCGAATTCGTGTCTGCCAGCATTCTTCTTCATCTCATTTATATCATACTTCTATGGATTGCTTTGATTCTCTCTTTTACTTTATGAGTAGCTAAACTCCCTTATTAGGGGCTGATCGAAGCCCTTATATGTTCTGATCTTGAACTCCTTGTGATTTATAGTTTTGGATAAGAATTTATTCACTATAATATCATTGATAACTTCTTTCATATGTTTGTATGGTTGCATACTTAGATGCATGTGTTAGGGTTTAAGGTCTTGAATATGTATCCGAGTGTCAGTATGTATTCTAAAGAGATAAAAATAACACTATTAGTTGTGTGAAGTTTTTTCTAGATCATGTGAGAGCACCCATCATCATAGCTCTTGAAGTCCTGTTATTTCTAAAACACTCTATAAAACTTAATGACTCTAGTTGGTTAGGCTTAGACCATCATGATAAGTCTATCAATTGGGGATCACGTTAAGTCAGGTAATCAATCCTGATAACATGTCAAGTAAGAGAGTGTAATACAATTAGTGTTCTAGCAATTTTGGGCTAATTGTGGGAAGTAGTCATCCATTGTTACGTAAATCAGGTTTGGGGTAGATTGAGACTATCTAGAGTGGAGAGGAGTACCTGATGCATTAATTTAGGGATGGTAATGGGTAGGGAATATTAAAATACTGTACCCATACCCGAGTTCATATTTTTTACTCATACCCGACCCGATACCTATAATATTATATTGGGTATTAACCGTCCCCGTATCCGTTGAATACTATGGTATCCGTACCCACCCATTACCCGTAAAAACATATGTTAACAAAAAAAATATTATAAGCAAATCCATCAATCCAAAGAATATAAATTAATTTCGTTCAACAATTTTCTAAATAACACAAGTCTCATTTACTTGAAATTTATAGAAAAAATAAATAAACTGGGGCACTAAGTAAATAAATAATTGTTATCTTAAAAATGTATATAAAACATAAATTATAATACATAATATTAATTCGATAATAAATAAATATGTAATATTTTTATATTTAATATTCTTACTAGGTAGGTATTGAAATATCATACCTGCCCCGTACCCATTCTAAAAAATTGGGCATTAAGTACACCTGTATTTGTTACCCATTTTTACCTATAATTGTCTTCTATTAGAGTCGAATATCCAATGGGTACCCTACCCGATGGGTATTATTGTCATCCCTAGCTACTTTAATCCATTTCATTTTCTACAACTTTAAATTTCTGTTTTTGTTTCGTATTTTGTGTTTGTCAATTTAATTCATCAAACAAATCATCTTCAAAACCTCTATATATTGTGGTAGTTCATCACTAAGTCTTCTATATCTCTGTGTTTTGTGTAATTTTGGGTTGAATCTAACTATTTTATTAAATTAATTATCTGTTGTATGGTCGAGTCTGTCAGCTTTCTGACATTCTCGTCTGAAGTACGTAGTCTCATCTTTCTTCTGTGAGTAATGACCTCTATTAGCCATTCCACTATATCGATAAATCTTGTGTAAAGAATATGGTATTTTTGTGTGGTGTAAAACACCTATCAAAAGGCAACTCATAGAAGGAAGGCATTGACTGCAATGAGATATTTTCGCCAGTTGTGAAGCATTCTTCTATTCGTATTTTATTAGCCTTGGTTGCGCAGTATGATCTTGAGTTAGCTCATTTTGATATCAAAAATATATTTCTACGTGGTGAATTAAAAAAAGAGACCTATAAGAATCACCCTAATGGGTATAGAGTTGCTGGAAAAAAAATTGGGTTTGCAAACGACATAGATCATTGTATGGATTGAAGAAGTCTCCAAGGAATTGGTGTTTGGACCAAAAATAACATTTTGTTTGAGTCGATTCCTGCGTCTCGCTTAATAAGCCTAGTTTGGGAAGAAAATTAGGATTATCTCGCTATATCCCTTGTTGAGCTTGGAAAACGTAATCTAGCGAATCTGGTGAAAGGACCCAACCCCGATTTAGTTTTCCAAACCGGAATCAAACCCCTTCTGAAAACGCGAACCAACAAAAACCATCAAAATTTCGGCAGAGTAACGCTACTAACGCGGAATTGTCATTACCTGCACCCGGAAAATACACTTCATCCTATGCCACAAAAATCAAACCGTGGGCACCAATCCCATCCGGATTTCTCAATATTATGACAGTATTGTAAAGTAATAATTATAACTATACTTTATAGAAATCCGGAGAAAATCGTATAAAAGTATACATCAGAATACTCAGAGCGACTTCTAATATAGATATACAATTAGTAGGCCAAACTAAGAACCTACAATAAAAGAAACATCGCTCGAATACTATGCCTCCGACCACGACGTGCGACACCAGAATCTGAACTGCAAACTGGGCACGGAAACTGAAAAGCCCAGGGGAAAGACATGAAAACTGTTAGAGTGAGTGGACGAAAATAAATGTCTTTCGCCGAATAATATATGTTATAAAAACATATGCGAGTCAAATGCATAAAAATCATATGGTACGTGAGGAGACGCTGACTCCAACCCACGTACAGAGCATGCATCATAATATCGCGGGGTCACTCATGGACTCCCTCGCGATAGCACAGTCTGAATCACGGGATCCCAGACCCACACGTGATTCCTAGCCAGAAAGGCCTCGGGTCAGGATATCTGTCCCCCCCCCCCCCCCCGGAGCGTACTCGGGGATCAGCCGAGAAGCCAATGTGTATCGATACAACCCTGATAACTGAGACTGTACTCTGTGTAAATCAAATCATAAATCCTTTCCATGCACATGCATAAAACATAATATATATATATGTATGTATATTCGTATACGCATATTCGTATATATATAATCGTAAAACACATGCTCATAAAAATCATGATCAAACTGCATGCTCAAGTTCGTAAAACGTATATAAAAGACTCGCAATCAATCCGTGAAAAGAAATGTCCACTCACAGGTGAGCGTAACGCAGTTCGCGTTAATCCCGTGATCCGGCGGAAAATCTCTCGCCCAACGAACGATCACGAACCCCTGAATAATCACAAAATCCATTTCTCAAAATCATAACTCAGTACCTCGAATCATATCACGAGAAACAACCAATCTCGGAAGCACATAATCCAATAACGACGAATTGTCGAAAATCCAATAATCACACCTCAATACCTCGCTATAATTTCGGACACTCAATTCGAAAAACAAACCTCACCACTGCGATCGGGGCACGATTCCGAGCGAAACGACATACCACTTGTCGAAAACCTCGAAAAGTCAACTTTTGACCGGAGACCGCCGTTGACCGCCGCCGGCGGCGCCACCCAAACTTGAATTTTCTCGGCAGACCAAAGCCTATTCCACTCAAAATCATCCAACAAGCAACTTTCATAACTACACCGAAGATCAATTCAAACTCTAACTAGCTCAATTTCATGAAAAACCGAAATCCCACACAAATTTCAATCCAACAATTCTCCATGTACAAAACGATTTGGAACTCCATACCTATATGGTTAGATTCATGGTGAAGAGAGCTTCAAAGCCCAGTACTTTAAACAACTCAAATCGGCCGGAAAAAGATCGAGCAAAAATGCCCAAAATTTCACAAACTTTGGCCGGAAAAATCACTCTCCTCCGGCGACCCACGCCGTGAGAGGTGGCCGGAATCACCTTGGGGAGGCCAAGGCGAGTCGAACAAGACCTAGGCCGAGCCCTAGGGTGGCCGGACGGCGTGTCACCGCTGGCAAGCCGTGGCACCATCGTCCTCCTCTCCTACAAGCCGAGTTGACTCGGTCAACACATTAAATACCAGCTTTGACTTTCCCAAAACAGCAACCCACTTAAATACTTTCCCTTTTAGGAAACTTCCAAAATACCATTTTCGATAAACTTCGAACACCCGTAACTTTCGCGTCGTAAATTCGTTTTCAATAATTCTCGCGGCAACAAACCCATCTCGACATATTCTTCAATTTCCACCCGAAGTCAAACACTTCGACAAATCCGATAAAAAGTCAACGGTTCAAACCATCACAAGCTTACCCGATTAAATAATCAACGGTCGAAAATATTCGCAACATAATTCTCGTAACTCGGAATAATCCTCCGAAAGTTCCCACGAGCTCGAAATTAAATTCTCTACATCTTCCATGAAGAATCCGAAATCAAATTCTCGCCCGATAATTTAGTCACTAAGGACGCCACCATATTAGAAGATTATGTCGAAATCACAACAAATCGCGAAACTCGCAAATCAAGTCGATAATCATTCCATTTACGCTTCTGGTTGATCAACGGTCCAAAACGGATCAAAATCACGATTCGGATAGACTCGAACACAAACGGATAAACTCGACAATATACCGAAATTTCAAATATTCATATTATTGATAGTTGCATATTTATGCAACGTTTATGTGCTTAACCGAACCTTATATTTAGCTCTTTTGTTATGTTTCTAAGCAATTTAACATTATTATTTGTTTTTAGGTATTTTGGAGATAAATGAAGAAAAGGGATTAAATAATATATCCTGGAGAGGAAACCTCATCGAGGAGGTTTTGTCTTGGCGAGCCTCGCTAGAGAGAAGCCCTTCTGAAAGTTGTTTTGGCGAGCATGTGATAAAAGAGAAGTATATATATATATTTATATATATACTTATATTGCCAAAGAGACGTACGTGGGGGAAGTGGTGTTGTGTCAGGATGGCTGCATGCATGCATCTTTGTATATATATATGTCAAGTGGGTTGAAAAGAAGAAGCATGCACGTGATGCATGCTGGCCAGTGAATCAACTTTGATATATATATGGCTATCGAAGTTCGATGGCTAGTGAAGTTCGATGGGCTATCAAGGAGAAGAAGAGAAGAGTCCTATTGTAATAATGAGATTATGAAGAGATGGGCTGAACTTGGTGTCTTGCACGTGGGTTGCTAGCTAGGTTAATTAACCTAGTTAGTTTGGAACATATAAATAGCTAAGAAGAGAACGTACGCAAGGGGGGACGGAACGGAACAAAGAGCAAGGAAGCTGCAAGTTTCTCTATCATCCGTTTGTATCAATTTCTTTCATGGATTACTTTAGTTTAATTTCTGTTTCCATGAGGAGCTAAACTCCATTGTTAAGGGGCTGTTTTGAAGCCCCGTTCATGATATCTAGACTGCTTATGCACTTTAATTAAATTTTGTTTTTGTTATTTGAATGAGGTTTCTTTGTTATTTATACGGTGATGATTCTTGATTATGTATGCTTTGAGTGCACACTTAGTATGCATGTTTAGGAATCTAATTCTAAGAAAATTGATGGCTGTTGGTGATTATTACCTTCCTCAAGTTTCAATAGTAGAACCCATACATGCTTGGTATAAGAAACCCTAGGTCTAGTAAGACACGACCGTAGTGTACTTATGAAGCCTTGTAGATTCTCAAACCCTTTCTAAATCTTAATGCTTTTCTCTTAGTAAATTCGAGTCCGTGACTTCGGGTTCTTTGAGGGATAGACAATATTGATAAGCGGACCTTCAATGTTGTAAACATAAGGATTGGGTAATAGGTTGTGTTCACAACTCGGGGCCTTCCTGGGAATCTTTCATTCATAACAATTATATTATTTAGTTAAGCATTTGTAGTCTAGATGGATTGACGGTGGTGGATAACACTCCCCTTAACCCATTTTATCATTGATTCTAGTTTTACATATACTCTGTTTTCTGTTTCAGTTTAGTACTCTGTTTTGCACAATTTTGTTCGATAACCAAGCGAACTCCGATTGCATCGAAATTTCGCATCGAAGTTCGATAGGGTGTCTGTAGTGTCCAGTGTTAATTTCGTAATTTTAGGTTAAGTCTAGCTATTTTAATTAATTACGTTAGTGTCTAGTGGTCGAGTCTGTCAGATTTCTGACTTTTGTGTCTGTTTGTAGTTTAGAATATTAAGTCTCATCTTTCCCTGTGGATTGACCCCTATACTATTGTACTGCATTGACAAGCATATTAAGTTCATTATAGGGTATTTTTGAGGGTGGTTAAACATCGATCAAATTTTGGCGCCGTTGCCGGGGAAAGATCTAGTCTTTATATTCTAACGTGTCTTTTGTTTCAGTTTTGTTTTGTTTTCTTTCATTTCTTTTGTAGTGTAATGTGTCTCTTGTGTGCAGGTACTTAGTGCATGCATACTCGAAGGTCAAGGAGAACTGAGCCTTTATTGCTTGATTTAGAGATTGAGCGCTCAGCTAAGCAAAACCGGAAGCAGAAGAGGCAAGCAGAACTGGAGGTTGGAAACACGAGTGGCACAGTGGCAGAACCCGAGGTTGAGGTGGAAACAAGTTCAGATTCAGAAGAAGAAGTTCCTCAATCGCCACCACAAAGAGCAGCAATGGGAGAACAACCAAGAACGTTGATGAATTCCTTTGTACCTAGTGCTCAGGGGAATTCATCACCAATAGTGTTGCCAGCTCTTGGGACATATTCAGTGCCTCCTGCATTACTTTCTGCCCTACCTCATTATAGGGGGGTATTTTCAGAGGACCCTCAGCAACATTTGGCTGAGATTGAAGCTTTAGCATCAACATAAAACTTACAAAATGTTGAATCTAATGTGTTGAAACTAATTTTATTTCCTTTTTCTGTGAAGGAAGGAGCGAAGATGTGGTTCAATTCTTTGGCTCCTAGGTCTATACAATCTTGGGATGAGATGAAGGTAACGTTCATGAAGGAGTATTTCTCAGCCCAGAAGACTAAGCAGTTGAAGAAGGAGATTAATAGCTTCATACAAAAAGATGGTGACATGCTTCATGAGGCATGGAGTCATTTCAAGGAGCTGTTGAGGAAATGCCCACATCATGGGTATGATCTGGAGGACAGGATGACTTTCTTTTATGAAGGTCTGGAGCCAGCCAACAAGACAAGAGTGGATTCTGCATGTGGAGGTATGTTTATGTACCAAACAGGTCAGCAAGCTCATGATACTATAGAGAAATTGGCTGAGAACACCAAACAGTTCTATACAAGAGAGAGAACGTTGGCGAGCAAGAAACAACAAGCTGTATTTGAGGTTGCCACCAACCCAGACATGGACAAGAGAATGAAGGCAATGGAGAAGAAGTTGGAGTCCATTGCTACTGCCATCAAGAGCCAAACGACATCATCATCATCTGTTTCTCAGGTATGTTCTGTTTGCTCTATGTCGGATCACACTAATGAATCTTGTCCTTTTATTCCTGAAGAAGAGCAGGTAAATTTTGTGCAACAACGTGCATCAAGAAATGATCCATTTTCAAACACATACAATCCGGGGTGGAGGAATCATCCAAATTTCAGCTATGGAAACACAAACAATGTGCTGAACCCACCCACCAGATTCAAGATAAGACCTGAATATCAGCAGGTACAACAGCCGGTTGCAACTCCAGCTCCTGATCCTATCATGGCAGCAATATTGGCTAGGCTAGAGGGGATTGAGATGCACAACAAGAACTCTAGCAAGGCATTTGAGCTTATGGAGAAGCAACTGAACAGCTTGCAGCAACAAGTGTCAACAAGAGAACAAGGTACTCTTCCAAGCAATGTGGTTAAGAACCCAAGATCTCAACATGAAGCTAATGTGATCACATTGAGAAGTGGAAGAGTGATTGAAGAGGTTGAAAAGCCTACGAAAAAATCTTTAGAAGATGAACCGGTCCTAGAACAAGTGCTGCCATTTCCACCACTACTGCAGGATCAGGAAGAGAAGGAGACTCTGGCGAGGAACTCGCCAGACTCTAGACAGAAAAATTCAGCAAATGAAAAATCAGGTAAGTCAATTTCTGAACCTTCTCCTTCAATTCCCTTACGTGTTCCTTTTCCTGGCAGGTTGAAAAACAAGAAGAAGGATGAATTGGAGCAAGAGATTCTAGATACATTCCGGAAGGTTGAAGTGAACATTCCGTTGCTCGATGCGATTAAGCAAATACCGAAGTATGCAAAGTTTCTTAAGGAACTTTGTACAATGAAGAGGAAGTTCACAGGAACCGAGACCGTGGCCTTGAGTGAGAAGGTGTCAGCGGTACTTCAGAGGAAGCTACCACCCAAGATGGGTGATCCTGGACGATTCACCGTCCCATGTACAATTGGTAACACGAACTTTACTGGAGCTTTACTTGATTTGGGTGCATCAATAAACTTAATGCCTTACTCTGTGTATAAAACTTTGAATATTGGTGCATTACAACAAACTGGTGTTACAATTAAATTAGCTGATCGATCTAACTGCTACCCCAGAGGTTTTGTTGAAGATGTTTTGGTGCAGGTAGGTAAGTTGATCTTTCCAGCTGATTTCTTCGTGTTAGAGATGGAGGTAGAACCTCAACCATCCGAGCTACCATTGATACTTGGTCGTCCATTCTTACGGACCGCTAGGACCAAGATAGATTGTTTCAATGGTACCCTTTCTATGAAAGTGGATGAAGAGAAGATCCGCTTCAACATCTTCGAAGCAATGAAACATCCTAGTGATAATGATTTGTATTCCTGTTTTTCTATTGATACATTTGATAATTTTATGTAGGAATTTATGCAGCACTCAGTGAATGAGAATGAGGATGCGTTGAAGAAAGCGATTGAAGAAGGGGGGAGGAAATCTGAAACTTCCCCATGTTCTAAAGTGTGGGATGAACTTGAGGATTTGATCACCCAAGTTCGATCCATGGATGAAGAAGAAGAAACATTGAGAATCAGCTCAGCTGAAGAGTTAGTGATGGGAGAAGAGTACGATGATGTTGTGGCAGCCCTTGAGTCATTGCCATACATAAGAGGTAGTTCAAAATCTTTTCCTCTTCCTATTACTAATGACACGCTTCTTCCTTCCATTGAAACAGCACCAAAGCTTGAGCTCAAGCCTTTGCCTGAGCATTTGAAGTATGCATTCCTTGGAACTGGTGAGACTTTACCAGTCATTTTATCTTCAAAACTAACAATGTTACAGGAGGAGAAGCTAATCACTGTACTCAGGGAGTACAAGGAGGCTATTGGCTGGACAATTGCAGACATTAAAGGAATAGATCCAACATTGTGTACTCATAGGATATTCCTTGAAGATGGAGCAAAGCCAACGAGAGAACCACAACGGAGACTTAACCCACCTATGATGGATGTGGTGAAGAATGAGGTTATCAAACTTCTCGATGCAGGTATTATTTATGCAATATCTGATAGCAAGTGGGTGAGTCCTGTGCAGGTAGTACCCAAGAAGTCGGGCATTACAGTGATTAAAAATGATGAGGATCTGCTGGTGCCAAAGAGAGTTCAAACAGGATGGAGAGTCTGTATTGACTACCGCAGGCTTAATGCCACAACCCGTAAGGATCACTTTCCTCTTCCTTTTATTGACCAAATGTTGGAACGTCTTGCAGGTCATGCGTATTATTGCTTTCTCGATGGTTATTCTGGCTACAACCAGATTTCCATTGACAGAGAAGACCAGGAGAAGACCACGTTCACGTGTCCTTTTGGCACGTTTGCTTATAGGAGGATGCCTTTTGGGTTGTGCAATGCACCAGCTACTTTCCAGAGATGCATGATGAGCATCTTTTCAGACATGGTGGAGAAGATCATCGAGGTATTCATGGATGATTTTTCTGTTTTTGGTGATTCTTTTGATACATGTTTGAATAATCTGTCCCTAGTTCTAGAGAGATGTGTAGAAAAGAACCTTGTGTTAAATTGGGAAAAATGCCATTTCATGGTTGAACAAGGTATTGTTTTGGGACATGTAATTTCTGAAAAAGGTATTGAGGTAGACAAGGCTAAGGTTGATGTTATACGTACCTTACCACCTCCCACTACTGTGAGAGAGGTGCGCTCTTTTCTTGGACATGCAGGTTTCTATCGAAGGTTCATCAAGGATTTCTCCAAGATAGCCCGACCTCTCAGTGCATTGCTCCAAAAGAGTGTGACGTTTGATTTTACTGAAGATTGTCTTGCTGCCTTCAACAAGCTCAAGGAGCTGTTGATCACCTCCCCAATCATCCAAGCACCAGACTGGAACCTTCCGTTCGAATTGATGTGTGATGCATCGAAATATACTGTAGGTGCTGTGTTGGGACAACGGGTTGAGAGGTTACCACATGTGATTTATTATGCCTCTAGAACCCTTAATGATGCTCAGTTAAACTATTCAACAACTGAGAAGGAACTTTTGGCTGTTGTCTTTGCTTTAGAGAAATTTAGATCTTATTTGTTAGGAACTAAAGTGATTATTTTCTCTGACCATGCTGCATTGAGATATCTTATGACAAAGCAGGATGCAAAGCCAAGGCTGATCAGGTGGTTACTACTCCTTCAGGAGTTTGATGTGGAAATCAAAGATAAGAAAGGAACAGAGAATGTGGTTGCGGACCATTTGAGTCGGTTGACACATGGGTCCAATGCGGAGGAGGATAAACTCCCTTTGCATGAGAGCTTTCCGGATGAGCAACTTTTTGCTATCCAGGATTCTGAGCCGTGGTATGCGGATATTGTCAACTACCAGGTTTCAAAACTGGTACCTACTAACTTTACCCGTGCTCAGAAGGACAAGTTGAAGAAGGAGGCCAGATATTATGTGTGGGATGACCCATACTTATGGAAGCATTGCCCAGATTCCATCATACGAAGGTGCGTACCCGAATCTGAAATTTATTCAATTCTTTCTTTTTGCCACTCACATGTAGGTGGAGGACATTTCGGGGGAAAGAAAACTGCACTCAAGGTGTTGGAGTGTGGATTTTATTGGCCTAGCATTTTTAAGGACGCTCATGATTTCTACAAGGCATGCACAAGATGCCAGATGACAGGTAACATAGGTCCTAGGGATCAAATGCCTCAACACCCAATTCTTGTGGTTGAAATTTTCGATGTGTGGGGTATTGATTTCATGGGTCCTTTCCCTTCTTCGCATTCTAATGTGTACATACTATTAGCAGTTGATTATGTGTCTAAGTGGGTGGAGGCAGTTGCCACCCGAACTAACGATTCTGCTGTTGTGCTCAGATTCTTAAAGTCCATATTTGCTAGATTTGGCACACCTAGGTACATCATTAGCGATGGAGGCTCTCATTTTTGCAACCGCACTTTTGCTGCGCTCTTGAGGAAATATAATGTTCAACACAAGGTGGCGACACCTTACCATCCTCAGACCAGTGGACAAGTGGACGTGTCAAACCGTGAAATAAAGAAGATCCTTGAGAAGACCGTAGGCCCCACCAGGAAGGACTGGAGTCAGCGATTAGATGAAGCTTTGTGGGCTTACCGAACAGCTTACAAAACACCTATAGGGATGTCTCCTTACAGGCTTGTTTTTGGCAAAGCTTGTCATCTGCCGGTCGAGCTTGAACACAAAGCTTATTGGGCGGTCAAACAGTTCAATTTTGATATTGATGAGGCTGGGATTCACAGGAAATTGCAGCTGAATGAGCTGGCAGAAATCAGGAACAATGCATATGAGTCCAGCAGGATTTACAAGGAGAAAGCCAAGGCTTTTCATGATCAAAATATCAGGAGCAAGACTTTTGTGGTAGGACAAAAGGTCTTGGTTTTCAACTCGAGGTTGAGACTGTTTCCAGGTAAGCTTCAGTCTCGATGGATTGGTCCATTTGTGGTTACTAATGTTTTCCCTAGTGGTGCTGTAGTTGTGAAAAGTGACAAAACAGGGAAAGTTTTCAAAGTCAATGGACATCGATTGAAGCCGTTTCACGAGTTGATGATGAAGCATTTCATTGAGCAAGTACCTCTCGCGGATGTGCCACAAGATAAAGAATGATACTTGGTATCGTCTGGCTGAAGACGTTAAACTTAGCGCTACTTGGGAGGCAACCCATGTGGATGGAGAAGCTTGGCTGCCAGATTTGAATTCTTATCCCTTCTCCTTTTCTTTATTTTTCTCCATGTTTAGTGTGATTTGTGATGTGTTATGTGTCTCATTCCATGCTTGTTTGATGTATTGTATGTTTTTAGTTTTGTTTTACATTGAGGACAATGCAAATTTCAAGTGTGGGGTGGGGTTTATATCATATCCTTAGCGTCTATGTATAAATTTTTCGTTATTTCGATGCTGTACAGTATGCTATTTCGTGTCAATTTATTGACATAGTTTGAAGTCTCGTAAATTTTTGAAATTTTTAGAGGATGTTTTTACATATGTCTAATTTTTGCTCTTAAAATTTCAGCTCATTCCAATGTATGATCAATTCTGTAAAATTCTATCGAGGGAATGGGTCTCTGGCGAGCTTCGCTGGTGTACTATGCAATCTGATGTTTTGTGCGTTTTGTTTGACATATCTAGGGGTCTCGTAATTTTTCTAAATTTTGAGGGTAGGTTTGTAAATGTGTCTATCGAGTGCTCGCTAAATTTCAGTTCATTTCGATGTATGACTATTTTTGTAAAATCCTAGCGAGCCTCGCTGCAAGTTGTTCGCCAGCGAAGTTCGATGGGCTGGCGAGCAAGCAGTCTGCTGTTTTGTATAATTTATTTGACATAGCTATAGGTCTCGTAATTTTCTGAAATTTTGAGGGTAGGTCTGTATATGTTTCTAGATAGTGTTCGCAAAATTTCAGCCAATTACGATGAGTGATTAATTTTGTAAAATTCTGGCGAGATGTGTTGCTCGATACACTGTTTCTGGCGAGCTGCTCGCCTGATATTGGAATTTTTGAGTTTTTCTTTGTTTTCCTTGGGTGTTTTAGTGTCTTATTTGAAAAACCAAATACAAAAGTAAAAAGTGTCAAGAAAAACATAAAAAGAGTCATTTGTTTTGTGTCTTAGGTGCCCTTAACTAGTCCATGATGTGATTATATCTTCCGTAATTGTGACTAAAAGATGATCATGTTATTTGAGTTTCTTTGGTTAATCTTGATATATGATGCATATGCGAATGTGTAGTGAATGTAGAAAAAGTTAACATGGTACAGATTTTTGGCATGCTTAAAATTTGTTGAGATTCATTTAACCTGTGAGCGATTGAGCCTATATGTGAATACACATGCTTTCTTTATTGAGTGTCAATTTCTTGCCACAGATTAAGTTAATGGACTCTAGATATTACTAGAACTTGTTCTTGTGCTTTTCAAAGCTTATAGTCAATACATGTTCTGATTGAGGAAGTGATAAAGGCATTTAGGGGACATCACCATAGCCATATAAGCCTGTGTCCCGATTTTGTGTACACAAGATGTGCACTCCTTAGTTAACCACTTTGAGCCTACATGTTTAAACTTTATGTCATCACCCACATATCTCTGACCTTAGAACTTAGAATAGTTATATCTTTATCCTTGTTCTAGGACTTGGTAGAGCTATACATGAGACAGGTATGTGAAGAAGACGACAAAGTCGAGAAGTGATGCAAAGAAATAAGTGTGGGGTATCAAGCTAGTGTAAAAAAAAATAAAAACAAAAAAAAAACAAAAAAAGAGAAAGAAAAGAAAAAAAAATGTGATGTCTAGCTTGATACCCGAGTTAACGGTTGACGAAAACAATGACGTGAAGGCCCAACAAAATGAAATTCGGCCACAAAAGGAAGAAAGTTCATGGTTGTAAAGTTTGAAGAAGTCTCTTATTTGGTGCTCTACTGGGTTCTAGAATTATATTTGAATTCCTTATCCATTTATTCTTTAACCTATGAGCCAAGCCCCATTACAATCCATGAAAGTCCTTTTGATCCTCAAGATAGCAGCCTTTGATCTGTGGAGATTTGTCACAAGTGTAAGCATATGGTGTGGTCCATTTGGCAAGTAGTTGAATTGAGTGAAAACCTTAGATATAGTTTGAGAGAAACACTTTTGAGAGCATATACCTGTGAGGTCGAATCTTGACAAGTTTGTTGCATGCTACAGCTTTACATTCACCATGATTATGTCTTCATCCTACATATTACATGTGTGTCATGCATTGAAATTAATTTTCGAAACTTTGTGGAATGTTAATTTGGAGTCACTTATCTTGGTGTTACAATTGTGGAAGATTGCTGAGACAATTTGTTGAAGGCGTTAGAGTCATGTAGTTAGAGTTTTGTCGAGTCTTTTCAGAGTCTTAGTTTAGTGTTTTGCTCGAGGACTAGCAAAAGCTAAGTGTGGGGTATTTTGATAGTTGCATATTTATGCAACGTTTATGTGCTTAACCGAACCTTATATTTAGCTCTTTTGTTATGTTTTTAAGCAATTTAACATTATTATTTGTTTTTAGGTATTTTGGAGATAAATGAAGAAAAGGGATTAAATAATATATCCTGGCGAGGAAACCTCATCGAGGAGGTTTTGTCTTGGCGAGCCTCGCTAGAGAGAAGCCCTTCTGAAAGTTGATTTGGCGAGCATGTGATAAAAGAGAAGTATATATATATATTTATATATATACTTATATTGCCAAAGAGACGTACGTGGGGGAAGTGGTGTTGTGTCAGGATGGCTGCATGCATGCATCTTTGTATATATATATGTCAAGTGGGTTGAAAAGAAGAAGCATGCACGTGATGCATGCTGGCCAGTGAATCAACTTTGATATATATATGGCTATCGAAGTTCGATGGCTAGTGAAGTTCGATGGCTAGTGAAGTTCGATGGGCTATCAAGGAGAAGAAGAGAAGAGTCCTATTGTAATAATGAGATTATGAAGAGATGGGCTGAACTTGGTGTCTTGCACGTGGGTTGCTAGCTAGGTTAATTAACCTAGTTAGTTTGGAACATATAAATAGCTAAGAAGAGAACGTACGCAAGGGGGGACGGAACGGAACAAAGAGCAAGGAAGCTGCAAGTTTCTCTATCATCCGTTTGTATCAATTTCTTTCATGGATTACTTTAGTTTAATTTCTGTTTCCATGAGGAGCTAAACTCCATTGTTAAGGGGCTGTTTTGAAGCCCCGTTCATGATATCTAGACTGCTTATGCACTTTAATTAAATTTTGTTTTTGTTATTTGAATGAGGTTTCTTTGTTATTTATACGGTGATGATTCTTGATTATGTATGCTTTGAGTGCACGCTTAGTATGCATGTTTAGGAATCTAATTCTAAGAAAATTGATGGCTGTTGGTGATTATTACCTTCCTCAAGTTTCAATAGTAGAACCCATACATGCTTGGTATAAGAAACCCTAGGTCTAGTAAGACACGACCGTAGTGTACTTATGAAGCCTTGTAGATTCTCAAACCCTTTCTAAATCTTAATGCTTTTCTCTTAGTAAATTCGAGTCCGTGACTTCGGGTTCTTTGAGGGATAGACAATATTGATAAGCGGACCTTCAATGTTGTAAACATAAGGATTGGGTAATAGGTTGTGTTCACAACTCGGGGCCTTCCTGGGAATCTTTCATTCATAACAATTATATTATTTAGTTAAGCATTTGTAGTCTAGATGGATTGACGGTGGTGGATAACACTCCCCTTAACCCATTTTATCATTGATTCTAGTTTTACATATACTCTGTTTTCTGTTTCAGTTTAGTACTCTGTTTTGCACAATTTTGTTCGATAACCAAGCGAACTCCGATTGCATCGAAATTTCGCATCGAAGTTCGAATCTGAGGATAAGATCCGGTACTAACTTGTAATCTGATCCCCAATGCTCACTGCTACGTTTGCTAACACTCTGTTGTAGCTTATTATCTCGATCAACGATCTGGAACACAGGCGCATCATGAAATTGAACAACCTCCGCCAAACATAGCTATGCCAGCCTGCCACTGAAATCTTTTCCGGAAGTACAAGGAAAAGAATTGAGTTCATCAAATGGTCTATAAAGATCCGACAACTGGTATCACAAACTGAAGTGCGTACTGACACATCAAAATCCATAATGACAAGCTCCAACTTCTAATTGGAAATCTCCTATGGCTGTAACTTCCCGGCAAGTCTCTGCCTCACTGCCATCGCCTGTCGACAAATGTGGCATCTGCTCACATACGCAGCTACGTTCTTCTACAGGTTGCGTCACGAGTAGTAAACTCGAAGTATTAGATACATCTCCGTACCACTAGTGCATAACGCACGCACAAAACAATGAACTTACTTGTGCACATGCATAAAACATAATATATATATATATGTATGTATATTCGTATATGCATATTCGTATATATATAATAGTAAAACACATGCTCAAGTTCGTAAAACGTATATAAAAGACTCGCAATCAATCCGTGAAAAGAAATGTCCACTCACAGGTGAGCGTAACGCAGTTCGCGTTAATCCCGTGATCCGGCGGAAAATCTCTCGCCCAACGAACGATCACGAACCCCTGAATAATCACAAAATCCATTTCTCAAAATCATAACTCAGTACCTCGAATTATATCACGAGAAACAACCGTTCTCGGAAGCACATAATCCAATAACGACGAATTGTCGAAAATCCAATAATCACACCTCAATACCTCGCTATAATTTCGGACGCTCAATTCGAAAAAAAAACTTCACCACTGCGATTGAGGCGCGATTTCGAGCAAAACGACATACAACTTGTCGTTTTTGGAGCCCATTTGATCTGTTTTGGAGCAGTAGGTGCCTAACTTATTACTAGGTTAATTATGTTATTAGATAATTAAATATAAGGTCTCTAAGAAACCTTATTTTCCTATTAAGGTCACTTAACATTTTTTGTACAAATCAAGTCATTTTTACTTTCTTATTTTTTTCACTTTCCAATTTTACCCTCACATATAACATATACGAATATTTTTTTCATTCAAATTCAAAGCCGAGAGAGAGAGAGAGAGAGAGAGAGAGAGGAGAGAGAGTGATCTAAAGAGAGAGAGAGCTGCGCCAAGCTCAGATTTCGGCGAGAGGAAGTTTCTATGAGAGGAAGATTCTGACAAAATTGTTGTTGTTACGATATGGGTGAGGTTTCGATTCTCCGTTTTTGTAGATGTTTTGTGTTTTGTGTTTTTCGATGTTGCTTTGTTTGAGATGCAATTTCAAATTTTTATCTCGCATTTTAATTTAATTGATTTCATATTCTGGTATTGCTTATTATGGATCAATGCATCATAGTGATAGTAATGTATGGTTGTTATTGTGATTTATGTGTTCGTGTGTGCTTGATATTGTTGATTTGTGTTATTTTTACAAGTAGTATAAAGTATGAGATGTAACAATACTACCTGTGTTGAGTGAAAACACTACTGAAGGCGTCTGAGAATACTAGTTTGTTGTTTTGTATGTTTCCTCCATGTTGTACTTAACAGTATTATCTGTGATGACTGAATATACTATTGATGACTATTAAACATACTACTTCTGTTCTATGAGCACTTATCTTTAATTTGCAGATAAGTAGCCATGAAATCAGAGTTGTATGCGAAGTGCACATACAACAACCAAACAATTATGTTCTTCCCTACTCCTACTACAACTTTCTTTGATGTGGTGATGGAGGTGTCATCACGTTTTCCTGGTTTGAGTTTGCATTCATTCACTCTTGGTTTCTCATTACCACATCATCTCAATTGAATTGTATGCTATCTGGTGATAAAGACTTGAAGTTGATGATGAAGACTATGATCGAACTTGGTGTAGCCTCTGTGGATATTGTGGTCAAGGATTGTGGGCAGAGTGTGTGTTATTCAGTTGCTTGTAGTGTGTGAAACTAATTATAGTAGTACTATCCAACAAAAATAGTAGTACACACATCAAACTTTTAGTTAGAGGTCATCAAGTTCTAGCAGAGTAGTGTTTGCAACAACCTGTGGTAGTTTCCTGAGGACACTGTGATAGTATTATGATAAAACTGTTATGTCATGTCTTTTTTTACGCAGTTGGTGTCTTCAAGTTCCAGCAGAGTAGTGTTTGCAATAACATATAGTAGTGTTTTCAACAACCTGTGATCGTGTTTTCAAAAATATGTGGTAGTTTGCTGAGTAAACTATGTTTGCTAATAAACACACTACAATGCATCAACACATTAGATCACTATTTCAAACATTCAATGCAATTCCTCATTGTTAAATATACTATTGATGTTTCTCGTGCACACTATTACATCACAACGAAAACACTGCTATTTGATAAACACTACATAAACGAAGACTAATGTTGTTTCTCACACACAGTACTACATCACAATGAAAACACTACTATTTGATAAACACTACAAATGAACACTACTGTGATTTGTTGTACACACTACTACATCACAACATAAAATACTACTTCTGTCTGATTAACACACTACAATGTTTCAGCACAAGATCACTATATCAAAACATTCTATGTACTTACTGTTAAGTGCACTAATGTTGTTTCTTGTATACACTACTACATCACAATGAAAACACTACTATTTGATAAACACTAAAATCAAAAACTACCATTGTAAGTTTCTCACACACACTACTGCATCACAACAGAAAGCATTATTACAATGTTTCAGCACAGTGAATTACTACAAAACATTCAATGTAATTCCTTAATGTTAAACATACTACTGCAGTTTCTAGTACACACTACTATATCACAGAAGAAAACATTGCTTATATCTGATAAAACACTCTACAATCTTTCAACACACTAGATCACTACTTCAAGATATACTACTGTTGTTTCACGTACACACTACTACATCGCAATGGAAACACTAACACTACACTACTTAGACTTGAAGCTTTTGGTTGCCTTCTTCTCATTGTGTAGTCAATATGCACGTCCTTGGTCGTCTTCTTCCTCTGTTTTTTCTTTAAAGATTTGATTAAAGAAGAAGGTGACTTCCTTTTACTTGTTTCGGCTAGACTGTATTCCTTTTTTCGTTTCTTCCATTTCTACCAAATAACAAAATAGACCATTAAAATACTGCCTTAGACAATCAAACACACTACTACAAACCATTAAACATATTATTCAATCACACCACCACGAAGGTACAAACATCCTGCCACACCATCACACATTTTGCAAAACCATTAAACTTACATATACTACTTGAGACTTACAATTACACTACCACACACCATCAAACATAATACTCAGTTCATCAAATCAACAAACTTCAAGTCTACGAAAATGCTACCACTCTATAACAAACATGCTACTATAGATTAGCAAAAAATACTATAGTAGATCAACAAAAACACTATTATTAACAACATAATCCTTATCGACATCAATTCTAAATGTACTACTTCCAGCTAACAAATGCATTACCACAGACTCTCAATCACACTACTGACATCATCAATTCTAATTGTACTACTTTCGGCCAATAAATGCACTATTACAGACTCTCAATCACACTATTGACATCATCAATTCTAAATGTACTACTTACAACCAACAAACACACTATCACAGGCTCTCAATCACAATAATAGAATCATCAATTCTAAATGTACTACTTTTGCCCAACAAACATACTATCACATAATCTCAATCACACTAATTGCATCATCAATTCTAAATGTACTATTACAGCCTACAAACACACTTCACATCCTAAACCCATGTGAACCCTAAAATCAACACTGATTCTATTTAGAAACCTTAGATATATATATATATATAGAGAGAGAGAGAGAGAGAGACCTTCATGGTTGTGGCGTCGTTGTCGAGATAGCTAGAAAGGTGTGTCAACAGAGAGTGGAACGGCGATGATTGAGTCAGGAGTAGGAGGGCGCGGCGGTGAGTAAGTGAGGAGTGGGAGAGTTGTGCTAGGTTTTGAGAGAGGAGAGAATAAACTGAAAATGCATCGTGTCTGAACATTAAGGCATAAGGAGTGGTCTACATGGGGTTGCGCTTGCTCCTACGATATGTCCATAGTGTGTTAAACAAGTCTGGATGCCATAAGTGAGGGTTATCTGCCAGCATGCGTCTAAGGATGTGTAAGATAATTTTATTGCTTGCCTCGGCTTGACCATTGGAAAGAGCATAATAAGGAGTATAATGGAGGAAATGAATGCTTAGATCCTCCATCAAAGTGTCAACTTTGCCGAACATGAAAGCTGCTCCTCTGTCAGAAATGAAACACTCCGGGATACCAAACCTGCAAATAATATCTTTGAATAAAAACTTACGAATGGTACCCGCCGAAGCAACTTTTAAGGGCTTGGCCTCTACCCACTTTGTGAAAAAGTCTATAGCCACCATGATGAACTTGTGCCCCTCGAAAGAGTGAGAGTGAATCATTCTGATCAAGTTCAATGCCCAGCCTTGAGTAGGCCAAGCCTTAGTGAAGGTTGTACATTCCTTGAGGATGAAAGACCAATAATATCCATGACGCCGTAGTAGCCAGCTCATCTTGGGGCATGCTTGATGTACCCCTGCTGTCCCTAGGTGTACTTGTCTCATCAGCCACTTAGCACCTTGGCCGTACATACATCGAAGAAAGATCCCTTCTTCCCCTTGCCTGTATAACTTATCATTTCGTAACACATAATTAGGAGCCAAAAAGCGGATGCGTTTGTTGACGGGGACATTTGGGTCTTTGAGATAAGAGATGATAGGTTGTTGCCAATCCGTATCATTGTGATTGAGTGTTGCCACATACCATTCATTGTTATCCTCTTGCATGCCTCCGAAAGATGGTAACGTTCGTCGCTTGACCTTCAGAATTCGTTCGCGAACTCCATCTTAGAGGCTGACACCTGTAGCAAGTTGAGCTAATTCATTGGCCGCCTGGTTTTAGTCGTGAATGATGTGTTCCGGTGTTACTTCAGTGAATAACCCCAGTAGTTCAAATGCTCTTTTCGCATAGTCTGAAACCTGCTCTGTATTTTGTCTCCAATTGTCGCATGATGAGCAAAGAGTTCCCTCGGACATGGATATCAGTGACATCCAGATCTATTAGCATCTCCAAACCAATCATGAGCACTTTGTACTCAGCATGATTATTGGTACAATGAAAGTTCAGTCTGAAAGAGTAGGAAAAATTGACCCCATCTGGATTAACTAAGGCTATTCCTGCCCCAGCCATGGCACTAGTGCTGGAACCATCAAAGTATAAGAGCCAGTAATAGGTCTAATTCCTTGCCTTCACGAGTGTCCAACATTGGGTGATGAGCTGCAGTGAGAACTCAAAGAGGGACAAGATCTACTTCCCAATACGGCCTCTGAGTATAGGCCGTGAGAGCATGTGCTTTATCAAATATGTTTGTGTAATCACACACGTGCCTCAATTTGCATCCTAAAAAATCCAAGGCCAGACACAATTTCTCCATGGGTGAGAGTACCTTGTCTCACAATCAGTGAGTGTGCGACTAAGGTAAAAGATTACCCGTTCAATATTGGTTGTATCGTCTTGTGCCAACAAACTCCCAATGAATGCTCAGTAGCAGATATATAGAGCTTGAGAGGCACCCCTAGGCCTTGGTGGTACTAGAACTTGTGGGTTAGCAAGATATGCCTTTATGGTGTCAAAAACCTCTTGATGAACATGCTCCCACAAGAAATTTTTCTGATTCTCAAGATTGAGTAGCGGTGAGAACAGTCGAACCTTACCTGCTGCATTAGCAATGAAACAGCTCAGAAAATTAATCTTACACAGCAAGCATTAAAGTTCTTTCTTGTTCTTTAGTGGGCTAGCATTGAGCACTGCCTCCTTCTTGTTGTCAGGTACTTCAACCCCTCGCTGGTAGACCAGGAAACCAAGAAAGTCTCCTGCCTGTACTCCAAAGACACACTTGGCAGGATTCATCTTCAACTGGTGAAGCCTCATGCGATCGAACACCTTTCTCCGGTCTTCTATATGGTTTGTCCTATGCTTGGTTTTAACCACTACATCATCAATATAAACTTCCATGATTTTATCTATGAGGTCATGGAAGATCAAGTTCATGGCTCGTTGGTAAGTGGCACCGGTGTTCTTGTATCCAAATGGCATGTCACATACTCAAAAACACAAAACACCACCAAAACCCAGGCATCTAAATGTCGTCTTATGCTTGTCAGCCTTGACAACTGGAATCTGGTGATACCCCGCTGTGCCATCCATGACGGATAACATCTCGTGATGAGTGATAGAGTCCACCAACAAATTTGCTACTGGCATGGGATATACGCCTTTTGGAGTGGCATTGTTGAGATCGATGTAGTCAACACAGACTAAAATCCTTCCATTCTTCTTCCAGACGGGGAGGACATTAGATAGCCACTCGTTATACTTGGTTACCCCGATATAAAACTCCTATGCAAATTTATAATTATTTAATTTTTATTATTATTTGCAGGCAAGGCTGCTAGAACTGGAGCAGGAGGAATTGGCCAACACGCAGCTTGTACACCCTGATATGCCACCGGAAGACTTGCCTCCTCTATTGAGGGAGAGCCAAATTGCAATCGCCAATGTGGTATATGACCGTTAAGCTGGTAGGGAGGTTAGGGGGTTGGAACGCAAGGTGCATCGAGATTTATTTGACTCATCTACGGCACACTCGACGAGGAAGAATTGTCAGGATGCGGCCGTCCAAGCAGCCCTTGAGGAGGCTCGACTCGCACGGGCGGAAACGTTATCCATGCGTCAGAGGATTGATGAGCAACAAGTGTAGATAGTCAACCTCCTCGCCCTCATGTAAGGTAGGGTTCTAGAAGACTGACGACGTCCTATTCCGACCCCACACCCTGATTGTTAGTATTGCATAATTAGTTGTACGATTAACATACTTATCCACTTAAGCAGATTAGCAACACCTACTCAACCACATGCAAGACCACCAAGGAAGCACCAACTTCACTCACCGGACCCACCCCTTCCGAGCGCGCACGCGCCCGTGGGGGGCGTACCCGAACACACGGATCACACACCAGCAGGAACAACAAAGTCCCACATCGAAGAACACCACCAGGTCCCAATCTCAACCACCTATATATATCAGGTATTTATTACAGGTAAAATCACTCCATTGAATCTCAACACAACACGTTGGACTCAATCTCACTCGATCCACATCACACCACTCGCACGTTCGCTTGACTGTTATATCCGATACATATTCTGACTTAGGCATCGGAGCGTTGAAGGCGGGCCACCCCGTCTTGACCCCTGACCGCCTGCTTCATTGTTGTATTCTTCTAACAGATGCTCCCGAACGCCCGAGGAAGGAGGCACCCGCAAGAAGAGCCCGCACACACGGAGAGAAGGAAGAAGAGAAGAGCCCGCCCATCCGAACAGCCCCACCGTTCGGACGCACCAAGGAGGAGAGGTCCGCACGCACGACCAAGGAAGGAAAAGGAAGCTTATTCTTGTTGCTTCTGCCCCATTACGCCTCCGCGCGTAATTCGGTAGAAACATCTGGCGCCGTCTGTGGGAAACTTACAAATTGCAAACCTCGTATAAACACCACCGAAACCAAAGGTCCACATGCTCAACCCGGCGACTAACGGCAGCAACACACCTGAAGGAGGGACTCCGCCAGGGTCGATGGGGCGGAACGCACAGACAACCGACAGGGACGACAGGGACGGGCGCATCAACGGCATGGCCCAGGAGTTGCGGGAGGCAGCGCTCGAGATAGCGGAGGAGCGCCAGGTCCGCCGAAGGATGGAGGAACGGCTGGAGGCGCTCATCGGCCGGCAGGTAGAGCAGCACGAAGAAACGCAGGAGACCGCCAGCGAGGTGCGCCCTCTGTTCGCCAGAACCAACGCCCGAGCGCCCTCACCCGTGGAGGAGTCATCACCCCCGACAAACAACGACCTGATCCTACGGAGGATGGAGGAGCTGGCGGAGGAAGTCTCACGCTTGCGCAAGGACAAGCTGGCAGGTCAGGGCGGGACGTTCGCCCCCCGGGTCAGCCCGTTCTCGGCGCACATACTGGAAAGAGGAAGGGATCCCCACGCCAAGATAACGAAGATTGCCCGGTTTGACGGGAGCGGGGATCCCCGAGCGCACGTGGACGAGTTTCGGTCCACCACGGACGGGACCCGATATTCGGACCCAACCTTGTGTTTCCTGTTCCAGGAAACACTGGCGGAGGAGGCACGGAGCTGGTTCTACGAAATCCCGCCAGGATCCATCCACTCGTTCCTCGAATTGGCGGAAAGTTTTCAGAGGCGCTATCGGCTCCAGGGGAAGTATAACACCACGGGCATCCTCCTGAAGGTCCGCCAAGAGAGGGACGAGAGCTTGTCGAGCTACATTAATCGATGGAGGACGCTCGCAAGCACGTGCAGGGACCTTGACAAGCGAGTGGCCAAGGTCGCCCTGATGGACAACCTGCTCGCCACCCCCTTCGTAGAGAAACTCGTGAGGAAGGAGCATCTCGACTACGACGAGATCATGGACCTGATTGTGCAGAAGGCACTGGTGGAAACGCGGGTGTACGGAGCCGCCTCCGAACCTAGTTCCATCAGACCCGAGGCAACGGACGCTCAACCGCAACAGCTGACGGACAGCGGGAGACCAACCGGGGGCTTCAAGAGGAGCCGGGATACATACAGGCAGAACTACCAAAGGCCCGTCTTCCGCGGATATCAAGGCAACAATTACAACCAGGCGCAGGATGCCCGTTTTCCGCCAGCCCCACGCTATCGACCGGCGGCACAGGAGGTCTTCACAATCGACGGGCAGTCACCCGAACACCTGCTCCGCCTGAACCGACACCGAATACCGCCGCCGAACAACATGGCGAAGGTGGGAGTACCACCCGGCCAGTTACCGGACGTATGGTGCGAGTTCCACAACGCCACCACCCACCGTACCAACAGCTGCATCATGTTGAAGAAGGCCCTCGAGGACATGGAGGACGAACGGACGAATACTCCCAGGGCGGAAGGACAGCAGCATCAGGTAGGCGCCAGGACCCGTGGGACCATCAACACGATATCCGGGGGCAAGCGCAAGGAGAGAGCCTCATCGCCCGATCGCCCGAGCAGGGACGTGCTAGCGATCGGGGCAAGGAGAGCGCCCGGGGCACAACGAAAGGAGGCGCCCACCATCAGCTTCACAGCAGGGGACGAGGAGGAAAATCCAAGGGACAGCACCCTACCGTTCGTGATCGACGCGATCATCGATCAATTCCTTGTGAAGAGGGTACTAGTCGACAACGGAGCGTCTGTCAACATAATCTACCTGGACGCATACGTGGCGCTCGGCCGACCCGCCAGCAAGATGACGCAGGACCATGAATGCATCTCCAGCTTCACGGGCGAGACCTCATATCCTATCGGGAGTGACAACCTGCGGGTCGAGGTTGGCGCGCCCAACTCCCCGCACGGCAAGATCTGGACGGACTTTATCATCATGGACACCCCCTCCCCCTACAACGCCATACTCGGGAGGCCTGGAATCTGCAAATTAAAATTGATCATCGCAGGACACCTGCTCTTGGGAAGGTTCCCAACTGAGCATAGGATCGGCCACGTCCAAGGATACAACCAGCAGGAAACCACGGAGACTCGAGGCAGGCAGGAGGTCCTTACTTTAGGACCCACGGATCTGGAGGCACGATCCACACACGGGCGGCGCAAGGCAACACCACGAGTAATCTACTAGGGGCGAGGAAACGGACCACCCGATCATCCGGACGGGCGCGTCCAAACTGGGGTACGCCCCGCCCACGGAACGCCCAACATTTGGAGAAGTGTTGTTGCGGTCAGTCATAACTTGTTACTCTTTCCGTTAGCCTATATTTGCGCATTCGCGTGCCCTTGACCCGCCCGCCCATGAACTCGGGGACTGGGGGACTGGGGATAGGCCACCGAATGAAGGCACTGCTTTACATTCTCGCACAAGTTATTTAGAGAGGCACCCAAAAAAAAAAAAAAAAAAAAAAAACAGAGCCGCACAGGCAAAAGGTAAAGCAGTTCCATTCAGTCCAAATATTACAACACCTACTCTATTACAAACAAAGAAACAACTACTCCGCCCCCATCTCCACATCCAACTCCTCACCCTCATCCGATGTCACCGCAACTTCAGCTTCCGCCTGTTCGCCCGGCCCCACCCGCCTGACCACTGGCTCCAGCTCAGCCTCGGCACGTCCCCTGGAAGGCCCCGCCACTCTCTCGTACGAAGAAACTTCGACGCCCGACAGCCTCTCGACTTCGGACTCCAGGAACGCCACCCGGGCGGCTGCTTCAGCACGAACACGCTTCAGCTCACCTCGCAGACACTCCGCCTCGGCCACGGCCTTATCTCTGTCAACCTTGGCCAGAGTTTCACTGGCAGCAGCTTCTCCCGCCCGGATATCCGCCTCGTTCACACGAGCAACGTACCGCCGCATCAGATCGACGGCCTTCTCCCGGGCGGTCACCACCACGTCCATCGCCCTCTGGTGCTCCAGCGCGCCCTCCCTGAGGCGTGCAAGTTCCGCAATCTCCCGCGAGCGGTAGCGGAAGACCTGCTGCATCAGACGGGCGCATGAACCAAAAACCCCATCCAGCCCATCAGCAGGAGCCTCCTCCACCGACGGCAACGCGACCGCGAGCGCAGCAGCATCATCCTCCAGGGACTGGCGCACTCGCCCCACAACATCATCGCCCGACCCAGAAGCGGGGCCAGGAGAAGCGTCCTCCGCCCGCGCCCTCTTCCGCGCACGTTTTCCACTCTTCCCGTGCGGGAGAGGCTTTGGCGCCTCCAAAGCCAGAGGAGGAGGATCTGAAAAACAAGAAGTCTGGGGAGGACTCGGGGACCGATCTAGGACAATCGCCCGACTTGGAGACGGCCCCACAACAAGCGCACGACTCACCGGCGCCAGCGCAGGACCACCCTCCCGCCTACTCGTACCACCACTCCGCACAACCAGCTGTTGCTCACGTTCTGCCTCGACCTGCATCTCGGCTCCAGCAACATCGCCCGCCGGCAGAAGAGGAGCATCCGCTTGCGGCACTTGAACATATGGAACAGGGGCACCCACACCGCCCACCGGGGGCGCACGTTTGGCATCATCTGCCACCGCGCGGACCTTCTTCCCGGCACCCAGCAACCTAAGCATTCGACGCTTGCTCACTCCATCCATCTTCTTCGCTGCAAACGCACGCGCAGACAGGTTAGCAAACCAGATAACACTTTCGCAACATTTGAATTCTACTTACTGCCACGCCCACACTGGGCGCGCGCATGTACACTGGGGGACTTCCGCCCATGTAGCCCCATTGGGCGACCGAGCCTAACACTTAGCAACAGAGGAACAACACCACAAACACCAAAGCCCACCAAACATCACCCAAATCAGATCTAACCCACCCCACCTCAGGAACCAACCCTGTTCTTGAGCAAAACCAAAAAGAAAACCCAGAAGCAACACAAACTAGAGAGAGATACACACGCAATCAGGACTGGGGGACTCACCAGCTCGGGATGGCACGACAGAGTACAACCGACGGGCACGTATTCCGGCAACAGTGGACACAAATGAAGGAAATCTCGGGGAGCAGACCACAGGAAAATTTTTGCAGAGCTTTTTGTGAATCATGGAAGTCTAGGAACAGACCACGCATACCCCTATTTATACTAATCGGTTGATATCAGCCAGCCTGTGACAGCCGTCCGATCCATCATGCCCACCGTAGGATTGGGACGCATGGCACCACCCGGTTCACTTGCCCTTCTCAGTAACCATGCCAGCCCATCATCTCCCCACCTAAAAAAAAAAAACACAACCCTAGCACGACTCCCAACGGTTCGACACGTGGCGCCCATGCCCCACCCCACGCGCCCACGCGAGCGACGCCTGCCCTTCAGGCAATCACAGCGAAAGCGGTATTTAATGCCTGGCCCACGCCAGCATCAAATACGACGGCCAGCATTCGTCACAACGGTTCCCAAGGAAAAAGCGCAATGTCATCTCAAACCGTTTCATCACCAGCACACCACCAAAACCCAAGGCAGGACACACCACCCGCACGACCGGTAGAGACAGATCACAACGCACACGTCCAAACAAGGTAAACGCCACTACACACACACCAGCTCGGCCCTGGCAGGTTGCAGGCGCCGAGGGTAAACGGGCGCCGGGCGCGGGGTACGTCCCCCCCGTACGTAAAGATACAGGTCGCCTATACGAAAGGGCAAGGGGTCCGTCCTCCCCTTGCAGTCCCTGGAACCAACGGGCGACGGGTGTGGGGCACGTCCCCTCCGTTCGCACAAATCGCAGGTCGGATAAACAACAGAGGCATGAGGTCCGCCCTCTCTCTGTGTCCCAGGCAACAGATGGGCGGCAACAGGCATGGGGTCCCGTCCCCTCTCTTGCGCGCGCCAATGGTGACACGGGCGTGGGGTTCTTTCTCCCCGTTCACCACTTCATTCCAAAGCAGAGGCATGAGGTCCGCCCTCTCTCTAAGTATTCCACAGTTTGATGGGCGCCACGGGCGTGGGGTTCTTCCCCTCCGTGCGACGGCTCATTCCTAGCAGAGGCATGGGATACGTCCCCTCTCCTGACGAAATTTGATTGGCAAAACACGGGCGTGGGGTTTTTCCCCTCCGTGCCAACTGAAGTCCTAGTAGGGACGTGAGGTCCGCCCTCCCCCTATAGGCCACACAAACGACGCGAATGGAGAGTACGCTCCTCATTCGACGATCGCAACAACGAAAGCCGACTTAGCGGGGCTAAGCTCGATGGGCGGCACGGGCGCGGGGTTCTTCCCCTCCGTGTGCGTAACGATAACGATACGCAAGCCGGCTTGGGCGGCAGAGGCATGGGGTCGAGTGGTCCTCTCTCTCCGCTAAGACCGATGGGCGGCGCGGGTGTGGGGTCTAGTGTTCCCCTCCGTGAGCGCACCGTTACCGAACGACAAGCCGACTCGGACAGCTTGGGGGTGTCCTGTTTCCCCCCTTGATCGTACCGATGACCGATGGACGTCGCGGGAGTTGGATTTCCCCCCGGACGCCGACGGCAACACCGGGTTAGGCGGCAAAGGCATACGGCACGTCCCCTCTTTGCGCGCGCTAAATCCGAAGAACGGCACGGGCACGGTGTCCGCTCCCTCCGTAGCGCGTTACTTATAGGTCGCGGTCTTGATCCCTCCGTCGATGCTATACCGTACGGAACGGCATCCCCGTTTACGTACGCGGTGCACCACATCATTCCAGCGCTGGCATCACGAAAACACATTCGCACACATTCATGCACCATACCATACATTCATGCATCACATATATACCTATACTTATATACCTATACTTATATACCTATACTTATATACCTGCACCTATGTACCTGTTACACTTGTGTATGTTTTAAAGACCAACCCCACCCGGGCGCGCGGCTCCAAACACATAGCAACTCTTGTTTGCGAGCCGGGCCCATAAAAGCACGAACGTTCGCAACACATAGGTACACCATCGCACGAACAGGTACACGCTCGGGCACCCCGGTCCCGCTCCGTCATGCGATCCCTTTCTTGACCGGAGAGTTGGGGGACTTGGGGGGGTCACAGGATCATGACCACTGCTCAACCGGATAAGTATTTCTTGTTAATCGCCCACCCTTTTTCAACTCCCCAGTCAAGAAAGTTCTCTTTGACTTGGGGAATTGAGGGACTTGTTAGTATTGCATAATTAGTTGTACGATTAACATACTTATCCACTTAAGCAGATTAGCAACACCTACTCAACCACATGCAAGACCACCAAGGAAGCACCAACTTCACTCACCGGACCCACCCCTTCCGAGCGCGCACGCGCCCGTGGGGGGCGTACCCGAACACACGGATCACACACCAGCAGGAACAACAAAGTCCCACATCGAAGAACACCACCAGGTCCCAATCTCAACCACCTATATATATCAGGTATTTATTACAGGTAAAATCACTCCATTGAATCTCAACACAACACGTTGGACTCAATCTCACTCGATCCACATCACACCACTCGCACGTTCGCTTGACTGTTATATCCGATACATATTCTGACTTAGGCATCGGAGCGTTGAAGGCGGGCCACCCCGTCTTGACCCCTGACCGCCTGCTTCATTGTTGTATTCTTCTAACAGATGCTCCCGAACGCCCGAGGAAGGAGGCACCCGCAAGAAGAGCCCGCACACACGGAGAGAAGGAAGAAGAGAAGAGCCCGCCCATCCGAACAGCCCCACCGTTCGGACGCACCAAGGAGGAGAGGTCCGCACGCACGACCAAGGAAGGAAAAGGAAGCTTATTCTTGTTGCTTCTGCCCCATTACGCCTCCGCGCGTAATTCGGTAGAAACACTGATGACGATGACATGGTCGGAGGCAGAGGACTCGGCGACATGTCTACTCCCGCCGTATTTACTTAGTTTGTATCTAGTTTTTAATATTATTTTTTCTGAATGATATTGATGTGTGTACAATTTAAATTCTTTTAAAAATTTTATTTTATTTATTATTTAATTTAATTTAATAATATTTTACTTTAAATTCCAATTTTAAGAAGAAAAAAATTTTAAAAATTTTAATAATATTTAATCTTGAACCTAGATGACGAAATAGTTTCGTCATCTAAGTGTTTTTTTCCTGTAGTGAATGCTGTTTTACTTTTTACATTTTATTTTTTTATCTACTGTTTTAACAATTTAGTTTTACTTTTTAATATTCACCTGTATTTTTAACATTTTGACTTTTTTATTTTAACAGTTTTTCACTTTTTTTTAACTGTTTTATTTATTTTAACCTTTTATCTTCTTCTTTTTTAGCTTTACCGGTAAAAACCTTAACTTAAATTTTGTTGTAAAAAACTTTCTACTAAAATATAAGCTCACTTATGTCATTCTTTCATCGCTTATTAACAATATCGCGCCTACGGGGCAAGCTACGCCTTCTTGCCTAATTTAGCATTATCAATATTAAAATACGTTCTTCTTAATTCGTGTACAAGTACGCTGGTCGTGAAGCATAATATATTAATTGACAATCGATCTAGAAGGGAGGAGGCCTTTTCTGTCTCCTCCAATAAGATTTTACTACCTGGCTAGCTCTTATATATATATATATATATATAAAAACCATTTGTAGAAAATAAATGTGATATTAAATAAAATCTAAAATTATTAATTTAAATAATTAATAAATATAAAATAAAATGGAAAAAATAAAATCTGAAAACTTTGAATTTGTTACCCAAGTAGTTGATGTTGATGAACGATGAACAATGAATAAAGTTGAGTCGCATGTATCACACGCTCTCCTTAAGAACTTTCACGCCGCCAACATGCTTGTATGGCAGTGTTCTCCCATGATAAAACAACTTAAAAAATTTTATACCGCAGCACAAGATCTTCTCGTCGAACTGAAGAGTACCGTACTCTATCACTAGAACAAAACTTGGAAACTTGAGAGGGAGAGAAGAGATTAGAAGACGAGATTGCTTTCTGATAGGATGAAGAATGAGGAGGATGAGAGCTCTATTTATACATGTAGGGAATGAAGTTAACCATTATGGTCAGCCACCAAAAGGTTTTGAGTTACACTCATTAACCTTGCAACATAAATTCGAGTTACACCAATAAACCATACAACATAAATCCGACAATTACTTTGAAACCGGAATAAATTGAAAGGCCAAAACGTTTGTAACAAACGGAATGTGCATGGAAAACCAAACACGTCAGTTTTCCTGAACGCAAAAAGAAACTTGTGCAACTTGGGCCTGAAGCGCACACTAGTCTATATCGCAAGCTCAATCTAATCAAGAGAGAGCCTATCTACTTGTTCACTCAAAGCATAGTAGAGTGGAATCATATTTAATGACCTTCATATTCCTAGTTGTCCCCATGTGGGATAAACTTCTTTCCTTTTGTTTCAAGTGGCCAATGTTAGGTGACAATTTCTCATTCACCTCTTAACTAATTTAAACAAGTGAATACATAATCTTTATGTACTCTTATAGGAGAACACAAATCCATGTTTCTCTTCCATTAATATTAAATGTATCCTACTTAATTATTTTATTTAAATTATCCAACTAAAATGGAGGAAAACACCATTTTTTCAACACCACTTAACATACCGATTGTATCTCGTACGCAATCCAAATTTCATATCGCTTGTATGATATTGAAGGAAGCAAATCAAATCACGATTACTGATACATTTCTTTCAATTATCCAACTAAATAATTAAATAATATGTGCATATATACATATCGTCATATCTATTGATGTATAATTGTATATCTATCTGTCATATGCATGCAGCTGATAATGAAGTGCTTATTATTGCCAACCATTTTTAGTTTGATATCGGGGACCCCAGAGGGTCTACTATATGAGGGTGACAAGTGCATGCATGGATGCGACTCGCATTGACCGATTGACCGGTATATGAACCTCAACCTCTGCGATCGATCCTATTGTGACTTTGCAACTAAAATGATCGTCACTCGTCACCTAACATAAACAACCCTCAAGCTAGTTATCTCTATGATCAATATGCTGCTGCAAAAAACTCGCATTGTATTCTGAATGGCTCTCATCGATCCGGCCTGGGTTTGTTTCTTGAAACATCTCTCTCTATATATATTGATAGTTGGGGTACCACGTACCATGTCCCATATATGAAATTTTGACACCAATGTTAGAAAGCCTAATAGGTCCATGTATGATAGCACTCTACCACACACAGAAGGTGAAGCTAGTACTTGATTTAACCATTTTTGTGGCAGAGAATAATGGCAGTCAACAACACAGGAGCTAGCCTATAAGCTCCTAATATGACTTGAGGATTGAGACAAAGAGCACGAGAAACCAACATGCGTGCATATATATCCAATCAATAATCATTAAACCAGGACAAAACTTAATTTTGGTTATGGATTAAACCCAACTTTAAGTTGACGATCGAGTCTACTGCATATTTTTGGCATAATGTACCAAATTCTTTGGCTAACTTCAGTATGACGTCTTGTATAATAATGATCCTAAATGAGATTTCAGCACTTTATCCAAACCTAATTGAACTAGTGCCACTCATTTGCCAAACTACATAGCCAAATTTAGTCGATTATCCAGCTATAACAATAAAGAAATGCAGTTGGTTTATGTAAACTAAGCTAGCTTGAAAAATCGACATCCTCCTACTACGGCGGACTCAATTTAATTAAAGCATTATGTATGTACGTAGGTCAATATTTTGCTATTCATTGAAAGTAGGTACGTAGGATCGAATTGAGATGCTAAGTACTTAAGTTATCCAAGTGAGACTTAATCATGATGTACTGTTGCAATTGCACTCACTATATATGATGGTAAGGCTAGAATGGAGTAACATATATAATTCGATCATACAAGAACTTGCAAAATTGATTCTAAAAATGATAAGATGAGTTTTTATTAATTCTTGTAATTTTAGTCCATTAGTGATAATATTTAATCAATTAAAAAGACAAACGCGTACAAGTTAAAATACTATTTTTAAAATTTTAAGAACCATTTAAGAAGTTGATGTATGTCATGTGTTGAATCATATATACTAGATTTTCTATAAACTTTCAATTTCTATCAAAAAATTTAAAAAAAAATTATTGCCTAAATGAAAAACTAAAACATGTTAGATGAGCAATATGCCAATATAAAAATGTACGAATTACATGATTTTTTTTATAAAAAAAATTACATGATTTTAATTACGTAGGCATCGATCGATCTTCATGCTTAATGATAAATTAAGGACGAGTTTAATTCTTTGATTTCTATCTAATTGAGAGAACTATCATTGCATGGATTCAGTGGTCAAGGAGCTGTGGATTGGAGATGCCCAAAACGATAAAAACAATTAATGCACATACATATCACATGTAATTGAAATTTTGCAAATATTCCACATATGAAGAGAGCGAGTCATCAGACAACAAGATTCGAAAATCCAGATATATGATGGGTATAGGACGATTATAATGGTTGGTTCAATGGTTCCCATCCCGTATGAGTTTTCAGTTCAATGCACAAGTGCACAACCTCAATAATTTACTTGTGTGGGCTTCTCTTCTGGAATGGATTTTAATTTAGTTTGGAGAATGTCCATCTCCATGTACACGAGGGGGTTCCCCCAATCTTGTTAGCTGCATGCATGGTTGGATACAACTGGTTTTTATCAATGCATGCCTACCAACTAGTACTACTGTCAATGAATATTTGTCCATCAATCTTAATTTGATCTTTAAATTTTATTTTCCTTACAAGTTATGGCTGGGTTTGGTGACTTGGTCGTCCAGAAATTAAGAAAGAGAACGAGGACGTAATCGATCGATCGATCCATGCTCCCCACATCCATGTCGACCTGCAATATTTACTTCGTGTCGGTGTTGCCTTGATTAATTAGCTCATATAGTATTTATCGTCTCATTCAATTCATCTGTGATGAAACGTTCTGAAGTCTCGGCTCTTCCTAGTTTCTACTGTACGTATGAAAATGGCTCAGAGTATTAAACAGAGGTGAGTTATTACATAAGAATGAGATGATGCAATAATGTCTGAACACATACAGAGACATATGTAGATGAGGTAATTAAGGTGAAGAATGCATATATTGCCCTAGTGGTTGCAACTGCACCAAAGGTACGTAAATCCAAATACGTTCAGCTCCATATGCATTTCAAACTTTCAAAGCTTCAGGGATGTCCTGGACGAAAGAGAAAGGGTTAATTAAGAAATGTCGAAGATACAGCCAGGCGGAAAGTGACGGCGTGGCTACTCGTTACCTCCACCAGTTAGTTGTTTCCTTAAAAAACGACGAGCTAGCCAATGGAGTCAAAACCGTGAGATTCAGACAAACAGGTCGGCCTCCTGATCGAGCCGCCACCGTCAAGTATCTGTATTTCACTATTTCATTTCCTAAATGACAGACTCCTCCCTCCATGTAAATTATAACAAGTTATTAAGATTTTTACTTAAATATGTTACTGTGTTCCAATGTTTTATGTATGCAACAAAATATATAAGACTACCCTTTCGTATTCGTGGATGATCGACTTCATGTATTCGATCATGCATATATTAGGATCGAGAAAACAGGAGATATGGTCTTTAATAATTGAAGCAACGTACGCGTACAAAAGAATTTATATGTAGTAATAACTTCCCGGAATGAGGTCTTAGTGTCTCACTACGAGAACAAACTGTTCTACTTCGTCTCGTTACATTGTTTATGAGAAGAAGAAACAAATTATCTAATTGCTCAAAGTTGATCGAATAGCAGTAGAGTCTGAATGTGATGTAGAACGGATGGCGACAAGGACCGAAGAATAGAAGGACCTTAGTAAGAAAGGCAAGTCTGACAATATTTATGGTCATGTTCATGTTTGGGCTACGAGTTCAGAATGAGGCAAATGACACATTTTCGGAAAGGGAACAATTACATACTAATTCGAGCGTTCGAAGTCGTTTAGGCCCTTGAACAAAATTTGTTTTGGATTTTATTCTTTTTTGGACTTTAATTTTTTTTTTAACCATACCATGGGCTTGATTAATTATTAGTTCTTTTGTTAGTGGCATAGGGTTTGTTTCAGTATTTAAGCATTCTTTTTATAGTCGTTAAACTCATCTTTCATATTATATATTGAGATTTTCTTAACTTAAGGTTTGGTGAATTCTAATGTGCCCGCTGCATCATATATTAATAAACTTCACTGTTCTGAAATCTAAATTCACTAATATTCCATTTTCAAAAACGAAAAAGCCATTCATATTCCATCACAAATTGTAGAAATACCAACTTCTTCACTTCAACTCTTTTGAATTATATATTATAGATTCTTGGCAATATACATACAAATAAAAATTATAAACACAGAGTTATTTATATAACTAAGCATGGAATTCAGTTTCAAAATAGAGATCGATCGCAATATAGTCGTAGAGACTCGCACATGATCGAATACGAAAACATGTGAAATTAATTAATCAACACGTGAAATTAGTTCCAAGTTCTGGCTGACTACTTCAATTCAATTCAAATAAACAACTTCGATTTGGGAACAACTAATATTCGGCACAAATCCTGATTGAAACAAACACTACACATACAGAATTGGATTGCCACATCTAATTCTAACTTTCATCATTCGTGATTAGCTCTACTGAGTAACTCTATAAAGCTGTTTTGTATCTTTTCGTTTGCTTCAACTAGCCCGTTGTTGGTCTAATCGGTCTTACATGACAAACTGGAAAGAAGCCAGGCATGACATTTCAAACAGGTCGATTTGGACACAAATATACCATATATACACAAAAGAAGGATCAAATGCTCATGAACATAAGAACAGTGACGTGAGGAATCCTTTTAGGTTTACAATGGGTCATTTTCAAGAGTTTCAACTCTAGTAAATATACAAACCCTACTACTACTTGTCACTTACCTCCATAAACAAATCAAGCTTTACGTTTATTTATAGGGCCAAAAAATAGATATTTTAACCTGGTTTAAGAATCTCTCTTGCCCTTGGAGCCAATCCCTACCATTCAATCTCCTGTCCCATCAACAAACCCAATCACCACCCTTCGTTCTGGCTCTCAGGTTTGCTATAAAAGGGTCTTAGACTCTCTCAACCAAGAAACACCACCCAGCACACAAATATTAATTAGAGCTTGAGCAAGTAGTCATTCATTTCTTCTTTCAGAAATGCAGAACAACAAGGCGACAGTGGAGGCTTTGTACGAGGCACTGGCACAGGGCGAAACCGAGACGGTGGCGAAGGTGTTAGCAACTGACCTGGAATGGTGGTTCCATGGCCCTCCCAAGTGCCAGCACATGATGAGGGTGCTCACAGGGGATTCCGGCCACGTTGGCTTCAAGTTCGAGCCGAGAAGCGTGACGGAGATAGGTGATTACTGTGTGATTGCTGAGGGGTGGGAAGGAGCTCAGGCGTACTGGGTGCATGTGTGGACCGTCAAGGAGGGTTTGATAACACAATTCAGGGAGTATTTCAACACGTGGCTGACTGTGAGGGATCTGAAGCCGCTTAAGTTGAGGAAGGAGAGTAAGAGCTACACTGTGTGGCAGAGCATGCCAAGGGACCTCTTCCACCGTTCTTTGCCCAGCCTTCTGCTAGCTATCTAATTACTACGTACTAATTAGAGTAAGACGTACGTCTTAATTACTAGCTTCTTGTTGTATGTACTGAATTAATTAGCAGGCAAAACCGAATCTGAAAATATCAGGAAAAAAACAATGCAAGGTTGCTAGTTGTGGTGGAAAGCTCTAGGAAGAAGATCTTCTGCAAGCTTTATGTAAAAATTTGAAGTTTGACTAATGGCACTAGAAGTAAATTCAAGTTCATCAGAAAATCTCTTTTGCAGCCAAAATTAAGTTCAACCTGATTATTCTTAAAATTAATTCCAAATGCCAAACAATATGGTGATTGATCACCATATTCTTCATTATCTAGAAGAATATTAATGACTCCAAAATCTCTTAATTTTGTTGCACAATTGTCTTAATTAATCTATTGAGTAAAGTTATAAACTAATCTGAATTTCGAATTCACAGCCAAAATCAACTGACATTGATGACTTGAAACTGACATAGATGGATCAAGTTAGACATAAAGGACGATTTAAACTTTGATCAGAATCATGGTGATGCTCGACCATAAGCCTCAGTGCGAAGTCGATGATATTATATCTACATATATATAACGTTCTGTGATGTTAAGACCAGGTTCTGCAGACATTGATTGCAGCTTATTCAGGGATATATATGGGATCATTTGCCTAATAGATTGGTTAGGGACGGCAGTGACGGGTTTTCTAGCTCATGCAATATAATTTTGTCAAGGTACGTACGCGACCAACTCGAGCTACTTCCGATCGGTATGACCGCATGATCGAGG
Source organism: Geum urbanum (assembly GCA_946800695.1). Taxonomy (NCBI): domain Eukaryota; kingdom Viridiplantae; phylum Streptophyta; class Magnoliopsida; order Rosales; family Rosaceae; genus Geum; species Geum urbanum. The sequence continues at coordinate 81,179,254 of OX326997.1, forward strand.
AAATGTCAGAGGGGATCGGTTTGAATCTTACGGCGGCAGATCATCAGCTGTACACGAACTGTGGGCAGGGCTGCAGGGGATATGATATACCATGTCTTTCTGTCTTCTATTCCATGTTTCTCTGGGGAATTATTGGCGGTGGGAAGAAGATAAAAGTAGACAAGGAGGTCATGGCGTTATGGCCTTATGGGATCGTCCATAATATATGTACTGCTCCCAGAGAGTTTGCAGGGAAAACAAGAGACTGCCTCTGCGAGTATTGCAATATTGTGGAAGGGATCTAGTACTGCTCTTGTCTCCTCCTAGGAGATGGGTTCACCGAGTTGCGCTACATTTTATTTTACTTCTTTATGCATGGGAAGCGGCTACTTTCGACGAATAGTTCATTGGCCAAAGGTTGATCGAGTGAATTTTGATCTTTTGAAATGTTAACGGCTCAGGACTATAAGAGTATCTTCCTACTCCAAATGGTAGAGATCTAACCTAATTTGTCCATGTCCATGAGCTTAAAACTAGCCACTTCAGACTAGAATTTGAAATCTTTGAGAGTTTCAAAAGTAGATGTAAAGAATTTGAGATGAGAATCATAACTGGTAAGGAAGAAAAATAGAACAATTGAGTGACCGGCCAAACAGCCACACTTTCTTCTACCATTGATTAAAAATAAGACAAATTATGTATACGTACAGCATCATTATTTTGAGGCTTTGCCTTGATTTGAGCTTTACCTACTACATTATAAGCATCTGTGTCTTCTGCTTACCATACAATACATTAGAAACATCAACATTGATCGACAGAATCGTGCCCCAAGAGCCGAGCCACCTATCACAGCTTCAGGTAAAAAGATGGAGGTATAGACAATAGTCACAATACTAAGAAATGTATACGGTCCTCTCTGATGCCAAATCAAGCAGTGTACGAAAGAACTGGTGAGGATACATGGGTGGATCCTCTGCTAGTGCCTGCAGAAAAGTCTTAACTGGTTAGAAGTTCCTACTTCGGAAGTAGTACTTCCTAGTAAGCGTTGAACGACTTGTCTGTGTGGCATTATCTGTGTGCTTTATGAAATGTAAAATCAGCACTCTCATTCTAAAGAGGACGAGACTCACCTGGTCATCCTATTAACAATGATTTTCAAGTTTCCTAGCTAAACTGAAATATTATATTTTTTTGGTGTTCTGGATCACCATTATTCCATTAAAATATTTTATTGTAACAAATATGTGGTACTGTAAATGCAATGAAGGACCAAAATTAGCCAATTCAATTTCCCCCAAAAGAAATATGTGTTTCCAAATTGTATACCTGATGAATCAGAACAGTGGAAGGCGTCATTCCGGGCACTGTATTGACCTCTATGACCAGCACCTACAAATAGTTGACAAAGGAATAATCAGAATTACATACACGATTTTTGGGAGATAGCATAAGGAAATTAAAAATATTTATTATAACAATAAAACAACATCCAAGTTGTGGATGGGGGCAACAGAGAAAACCTGCTAGTTTCCTTTCACAAGAAAAAGACTCCATATAAAGCTTAATAATTTAATATTGCTCATGTTTCAGCTTAAGAAAGAACAAAAGCTTACCTCTCCACTATCCACGTTGACAAAGGCATCAATTCTTGAAAATCCCTCTAATTCAAGAGTGTTTGCTATCATTTCTATATGGTGCTTACATTTCAGCAAGGCCTCGTGGCTGAATTAAGGAGGAGAAACGACATTAGAACAAAGATTCAACAGTGAAAAGTACCAAAGAAAGATTTATTTATTTAAACATGAGACCGGTTTCATGCATAAGGAAACATAATAAGCAACCTAGTCACCAAATTGGTGGCATGTTAATTGAAATCAAGAATGTCACTGAAATATCTAATCTCAAAATGTTACATACGGAATTTGTTTCGATACAGTTTCAAATACAAGTTTCATTTCTCTGTCAGGATGCAGAGGCATGGCATGCAAGAAGAGTGTTACGAGGAAAATATAAAGAAAAAGAAGAATGGAGAATGGACGGCAACACCAGCAAATAACCTGACTCAGTCTAACATATTGTGTATATATTGTTACATCAAACATTAAAGTAATAACTTGTTCCTCCCTAAACGATAACCTGTTAACAAAAAAAAACAATCTGAAAAGTCAAGTTGACAAACCTCATGATTGATGACGGAGGTGGAGTAAGATTGATGCCAGTCCCTCCTGGAAAGCAAGCAATTTATTATAAACTACATGTCAAGTTATGACCTCAAATGTGGAACAAAAAACAACAGAAAGAAAAACATCCAACCTTGAAATTTCTCTTCGAGAGATAAAATATCACCACCCTCCTTCACGGTGATACTAGGACTCAAAGAGTGCATTAATCCTTGTTTCCCAATAACACCAACAGTTATTTCGACCCATCTACTCTTCCCACTCCACATGAGGTTCTGTCCATCTTCATTTACAGACTTCGATGAAAAAATTATATCATCCGTTTCAATAAAAGGTTCAAAAATTAAGAGCTCTGGAGGAGGGTTTGGCATTTCGATCATTCCGTGGTCCTACAAACGAAATACGAGGATCAAAATCGGGAGGAAAAAAAACTTATTTTTTGTTTGTAAAACAAACATTATATATTTGAGTGATCTAAAGAGTTAAAAGGGTCACCTACTCATCCTACTGACATATTAACTCCAATGGATATACACTCTCATTAGAAGTGGGTGAAACAAACAAATAGTTCTAATGATCAAAGATTGGCTTGTCAATTATCTCAATCATATTCACAGTTACTTAAAGGCACCTATCCTTATTAAGATACAATCCAAGGAACACAAAACAGTTTACGTTTCTCAATTTCACCGATGCTATTTACTGTTTAAGCAAACATTGCACGTTAAATTTATGAAACAAAGTTGGTGAAACAATTTTTCCTCAAAAGAGAATGCCAAGAAAGTTACAGTAACATACATAATGAATCAAGATCATACTCTACCTTCGACAAACTATTAGGGGGTATCCGAAGGAAACAGTTCTCCAGTGCTTTTGCATATACCGAAAGGTCTTCATGACAGCTGCATACATAAACCAGAGAGAATGCATCAACACTTCACAGAAAAATGATATTGTGTGAAGAAAAGGAGTTTGTTGGTTGATGTAGACCATATCATGTAGAGCAAAAATAAAATTGGACAAACCTACCATAACCTTGCAACTCCAGTTGAGCATCCATCTCTTGCCGGTTTAACACAAAGAGTTTCACACTCAAGCTTGGAGGTCAATTCATGCCATACATTCGGTATTGGTGTGCTAAGTAGATCTTCTCTTCTTCTCACAGTTTTGCTTATAGTGAGAACTCCCAAGTCCGACAGCTGTTCATCACAAGAGATCAGAATGCTTTTCTATTGAGCATAACATGTGGGTCATATCAAACATAGAACATTTATATAAGTAATGGAAAGAAAGACCCAATTCTTCTTGTCGGACATGTAGTTGTGTATAATTAGCTTACATGTTTGAGAGCAACCGATGTTGCTACTTTGTCCATACAAATCTTTGAAGCCATAACACCAGGACCTTCAATTGATAGATGAAAATGATGGTCAGCAAAACGGCAATCCATACTGAGACAAGAAAATCTTTTATAACCAAGACTTGCTCTTAGAATAAACCTGTATGTGGAATCCCTTCAGCCTCCAACATAGACTGAAGTGTACCATCTTCACCAATGCCTCCATGCACTATAAATAAGTACAAAGCATCATAAGTACTTTCAATTTTGATTCTGATCTCCATGCAAAATTGTACTGAGGCTAGTCGCGTGCTTATATGTTCTTGATTCTGACCACTTTTGATCATAAAATTGATGTTTTAGAAACCAATGAAATGTCAGACCTGCCAAGGCCTAAGATTGAAAGGGTTTGTGTCTATGCTACTAATAACTAATTACGGAGAGAACCTGTTGAGAATGCGAATGGAGAAAGTTATCAGAACCATTTGATTTATTCTGTTACTAGCTAAAAGTAACCAACAATTTCTCTATCTGCAAAGATATGCATGACCTAATAAACTGACACTCACATGTGTCAGACACTAGAAATTATGTTGCATCGAGTATGATATACTGAGGCAATCTATAGGCTACTGCAATCACAACAATGGTTGGAAAAATTAAACCTGCAATAAATACTGTTGCCTTGATTTCCTTGGCAAGCTGGATCCACTCTTCAATAGAAAATTTGATAGGCAATTCGTCAGTAATATCAAATCCTGTAAACCAAGAATGTTTGTTGAAGCCTTCCATAAGATCATTAATAACTCTGTTCCGTAATTGAGATGTAAGTGCAGCTCGATCTGGTTCTATGGCTTCTACACATGCAGCAAGAACTTCCTCCGTGGTGTGTCTTAGTACAAGAGAATAACTGTAAATAAAGAAATCATGTTAACTTCTATAAAGCAAGACAGTATTGGAAAAGAGCATTTACTGTAGCCTTATGGTATGTACCAATTATCAAAAGATGGTGAAATCTAAGTTATGAGTAGCCTTGGAACTTCACTCTCAACCTAAAGTGCTATAATACATCAATGCTTTTGTGTGGCATTTTAGATATGCATCGTAGATGATACAGTATTAACTCAGATGTTGATAGACCTTCTAGATCATATGCAGAGTCAAAGGAAAACTCACTGGCTTATATATTGCAAGAAAATAAAATTTCTCTATTCCAAAAATATGACTTGTAGGTTTCCTGATTGATCACCACCAAGGGGAAACAAGACGACACCTCTAATTTTCTATGTCTTTGTCTCAAAAAAAATCCAGCTGAGGGAGGGAGGGAAAGGGGCACTTACGGTAATGACCAAACTGTTCTGGAAGTTGCATCGACTTCATTTTTGTCCTCATTAGGCCTTGATGAATAGCCATTTGAGGGGGATAGCAAGCACGGAAGTACTTCCAACTGCAGCCAGCAAGATAATTTAACTAAGATGCAATTGATTAAAAGCATCTAATACTTTAATTATAAAATATTATCTTTACAGTAAATTATTTATAGGTCCTTAACTAGATACTGAAGAAAAGAGACTCAAAAATGGAGCTGCTAAAACTCTTCAAACGTGAAATTGTAACATAAATGTAATGTTTCTCTTCCAACAAAAAAGCAATGTAACAAAATCATGCTTATACCACACCTCATACTGTTCCCTCATTTAGAATAGTTCCACACATCAACTTGAAATGTTAATCAATTTCCTGCCTTCTAATCATTACTCCCAAAATTATTAGCATCTTCCAAACTATTGAGCCATTATACATTTGTTGAATAAAGGTCCTCCACACCCCTGAATTTTGAATACTTACATCATCAAAAGCTTGCAAGTTGAGCCAAACATTTGTTCCGCTCATAAGAGATACTTGCCTCTCCGACGTGTCGCCTCCAAAAAGAACAAAAACTTTCTGAGTGCCTTCCCAATCGTCTTTAAGCAGAGGGGACTTTAATCTTCTGGGAAAGTTACTGGACCCATCACCACAAGATGAAAGATGCGGAAATCGCAAACAAGCATGATTAATGATGCTCCGAAGAATATTTGAATGAGAAAACCCAACCTGGATTCAAAAGTGATTTCAAGGAAACGTAGTAGCACTATAAAGAATTACTGTTACAGCTACTGTGTCAACGAGAAAAACAAATGCTCAATGTCATGAACAATAACTTTTGTTATTTTCATTACATGCTTTGGTTATTTGAACACATATCATGAGTTGTAATGATCAATGTAAATTTCATTTTTCTTTCTTCTAATTATGTCAGTATGCTTAAACATTGACAAGCCATCGGTCAAACTAACTATATGAAAATAGGTTCCATTGCAACAGATAACGGATGTACCTTTGAGGCTTGCTGAAATAAAAAGCTGGTTTGCTCCATACCACTAATCTGAAATATTAAACAAAGACAATATGAAATGTAAGAGGAACAAACACCTAGCATGCATACCATTGGGTGTGTAGACATTTCTCTTACCAGGTTGATGTCAGTATATAATAGTGTGCCCATCTCAGTCCTTCCATATTTGACATCTGGCGATGACGGTACAAAATTAGAATTAGGCAAAAACCATCCATCAATTCGAGCAAAGTCACGAAGGCCAAGCTTTTTGAATAACTGAGCTGCTCCATTTCGAATATTTTCAATGACATCAATAGGAAAACGAGGTGGAGTATGATACGCAACCTGCTTGGCATACATCGAATGAAGTTTAGAAAGGTAGTACAAGAGAATTTTCACCTTGCACAGTTAAAAGTCCTGAACCCTATCAAGTAAATACAAACATGCAGACATGCACACCAACACTCAAACTGATTTGGTAAGGATTTGAGGTCCACTTGGTTTACCTGTTGTGTTGGAAGATACTTCCTGCGGTAGTTGAAAATTGCATCCTTCTCTCTAACATCTACACTACCATGGAATTGGAGTTCCACCTGGTCATTTCAAAAAATTTATCTCAATCCAATTACTCATAATACAGTATCCTCATACCTAGTCGACCTACTACCAATGATAATAATGTCCAGTATACTTTAACCCACTATTTGTAATAATATAGAATGATCAGACAGAATAGTGGAGTAATTCATACCTCAGTTGGCAATAGTACAACAGGATGAGAATCTGTACCATACCCCACATCAAGAACAATTGCTGTAAATTCACTCCCTCCTTCAAGGAATATTTCAACGATGACTTTGGAATCAATTCCCTGTGAAATAAAAAAGATGGCTTGCTAAGTTTGTCGAGAGATTTTTAGAAAAATGGGTTCATGGCCAACATGGTCTAAAGTCATATAACTCATATAACCTCATATTCAACTAGAATGGTCCGAGTTTTCATTCCGAGGTTATTCTCAAAACAAATGGGATGGTAAGGGGGATAAGAGTAGAAATCCAAGAAAGAAATCTACCTCCGTGATAATTGCTTTAGCCTTGTTAAAAGAATCTGCCAAACCATATGCAACTGTAACACCAATGCTTGATCCTGCTCGTGCTGGTTTGACCTGGAACAAGTATTAAAGAGAGTATATATCTAAGCAGACATAACAAAAGATTATCACACTCACTGGAATTAATTTCATTATAAGTTTACAACCAGAAATATGCTTTTACCACAACTTTTCCTGAGTTCTGATCGAGTTGATTGCTTGCAAACCATTTTGACAGTTCAGATTCATCTGTTTCACTTCCCTGTAGGTTGTTCAAATAAGAGAAACTAGAGGATCAAATCCAAAATTAAATGACAACTAGGAACAGTTGCAAATAAGGTTGATAATTTACAAGTTTTACAAATAAGGGAAGTTTTACAAGTTTGATAATTTATTAGCACATAAATAAGGTTGAGATTATACCTGAACTAAACAACTGGATACAGTTACAAATCCTAGTCTGCTGAGCTCCAATGAGGCATCGTACTGCCATAAACTCAACACAGAAACAGTTAGTAACTTATTATCATCTTTTTCAATTTTCGACATTTAGTAACAATCACTCTCAATTACACATCTCATACCTTGTCAAATGCTTGACGACACTCATTTGATCCCGTCCCAACAAATGGAATGTTATACTTTTCCAAAACTTCCTGAAATATCACATAGAAAGATCTTAAAGAACGATAATTTCATACACGTCTCTCATCACGGTAACAAAGGCTACTACTATACTACACCTGAATGCCCCCATCTTCGCCAAACTGGCCATGTATGACCGGAAACACTATGTCCACATTGAGAGCAAGGTGTTCCGCAAATTCAGCCCAAGACTTGAAACTTTGAGCAAGTCTGCAGAATCATACATACACTTACCACGCTAAACTTACTCCTTCACTACAAATACACTCAATTGTGAAACTAATTTACAAACTTACGTTTCGAGTTTGAAATCAAAATCCGCTGGAGTGTTTGAGTATACCTGTAAATTTACAAACTCTATCAACCGGAAAAAAAATCCGGCAAACTTAACAATGTGTGGTCTCCGAAAACATACCTGAGCTGGAGATATTGCAAACGCATTGAGGCCAGAGTCAATGTAGTAACAACTCACATGTAAATCCTGTCCCTGATAAAACGACACAATTTTTAAATTTCCATTTTTAATCCACACAGAATTTTGATTTCTCAAATTGAAAGTAGTAAAACACTAAAAAAAGCATACTTACTTGTATATGATCAATTACTGATCTAGCAGAGTTGAGAGAGATTCCACGCTCGGCGGAGGGACCGCCGCAGACGACGCCGACTCTCAGAACCTTATGTACCTCCTCCTTCTCTACGACTCCCTCCACCACCGCCACATCCGCGGCGGCGCGTGCATTTCCGACGCCGAGGCTCCGCGCGGAGGAAGAGGTCAAGGTCTGCTTCAATTTCAACGGGTTGAAATTGGGAGGAGTGAGGATAAGCGGCCTCCGTGCTGAGGCGTCGTTTTGGTTGGTGGCGCGAAACAAGGCGAGGGTGGAGCCGAAAGCGACGGATTCCATCGGAGGAAGAGATGATCGGCGAGGTGTGAGTGAGTGAGTGAGTGAGTGAGGGAGGTGGAGTACGTGGTCATCGTTTTATTGGTTGGTTTTTTCGGTTTTAATTGTTTTTATTATTATTATTTTGTTAAAAGAATAGTTTCGGGCGGCAGAACAGTGCCTAAATTTGGACGGAGTGTGCGTCCGTCTCTGTGGCCGTTACTGCTTTGTCTTTTCTGCGTTACCTCATTTTTGTTGCTTCGTACGTTTTTTAATTGCACATTTGTCTCTTATTTTAACACTAACTAGAGTCAAACACAGCCTGTGCCGGGTATGATTTATCATACTATCTTGCAAAAAACAAATTGCAGATGAAAGTAGGGTTGGGCACGAATCAGAATAGTTCAGTTTGAGACAAAAATTACGATAATTTTATAATTTTTTAGTGGAATGGGTCGGTATGGCATGTGTTATTTTAAAAATAAATCCCAAGAATACCCGAATTTAAACGGAATTAGTTTGGTACTGATTCATTTCAGAATCCCTAAATTCTTTTTTGATAAGAAAAATAATGCAAGAGTATATCTATAAGTTCCAAAATAATTCTATAGAAGCATCTCAATAAGTTCATGATGTTCTCATATAGTAGTAATCATATATCCAATCGCATATATAGATACCCAGTTGCATAAATAAATATCTAATTACACACACACACACACACACACACATATATATATATCGATATAGAAGCAATTATATTTTCACCGATCCAATTGCATAACTGTTTTCCATTTACAAACTAAGAAAACAATAGTCAATGAGAACCTCTACGAAGTTGAGTTGATCAAAGTCGTCCATGAAACAGTGAAAGAGGTAAAAAAAACAGCAATGGAGAAGTGGGAAGAAAGTGAGATAGTAATACTGTAATACATTAATATATAGGGTTTAATTACGTTGGTATAATATTCGGGCCAAACCGGGATACTATTTACACTAAAAAGTAAACCCAAATTTCATCCCATTTTATTCAAACGGGCCGGGATGGGATGAACTTTAATATAAACCCGTACCATCCTTATGCAGGACGGTTCGGAACCAGGTTGGATCAAAAAATTTGGGACCAAGTGCCCAGCCCTAAATGAAAGTAGGGGTCATCATGGGCTGGGATGGGCCGGTCTCGGCCCTATATTTAAGGCTTAGGGCTGGGCTGAGCTTGGTCAACGGTCAACCATGACGAGGTTGGGTTGGGCTGAGCCGATGCCATAATTTTGAAGCCTTAGTCCGCCCATTAAGGCTAGGCCAAAAAGGTCGGCCTCTATGGCCCGAGCCAAGATTGGCTTAAATTGAGAAAAATTAATATATAAAAAGTTTGATGTATTGTTATTATTGATGTATGATATTTATTTTGAGTGTATATATATATATATATATATATATATATTTGTGTGAAGAGAACATTGAGGAAAATAAGAGGAGAAAATGAAAGTATCAAAAAAAAACATGATAATAATAATAAATTATATTATGTTTTCTAACAAAAATGGTCAAAATTGGCCGAATTAGACTTGACATCAAAGTCTTTGAAGTGATATAAATATATTTATATATTAATTACTTTCTTTATTTAAACAGAGTTTGAGCTTGACGGGACTTATGAGGCCAAGGTTGGGCTAGGCCGAAGAGGCTCAAATTAATGGGCTGGGACGAGAGGCTGGGCTGGGCTTTAAATGTATAGTACAGACTCTACCCTAATTCAAAAGAGGTTGGGCCGGGCCGGCTTCGATTAAGGCTGGGCTGGGCTTCGGCCCTAAAGACTGAACGGGTTAGAACGAGGCTCGAGGCTGAAGGGCCAAATGATGAGACCTAGATGAAAGCATCTTATCTGTAATAAACTAATAATTATGAAAGAGGTGTGTTGTTTCCCACTTTCACTTTATAAAATGTACTTTTGAAAATAATATTTTTGTTACCTAATAAATGAAATATTTATGGTACCTCGGTGTATGTCTTATTTTAATTAGATTAGAGTAGAAGTAGATATTCTTTAAATCCCTTATTTATATAGATAATGATTGTAACTGATTGTTTTATCTATTTGAGGATATTTATCAATGAATAAAGTATAATTTCAGTCTATTACGTATCTATTTACTTTTCTCCTTCAACACGTTATCATCAGCTTATGAGTTGATAGCCCTCAACCCTAACCCTAAATAAAAAAATTCCTAAACCTAAACACCTAACCTTCATCACTATTGTCAGAGCACCACCGCCTATCACCACTGAAATTCGTCTCCATGGTCGCTGGTTTTCTTCCGTCAACAACAACTCGCCGGAATCTCTCTTACTTCAATCAAACTTTTTATAATTTTTCATACCGAGCATAACACCCTCGAGGTAAAATTGATGTCTAAATTTCTTCGATTTAGAATTAGGTTACAAAATTTAATTACCGCAACACCTTAGATCTAGTCTAGATTTAGATTTATTATACCACGATTTACTTTTTATGCCCCAATTCCTATGGATTAATACATGTTGATGAAAAGTTTGATATTAGTGACAGTCATAGGGGGTCACGGTTATTGGTGAATATCATGGTTAATTTTGATTTTACATTGAAAATGGAAGTTGATAGTTGTGACTAATTATGAAAGTCAAGGTTTCTGGGCGTGGTATGAAGCCACCGATTTTTACATCGATTTTTGTGACCAAACATCATTAATCACAGTTCTTATTCTGGCCCTAAACTTGAGATTAGTGATCATAGTTTTTCGATCAGTACTAATTACATTGCTTGTCTCTTTTGTAGATGACATCAACAGAGTCGGCTAAGCCTGAGTTTGACATCCTTGATCTACAAGGAGAAGAATACCATTGTTGCGTATCCAATGTTGAGAATACTTTTCTCGATAAATATCTTACTGATACTATCCAACCACCACCACCACCTGGTAAAAATTTTGTGGCACCAACTCCTGAACAACTCCAGCTCAATTTGAGTTGCAAAGCTCAAGTCCTCATATTTTTGAGACAGAACATACACCCAGTTCTGAAAAAGCAGTACTTGCTAAAGAATGACCCCACGGATTTGTTGGCGAATTTACGAGAAATATTGAATAATGTGCATGACGCATAACTTCCAGAACTAGAAGAAATATGAGATTCAATCCGGTTATGGAATTATCAAAAGATTGATGCATTCAATCAAGGTATGTTAGATCTATGATCGAAGTTGAGTGTTTGAGGCGTTGTAAAGACCGATCAGGCTATGATCAAGAAGTTTTTAAGCACATTTTCTACTTCCATGAATACGTTCGCTCATAAATACCAAACGGATTATGAACACGAAAGAATAAGATCATTCACTGATCTCAAGAATGTGCTGGCCTAGAAAGAGAGGTATCCCAAGATTCTTTTCAACAACAATGTTAGATTAGCCGGTACAAAAAAAGCTCATGAGTCCAAAGACATTTTGGATAACAAGTATACATAAATGTGTGTTGCATCTACGTCTAGGATCACTAAAATTGAAACTCTTCAACATGAATTATCAACAAGTGAGAAGAAAAAAGTTGAAATTCAAGAAAAGTTTTTGTCTTTAAAAACCAAATGGAAATTAGAGAAATTTTGTCTTAAGAATAATGTCAAGAATCTTCAAAAGAACTTGGACACTAAAATCAGACTTGTATCTTCTTTAATAGAAGAAAAACTTGCTCTAGAATTCTCTATAGATGAATCTCAACAATAGTTTCAAAAGTTTAATTTAGGTTTATAAAATCTAACTAAAATTTTTTGGCTTGGTAAAACTGACAAGAATAAATCTGGTATTGGTTATGATAAGGGTGAAAACTCAAAATCAAAGAAACTTACAATATTTGTCAAAAGTCAAATTTATGAGTTTAGCAAGATTTCTTAACCTTTTGTCCCCACATGTAATCATCGTGGAGTTGTTGGCCACATAAGGCCACTGTGTAGAAAGCTGAAAATGAATCAAACTAATCCTCCGAATGATCATCAAAGTAGTTTGATCTCCTCATTTTAGTCTTCTTTGGAAAAGTCTCTCATAGATATTACTAGGATAACTAAGAGTCTTACTATCCCCTCAAACTTTAAACCAGAAAAGAAATCTGACTCGTTTCAAAAATAAAAGGGCCAATGATTATAAGCCTCTTCCCGCTTATCTAAAACCCTGGGATCTTTGTGGAAATAGTTCAGATAATGAAGTTCATGTGAGTAATTTTTCACGTGTCATTCTTTCACATAAATATGATAGCAAAATTGTTGCAATATGCAATGTTGTCTTCCCACTTTCTTCAAGAAAGCTAATTCATGGTATATGGATAGTGGATGCTCTAAGCATATGCTTCATGATTATGAATTTCCACAATGTGCATTTACTTTATTTTGTGATAATACAAGTGCCATAAACATCTCAAAGCTAGAATCATGTGTTACATTCTTGAACCAAGCATATTGAGATTGGGTATCATTTTATCAAAAGCTTAGTAGAAGAAAACTTGCTTGGGATGACTTTTATTCCAACTAAGAATCAATTAGCTGATTTGTTTACCAAACCATTTGACAACTTTTGTTTTGAAAGTCTACGAAAATCAATTGGTATTTGCTCCACCTTGTGTTGATTTCCCTTTTCAAACTGACATTTTTTTTTTTGAAAGACCATGATTTATATCCAACAATATACTTTTGAAAGACCCTGATTTATGAATACTCATATATCTAGTACCTTTTGATAATTTCATTATTTCAAAAAAAAAATATGAATGAATACTTTTTATTGTTTAGGTATGCATATACTTAGGGGGAGTACTCCTGTTTTGGACAAATCACCAAAATGTTTTACATATTGTTGTTTTCAAAGCAAAAGTTGTCAAGCCATGGATTTAAGCAAAAAAAAAAAATATATATATATATATATATATTCCCTAGATTTGTTTTCAGTACCTTGTTGTAACTTGATTGATGTTTTAAATTGCCCTTTTGAACCTACTTAGTTGGAATATACATCATCTCGTTATAAGTCAATTCCTTTTTGAACCATATGGTTTTGCTAACTCGGTTTCGACTTGATTATTTTGAAAAAGCTATGGGCTAGCTATTCCAGGTGGATCACTCTACTTATTTTTGAGCTAAGATATTTGTTTAAAAGGTATGGCCCATTTGGGTTTAAAGGTGGCTTATTTTGAGATAATTTTTTTTATCTCAATCATATACCATCTCGTTGTTCCCAATTCATCACCAATCACTTCTGTGTTGTACTCCGTTGTCATTCACCATACCTCTCACCTCTACCTCACTCTGATACTTCCATCTTCTCTCCTTAGCCTTATCTAGCTACATAAGCAATCAAATTTAGGGTCTCTCTCTCTCTCTCTCTCTCTCTCTCTCTCTCTCTCTCTCTCTCTCTCTCTCTCTCTCTCTCTCTCTCTCTCTCATTTTAGTTTATAAATGGCGAGAACCAAGAGAGCAAACATGCCCCTTTAGAAAACCATTCAACAATCACCTTGGTTTCACCCATCTTCCTCCATGGATCCTTCCAGTATTTTAGAGAGACTTTTTGTGACGACCCGACCCTTGTTGAAAAATAATTGGATAAATCAAGGAAGTACTCGATTAGCAAACCAAATTCGACTAATTCAGTCGAAAAACCGAATCAATAACTTGTTATGACGAAACAGTCGTAACGATGAAAGACAAATTCTAATTTCTCCGTCGGCCGCACTGCCACTGGTAGCAACCCCGTACCACCTCCCACCCACTGGGTCGATGAATCCTAAACACAAATTAAACCTCACGATTGTGTTCGTATCATGGATACAAACCTAACGACATATAACTCGACCAATATCGGAAATAAGTTTTCCAGTGATAATTTCCGTCCACGCGCCCTCATAGACGGCGGCGCGTGCCGACCACATGCTGCCACTGGCGACCACCGCCGGTAGCATCAAATGACACACCAAAAGAAAGCTCGTGAAGAGCCCAACAATAAACTCTAAAGGACACTAAGCAGATTCTGAGGTGTTTGGCCAAAATTGGCCCCGAAATCCCACGGCCGAAAATTGGATTCCGGTTCTGATCTCTACTGTAGAACCATTTCGAAGCTCGAGGTTGAACCTAATCGACTCACGACGAGGCAGGGAGCAAAACCCCTATCACCCAGCCGCCGAATAACACTGGCTCCGCTGAGTACAGCGGAGGCCGAAACGAACCCAATCAAAATCATTCGATTCCAAATTCAATTGGTGAAAAACCTGCAAATTCAATCCATACAAGTAAAAACAAGCCATAAAGAGGTTCTCATGACCTCAATTGATACCTAAATTGGCCAAAAATAGTGTCAGCAATGGCAAACCTAAAACTACCTGAAAACCTTAGCTTTTCTCGTTGTGAATTCACCCTTCTCTGGCCTTATCGCCATCAATTGAACTCAGAAATGGGTAGAGGACATCGAGCCAAACCGAAAGGGATTGGTCTCAAGTTCAGAAGTGGTCAGACGACGTGGTGCCGCCAGAGCACCGCCCCACCGCCTCTTGTCTCTCTCTCTCTCTCCACGGGAGAGGAAGTTGACCAAAGTCAACCCTCACCCAAAACTTATTCCTTACCCAAAATGGAAATCACCTCTTTATATACTATTTCTATTTATGGTAAATCGGTAATAACTTTACGACAAACTTTCATCATCAGTAACTTCTTGGTCGTAACTCTGTTTTCGGCATTCTCGCGTCTACGAATTCGTATTGACAAATACTACAATTTTCACTTGAAGTTAAACGAATTTGACAATTCAATAAAAAGTCAACCTGAGATACCTCAAAACTTACGAATGGTAAAAATCTTTTACCGCGATCACTAAAATGAACTCGAATTATACGTAAATATTAACAATTATAAAAATATCAGGATTTCACACTTTTGATTATGATCCCTCTGAAGCACATGGTCGCACTCCAAGTCCCATCGCCCACTGAATCCTCCATCTCTTCCAAGGAAACCGAAACCAATGATGATTGATGGGCAGTTCCCAGTGCTCTGACAAAGCTCGCCACTACCCACGGTGGTAAAGCCATCTCGGCCGATTCCAAGAAACGCAAAGCCATAGACAACGATGATGAAACTTTGGCGGCAAAAGTTTTGAAAGTGTCATCAACACCTCGTGCTGAGTCACCAATTGCCAACAAAAATCAAGGCAATCAGGGATAGCAATTTGCTCAGCCATCCCCATTTACTCAGCCAAACCCTAATAGGTTTCCTCTCCAACCACCGAGTGCTCGCCGTGTCAAGCAAACTGAGAGGAAAAAGGTTGAAGTCAACCGCATTCTTCTCAATAACAATGATATGCCAGCCGATACAAATAAAGCTCATGAGACATACAACACTGGTGGGAATGCACGTAGGGAAAAGAAGAACGATCGTTTTAAGCCTTACAACAACAATGGTGGTAGAGTAGGGCGTGCCAGAGGTCGTGGTAGAGGGTATAAATTCTTCAAATTCTGCTTCTACAAGCTTGTTATCTTGCTATAAGTGTGGTTCTACCAAGCATATGTACAAACAGTGTCGTACACCTAAGGATATCCAGAATGCCTACAAGATGTGCAAACAATATCTGGCACATGAGACTAACTTCACCGAAGACTATGAGATGGAATATTATGGTGAAGCCAATCTTAGTGTACTAGATGACACAAATGCAAGTCTAGAGACTGGAATTTTTGAATAGTCTATGTATTAAGCTCATATCTCTGCTATATAATCAAGTTTACGATTATTGACATATCTTAAATTGGACAAAACATGAATTAGAAGGCTCAAAATAAGTGGAGATTGAAGATAGATATCATCAATGTTACACCATAATGACTTCATTGACTCAGGTAAGAGCATGCATATGTACTTCACTATTTTTCACTGAGGATACTGTTAGGTTTCCTATCCCTACGTTTATGCCTTGACAGTTTATAGGTTTGGTTTTATCAAGGCACCGTATATATTTGTAAACCATTTTTCAAACATATCTCTGGTCATTAGTAATACGTAAAATGTGTTTAGCTTTTACAGAAAAATAAAGTTTCCTCCCTTGATTTAGGGAAGATCTTTTTTAAGAGTAAAAATGTTTTGTGTGATCACCGAGTTGTTTCCCTTGGCTTAGAATAAGCCATGTTTTGGGAAGATCTTTTTAATCTTATGAAAAAACTTTGTGTGGTCCTCAAGTCTTGATACTTGGCTAGGAACATTTAGGCCATGACATATAAACGCTTAATTTAGTCTATATAAAGACCAAGCTTCCATGACTACGTTGGTTGTGAAAATTGCATTGTTCATTTTCTTAAAACAGAGTCTAAGCTTGTAATTTGTCTTTTTGGTGTGCTTTATGTTTTAGAGTTTTCACATAAAAAGATTTAAACTCATACACACTCATCTTGCATACCATAAGGTCCTTGTGGTAGGAGCAAGCAACCCGAAGCTATTTCCAAGAGAATTAGTTGTGTGATAACTAAGTTACTTTGTAAAAGTTTTTGTATCTTTCATTTGTAAAACTCTTAGAGACAAGGTGGAGTATAGTTCTTAGTCTAGCGTGTGAGTCTAGATAGGATAGCACTGTTTCCTTACTATTATTGAAACTATAGTCTTATAAGAAGTGTTGTCACATATTGGAAAAGTTTGGCCTTCAAGAGTAAGAGCCATGCAGCTTTCATCCCTGATTGCAGGGTTTCTGCGAGTAAAAAATATACTTGTGTTATTTGTCTCCTTTACTTCTAACACTTTTTATTTACTTTGGTTCATAAGCTTATCATGATAGTCTACATATAGCTATCTCAGATAACTAATAATGACAGTTTTGAGAAAAAGTCTTTAAGGTCCTATTCACCCCTTCTCTGGAACCTTATTGTAGAAGATGACATAAAAGCAAGTCTAGAGACTGCAGTTTTTGAATAGTCCATGTATTAGGCTCATCTCTATGTTATGTAATCAAGTTTTGTTTTGTATTTGACTGTATTTTTAGTCATGGTTTGAGACTTTTTTTGAAGTCTTAGTTTTTGGAATAAGACAATCTTTGAGGTAAGTTTTTGTGTTGGCATATTAATAAATTTATTCCTTTCAGTATATAAAAAAAATATTAAGAATAGTTATTTTCATACATATTACTTGAATGGTTCGAAACATACAATATTCTATATATGGCACTATGACACCAAAATACCATAAAAACAAGACAAAAGAGAGGATGGTTTGATCTCAGAGAATTTTTTGACACGTTAAATGGAATCTCCTGGATTGATTTTGGCACTTTTTGGACCCGTCGAAAATTTTGCCTAGTTTTCTTTCGACCCGTCGAAAGCATGTCCTCCGATCACATACAAGCATCTTTGACTCGTCGAAGCTTCATCTCAACATGTCGAAGGCTATCTACTATCTTGATTTTGTCCAATTTTTGACCCGTCGAAGTAAATTTTTGACCCGTCAAAAAATGATATTGGAAAATCATATTGGTTTTAAGTTTTTTTTTTCGACCAATTGAGAAATTTTCTCGACCCGTCAAAGAGGTTTTTGTAGACATGATTCCAATTATTTTCCACCCATCGAGTGGATTATCTCGACCCGTCGAGGTTCATAACCGAATTTGGTGTTTTTGATGTGTTTTTACTTTGATTTTGTCGAAAAATAAAGGTTTAGAAAAAAAAATGAAAATTTTCTTCAGGTCTATCAAACCCTTTGAAAAATTGAGGCGTCTTTCAGACCCTCTCGTATTTCTACGCCTAGTATTTTACATCAGATGTGGTTATACATCAGATTTTGGCTGTTTATATGATCAGCACTCTAATCAAACATTGCTAAGTTTTAAAAATATTTGTGCCAACGGTTTTCAATTGGTATAGTAATGAGAACGAAAAAAAAGTTTTATGTGCAATCTTCATTGAATGCTACCAACGGCGCAATCTGGAGAGGTTTATGATGATTTGTAGTGGTACTACGGTTCAGATTATCTAATATAATACAGTCACTCATACTTCTATGTGTGACTTTGCCTTGTATAAGATTTTGCATTATGATGATCAAAATATTGAGAAATTCTTATGGTCATCTGTTCTTAAAAGCAAGGAAGTATGTGGGAGTACTTAAACCATAGTTTTAGATGAGGGGACTGAGATTACTCCACTCGGTTTAGGCTTGATTTCCAAGACAAGCGCAACTCAATCCCGTGCGGTGTTCCCACCGGATGTCTTTATGGAAAAATTCAATGCACATCGCTCGGTTTCAAAGCTTGTTCATAGCATGTAATGTTGTGTACAGACATGACCTTCATTTGATGTAGACACAACTTCCATTCCTCCACAGATTCTAAGAATATATTTGTAGACCAGTCAAACCGGTATGCGGACTATGTTATGATTTTGGTTGCTGCATCGACGCGTTTGTCACATGTCACTTTGCTATCCACAAGGAATGTTGCATTTGTAAAACTTCTAACACATATTATTAAGCTTCGAACTCACCACCCAAACACACAATCAGGTTGATTAGATTGTATGGTGCATGAGATTTTACATAAATTTTTTTTGATGATTAATGCATGTCAGTTGGGATTGACCTTGAACATCTTGTCCCTCATGTTCATTCATAGAATGGTTTAGCAAAAGTACAAATCAAGTGGTTACAACTTGTGGCCAAAGCTATGGAAATTCAAACTAATTTACTGGTATATGCTTGGGGATATGCAGTGGTGCATGCAACTATGCTTATTCGCTTGAGACCTATAACACGCCAACCATTCAATGCATACCAGTTGATAACTAGGTATGAGCCTAACATTTCATATATACACATCTTTGGTTGCACAATGTATGTGCCAATTACACCTCCACAATGTATTAAAATGGGTCATCAACGTCGTTTAGGTATTTAAGTTGGTCATGAATCTCCAACAATTTTCCGTTATTTAGAACCTTTGACAGAAAATCTCCTTACTACTAGTTTTGCAGATTATCACTATGATGAGACATACTTTCTGTCATTAAGGGGAAATAGGAATGGTCACATTCTGGTTAAATGTTGGACATTGACGTAGTATATCCCTTATTATATCTTATCATGATCCCCGCACATCTCAGTATGAGATTGAAATACAATGTATTCTTGACCTTCTGAAAGTAGCTGATTCGATGCCTTACTCCTTTACTAATATATCGAGAAAGAGATGAGATCGGTTATAGATGCTGCAAATTCTGCAAGGTTAAAAGTCCCTGGACTTGGGCAAGTTAACGCAACACTCGGGCAAGGTAGTGTTTCTCTTGCCTATAGTGGGGGTGTAGTGTTGGTCAAAATCCACTGAGGATATGCCAATGAAAAATGCAAGCTATCAAGGCACAACCATTCATCATCAACACATGAAATTCTTTATAACTGCAATTGTGTCTAAAAGCCAACATTGATAAACATTGGGGGAAGCCTCAGGGTCAATGATGTATGTCAATAAACAAAGAAATCTCACTAAGTTAAACAAATGCTAGCGGTTTTATGGATAGTTCTTCCATGGTTATGGAAAGTTACAATCTAGGAAGAACTAGACTCTCTTACAAAAGGCAATGAAAGGACCCGACCCCTAATTAAGCCCTAACAACTCTGCTAACTTTAGTTACTACTCAAAAATTTAAAAATCCAAGTAGGGATCCAAAACTCAAAAGTCACGAAATAAAGAAAATTTTCACATAATGATTCACTACAAAAGTAAAAGATAGACAAATATTTTCGACATCAGAGCAGCTAGACAATTTAAGCTGACTACGCAAACTAAATACTAACTCGTAGGATCAACCATGGATCGACTCACTGGAATCCAACCATCACAGATCCCTACAAATAACACATCAAACAAAAGCTCATTCCGAGCCCAACAACATTCATGCATAACACTAAGTCAAAATCAAACTGGAAAACGTCGAAAATCCTCTTTGAAATCCGAAACCCTCGTCGAAAAATCAAGTCGACCGATTGTCGGCGTCAGGCCACGACATGACCCGAAATTAGTCGGGTCGACTCGTGGAGGAATAGGATACAAAACCTCCAACCATGTGCCACCCAACTCCGGCCGTAGCGTCGCCGTCGTCGTCGACTAAAATCAAGATGAAACCCTTGATTTTTAGATTTCCAGCTTCAATTGATGCGAATTAGATGTTGAAACGTTGGGGAAATGGAAGAGGAAGCTGAGACGAAAGTTTTGACACCAAGGCCTACCAATTTGGTGGCCGATCGGAGATGGTTCACCGACAATACTTCACTGGGAAAATGGGTCAAGGAGAGAGAATGATAACGGGGTTGACCAAGTGTTAACCCCGAATTGACCAAAAAGGAAAGTCTCTAACTTTTCAAAATTGGAAAGTGGGTATTTATATCTCGAAACTTACTGAAATGTAAAAATTCCCGACAAACTCCGATCGACCAAACTTTTTTATCGTAACTCCAATTTTAACATTTGACATATCAATGTACTCAGCTCGAAGAGCTTGAAAATAATTTCCTTTACAACTTCCAAAAAGAATAAAAGTCCAAAAAGTTAAAACTTATAAAAAATCGATTTTAATGACGACAAATCTCGATAAAATTAATATATAGCGATTAGTTTGATAAATAACTCGACTAACGAATATTAAGTCGGTAACTTTGGTTCGGGTCATTACAGGCAAGTTTTTGGTCAGGTAGTGCTATGACCACCGAATGGTAAGCCTGTTAGACACAAATGATTCTTTGTTTGGAAGCACAATAAGAAGATTTTGTAGCGCAAGGATTTTCTCAATGCCCTAGTATTGGTTATAAGGAGATGTATTCTCTAGTTATGGACATCATTACTTTCCACTACTTTAGCAGTTTGGTAGTGTCTGAAAATCTTGAGTATGTAGCTAATGGATGTGGTTACAACATATACTTGTGGAGATCTTGATTTAGAGATATACATGAGAGTTTAGAATGGTTATACCCAATTCAAGTGACTCTAAATCACGAAGTGCTCACGTATTCAAATTGAGATGTTTACTACTCTAAGTGACTACTTGATTGGGAAGAGATACAAGAATGATAAGTTATACCCATGCTTGTTCATTAGATGAACAAGTTGTTTGAGATGACAAACCTTCATAGGAATCGATTTTGGCTCGGTTTTGAGATGGAACATCAAGTTGGTTGAATTCTTATTCACACGTTTGCTTATGTTTAAATCAGGCAATGGACAAAGCACACCATTTTAGCACATTAATGGTTATTCGCAGTCTGGAACCCTAAAAAAATCATTTCATTTGAATGATGATGATGATGAACTTTTGAAGTTGAGATTTTATATCTTAGTGTGGTTGGAGCTTGGTTATATATAGCTTCATACACACATACAGACATTGTCTTCTCGGTATGTGCCTAAGCAAATTCATTAGATTGGAGTAGAACATAACTTCAGGTAGTTGAAGAGATATAGTGACTTGGGCTTATTCTTTCCCTACAAAGAAACTAGAGAGAAATGTGAAATTCTGAGAAAAGAAATGGTTGAAATGTAGCTTTCAAATTCTGGGATTTTTGACCTGTCAAGTGGTCCTCTCCACCCGTCGAATGGATTCCCCTAGATTGACCAGAGTATGTCCCTCGATCTGTCGAGTGAAACCTTAGACCCATCGAAGATTGCTCCGGTTGCAAGCACTATACCTTAATTTAGTATGGTCCCCTACTCAAAAAGACCATGTGATGTCTTGATTGGTTTTACTGATGCTGGTTATCTCTCTAACTCACATAAAGAATTTTTCCAAACATGTTATGTATTAACCATAGGGAATACAATGATTTCTTGGAAATCAATAAAGCAAATCATTGTTACTACTTCCTCGAATCATTATGAGATTATTGTTTTGCATGAAGTGGTTAAAGAGTGTGTCTGCCTTAGGTCAGTTATACACCACATTTGAGGGTCTAGTGGATTACCATCTACTGTTACAACACCAACTTGCATATTATAGGACAATGCGGCTTGCATTGAATGAAGTTGGGTTACATTAAGGGTGGTCATACTAAACACATGAAAGGACCCAACCCCGATTCAGTTACCTAAATCGGAATCGAACCCCTTCTGAAAATACGAACCAACAAAAAATTTTCAAAATTTCGGCAAAGTTTCGTTACTAACGTAGAATTGCATAACCTGCACCCTGAAAATAACACTTCGTCCTATGCCACAAAAGCCAAACCGTGGGCACCAATCCCATCCGGATTTCTCAACATCAATATATGAATCATAAACAGTAAACAGTACTGTAGTGTGTATATATATATATCTGAGAAAATCCGTATAAACAAGTATCAGAATGTATCAGAGAGACCTCTAAAGTAAAATATATACAATATACACATCAGTAGGTGAAACAAGAACCTACTGGAAAGCACAGGTAACTCTGATCACTAACCTCCAAACCGCGACGTGAAAACACCAAAACCTGAACTGCAACTGGGCACGGAAACCGAAAAGCCCAGGGGAAAGACATGAAACACGTTAGAGTGAGTGGACGAAAATAAATGTCTTTCACCAGTTGATATATATGTTTAAAATAACATATGCGAGTCCAGGTAAATAAAAACAATAAGTACACGAGATAAAACCATAATCCTCCAGCGTACTGAGCATGCAAGTAAAAATCCCACGGGGTCACTCATGGACACGTCCGTGCTAGTACAGTTCGAATCACGGGATCCCAGACCCACACGTGATTCTAAGACAAAAATAACCTCGATTCCGGGGATACGCCCCTCACCGGTCAGGTTGGGGAAACGCCCCTCCTGGCGGCCTACCATCGGGGATCAACCGAGAGGCAAAATGTATCGATACAACAATGTAACTATAGCATATAAATGTATGTATATTCGTATACGTATATCTGTATAAGTATAATCGTATAATCGTAAAAACACATGCTCATGTAATTCGTAATCTCAATACGCATGCTCAAGTGCAAAAATCATATAAAAGACTCGCAAGAATTCCGTGAAAAGAAATTGTCCACTCACAGGTGAGCAAAACGCGCACTCGCGCTAATCTCGAGGACTGGCGGAAGATCCCTCGCCAGAAGCACGGTCACGATCTCGATCTCGATCTCCTGAATATTCACAAAAATATAACTGATCAAAATCATAGTCCACAACCCTGAACTGAACCACGAAAACCAACCGTTCCCGGAAATATGCAATGCAGTACAAAATGAATAACGGAAATTCCGAAATCCCAACTCGAAACCTCGACTGAAAATCAGCTAACCAAATCAACCCGAAAACCTCTGGACGATAACCAGGGCGCGATTACGACAAAAATGACATTAATTTTACCAAAATCTGAAAAAGTCAACTCCTCCGCCGTTGACCGCTGCCGCCGGCGGCGGCGCGCCCTCAACGGCGAGATTCACCGGCGGAGAAATTCCAGAATTAAAGCCCATCTCAAGCCGAGTCACTTCCATAACTACACCCAACCTCAATTTGAAGTCCAACGCCATCAATTTCATCCAAATTCACATCGGAATTCCACATCGGAACCTAATCGAGTTCACCCTCAAACACAACCTCGTCCCAAACCATTTACCTAGGGAGTATCACCGAGGTGTGGGGAGCAAAACCCCCAACAACCCAACCTCAAAACCTCACCGGAATCCTACCACCCATCACCGGCGACCAAACCATATCGGCCCCGATTCGAACTCACAATAAACACAACCAATTCCAATAAACTCAAGTACAAAACGAAAGAGGAACTCAAGGGGATTCGAAGGATACCCTCAGCCTGGCCGGAGGTGGTCGGAGAAGTCGGGTCGGCCGACGAGTTGAACCGGGTCGCGCTCTCCTTCACGGGTCAACGGCTACTTTCCAATTTTGGAAAGTCAACAGGTGGTCAACGCTCGGTCAAAGCTCAAAACTGCCATTTTCGACTAATTCTCGACTATTCCGATATTTATACTCGCGTCTCGGGTCGATCGACGATTCGAAATGGATAACCATCACAATTCGGATAAACTCAAAACAATCGGATAAACTCGTCGGAAACTGAAACTTCGAATAATCATAAAATATTCCTCGGTTATCGGAAAAATCTTCCGGAACTGCCCACGAGCTCGAAATCATGTACTCTACAACTTCCGTGAAAACACCCAAGTCAAATTCTCAACCAAAAACATAGTCGCGAATAGAGTCGACAAACCACATATACGACGTAAAACCGCGACTAAACTCAATCTCGAGAATCGTGCCGAATACGCAACAGATTCTGGTTCGGGTCATCACACACATTTCGCTGAAGTACTCCTATAAGCCACAACAACAAAGGTTATTGAATATCCGTGTAAACCGGATTGGTTTAGTGGATAATATTACGAACTTGTTCACCAAATCACTTCCAAAATCTATATTTGTGAAACATGTGACACGCATTGGAATGCAAAGATTATCTGAACTTTGAGATTGAATTACTGATCAATGGGAGTTCATTTCATAGACATCGAGGAAGTCTATATCACATGTGGTTATTTTTGTAGTTGATGCGTTGTACTCATTTTTTCTTAGACCAAGCTTTTGTTTTACCCATGAGATTTTTTTTTGCTTGGCAAGTTTGTTAGTGAGACAATAGTTTATAGATCATACATTAGGATCGCGACACAAGGGGGAGTGTTCAAGGAGAAATATTCTTGGTATCTCAGTATGTGTCTTATCCTAATTAGAGTAGATGTAGATACTCTCTCAATCCCTGATTTATAGGGATAATAATTGTAGCATATTGTAATGCATATTTAAAGTCATTTATCAATTAATAAAGTATAGTTTCAGTTTATTGCGTATCTATTTACTTTTTTCCTTTATAAATATTTATGTGTGTATTTTTTTTGGTGTCATTTTCTTTTGTCTTCTCTCAGCACACAACACAACACCCTCTATTTCATTTTTAACATGGAGTGACAAAAATGATAAACTAAGGTAAATTTAATGACCAAAATGATAGACGAAGATGTTCTTGAATAACTAGATTAATATATGTCATATTTGAATGACCAGAATGTAACATATCAATACTTAATACTTAAGTGACTATATGAGCAATTTTTTTTTGAAATAAGGGCTTGCGACAACTCTTAAGTTTCGATTAATGAAATGGTAGAATACTAGGAGGGATAAAAAAATTTAAACCTCATACAAAGAGAAACACCCGAAATACTATCAGGCGACTCAATTACAATGTATCATAAACTGCACCACTTAGCAAAGAGTGCATCATTGGATACTCTATTTGCTTTACAAATAGGTGACATATATAGTCGCAGAAAGATAACACGCCTATGGCGATGCATCAATTCACTTTGAATAACTTTCCCACGATGCCGTCGAATGGAACTTGCGTCGGCACTACATTTTATCCTACCACTAGGAGTGTGCGCCCAAGCAATTATAGTTCTTTACTTGTTCGACGGCCCTAGCCTTGACGAGGGCAGCATGTGGTCTCACTGACGTTCGTTTGTGGGTTCAGTCGGACGAGATTTGTCCTTTAGCCTGGTTATGGGCAATGGTAGAGGCTCAAGTAGTGACAGGTTGTGGTTCAATCTACTTTCACCACTTATTTGCGGTAGTAGTATGGAGGAAATTAGTAGGCGTGGTTGGAGTAAGTGGGAAGGTTTGGGCTACCCCCAGTTAGATCAGATCGCCTCCTTCAGTCAAGCGTCGGTGACAACAAAGAGAGTTTGGTCGGGGCTTGGAGTTCGTCGAACTTTAGTTTTGACTACTCAGCTTTGGTTAAACAATGGTGTTCATGGGTTTGGAGGCCGAAGGTGGGTGGTGAAATACCATGGAGCGCGATCCAGATCTAATTTTTTTGGTGGTGCTTTGTTGATGACGGGAGGAAATTTCAGTTGTTAGAGTGCGGGAAAGAGACGGAGGGTGGGTTGCAGACAGATCTTGGTAAGAAGGTGGGTTGGGCCTTTTCTTTACTGCTGCTTGGACTCTAGTATTGGGCATGGGTTAAAACTTTATGTCCTTTTTATTTTGAGTTTAAAAATTTAACCTTTAGTTATTTAGTTTTTGTGCTTTTCGTATTTTTATTTAGAATAAACCAATATCCTTTTGAGGTTAGCAGAAGTAGGCTTTGTCCCGAGTTGTGCACCCTTGGTGCCTTATCTGCTCTCTCTCTCTCTCTCTCTCTCTCTCTCTCTCTCTCTCTCTCTCTCTCTCTCTCTCTCTCTCTCTCTCTCTCTCTCCCTCCCTCCCTCTCTCTCTCTCTCGCTCCCTCCCTCCCTCCCTCCCTCCCTCCCTCCCTCCCCCTCTCCCCCTCCCTCTCCCTCTCCCTCCCCCTCCCTCTCCCTCCCCAGTAAACTAAAATAAAATCATATATGAGCTATTTTTTATAGAGTAAAATATCTCAATCATGTCTGAACTTAGTTGTCTAAGTTGCCAAACTTACAAAATTATTAATATGATATCTAGATTTTATTTTTGTTATAAAACTAGGGCGTTCGTCAAATTTTACTTTTTATGAAGACTGGATTTACCCAGCCGTACCGAATTAATTAAAGAACTAGTACCAACTCAATTAGCTAAGTTGTTTTTCTGCTGGCCGATATGAGCTAGAACCTCAAGAACGATACATTTTTCTCATTTGCAGTAACTCAACTAATTAAGGTTACAAGGAATCTCAAACAAAATTGGTGTACGTATCATGAACTATATATAGTGTCGAAATTATTAATCTGATTACTCTCTGTCATGTTGTTTTCCCGAAAACCATGCCACCTCAATTATCTGGAAATCTTTGAACCAAAGGGACCACGACCACGATCACATGATACTCGATGTGAATATATAGTTACTGGCCGGATGGTTATGACTTATGAGCCACTAAGTCGATCACAGTCGGGTTCTTGGTAATTTGGTGGTTGCATGTCTTTGCTATTCGATCTATCGTAGTCATGCATGGAAGGCAGACTTAGCATCAACTTTATCGATCTGAAAGATTTTGTAACATGTGCTTTTCGAAGGGTTTATGAAAACGACCACATGCTCTTATTATAGTCATATGTTTCCAGATCCAGGTATATATATGCTAATGACTTTTCTCCAGAACACTTTTCTGGTCTCACATTCATTTGGTCTTCTGTTTCTTCTTTCATGCAAGTTCCTACTTTCCAATTAGCTGGAGGTTTGGAGCTATGTACGTATCTCGTTTTCTACCATCAACAGTTAGGGATCGACTTCGAAAAAGTGTGAGATCTATATGTTGAGATATAGCTAGATCAAATGTGAAACATGCATGTATGGTTAATGGTCGATCATATCCAAAGTTTGATTAACTGAGACTGATCGATGTGCTGCTTCGATCACATTAATCACCAAGAGTTCGATTTATTTCTTCCTGGTTGATGGAATTGATTAGGCCTCATCATGTGATTCACGGGCCTTCGAGGCCCTGTAGAAGAGTGTAAGGTTCAAGTTCGGCTAAAAAAACACGCAATAGGCCCAGTCCGTCAGCTCATAGGTCAAGCTTGGCTTAGTGTCTCAAGTTCGGCCTGGTTCGTAGGTCCGGCTTGGCCCGAAAATCGCCTTGTATTTTAATTTATAATATTTAATATATGAATTATAATTTATACTTATATTAAAAAAATTGCAATAAGGAAACAATTAATGTTGTAATCTCTGTACTAGTTCAATCTTCTCTTTATATAAGGACACAAAATTAAGGAAATAATTAAGACTATAACAAATTACTAGTTTAATCTTTTCTTTATATATGAAAAAAATTCTTCTACAATACCTAAATTTATCTGATTCTATCAACTTAATATCTGAACTTGAAAACGTATTAATCTCATACCTGGACTTAAAAAATGGTATCTTCGTGATTCCTGAAACCAATCTTTCATCCATCTCATCTTTGTTACTTTTGATGACGTGACAAAATGAATTTTCAAATCCGAAGTTAAAATACCAATTTACCCTGTCATCATCATCATTTTATTTTATTTTTCATTTAGTTTTTATTTTAAAATTTGATTGGTCGAACCCGACCCGGATCTGTATTCCCGACCCGGTTATGCTTTTTTATTATTATTATTTTGACAGGTCGGCGTTGCTCTCGAAGAAACCGGAGGAGAAGTCACCGGCGGCGGAGAGTTTGAGCTTGTCGAAGGTGAAGACCGGTTTAACGAGGTGGGATTTGAGGGCTGACTGGATCTGCACTTTTGTTTTCTGGTCAAGGACGGTGGCGATTGCAGGTACCGAAGACTAGTGTCGACGACTCCAACGGGGAGATCCGCTCCGAAGAAGACTAGTTTCGTGGTTGCTGCTGTCGAGAAGCTAATGCTCGGTTGCACCAGGACCACTACCAATGCTCCCGCCGCCGCGGCTTCACCTCTCTTCTCCGTCGTCTCCGGGTCGGGTTCGGTTCCGGAGTCGAATGTGTTGATAAGAGATTGGGAATTGGGCTAGAAATTGAGCCCAGAGGAAGCGAAGCAGTTGTTTTCGATGGAGTTTGGGTCGGAGGTTTCAAAAGGGATTCTTGCGCAGTGAACTGTGTTCTTATTCCCTAATGCAATTTAATTTGCATATTTGTCAGTAAGTTTTCAAAAAAAAAGAAAGTAGTAGACACATGTTTGCTCGGTTGAATTTGCTACACAGTTTTAATTGCTTGATATATGAATTTGATCAAGAACTACAATGGGTGAGGAACCCAGAACCAGCAGCCACTTGAAGGCTTGCACAGCTGCACCATGGCATAAACTCCTCCACAGTGCAGGGATTGCGGTCGAACTGAGGCCGTGGACGAGTTGACTCGGAGCCGAGTTGGTGTTTAAGAATTAAAAAGTAAAAATAAAAAAATAAATGAAAAATGAGAACCCACTGAAAAATGAAAAATGAGACCACCATGAAAAAATAAAAAAAATTATAAAAATACATATTTGAAATTACTCATTTATCTTTTAAATTTAAAAATTTTGTATGACACGTCATCTCAATAGATAGAGATTGACGAAAAATTAGTTCTAGATACCACTAAGATACGATTTTTTAAGTCCAGGTATAAGATTAATACTTTTTAAGGTTTAAATATCAAGTTGATAGGGCCAGGTAAATCGAGGTACCATGGAATAATTTTTTTTTTTATATATGTAGTCACTCTTTAAAGTGAAAACAAACTTTAGTGTTTGTTTTTCTTCATACTACACTTTTCCTGTTTTTCTTCTAACAACGTCACTTAAAACATAGACATTTTGTTCAAAAATAGACCTGAAAACTATTTTGGCTCATCGAATTTGATAATTTTCACTAACAGTATTACATAAATTTTAGCTATACTTCAATGAATGCTTAAATTTGATTGGTCAATTTTTAATAAATCATTAAATATATGTAATTATTAATTAAATACGCAACATAAAAGGAAACCATTGATAACATTTATGTTTATTCTCATCACCTATATTTTCACTTTTTGGTATAAGAATAAGGGATGAAAACATGAAATTTAGGGATTCCCTATTATGGGAAAGGATATAAGGGATCTACTGGAGCTAATATTTGATAAAAATCCATAAATTATTGGTGAAACTTACATTTAAGGGATCTAGACCTGTTGGAGTTGCTCTAACATTCTCAATTTGCCTACTTGGTCTTAATGAATAAATTTAGTTTTATATATAAAAAAAATTATCCTTTGTTTTGAAAATACTATATGGGTTTTGATTTGATGTTTGAGTATTGATCTAAAGTTTGCGACTAGTGCGTTGAAAACTTATTTTTTATATAGGAAACAATTGAGCTTGGCCCGAAATTTATAGGGATACCCGGCCCAGCCTGCAAGACCCGGTTCTAAGTGCCGCACTTGGGCTTCACAATTGTGCATAAAGCCCAGCCCGACCCGACCCATAATTATTATATTTTCTTAAAAACCCGACCCGAAGTCCGGCCGGGCCGGCCCATTGACAACCCCTAGAATTGATGGTTGTTTGTGTTAGTATTGTTGGAATATTTCTATTGTAATTAGAATTAACTCTTGTAGATATGATAAGATTGTGTAAATATCTTTTCTTTTGGGAAACTACTTGTAAAACTATATTAACCACAAATTTGGAATGAATGAAATTATTGAATTCTTTTTTAAAATACTTTTCTACTTAGCATCAAAGCCGAAAATCCTAGAATTTGGAAAACCTTTGAATATGCACCACCACCAAATTTTTTTTTCCGCTGCACCTAAAACTTGAAATTTGAAGATGAATGATATGGAGAACCTGCACTCGAACAATGAAGGAGAAATCATCAACAACAATGGAGGAAGCGTCGTATAACCCATCCACAATCATCAACACTTCCATAACACCATCCAAGATAACTCTGCTTTTCCCACCAACGATCTCTTAACCGAATCCAACTATTCTAATTGGTATGATCTCATGAAGATGCGTATCGAATGACGTAACAAGCTTTCCCTTCTCACCAAAGATGTCACACTATCATTTCCTCTGCAGAATACCAATCATGGGCCACTGACAATGGCAAGGTGAAGTGTTGACTTATTGAAAACATGTGTCCTGGATTGCAAAATCGGTACCTCCGATTGCCTATATGGGATGCTTTGTACAAGACCTACTACGATAAAACAAAGCCGATCATCATTTTTGGCGTTTCAGTCGACGGCACCTCTGGGACATGTCCCTCCTCATTGTCGTCCTCTTTAGGTATGCCAACAAAGGCATCGTAAATGTTCTCTCCGGCAAGGGGCACAAGAAGTACCAACTCGCGCGCGACGAATCTCACTTTCTCGTCACCAGCATAGGAACTGGAACAATGTCAATAGCTGCCTCATTGATGGTAAGCTTCGCTCCGATTTCCGGAATAAATATCTTAGCGATCCCATGAACAATTTATGTGTCGACAACTTGCTCTGTATGCGCTTCAGGTATACATCATTCTTCAATTTCCTCCTTCAGATCTATGTATGTATGTATCTAGCTATGAGCTTACGGTTTTGAAATTTTGGATCGAAGGATATCAGTTTCTTAATTGCTTTATGGTTTTGATCTATCTGTTAATGCCTAATGTTGCTGATGTTTCGTTCGAGAAGCATAAAAATTTATTTCATTACTGCAGACACAAAGAAACGATCTGAATGGAGATAAAAGTAGCAAATTTCCTTGAAATGGTGTAGAAGTGTAAATGTCAAGAGTAGAAGAGTATTTTCAAAGGTTTTTGATAAAGAGCTCACAAAGCTCAGGGAGATAAAAGCAGCAAATTTCGTTGAAATGGTGCAGAAGAGTAAATTTCAAGAGTAGAATAGTAATTTCAAAGGTTTTTGATAAAGAGCTCACAAAGCTCACAAGCTATTCCAAGCCAAGCAGCTTCGTATTACCTATTTTAATTTTTTTTTATTAATATAAAAGTTGGGGACGCTTAAAGTATCGGTTGCAGAAAAAATGAAAAGAATTGTATTTCATTCCAAATAAAATTTAAAATATATGAAAAAGGTTTGGGACGCTTGGGGATACGTTGCATATAGCAATGGAAACCCCAACAATAGTGGTGAAGCTCTCAATTGTCCCTGTAGTGGTCCTTAACCTGTATAGGAGACTTATGGGTGTCCCTTATATTCACAAAGGGGACGTATATCACTATGTCCATACAAGGGTTTTTTCTAGTAGTGAGAGGTTATGTGACTGAGTGAAAGATAAAGAGCTTTTAATATAGAGAGATAGATTTCAGAGAGATGTCGATTGTAAAAAAATCAGATTGTGATTTCAATTGAAGATAATAGTTTTTGAGTGTGATTTTGATCTGTTTTTTTCACTGTTACCATTATTTCTATTATGGTATCAAAGCAGTGAGGCTCACGCCGTACAATTCTGATGCTTCCGCAACGATTCTTCGATGTCTAATTACATTGCTGGCTTGGGGTGTTTAATCCTCATTGTTCTCAAGTTTTGGTAATTAATCTCGTTCTTACCTTGACTTGATTCCTGAGAATTCTTGTTTGATTTGAAGATTGTGTTCTTCAAGAAATTTAGTAGAAATGGCATATCAAAGTAACCAGAGTTATATCAATAACTTGTTACACAAGATCACTGTTAGACTTGATGATGATAATTTTACTACTTGAAGTTTTCAAATGGAGTCTCTTTTGGAAGGAAATGATCTATTTGAGTATCTTGATGGTTCTTTACTCTGTCCTCCAAGATTTCAATATGTTAATATTAGTAATGGTGAAGAAAGTGTTGAATTGAATATAAGAAATGGGTGAAAACAGATACAACATTGCGTAGTTTGATTACTGCTACTCTTGCTACTGAGACTATTGAATATATACTTGGTTCCATGATATCTGCTGAGGTGTGGTCAACATTAAATGAGAGATATGAAAGTGCTTCAACAGCTAGTATTCTTCGGCTAAAAACATATTCGCAAACCATTCAAAAGGGAGCAAATAACATTGATAAGCATCTGCTTAAGATAAAAAGGGCTAGAGACCAACTTGCTGCTGTTAGTGCTATCTCTGATGAAGACATTGTTGTGGTTACTTTAAATGGTCTACATGTAGAATATGATACGATAAGAACTGCGATATATGCAAGAAAGTCTATTATTTCTTTGAAGAAGCTCCAAATTCAATTGTTAGCAGTTGAAAGCAATATTGAAAGAAGAACTTTGGTGGCTGTGTTTGGTACCATACTGATATGGTCGCAAAAACCAACTCACAACCACAACTCTATAGGAAACTAATGAAAACAGCTCTCAAGGAGCTTATGTTGCTCAACATGGTAGCAACAATAACTCTGTAAATCAAGGAAAGGGAAAAGGAGGATGGAATATGAGGTATCATTTTCTAATGTTCATAAGAGGTTTTTTTTTGTAATTTTCCTGAATTCTATGGGTATTTCATCTTTTTTTTGATTATGATAATATTTGTTTTGTATCTTAATTACTGCTTTTCTTTTGTATATATCCTCTTTACTCTTTTTCCATTGCCTACACTACAAGAAAAGGAGTCATTACCGGCGAGATTCCGGCCAACAAGGCCGGCGACCGGAAAAGTCGCCGGTAATGTCCATCATTACCGGCGACTTACCCCGTCGCCGGTAATGTCGCCGGAATCTCGCCGGTAATGTTGTAAAACATTACCGGCGACTCCAACCGTCGCCGGCAATGTCTAGGGAGACATTTCCGGCGATTTTCCGGCCGGAATTTCGCCGGAAATGTCTGCCTAGACATTGCCGGCGACGGTTGGAGTCGCCGGTAATGTTTTACAACATTACCGGCGAGATTCCGGCGTAAAGTCGCCGGTAATGTCTTCATTTCCGGCGACTTACTCCGTCGCCGGCAATGTGTCTTATATTAGATGCCGGACGGGGCAGCTCGATCATTCAATCATTTTGAGCGAAAAAAATCCAGAGAAATCGAAAGAAGGAAAACGTACGCTCTGAAATCGATCATTCGGTATATTGTCAAAATTAAGGCGCGCGTCGAAAACTTGATCACTCGGGAAGCTATATATATAGGTACGTACGTAGGTGTATATATACGTATATGTGGTATATATATATATGTCTGTGTGTTGATCAAATCCAATTCGTGAGATATATATATATATATATATATATATATATATATGAAATGTTGTTGATGTACGGTCACCGAAACGAGAAAACAGCTTGTAGTTAATCTTGTGTCTGAATCAATGACTGGTATTATCGTATTGTTATCGGAGCCAGGCTTAACAGAGCCTCCTCCTACCCAGTCAAATACGTTTTGAATTGAAAAAAGGAGAATACTATCATCGAGTACTGAATCGAATTCAGAGATTAGATCGATATATATATATACATATGCATGCATGTGTTGATTTAATTAGAGTTGAATTGAGAGATCACGTCGATTATTAGTAGTGAATGTGTGTATATATATATATATAATTAATACGTAAAATTGTTAGAATTTTCAGGATGGACAAGAGTTGGATGAGCCTCGAAAGATGGGATGTCAGATATCACCAGGGAATTAGGAGTTTTGTGGATTTTGTGAAGGCTAATTGTGGAGACACTACATTTCATTATTGCCCGTGTAAAGAATGTAAGTGTTTCAGCGATCGATTTCGATTTCCCATTGATAAAGTCCAGAGGCACCTGAGTAAATACGGGTTTTGGGAAAAGTACACTTGTTGAATTTATCACGGTGAAACATCGGTAGCGGGTCCGCATGATCATGGACAATTTGGTGAGAGGGCCAGTCCACGCTATGATCATGGACATTTTGCTGAGAGGGGCAGTTCATCCTATGATCCAACATCGATGTTAATCAATGATATGTTTCCTCATGAGAGCGGTGTATTTGCTGATGAAGCACCAAATGTCCCTCCCATCGTTGAGGGTTTCCCCCATATCGAGCCAGTCGAACCATTACCTGGAGGTCATGTAAACACAAGCGGTATGGACAAGTACAACAACCTGATTGCATTGCAACAGACTCCGTTGTACGACGGTTGTAGTAAGACTGTTCTTGAAAGTGTGATGGGAGTGATGCAGCTAAAAATGGAGAACAAAATGTCTGTCAAAGCTGTTGATTCTTGGTTGAAGTGGACTGCTTCGCTACTGCCACCCGGTCATCGTCTTCCTACCACTCATCATAAGGTGCGACATATCCTGAAAGATCTTGGGCTTTCCTACATCAAAATTCATGCATGCAGATATGATTGTATTCTCTTCTGGGGAAAAGATCTCGAAGACCTTGAAGCCTGCCCGGTATGTTTTACAGAAAGGTATAAGTTGACTCCTGCAGGCAACAAGAAAGCTGTGAAGATACTTCGATATTTCCCGCTTATTGATAGGCTGGAGCGGTTGTTCATGTGTGCTTTCACGGCCGAGGCAATGAGATGGTGGGCTGAGAGGAACTTGCCTGACGATGACACCCTTATACACCCTTCCGACGGAGAGGCTTGGAAGCACATGGTCAGGGAGTTTGATCATTTTGCAGCAGAGGTCCGAAATCTTTGGCTAGGGCTCTCATCTGACGGATTCAACCCTTTTGGCAACATGAGTCTTCAATACAGTATATGGCAAGTTATTTTGGTACCGTACAACCTTCCACCATGGATGTGCATGAAGAAGGAATACAATATGCTCACTCTGTTAATTCCGGGCCTGGGTTATCCAGGAAAGTGTCTCGATGTGTATTTGAGGCCTTTGATTGAGGAGCTTAAGTACCTGAGTGAGTGTGGCCACCCCACTTACGATAGGTTCAAAAAGGAGATGTTCCAGATGCATGCCATGCTTGTTGGCACCATCAGTGATTTTCCTGCCCGCGGTATGTTGTCGGGCAACGTTACCAGGGGTTACAGGGCTTGTTCAGAGTGCATGACGGTTGATTGTTGCAGTCCTCATTGCAGTAAAATTGTCTCGATGCGTCACCGTTGTTGGCTTCCATATGATCACCCATTTAGGCAGGATCCAGACGCGTTTGATGGGACTGTTGAAACAGGTGTGGCACCCAGGCGATGGACAGGGGAAGAAATTTTGGAAGTGTTGAATGAATACGATTTTGGCCAGCTGAGCAATCATCCTGACATAGTGGCGTCAATTCCAGACAAGCCCGAAAGGTATAAGTTTTGGACACACAAGAGCATATTCTGGGAACTCTCCTACTGGCCCAGGTTGCCTATCAGACATTACCTAGATGTCATGCACATAAAGAAGAATGTGTGTGAAAGTGTGGTGGGCACAGTTCTTAACTTGGAGGGGAAAACAAAAGACATCCCTAAGGCACGCATTGATCTTAAAGCAATGGGTGTGCAGAAACATTTGTGGTTAAGAGATGGTAAGAGAAAAATGCCGCAAGCTCCGTACACCGTAAAGCCGAAGCATAAGCATGAAATTTTTCGGTGGCTGAGTAATGTCAGGTATATATTCTTATGGCTATGTAGGAATTTGTCCTTAAATTTTTAGCGGAGTATATATGGTTATATGCGAGAAATATAATTGGTCCATATATATGGCTTTATCTATATATATGCAGGTATCCTTATGGCTATGCAGGAAATATAAGCAGGTGTGTTAACTTCCGGGACAATAAGATGTACGGATTAAAGAGTCATGACTGCCATGTACTGCTTCAACGCCTTTTCCCTATTTTCATTCGAGGGTACATGCCCAAAGAGGTGGTCGAGCCGTTGGTGGCCTTGTCAAGATTCTTTCAGAAGTTATGCACCAGGGAAGTTAAAAAAGCAGACCTTAGGGAGATGCAAGATGACATCATTTTTATCATGTGCAAGCTTGAGAGGATATTTCCCCCAAATTTTTTCGACATAATGCCGCACCTGATGATCCATCTTCCCGAACAATTGTTGTTTACCGGTCCCGTACACTACACTTGGATGTATCCCATGGAAAGGTACAAATGATTCATAAATTTGGTTTGCCTATGTTTTTATATGTAATGACTTGTGGTTAAGTAAGTTAACATGTACTTGTTAACTTGTAGACAATTGGGAGCCTACAAGGACTATGTGAAGAATAAATATGCACCTGAAGGGTGTATCGCTGAAGCATATCTTGCGCACGAGTGTGTAACGTACACCAAAGTGTACCTGGAAAATGTAGAGGACCCCCAACAACATATGCCGATAGATGAACCCCAGTTCAACCTTTCTATCATCTCCAGTGACGTGGTAGTACAGGGAAGCTTGCCAAAGTCGTACAAGTTGGATGGAAATGAGGTAGCCATTGCCCACTGGTCGGTACTGATTAACTGTCAAGAAGTACAATATTGGAAAAATTATCATCTTCACTGCCCTGCTATTGCCGGAAATGTTGATTACCACAACAAGACGTTTGCAAACTACTTTGGTCAATGGGTAAGTATATGTGTATATGTCTATTTTTATATATATCCTTATATAGCATGTATGTATGTACGTGGTTTTGTGGTTTCAAGATGACATAATTTCTTCTGTACGTATTAATATATGGACGTTTTCAGATGAACCATGTAGCAGATGATGGTTGCCCAGAGTGGTCAAACGAATTGAGGGTCCTGGCGATGAAACCGATTGCTTCAAACGTTTACTCGATGTGTCAGGTCAATGGCGTGAAATTTATATGTGAAAATCGAGACGACCGACTGAAAACACAGAATTGTGGGGTGATGGTCCATGGTGGGCAGGATGGCGTTGACTATTACGGTGTCCTTCATTCAGTTGTTGAACTAATTTATGGGAACCGCATGAAAGTGCACTTGTTCAAGTGTAGATGGTTTGATACTAGCCCGGAGAACACAAGGACCGATCAGTACGGAACATTTTCGGTGAATACTGCTACTACCTGGTATGAAGATGACCCTTTCGTTCTTGCCTCATCAGTAAAACAAGTGTTTTACCTGGACGATCTTCTTAACAAAGTCCCGTGGAAGGTGGTTAACCATGTTGCTCATAGAAACATATACAGTGCTGCCACACTTGGTGATACCGCAGATGATGAGGAAGTTACTGCATACCAAGAGCCGAACGCTTTTGACATTCCGGAATCATCTACGATTCGCCTTAATAATGTGAGACCTGGGAGTGTGGTTCGAATTACTGGAGCAGAACTTCTCGATGTTAATCCATATGAAGTTGACGCTGATTCAGATGACGAGGAGAGGCACATATTGCCAGAGGTTACCTATGAAACCGAGTCAGACTCAAGTGATGACGATGATTACGATTATCATCCTTAGTACGTTAATGATGTAGTCGAAAATTGTTGTCGGAAATATGATGTAGTCGAAATTGTAGACGGAAATTGTAGTCGTTAATCGTACGTAGACGAAAATTGATAATCGAAATTGTAGTCGGAAAATGTAGCCGGAAATCGTACGTATACAGAAATCGTAGACGGAAAATGTAGTCGTTAATCGTACGTATACAGAAATCGTAGTGGTTAATCGTACGTATACAAAAATCATTAATCTAAATTGTAGTCGGAAAATGTAGTCGTTAATCGTACGTATACGGAAATTGATAATCGAAATTGTAGTCGGAAAATGTAGCCGGAAATCGTAGACGGAAAATGTAGTCGTTAATCGTACGTATACAGAAATCAATAATCGAAATTGTAGTCGGAAAATGTAGCCGGAAATCGTAGACGGAAAATGTTGTCGGATATTCTTCGGGAAATAATGACATTACCAACGAGTTATAAGCAACTCGTTGGTAATGACATTACCCACGAGTTAACTCGTCGTTGGTAATGTCATTACCAACGAGTTGCTTATAACTCGTTGGTAATGTCATTACCAACGAGTTGAAGTCGTTGGTAATGACATTACCAACGAGTTATAAGAAACTCGCCGGCAATGTTTTCTGGATAGATGCATGATAGCCCGAGCCTTTCATTTCTCCTCCTCTCCCTCTCCTCCTCCTCTCCCTCTCCTCTCCCTCTCCTCTCCCTCTCCTCCTCCCAAATCGGTCCGGTGAGTTCACCTCCTCCTCCTCCTCTCCCACTCCTCCTCCTTATCCTCTACTCCTCCTCTCCCTCTCCTCCTCTCCACCGATCCCCTCTCCTCTCCTCCTCCGAAAATCTCCTCCTCCCCTCCTCCCCTCCTCTCCTCCCCTCACCATTGTAGTCGATCGGCAAAGCATTGTAGGTGGAAATCCATGGCAGGTCTGATCCTCTCTCTCTCCCTCTCTCTCTCTCTCAATTTTTAATTATTTTTTTGCATGTGTATGTGTATGTGTATGTGTATGTGTATGTGTATGTGTATGTGTATGTGTATGTGTAAATTAATTAGGGTGCAAACACAAAAAATTAGGGTGATAAGTTCTAAATTTATATGCAATGTATATATATGTGATGTATATATATATTTAGGTATGTGAAAATGAAGTGATGTATATATATATGTGAAAATTATGTATAAATGTGGTTTGGATGAATGTGTGATGTATATATATGTGGAAATTAAACCTAATTAAGATGAATGATATATATATGTGTGATAAATGTGGAAAATTAATTAGGGTTTGTGATTTGGATGAATATGTGA
This sequence comes from Geum urbanum, assembly GCA_946800695.1. Taxonomy (NCBI): domain Eukaryota; kingdom Viridiplantae; phylum Streptophyta; class Magnoliopsida; order Rosales; family Rosaceae; genus Geum; species Geum urbanum. Next base: position 81,218,825 of record OX326997.1, read on the forward strand.
TGGATAAATTTAATTAAGATGCATGATGTATATATATATACACATCGAATATGTATAGTTCTTAATTTAGGTGATATAGTTGTTAATTAATCGTATAAATGAAGGTGGAAATCGGGATCGGAACGGTTTAGAACCAGAACGGTTTTAAACCGGAACGGTTTGGAACCGGAACCGTTTGAAACCGGAACTGTTTGTAACCGGAACCGTTATGTTACAAATGTTTCCGGTTATAAACAGTTCCGGTTTCTAACGGTTCCGGTTCCAAACCGTTCCGGTTCCGATTTGGTATAGAACCGAAACGGTTTGGAACCGGAACGGTTTGGAACCGGAACTGTTTGTAACTGGAACCGTTATGTTACAAACGGTTCCGGTTCCAAACAGTTCCGGTTTCAAACGGTTCCGGTTCCAAACAGTTCCGGTTTCAAACGGTTCCGGTTCCAAACCGTTCCGGTTCCGATTTGTTATAGAACCGAAACGGTTTGGAACCGGAACGGTTTGGAACCGGAACGGTTTGGAACCGGAACTGTTTGTAACTGGAACCGTTATGTTACAAACGGTTCCGGTTCCAAACAGTTCCGGTTTCAAACGGTTCCGGTTCCGATTTGTTATAGAACCGAAACGGTTTGGAACCGGAACGGTTTGGAACCGGAACTGTTTGTAACTGGAACCGTTATGTTACAAACGGTTCCGGTTCCAAACAGTTCCGGTTTCAAACGGTTCCGGTTCCAAACCGTTTCGGTTCCGATTTGCTATAGAACCGAAACGGTTTGGAACCGGAACGGTTTGGAACCGGAACTGTTTGTAACTGGAACCGTTATGTTCCAAACGGTTCCGGTTCCAAACAGTTCCGGTTTCAAACGGTTCCGGTTCCAAACCGTTTCGGTTAATTACCGAATCCATGACTATTACGATGTCCAGGAGGTTTTGCGGCTAATTGGCTTCGGAGAGGTTCCCGAAATAGTGGAGGGAACAGTAGTCAAGCTTCCTCCTCGCCCGCAGTTAGCAACACGCCCAGTGGGCCAATGATGAGTGCTCGCACGAGAGCCTTGCTAGAGGCGCAAGCTGAGGAGGAAGCTGCACGATCAAGAGCCGTGCAACCGGAAGTTGAGCCTCGAGCCTCAGTCTCTAGACGCTCAATCAGCAGACGTCCCTCCGGTGGCAGAGCCTCAGACGAGCGACAGTCAACGGGGGCATCAGAAACTCCCTCAATCCGAATGCCCCATATTCAGATGGTGCCTACTCCCATTTCACGGGAATCATCTGAGACACATGGTGGTGCTGGCGCCTCATCGTCCAGGCCTCGTCTATCTCCGCCGTCCGGTCTCTTCCTACCCGACGAGATTCCTGTCATCCCTGAATTCGATGATAGGGGGATGCCTGTTTATATTGAAGGACGGCCGGAGTTCCTGAGCGTGGAGGAAGCGTATAACTTCCTCCCGTTCGACCCCGTGTATCTTTGGAGTGTGAGGTGCACCAACCAACAAACGGACGATGCAGGTAAATTTTATTTAACATCAAATTGATTACTTAATTATTACTTAAGACTTGCGATAGGTTCAATTAATGATATCAATTTGTTGACATTGTATTATTAGGCAATTTCGTTAATGGGACTGGAAAACGGAAAGGGGCTAGAGGCACCTGCACCGGGAAGAGACTTGAGCAGGCCACCGGCGGAAGGAAAACGCCCATAAGGGCCAATGAGGATGGCGAGGTGATCGAGGCATTCGACACCACGCGCAAATATGTCAGCATGGCCGGTGCGATCGTGCGGGACAAAGTCCCAATGCTTTGGCCATATTGGGAATCTGTGCCTATCTACGTGAAGATGCAAGTGCATAATGCACTCAGTGTGAGTAAAATCGTATTTTCATTACGTAAATTTTACATTTATTAATTAAGTCCGAATAAATATATAATTTTACCTTTTATATATTCATATTGCAGGTGTGGTTTGACGTAGATGAAGTTCTTATTCACACGTGGGTAGAGCGTCAACTACATATGAGGTGATGTGCTTCGTCTTATTTGAATATATATCGAGTTAGATTTTTGTTTATCAAGTGTTTTAATATCTCTAACTTTTTTTCCTTGTTTTAATATAGGTATAAAGAGTGGAAGAACGAGCTTTCTTCCCATTACACTGTATACAAGGAGCTAGGCCGAGGTTCCACCCCTAGCGAATTCCGGTTTAGGGAGTACGAGTGGCTGTGGCTGATAGCCCACTTCGAGCACCCCAAAGCTCGGGTATGCATCCTTAATATATCTTTCAAGCATAATGTATCGTATCAGATTGAAATAGTTGGTTACTAATTTTTTTTCATATGTTTATCAAACAAGGCGATTTCGAAGACGAACCGGGCGAATAGATTGAAAAACACCAGGGCCCATCATGCAGGTTCACTCAACTACATGGGTTGGTCGACTAAGGCGCAGCAACAACAAGAGCTGAACCCGTTGGTGTATATTCATCAGAAGTTCTACCCGCAGTGCCCTGAAGAAGCGGTAAGTCTTTCGCCTCACCATGTGTTAATAAAACTATTTTTCAAGATGGAAATAGATTTTGTTAGCTAATACGTTGTTCATTTTCCCTTTTCAATTAGTCGAGAGTGGAGGAGGCGACCGCAGAAGTGACCATGAGTATAGCTCGGACTAACCATCCTGACTGCTCCGAGGAAGAAGTCACCCAGTATGCCTCTCAGATCGATCCGCTTGATCCTCCGATAGCGGCTCGGATCATGGCAAAAGCGTGCGGGACTGGAAAGAATACCTACTACTGTAGGGGAATGGGCACGGCGGGCGAAGGACTATTGAAGAACACTTCAGAATACTCTACCGGGTCAAGAAGTTCAACTTCTAGTCGTAACCTCGCGGCGGAGCTTCATAGGACGCAGAGGGAGTTGGAGGAGCAAAAGAGGCAGATGGCCGAGTACCAAATGCAGCAGACACAGGTGCAGGCTCAGATGTACACATGGATGCGGACGATGTACGAGGCTCAGACTACCGGACAACCCTTCCCCACACCTCCCCCGGTCCCGGTCCCTCCGTTCCCTAGCTATCCACCACCACCACCGCACCAGTCAACGCCAGAGCAAGACCAAGGAAGCCACCGGAATTCAAATGAGTACATGGATTACTTCGACCCTGACCCGCAAGTTCCTGGACCCTGACCTGTAGTTGTAGTTAATTTTCGTATCGTCGTTGCTATTTGTACTGTACGTTGGACATTTATGTGTACTGTTGAACTTGTATGATTGTACGGTTTATGTCTTTCAATGCAGGTTCTGGAATTGGGCCCAATCCAGAACCGCGTTTTTTTTTCAAAATTTTTTCACACATTGCCGGCGACATGGACCTCAGTCGCCGGCAATGTCACAAATTCCGGCCACGGCGGCGCTACCATTGCCGGCGACGGCGTCGCCGGTAATGTCCGAGACATTGCCGGCGACTTGAGTCGCCGGTGATGTCTCCGACATTACCGGCGACTCCGTTTCCCGTCGCCGGCAATGTTAACACCGGCGGGGGATTTCCGGCGACGTCATTGCCGGCGACTTGTCGCCGGGAATGACAATTCCGGCGAAAAAAAAAGACAAGGCCGGCGACGGGAGGTCGCCGGTAATGTCTCAATTTCTGGTAGTGCTATATCATTTTCAATATAATAGCCTGTCAATTATATGTATTTCAATCTTAATAACCGACTACATATGTAACTATAAGTTTGTATAATCTGTATTGTTGGCTGAATCCGGTTTTCATAATTCAATCATTATAGATTTAGCTATGTTAAAAGTATAATTGACGAAATCTACAACTACATAATCATCAAATAGACAATCAATTGTTCTACTTATAGTCTCAATCTGATTTCTATCTCAGTTATAGAGAATCAACCCGCGCTTTGCGCGCGGGCTATTTTTCTAGTTATTACATACAATGCAAGTTGGTATCATTCTGGACCTTTGGAAACAAATTTTTGAAATGAGACTACAAAATTCGTGATGATATAAGTCCTTATTATTGGGAATACAACTCAACAATACTTTCATGTTTATTTCAATTGGTTGGGAGTATACCAAATGTTTTCATGAGTGATTCGGTCATATTTAGGTATTGATGAATTTAAAGGATTGGAGATTAAATATAAAAAAATATTCATATATGATCGATTGAACTGATTCAAGTGCATCCATGTCCTATAAATTATAGATAAATTTGAAAGGATAATTACCATTAAATCACTTAAAATCATCCATTTTCTCAAAAAGTCACTTAGTTTTTGTCAAGTTACCCAAATTCTCTGATGTTGTTGAAATCACAAGGGGTTCAAAATTGAAACATATTTAGGGATTCGATCAGCACCTAACTAGGGAAGTTTAGCTACTCATAATCAAAAGAATACAATATAAAAATATGATGGAGAAGGAAGATAAACCAAAAAGCCTAGAATTCTTGGATGCTTCAATTCAACGGTGGAGAGAAGTATCTCGACGGGTTGAAGAATGATGGCTGGAACTCCTTGGTTACGGCGTTTCTTCTCTTCTTTGGCTTCTCTCTCTGAAATTCAACAACACTTCATTGTTCCTCAAAATATGCTTACAGAGGTGTGATCTAGGGCCTCTCCTCATCAATTTAGAGTTGAATCATCGCCACATGGATATTTCACATTATCATTCCTTATTTAAATAGAATTCACATTTTGTTGCTCATTTTTTGTATTTGCTTTCAAATAACCTAAATAAACAAAAACATAATTAATTACTGAAAACTAAACAAATAAACAAAGTATTTTTAAAATAATTAAGCACAAGAGGGTTGCATATTTATGCGACTATCATTAGCTATCCTTGTAATGTATCCAGTGGGTTAGAGTGTCCTAGGAACTCTGAGGGTAATCAAGCCACTCCTCCTGTTTATGATCACATTACTCAGTTACATGCCCTCTGTCCAGCTAAGTTAGAGGTTGTTTTACCTAATTCTCAACCTGCCACATCAAATACATATTTAATCAATGAAGGAATTTGCAGATATGGTCAATGTTGACAACATGAATGCAACCAATGTGAAGCAAGATGTTGTAGTACCTCAACACGCAAATGAATACAATATGGTGACAAGGTCTAAGTCTGGGATATCCAAAAGAAAACCTTTCGCTGATTTTAAGTGTCTGTTATGATTGCAGCTCACTCATTTGAGCAGTATGCTTTTTATTCTGGTTTTACTGATGTACATGAAATTATTGATACCCATGAACCTATTTCCTATAAGGCATCCTGTGGAAAATCACAATGGTAAACATCTATGAAAGAAGAAATTGATACTATTCACACTCAAGGAACCTGGTCCCTTGTTCCTAATCATGATAACAGAAACATAGTTGGATGCAAATGGGTGAACAAGGTAAAGAAAAATTTTGATGGTTCTATTTCTAGATTCAAAGGAAGACTCATAGCACAAGGTTTTAGTCAACAACAAGGACTTGATTTGAAGGAGACCTTTAGTCCTGTTGTTAGACATGCAACTGTTAAGTTAGTGTTAGCATTGGCTGCTTCTAACAAATGGAGTTTAAGAAAATTGGATATCAAAAATGTATTTTTGCATGGAGATTTGGAAGAGGAAGTATATATGCAGCAACCTAAGGGATTTGTTGATCCTATATATCCCTCACATGTGTGCAGACTACACAAGTTTCATTATAGCTTAAAACATGCCCTTAGAGCTTGGAATGAGAAATTTACTAAATTTCTACCAGCTTTGGGATTTAATGCTAGTCACTCTGATCCTAGTTTATTTGTTAGATGCCACGACAACACCATGACGATCTTTTTACTCTATGTAGATATAATCTTGACTGGTACCAGTGATGCGGCTATTCAATTTATCCAAGAACTCAGTGAAGTCTTTGATCTAAAGGATATGGGCAAGTTGACATTTTTATAGAGTTGCATATACAGTATGCTCATAATGGATTGTTTGTTACTCAATCTAAATATGCTAAGGACCTAATTTCTAAGACAGGCATGACCAGTTGTAAGCCATGCTCTACTCTGTCTTCCTCATTCTCATCTTTTGCCTACTGATAGGGAATTTTTATCTGATCCTACTCAATATAGAAGCCTTGTTTGAGGTCTACAGTATCTTACCTTTACTAGACTTGACTTGGCCTATGTTGTTAATACAACATGTCAGTTCATACATGCTCCTACTAATCTTTACATGAGTGTTGTCAAACTAATTCTTCATTATTTGCAAGGTACTTTACATAAGGGGCTTTATTAATCTCCTGGTCCTATGGATCTCTTAGCTTACTGTGATGCTAATTGGGGAGGGGATCCTGGTACAAGACGTTCTACCAATGGCTTTGTAGTTTTCCTAGGTCGTAATGCTATTTCATGGAAGTTAAAGAAACAACCTTCTGTTTCCAAAAGTTGTATTGAAGCTAAATATAGAGCTTTGGCTAACACAACTGTTGATATATATTGGATTCGACAAGTTTTGTGTGCCCTTCAAGTCAGGTTATATCATCCTCCTTTGATGTGTTGTGATAATCTTTCTGTCATTACTTTGGGATCAAATGCAGTATTTCATTCTAGGATTAAACATTTGAATATTGACTATCATTTTGTTTGAGAAAAAGTTCAACAGAAAGATCTCTCTTTACAATTTATATCTACTACTGAGCAGGTTGTTGATATACTTACTAAGTGGCTCAATTCTCGTCAGTTCATGCAACATTGTTCCAATCTGAACCTCTCTTTCAGTCTCGATTCAGATTGAGGGGGGATGTTAGTATGTGTAGATTTGTTACCATGGTAATGCTATAGTGTATCTCTCCTTGCCTTAATTCTAGTAAGATAGGATGCCACGTGTGTGGTTGTGGTTAGTGATTCGTATACAGATTGTTAGGACCATGGTTACAAACTTTGTATATTAGGTAAGCTACGCTGGCCTTTATAAGATAACAACAATCAGATAGAGGTTAAGTGATAGAAAGTGAAAGATAGAGAGCTTGAGATATAGAGAGATATTGATTGTAAAAAAAAATATAGATTGTGATTTCAATCGAAGATAATAGTTTTGAAGTGTGATTTTGATATGTGTTCTTCACTGCTACCATGCTTTCTATGTGTTTGTACTTTCACAGCCGACCATTACATGTTCTCTTGGAGAAAGAGGAGTTTCATCCCTCAAATCGGTTTTATAACTATTCAAATTCATCTCCACTTTGTTAGTAACTAGGTGGCGACCCGCCCCTTGGGGCGGTGTGTCATGATAAATTGAACTAAATTATTACAAATGTATTATGCGACAAAAGAGTGACAACAATCGAATGTTGATATATGCATATGAATAATATAAAAATCTGGACATGAAAAACATCAATTACATAGATAGATATCATCTTATGTTACATTCAACATCCAAAATATTTGCCTAACCCCAATATCCTAATTACATACACATTGGTGTGTCGTGAAAATATACTACGTACAAAAGATTTCTCCATTACTTTCCATGTACAAAAGATCATTTTATGCGCTAAACATTAAACCCTATCACAAACTTTGAAGTCAATTAGATAGTACTTGTTCTCTTTCATTTTCAAGCATCTTATACACAAAAAATTAAACGCAATTGCTTAAGCTCAATGACGTGGTTAAAACAATGAATAATATAGGATGGTCTATATACCCAAAATGTCCTGAAATTGACATAAAAGAAACATTGTCATTATAATAACATTAGGTTCATTAATATTCGATTCTTTTTCGTCACAACTTATAACACATGAAAAAGTCTAATGAGGTACCTGAACACCAATATCAGCAACCAGCATCCAGATGGAGGAGCTTATTCCATTGGATAGAGCCTCGACATACCTCTACATATTAAATCCATGTGCATGGCTCATAGGATCCATGTGTCTGTCTTTGTTTCTATAAACACAATATGAAGGCATATTATATACATCTGCCAACTATATCGTATTGTATTGGAAACTAAACTAAAAGACTATGCCCCGAACGTAAAATAAGAAGAGATGAAAAAGATATAAAACAGAATTGTGAGGGTGTGTTTGACTAATTATAATGTTCTTCAAGTCAAAAATAATTTTAGTAACCTTTTTTCTCTATGTCCGCCTTTCTTGTTGCTGCTTCAAGATCTGCTCATCAAGATCTGAAAAGGAAAGAGGAGAGTCTAATGATTCAGTACTCAAGAAAATCTGAAACATGAAGGTTATTTATTTATTCGAAGAACTCCTGATATGACTACTTATTTATTCAAGATGAAAGAGATTACATGAATCATGGATCAAGAAGAAATAAATAGTTTAACAACCAATCTCATAGTGTAATAAACAAACATTTCTCACATTATTTCTGACCCAAAAATAGAATCAGAATTTAAAACTTCAAATTGAAATGGTATAACTGTATAACATTGATGATTGCTATAAAAAAGTAGTAAATGAAATCCTTTGGAGGCCATCTATGCAAATTGAGCAATCCGGATGAAGTTAAAAAACTACAATGCCAAACATGATTGAAATAAAATTGGAGAAAATACATAAACATAATCAAACTACTTTTAACTATGGATTTGGATTTCAATTAAAACAACACGTTCCACTCTGATCGTCGAAACAATAAACATGGAAAACAATCAAATCATCAAACCAAAAGAGCATACTTGGGTTCGGGAGAGAGAAGTGAGACCGATCGGGAGAACAATCAGAGAAATGATCCAGGAAAGATTGAGCAGGGTCTACAGGGAACACAAATGGAGATTAGAGGAACAATAAGAAACTAAAACCATATCAAATGAACAGAGATGAACAAAAACTGCACACAGGTACTTCCACCAAGTAATTGAAGTGATATCGAGCAATCAAGGATATTCCAGTCTTTATTATAACTCATTACACATAAACGTTTCTATTAGTGCCATCCATTTTCTAAGAACATCGATCTTACTACCACACAACTTGCCCATGGCAATAGGTGAAGGTGTGTAAAGACAAATAAAACTCATACCATATCCAGAGACAGAGCCAAGCTCTAGCACTATATTATTATCTCATCATGCAATAAAATAATTTTTACATCAAAAGAAGAAGAGACATTCAGAAGGCCAAATACAAATGCATTCATCTAAGGGAGTTGATCAATTTTAGATGTGAGATCACGAAATTCAACTTCTTGCTATAATCAAATTTAACTGCAGTCCCAATGTAAAAGAGAGAATCTGACTCAAATCAGTGAAGGTTACATAAATCAGTTCTTTACTGAGTTTACTCAACTTCTTTAATGATTTCATTAAATTCATATAAAGAAAACCCCATATTTTGGATGAAGATAAAGGAAGTAAGCATTGAAAACAACCAGACACTACAACATTTTTACCCATTGCCGGCGACTTTTAAGTCGCTGGCAATGTTTTTGGACATTACCGGCGATTTTTGCCGGAAAAATCGCCGGTAATGTCTTTTTTTTTTTTTTTTTTTTTACATTACCGGCGACAAAAAATCGCCGGTAATGTCCGTCGCCGGCAATGTTTCGATGGTAATGTAAAAAAAAAAAAAAACGACATTACCGGCGACATACATTTATGTCGCCGGTAATGTAAAAAAAAAAAAAAAAAAAAAGACATTACCGGCGACATTAATTATGTCGCCGGTAATGTCTTTTTTTTTTTTTTTTTACATTACCATCAAGGCATTGCCGGCGACGGACATTACCGGCGACAAAAATCGCTGGTAATGTAAAAAAAAAAAAAAAAGACATTACCGGCGATTTTTCCGGCAAAAATCGCCGGTAATGTCAAAAACATTGCCGGCGACATAAAAGTCGCCGGCAATGGGTAAAAATGTTGTAGTGAGAGGAAGCTCAAGTCAAGCTGCTAGAATACAACAATAATTAGCAAGCTCACATCTTTCAGATTGCTGACCATAATTAGCTAGACACGAAATTAGAACTTTAAATCTTAAGACTCAATAAAACCGAAGCCTCATCCAAAATTTTGCAACTTGAATCAATCCCCATATTATTTCTACTACTAATACATACTGAATAAAAATAAAAGGGTGAGAGCATATGCACCATGTAGTCATGTTAGTAAGAAAAATGATAATTACACCACAGAGTGATTTGTTTTCTTTTCGAGAAGAGAGAAGATAACATCAATAATGATTGCTTTTGTTCAAATGCAACTCAACCTAAATGCTTGCAGGAGTTGCAACACAATCATAAATTTTCTCATAAAAAGATAAAGTACATAGCCATTACAGCTAAAACTGATAATATATAAGTGAGACTATTAACAAAAACTAAAATAGGAAAAGTAAGATAACAACCATCTCAGCATACACTATAGTTTAATATACACTACAGGCTCATATTTTAAGGATACACCTCAACAAACTAAGTTTGAAACTATACAAAGGGGCAGACACCTGGTTAACAATGTAAGTTGACAAAAAAAGGCTATATCAATAGTGTATGCACCAACGAACAACATCCAGACAGATTTCTTCACACAAAGCAAGCAGCAATTGAAATATAAAAAAACTTCGGCAAACTAATGCACAAAGATTTGAAAGATACTAAAATCATAAAGCATGATAAAACAGAGAAAAATTAACATATCTTCATGGTAATCATGCATTTTCTTGTTTAATTTCTGTAATTTGAGTGCCAATTAATTTATCAGAGCAGTCGGAAGACTCTTCAAAAGTCACAGTAAACTACCACTTTTATTTTATCCAGTCATAACTATCAATGAATGAAAACCACTAAATCCACCATCTGAAAATGATCTGTCAAGCGACCAAGCTCAAGCAATGCGGATACCGAAGCCCATCTAAAATTTTGCAATCTTAATCAAAAGTGTGCCGATCTAATGAATGAAAGTGGTTACATGTGTTTATTTTAATTTACTGATGTTATCAAATACAACCCAACATTTACATATATAGTCCATTCAGAGTGTACATAGCATATAAATTATCATTCACTTAATCGACTTGATTCTAATGTACATAGCCGTTCACTTTTAAAGTACATAGCCATTTTGCTTCACCTCTTTCTCATATGATGCTTTTGAACAACATAATGTGCTCCGTTCACTTTTAAAGATTGAACATATGTACATTTTCTTCGCATTGAGGGAGCAAACTATTTTAATGCTTATTAATTCGATTCCTTGTATGTATTCGAATGCCTTTTAAACTAGCATCATAGCTTCATAGAATTTTTTTGTATAATTATTGGGTTCTCCATTATGGCAGCAACCTACAGGCTCCATTACTAAATCTACTATAAATTTATCATTAAAAAAGCATTAGAATGGACGATGATAATCAATTCAGGTTGAAGTGCTGTGGAGGATGTTTCTGACCTCATTCCTTTTTGTGGAAATACCACACAGTCCCCCATATGGTGTAAATCTGTACATCACCAGGTTGCAAACATAAGTTCTTTGCGACAACTACTTTCCCAACAATAACCACAGATTGATCGCACGCCGAGAAATAGTGAACAATGCTAGCTACAGTTGTTTCACATCTGTTATATAGGAAATACTCACCGCCGGAGACGACGACGAAGAAGACTTGGTCTGAGCTTGGCTTTTTGGCAATAAGGATGCGATGAGAGTGAGGCTGAGCATAATTAGGAGAACAGATGAGCGAGGATAAGATGAAAACAACAAAAGAGATCAATCGATCGAAAACCCTAATCTTCAAACTGCAATCCAAGAGAGAGAGCAGCGCAGCTGTTAGAGAAACAATAGGTGTTGATCAGCAAAACCAATCAATAGGATCAGAGAGAGAGGCAACATGAATGGGTCTTCTTAGAACAGAGGATCTTATATGAGCGGACGCCGGAGGAAGGGTCGGTCTACCTTGGAGGAAGGGATCGGTCTTTATAGATCAGATTAGGCTTGCAATAGTGTGGGAATGAGGGATGACTTTAAGAGGAGAGGAGAGCCGCACGCCTCTCACGGGCTAGAGAGAAAAAGACCAAAAGGGAAATATGTAACAGTAATCGTGAACAGTACATATGAACAGTGCCGAGGCTGCACCAAAATTGTTATATAGTAAACTTGAGATTGGAAATTAGATTTATTAGCACAGTAAATTATGTTTGCAGATTAGCTTGAAATATAATGGTCAGTCGATAACGACTATCATATTAACTTCATGTAGATGCAATTCTAATCTTTGAGTCTAAATGATACACAAAGTCGTCTTATTACATAGATATCGATAGTTCCAATCTCAAACCCAGATGACCCGTTTATGATAATCCTTTGGTCAAACCATAATCATTTGAGACCTTCTTAGACCAAAAATCCAATTCGATATGAGTGTGGATTATAAAATAGTCTCTATATTGAGAAAAAAAATTGCAACCTAGTCTTTGACCAAACGATTGGGTTTCTGAGCAGAGGTATTAGATTAAAACAATAAGAAATGATAGGAGAGTGATTTGATATATATATATATATCATCATCACCAAAAGTTTAAATATTGTCAAATCCTTAGAAACCCATATTATCTGATATATAGAAAATGTATTAAATTCAGTATACTGCGTATCCCTAATCTATATATCAAACAAATATGTGAGATTGGGTTTCTAAAAAAAATTGCTTTCAGCATATGAGTGTCAAAAAATAGAGAATATATATATTTGTTTGAAACCAAAGGGTAATTAGAGAACAAATATATATGTATACAAACTGTTTATTGGAAAGATTTAGTAGTCTATCAAACTAATTGGTTCTTGACAATCGATATTGAAGTGAGAAAGTCGGCAACATTGATCTATCACTTGCAACCCTTTCCAATCAAACAAATATACATGCTTCCTGACAATCTATATGAGTGTAAATTATTTAAACCCATAGACCATAATCACAATCATTTTGATTTAAACCCATAGACCATAATCACAATCATTTTGAAAATCGTTTGCTTTACAATACCAAAACCCCATCTCAATCCGAAACCCAGAACAATTGAAACCATATATTTGTAGATGATATAGTTAATTATCGAGTGTTACTATTTTGTTGATAATATAATTCCTAGTTCTTTGGTGATTTTGTTGGATGGTGTGTGAGACAAATTACATGACGCATAAGGGAAAAATTAAGATCATTTTCATTCCGTATATGACAGATGTCGTAGTGGATAAAAAGAAGTTAATTAATAGAGATTTTATATTATTTGTACAATGAAATTCAAATTGGTAAACCAAAAAATACATCCAATGGTCGAATTTTGGTCTACCTCTAACAGTCAGGCCCTTCTTTGGTGGAAAGTTGAGTATCGCAAATATATGAGCTGTATATAGCAAGCCCCTGCAAGCTGCATTGCAATTATGTTTGATCAGTTATCATAAAAGAACACAACAATTGCAATATTTCCAACCCACTCACCCTTTCAACCACAAACAAATCACCTCCAAATTACATTGAAAAACACAAAGCCATTTAGGGATGGAATGAAACCTCATGTATTACAGTGTGAGGAACTTTTGACTTACCAGTTATGAGCGCTGGTTATGTCAGCTGCGCTATCTGGAAATGTTGATTTCTTGAGCACTGCCCATCAACATTTCACAAAGCGATACCTAAAAAGTTGGGTTTGCACCTACTGCATTCAACAAACCCCTGTTTTTTTATAAGGCAACTAATCACGAACCAATAAAAAAGCATAACTGAAATCGGAAAAATGCATGGTGATCTAGGATATATACTGTATGTCAATCAACAACGAACAGTATACAGTATCCGAAAATTCAACCATTAGGTTCGAGTGAGCTTAAAAAAAAGTAAACAGATATATCGACATTGCATTGAAGAACTAAGAAACAAAAAAATGTGGAGTTAAATACCCAAGATCAGAAGGAAATGAGCATTAAGCTATCTACAAATCAGCCTCAAATTCAAAATCAGATCCAGCTAATTCAATTCGAACACGATGTTACTCATCAACCATGAGACAAAAACAAAAGATAAGGAGCCTGTTTGTTTTCAACTGTATCAATAATAACACCAAATGAGACTAAGTATAGAATTCATAGAACAATGAGTAAAAACAATATACAATATGATATGCTGCATCAACATACAATTCGTATGAAACAAACAAACTTCAACGGAAAACCCTGAAATGGAATAGCTCTGCTATGTCAGTAGATTCAAGATCGAAGTTCCAAATCATCCAATAAATCAACCACACAAACATAATCTGATGATGCACACACATACACAAAAACAAAATGAAGAAATGTTCTTTCATTTCATAATACAAAATGCAGGACTGTTCTTTCAGTTACTGTATTGGGTGTTACTGTATTGGCAAACAGTCGAACAGGTTGTGTGCACATTCTCTCAAGAACACAGTGGAATCAAAAGCGGAAGAAGAAAGAAAAAGAAGGGAATCACTAACCTGAATCGAATATGCAGCAAAGACTAAGTTGGGCTGTTCTCTACTTCTCCTTCTTGATATCCGCTGCACACAATCACTCAACCCGGAAGAGAGTACTCCACCTTCCTGAAATATCATCAACATCCCTTGTAACACACAATACAGTAACTGCTATTCGCCAAAATTCACAAAATCAAGCAGTCTCCAAAATTCATAAACCTTCAAATTGTAAAACTGTGTCAAACAGTATAAACTAACACATGATACCAGCAGTTTCCCAAATCAGTTTGCAATAAGTTCGTGAAATAAGACAGAAGAGAAGCATGAGAAAGCTGATACACAAACATAAAATGCATAATTGTTCTAGCATGAGAAAGCTGATAGCGAAGCATGAGAAAGCTGATACACAAACATAAAATGCAGAACTGTTCTAGCATGAGAAATGGATTTGTTTTTAGAATATAACAACCATATTCACAACCGTCAATGCAATATTCCCCAGTAACTGGCAGCAAATTTACAACTTACATTACTGCCGAGGATTTGATTCTGCTCACATATTATAATTCTGTCTAGAAACCCTCCCTCCTATTTAGAAAGTTCATTTCATTTATTCTACACAGCAGGGACAACACAACTTCGTAATATTAAGCAAGATAAAGCTGTAGAAAACGGGTCAAAAACCCATATTGGCTCTGCTACATGAACCAACATAACCGCTAAAGCACACAACTGATTTCCACCACATTAAGTTATTCAAGTCTCTGGGAAACGCTTACCTTGAACTCACAATTTACTTGGTCCAATTTTCTCTACTCTCAGTAACATTCCAACCTAAATATCCTACTAATGTCATTGTCAACAATGCCATAAGTTTGAACCAATGCAGAGAATATGAGAATTTAACAAAATTTTCAGGAACCAAAGCAACTAAAAGAACATGTTGTACATAGGATACGATTTAGCATATATGCATTTGGTCCAAACTGCAGCAAATCAACTCAACAATACAGGAAAAATCAGCAATCTGAAATCGCAAAAACTAACCTTTGACTTTATTAACCAACCATGAGGCTCCTCCTTGGATACTGGATTGCAATGAAAAACACAATTAGTTCGTGAAATATTAAGTAAAATAACTGATGCAACATGGATCCCGATTGATTCAAAGTGAAGAAACTCGGCAACATGGATCTATCACTTGCAACCCTTTCCAATCAAACAAATATACATGTTTCCTGACAATTTATATGAGTGTAAATTATTTAAACCCATAGACCATAATCACAATCATTTTGATTTAAACCCATATACCATAATCACAATCATTTTGAAAATCGTTTGCTTTACAATACCAAAACCCCATCTCAATCCGAAACCCAGAACAATTGAAACCATATATTTGTAGAGAGAAAGAATTTACCTTCTGCAGAATTTTAGAACACCACGCTCCCGATCCCGATTGAATTCAAAGCGAAGAATCAGGGAAAGTTATAGGAGCTGAAGATTTTGTGATGAGATTGGTGATAATCGGAAAGTTGTACGATGAAAGGAGGAGGTGAGAATTTGGGCGGTGTTGAGATACGGATTGGAAAGTGGGTATTTCTCAAACTTACATCTAATATAGATTAGAATCATTAGATAGTCGATGGAGATGGAAACGGGCCGGAACGGCAGTCGAAACACGATCAAGCAAGCTAGTCAACACCCAAACAATGATCGATCGATATCTATCCAAAACAGGGATTAAAGTATGCAGCTATTAACAGCTCCACACCGAGAGAAATAGAGAGAGAGGAAGGCACGCTTGGCACGAGGGAGGAAAATTACCAAAAGGGCAGTTTGCAACAGGAATATGAACAGGACACGTGAACAGTGTACCGGCTGCACCAAAATTGTTATATAGTAAATATCACATGTTGCACGCATTAATTCTTCTTATAGTTGTTTCATTAAACAGTTGATCGAAGTGGCTAAAATGCGATTTTACTAAATAATGAGCTAAATTTATTTTACTCAATAATTAGATTAATGAACCAGATTTCTTATATTTGTTTTTTTTTTGCTTAAATTTATTTATAGAGGACTTGATACAATGATACATGGTTAGGAGTATATTATAAGTGATATTAAAAATGCGCTGCTTTGCTTTGCTAGGGTCAGGCTTCTTGGGGAGCTCGAGGAGTGCTTTTGGCTTTCTCCATAATGGATCTCGTTGTCCTCAACAAGATTATCCAGCGACGTTATCTTTGGCATCGGGTACATGGGGCACAACCTTTGCTGGTTCTCCGCTTTCTCTGCGTAGCTTTCTTGGTGAAAGCTCTGCCTCGTTGAAGGTTGCGGCATGTGAGTCCTGGACTCGCTCTGAGTCTAGGTCGGAGGGGATTGACGGTGGAAAGACGCGGTGGCATACAGTAGATGGCACAGTCTGTCCATGTAGGGCTTGACTGAAGGAAAGGCTTGTCGCGACTTGGAAGCAAATGTTGTGCGAGGGTGGAGGTCATGCACTGAAACTTCGGGTATGTCTCGCAGTGGGTTGGGATTGGTTGGATGATCAAAGAAGATGGACCTCGTTCAGATTTGGGGGTTGTTTTCTTGTGGTTGCAGCGCTGTCTGAGTTTGTGGCAGCTGATCCGATCGGAGGCTAGCCGGGATCGATAGTGTATCGATCGTGTTCAGTGGTAGGAAGAGGCAATAAACAATGGGTGATGGCTAGGGCTTTCGGCACCGTTGGGCTTCATGGGCTTGAGATGTCTCAGTCCGTGCAGTTTGACTTTTGGGCTTCTGTTGTGAATCATGACATATGAGCTGGAATGTTTGGGGTTCGAATTTGGGACCCAGGCATTACATTTGGAAGCCGTTTCGGAGGAAGTCTCTTCTCCGATGAAATTTTATCTCTTGTTTTTACTATATCAAATTTTGGATTTCGCATTTGAAATTCTGTATTTTAAATTTCTGAACTTACAGTTGGTCCTGGAATAAATATTGTTTACCGTTCTAGGATCTGCTACGTCATTAGTTACTTGTTCTAGTCCTTATTGTTAGGGTTCGATTATTTGGGTAATTTTAGTAGCGTTAGTTACTTAGATTGCCTAGATTACAGCTTCTTTCTCTCGGCGTCCTTAAGTGAGTAATCGTAATTGTAATCATTCATACTTTTTTTTTAATGAGAACTGACGTCACTCAGTATCCTTCAAAAAAAATTATTTATAGAGAATTCTAAAAAGGGAGTTGATTCAGGATCTACTCGATTGATTACTTGACCACAGCACGAGAAGAAGAATTATGTAAAGACTTCTGTGAAGTCTGAATTGTAGCAGGTCAAAATCTTCGAATGATATGCATGTACGTCGTACAAACTACAAAGCAATTCCTGCTTTTCCAAGTTAATTAGCATACTAATCAGATTGTATTTTTGCTCACACTCGTTAGTTAAGGTGTGAGCCTAACACCTCCTTAAATTTGTACCATATCATGAGATTTTTAACCCATGACAAACCATTTATGTACATATTTATATTTTATATTTGTTTAAATATCAAATTATCTATTAAGGAAGAAAAATTATAATTTAATCAACCCACATCTTCCTACGTAATGGCAATTACTTCACTTTCTTAAATTTTTGCAAATAACGTGAGAAAAAAAGGAAGAAAAACAAAACTTATTGATCTGGCTATTCAGGACAATTGCACAATATCATAACAAGATCAAGAAGTAATCACGAATCTCATATATATGCACACATATGCATCTTAATTTTCTAGTTCAATTTTATCTATAGAAGTGGATCATCAGTATAGTTTTGTGGTGTTCGATGTGTAACAAACTTTTTGTAATTATTCTCGTTTATTTGCAGAATGAGTTGATCGATAAGTTTTTTTTTCCTTTTTTTTTGCTTCCCTTGTTTCTCACTTCTTTTTTTCTCACGTTAATTACAAAAATATAAGAAAGTGAAGTACATAATTGTCATTATGTAGGAAGATAGAATTATGATTTTCCTTCCTTAATAAATAATCTGATATTCAAACAAAAAAAAATATAAATATATATGTACATAAATGGTTAATCATGGGTTAAAATCTCATGATGTGGCAGAGATTTTGGGAGATGTTATGCTCACACCTTAACAACAAAAATGCACTCTACTAATCATGCTTGTTTTGCACTTAATTAATCAATAAATTGGTGCTCCGTGTCAAGTTTTAACTCAATTAGCATATTCACTATATCTTTCATCTTTGATTTCAGTTGGTACGTTCAAAGGCGGATTTAGAATTTCAATTCAAAGCTAAAGAAAATATTCCACATATAAGATATGAAGAACTAACTAATTCTCATACAGAAAAGATTTTAGGCCTAAGATGTGGAAACCCCAAAGTGATGTAGTATGACAAATAATATCCATATCATTATTAAATTTTATGTATTATTATATAACTTTTATGTCATATATTTAAAATGACAATTTTATTCATTGTACATATAACGGCTATTATTATTTTTTCAAACGTATTGATTTTAGCTCTTTCAAATCATGATAGTATGAGATTAAAATCATATCAACTCAATTTTAGTTCTTTCTCGATCTTAAGATTTCTCAAGTTAGGTATTCAAGTGGAAGACCAAGCTTTGTAAAAGAGATAATCATTCGAACGCTTAAAAATCAAACATAAACCAAACCTAGAACTCAACATTTAAATAACTATAAAATCTAACTATCCTTGCAAGTTCAGCTGTGGAATCCCATGTATATAATTTTAAAGATCTCCATGGGAACTCGTACAAAGTAAATGGATCATCATTGAAGGACTACTCAGCCACAAGTTGTTTGTTCTTGAACATTTTTTTCCTTCAAATTGCAGTCTTACAGTTTAATTGACAAGATACGTCAATATTTTTAATTATAATTTCCTTTTCAAATTCTACTTTTTGAATCAAAATTCCCTTTTGACCGGTTTATGACTTGTGTATAATTTCTTTTTCGTAAAAATTTTATTAATCACGATTTTATTATTTGTGTATTACATAATTTAATCAATTTAGCTACTTAATAGAATCTTATATTTGGGTGTATATATATTCCGATTTTCAACTTTATAATTCCGTTACTACCACATTAAGTACCATTGTCGGCGACTTTAGGTCGCCGGCCATTTTTTTTTTTCGCCGGAAATGACTATTACCGGCGACTTGTCGCCGGTAATACTCTCGCCAGAAGTTTGGCGCCGGTGAAAGTATTACCGGCGATTTATTTTTCAAGTCGCCGGCAATTCTTAAGGGCAATACTCAAGGAATCACCGGCAACTCAAGTCGCTGGCAATGATTGAGTATTGCCGGCGACTCAAGTCGCCGGCAATGATGAAGGGCATTACTGGCGACTTGAGTCGCCGGCAATGATTGCTCCGCCGTGGCCGGAAAATGAGGGGTATTGCCGGCGACTTTGGTCCAAGTCACCGGCAATACCCGGAGAAATTTGTCAAAAAAAATCCGGTTCTGGATTGGGCCCAATTCCAGAACCTGCACTGAAAAACAGAAACCGTACAAATACAAGTTCAAAAATACACACATAATTGTCCAACGTACAGTACAAATAGCAAAAATACGAAAATAAACTACAACTACACGTCAGGGTCAAGGAACTCCCGCGTAAGGGTCGAAGAAATCCATGTAATCATTTGAACTCCGGTAGCTACCCTGGTCTTGCTGTGGCGGTGACTGCTGCGGTGGTGGATGACTGTGGAAAACAGGGACCGGGGGAGGTGTGGGGACCGGTTGTCTGGTAGTCTGGCACGCGTACATCGTCTGCATCCATGTGAACATTTGTGTCTGCTGCTGGACCATCATTCGGTGTTGCTCGACCAGCACCCGGTGCTCGGCATCTCTGACTGCTTGCTGCTCGGCCAATTGCTGCATCTCCTCCATCTGTCTCCTTTGCTCCTCCAACTCCCTCTGCGTCCTCTTAAGCTCCGCCGCTAGGTTAGAGTTCCTAGAAGTTGAAGTTCTTGACCCGGTAGAGTATTCCGAAGTGTTCTTCAATACTCCTTCGCCCGCCGAGCCCATTCCCCTGCAGTATTAGGTATTCTTTCCAGTCCCGCACGTTTTTACCATGATTTGAGCCGCTATAGGGCGATCAAGCGGATCGATCTGAGAGGCATACTGGGTCACTTCTTCCTCCGAGCAGTCAGGATGGTTGTTTCGAGCTATATTCATGGTGACTTCTGTGATCGCTTCCTCCACTCTCGCCTAATTGAAAAGCGAATATGAATAACGTATTATTAAACGAGTTAAATTAATAGAGAAAAATAGTTTTATTGTGTGAACTACAAACTAATGAGGCTAAAGACTTACCGCTTCTTCAGGGCACTGCGGATAGAACTTCTGATGAATAAACACCAACGAGTTGACTTCTTGTTGTTGCTGCGCCTTACTCGACCAACCCACATAGTTGAGTGAACCTGCATGATGGGCCTTGGTGTTTTTCAATCTGTTCTCCCGGTTCATCTTGGAAATCGCCTTATTTGATAAACATATGTAAAAAAATTAGTAACTAACTATTTCAATGTGATACGATACATTAGGGTTGTAAGATATATTCAGGATGCATACCTTCGCTTTGGGGTGCTCGAAGTGGGCTACCAGCCACAGCCACTCGTACTCCCTAAACCAGAATTCGCTAGGGGTAGAACCTCGGCCTAGCTCCTTGTACTATGTGTAATGTTTTGAAAGCTCGTTCTTCCACTCTTTATACCTATATTAACACCAGAAAAAAAAGTTAGAGATATTAAAACACTTGATAAACAAAAATCTAACTTGATATATACTCAAATAACTCGAATCACATCACCTGATATGTAGTTGACGCTCTACCCACGTGTGAATAAGGCATTCATCAACGTCAAACCACACGTGCAAGATGAATATATAAACGGTAAAATTATATATTTATTCGGACTTAATTAATAAATGTAAAATTAACGTAATGAAAATACGATTTAACTCACACTCAGTGCATTATGCACTTGCATCTTCACGTAGAGAGCCACAGATTCCCAATCTGGCCAAAGCATTGGGACCTTGTCCCGCACGACGGCCCAGGCCATGCTGGCATACTTTCGCGTGGTGTCAAATGTCTTGATCACCTCACCATGCTCATTGGCCCTAATGAGCGTTTTCCTTCCCCCGGTGGCCTGCTCAAGTCTCTTCCCAGTGCAGGTGCCTCCAGTCTTTCGTTTTCCAGTGCCATTAACGAAATTGCCTAATAATACAATGTCAACAAATTGATATCATTAATTGAACCTATCGTAAGGCTTAAGTAATAATTGTTGTAATCAATCTTGTTAAATAAAATTTACATGCATCGTCCGTTTGCTGGTTGGTGCACCTCGCACTCCAAAGATACACGGGGTCAAACGGGATGAAGTTGTACGCTTCCTCCACGCTCAGGAACTCCGGCCGTCCTTCAATATAAATAGGCCTCCCCCTATCATCGAATTCAGGGATCACAGGAATCTCGTTGGGCAGGAAGAGACTGGACGGTGGAGATAGACGAGGCCTGGACAATGAGGCTCCAGCACCATCTGCCTCAGATGATTCCCGTGAAACGGGAGTAGGCACTGGGCCAATAGGGGGCATTCGGATGGAGGGAGTTTCTGATGCCCCCGTTGACTGTCGCTCGTCTATGGGTCTGCTGACTGAGGGTCTGCTGACTGAGCGTCTGCTGACTGAGGCTCGAGGCTGGACTGGGGGTTGCACGGATCCGGATCGTGCAGCTTCCTCCTCTCCTCGCGCAGCTAGCAACATTTGTATGCGAGCATTCATAATTGGCCCACTGCGCGTGTTGCTGACTGCGGCTGAGGAACCTTAACTGCTGCTCCCTCCACTATTTCTAGTCCCTCTCCGTTTGATACCTTCAAGCCAATTCGCCGCAAAACCTCCTGCACATCCAACAATGAGTCCTGGATTCGGTTATATGAAAATTAAGGATGGAACCGTTTGGAACCGGAACCGTTCGGACCCGGAACGGTTTGCAACCGGAACCGTTTGGAACCCGAACCGTTCGGTTCTGGTTTCGGTTGTAGCGGTTATAGGTTCCAAACGGTTCCGGTTCCGAACAGTTCCGGTTCCAAACGGTTCCGGTTACAAACAGTTTCGGTTCCAAACGGTTATCGGTTCCAACAATGAGTCCTGGATTCGGTTCTATGAAAAACCGTTTGGAACCGGAACCGTTCGGTTTCAAATGGTTCCGGTTCCAAACAGTTCCGGTTCCAAACGGATCCGGTTCCAAACAGTTCCGGTTCCTGTTCCGGTTTTGTTCCGGTTCCAAACGGTTCCAGTTCCAAATGGTTCCGGTTCCGGTTTTTCATAGAACCGAATCCAGGACTAATTGTTGGAACCGATAACCGTTTGGAACCGGAACCGTTTGTAACCGGAACCATTTGAAACCGGAACCGTTTTGAACCGGAACCGTTCGGTTCCGGTTCCGGTTCTAGCGGTTATCGGTTACAAACCAAACGATTCTGGTTCCAAACGGTTCCGGTTCCAAACGGTTATAAATGCGGTTATGATATCGTACACTAAATTAAACATTAAACATTAAATTAAATTGCATCATAGCATATCGATCATTACGAATATAATTATCAAAATATCAATTAATTATTACCTAAATGCTTATTTAACCAATTAATTAAGTTAACAAATATACCTTAAATTATCAACGTACTACATCAATTAATCCAAATCACCTTAATTTGCCCAACACCCTAAATTACCTTAAATTACCTATATCAATGAATCCAAATCACCTTAATTTGCCCATATATGCAACACCTTAAAAATACAATATAATTATGAACTATATATATCAATTAATCCACCCAAATCACCTTAAATTACCGTAATATTTTCCACATATATACATCACCTTAAATTATCAAAAATTATCAAAACTTAATTATATACATCACATATATACATCACCTTAATTAAATTTTCCACATATATACATCACATATATACATCACCTTAATTAAAATTTTCAAATATTTTCCACATACATACATCACATATATACATCACCTTAAATTATCAAAAATTAAAACATCACCCAAAAATTAATACATCACCCAAAACATCACCCAAAACATATATACATCACCTTAAATTAAAATGCATATATATACATAATTATAAAAAACAAAAATTGAGAGAGAGAGAGAGAGAGAGAGAGAGAGAGAGAGAGAGAGAGAGAGAGAGAGAGAGAGAGAGAGAGGGAGCTAGGACCTGTCATGGTCGAGCTCGGCTTCGAATTCCGGCGACGGAGGTGAGGGGAGGAGGTAGAGGAGGAGGGGAAGAGGAGAGGAGGAGGGGAGGGGAAAGGGGAGGAGAGGAAGAGAGGTTTGAGGAGAGGGAAGCGAGCTAGGTGAGGAAGAGATGAAGAAATGGGGTTTTAGGGTTTGAGAGGGAAGAGAGAGAGGTGAAGAAATGAGGAAGCAGCTCGAGCTGCCTCCTGGGAAATACCGAGACCATTGCCGGCGAGTTACGAGTTAACTCGTGGGCAATGTCATTACCAACGAGTTGATAACTCGTGGGTAATAGTATTACCAACGAGTTGCTTATCAACTCGTGGGCAATACTATTACCAACGAGTTAACTCGTTTAACTCGTTGGTAATGATAGTAATTCCCGACCAATTTCCGACCATAATTTCCGACTATAATTTATGACTATAATTTTCGACTAGAATTTTCGACTATAATGTACGATTGATCGCGACTAGAATAAATACGACTATATATAATTTCCGACTATAATTTACGACTAGAATTTTCGACTATAATTTTCGACTAGAATTTCCAATTAGAATTTCCGACTAGAATTTCCGACTATATATAATTTACGACTATAAATACGTACATGCACGTTTATATAACAAACATACATGCACGTTTATATATACTAAAATTAAATACATACATCATTAATTAACATACTAAGGATGATAATCATAATCATCTTCATCACTTGAGTCTGACTCGGTTTCATAGGTATCATCTGGCAATATGTGTCGCTCCTCGTCATCTGAATCAGCGTCAACTTCATTTGGATTAACATCGAGAAGTTCTGCTCCAGTAATTCGAACCACACTCCCAGATCTCACATTATTAAGGCGAATCGTAGATGATTCCAGAATGTCAAAAGCGTTCGGCTCTTGGTATGCAGTAACTTCTTCATCATCTGCGGTCTCACCAAGTGTGGCAGCACTGCATATGTTTCTATGAGCAACATGGTTTACCACCTTCCACGGGACTTTGTTGAAAATATCGTCAAGGTAAAACACTTGTTTTACTGATGTGGCAAGAACGAAAGGGTCTTCTTTATACCAGCTTGTAGCAGTATTCACCGAAAATATTCCGTACTGATCGGTCCTTGTGTTCTCCGGGCTAGTATCAAACTATCTACACTTGAACAAGTGCACTTTCATGCGGTTCCCATAAATTAGTTCAACAACTGAATGAAGGACACCGTAATAGTCAACGCCATCCTGCCCACTATGGACCATCACCCCACAATTCTGTGTTTTCAGTTGGTCGTCTCGATTTTCACATATAAATTTCACGCCATTGACCTGACACATCGAGTAAATTTTTGAAGCTATCGGTTTCATCGACATGAGCCTCAATTCGTTTGACCACTCTGGGCAACCATCATTTACTACATGGTTCATCTGAAAATGATAAGAAACCAAGTACACCATAAATTATGAACATAGAAAAAGAAAACCATGTACACACATGCTATATAAGGATATATAAAAAAAATAGATATATACACATATACCCTTACCCATTGACCAAAGTAGTTTGCAAACGTCATGTTGTGGTAATCAACATTTCCGGCAATAGCAGGGCAGTGAAGATGATAGTTTTTCCAATATTGTACTTCTGGATAGTTAATCAGAACCGACCAGTGGGCAATGGCTACCTCATTTCCATCCAACTTGTACGACTTTGGCAAGCTTCCATGTACTACCACGTCATTGGAGATGATAGAAAGGTTGAACTGTGGTTCATCTATCGGCATCTGTTGTTGGGGGTCCTCCAGCGCTCCCAAATACATGTTGGTGTACGTTACACACTCGTGCGCAAGATATGCTTCAGCGATACACCCTTCAGGTGCAGATTTATTCTTCACATAGTCCTTGTAGGCTCCCAATTGTCTACAAGCTAACAAGTGCATGTTATGATACTTAAAAAATAAGAATTTACATATAAAAACAGAGGCAAACCAAATGTATGAATCATTTGTACCTTTCCATGGGATACATCCAAGTGTAGTGTACGGGACCAGTGAGCAACAATTATTTGGGAAGATGGATCATCAGGTGAGGCATGATGTCGAAAAAATTTGGGGGAAATATCCTCTCAAGCTTGCACATGATAAAAATGATGTCATCTTGCATCTCCCTGAGATCTGATTTTTTAACTTCCCTGGTGCATAACTTCTGAAAGAATCTTGACAAGGCCACTAACGGCTCCACCACCTCTTTGGGCAGGTACCCTTTAATGAAAATAGGGAAAAGGTGTTGAAGCAGTACATGGCAGTCATGACTCTTTAATCCGTACATCTTATTGTCCCGGAAGTTAACACACCTGCTTATATTTCCTGCATAGCCATAAGAATACCTGCATATATATATATATATATATATATATAGCCATAGGCAACAATTATATTTCTCGCATATAACCATATATAAGTAAAAATTTAAGGCCAATTTCATGCATAGCCATAAGAATATATACCTGACATTACTCAGCCACCTAAAAATTCATTCTTATGCTTCGGCTTGACGATGTAAGGAGCTTGCGGCATTTTTCTCTTACCATCTCTTAACCACAAATGTTTCCGCAGTCCCATAGCTTTCAGATAAATGCGTGCCTTAGGGATGTCTTTTGTTTTCCCCTCCAAATTAAGAACTGTGCCCATCACACTTTTATACACATTCTTCTCTATGTGCATGACATCTAGGTAGTGTCTGATAGGCAACCTGGGCCAGTAGGGGAGTTCCCAGAATATGCTCTTGTGTGTCCAAAACTTATACCTTTCGGGCTTGTCTGGAATTGACGCCACTATCTCAGGATGATTGCTCAGCTGGCCAAAATCATATTCATTCAACACTTCCAAAATTTCATCCCCTGTCCATCGCCTGGGTGCCACACCTGTTTCTATAGTCCCATCAAAAACGTCTTGATCCTGCCTAAATGGGTGATCATATGGAAGCCAACAACGGTGACGCATCTGAACAATTTTTAGCAATGAGGACTGCAACAATCAACCGTCATGCACTCTGAACAAGCCCTGTAACCCTTGGTTACGTTGCCCGACAACATACCGCGGGCAGGAAAATCACTGATGGTGCCAACAAGCATGGCATGCATCTGGAACATCTCATTTTTGAACCTATCGTAAGTGGGGTGGCCACACTCACTGAGGTACTTAAGCTCCTCAATCAAAGGCCTCAAATACACATCGAGACACTTTCCTGGATAACCCGGGCCCGGAATTAACAGAGTCAGCATATTGTATTCCTTCTTCATGCACATCCATGGTGGAAGGTTGTACGGTACCAAAATAACTGGCCATATACTGTATTGAAGACTCATGTTGCCAAAAGGGTTGAATTCGTCAGATGAGAGCCCTAGCCAAACATTTCTGACCTCTGCTGCAAAATGATCAAACTCCCTGAACATGTGCTTCCAAGCCTCTCCGTCGGAAAAGTGTATAAGGATGTCATCGTCAGGCAAATTCCTCTCAGCCCACCATCTCATAGCTTCAGCCGTGAAAGCACACATGAACAACCGCTCCAGCCTATCAATAAGCGGGAAATATCGAAGTATCTTCACAGCTTTCTTGTTGCATGCAGGAGTCAACTTATACCTTTCTGTAAAACATACCAGGCAGGCTTCAAGGTCTTCAAGATCTTTTCCCCAGAAGAGAATACAATCATATCTGCATGCATGGATTTTGATGTAGGAAAGCCCAAGATCTTTCAGGATATGTCGCCCCTTATGATGAGTGGTAGGAAGACGATGACCGGGTGGCAGTAGCGAAGCAGTCCACTTCAGCCAAGAATCAACAGCTTTGACAGACATTTTGTTCTCCATTTTGAGCTGCATCACTCCCATGACACTTTCAAGAACAGTCTTACTACAATCGTCGTACAACGGAGTCTGTTGCAATGCAATCAGGTTGTTGTACTTGTCCATACCGCTTGTGTTGACATGAGCTCCAGGTAATGGCTTGACTGGCTCAATATGGGGGAAACCCTGCACGACGGGAGGGACATTTGGTGCTTGATCAGCAAATACACCGCTCTCATGAGGAAACATATCATTGATTAACATCGATGTTGGATCATAGGATGGACTGACCCTCTCAGCAAAATGTCCATGATCATAGGATGGACTGGCCCTCTCACCAAATTTTCCATGATCATGCGGACCCGCTAACGATGTTTCACCGTGATAAATCCAACAAGTGTACTTATCCCAAAACTCGTATTTACTCAGGTGCTTCTGGACTTTATCAATGGGAAAACGAAATCGATCGCTGCGACACTTACATTCTTTACACGGGCAATAATGAAGTGTAGTGTCTCCACAATTAGCCTTCACAAAATTCACAAAACTCCTAATTCCCTGGTGATATCTCACATCCCATATTTCGAGGCTCATCCAACTCTTGTCCATCCTGAAAATTCTAACAATATTACGTACTATATATATACACATTCACTACTAATTAATTAATAAATCATCATTAATTACATTCGAATTCATCCGATTAATTAACAAAAGTCGACCCATGCATGCATATAAATTAATATATATATATATATATATATACCAACAATTCACAATTACAAATTAACATGCCTGTATATATATATATATAGACATATTAAAAATTAATATTCACAAAATAATTTTATATCCATACATATATATATACACAAATTAACATATTTTCATCGAAATAATCTCAAATCCACTCAAAATCAACAGTCAATCACTCGAAATCAACAATATATCCACTCTATTTGCGTATCAAACCAATAATCGATATCTCAACTCTAAATCAACACATGCATATATATATATATATATCGATCTAATTAAATCAACACACATATATATACATACGTATATACGTACCTATATATAGCTACGTATATAGCTTCCCGAGCGGGTTTTCGACGCCTTTTGACAATACCCAAGGATTTCAGAGCATTTTCCTTCTTTCGATTTCACCGGATTTTTTTCTATCCAAATGAATGAGTTGCTGCGATCTGCATCTGATATAAGAGGTATTGCCGGTGATTCATTAAATCGCCAGAAATGGAGTTATTGCAGGCAAAATTCCGGCCAAAAATCGTCGGAAATGCTTGAAACTTATTGCTGGCGACTTTCTCCGTCGCCGACAATAATTTTTCACCATTGCCGGCGATTTTCCGTCCGGAATTTCGCCGGCAATGGTTGAGAGATTATTGCCGGGGACGGAATAGGTCGCCGACAATAGTTTTGAGCATTGCCGGTGACTTTTCGGACTTTTGCCGGCGACGGAGCAAGTCGCCGGCAATAATGAGCATTGCCGGTAACTTGCCCGGTCGCCGACCTTTTTTTTTGAAATTTCGCCGGCAATGGTACTTAATGTGGTAGTGCGTTTAAAAAAAAACAATCCTAATTATGATTAGAAAGAATTATAGAATGTAATAAATAGGGTTCCATAATTTTAGTTGGACGTTTATATCTTTTAGTATCGATTTATTATAATTAGGATTCTGTTGCAGGAGAAAAGTATGTAAAACTGTAAACTGTAAACTGTTTCTCTTTCATTAATAAAAAGCCTTAAATAAGGGCTGATACAACCTGTTACAATAAATGTCTCGATATAACAGAGATTCGCTATATCTATCTAATTAATATCCTTTTCTAAGTGCGACAAGACACACACCAAGAATTATGGAGAGTAAATCTCCTTAAACACTCCCCCTTGTGTCGATGGCCTCAAGAATGATGCATGACTTGTTGCCTCAATAAAAACCTTGCCAAGCAAACAAAAACCTCATGGGTAAAACAAAAGCTTGGTCTAAGGAAAAAAGAGTAGAACGCATCAACTACAAAAACTATTATATGTGACGTCGACTCCCCCTGATGTCTACATTGACGTTTCACTCCCCCTGATTGTAAACTCAGACGTGGAGTTTAGATAACCTGCGCATGCCAATGCGTCTCACATGTTTCACAAATGTAGATTTAGGTAATGACTTGGTAAACAAGTCTGCAACATTATCAACGAAACCAATCTGGTTCACTTGGATATTCAACAACTGTTGTTGTTGCTAATTAAAAAAGAACTTCGGCGATATATGTTTTGTATTGTCACTCTTAATGTAACCCAACTTCATTTGTTCAATGCATGTTGTATTATCCTCATAGATGCAAGTGGGAACAGTAACAGTAGATGGTAATCCACTAGACCCTCGAATATAACCTATGACTGACCTAAGCCAGACATATTCTCTAACATCTTCATGTAAAGCAATAAATTCAGAATGATTCGAAGAAGTAGCAACAAGGGTTTGCTTTATTGATCTCTAAGAGATCGTCGTGTTTCCCATAATGAAAATGTAACCGGCTTGTGAACGACCTTTGTGTGGGTCAAAGAGCTACCCAGCATCAGTAAATCCAACCAACACATCAACTGGGTTTTGGAATAGGAGATAACATGAAAACTGTTCGAAACATGACCATTTTTCAACGGGTTGAAAGAATCCCTCGATGGGTCGAGAGGATCACTCTATTCGATCTAGGGTGCAGGTTTCGACGGATCAAGGAAAATCCTCAACGAGTCGAAATCCCCATAATGTGTTTCAACTTTCTTTTTTCCGAGAATTTCATGTTTCTCTCTGTATTCTTTGTAAGGGAAGAATAAGCCCATGTCAATGGAACCTTTCAAGTACCTGAAGATTTGTTTTACACCATTCTAATGATGTTGCGTAGGTGCAGAGCTAAATCTAGCTAACAAGTTCGGTGAGAAGGTAATATTTGGGCGTGTGCACTGAGTTAAATACAACAAAGCTCCCATAGCACTAAGATATGGAATTTCATCTCCCAAGATCCCCTCATCATCATCTAGACCA
Organism: Geum urbanum; assembly: GCA_946800695.1. NCBI lineage: Eukaryota > Viridiplantae > Streptophyta > Magnoliopsida > Rosales > Rosaceae > Geum > Geum urbanum. The sequence continues at coordinate 81,249,467 of OX326997.1, forward strand.
CGGACCATTTCTGTCGTCTAGGTGCAGTTCTCCGTCGTCTAAGTACTTAGACGACGGAAGCTCCGTCGTCCAAGCTCCGTGCTCCAAGTGCTGTCGTCCAAGCACTTGGACGACGGAGATGGAGAATTCCGTCGTCTAAGTGAAAACTTAGACCGCGGAGAATGTCCGCGGTCTAAGTGCTCGCTTGGACCGTGCAAAATTTTCCGCGGTCTAAGTTTTCACTTAGACGACGGAGATTAATTCTCCGTCGTCTAAGTGAACACTTAGACCGCGGAAAACGTCCATCTCTGCGGTCTAAGTTTGCACTTAAACGACGGAAATCGTCCATCTCCGTCGTCTAAGTGGTGATTTTGTAAAAAACAATTAAATGAAAAATTCATGAAATGCTAATTAATAATTAGCATTTAATGAATTTTTTATTTAATTTTTTGTATATCAATATTCATAATATTGCAAAATTTATTGAATATTAATTATTAATAATATATAATACGTACAAAATTCATAATGAATAAATAATTTAAATTATAATAGATTTAAATACAATGAATTAATACAAAATTCATAATATAATATATAAAATAAATTAATCTAGCCTAAATAAACTAAATTAACCTAAAACTAAACTAATTATAGGCGGTGGTGGTGGTGGCGGCGCCGGTGGTGTTGGCCGGAATGTGGAGGCCGGTGGTGGAGGCGACAATGTAGGCGGTAGCTAGTGGTGTGTGGTGGTGGTGGATGCGACGTTGTAGGTGGTGGTGGTGTGTAGTGGTGGCAGCGACGGTGGTGATGTCGGTGGTGGCGGCGACGGTGCTGGTGGTGATGATGATGGCGGATGGTGATGGTGATGATATATGGTGGGTGATTTGATTGGGGAGGGGGGAGATGGAGAGAGAGAGAGGGAGAGGGAGAGGGAGAGGGAGGGGACAAAATGAAGAGAGATTGAGAAAATGATGAATTTAAAGTGTTTTAAAGCACTTAGACGACGGAAATTCAGTATTTCCGTCGTCTAAGTGCTTTAAATTTTCAAACAATACCGCCAATTTTTCACTTAGACGACGGAAAATCAGTATTTCCGTCGTCTAAGTGATTTCAATTTTTGAAAAAAATTTAGCGGAAAAAGAATACCGCCAATTATTTTCACTTAGACGACGGAGATGACAATTTTCCGTCGTCTAAGTGGATTTAAATTTTTGCCAAATTTTTAGTGGGAAAAACACCGCCAGAAATTAAAAATTTAAAAATTCACCTAGACGACGGAAATACTCATCTCCGTCGTCTAAGTGAATTCGAATTTTTAATTTTTTTTTTAAAATATATTTTTTTATTTTTTTTTTAAAATTAAAAATTAAAAAATTCACTTTGATGACGGAAATACTCATCTCCGTCGTCTAAGTGAATTTTTTAATTTTTAATTTTTTTTTTTAAAAATAAAAAAATAATTTTACGGAATTTTCACCTAGACCGCGGAGATGACAATCTCTGTCGTCCAAGTGAACACCTGGACGACGGAGATGGTCATCTCCGTCGTCTAGGTGAAAATTTCGTAAAATTATTTTTTAAAAATAATTTGTAATGAATTTTTGGACCTGTAATTTGAATGGAATTGTCGTAAAATATTGATTAAAGAATCGTATATATAAAAAGTGGGATTTAAGACGATGAATTAATTTACGTATTCAAACTTGTTAAGTATTTACTAATATGTATAACTTAAGTGTCGGTACGTATAGGCTCATTGTACATCGATATTAACGAAATTGAATTTGGAAAAAACGACCGTTGAATATACCCACCATAACACCATATATAAGTAGAATAATTTCCACTAAATACTGAGTTCGTTCAGGGTTTCATTGGCACAGTTAACCGCAAATCCAAAATTTTTACAAACCGGAAACCTGGATACACGAAAATCCGTAAGTCCTATTTTAAAACCGTCGACGCTCACACTCCAAGCATTGTTTACTCTATGGTCTCGACGAAAAGAATATGCATTGGGACATGGTCTAGATGGTCGTTGTCTTAGGTGAAATTACGAAATTTTCACTTAGACGACGGAAATGCACATTTCCGTCGTCTAAGTGAAAACATGGTTTAGGGGATAGGGCCTTAGGGTTTAGGGTTAAAGTACTTAGACGACGGAGATGTCTTTTTCCGTCGTCTAAGTGTCACCCACACCGCGAGACCCTAAACCCTAAACCCAAATTAATTGGGCGCCAGTTCTAAAAATTCAAAATTTTCACTTAGACGACGGAGATGTCTTTTTCCGTCGTGTAAGTCAAATTTTTAAATTTTTGAAATTTCACTTAGACGACGGAGATGTCTTTTTCCGTCGTCTAAGTGACACTTAGACCGCGGAAATTTTCTCCGCGGTCTAAGTTTCACTTAGACGACGGAAATGTTCACTTAGACCGCGGAGAAATTTTCGCGGTCTAAGTGCATTTTTCTAATGAGATGAGTAGTACCATTATCTGCTAGACAGTCAATTTTACTTGGACACATCTACAAAATTAATGTAAATAAGTAAGTCTTTGTACTAAAGATCAGACGTACACTTTAAGTATACACTCAAAGATTTGAATAAGGGTGTGACCCTTGTTGTGTGCTGATATGGCATGACACAAACTAATGTATAACCAAATTTTTTTTGACATTTTTCCAATAAAATCGATGTATAAACACATAATAAAAAATACCATATCTAGGTAACATTTTTGACGAGTCGAGGAAAATCCTCGACGGGTCGAAGAAAAACCCAAAATAAAAGTTGATTTTTCGATACCAGGTTTCGACACGTTGAGTGAAATTTTCGACAAGCCGAATTGTTGTCCAGTGGCGATCCTTCGACGGGTTGAAGGGAAAACCAAAAATGAAATTGAATTTTCGATAACAAAATTTCGACAAGTCGAAATTTGTAACAGATCCATATCATCGACAAGTCGAGACAAAATGAAACGATCAACGTTAAAATTTTTGGCGAGTCAAAAATTACCCTGTGATCAAAATCAAAAAAAAAATACTTTTTTTAGGACGTTTTGAACGTATCTTTGCATTGTTTTTCCATACATGTAAAGACATCGAACCATACATAAAAATTGTATGAATTAGAACATTCTCAAACACTTTCATATACTGAAAAATAGAGAAAATTCATTACTGCCAACAAAAATACATCATAGATGTTCTTAATCTAAAACAAGACAAGCGTCTTAATAATGTTTGACCGAAAAGTAAGCCAAAAACAAAACCAAAACTTGAAAAATTACAGAGACAATGTCTTTAACATAGGCTTAAACAAAATCCAGGGTAGCAAGATCTTTCCCCTTGTCTTCTGCAAGAATGAGATTGGTGTCAATCTCCATCTCTAAATCTCCAGCATAATTCGACTCTTGAGCCAAATACTACTTGTGCCTCTTGTAGATGTTCTGGATATCTCTACTAGAACGGCAATGTTTGTGCATATGTTTAATAGAACCACATTTGAAATAAATGTATCTTCCAGAATGTTCAGACCATTGACCATCAAGAACCGAAGCAGATTGGTCCTTGTTGGAGTTGGCGTTCTGATCTCTATGCCAAGTCAGATTTCGGCTGCGGCCTTGGCCATAGGGTTGTTAATACCGAACCGAAAACCGAAAAAAAAAATTGAACCGAAAACGAACCGTAACCGAAAAAACCAAAATCGAACAAATACTGAACCGAAAAACAAAAAAACCGAACCGAACCGAAAAATTCGGTTCGGTTTCGATTTTTGGATCCAAAAAAACTGAATCGAATCGTTTGAACCGAAATGAATAAAACGACGTCGTTTTACAAGTGTCAATCAAGTTTGATGTTGTTGGGTATGTTGTTGAGTATCTCTCTTTGTCCCATATGAAAGTAGTATTTGGTATGTGCCATAGTTTGATACTTAACAATGATTATTTGGGTTCTTGTAGGTTTAAGAAAATGAATGCTAAGTTGCCAAAGAAAAACCCCCTAGCTGAGAAAGTGAGAATGGTGGAAAAGTTGAGTATAGTTTGAGAATGGATTCAATTGAGTGTTTTTATGTGATATTTGGATTGTATTTTTATTTGGATGGATTGTAGATTGTTTTAAATTTGGACTATGGAGTGTGGACTTTGGTTTATGTTTGTTGATGTTTGAAACTTTGAATTTGTGATGTAAACTTTCGGTAAACATTTGGCCATTTTCTATGGTTTGAAACTTTGAATGTGTGATTTGTGATTAATTATATTTGTTGTAGTTTGATTTGATTTGACATAAACTATGTTTCACACTTTCACAAAGTTATTGAAAAAAATAGCTAATGAAAATCTTGAATTTTTGAAACTAATAGAAAGAAACAGTATTTTTTTTAGAAAGTTTTTTTTTATTTAAAAAAAAAGAAAAAAACCCGAAAAAAAACAAACCAAACCGAACCGAACCATTCAGTTTTTTGTAAAAAATCAGGAAAACCGAATTGAATCGAACCGATTAAAAAATACGATTCGATTTTCGGTTCGGCCTAATAACCGAACCGTTTGTACTGATTAACAACCTAATTGGCTACACCCACGCCCTCCTTTACCCCCACATGAAGCTTGTCCACCACAAGCATAAGGTTTTGAACGAGCAACCTTCTTGTTTTTACTGGCCTTTCTTTCAGCTTGATAAATCTCAGGCTTTTTGGTACCAGCCGATCTTGAGTTATTATTCAAGATGATCTCATGATGCCTCTCATTTTTCGCAAGGCTATTGATAAGATCACTGAAGGTAGTAATCCTCCCTTGTTCGTACTCAATCCGGTACTGATGAGCAAGAATGCTCATGGAGGTTTGGGAAGGTATTCAACGAACGCTCAATCATATCGTTCTCAGATTTCTCCACCCCCCAAAAACTCAACTCAGACTGTAGATCCATCATTGCTCAATTGAAATCTTGTATTTTGGGGAAGTCCACAAGTATAGTGTTCTCCCATCTTGCAGTCGACTCAGGAAGCTATGCATCATGCACATTATTGAAGCGCTGCTTCAGAATGTCCCACAATACCATGAGATCTGTTTTGTTTAGATAATGCTTCTTGAAAGTTGGATGAATATGACGCCTTAAAAACATGAGTGCTTGAGCTTTTGACTCTTCAGTGGGCCGCAGGAGATTTGTTCCAGGCCCAGAGGGTTTGATGGTGTTGGTCAGCCTCTTTTCGATGAATGTAGTTTCCACATCTGAGATCCAATGGTGGTATTCCTTGCCTTGAAGGTCAAGGATGTCGAATTCCAGCCTAGCTGGCTCATTCGAACTCATCTACAAAAACACACAGAGATGTTTCAATAACGATCGAAAACTATGATCACAAAAACTTTTAAGTTTTATTGAATAAGAACGTGATCCATGATATATGGTCACAAAATCAATTATAAACAGTGGTAAAAATCACACTCAGCTACCGTGATTAACTGTCACATATGATCAATTTTCCTTTTCTTTTCTTTTCCTTTCTAAACCGTGACTCCTCCAGAGCCGTCACTTATACTCTATGGATATAGGTCCATAGGAACTAGGGTAAACATGTAATATAAAGCAACTCATATTACAATTATCATCAACTTAGATCTAGGATTTTGCGGTAAGTAAGTTTGAACCTAGATCTAGAGATTCATAGTTTAGAAAAGTTTACCTCGATGAGTGTTTTGCTCGGTATGACCGCTACACTTGATGAAGGATTTGAAGTAGAAGCCCTTCTGAAACGATTCCTCGGAAGACGAGCAATCTTGACAACTTAGGAACGTGTGCTTGTTGAAAATCACCGAAAGTGAGTAAGAGAGGTCAACGGTGGTCGGCGGTGGAGCAAGGTGGCTGGTGGCGGTGGTGCTAGCTTTCTCGAAAGGTAGGTTTTTTTTATGGTGGTGATGGCTATCAACCCCGAGAGCGTGCTGATAACGTATTGCAGAAGAAAATTATGTAAGACTGTAAACTGTTTCTCTTTCATTGATAGAATATCTTAAATACAGGCTGATACAATCTGTTACAATAAATGTCCCGATAACAGAGATTTTTTATATCTATCTAATTAGTATCCGTATCTAAGTAGAACAAGACACACACCGAAAATTATGGAGAACAAATCTCCTTAAACAGATTTTATATTTAGTTTTACTATTATAATTATAATACTCTGACATTTCTTATTTTTATTTTGCAATAAATTTTATAGTTTCAATTTAAGTTATTAAATTGATAAGTTAATTTATAATTGATAGTCATTAGACCAATGATAGGATCATCTTTACACAAAATGATATCAAATTAAAGTAATATAAATATATATTTTTATATTAACATTATAATTAAGTCACATGACACATCACTTTGGACCTCCACGTCTTAAACCCAAATTGGCCTCCTATCATTGTTCTTCTCATTATTTTTTCGCAGAGCTAATTTTGTTTTGGTCTAGCTAATAAACGATCAAATTAATCAGATGGACCTTCGTTACGCCATCATGACGATGATTTACGCTCAGGAGATGAGGCTATCTCATATGGCTAGTTTTTGCATATCTTCTAGACTCTCCATAAAGTTAATCACGTACAGGATTACAGATTTTAGGGCAGATAACACGAACGGCCCCAGTGTCTATCAATATTAATCTTCTCTAGCTAGCTAGCTTATGCTTTAAGGACAAAGGATAGCTGTTCATCATATATAATTGCAGCTGGCTATTATATATATGTACACACTATGTCGATCGATCGACTTGGAAGTGTAACTGTAGAACCGTTACTCATTAGTGACAGCTTGTGGCATCTATTTGTACACTTCGATCAGCTAGATCGATCGAGATCTTAATTAGGTTTCAATTTTCCTCTCACAATCACCTTCTCAGCTAATAGATTTGGATAGACCATTTCTATATCAATCGCTAACATTCGGTTGGAATGTCATACAACTACGTACGTACTAAAAAAGGTAAAAATTTAGACACGGTGATACTGATAACTATGCTCGCATTTTCAAATAATTGTCCCTCATAATCGATCTTTGGTTTAGGCACAAACTTGACACACATATATATATATATACACACTACACTACCAGAATAAATATTATAGCCGACGAACAAAATTTGTCGGTTTGTTTCATATTTTTGTCGGCTATAGTTATAACCTACGACAATTCATCGACCATAGTGTCGTCGGTAATTTATTGTCGGCTATACCTATGGCCGTCGACACTTACTGACGTCGTCGACAAAAGTTTCCCCCTCCGGCCAAAATTCTTGAACGTAGAAACTATAGCCAATGACATTGTATATGAATGTCGTGGCCTATAGTTGCTAAATTCTGAAGAAAAAAAATTACAGATTCTGGATCTATTCCAGAACCTGCATTTCCAACTCCAAAATTTACCACCACAAATCCTATTACACAAACACAAACCATAAAATTACCTTATTACCAAACCCAAAAAACCAAATATCGGCTGCGGCAGGCTGGCATGGGCTCGGCGGCGGCTCACCTGGGATATAAAAACCATGAAATTTCAGGGAAGCAGAGAGAGAGATATACCTCAGGAGGAGCTACGGCGAGGTCCGGGGAAGGTGAGGAGGAGGCGAGGTCCATGATAGAAGCTATGAGGAGCTCCACGGAAGGAGGAGGCGAGGTCTCATCAGAATTTTTTTGGGGTTTTTAGGTTTTGGGTGCGAGAGGAGGCGCGGTCTAGGATAAACTCGATGACTATAGACGACGATATAAGAAAAGGTCGTCGGTTATAGTATAGCCGACAACATTGGGTAGTTTTACTCGTCGGCCATACTAGGCAGACGACACAAAGAGCCAACGTCGACCTTAGTTAAACAAAAACCAACGACATATTTTCAACTCGTCGGCTATAGTTTTATAACCGACAACGTAAACAAGTCGTCGGCTATACTATACTATAGTCAAAGATTAGAAAACTCGTTGGCCTGTTTTTCAATATTTCGTCGGCTCTAGTATTTGTGATGGTAGTGACATATATATGTAAACAATGCTAGCTCATAATGAAATCTAATCGAAGATTGGTTACTATGAATGCATTATTTTATCGACTTTGCTGTTAGGAATCCATGAATTATTGAAAGCAAATGCATAAATGTAAAAAAACGAGCAATAAAATAAAAAACGTAGAGAGAGATTTGATGCTACGTACATTGTGTTATCGTAGAGAATGAAGTTACAATAATAACATATAAGCTAATATTATGAAATGATGTAAATACTCTTACGACATAATTGCTATAACTAATATCGTTAACATTTGCAAAAATAAGAATTTCACTATATTTTTTTCAAAACACCAATGTTCTCTAAATAGGAAGTAAATACATAATTCTAGCAAATATGTTTTGCATTACATGCAAGAGTCTCTGATAAAGACTTAGCCTAAAAGCTAAAACAAAATCATTCTTGAATTGCTTCGGAAAAGAGTATTACAGATCGTAACAAGCCTCACTGAAGCAAATTCACTTCAAAATTAGTTCTTTGATGTAGCTAGGTCAAAAATACTGTATCAAAAAGTTAGATCAATCCTTACAGTCGTTTACTAAAATATTCATATTACGATAGATATCATAATGTGTTTCATTATCTAGCTAATTAATCCCATTAGCAAGAACAAAATTATGTACATGCATGTAAAATTGATAATGGAGTGAAATGGTGCTAGCTAGTGCATGCAAGTGAGATGTCCATTACAGAAGATCGATCAGTGAGTGTTTAATGGCAGCTTGCTTTACCTACTTCCATACTTGTCTCCTCCTTTACCAGTGAACCCACCTCAAAAACCACTCAGTGCTTAAACTACATTATTGTGTTAACACACACCCTTTTCACCTTTTAATTAGTATTTCTTTTGGCATGTGATGTCAAGTATAGCTTACAAAATTGACATGACTGGATTAATTTAACCCTAATTCTCAAAAGACATTCCAAAGTGTATCATACCTCCACTGCTTTCCCATCAACGAAATTGTTATGCTTCTTTCTAAATATTTGTTTAGATTTGTCTCTACTACTCACATCCCTATCATTGTCTAAGTAGTGGAATGAATGCCAGGTCAATAGGCTGCATTGCAACATATTATAAATCTTTGATAAGGTTCAGAATGCATTATTTAGTATTTCATTCAACGATCCATAACACTATATATTATGCAACAAGATCCATCCACTAGCCATCAATAAAGTTGTTGCTGTGGTTGAGGGAAAAATAGAAAAGAAATCAATAATATGGTTGATGTGTTACGAGTATAACAATTCATCTTGTAGCTAGTTGTATTCAGTCTCTTCAAATGTCATTCATGATCGATGTTGTATCAAAATAATTATTGAAGAAGAAGTCTAATTGCAAGCAACTTTAAATTCTAAAGAGACGACCATTTGGTATGTAGATATATAGATGCAAGGCCTAACGATCGAGAATTATCGTACGTTGAGCTAGTTTTGATGGATCGAATTTGGTGCTTTACTCTCCAATAATCTCATATTCACTAGTGCATCATTCAGCATAACTTGGATCATAATATTTTTACTTTAGCATGCTATATTGCAGCAGGCTGAAGCAGACGCACTTGCTAGATATCTCATTATTTGTTACACCATTTTATATTACTTATATAAGAAATATATTTCTTATATTAAGGTGTATTAAACAAGGAACAAATATTTGAACTCCTTATATATTTGGACTCATTATATAAGAGATACTATATTTTTTATACTAAGGGATATTATATAAGGAGCAAGTTTTTGGGTTCCTTGTATAAGAAGGTAAAAATGATATTTTGAACACTTCAAGAACTTACATAAGCCCATTTAAAATAATTTCTTGTGATACTAAACATGAGATTGGACTATTGTTAAAATAAGATAAGAATAAGAACATGTAACAAACATGACTAAGAGCTTACATAAGCTCCTTTTAAATAGTCTCTTGTGGTACCAAACATTATATTGGACTATTGTTTTTATTATAATCTAAAAATTTTAATATAAAAAGAGCGTAACAAACCTGCTCTTTAGTAGGTTATGGAGTCTTGATAAGTGAGGAAAGTTACTTTATTCATCTCTTGGAACTAGTTATCAAAGCTATAACTCTCTCCTGTCAAAAAAAGAAGAAGCTATAACTCTATGTGCTTTTTAAGATGAACATCGGTCGGTCTTCTAACTTTTTACTCGATCGATCGGACACAATATGTGCATGCATGTGTTAGGCACTTAGGCATCTGCCTCGATGCTTTTTAGTTCGATCATTTTCCGATCTCCAAATATGGTCTGAGAACTGAAAATCTACTTTACTAAGCTAAATTTATGTACGTGTAAAAACTGAAGTGGAGCAATTAATTAATTATTTGGTGATAGCTAAACCTAGCTCAGCTATCAATCAAAATCTAGTGAGATCAATGTGCATGCGTGTACAAATACGATATCTGCCTATTAATTACCTTTTCCCCTTAGTTTTGGTTGTTTTCTCATGGGCAGTTTATATTAGTACGATACCAAGATTTCCACGATCCTCTGAAAGTGAACATGGATCGATATCTCTACTCATGAATCTCGATCGCAATGTCTCTATGGGAGAGCTAGTGAGAGTCATAATCCTTGGTTATCCCCACATGGTCCCTTCATCCCTTTAGGGCAAGGGATTATATACCCCATTCGTTAATTAGGGCATGCAAGATCAAACGCACTCAGTGTTGTGATATTATTGAATATATATGTACAACGGTAACCAGAGAAAAGCTGGAATTGCTGCAGTGCCTAGTTTAATTTGATATCCTCAGCCTCAGGCGTATTGTGCATGCAGCAGAGTTGTTGATGAGGCGTGGATGAGACCTACCACAAACAACGACACATGTATATTTCGTGTTTGGTTAAACCGCGCCGGAAGCAATGCAAGCGTCTGGTTTATGAGAAATGAGAAGATTAATTAGTGTTCTTTAATGTTATATATGACTGTGTGCGTTTCTATCTCTTATACAGTATCAAGTGTTAATTAGATCAATCATGACCATGTTAAGGATATCAAATCAATTTTAAGCTAATTCAAACTAGTTTATTAATTTCTGTAAGATCTTTGGAAATAAACTTTAATTTCTACGTGTTTACCAACTTTACAATTCGATCTTTTGACTATGAACAATATTTTCCTTGAAAAGTTGAACACGAGAAGATGGAGGCTCAAAGCTACCAGAAAAATCGAAACTGTTAAGTCTTGGATAACAGTTATAACTTTATATAATATATTACAAGCATCTAGTCCATAAACGATCACATAGAGGTGCACCGGGAATTCTGGAAAGAGACTTGCAGAGACAAATTGCCATCAAGTTGGGTCTACACTACAGGTGATCGGTACAATCCTGCGCGGAATTTTAATTAAACGTAATTAATTCAAGGGCGCCCTTAATTCAAGTATAACGATCATCACCTAGCTAGCTGCTAGCTACTTCAAAAACAAAATAATGCATTGAAGAAAACAAAATCATTGATCGGAATATTCGTCTATTTTCTGTAAGAAAAGATCGATTTCAGTCCGATACCACAGATGATCGATAGATCCATATATTTTTGGATTGTGCGTCTTTTTCTTCGTGCATTCTAGTAATTGTTGCATGGGAAATGAATTTGTCGCAGAAGATGAGACAGGTTCGATGTTGATGATGAAGACGGATCGGATGCATGGATAACACACGCATGTTCTGTAGCAAAGCAGTAGCTAGCCCTCGCTCCCATGATGTTCAAACAATTAAACCACTGTTGCAAGTCTCATGGAATCCTGATAATGGGGGCAGGTCCCTAGCCTCTTAAGGTTGTAATATATATGCATGAACAGTTGCCGGATTCCGACCACTGTTATTACTTCCCGTTGATATATATATACACACACACCCTAACGTACTCAATAACGAGTAGTTTTCAATATCAGTCCGATCATGTATCCCTCAAGGGAATACATAAATATATATACTCTCTGACAGCTTTCTAGCTAGGGTATATATAAACTTACGTACCTCTTATATTCTCATGCATTCAAAATGCACATGATAAAAGATAGTAAACAGGGTCGACATTTAAAAAATAAATACAAGGTACCAACTTCAATCTGCTGAATTAAATACTATTTTAATTCCGGTATTATTAAGAATTTACTAGTTAGTAGTTAGCTTTTAATTTTCAATGTTATTAAATAACCAACTTGTACTTCAACAAAAAAATTAACGAACTTGAACGATCAGGAGGGAAAATCTAGTACTGTATTGAGAGGATGGAAATTAACCTAACCTAATTAGGTAGCTAATAGTGAGGAGCCAAATTAAACTATGTAGGACAGCGCGCTCTGATATGCATGGTTTATATATACAAGCAGAGTACATAAAGCCTAGCTATGGAGTTTGATTTCAAAGGCATTGTGCCGGTAATAGAGCAATCTTAAAAGTCGAAATTTTTAAAAATTTCATGCTTCAATTCTAACGGTTTTCTTATTTTACGTATTTAGATATTTATTATAACTTCATTCTTATTTATTATAATAATAAAAAAATATTTTTTTCATTGAAAATTGCAAACAAATGGTTAGGAGAGTTTTGAAAGACATTGAAACTTGCAAAAAAGTGCAAAATATTATTAGTCGATCATCTTCTTTATAAATTTAAGGAATGAGTTATTCTCTCTCCTCCATTTCTCTATTTTTTTAAAATAGGATGAGAAAGCTATTGTAGTGTAAAAGTGTCAACTATTCTCTAAAATCTAGTTTTTCTCTATAATAAAGAAGTTTTGGAGTTGCTCTCAAACAGTAGCGGTAGTGTTAATGGCGTGAGTTGCTATATTAAATTTAGGGAGTTATACTATTAATGCAGCCAATATCTATAACCTCTTACAAAATAATGCGAATACCTACCTTTATTTATCAGTAACACTGATGAAAATGACGGCTCTGATGCATTATCTCATAAATAATTGTAACTATGTTAATTTGATCCAGTTGAGAGTGACCTAATTGAGAATACAGACGTACACTTTACTAGGTAGCCAGATAGGGTTTATTTTCTAATACAGATTTTGGTGATCTGGTTGGAAAGGTACTCTGTCTTTACTTATGTGTGCACAGACACTCCAAAATCTATGGTTAAAATAAATAGGAGGAGGGTTTCTATGGACAGTGATCCTAATCCCATAATCTCATTAAGAAACTTGGTCACAGTGCAATATGGGCAGAAACTTGGGAGTCCTGCCAAGATAATGCACCACTGTTGATACAAAGTGGTATCAGCAGCATTAGATAATTTAGACAAAGAGCCATGCCAGTTTGTTACAATACCACACTACAAATATATGTACATACACCTGATATTGGGGATAAAAATATATATAGTAGTAAGCTATTGGTAAGTGATGGGGTGGTCCTGTGTAATTGCAAGGTTTCACAAGCTGCTTGGACCCCAAAACCCAAACTCAAATTGAAGAGGGTCCCACACCCAACTAAGATTTTGCAAACATTTCCTTGCTTAATTTCTTTCTTTTCCACACCCATATCCTTCAAGACACCTCTGGCTCATTTGCCTCTGTTTAGCTCTCATTATAAAAGGGTGTGTTAGCAGGACAGCAAAGTTCAGACCATGGCTTTCACAAACTCGGCATCTCTCTCTCTCTCTCTCTCTCTCTCTCTCTCTCTCCTTGAGCTCAATCTCTGGTCAGCTCTCTCTCTCTCTCTCTCTCTCTCTCTCTCTCTCTCTCTCTCTCTCAAAAAGAAGAAGAGGCTAGAGATCTTAATTTGCTGAGCTAACCTGGTTGTGGTGGAAAATTTGATGAGAAGGTGTGAGTTGAGCAAGATGGAGAAGCAGGGCACGTGCAATTCTAACTCATGCGACATTATTTCTCTCGTTGGAATCGAAAGTTTCCAACTTTGAGTTTGTGGATTTTGGTAATGAGTTAGTTCTTCATGTGCCCCCCTTCCCCATCATGACCACTACACCTTAATTAGTGTCAACACGGGAGAAACCATGTATGCATAATTCTGGCATATATACAGATCGAAATGCAGAAAAATCAGTTTGCATTGTTCAGGCGGGCCATTGATTGGCTTTATAGATATATAGTGCAGATATATATATATATATATATAAGCCTTGACATGTAGATGAAAAACAGCATAAAATTTCATGTAAGATATGATTATGGTAATTTTTAAGAATAAACATGAAGAAAACTAAGCTAATGCATGTATATGTATAGTAGCGAAGATTTTAAAAGAGAAGTGCCAACTACCAGTAACAATTCAATTATTGAACATATACCAACTACACTACTAGTTTCAGTCATTCAGGTCGATCATGTTTTTTTTAGTCTCTCTCTCTCTCTCTCTCTCACACACACACACACACACACACAAACCCTAGCATATACTGGTTTGATGCAGTATTTAAACACATATATCAATGCAGGATGAGATTTCTTCTTGCCGGGTTCCAACCATGATTGTCTAGTTAGTTTATCAGTTTCATTCTACGTAGTATAGTAGCATATTTATATTCTTTGTCTCTGGATTTTCGTTGTCCACAGTATGAGAATAGCTTTCTACATCTGGAAAGAGCGTAACTCTTTAGAAAAGGAGAAAATAATCATGGAGCTATAAAGATCTCAATCACTAATGATTCATGGTTTAGCAATTTTTACTGGATGAATTAAACAAAGAGGAACAGAAAGTGGATCCTATCTCAGTTACCACTGGGTCTAACTATATCTCGATCTTCTGTTTTGTTTCTTGGTTTTTTTTGTTGGGCACCTCCATATTGTTTATGGTGGAGGAGGCCAGTGTAAGGTGTGTGGGGATTTCATTGCACCAGATTCACGGCTGTCATTTTTGTGCCAATAATGATGAGAGCTAGCTAGCTGAGAGTGAAATGCATGGTTCCACCAAAGTACTACTGGTCCATGTTTTACCAAAAATAGTTATGGTTGAACTCTTGTTACAATGAATTGACAACTTAAATCGATCGGTGCCACCACTATAAACTGACAACTCAAATTTGTCAATATGCATGTGCTGTTGATCGTATTATAGTTCATTTTCAGGCCTTTCTAGTCTTAATTTCATTCTATTATGTTGTTGTACAATATGTACGTGCGTTCAATACATGAAATAAAAGTCTCATTTCTTGTTAGTAAGTTGTAACCAAAGTCAAGTATTAGTAAAAGGAGGTGATTATCTTTAGATAAAGAGGGCCAAGTCTTAATTTTGTTAATTTTCCAAGAACATGGTTTGAACAAGACATGTATTGCATGCAGCATGGCATATCTACAGAAGCATACCGGATCCATATTATGTGTCTCTTAATCAGCGAGTTTTTAAGTTACCAACACTTCCTGCCCTCTTAGCTTCTTCTTTTTTGATGAAGAGCAAGCGAGAGCAACTGTCCTCAAAGTTATACCATTGATGAAACACAAGGTGGGAGCTGGATAATATCGGTACAACAGTGTATTCTCCATGCTACACAGATATCTGCTACATCGATATCATATCCCTCTAGTGAGTCGAGTCTTTAACCAGATCATCTTATTTCAGTTACTTGGTCTTTCGTATCCAACTATACAAGTATACATCCTACTGATCCTGATCTAGATCATTTCTTTTTCATTTCAAATGAGTTGTTAGTGATGGTTTTTTTGCGTGCATTTTCGAGAGTTAATTAATTAAGTGGTTTAAAAGGAGAAATACCTTCGTCATACCGACATTATTCTAACATTTTGAACGTAAAAAAATAAAAATAAAAAATAAGAAAAAGACAGGCCTCAGGAATCTTTGGATGCCTCAATCATACCACTGAAAAAGTGTTAAAGGCAGCATATTGTTTCTCTTCACTTTGCAGTTGTTGGTTTCACTTTCTGAGTAAACCAAATGGCTGCAAGGTCTACCATACACAAGATAGAGACTTAACTGAGCAAATCATATCCAGCAAGCACTTTCTTCTCTGAAAGTTTTTCAGTTACATTGACTGAACAATTTCAGATTGAACCAGAATCAGAAGGTTTGATTCATAAATGGGCCAAGCTTAGAATCAAAGTAGAGATTAAAGTTAACTGAGAGGAAAAATATATACGAAATAGAAACAGAATTGTATTGCAATGATAGAATTCATCTGCTACATATCTGTCTAGTAACTGTGAAACTAAAATGAACTGCAAAACGTATTCAACAAGGCAACAGATTCGTCGCATTGTTGAGATTTTCCATCAACTAAATGTATGTCAACGAAGCTATCAGTTCAGCTGAGCGTTCTGGTAAAGAAAAAGCCAACAGCAAGGAACCACCAGCATAAGCACATAGCAAGTAAGGACAGAAGATTCTAGATTGGTAATGGTATAGATGTACTTGCAAGTCTCTCTGCCAAACATTCTTGGACACTGAAATGGACAAAAGGCCAGCAAAAGTGCACGGTGCTGAGTCAGGGCTAAATTGCCTATCTTCAGAAAAAGGTTAAAAGAAAAGGCATCTGATGCACATGGAAGCAGCAACTTCATCTTCACCATTGCACTGTGTAGTTGAAATCAATCAATTCTGGTTACGTTATATATTCACTCCACCAACCACAACGTACTGACGCATTGTTTTCACCAAAAGAACCAAGACATTGTTTGCATAGGTGGTGCCAATAAACCACCTTAATTAGTTTTGATCAAACCAGGCCAAGTAGTCTACTAAACAAGGTTGAGATACTGACAAATACTTTGTGCTTTCCAAGCCCTTGTCCTGGGTACAGTGTTCATGTCAACACTCTTCAGCAGCAATTGCATAGCTTTACGAAATAGGTCAATGTCGGATCACAGAATAGCTTAAATCACATTCTGCCATGAAAATTCAGGCCTCTCATGTCACTGCATAGTGCATACACCTATATGCTTGTAGGTTTACTCCAGCACCCTTTGAAATCATCTTACACAAGCTTCCGGGCAGCTTTCAATTCCTACACAAGACCATGAACATTGTTTGATCAGTAATCAAACTAAGCATATTCCCTTACTCTTCCAAACAAGAAATGATCTTGACTCCAGATTTCCCATTATCTTTCTTACCATTTACACACATTGTGATTACAAACATCAGGAACCAAACCTAACACAGGCATCTCATCAAACAGCTCATCTGCTTTCCATAGTTCATGCTACAATAACACCATGCAAAACCAAGGTATGGAAAACAAATTGTGTGGTCCAAGGTATCGCAAACCACGTAACACCATGTTCCCTGCACTTTCATCTAGCAAAAAACATTTGAAGCATCCCCAAACCCTGCCACATTTCATCAAAATCATATATTAGTGCTCCATCATACGAGGAGAAATTCAATTTTGAACTGGAATATGCAGGACTTCAAATTCAGTTCACACAGTGATGACCGATATCAAATAGAAATCCTTGCATCTGAATCAATCCATTACGGATTATGTAAATCATAATATCAATAGCAGTCACGCCAATACCAGATTTCCCTTCTGCAGGTGAAGTCAATCAGGTTTAGTAGTGAATTTGATTCAATTCGTCTACTAAAAGTTTAAAACTAACACACTGTTTGAACTCGGTGCTGCAAATCCTAGGCTGAGTAGTATTGCCAAGCCCCCAGGAAAACGCTCGTCAACCATGTTTCTTCATCAAGTTCATTGCTTCACAAATCAAAACCTCTTGGCATAAACGGTAGATAAATGTCACCAAATGTCAAACATCAAAACTTATCTAGCATTTCCTCCATAAACACACAAGCCTCATGTGTGTCAGCTTCACTAAATAGACATCCACGACAATCCCTACATACTTAGCTCAGCACCCTTCAACGTCATTGAGCTCGCTAGCTCCCTTTCCCGACTGTTATCCCCATTCTTACACAAGGTTGCAACAACTTACAGGGAATCAAATTAGGCATGCACCCAGCAATTCCTTACATGAAATCATTCTGCTTGCACATAGCTCTGCTACTCAAACACTTAAAAACACTTAAATACACATTTTAAGTATGAACCACATGAGTCAAGTCATCAGAGAGCCCATCTGCTTTTTCTCTATTCCCGCTCACAATACAACTTCTAACACCATCATATGGGAGTTAAAGTCCCCGCACTTCAGTTTGCCTAGCATACTTAAGCCTTACAAACACTTGCACCAAAATCACACCGGGACAAAACCTAACTTTAATAATTTCTTCCAGAGAAACCAAGATCCTGCTAAATCTTTTTGTTCACACATTAGTATATGATATTAAAGAACACATCTTCCTCATCTCGATATATGATATTAAAAATAACATCTGTTTCGGCTTCCATTGTGCAGATGAAGTGGGCTATCGTGTGGATTCAATTCAATATACCAACTAAAACTAAGGAGCCTTTGGTGTTAGTATAGTCAATCAGGTTTAACTGGGCTCACCAAACCAGTCAAGGTAGTCTCTACCAAGCAAGGCCCATTTCCAGAGCTTACGAGTAGTGCTTCCCAAGATTTTTCCCCAGGCACAACGTTCTTGTCAACCATTTTCTGCAGCAAGGCCATTGTTTTACAAACCAAACCTCGTTGACACAACCCATAGATCATATCATCATATGCAGAACAACTACGACAAAGAAACTTATCCAACATTTCCTCCATAAAGATACAAGCTTCATCAACATCACCTTTGCAAAACAGACCATCTAGCATAATTCTATGCGTCTGCAAGTTTACCCCGACACCATTTGATGTCATCTCACTCACAAGCTCCCTCGCCCGACTTAGCTCCCCTTTCTTACACAATGCCTTCAACAGAATGTTATAAGTAATCAAATTAGGCTGACACTCTTCCATACACTACAACAAAAAAAGCCTTTTGCGACTGCACATTGCCGTTGCAAAAGAGTCAAATGCCGTCGCAAATGATCTTTTACGACGGCAAAATGTGCTTTTGCAACGGCAGCCCGTCCGTCGCAATTGGTGGCGACGCAATTGATATTAGCAACGGTTTTTACCGTCGTCCTTATTCTTTTGCAACGGCAAACCTTTGCCGTAGCTATTGATTTATTTTGCGACGGCAGTTTACCACGACTAACACCGTCGCAAAAATTTGACAAGGCGTAGTGTTAAAATCGTTTTTTGCGACGGTAAGGGTGCCGTCGCAAAATTTTTTCCCTCCAGAATTAGTTTGGCGCCAATACTTGCAACGGTATACATGCCGTCGTAAAAACATTTCCCGCTAAATTTAATTTTGAGATGGTATTTGCGACGGTAAAATTGCCGTCGCAAAAAAACTATAGTTGCCCTGCTTAACCTGGTACTTCATCCACAAATCTATAATGCAAAGCCAATTCAATCTGTTTATAACAACAACTGATTACAACATCCAATTAAAAAGAATTTTTCAAGTCATACAACATCCAATTCACATTACATGCATCAGTAATCTACCTATATTGTTCTTAACTTACATGAGTTCAAACTTACATTAATTCACAAACTTACATCAGTTCCAATCTCTGCAACTTACCTAACTTACATCAGTTCACCACAGTACACAAAATAGATCAAAATAACAGTACACTGAATGAGCAATCTGGCCAATCTAGATTTTTTTGCAACTTTATGCTGTATACTTCAGATTTCTGGCCAACTTACAGCAGTTCGATCAGTTTTCTTTGCGACTTTCTGCTGTATCCCTCGCATTTCTGGCCAATCTTGATTTTTTTGCCATAATCACCTATGCAATAATACATAACACGCATCATAAGTGTATATCAATCTGTTTAATGAATTGATTGAACACGCATCATAAGTGTTCCATGAGTTGACGCAAGGAAACATGCATATCAATCTATAATGACAAATGGTGTGCTAGTGATACTTTAAAAATGATGGACCATTACTTAGTCCATTTCATAAGTACTAGTCTGTTCACAACACCCTGTGTTTTCCAATTCAGAGGTTAATGATATGCATGTCTCCGTAACCTCAAGGATATTTCGATTATGCAGTACACTTACAAGATGGAAAGCATACACAAAGCTGATGAGTTAGCTACTTTAACATTTCACAGATCAAAGCAATCCCAGATTTAAGGCAGAAGAAGAAACATGTTTACTAAAACATAAACCACTACAAACTGCAAACTCAGAAGATTGACCAAACAGATCGTATCCAGATATCTACTGATTAATGCCAAAAGATCTAATGCCAACCCACCAAATTTCAAATTGATTCCTCTCATAACAGATAAATCAGTGTTTTTGGATCATACATTCACCATCTTTTTTTTGCTTGTAGCTTTGTAGTGTTATCTATTAAACTTACCCTTTGAGCACCCTTTTGAGTAGAGGGCGATGTTTCGATGAGATTTTGAACAGGTTCTAGGTTCATTGGTTGGCTACAATTATCACTGGAAGCTCGTTGGTCTCCCACAGACTCCCTTATTGCTTCTGGACACTGAAATTCATAATAGACCCCATTAAGTTATGCTTCAATACTAATATCAATTCCTATTATGGAAGGTTTTCCCTTAAATCAGAACTAACCTGGATCGAAGGTTCTGACTCATAGTTTTGTTGCTGTTTGTTTTTCATCATATCAATTGTTTTCCAGAGTTTCTCAAGCTCTCCTTGAAATTCAGCTCGCACTTCTTCTTTAATTTTTGTATATAGATCTGTTTGGCTTGTAGGGATAGTTGTTGTATACTAGAGTACGGGGCACTGCACCACCAAATATTCGGCAATAGCCATGGCCATCATCACCCATAAGAGAATGAAAAATTCGATCTTTAACACTAGTCTTTTGCTGATCCTCAAGTGTTTCCCTACTGAGTTCATTCTCATATTCAATCTATAGTAACAACAAATCAAATCAATAAGTGCATTCATATCAGAAAATCAGCAGACTAAGTAAATGTACATATATGGTCGCCCATGCAAGAATCACAAAAATGGGAATTTGTTGTGGAAAAAGAACAATAGGACACTTTTGTATCAAAAGAATCATTTCATTTCATATCTGAAGTTGTTGATACTGCTGTCGCTAGATCATGTCAAAAGGGTAGGTTTACAGTTGTTCAATTTGTTTACAGTGTTTTCAGGGTAGGTTTACAGTAGTTCAATCTGTTTACAGTGTTTTCAATATATTGGTGGCTATGGAGCAGTGACAATAAGTTATAGCATGAAAATGCTACATTAAGTTAACATAGTGAAGCTTTCAATACATTTCCGAAGATATATGTTAGGTTCTCATCGATAGGTAACTTGTACAGAACTAGAGATATCAAGGCTGATATTGTTGCTGATAGATCATGTCAAAAGGGTAGGTTTATAGTAGTTCAATCTGTTTACAGTAGTTCAATTAATCTGCTTACAATGTTTTCAATCTGTTTACAGTGTTTTCAATATATTGATGGCTATGGAGCAGTGACAATAAGTTATAGCATGAAAATGCTACATTAAGTTAACATAGTGAAGCTTTCAATACATTTCTGAAGATATATGTTAGGTTCTCATCGATAGGTAACTTGTACAGAACTAGAGATATCATGGCTGATACGTACTGTTGCCGATAGATCATGTCAAAATGGTAGGTTTATAGTAGTTCAATCTGTTTACAGTAGTTCAATTAATCTGCTTACAGTGTTTTCAATCTGTTTACAGTGTTTTCAATATATTGGTGGCTATGGAGCAGTGACAATAACATCATAAGGAGTGGCCAAATTACTAGTCATCGATCACCATGAAAATGCTACATCAAGTTAACATAGTAAATCTTTCAATACATTTCTGCAGATATATGTTAGGTTCTCATGGATAGCTAACTTATAGAGAACTAGAGATATCAAGGCAGATTGACATGAATACAAGTCAGGATATCAAGGCAGATTGACATGAAAACAAGTCAGGATATCAAGGCAGATTGACATGAAAACAAGTCAGGGCAGATTGACATCGATAACTAACTTGTACAAGACTAGAGCATCTATTAAGATCTTAGTGCAACAAATTAAAATGCGTCCCTGTTACTTAAACATGCAAGGTAACATGCACATGAAAACAAGTCAGGGTATTATCTTACAATGAATTCCTGCACAATTGGATCCTCTAAATCACGAGTTTTCTTCCACACGTTAAACTTATCAGTTTCTTCTCCATCTCTTTCCATCTGTTATAAGAAGATAAAAAATAAAAAGTTCATAACTAATACCACATATCTTATCTAGGCAAAATATGAAAGCTGACATTACAAGTGACTGCTCTACTAACTAATACCTCATATCTTATCTGGGCAAAATGCTTTCTACCAGTTTTGTGAGCTGGACCACGCATTTCTCGATTACCAGCATTTTTGGATGCTACCAACTGCAAGTAAAATGTACAATTACAATTCTTATGGAGTTCTCAATGCATCTATTGTTCAACATATAGCTATAAGTTCACCTGACAATCTGCGTTACTCCAGTATGCAACAAGCTCTCTCCATTGAGAAGCCACAATATGTTCAGGATTTTTACTGCCAAGTTCAGGATCTTCCTTATTAGGCTTAAAGTAATTCTGCTTTGTTTTGCTCTTATGGTCCTTCCACAACAAGTTACAGTTATCCAAACATACATCTTTATAGCCATCAGGAACATCTAACACATTATTCTGCAGGTGCATAAAGTACAAAACCATATCATCTTGTAATAGTTAACATAAAGGACATTGTCTTAAATAGCAACTGCATACCTTAACATCAGTCCAAATACCTTCCTTCACCTCTTTATCAATCTTCTTCCAATCCAAAATATTAAGTGGAACTCTATTCCCATCACGTACTATCATCCCTAATTGGGACCTTAGTTGGCCAGCCCTTGGCCCCACAGGCTGATAAGTAATCGGATTAAACTGCATTGCAATTTTGACCCCTGTATCCCACTCTGCTATGCCCTTAGACTGCCATCTTCTTGCTTTCATAGATTCTACAGCATTACCTTCTTGTGGAACTACAGTTAACAGAAATATAGTTTATAAGTGTTATATGAAGTAAAAATATGCATCTGGATATACCTGGAGCTGGAGTAACCATAGAATCTGAAGGCCGTTGAGATGCAGAATGAGCATTGTTCAAAGTATTAGATGGTGTTCCTTGAGACGATGTTCCTTGAGACTTGCTTCCTTGCGATGATACTCCTTGTAAAAACTCAGCCATGGTACGAGGAGGACGACCTAACTTTCTCTTGTTCATAGTTGCACACCTGCATGTAATGCATCAAAAACTATTGGAAATTCAACTAAGACATTGGTATATAGCCACGTTAACAGAATATTACAAAGAACGAGTTCATATTACATAACCAACTACTCTATATTACCACCCATTTGTCATAAATACTCAAAAACAGTATAATACAACAGACAACTCTGTAATACTAATAAGATCTTGGTGACAGATCAAATGCTTAATCAACCAGCTTCATCATAGTTGTCTTCCCCATCACCCACTTCTCTAGTACGCATCGTCACAATATTATTCCAATCCTTGTGGACACTGTCTTGAACATACCAAACTTGATGTGCTTGGGATGCCAAAATGAAAGGTTCATCTCCCACTTGATTACTTCTATACATCAGATGGTTGAAGTTCACTAAAGTAAACTTATAGGTGTCTACTTTTGTTCCTGTAGTATTCACCCAATCACACTTAAACAACACAAATTTGTTTTCAATTGAATAACTTATTTCAATAATATCAGTAAGCTTTCCGTAGTAAGCCAAGGGGTCGACACGAGGATTCCTATCTCTTTTGCTAGACAAACTCAAGGTATTTGCCTTTAAAGTTACTCCACAGTTCTGTGTTTTTCTCCTATCATCAACATCCTTAATTCGAAAATAATATCCATTGGTTGTGTATGCATTAAACTTCAAGGCTTGCTTGCTTGGACCATTTGCCAATGCCCTTATTTCTGGTGTGCAAACATCAGCACCTAAGGACATCAAATCTGTGACCTGATTCATAGACCACAGGATTGAGAGAGGCAGTGGAAAACTAAGTATTCCTACACATGTAACTAATAACAGGTATACCATACATGTTGTTTGAACCAGGTTCTGAATTCGTCAAAATGTCGCTGTTGAATTTGATGATCGTCAAAGCAGGGGTACTCTTGATGAAGGGCAATAAGATGTAACCTGGTGGGCACAATTTCTATGTAAATTAAATGAGCTAGGAAGAAAAATGGTGGGCAGTGAGATAGGATTGCATACTTTATATAAGGTGTTACTGCTTCAGCGTGGAACAATACCCATCGATGAGCTTGTACCCATTCCAGATCTGTAAGAGTGAACTTATTCCCTTCTTTGTCACCATCACCCTCTTTGTGTCTCATTGGTCGATTAGAAAATGTCTCAGCATCATCCAAGTACAAAGAACAAAAGCTCATACACTCTGCCATTAAGTAACCTTCAGCAATCGAAGCCTCTGGATGTATTTTGTTCTTCACATATTCCTTTAAAGTGAAGAGATATCTCTCTATTGGATACATCCAGCGAAACTGAACAGCGCCTCCAATCAGCGCTTCATCGACTAAATGGATTGGCAAATGCTCCATTACATCAAAAAAAGATGGAGGAAATATCTGCTCAAGCTTACAGAGAGTTATGGCAATACTTTCCCTCAATTCTTCTAATTCAGCAGCAGTATTCTGTGAGCATAATTTCTTAAAAAAACTGCTCAATTCAATTAAGGCCTCAACCACATTTTGCGGCAAGGAATGTCGTATAGCAATAGGAATGAGCTCTTGAAGAAGAATGTGATTGTCATGGCTTTTGAGATTTCCAATGGATCTCTTGTCTAATAGTACACGACGTGATATATTCGATACATGTCCATCTGGTGCTCTAGCTACATGTAATGTAGAAAGAAACAACTCTTTACCATGATCGTCCATCTCAAAGTCTGCCTTTGGTGGGTACTCTTTCCCTGATTCTTGTGTTTTCAAATGCAAATGAGCTCTAATGTTCATATCCTTCAAATCACGTCTAGAATTCATGTTGTCCTTAGATTTTAAGGCATCTCCAAATATTGTCCACAATACATTGTCACAAACATTTTTCTCCGTGTGCATTACATCAATGTTATGTCTAATCATATGATGCTCCCAATAAGGCAACTCATAGAAGATGCTTCTTTTCTTCCAATTGTGTGTCTTTTTCTTTTTATTCCCATCTTCATCAAGTTGTGCCACTCGCTTCCTTTTTCT
Source organism: Geum urbanum (assembly GCA_946800695.1). NCBI lineage: Eukaryota > Viridiplantae > Streptophyta > Magnoliopsida > Rosales > Rosaceae > Geum > Geum urbanum. The sequence continues at coordinate 81,274,709 of OX326997.1, forward strand.
TGATATGAGGTCCTCCTTTTTGTATTGAGTAACAATGCCTTTTGAATCCATTTGTTTTAACAAATGAGATCCCAGCAAGGACTTAGGCTTCTGCCTGAACTCCTTTGAGCCATTAAAGGAGATTGCATCTTTTCTGAACACGTGCTCATTTTCTAACCATCTTCGATGACATCCATACGACCATTTTCTACCCTTCTTCAACCACACCGAACCACACTCAGAGTTACAACAAGGACAAGCATACTGACCCTTTGTGCTCCATCCCGACAGGTTTGCATATGCTGGAAAATCATTTATCGTCCACATCAAGGCTGCATAGAGTTGGAACATCTCATTTCGCGATGCATCAAAAGTTTCAACACCTTTATGCCAAAGAACTTCCAGTTCTTCAACAACTAGTTGCATGTACACGTCAATCTTATCACCTGGTCCTGTAGGACCATCAATTAGAAGAGACAAAAATAGAAATGGTTTCTTCATGCAGATGGATGGTGGCAAATTATATGGGAATAGTATGACAGGCCAAGTGCTATGAGGTATCTTCGTAGTTCTTCTGGGATTAAAGCCATCTAAAGCTAATCCAAGCTTCACATTTCTAGGCTCCTTTGAAAAGCTAATATTTTTCTTATCAAAGTCTTTGAAAGCCATAGAATCTGCAGGATGTCTGTACACACCATCATTTATTCTCTCTTCAGCATGCCAACACATCAAATTGGCAATTTTTGAGCACATAAAGAGCCGCTGCAATCTTTCTTTCAAGGGGAAGTGCCTAACCTGTTGCGCAGCTACTCGTTTACCTTTGCGAGTTTCATTAATATCACGTGAAGCTCCTTTCTCTGGTACCCATCTAGACGTCTTGCAAATTGCACATTCATCTAAGTTTACATCTTCTTTTCTGAATAACATGCAGTGGTTCGGACATGCATCAATAGTATTAAACGAAAATCCCAAGTCCCTTGCTATCTTTCGAGCTTCATAATATGACTTGGGAAGAACCGCTCCTTTGGGATGAGATAAAATCAAATCCTGAAGCAGGCCTGTGAACGACTTATTTGACCAACCATATAGGATCTTCTTGTGCAACATCCTCACTATATAAGATAAGGCAGTAAACTCCGTGCATCCTGGATACAAAGGAACTTGGGCACTTTCCAGAAGCTTAAGATACTTTGCAGTAGATTCATTCGGTCCCCTACCAGGATGATCATTGCCTACTTCTATGTTATGTATTCCCATAGCCTCATGTAACATCCCCAACATATCATCATGTGTTTGAGGGCTGACTTCACCTTCACAGTCACGAGACGTAGGATCAACAACGGTCGGTTCTCCAACAACAGCTTTTTCTCCATGGTGAGTCCAAATTGTATACTTTCTTAAGAAACCTACATCTTCAAGATGTTTAAATACTACTGCTTTAGACAAATATTTTGGGCGATTGCAACATTTTCTACATGGACAAGTGATCAGCTCACTTGCATCCTTATTTCTGTAAGCAAACTTCATAAATTCTTTAATTCCGTCTTGGTACTCTTTGGAAACCCTAGTTCCTAAGTTGATCCAACTCTTGTCCATTTTGAGATGTCTATAACAATTAAAAAAAGAAGTTGGATAAGGGAAAAGAAGGAGGAAAATAAGGGGAAAGGCGGGTTGTCAATCCAGTTAATAATCCACTCATGATCTGAAATAGATATGTCATTAAGCCAATCATTGGCTTTCGTAACCAAAGACCAAGTGTCTTTGCTAATGGACATCTGATAAAAAGCTTACTCATAAGCACCCTCGAAACGAACTAACAGTAAGATATCTATAAGGACACTTAATACTCAAACATGTATATATATACAAACATGTCCTTTCAGCTTTAGTATTTTTTTTTGCATGATCTTGCTCTTGTCTTAGCACAAACATGTGTATATATGTATATGTATATGTATACTTTACATATTAAATGAGGAGTAAACAGATAACTTACCAAATCAAATAGGCTCAGCTGCTACAGATTTATAAGCCAACTTGAACAATTAAGAATGACTTTTCCAAAGATAACCTAACAAAACAAAATATACTGATAAATACATATGAGGTACGAAATTCAAATCAGACATCAAAGGCATACATAATATTGTCCATTAACAGTCAAATTTCAGTATTCAGAAAACCAATCGAAACTAATCAACAACAACAAGTTTCCTACAACAATCTGATCTAATTTCACTGAAACTTCAGTACTAGAACTCAAGAGAACAAAATAACCATAATCCATTTAGTTAACCTATAGGCAGCCAGCTGAGCTCCTTGAATATATTTTTCAACTCAAGTTGAACTTAATTAGGCTCATTAGAGAGGAATACAGAGAGAGAGAGAGAGAGAGAGAGAGAGAGAGAGAGAGAGAGAGAGAGAGAGAGAGAGAGAGAAGTAAAAGTCAGCCTATTATGATCAAAATATACTTACTATATATAACAGTGTAGGAGGTGCAAGGTTGTGTCAAGTAAACCGGCTTCCCAATCACTGCCTCAAACACCTACACACAAAATCGAAAGAAAACAAAAATCAAAAACAGAATACACAAACAAGTGCATAGATGATTATGTACAACATATATATATATATATATATATTCGTAAACTTAGAGTTAGTACAAAAGAACAACCAGAGAATCATTCACTTGGATATGAGGACTTTAAAATATATCTTATAAACACAACAAAGAAACACACCTTAAAGCTACAGTTCTACTTACTGTCACCAAGAAATAAAGGTCTATTGATATGTACAATACAAAAGTCTCATTCAGAACAGCATTTCAGCTCAGTTCTATCCATATTTGTTGCAAACCATCAATACCAAAAACATTCGACCAACAGATTATAGGCAACAAATTATTCAAATTCATAGCAGTTTACAATAAGCCAAAATATCACTATCAGCAACAGTTAGTTCATCATCCATGAGAGAAATGCAGCTTAGAAATGAAATCACATCAGCTTAGTATACTCAAACTCAAAATTGACAAAATCTCCCACAAAAATGAAAATAGTGAGCAAGATTATATTTTGTTGCATACTTAGATGCTCTAATATGGTGAAGAAATCTGACTTGCTTTGGTAAAAACGACTACTCATCTCAAGTGTGTAGCTTCAGCTTCACATTCATTCATACAAAGAAGGTAAATAAGAATCTAGACTGAAATGTATTCACGATAATGGAAAGAATGAGATAGCTAGCAATGCCAATATATTCAGCAATCAGTATGGGAAATCTTTGACTATTGCATCAGCTTATCGTTTTTCTGTTACTCTTATATTCCCTGACAATGTCAATCCATCTAAGTTGATTTATATGCCTAAAGTTCTCTAAGGTTTTCTGTTTTACAGAGAAAGAACTCATAACCAAGAAGTAAATAAGGTCTACTGATATATAGAATACAGAAGTCTCATTCAGATCCCATTTCAGCTCAGTAGTTAATCAGGATACAAAAGTCTCATTCATACCTATTTCAGCATGTTCTACATTTGGGGTCTACTAATCAAGACCCATTACTCAATTTGGGGACATGAGCAACCAATGCTGATAGATTCATTATTCAGTAATATTCATCAAGAATAATAAATCACAACCACAACTAAAAGCTTACAAAATCATAGCTTCATACTGCTCAAAAAATATAAACCCAATACAAACTACAACATTTCTTCCCATTGCAAGTCGCCGGCAATGTTTTTGGACATTACCGGCGATTTTTGTCGCCGGTAATGTCCGTCGCCGGCAATGTCTCGATGGTAATGTAAAAAAAAAAAAAAGACATTACCGGCGACTTCATTTATGTCGCCGGTAATGTCTTTTTTTTTTTTTTTTTTACATTACCGGCGACATAAATGTATGTCGCCGGCAATGTCTTTTCCGGCAAGACATTACCGGCGACTTACATTTATGTCGCCGGTAATGTTAAAAAAAAAAAAAAAAAGACATTACCAGCGATTTTTCCGGCAAAAATCGCCGGTAATGTCCAAAAACATTACCGGCGACATAAAAGTCGCCGGCAATGGGAAGAAATGTTGTAGTACTCTAAAATAGGTTTTTAAGGACCGAAGATAAAACGAATAAGGTTTTACCTAAAGCCAAAATGTCCATTGATGCAGCTGGAAGATGAGGCATGGGAATGAGACTCGGTGGAGTTGCAGGCACCAATAGCCGTACGATTGGTATCCCTTTTTTGGTTTTCTGGTTTGGCTTTGGCTTTGTTGGGTCTTCAAGTAGAAGAAGATGTTGAGATGGAGATGAGCCGAGAATGCATCGTTCAATGGTAGCTGGGTTCGTGTGTGTCGGTGAAGAATTTTTTGGAGAGAGTTTTGGCGATCGATCGATGAGGTTCTGTTTTGGAGGGAAATGAAATTTGTTTTGGAGGGAGAAGTAAACCCTGTGTTAGACACCCTCAAATCTACTTCTAATTAATATGCTTTTTTATTTTGTTTTATAAATTTTTAAAAATTTAGGGTTTTAATTTAGGGATTAGGGTTTAGGGTCTAGAAATCAAGGGTTGGGATTACAATACATTTTTTTACATGGAAAGATAGATATGAACCTCACAAGAATGCATGTGGGGTACTTTGTTTTAATTTATTCATGACGGAATGGCAAATCGCGTTTTATTTTTAAGGCCGGCGGGCAATATATAGCATCGATTGGATGCACGGATCAAGGTTGAATCCAAGTAAAAAAATTCTAATATTTTTACGGCGTACTTAGATTAGTCCGATTATCTAATCCGACGGTCAAAATTGCAAAATAAAAATATTTTTTCTGATTTCGTTTTATATATATATATTACTTTCCATATATATATGACCAAATACACATTGCATTGTGTGTAGACAACACTATAGTAGCTAGTCATATGAGGAATTTATGCAACATGAGAAACCATAATGGACTAGTACGTGATAAATAATTCCACACACACGTACAAGGTACGTACGTAGTAATATAATATCGTACAAAAAAAATGTACCTTCTCGATCAAAATTCGTTTAGTACGAGAATTTTCTCCTATGGAGAGAGTACATAAATTGTATTTTTTTAATAATATTTTTTTTCATGAAATGATAAATATGAACCTGAGAATGTGTGTGCAAAATTTGGTCTAAAGTTAATTATTTATAGAGTGCCAAATTGAGTTTAAATCAATTTTTTTTTAAGAAATTTAACTTGCGACGGCAAATCAACCATCGCAATTGCATACGTCTTTTACGACGGGGAACAAAACCGTCGCAACAAAAGATCGGGGCCCTATTTTGCGACGGCATTTTACTTACCGTCGCAAATGATGAAATAGTTGCGACGGCATTTTCGTACCGTCGCAAATAAGTGGAAGCAATAGCGACGGTACATTTGCTGTCGCAAATGCATAGCAATTGCGACGGTAATGAGTGCCGTCGCAAAAAAGCGTAGTTAATCTAATTTTTTGTTGTAGTGATACAAGTACTCATCTTTACTCCAGCTTCCACATTATCCTGCTTACACAAACCACTTATATACACATTGTAAGTATACACGTCAGGAACCAAACCCAATACAAGCAATTCGTCGAACACCTTATCTGCGCTCTTGTAATCCCCATCTGCAATAACCTTAAGCAAAACCATGGTGTAGCAAACAACATCAGGCTTCATCCCCTCAACTTTCATCTTACCCAAAACCTTCAAAGCCTCCGAACCCCTCTCATGTTTCACCAAAAACCTAATCACATGAGAATAGTCCATCATACTCGGACAAAACCCAATCCTCTTCATTTGCTCCAAAAACCCCACAACCTCAAAATTAGCGTAGTTCATTTGCTTACACAATGATGATAGTACCAAAGAACAAATCTTTTCATCCAAAGGACAGATGGGATTTGGGAGAAGTGGGAGGTTTTTGTGAGGGTTTTGAGGACGAAGGCGTAGGCTTGAGGAGTTGGGTCGCAGTTGAATGTGGTGAAAGAGTTGATGAGTGTGGAGAGGAGGTTTTGGGGTTGGTTGAGTGGGGATGGTGATTGTTTGAGGGTTTGGAAGGCTTGATGTTGTTTTAAGAGTTTGTGCCAGGTGGTGTTGTTGGGGGAGACTGGCCATCTTCTGTGTTTTCTGATGAAGAATTTGCTTCTGGGGTTTAGGGAAGAGCCTCTCACCATTTCGGGAGAGAGAGAGAGACGATCTCATAAGCTGAAGATTTGTCTCAAGAAGTGTGGTTTTGTGTTCCCGCAATTTCTCAAAGTTCAAGTCTTCGAGGAGTTTGAGCTTTGGACACCACTAGCAAGAGAACCAACGCGGATAGACCCAGCCCATCATATGCAGTTGGGCCATCTTTTTGGAGTACATAGTTCCCATCTTCTATTTTTTTAGTTTAATATCCTTTATTAGTTTTGTGGCCGTGGAGTTTCTACTCCTCTCGGAGAATTGAAAGATAATTTAATATTATTTATTGAAAATAATTTTAACAATAATTGACTATGAACTCACTGATCACACAACATAATAGGAACTCAACAGTTTTCCTGCACTCTGCTTTGTTTCCTACAAGATGTTCTTGGTATTTACGTGTTTTTGCTTCAATTCGTGACGAATGCCAACGCTTTTCATGTGTAGGGCAATATTAATTTTTGGGCTATTCGCAAGAGTGAAAGGTTAGTTACAATTTAGACTTCCATTTTTTCATTGGTTTCTTCATGCGGCTGAAATTAGGAACGTGTTTGCTTACTTGGAATGAATTAGTTCATGAATATGAATTAAAATTAACGGGTATTATAAGAAATTGGTAAGGAAATAAGTCATTATCATTCACTTATTTACCATGTATAAGGAAATGAAATAAGAATGTTGCTAGTTCTCATTGATGTTGTTTACCTATCTTATGAATTGGAATGTGATTTAAGCTATGTAGCATCGACACTCCACACTAATACTATGTCACATGTCAGACACTTGGGGACGCCGTGTCCAAAGTGTCTCATGGTATGTCCTAAAAAATTTTATTTTGATACTTGGGGACACTCCTTAAACACTCCGGGATACTCTTTCGACACTTAGGGACACTTTAGCATATAAAATAATATACATAATTTTATATGTTTTAGTAAGATCATATTGACTATGGAATTAGGAGATTGAGTTAGAGATATAAATATATTCCAAAATTGTATTAAGGTTAAGAGTCTTCATACATGAACAAAATTCTTAACCTGTATATATATATATAAAAAATCATTCTAACCTATACATTATTTTTGTCTATAGCTTATTCTTTGGTTCAATGAGTATTTTTCTTCTTCTTTAATAATATATGGAGTTTAAAAAATATGTCCAACTTAATATTAGTTTATTACATATTAAGTATTAATATTTATATTAAATTACTTGTCGTGTCCTGCCGTGTCATACGTTTTTAGATTTTGTTGTGTCTCGTACGCGTGTTTGTGTTCCTGTATCAGTATCCATGTCTATGCAACATAGGATTTAAGTAAATTACTACTATATCCATCAAATATAGGTACATAGCAACATGTCTGATAGTCGTATATTTATGCGTCTATTCGGTATCTAATTTGTTTCTTATGTTTAGTTTATTATTAGTTTTTGAGTGAATTAATTATGTTTATTTATTTTTAGGTATTTTAGAGATTAATGAAGAAAATAAGCTTAAATAATATATATTGGAGAAGTAGAGGACTTACAAGATGAAAAAATTCTAATTTGAGAATGATATTAAGTGCAGCAGTTTAGGACTTTGGTGAGAGATGTGACAAAATAGAAAACAAAAGAAAGTAGAAGTCCACTCGCAATTGAATGTAGCTGGCAGGTGAGCTACAACTGGATTAATTAAGCTAGCTGGAGTTTTTGGCTATATATATATATATATATATATATTGCTGCTTGGCGGGCAGCTTGGAGTTAATTCTTGGCGAGACAATTAGGCTTGCAGGCTTGGATTTTGATTTTGGACTTAGTCCAGCATGTGGGCTAGCTAGGTCATTTAATCAAGCTGAACATTAACTTATATATATATATAGCTAAGTGGAGCAAACCAAATGGGGGCTGACTTTGGAACGGGAAAAAGAGAGAAAGAAGAAAAGGCAAAAGAAAATAAATAAGAAGAAAGAAGAAGTTGAACGTGGGGAAGAGAAGAATCGAACTAAAAGCTTACGATCTCAACAGGGATTAAGAGTTGATTTCTTCTTCTTTTTAGTTCATCTTTCATGAATTTTTTGTTGTTATTATCTAAGACTATGAGTAGCTAAATTTTCTTTGTTAGGGGCTGATTGAAGCTCTAAATATGCTTACAATTTTGAACCCCTTTTGATTCTATTAACTATTTGGATGAGTTTCACTTTTTTCTCACCGTATGATTTCTATGTTCATGTTTCTTTGAGTGCATGCTTAGATGTGTGGCTTAGGATCTATAGTCTTGATGATTATATACATGACCACCTTATTATTGCATATTCTCTAGAGACAAACATGAATTTGTGTGAAACAAGCCTTAGTGATGTAAGGGTGACCACCTTATCAACTCTTGAAGCTATGTTATTCTTCAAACACTCTTAGAAGGTAATGAATTCAGTTTTCTAGGTTTACATCATCATATTTATAAGTTGGTTAAGTGAGGATCACGATCGAGCGGATTGTCCCTTCCCCTTTCATGCCAAGTAAGAGAGTGTAATACATAAGATGACTTAACCAAAGCTCTTGTGTGGGGAGTATTCATTCATAGTTAGTTCAATTATATTGGGGAGGTCGTAAGTATGTCTAGGATGGAGAGAAGTTCTTAACATTCATATCTCATTGATTTCCTACAACAATTTACTTTTTGCAATTTACTGATTTCTGTATTAGCTGTAGCTTAGCCGATTTATTTTGGTAACCAAATCAACTCAGAAAACCCTCAAATTTTGTGTGGTAGTCTGCCACAGTGTCTAGTTTAGTGTGTCTAATTTTTGTGTTATTTGAGTCTGTCTAGAGTAGGTTCGTAGTGTCATTGGTGTACTGTAGTCGAGTTTGTCAACATTTTAGTCTAGTGTTAGGATTTAGTTTCACTAATTCCTTGTGTTCGACAACCTGCATTTATCTTACTACATTGATATATCTAGGTTGTGAATAGGGTATCGTTGAGAGGTGTTTACATATCATCACGAGTCTTCCACCCAAATTACAAATTTACAGTAACAATTATTTAAAATATAAAAGTAATAAGTAAATCAATTATCATAAGTCACAATAAAAAATTATGAATATAATTTTTATTTTAAAAGTGAGGAACAATTTGGAAAATATGAATTTGGTAATTTGGGTACGTATAAACATTTGATTCTAGGTGATTGCATTCTAAAATACATACCGTATAGGGTTTCTTCATAAATCGATTGTTGGTGAAAGTGCGGATCCCATTTCATTCCAAATTCAATTTACACAAATAAACACAATAATAATCATCTATTGGAATCGATCTAATTTTTCATACTCATTCCAAGTAAGTAAACACGCTCGATATGGTGCCCACTGTCTATTTCGACGGTTTTGTGTAAGAGTTCTACAACATCTCATCGGTTGTTTTCTTTCGTCAAGTTATGAGCAATCGAAATATAAATCTAATCAGATTAGTCGTGGTTGCAAGTATGTCATCAGTTAACAACTTAATATAGAAGGAGATTTTGTTCTTCATATTGAATGGATATATCTCATCGTTTGTTGGTGTTGACAATTTAAAACCCTATGCCAAGACGTTATTCCAGTAAATTGGTATATTCATATTTCCAATTGATTGATAGGGTACCCGGTACCCCTAAGTTATTACTTATAGACGATTAGAATACTAAAAGTCTCCCTTCTCATTCTATTGGCTAAGCTAGCTTCCGCTGTCTGTTAGAAATGGCGATGAATGTGTGCTTATATAGCTAGCAACCCCTCAATAAGGCGCCAGAGACCTCGATCATAACCCCTCAAAGAGATCGATTTCTGTTTAGCTATCAATCATGGAAGAAGCAAGCGCACCACCACTAGCTGCTAATCAGAGCTCATCCACCGCAGCGCCGGTAGTGAACGCTATTCCCGCTGCTGCGATCATCAGCCCTCAATTCTGCACTCAGTACTCTGTTGATCTTGGAATTGTCAGGAAAGTTCTGACCACAACCGACGGCAACTTTGTAGTCACGGACGTCAACGGAAACACTGTATTCAAAGTGAGAGGAGAACCCTTAAGCTTACGTGACCGACGAGTCCTACTTGACCCTGCTGGCTATCCCATCGTAACATTACGAAAGAAGGTAATGAATCTCAGTCTATCAATAACGAAGGGATTATGCACCTATCCCTTCAATCATCGAACTTTAATTGTACGTGATGATAATTATGCATGCATGACACAGTAATTAGTAACTTGCTCTTATAGTTATATATCTACTTTTCTATGTATAGTTGAGGTCGGTACATGAAAGATGGCAAGTTTTCAGAAGAGAGAGCAAAGAGCAGAGTGATCTGGTATTTAGTGTTAAGCAATCTTCAATGATTCAGATGAAGACCAAATTGGATGTTTTCTTAGCAAGTAACACCGAAGAGCGTGTACCTGATTTCAAGGTTAAAGGAAGTTGGTTTGAACGATCTTGTGTTGTATATGCCGGCAATTCCTCCACCATTGTTGCTCAAGTAAGATGAATCTCCCTAATGAGTTTTTTATTTTTCACCATTGATTTATTTCGAAAGCATGACTGATATGATGAGATATTAGCATTCTGATGATTAAATGTTGTTGCGAATGATATTGTAGATGCACAAGAAGCACACTGTTTCAAGCGTGGTGTTTGGGAAGGACAATTTCATGGTCACTGTCTATCCTGGAATTGACTATGCTTTCATCGTCGCGCTTATTGTCATCCTCGACGAGATGAATGAGACGAGATCTGCGCTCCCCAACAACAACTCCGTGCCAATTCTTTCTCTTGTATAATACTTTGACACTAGCTAGGCCATCATCTTCACAACCTTTTAGGAACATCTTGTGGCCGTCGGATGCTAGCTTTGTGCGCTTAGGAGTGAGCAGGGCCGGTTTGGGTATAGGCAGGGCAGGCCTGTGCTTCAGGCCCTAGAGAGAAAAAGCCCCAATTGTTTTACTTGGGCTTAGGTATTCATATAAATCTACATACTTGGGCTCCTATTTCTTGTTGTGACTTGTGAGCATAAGAAACTGTTCTTTTTTTTTTCCAAGTAAAGAAGGAAAAGCACTACAAAATGGACATTCCTCTTATACAGTCATTGTGAAGACGAGCAGCATCCGTTCGAAGATATCTGGACCAACTTCTGCTATCCTGAGTAGAATGTCTTAGGTAAGCTAATTGATCAGTCACAAAATTAACTTTTCTGAAAATATGGGAGAAGCTAATCAAAGTGAAGCTTCCGATAATATGTTTGATATCTTGGATTATCGACCTGAGTCTCCAGAAGGTAGACCACTTAAGATATTGTTCTCATGCATCTTAACAAGATATGAGAACTCTACTTTTCTTGAGCTTATAGATTTACACAGTATTTGTTTCTGCTAAGATTTCTATCATTTTATGAGCAAAGAAACTTTAGAATGTGTATTACTCCAACCTATAATTGATAAGTTCCACATAGAGTTTCATACGAATGGTCATCTATTTCAAAACACTACATTATACACAAAGCTCTGAAGAAAATTATGTTCACACGAACATTTGTGTCACCTTTAAATTATATGCAATTATACAAAATATTTGCATGGATCTTTCAAATTATATTTAGATCCACAGTTTATCATGTGAAAAGTTGATGACATTCAAATGTTTAAAAAAACAAAAAATTGATCTAAATAAAATATGTGTGACAAATAAACTATTGCTAATTGATCTAATTTTTTTTTCACACGATAGTGTATGAACGAATATAATTAAGTGATTTTATCCATGTTAATTTTCGCATCATTTTTTGTATGTAATGACTCAAATACACACAAAAAATTGGTTTGTACGTGAGCAATGGGATTTTTGGTTGAGTAATGTTTTGGACTTCTAGTAATTAGTAATATCCATTATTATTATTATTATTATTATTATTATTATTAAGTTTTTGTTGAAGAAGAAAAGTAGAAAAGATACACAATAGACTGAAACTGTCATTTATTCATTGATAGATGACCTTTAAATAAACATTACAATCTGATACAATAAATCTCCCGGTAAATCAGGGATTGAGAGAATCTTTATATCTACTCTAATTAGGACGAGACACACACCGGGATACCAGGAAGATTATTCCCTTAAACACTCCTCCTTATGTCGCGATCCTAATGTATGATGCATAACTTGTTGCCTCACTAAAAACCTTGTCAAGCAAACAAAAATCTCATGGGTAAAATAGAAACTTGTTCGAAGGGAAAAAGAATACAACACATCAACTACAAAAGCGACCACATGTGATGTTGACTCCTCCTGATGTCTACAAAATGAACTTCCCCTGATCATTAACTCAATCTTGGAGTTCAGACATTCTTCACATACCAATGCATCTCACATGCTTAACAAATGTAGATTTGGATAACGACTTAGTAAACAAGTCTGCAACATTATCGGCTGAACAAACCTGATTCACATGAATGTTCAATAGCTATTGTTGTTTCTGATTGAAGAACAACTTCGGTGATATGTGCTTGGTTTGATCATCATTTATGTATCCCAACTTCATTTGTTCAATGCAAGCCGCATTGTCCTCAACGATACAAGTTGGTGTTGTAGTAGTGGAGGGTAATCCACTAGTTCTTCGTATGTAGTGTATGATTGACCTAAGCCAAATACACTCCTTAACCATTTCATGTAAATCAATGATCTCAGAATGATTCGAGAAAGTAGCAACAAGGGTCTGCTTTATTGATCTCCAAGAAATCGTTGTATTCCGCATGGTAAACACATAACCGGTCTAGGAACATTCTTTGTGCGGGTCAGAGAGATATCCAACATCAGCAAAACCAATCAAGGCATCACTAGGTATCTCTGAATAGGGGAGTGTACTGAATGTAGCAACAATGTTTGCAGCCTGACCATTACTCGATGGGTGGAAGGTATGGCTCTGGTCTTTCCAGGGTGCAACATTCGACGGGTCGAGAGGATCATTCAACTGATTGAAAACCCTGGAATCAGTACGCTGCGATTCAACCATCCATTTTTCAGGAATTTCATGCTTTTCTTTGTATTCTTTGTAAGGGAAGAACAAGCCCAAGTCTATGGAACCCTTCAAGTACATGAAGATGAGTTTTATACAATTCTAATGACGTTGTGTAGACGCAGAACTAAACCGAGCTAACAAGTTCACAGAGAATGCAATGTCTGGCCTTGTGCATTGAGCTAAATATAACAAATAGACATAAATCATCGTTCTTGTATCCCTTCTCAATCAAGTAGTCATTGAGACGTATGTATCACATTCTACCGGATTGTTTCACTTCATACAGTGAACGCTTCAATTTAATCACATAAGCACTCCGTAGTGTAGAGTTACTTGAATTGGGTATAACCACGCCTTCCGAGACTTTCATATATATCTCAGAATCAAGGTTCTCATAGAGATATGTAGTCATCACATCCATCAATTGCATGCTCAGTTTTTCAGACACTACCAACTGGCAAGGTAGTGGAAAGTAATAATGTCCATCACCGAAGAGTATGACTCCTCATAATCAATGCCAGGGTGTTGAGAGAATCCTTGCGCTACAAGTCTTGCTTTATACCATATGACTTTATTCTTCTCATTACGCTTCCGAACAAAGACCTATTTATGTCCAACTTGCTTCCCATTTGGTGGGCATAACACTACCGGACCAAATACCTACCTTTTCTTTAGAGAGTTTAGTTCGGCCTGCATTACTTCTTTCCATTTTAGCAAATCTGCTCTCCGCTGACATTCAGCAACTGAGCGAGATTCCACTTCATCGTCGTCAATAATATCTTGAGCGACCAAATAAGCAAAAACATCATCAACTACCTTGGATTTCAATCCATTACAATGTGCGCATTATTGTATTTTAGTGAGATTTTACCATTTTCTGACATCACATATGGATTGGAAGCGTCCTCCAGAGATGACCTTTGTGATTCTAGGACATAACTGTTGTCAGAAATAATCTCATGTGTGAGATTCACAATGTTGATGATGAAAAGATCCTTTTGTGCTTGGATGGCCTGACTTTTCGCCAACAGCTCATTTGTTGATTTTCTTGGTCTCCCCCTCTTCCTGGTGGGAGTCGAGACTGATGCTACTCCATCCATATGGGCAAGAGGCATCTTACTCTTCCCTGTAATTTCTTTAAACCGCCCATTGAGGACTTCCAACTTTGCAGGAACATTTCAGCATCAATGTGTCTCGTCACTTTAGCATTATCAGTTAAGGAGTCAGACTTCGAATTTTCTACCTTCTGAAGATCAAGTATTCGCCGCACTTCAATCTCACTTTGAGATGTACGTGGATCTTTCCACATCAATTTTTGACGTTTAACCGGAATGGAGACATTTTTATCACCCTTTAACATCAAAAAGTATATTTCGTCAAAGCGACAATCTGAAAATCTTGCAATAAAGAGATCTCATGTCAAAGGTTCTAAGTAATGGACCATTGTTGGATATTCATAACCAACATATATGCGTAATCGATGTTGAAGACCCATTTTAGTGCGTTGTGGTGGCGTAATTGGCACATACACTGCACAACCAAATATGCATATAAAAAAAATGTCAGGCTCATATCCAGTAACCAACTAGTGCGCACCGAATCGTTGGTGTGCTACAGGTCTCAAGTGAAGAAGTATTGTTGCATGTAATACTGCATATCTCTAAGCAGATACCAGTAAATTGGTATGCATAACCATTGCTCTGGCCACAAGCTGTAACCGCTTGATTTGTGACTCTGTTAATCCATTATGAGAATGAACATGAGGAACGGGATGTTCAATGTTTATCCCAATTGACATACAGTAGTCATCAAAAGTCTTTGATGTGAATTCTCTTGTATTATCCAATCAAATTGACTTGATTGGATTGTCTAGGTGATGAGCTTGAAGCTTAATAATTTGTGCAAGGAGTTTTACAAATGCAGCATTCCTTGTGGATAGCAAAGCAACGTGTGGCCATCGCATTTATGTATCTATCAAAATCATAAATTATTTAAATGGTTCATATTCTGGTTTGATAGGTTCATAAATATCACCATGGATTCTCTGTAATAATGATATATTTTCAGTGTTATCAACCGCAAATAAGGGTCTAGCCTCCAACTTTGCCAATGAGCAAGCTTTGCAAAAAGAGCGATGAGCATCAGAGATTGCTATAAAAGAATCTTGTGGAATAACACTAGGTGTTGAAACCAGATGGAGTTTGTTAGTCTTATCCACTCCATCAAATCCAATGATTTTGGGGATTTTCACATGCTTCTTGCCTTTGAAAAATGAATGATCATGAGATTTTTTTTTCAATATTTTGATCATCATGTCACGACCTGGGTGTCCCAGCCGAAAATTCCAAAGCTTATATGAGGCTTTATCACACACAATAGACAGTGTGACAACATTGGATTCAATGATTTGAACTGTAGTAAGATATAATCCATTACGAATTTCCCCTAACTTCTCCAATGTGAGCTGTCTACCGCACTCCTCTGAAGTTATGCATACGAATTCGTTTCTATTCTCACTATAAGTTTCCAAATGTAAAGTTGTTACCTCTTATGTCCTTAAAACTTAGTAAGGTTCTGTTGGCCTTAGGTGCGTACAAAACATCAATGATATGAATTTTAGTTCCATGTGGTAGAAAGAATTATGCTGAACCATGCCCTTGTATAACCAACGCGAAACCAATCATGGTAGTCACTGATGATGTATATGACACAAGATCAATAAACAATTGCCTATTCTACAGGATAGTATGAGTAGTATCACTATCTGCTAGACACTTGATCTCGCGTTCAAACATCTACAAAAGAATTTGAATGAATTAGTCTTCAAGACTTGTTGACCACTTTAAGTAAAGACTTAAAGATTTACCAAAGGGTTGTGACTCTTAAAGAATGTTGATATGACAGAAGCAAACCGATGTAAAATACATCAAAAACACCTTTCTCGGGTAGCCTCTTCGATGGGTCGAAGAAACCGAAAATAAATTTTGATATTCCAATAACTATTTCCTCGAGGGGCCATGGATCATTTTCAACGGGTCGAAATTTGGATTTTTTTTGTCACAGAGGCAAACATTCAACGGGTCGAGGGGTACCATCGACGGGTCGAATAAAACCTAAATCAAATATCAATTTTCCAATACCTTTGTCGATGGTTCGAGCAATATTTTTCGACGGATCGATTTTTGTGACGAGGGGAGACAAAAGCGTGCATTCGACGGGTCAAAAAATGCAAAACCGTTCTAGAGTGATACCATCGACGGGTCAAAAATCTCTAGAATCAAATCATCATTTCTTTTGTCTCGTTTTTATGGAACTTTGGTGTCATAATGTCATAGAATTTTGTAGAAATCTTGTAAGCAATATATATGAACATGACCATTCTTAATACTTTCAAATACCGAAAGAAAAACTTTTATTGCTTTGCCAACATTAAAACTTACATCAAAAAGATTGTTCTTATTTAATAAACATGACTAAAGATAAAGTCAAATACAATGCTAAACTTGGTTACATAATAGAGATATCGACTAAGAGAAATCTGTGGTCGTTAAGTTTACATTGGGGATATCTACTACAATTAGATTGGCTTCTCTGTCATCTTCCATCTCTTCATCTGTAGTGTAATTGGTCTTATGAGCCAAGTACTGCTTGCATCTCTTGTAGGCATTCTTGACATCTTTAGGCGCATGGCACTGCTTGTGCATATGCTTGCTCAAACCACACCTATAACAAGGTGCTTAGCTAGACTTTGTAGGAGAAGTCCTTGAAGAATTTTCATTGTTCCTAGAACCAGAACTTGATGGATTCTTGTTGTTCGGGTTGTCTTGGCAAGTCCGAGTCAAATTCTGACTGTTTCCTCCTCTGCCATGACATATACCACGTCCTTCTCTATCACCACGAGTTTGATAAGGTTTCAAATGATTGTTTTGCTTATCTTTTCGTGCCTTTCCAGTAGGATAAGCCTCAAAGACTTTCTTTGTACTAACTGGCCTGCCATTGTTGTGGAGAAGGATCTCCTGATGTCGTTCTTTCTTAGCCAATACACTCATGAGATCACTGAATGATATAAGTCTCACTTTCTCGTAATCAATACGGTACTGATGAGCAAGTGTGTCAATGGAGGTAGGAAAGGTAGTCAATGACTTTTCAACCATAGCCTTGTTATTTTTTTTCAACGCCATACATGACTAGCTCAGACTGCAACTCTAGCATATCCTGATAAAAATTATTTATTTTTGGGTAATCCAATAACCAAATTTGGTTCCATTTTTTAAGTAACTTAGGAATTAGGAAGTTGTGCGTATTATTGAACCGTTCTTACAAAGTCACCCACAAATCCACGGGGTCGTCCTTTATCAAGTACTACTTTCTTAAAGCATTATGAATATGTCGCCGAAGAAACACGAGAGCTTGTGCTTTTCGGGCTACAGTGTCGTCATCGGCTTCGGTGTCTAATGGTAGTGGTTTGATCATATCCGTGAGTCTCTTACCTATGAGAGTATGCTTCAAATCTAAGACTCACCCGTGGTACTTTGATTCTTGAAGATCAAGGATGTCAAATTCTGGCCTCGTTGGCCCAGTCATCTACAAAAGACAAGAAATGAATTAGTTTTACCGATTGATAAACCATGACTCACTCTTCAAGTTTAGGGAATAAGAAACATGATCCATTGATGTATGGTCACAGATATCAATGCGATAACCGGTGGTTTCATACCACTCCCTATAAATTCGTGACTAACTCAGAGTCACAAATTATCGACTTCCTCTTCTTTTTTCATATATACCATGACTCCCCCAAGATTGTCACTAGTGTTTAAACTTTGAGGATGAGGATTTAATCCTTCACTCACTCATACCTGCAATAATCCATAGGAACTAGAGGCATATATAAAATTCACGGTATTTAAACCTAAATCTAGACCTAGATCTAGGGTGTTGCGGTAATTAAGTTTTACAACCTAATTCTAAATCGAATAACTTTGAAAATTTATCTCGAGAGTATTATGCTCGGAATGAAAACTTCACTGGGATCGAAGTTTGAAGAGAAAAAATAAAATTTCCGGCGACGATAGGAGTGCTCCGATAGCGGTGCTCCGGTGATGATGATCGATGAAGGTGGAGAATATCAGTCAAGGAGGAGGCTGGTGATGGAGCTTGTAGTGTTTAAGGGTTAGGTTTTTTTGGGATTTGGGTTGACTATCAACTCAAGAGCTGTTAATAACGTGTTGAAGAAGAAAAGTATAGAAGATATGTAATAAACTGAAACTGTCATTTATTTATATTAATAGATGACCTTTAAATAAGTATTACAATCTGATACAATAAATCTTCCAATAAATCAGGGATTGAGAGAATCTCTATATCTACTCTAACTAGAACAAGACACACGTCGGGATACTAGGAAAATTATTCCCTTAAACAATTTTAAATATCTCTACTATTATAAAGTCAAGCGGAAAGACTTCACCAAATTTGAAATTGACAAAAATGCCCCTTCTAATAATAACTAAATTACAAAAAATAAATAAATAAGTATATTATAAATTTTTCTCCCACTGCACACCTCAAGATTTTTCTGGTGTATTTAATAAAATTAGCAAGCGATCATTAAACATATATAATGGTGAGTGGGCATTAGCAAGCGTTGTAGAATAATAAATCAAATTCAGTTTATTCTCTTGAAGTAGGTACACATATAATGTTGAGTGATGATTAAACAATTGACCACCAAAGCGAGCGAATGTTAGTAGAATCAACGAGGAGATTTCATTTTCATAAGATCATTGAATGGATCTTTTCTTTAATTTTGTTGGTGTTGACAATTTCAAACCCCAAAGGTATTGAACCTTTAGACTCATTCAACTCGTAGCATTGACCGCTCTCTATACCGACTATGCATATTTTCAAAACACGCAGATCGAAATTAAATTTCAAACGCAATTTTTTAGCTTATTGTTGTTGATTTTTTATTTGGTTCAACCGGAGCATTTTTGGTCCAAACAACCGAGGAAAAAGAAGAAAAATAAGAAACTAGCTGGGATATGGAGCAAGACGTGTTTAGCTCATCTCACCGTAGCCAACCCACATATACCATCTAGAACAACCGAGCTTACTCTTTTTTCTTATATACAAAAAGAAAAAAAGGCTAAATGTGGCATCCTCTACCACAACCCACCCCAAGCTGATCAAATTGAAGAACTCCCTATACTACCCAGAACCATTTACTCCCAGATCTTCATATTATCGTGGTTGTGTCATTGATCTGCAAGCTTATCGGCTGTAAAGTTCGTTTTAAAGGTCCTATAGGGGGGGTGAATAGACCTTTACCACTTTTTCGCTTAATCTATTCTCGGGATAGCAAGATAGAAACCTACCCCGAAATACAGGATACGAGTGTTAAAAAGTAAAGACAGTAAGTAAAGAATAACACAAGATGTTTTTGTTAACGCAGAAATCCTACAACCAGGATTAAAACTGCGTGCCCCTAACTCTTGAGGGACAAACATTTCCACTATCAAGTAACACACACAATTACAAGTCTCTCGTACTCTGGGGATACATAACCCGTATGCTACCCTAACTAGTCTGACTACCAGTTTTAACAGAGTTACACTACTTAAACTATGTGTTTACACCTTGGAAAATATTCAGAAGCATCAACTCAGATCTTAACTACTCTCAAGTTAAATCTTCTTGATCTACTTCTTTGTGTTGGCATCTTCATATCAATCTCAATGGAATGCACTATGCA
The DNA here is from genome assembly GCA_946800695.1 of Geum urbanum. Taxonomy (NCBI): domain Eukaryota; kingdom Viridiplantae; phylum Streptophyta; class Magnoliopsida; order Rosales; family Rosaceae; genus Geum; species Geum urbanum. The sequence goes on from OX326997.1 coordinate 81,294,668, forward strand.
ATGATGCATATGAGTTTTGAAAACAGTTTTTATGCTTGAGAATCCATGTCTATTATGCACATTTATGAGCAACCAAAAGACATAAAAAGGGAAGAGAATTGAGAAGAGAAACTACACAGAATTGTGCTCTCAAAGAGTAACCCTAAAAGAATAACCTACCCAGAAAATATTTCACTCAATCAACCATTTATCAAAACAGCCTTAGACACCTTATATAGACCAGCAATACCGCAGCAAGCAGCAGCAAGTAGGCTAGGTAAAACAGAGGTCAAAGACTGCAAGAAAGCACGTGAAAAACCTATCTTTAGAGTCACCCTATGGCAGACCTAAAACTATCCCAGATTTGACAAAACACTTTGAACACAGTTTACAAAACAGCAGCATGCTTAGAGGCAAAATGAAATGTCAACATCAGTTTTTCCATTTTGGGCAAAGAGAGTTTTAGGAGGGAAAAAGCCTTTCCAACCCTTATACCAGAAATGGTAAAGAGTGTAACCAGTGAGCACGTGAAGACGAAAACTGAGGAAGGCAAAGATAATTTTCCAGGCTGTAAAGTAACACACAAAAGCAACACACAATCCTAAGAGTCACATGTGAGCTTAAGACACCTTAATTCAAACACACCTTTTGTAAAGTCAACTATCATGAAACAAAGCACATGTATTCTGAATTTAGGATAACCTAGGCTACTGTAAATCACGTGCATGCAGAAACAAGAATAACCTAGGCACCAGAAATCAGTTATGAACATGTTTCCAGAATGACATCAAAACAGCAGGGATATGTGCATCAATTGCTATCCTAGATGAAAACACATGTTATGTAATCTATGAACAACCTGGTTTTCCTATGAGATAGGTGTTTGATGCCCACATCTTCAATATCTTTCTTTGATGATCTTCCGTCTATTGTGTTGTGTCTATTGTCAAGGAGTAGCCAATATCATTTATGCCTTCAATCTCCCCCTTTGACATTCCTTAACAAAACACAATCTTCATAGAGTACCTGCATGAGAATAATATAACACAAACAACACATGCAGCAAAAAGTGTTCAAAGTACAGTTCAGTACTCCCCCTGACTGGTTTACCATGATAGGAACACAAGTACCTATCCCAGCCAGGTAGTTCTCCATCCATAAGTACTTGCATAGATTAGCTAGTTCTCCCCCTTTTTGTCTAGGAAAGACAAAGGGTAAAACCTCAGATAGAATAAAAAACAACCGCAGATAAAAGTAATATTGTTTGGAACCAGAACACAGAACCAAACCCAAGATGTTTAGGGAAAAACAGAAAAAGAACTTAAAGGAGAAACAAACTGAACAGAAACAGGACAGATGAGCAGATAGTAGATTAAGCAGCGTCCCCAAAAGCATCCTCGTCCTCAGCTCCAATCTTCCCAAGGTAGATAGTGGCACTGGAGTTGGAAGGAGACGAGTTCGCAGTGCTATCCTCCTGAGGCGAAGAAACAGTAGGCTCCGGGACAGGAATAGGTCTAGCTGTGCTCGAGACTAGGACAGAGATCTCTGCTTTAAACTTCTCGAATTGGTCGACTAGATGCTCCTTCAGCTCCTTGACCGCCGAGCTGATCATAGACTGAACCGCCGCCTTCAGGAACTGCTGGTCCATGGGCTCCACGTACTCGTTGGATTGATGTGCAGATTTGTTGATGGTAAGTGCATCAACCATGCAGGGCTCAGGACCAAGAGCATCACCCTCCCAGATCGGGACTCCAGCATCACCACAAAGTTTAGTGATGAGACAAGAAAACACCAAAGCTTTAGACAGGGAGTTGCGATGACTTACGCCGGCAATCCAGATTGCTTGATACATGAAGTATTCGGCAGGAAGAGTCGGACGAGAAGGATCATGGCTGAGGTAGGCCATCAACACTGCTTGTTTATGAGGGATCTTACTGGTTTGGGAGGCTGGGTGGAAAAGCGTCCGAACCAAGAACCCGAGAGCCTTGAACCATTCGGTCATATATCTGCTAGAAAGGAAAGTGCCTGTAACTGGTTCTGCTGGAGGAGAGGAGTAGAGGCGAGTGGCTAAGTCATGAATAGCATAAGAGTTTGAATACGCAATATAGCCTTGTAGAATGCCATTAGTGATAGGGAGACCTAAGGCACGTCAGATCCCAGACGGAGAACAGTTGACGTCAACACCACGAACAGAGATACACACTTGTTGCTTCAACCGCAGACGCACTTCCGCTGACACCATCTCATGGAAGTTTGCATAGAACTCTTGCACTAAGGTACGATTGTACCTAGGCAGGGAGCTCAGTGACATCACCCATCCCAGACGGGAGACTAGGGAGTGCAGGGCAGGGTGCAGTAAGGAGAAAGCAATGGGCCGCTCAGCAACAATGGGCCGGTTCACAGTCACATATCCAAAAAGACGACAAGCTTCTAAAGAGACAAAGTGAGAGGTAGGAGGTAGTAAAGAGGAATCACCAGGACGAGGCTTGGAAGGCGCTCTGGACTTGGGCTTTGGAGCCGTTGACTTGCCCTTGGCAGCCATAGAAGTTGCCCTAGCCTTGGACCGGGTAACCCGTTTCCCTTGAGGCTTTGAAGAAGACGAGCCCGGAGAAGATGCAGATGAGCAAACGGTAGCCATAACCGTCTGTTTCCGCTTCCCGAGGGGAGAAGCTGATGGGAGGCCAGGGGAACGAGCTGCAGTAGGAGAGAGAGTGGCTGAGACGGATTAAGGTTGTGCAACCGTAGGAGAGGTAGGAGGTATAGTAGCATTCATTGGAGAGACTTGTGGTGATTCAGCAGCAACAGGAGTTGATGGTGGAAGAGAGGGGAGACCGGATTCGTCGGTGACCTGAGGCGGAGAGGGAGGAGGAGACGGATCCTTAGAGGCAGGTGTCATAGACTTGGTGGCTTTAACTGACTTGGAAGAGTGTTTGGGTGTATGCCGATGGCGTTGGTAGGTGGTTGTGGCTTTAGCAAGAGAGGACTTCTGGCTTTTAGTGGCTTGGTCCGGTGGAGATGGCTTAGGAGGAGGAGGTGGCAAAAGAAAGATTTCTTCAGGGATGAAGGGATCAGGATTTGCCATGGTAGAATTATGGAGATGGAATGTGTGAGAGGAAGAGATGTGTGGCTTGCCGTTTCTTATCCTTGCCATTTAGTGAGATTAAGTAAAGGTAGAACGGAAGGGAAACAGTCCAGTGGAAGAGAGAGAGTTGCAGCAGAATCGAGACCAAAATACAAATGAATTCTTGAACCGAGAGGTTTCTCCTCTTAAACACACCACCTTCACTTTCAAACTTCTGCAAAGTTATGTCAGAAATAAAAAAGCAATAATGACCTATACCTAGGTAAAGCTCACATGCACCTAGAAAAACTCCTCAAAAGCAAACAAAAGGTCACCCATGCACGTATACCCCTAATATCCATTGAGATATCTGAGGTACCATGAGAAACAAAAGGTACCAGTGTACCCACCAGTACAAGGACTGCTCCCCCTCACGTGGTGCTTAAACGACAAAAAAAAATTGAATTCAGGATTTTTATACAGCCTGTCAACATGAACCCTGGGATGGAAACAGTCAGTGAAATCCCAGACATCAGAGAAGATTTAGGCATGACTCACAAAAATGTGACAACAAATTTTCATATGTCTTGATGGCTCAAATTTTTCACATGAGTATATGACTATAAAGTAACATCAATGCTATGTTCTTGACAAGTCAATCCTTGGAACCATAAGAGTGTGTGTGTGAAAGGTTCATCTAAGGGAGTACAAGTTTAGAGCATCAAACGATATGAGGACATCAAGAGTAACCAAGTGACTTTGTCACAACCTTTTGGGAGTTCTGGAAATTCAGCATATCAAAGACTTTGTTCCAACTTGGCCTTTGGCCGTTGTCATTCATGTTCAAGGCATTTTTGCCATTCTCTTTAAATTTGGCTAAGAGCTCATCTAAGAAATACGTCCTCGTAGATCCATGTAGCAGAGTAGTTATCATTATATCTTGAGCGCAATGCTCGAAAGAATAATGTGTGTTTCAAGAACACTCAGTGGATAACTAATTCGAACCTATCAAAGGATAGATAACATCTCAGGGATCCCCACTGGTTCCGATTAAGGTGTACCCAGCTAAAGACTAGCCCATTCATTTACTTTATTCATTCATCAATAATCACCAGAATTTCACATTTGTTCTTCAGTAACTAGTTCAACTCATTTCAATTTTCTAGCTCAAATTGTGTACACCCCACAAGAGTAACCTTTGTGTGCAAGAGTTCTTTCTAGTTCCAAGAATGATTTAGACCACATGCACTAACATTCTTAAGGACATAGATGCATATACACAAGTGAAAGATGCAGCAAATGTCTATCAAGAAACATGAAATAAGAACACAGCATTTTAGATCAAGTTCAGAAACATTTCCAGGGATGCATACACAGACTCGTATCCCAGCATGAGCAAACTTTTTATTTTCAGAAAAATATTTCATCAAAGAAAGTGCTGAAAAATAAATTTAGACCAGTGAAGGAGATATTTCAAGTGATGGTGCATACACCAATAGCCTTCCTAAGACTTTCAAACCTCAAATTGTCCAAAGGCTTAGTGAACAAATCAGCCAATTATTGTTCAGTTGGAATAAATGTCATTTCAAGCTGTTTGTCTTCAACCAAGTTTCGAATGAAATGATATCTAATCTCTATATGCTTGGTCCTAGAATGCAACACAGGATTTTTTGAAATATTGATTGTGGAGGTGTTATCACAGAACATGGATAGAATACCTTGCTCAAATCCGTAGTCGCTTAGCATATGCTTCATCCAAAGGAGTTGGGTATAGCAGCTCCCTGCAGCAATGTACTCTGCTTGGGCAGTGGACAAGGACACGCAATTCTGCTTCTTGCTATGCCATGACACCAAATTGTTTCCAACAAAGAAGCAACCTCCTGATGTGCTCTTTCTATCCGTGGCATCCCCAGCCCAATCCGAGTCCGAGTACCCTGCAATCTCAGTGTTAGTATCCATTGTATACAGAATTCCAAAAGTACACGTACCTGAGACGTATCGAATGATACGCTTGACTGCTTTCACATGGGATTCTTTGAGGTTGGCTTGATACCGAGCACAAACACCCACACTAAAAGAGATATCGGGTTTGCTGGCTGTGAGGTAGAGTAGGCTCCCAATCATGCTTCTATAGAGAGTTTGATCAACATTGATGCCCTTCAAATCGGCACTGATTCTGCATGAGGTTCCCATGGGATTTCGGATGGGAGAGGCACCTTCCATCCCAAACTTCTTCACCAAGTCCTTTGCATACTTTTCCTGTGAAATGAGCAAACCATCTTTCCTTTGCTGAACTTGTAGTCCAAGGAAGAAGCTTAGCTTACCACAAAGACTCATTTCAAATTCTTGCTTCATTAGAGTGACAAACTCATCAACAAGTTTTTGAGAGGTGGAACCAAACACCACATCATCCACATATATTTGAGCAATAATCATATGATGTGAAACATTCTTAACAAACATGGTTTTATCAATAGAACCTCACACATACCCATGGTCAATCAAATGTGTAGACAATTTTTCATACCAAGCTCTAGGAGCTTGCTTTAAGCCATAGAGAGCTTTGTTTAATCTGTAAACATGATCGGGATAGCTAGAGCTCTGAAATCCCGGAGGTTGTTCCACATAAACTTCTTCTTTCAAGATTCCATTTAAAAAAGCACTTTTCACATCCATTTGAAAGAGATCAAATTTTAGAAAGCAAGCAATGGCCAAGAGTAGTCTAACGGACTCAAGTCTAGCTATGGGAGCAAAAGTTTCATCAAAGTCTAGACCTTCTATTTGGAAATATCCTTGCACAACTAACCTAGCCTTGTTTCTAGTAATGATTCCCTTTTCATCCGTCTTGTTTTTGAAAACCCATTTTGTTACTATTACATTCTTGTCCTTAGGTTTAGGAACCAAATGCCAAACATTGCTTTTCTCAAATTGATTAAGTTCATCTTGCATATCTACAATCCAATCCGAGTCTTTTAATGCATCTTTGATGTTCTTTGGTTCAACATTTGAAAAAAAACCATAGCATGCAATTCGATTGATAGCTAGCCTATGCATTGTAAGAAAACTTTTGAGACTAACAAGATTACTCACAAGCATGTTCGACTTACTCCGAGTCTTTCTTGGTTCATCAACCGTGCCAATCACATCCGAGGGAGAGTGATCCTTTTGGACTTAGCGTTTCCCAATACGATATGACTTCTGGATAGTCAGGGTCTGATCTATCCCGGCACCTTCAGTGTCAGATTCTGTATCCTGGGATACATCATCAGGTATGGGATTCTGTTCATCGATAGGAGTCTCAACAACTGTGGGAGATGTCTCAGTACTCATATCCTCAACCTGCACATTTCTTGAAGAGTGGTTGTGAGAGCATACAAGAGAGTCATTGATAGCCACATTTACCATTTCTATGACTTTGCAAGTTCTTTTATTATAGACATGGTAAGCACGACTATTCAATGCATAACCTAGAAAAACACCTCGATCACATTTAGCATCAAACTTTGTCAAATACTCACGATCTCTATAAATGAAGCAAGGGCTACCAAAAGCTTTTAAGTGTGAGATATTTGTCTTCTTACCTTTCCAGAGTTCATACGGTGTTTTGCTAGTACCCGACCTAAAGATCACACAGTTAAGTGTATAGCAAGCATTGAAAATTGCTTCGGCCCAAAACATGTGGGGTAAATCAGCTGAACTAAGTATTACCCTCCCCATTTCAACCAAAACTCTATTCTTCCTTTCTACTATCCCATTTTTTGTGGTGTGATGGGGGCAAAAAACTCATGGTGCACACCATTCTTTTCACAATACTCAACAAACAAAGAATTTTCAAACTCGGTTCCATGATCCGACCTAATTCTTATTATGCTTTTATTTTCAGAAAGCTTTTCATTTGAAATACGTTTTGCCAATTCTAAAAACTTCCCAAAAGTTTGACCTTGAGTTTTATCACTTAAGAACATAACCCATGTGAATCTAGAAAAGTCATCTACCATAACAAGCACATATTTCTTTTTAGCAATATTTTCAGTTTCAACAGGACCTACAAGATCTAAGTGAAGCAATTCAAGAGCATTTGAGGTTGGCTTAGCATTTAAAACAGGATGGGAGGTCCAGGATAGCTTACCCATTTTGCAGTCTCCACACATACCTGCTGCTCTCCCGGTCAGTTTGGGCAACCCTCGAGCTCCATCCTTTGAGGACAACTTCACCACATCTTGATGGTTGAGATGGCACATTCTCCTATGCCACAGGTCTAGCGAGTTTTCTTGTGTCAGTGATTGAAAGAAAATTTTAGGTTCCAACCTCTTGTTGGCACGAACACAGTAGCGGTGATCTCTAGACCTCTCGCCTTTCATCACACACCTTCCTTTCCCATCAAGGACAATGCACTGAGACGTGTCAAATGTTACCATCTCGTACTCATCGACAATCTGACTCACACTCAGCAAGCAAACTTCTAGTCCTGCCACTAGCAGAACATTCTTCAAGGCTAGGAGACCAGAAGTGTCAACCGTCCCGCTTCCAATAATCTCTGCTTTAGCTCCATCACCAAACATGACATCACCAACTGGATGAGTATCATCCATGGAAGTGAACCATTTCCGTTCGCCGGTCATGTGCTTCAAGCAGCCGCTGTCCATGTACCAGGAGTCGGATTTCCTGGTGGAAAGGGCAGTTAAGGCAACATTACAAACAGCTACAACCTTTCTTGCAACAGTGGGTGAGGTCTTCACTCTTAAGAGGAAACAAATGACCTCTTCCTGTTTCTTCTTGACACCAAGTTCCTTGGGAGACATGACGCTTCTGGTATCCCTGATTCCACGAATAGATTTTCTGACCCAGTTTGAAGAGACTGGCTTGTTTTTCTGCTCCGGGATGGCAAGGAACTGTGGAATCCTGGTCAGTTCGTCGAGTGATTTCTGAAAATGGACGAGCAGATCATATATCTGTGAGATTTTTGTCGGTACAGGGTTCCTTCTTAGCTTGTAGCAATACCGTCGAATGTGTCCACTGTTCCTACAATGAAAGCACTTGATTTACGAACTTTTCTTGAGCTTGGACACCTTGGAGGTTTCAGGAGCATCGATCTTCGGTTGAGGCGGAGGCTTTCCAAACACCGAACTGGTGCTTTTTACAAATATAGTCTTCCTCGAGCCTTTGAGTTTGCCATCATCCTCAAACCCCAAACCCTTCTTGCTGCCATCCAGTCTTCCCATCCCACAGATTTGGGATAGCTTCTCCGAGCCAATGGGGAACTTTGCAAACTGGTTCTTGGCGTCCAGCAGGGATTCTTCAAGTTTCAGCTTCTCAGCAGTGAGCACCATTATAGAGGAAGACTGACGATCCAGTTCTCTTTTGAGGAAAATCACTTGTTCTTCTAGTTGAGTTTTGGTAGAACTCAATTCTGGTTTCTGGGATATGTACTCTCCTTGTAACCTGGAATGTGTCTCCTTACTTAATGATAACTCATTAGTTAGAGCTTCATTATTAGTAAGCATAGACTTAGATGCTTTACATAAACGTACATACATATCATGCATTTCGTCATCAGAATCCTTGTCCTCAAGAGACTCATCTAATGTGACTTGGATGACAAAAGCAACATTTTCATCTTCATCTAAATCGGTTTCAGAATTTTCATTAGAATCACTATCACTCCAAGTTGTTTTTAGTACTTTATGAGACCTATTTTTCCTGTTATCACAATCCACAGCCTTATGTCCCACTCCATTGCACTCAAAACATTTGTTGTCCATTCTTAGGATAGGAGAGGACCTGATATCCCGACCTCTCTGTGAATCCTTATTTCTAAAAGGCTTAGAGCTAGATCCTTTTGAGAAGTTCCTGTTAGAGTTGAAAGATTTCCTTTTACTTAAGAATTTCTCAAATTGTTTGGTTAGAAAAGCAAATTTATCATTATTATCATCTTCATTTTCATGCACATTTTCAACCTCAATTTTAACCGAACTTAGAGCAATGGATTTCTCATTCATGGGCCTTTTCTTAAGTGTCTCATAAGTTTTCAGATTACCAACAAGTTCTTCTAAAGGATAAGTGTCTAGATCATGAGCCTCATCAATAACATTCATTTTTGAGTCAAAGAAAGGAGGTAAAGCATTCAAAAATTTCCTTACAATTTTCTTTGATTCTATGGCCTCGCCTAGGCTACGGCATTGATTTGTGATATTGAGTACACGATCATAGAAATCATCAATAGACTCTTTGTCACTCATGCTTAAACCTTCAAACTCATAAATAAGACGTTGAATTTTTTGTTGCTTAACACGAGAGTTACTTTCATGAGTGTTGATGAGCACTTCCCATGCCTCCTTAGTAGTGGAGCAATGAATGATCATTTGGCGCTCTACTTCGGATACGGCATTGAAGAGGTAACTTGGAGCTTTGATGTTTGCTCTTGCCAAATCCTTGTCAACTTTCTCCCATTCGAACCTCGGCTTTGAAATTTTCTCATTTGATTCATCACCGTTTGGTTTTGTGATTATTTCCGTTTGTTGATCAATTAGTCACTTTAAATGTGTGTTTGGTTGAATAGTTGACTTTTTATCCGTTTGACCGATGTGTTTGACTTCGGGTAATATTGGAAGAGTACGTCGAGATGAGTTTGTGACCACGAGAATTATCGGAATCGGAGTTACAACGCGAGAGTTATGGATATTTGAACTTTGTCGTAATTAATTGGGAAAGTTTCCCTTTTTGGAAGGTATATAAATAGAAGGTTACTAAAAAGGGAAAGTCAAAAGGATGTATTGTTGAGTTAACTCGGTCAACTTGGTTTGACTGAGCTGTGGAAGTGGAGGCCGACGCCGTACGGTGCTCACCGGCAGTGGGATTTTTCCGGCCACCCCACGGCATGTCTCCGGTCCCATTCGAAGCGCCTTGATGTCCTCGACCCCGTGCCGGCCTCCTCTAGTGGTGGAGCTCACAGTGGAGAGAGAAATTTGGAACCAAAGTTTGGGATTTTTGGGTTTAATGGTGGTTTGTGATTTTGGCCGAATTGAGCTACATCAAGCACTGGGTTTTGTAGCCCTCATCTCCATGATTCTAACCATATAGGTATGGAGTTCTAATTTTGATTGTGGAAGGAGAATTTTGGATTTGAAATTTGTGTTTCAATTCAGGTTTTCATGAAATTGAGCTAGTTAGAGTGAGAATTGGACTTCGGTGCAGTTGACAAAGTTGCTCAGTGCAGGATTTTGAGTGGAATAGGTGCAGCTCTGCCGTGAAATTTCACGTCCGGCAGCGGCGCCGCCGTGGACGGCGGTCAACGGTCAAAGTTTGACTTTTTGGATTTTCGGCAAGTTGCATGTCATTTGACTCGAAATCGCGCTCCGATCGTAGTGGGGAGGTTCATTTTTCGAGTTGAGTGTCTGAACGTAAAACGAGGTATTGTGGTGTACATATACGGATTTTCGACGATTCGTCGACTTTGAGTTATGTGTTTCCGGGAACGGTGGTTTCTCGTGATTTGTCTTGCATTGTCGAGATATGATTTTGAGATATGGATTTTGTGAATATTCAGGTGTTCGTGATCGTTCGTTTGGCGAGGGACTTTCCGCCGGATCACGGGTTAACGTGTATCGCGTTACGCCAGTCTGTGAGTGGACAATTTATTTTCACGGATTGATTGCGAGTCTTTTATTTATGATTTATGAACTTGAGCATGCAACATGATTATGGTTTTACGAGCATGAGATTTCATACGAGATTATGTTTATTATGAGCATGTGTTTTACGATCATACGGATATACTTATACGAATATACGTATACGAGTATACATATACTTATATGTTGTTTCATGCATTTGCATCGAACTGTTTATGATTTGATTTACACAGAGTACAGTCTCAGTTACGTTGTTGTATCGATACACTTGCCTCTCGGCTGATCCCCGATGGTAGGCCACCAGGAGGGGCAGTACCCCTACCTGACCGGCGAGGGGCAGTACCCCGGAACCGAGGCCTTTCTGGCTATGGATCACGTGGTAGTCAAGGACTCCGTGATTCCGACTGTACTAGCACGGATGTGTCCATGAGTGACCCCGTGAGATTTTCCTTGCATGCTCTGTACGTGAGTGGTAGTCAGCGTCTCCTCACGTACTATTTAATTTTCATGTATTTGACTCACATATGATTTTATATGTATATATTATCTGGTGAAATACATTTATTTTCGTCCACTCACTCTAACGTGCTTATTGTCTTTCCCCTGGGCTTTTCGGTTTCCGTGCCCAGTTTGCAGTTCAGGCTCTGATGTCGCATGTCGTGGTCGGAGGCATAGTGCTCGAGCTACCTTATTTCTTCCAGTAGGTTTATTGTTCTACCTACTGTGGTATACTTATATGTTTATACGATAGAGGTCGCTCTGATAAATCTGTTGTTATGTTATACGATTTTACTCCGGATTTCAGTAAAGTATGTATATATTTATTGTTTTACTTTACTGTTGAGATATTGAGAAATCCGGATGGGATTGGTGCCCACGGTTTGATTTTTGTGGCATAGGATGAAGTGTATTTTCCGCGTGCAGGTAATGGTAATTCCACGCTAGTAACGAAACTCTGCACAAATTTCGAAAAGTTTTTGTTGGTTCGTGTTTTCGGAAGGGTTTGATTCCGATTTAGGAAGCTAAATCGGGGTTGGGTCCTTTCAGTTTGGTATCAGAGCATTAGGTTATAGGTTCTGTAGACTTCTGTAGTCGTGTTTACTAAGGATATTTGAGAATGTACAGCATGTCTGGAATGGTGACCCGACCGGCCGGCGGATAATCATCAATATTCCGGGTGTTGTATACTTTCAAATATTTGAAGTTCCATGATTACGTTCCACTTGTTGTGAACGATATTTTATTCATTAGGATGCCTCCTGACGTGCTTTCCGTGTCGGTACGGTTGTGGATCCTGTTGAGGATCAATCGACGCGTGATTTGCCAGAGAACAGTGGATTTGGATGAGTATTCAGAGTTCAGAGATATGTGTGGCACGGTTTGCCTGGGGATGTGTATATGTGCATCTATATGTGGCCTCAGAGCAGAGAATTGTGGCAGTTGATATGTTTGCCTGAGACAGATTGTTGTATTTGGTGGGCCGATATTGTGTGAGTTCCGGTTGCGACTCCATGGCCAACATTCAGAGTGTTGTGTATACAGTAATGGTTTATCAGGTTACCCAGCATTCAACTATGGAGTGTTTACCCACCTGAGGCTGAGATGCAATGTTCATATGTTTGTCCATGGTTGCACGAGTTATGTGGCTTCAGAGGAAGCAGTGCACGAGGTTCGAGATGAGTTTGAACCTGAGCATCAGAGAGATTTTGATTGATGTGCCTCGAGACATCCATGAGGAGCTTAGTATTCTACACTCAGTGGCGAGGCTATTGTGAGGGAAATATCTGCGCGGGTTTCGATGTGATGGTTTGAGGAAAGTGGACTTAGTCGAGATGTTGATGAGGTTGAGTTTAGACACTTCAGGATCAGTGATTTCATCAGGCTATGGCCTTTTCGATTATGTTGAGGGTCATCAGATCGAGCAGAGGATCCGTTTGACACTGGCGGAGATCACAGAGTAGCGGACTTGCTCCTGTGGCATGAGTTGGGTGATCGTTGGTGATCCTTTCACGCAGCAGGTGTTGCGGTGATTTGTGTTCGAGGAGCACTTCCTCAGTTGCTGTTTCGGTGGCCAGGAGGGTCATGTTACGAGAGAGCGCCTTAGCCAGCTGATCTAGCGGTTCGGTAGCCCAGAGTTTACGAGGAAATCCTCATGTTATTCTTGCGGACTGACCAATGTACACTTTTGACGAGTTCTTCAGAAAGTCGCATATGACGTGGGCGACTAGTTGGGCATGTTGGGGTTCGTGCCAGGACCTTGTTTGAGGACAGATTTTTCTCCAAGGTTACTGTTGTTTGATATCCATAGCTATTGTATCTGCATTACCAATTTCGAGTGTTGCATCCATCCGGAGGTTGCGAGATCCTTGTTGGAGGATATGGTTTAGCCGTGGATTTGTTATAGCTGGACATCGTGATTTTGATGTGACTATGTGTATAGACTTACTGACGACGCATTTGGCTGTGTTCAAGTACCTCGAGAAGGTGGTTGTGTTTCGACGACCAGAGTTTTCCCCGAGGTATCGTCTCGCGGTGAGAAGAAAATGTTGTTGCCATGTGTGATTTTTCAGCAGTGATGGTCAAGTGGATGGTGGAGACGGATTATGTTGTTTGCCTAGCTCATATTGTGGATACTATGGTTGCTGTGTCCGACATTGGTGACATTGTGGTGGTTCCCGAGTTTCCAGGTGTGTTTTGGAGGAGTTACCAGGTGTTCCTCCAGTGCGGGAGACCGACTACACCATTGAGCTTGTACCAGGCGCTGGACTCATTTTACCGGCATCTTGTCGTTCGGAGCCAGCGGAGCTGATGGAGCTATAGTTTCGACTCCAGGAGTTGCTGGAGGAGGTTTCAGGAGATTTCATATGATCCCGCGTATGTGCGTGGTGTGCTCTTGCATTGCGTGTACGGATGTTGGACGATTTAACGAGGTGGTGCATTGACTACCGGAAGCTCGATTTGCTTCAGAGGAGAGTGAGTATCCTCCGCTTCGGATTCACGAGTGGTTTGGTCAGCCTGTGAGAGCTTCAGTCTTTTTGAAGATTGATTTCAGATCTGGATACCATCAGTGGAGGTTTGATGAGTCAGATGTGGCTATGTTGGCTTTCGGATCTCGGTGTGGACCTCATGAGTTCTTGGTCACGCTGTTGGGTTGACTAATGCCCCGTAGATCGTGTGGATTTGATGGACCAGGTGTTCAGACGATTTCTGGACAAGTTTGCGGTCATGTTTGTTGGCAGTATCCTGATTCACTCCAGGAGTGTGGACCAGCACCTGAGGTAATTGTGAGTGGTTTTACGAACTTCGCGAGTTGATCAGCTGTTTGTAAAGTTCAGCCAGTATGAGTTTTGGTTGATTAGTGTGAAGATTTTGGGTTGTGTGATGTTATCCAAGGGAGTTGGCGTGGATCCTGACCGGATTGAAGCCGTGTTGATTTGGGGTTATCCTACCATTGTGCCAGAGATCAGGAGTCTCTTGGGTTTAGTAGGCTATTACCGACGGCTTGTGCAGGATTTTTCTAGATTGCCACTCTACTTTCCGGATTGACGAAGAAGGCGGCAAGTTCATGTGGTTCGATGCACGCGAGGAGAGTTACTTACTCCTGCAGGATGGTTGACCATTGTTTCGGTTTTCATCTTACCTGACGATCGTGATGAGTTCGTGGGTTATGGCGATGCATCGAGGTTTGGATTTTGGTTGTGTTTGGATGCTGTGTAGCAGAGCGGTGGCTCATTGTTTCAGGCATTGGAGACTTTATGTAGCTACGTATCCTGTGTATGATTTGGGTGTACCTGTCCTTGTGTTTGCACCAGCGAGTTGGAGATACTACTGCTATGGTGTACAGCGCAGTGTGGGATGTGCACTGATCATTTGAGTTTCCTCCACTTGCATTTTCGGCCAGATTTGGGCTTGAGGCAGTGTAGATGGATGGGGTCGACTCATGACCATGGTTGTACCTTTGAGTTGTTCGGAAAAGTTAGTGGTTGTACTTTGACCATCCGTTTGGGATGATGTTGTTGTTTATGCATTCAGTCGAGAGTTAGGAGCTTCAGTATTACATGTGTGTATGTGTGGCTCGAGTTTCCGTGTTAGCCAAGTGTGGGCTACGAGAGCTGAGTTCGAGTATGATGATGTTGAGGCTCGTGGTTTTACTCACATTTGGCGCTAGTGGTGCGGTGATGTGTTTGATACTTCGAGTTTACTACTCGTGACGCAATCTGTAGAAGAATGTAGCAGCTTGTGTGTGCGCAACATGTGTGTGCAGATGCCACATTTGTCAGCTGGCCATGGCTAAGGGGCGGAGATTTGCCGCGATGTATCAACCATTCGAGATTTCCAGTTGGACGTGGCGTTTGTCGCTGTGACCTTGTGTGTGTTTGTGCACATTTTGATTTATGATACCAGTTGTCAAGCCATTGTGGACCATTTGACGGACTTGGTACATTTCCTTGTACTTTCGGGAAAGGATTTCAGTGGCAGACTAGCATAGCTGTGTTTGACGAAGATTGGCCATTTACGTGGTGTACCTGTGTCCCAGTTTGCCGGTCGAGGTAATCAGCTACGACTGTGTGTTGGCAAGCTTTGCAGCGAGCTTTGGGGACCAGATTACGAGTTAGTACCGGTTCTTATCCTCAGATTGACGGGCGATCTTTGAGGACTATTCAGGCCTTGGAGGGCATGTTGTGGTTTTGTGTATTGCAGTTCCGACGGATTTGGGACCAGCAGTTCCACTTGTTTGAGTTTGCATGCAGTACCAGTTTGTGGACCACTGTGATTTTGATGTTGCATGATGTCATTTTGAGGAACGACGTTGTACTCCATTATGCTGGAGTGAGTTTGGTTTGAGTTTGAGTTGATGTTTGATTTGGATGTTGTGGAATGTGCTACCACAGACTATCAGATTAGCGGAAATGGGTTGATTATTGCCCGAGTTCGATGTTTGAACTATGCTGATATGAGTGTGTGAGTTATATTGATGTGTGAACTGAGTTGTGAATTGGCACATTGTTTTGATTTGGTATGTGGCCATAGGCGAGTTTATGTTATGCCGTATGGTTCGGCACCGCCTATAGTGTTGGCTTTTGTGTGTGTGTTGTGTTCCGCGTGGCGGAACTATGTTTCAGGTTGTTGCGTGTTGTGTACCCTATTTGTTCCTTATGCAGGAACACTTGGCGATTGTGTGAACCAGTTCAGATTTGTGATTTGTGGGTACAGAGATTTCAGCACGGAGTTATCTCCTATTGTGGAGTTTGTTATTAGAGTTGTTCAGTCGATATTGTCGCTGGAGAGTTGAGCAGTATGCAGAGGCAGTGCTCCTACCTTGTAGTTGGCAGATTCAGAAATTTTGAGGTCAAAATTTTTCTAAGGGGGGTGGATTTGTGACGACCCGGACCAGAATCAGCAGTATGATCAGCTTGATTGATGAGTTACTGCGTAGTCGCAGTTGTTCGACAGTTATTTGAATCGCCAAGCTCGTTAACGACTAAATTATTGGCCGAGAATTAGAGCTGAGTCTCTTCTCGAGAGTCGTTGTACGTGTGATTACGAGTTCGTGGGCGGTTCCGGATCGTTATTTGGACGACCGAGGAATTAGTTATGAATATTTGAAGTTTCGATGGAAATGAATTTAAATGGCAGGTTTGTTTGCGACTAAGTTATCGGACGAGAATTTGGTTTCAGATCCTTTACGGAAGTTGTTTAGAATTTAATTTCGAGTTCGTAGGAACTTTCGGAGCATGATTTTGAGTTACGGAGTTTAAGTTGTGATTATTTCCGTTTGTTGATCAATTAGTCGATTTAAATGTGTGTTTAGTTGAATAGTTGACTTTTTACCTGTTTGGCCGATGTGTTTGACTTCGGGTAATATTGGAAGAGTACGTCGAGATGAGTTTGTGACCACGAGAATTATCGGAATCGGAGTTACGACGCGAGAGTTATGGATATTTGAAGTTTGTCGTAATTAATTGGAAAAGTTTCCCTTTTTGGCAGGTATATAAATAGAAGGTTACTAAAAAGGGAAAGTCAAAAGGATGTATTGTTGAGTTGACTCGGTCAACTTGGTTTGACCGAGCTGTGGAAGTGGAGGCCGACGCCGTACGGTGCTCACCGGCGGTGGGATTTTTCCGGCCACCCCACGGTATGTCTCCGGTCCCATTCGAAGCGC
Organism: Geum urbanum; assembly: GCA_946800695.1. Classification (NCBI taxonomy): domain Eukaryota; kingdom Viridiplantae; phylum Streptophyta; class Magnoliopsida; order Rosales; family Rosaceae; genus Geum; species Geum urbanum. The sequence continues at coordinate 81,311,502 of OX326997.1, forward strand.
CTTGATGTCCTCGACCCCGTGCCGGCCTCCTCTCGTGGTGGAGCTCACGGTGGAGAGAGAAATTTGGAACCAAAGTTTGGGATTTTTGGGTTTAATGATGGTTTGTGATTTTGGCCGAATTGAGCTACATCAAGCACTGGGTTTTGTAGCCCTCATCTCCATGATTCTAACCATATAGGTATGGAGTTCTAATTTTGATTGTGGAAGGAGAATTTTGGATTTGAAATTTGTGTTTCAATTTGGGTTTTCATGAAATTGAGGTAGTTAGAGTGAGAATTGGACTTCGGTGCAGTTGACAAAGTTGCTCAGTCCAGGATTTTGAGTGAAATAGGTGCAGCTCCGCCGTGAAATTTCACGTCCGGCAGCGGCGCCGCCGTGGACGGCGGTCAACGGCGGCGGTCAACGGTTAAAGTTTGACTTTTTAGATTTTCGGCAAGTTGCATGTCATTTGACTCGAAATCGCGCTCCGATCGTAGTGGGGAGGTTCGTTTTTCAAGTTGAGTGTCCGAACGTAAAGCGAGGTATTATGGTGTACATATACGGATTTTCGACGATTCGTCGACTTTGAGTTATGTGTTTCCGGGAACGGTGGTTTCTCGTGATTTGTCTTGCATTGTCGAGATATGATTTTGAGATATGGATTTTGTGAATATTCAGGTGTTCGTGATCGTTCGTTTGGCGAGGGACTTTCCGCAGGATCACGGGTTAACGCGTATCGCGTTACGCCAGTCTGTGAGTGGACAATTTATTTTCACGGATTGATTGCGAGTATTTTATTTATGATTTATGAACTTGAGCATGCAGCATGATTATGGTTTTACGAGCATGAGATTTCATACGAGATTATGTTTATTATGAGCATGTGTTTTACGATCATACGGATATACTTATACGAATATACGTATACGAGTATACATATACTTATATGTTGTTTCATGCATTTGCATCGAACTGTTTATGATTTGATTTACACAGAGTACAGTCTCAGTTACGTTGTTGTATCGATACACTTGCCTCTCGGCTGATCCCCGATGGTAGGCCACCAGGAGGGGCAGTACCCCTACCTGACCGGCGAGGGGAAGTACCCCGGAACCGAGGCCTTTCTGGCTATGGATCACGTGGTAGTCAAGGACTCCGTGATTCCGACTGTACTAGCACGGATGTGTCCATGAGTGACCTCGTGAGATTTTCCTTGCATGCTCTGTACGTGAGTGGTAGTCAGCGTCTCCTCACGTACTATTTAATTTTCATGTATTTGACTCACATATGATTTTATATGTATATATTATCTGGTGAAAGACATTTATTTTCGTCCACTCACTCTAACGTGCTTATTGTCTTTCCCCTGGGCTTTTCGGTTTCCGTGCCCAGTTTGCAGTTCAGGCTCTGGTGTCGCACATCGTGGTCGAAGGCATAGCGCTCGAGCTACCTTATTTCTTCCAGTAGGTTTATTGTTCTACCTACTGTGGTATACTTATATGTTTATACGATAGAGGTCGCTCTGAGAAATCTGTTGTTATGTTATACGATTTTACTCCGGATTTCAGTAAAGTATGTATATATTTATTGTTTTACTTTACTGTTGAGATATTGAGAAATCCGGATGAGATTGGTGCCCACGGTTTGATTTTTGTGGCATAGGATGAAGTGTATTTTCCGCGTGCAGGTAATGGTAATTCCACGCTAGTAACGAAACTCTGCCCAAATTTCGAAAAGTTTTTGTTGGTTCGTGTTTTCGGAAGGGTTTCATTCCGATTTAGGAAGCTAAATCGGGGTTGGGTCCTTTCAGAGAAATCATGTCCATCAAAAAAAGGAGGAACATTTATGGATGAGCCTTTTTCACGATCCATATTTGGCCCCTCAGAGGATTTCACTAGCAAAGGCTAGTGGCCGCTCTGATACCACTTAAAGGTCCTAGAGGGGGGGGGGTGAATAGGCATTTACCACTTTTTCGCTTAATCTGTTCTCGGGATAGCAAGATAGAAACATATCCCGAAATACAGGATACGAGTGTTAAAACGTAAAGACAGTAAGTAAAGAATAACACAAGATGTTTTTGTTAACGTAGAAATCCTACAACCAGGATTAAAACTGCGTGCCCCTAACTCTTGAGGGACAAACATTTCCACTATCAAGTAACACACACAATTACAAGTCTCTCGTACTCTGGGGATACATAACCCGTATGCTATCCTAACTAGTCTGACTACCAGTTCTAACAGAGCTACACTACTTGAACTATGTGTTTACACCTTGGAAAATGTTCAGAAGCATCAACTCAGATCTTAACTACTCTCAAGTTAAATCTTCTTGATCTACTTCTTTGGGTTGGCATCTTCATACCTATCTCAATGGAATGCACTATGCAATGATGCATATGAGTTTTGAAAATAGTTTTTATGCTTGAGAATCCATGTCTATTATGCACAGTTATGAGCAACCAAAAGACATAGAAGGGGAAGAGAAGAGAGAAGAGAAACTACACAGAATTGTGCTCTCAAAGAGTAACCCTAAAAGAATAACCTACCCAGAAAATATTTCACTCAACCAACCATTTATCAAAACAGCCTTAGACACCTTATATAGACCAGCAATACCGCAGCAAGCAGCAGCAAGTAGGCCAGGTAAAACAGAGGTCAAAGACTGCAAGAAAGCACGTGAAAAACCTATCTTTAGAGTCACCCTATGGCAGACCTAAAACTGTCCCAGATTTGACAAAACACTTTGAACACAGTTTACAAAACAGCAGCATGCTTAGAGGCAAAATGAAATGTCAACATCAGTTTTTCCATTTTGGGCAAAGAGAGTTTTAGGAGGGAAAAAGCCTTTCCAACCCTTATACCAGAAATGGTAAAGAGTGTAACCAGTGAGCACGTGAAGACGAAAACTGAGGAAGGCAAAGATAACTTTCCAGGCTGTAAAGTAACACACAAAAGCAACACACAATCCTAAGAGTCATATGTGAGCTTAAGACACCTTAATTCAAACACACCTTTTGTAAAGTCAACTATCATGAAACAAAGCACATATATTCTGAATTTAGGATAACCTAGACTACTGTAAATCACGTGCATGCAGAAACAAGAATAACTTAGGCACCAGAAATCAGTTATGAACATGTTTCCAGAATGACATCAAAACAGCAGGGATATGTGCATCAATTGCTATCCTAGATGAAAACACATGTTATGTAATCTATGAACAACCTGGTTTTCCTATAAGATAGGTATTTGATGCCCACATCTTCAATATCTTTCTTTGATGATCTTCAGTCTATTGTGTTTTGTCTATTGTCAAGGAGTAGCCAATATCATGTATGCCTTCACGTTTCTCGAAAAACATGTTGGAATCTGATTTCTTCAAAACCTTATGCAAGACGTTTGATGTTCAATGATTGTTTGAAGTCTCCAATGGATGGAGATTTTTCCTATGCTACCGTCAATGATAAGCTTTGAATCGCCTTTTTCGTAGATATATTCTCTTCGGCTTCTTCCTCTTGGCATGAATAAGGGAGACGCTTCAGCAATAGGCACCGAAGAGTGGCCTAAGTTACGTACTTGAGGAGGGGTAATCAAAATGAAAAACTGCATCGTCATTTACTTTTCGAGGTGAATAGCTTGTAGCTTGTATCTTTTACCATCTCACGGTGACAATTTTAATTTGATTTAGAAACGAACAAAATTGCGTTTCTTGTTTCAACAACATTAACATAATATGCAACTAGATGAACTTTTAATATTCACCTCGATCCTTATCTTAAACTTATTAAAACAAAATTTCGATCTGGCTTAATTTGTAACAAGATGGCTCACATTAGCCGTACCTAATTGGTTCTCTTTATCAAAGAAACAAACGACGGCCGGACTTGACCAAGAGAATAAGATGATTAGAAAACTAACCTTAATTCTAGAGTACTGCATAAAAGTCTCCAAACTCTCCATCATCTTCCTATTGACTTAGCTCGGGCTCTCTGTTAGAAATGGTAGTCAATGTACGGTACACGTCTCGGCCTCTCACCAACTTGTTCCAATAATTTTCAATTTTAAAACAGAAGATCAATGCTTGCTTAATTATATATAGCAACCCTTTAATAAGCCAGAGACCTGCATCAGTTATACATCAAAGAGATCGATTTCTAGCTGTTTATTCATAAATCATGGAAGAAGCAAGCGCACCACCACTAGCTTATCCGAGCGAAACCGCCGCAGCGCCGATAGCCTACGCGAATCCCTCTACTGCCATTATCAGCCCTCAATTCTGCACTCAGTACCCTGTTGATCTTGGTATTGTCCGAAAAGTTCTGACCATAACCGACGGCAACTTTGTAGTCACAGATGTCAATGGTAACACTGTTTTCAAAGTGAAAGGAGCACATTTAAGCTTACGTGATCGTCGAGTCTTACTGGACGTTGCTGGCTCTCCCATCGTAACATTCCGAAAGAAGGTAATTAAGCTCACTTAGTTGCTGCTCCATATTCGTTTTTACGAGCATGATGTGTTGTCCTCCGTGGACCTTAGTAAGAATAAGCATTCTTACGAAAGTATGAAACTAATTAGCTAGTAACTTGCATACGCTTGCGCTCAGTATCTACTTTTCTATGTACAGTGGAGGTCGGTACATGAAAGATGGCAAGTTTTCAGAGGAGAGAGCACAGAGCAGAGTAACCTGGTGTTTAGTGTTAAGCAATCTTCTATGCTTCAGATGAAGACCAAATTGGATGTTTTCTTAGCAAATAACACCCAAGAGAATGTACCTGATTTCACGGTTAAAGGAAGTTGGTTTGAACGATCTTGTGCTATATATGCCGGCAAGTCCTCCACCATTGTTGCTCAAGTAAGAAGAATATCACAATGAATTTTTTACTTTTGACCATTGATTTGTTTTCGAGAGCATCGCTGATGAGATTTAACATGCATTCTCATAACCCTTGTTTTAACGATTGATATTGTAGATGCACAAGAAGCACACAGTTTCAAGCGTGTTGTTTGGGAAAGACAATTTCATGGTCACAGTCTATGCTGGAGTTGATTATGCTTTCGTCGTCGCGCTTGTTGTCATCCTCGACGAGATCAATGCGGATTCTTGATCTTGAATCAGAAAAGAATTATAATCTCATTTGTGTGTATGTGTATGCATGCATATTCATAATTCGTCGCGATCGGCTTCATTTTTTCACGATTTCAATGATTTGTAAAAGTAATTTCGAGTTTGGGATCCCTTATTGACCTCTTTCGAGGAAGTAGCCAGTTCAAGTACTTTGTACCTAGCAATCTAGTTAGCTAGCTACATTGTATTTAATCTATGTGTGTCATCTTACTTTGTCACTCCACTCACTCGATATCTCGACTTTGTTTGTCTATCATTTACCATCTATTTACTTGTATGATGTATATATCTATTAATGCAAATTTAAAGAGAAGAGATAGAGGTGTGCATGCATCGTATCTCCTCGTTTATGGACATTCTCCAATCCATCTCTTCGCATACGATATAAACTGTCAAACTGACATGGAGAATAACTCAAACAAGTGTCCTTTCGAAGCATTTTCCTTGTACAAAAGAAGGAAATAAAGTCCTTTACAAAAAAGAAAAAAGAGAGAGAAGGGAACAAGCTAGGAACGCGCTTTGGTGCCTCACCAATGTGTATCCTCAAAGAAGGAAAAATTTGATTTGAGTAATTATTTCATTACAGTAAATAAGGCAAACGAGTTTGCTCGATCTTGTCTTCTAATGTGGTCATGGGAATTTATTTACCGCCCTTAATATGGCAAAGTTAATTAATTCAAAATCCACACCTGTTTCCATGACCACCTTAACTACTATCTGTATCCACATTATGATTCAGCCATTCTCGAGTTTCAAAATATAAATCAACCTAGCTAACCTTGAAGTTGTCGATTCAAAGCGTTACCAAAAGACTAGCTAGAACGTATTCAACGTACAGATTTGGCCTTCTTCTAGTTCTGTTCCAGCTGGTGTGTTCTAATTCAGAGAGCGCGTTACACAAATCTAGACATGGCACAAGCAATCATCGGCCCTCAGTTCTGCAGTCCGTACCCTGTTGATCTTGGAATCGTCGGAAAGTTTCTCTCCGGCGGTGAATTTACGGTGAAGGATACCAATGGCAACACTGTTTTCAAAGTGAGAGACACATTTTGGACCTTGCGTGACCGCCGACTCTTGGTTGACGCTGCTGGTTATCCCGTTATCACTCTCCAAAGGAAGGTACGTACGTAAGTAGTAGTATTTATCGATCACTAGCTAGCTAGCTTTTGTTTTGTTATGCTTCACTGACTCATAAAATAACTAATCTGCATATATATATATATATATATATAGTTGCTGAGTGCACATCAAAGATGGGAAATTTTCAGAGGGGATAGCACGAATTCGAGTAATTTGGTGTTCGGTGTTAAGAAATCTTCTGTGTTTCAGTGCAAGAAGAACTTGCACGTTTTCTTGGCACATAACAGAGGAGAATATGCGCCTGATTTCAAAGTGAAAGGAAGCTGGTTTAAACAATCTTGTGTTGTATATGCTGGGAAATCCAAGTCCTGCAACATTGTTGCCAAAGTAAGAATGGTGGGATCGATGAGGACAATATTGCATTGCTTGCATTGGTTTATTTTCAGCCTTTTTGAAGCTAACTGGTTGTGTAACGTACATTAATACTGCAGATGCATAAGAAGCACAGTGTTACGAGTGTGGTATTTGGGAAGAAGAATTTCAAGGTTACAGTGTTTCCGGGCGTTGACCAAGCGTTTATCGTCGCGCTTATTTTCATTCTTGATGCGATGAACTCGGGTAGTTCTGACTCCAGCGGCGGCAATGATTGAATATTCATATCCGATCATAACTTATTATGGAGATGTTTCTGAACTTGCCTTTAGTTATTACTTATTAGTGAAGAAATAAATCTATTCAGGTGGTACATTTCTCAACTGTGTTGTCCTATGCACACCGATTTTGGCCTTTCTTGCCCCTACCTCCTTCAGTTTGGCACAGCTTCTCTGGCAGCGCCGACTGCTGGCTAGGATCTCCAAATATTATTTGATGATAGCCGGCCCGATATTTTGGCCCAATTATATAAAAGGGCTCTCTTTGTTTTTAAGAGGGTGGTCCTCTAACTTTTCCAATCTTGTTACGTTTGCGGTGTGTTCTCTCACTTCTCTGTGTTCTATGCGCCTGTAACTTGGTTAAATGAAAGCATCTCTATGGTCATGGTTGTGCTATTTAGTTCGTGTCAAATTTGAATTTCAAGGTGGATGAGGCATTTGGTATTTTGGATTAAATTCTCGTCCAACTGATAGGGTAAATTTTCAGATATTTAGAGCTAGTTTTGTTAATTTAAATATAAAGTTAAATTTGACTTATTTTTTATACAATGATCCAACAGGTATCCTAAAAATAAGTCAATATAGCTTTTTGTTAAAAATCTTAATTATATATAGGAGAAAATTTAACTCAAGATTATTTTCTCTCTCTTTAATTCTTACATTTTTGCTACATTCTTAGACCTGATCCGCCCCGTTTATCCGATGAATCTTTAATAACCAAATCTAGATATGGATCCGAAGGATCAACGGGTCAATGGCGTGGATTCGGTCCGTTTATTAATATGTTAATTACTAAACTTATTTCTTTTATTAATATATTAATTACTATCAATATGTCACATGATTACATGACACAACCAAAATATTTCATTAAAGCAAACACTACCACGTTTTGCAACATTATCGGCGAGATTTCCAAAAACAAGGCCTGCGACTGGGAAAGTTGCCGGTAATGTTCATCATTACCGGCGACTTACTCCGTCGCCGATAATGTCGCCGAAATTTCGCCGGCAATATTTGGCTTGACATTGTCGGCGACCAAACTAGATAGAAAAAAAAATTCAATTTACATTGAGGAACTTGACAAGAAACAAATCATTTTGGGTTTCAATCATCTAAATAATTTATTATTATTTTTATATAACTTTGATAAAGATATTTAGATTTTTTTTAGATAGGAACTTTTAGGTTACAAACATTTCATATACGTAAATAAAATAATTATATTTAATAAACTATAATAATAAACTGGACGGATCATAAACGGATCGAATCGCTTGTGATCCGGATCCGATTCGTTAAGTAAAAGGATCAATGGGTCCAAAAATCATATCCATATCCATTTAATTGCTACGGGTCTGGAGCGGGTCCGGATTAAAATCTGCTTCGTTGACAGGTCTACCTACAACATCAACACTAAATATCATGTGTACCAATTATGGATCTCTCTTATAGGTTTCGTACCGAGTGGTTCTGCGGTGTGCGGTACAACAATGTGCGGAGAGACAAAAAGACCACAAAATCCCTAGTAAATAGTGAATAGTAAAAAGGTACTCTTATTTTACTTATGTGTTTTTGAAAGCATAGTGGGTCCATAAATTATTTGTTCTAACAATTGTAAATAAAGATCTATCCTCAATATTCGAATGTAAACAATTATTTCTCACTATCAGAATTCCTAATTTTCTAGCTTCTCAAGAGTTAAATAAAAAACTTAAGTGGATTCGGGACTTCACTAAAAATATAAAACAAAAAATCAAACTGCTAGAAAGATTCAAAAGATTATCTCGTCCTCAAGACCAAGAAAAATTGATATTGAAATTGCTAAACAACATTCTCTTATAGCTGCTTGTCTACATGATAAAGCTAAAGGAGAACTTTATTTACATAGACTATCCATCTGAGCTTGTTAGTTAGATCTGCCCATTACTAGTATCAAAGCTTGCTATGGCTAAACAAATTCCCACAGATGGGAACAAATTTTGAGAAAATAATAGAGAAACTAGACTCTCTATTAAAGATGATTGATGCAATGCATCAAGAGTCTCTAACAGAAATCTCTAGAAACAAAGAATATCTAGAGATACTTCCTGTGATTAGTAACCAATTACAACAATTGGAAGCTAAAATAGATTATATCCAAAATCACCCAGAAAACAAGAAAAAACTATTAACAAAGGTTAATAGTAAAATCGAGGGGCTAAATCTTCAACAGATGAAGATTCTTGACTATGTTCAAATGATAGCTCGAGAACACAAAATGTCAAGAGAAAGTCCACCTCGAACAGTCATAAGTTAAAATTAATGACTTTAAACCCTTAGAGGTTCCAAGGGGGAACCCTTCACCAATATTGTTTCTCTTCGATTCAACAAAAAATTTGTCAAGTATAAAATTTCCAGAATCCAAAACTGAATATGTTAAGCTTCATTGGGAAGAAAAAGACGATACAGTTGGTCAATTATGAAGAATTTGAATTTAATGAAATTGAAGAAAATGTTTGAAATTCTTTAATTCTTCAATTTGAATTCAATCAAATTTACAAAAGAGGAAATTTTTGACATGTTGGATAACCATCAGTTCAAAATCTTTGAATTCACCACTCCAGCAACCATAGGAGAAACAAATCTCCTCTTAGTAACACCTGAAGAAGTTTCTAAAGCCAGAAAATAAAACTTCAAATTTATGCACATTGGAGCAGTCCAAGTTGGCATAAAACTACTTGCCAGAGAATGTATAAATTGTTCAGTCTTATGTGTCTTGCAAGACAACAAATTGATTGATTTTCAGAAAAGTTTATTGGGAACCCTCCAAGCATCATTGTGCAATCAAGTTCTATATTCAACTGTTTCCCAAACTTTTTAACCAGCCTAACTGATATTGCTCACTGTTTACGACTGAGAGTCAAAACAGATGACACTTCAATGAAATACAGCATGCAAGAGCTTGTTTTGGTTTATGAGGTTTACTATAAACTGATGAGCACAACAGTAGAACCAAAGACCAAAATAACAAACATTTCTGGTCTTACAACTGGATTCCTCAAAAATCCAAAAAATTATTCGGAATAAATCCATAAGGTTACATGAGATGAAGTAACCTTTCCACTAAAATAGAAATTGTCTGGCCCAAAAGAAAAGTTATAAAACGTAACAGTAGAAATCTATGAGAATAGAAGAACTAGAGACGTCAACCTAAAATTCGAATGACACATAAATAGTGATGTATCCCTCGAAAGCCTAAGAGGTGAAAGCTCTAGATCACTCAGAATATGCAACTTTTCCAGAGAAAAAGGTATTAGAAGTACCAGAATTTCAATAAGGAAAGAAACAAACCCAGAGATGGAAGAAGATTTAGCTGCTGAATTAGAAAGAAATATCAGCATACTAAAATCTAAAATACCAAAATCAGAAAAGCTCTTTGAGCTTTATGAAGAAACAGAAAAATGCAAAGATCCATCTCGCCTGGAACAATTAATCAGAGAGATCGAAAGTTTCACATTTAAAAAGGAAAGAAAATTTTTCTGTATCAAGAAGTAAAAATGGAAGAAGGAGAGTCTTAAGGAATCACTATCATCAAGGTGGATAGAGATCCAAGACTTCCAAACATGAAAGGTAATATTGGAAAGAAGAGAGAAAGAAGTTCTCAAAAAGTTATTCCACAGGACAGTACACCAAAAGTGCCAGTTACGTAATTTGGTGTATAACTGGATCTAGACAAATCTCTAGACAAAAAGAAAGTCATAGATGAGTGGGTTGCTAGCTTAGTCATGGTAGTATGTACTACTTTTGGAAAGTTTGAAGCTCCATATTTGCATATAGTCTATGAATCAACCCTCACAAGGATGGCAAAGAAGTTATATCTAGTCTTCAAACAAACTTCCAGGGCAAAAGAGTGGCTGGAGAAAATAAAAAGTGATAAATCTCCGTACACCTTTGCAACTGCAATCTATGAACAATTTTGTGGAGATATCTCACATGTTGGAGATAAAGCTAAAGAGTTGGCAAAAACCAACATATATGCCTTCAAGATATGCAATATGAAGTATTTCGAGGAATATCTAAATGAATTTCAAGAATACTACTATACAATATGAGAGCTAGAAAATAGTGATCTGATACATCACTTGCATAGAAAGCTTCGTAAACCTTGGAGGACAGCTATGAGGGAAAATATAGAAGAAAGACCTCTAGAACATTTTTTAGTAGGGGGAGTTGCAGAAAGAATTAGGTAGCTAATTCAAGAACAATGCAAAGACAACATAAAAGCAAAAGCTGCAAAGAAACAGCTTAAAGAATCTGACAATTTCTACACCAGAATTGCTGATATCCCAACCAACTGGGGATGTGATGAACATAATTGGAAAAATAAAGGGAAGCACTTCTATAAATATTTCAAAGGAAACGAAAGGAACAATTGGAGATTCAAGAAAAGCTCCAATTACAGAAGAGAAAAACAAAACCCAAAAAAGAGATTCTTTAAGAAGAAAAGATTCTCTTAAGAAACAGAAAAGAAGAGAACATGCATTTGTTGGTTATGACGGACCGAAGGGCACTATACTAACGAATGTCCCAAGAGAGATAAGAGAAGTTTGAAGGCCCTTCTAAGAGAATATGAAGAGGTCATACAGATGACCAACATAAAAGGCTACGAGGTAGTCTATTCGAAAGATGAATATGATGATGTATCTGTCTATTCGGCTTGGACAAAAGATGAAACATCAGGAGAATCAAAAATATATTCTGAAGAGGAATATGAACCATGAGGGATTTATCTCATTGAAATAAAGAATTGGGAAGAAAGTATTGAAGAAGAACAGATTTATTCTTACAAAGTCAGTCCCGGATCATTTGTCTGTGACTACTGTCATTGCTACGAAAAGGATGGCATTGATGATATGGAGAACCACCTCTCAGATATACTATATTCTCAACTTGGATATACCAATGTAGTATAATAAATAGAGGTTATCGAACATAAGGAATTACTGAAACTAAACCCTAAAACTAGACTACAATGCTGACAGACTCGACTACAATACACTAATGATACTAGGACCCTACCTTAGACAGACTCAAATGATACTAAATTTGGATACAATAAACTACACACAGTGTCAAACTACCACATAAAATTTTCGGGTATTCGGAGTTTATTTGTATACCGAACTAAATCGTCTAAGCTACAGATAATGTAGAAAATAAATGCTGAAAGTAAATATGCTTATGAATGCAAGATGTTTGAACTATATGATGAATGAGTTAAAAGGAATGCAATCTACCACCGTCATTCCATCTATCTAACACATACTTAATCTAATGCACATATCCAATGAATGAAAGTTCCTAAGAAGGGTCGATCGCTACAACCACAGCCTTTTACTTAATCCTTATGCCTATGTGAGTTTGTCATGGACCTCCCCCACATCTATCCCTCTATTGAACCTTTAGTCATGGACCCCAAGGTTTACAAACAAGATAGCATTAAGTTGTAGGAAATGTTTGAGAATCTACAAGGGTTCATATGTATACTATGGGCGTGTCCTGCTAGACCTAGGGTTTCAATCACCCAACGAAATCGGTGTATCACTGTAGAGAATCCGGTGGAAGAAATTATCTTCAGTCGCCCGTATCTCATAACAACATAATCCTAGCATGCATACTAAGTTGTACACCAAAGCAGACATACAAGAATTCATACGATGAGTCACATAGAGAAAGAAACTTCATTCAAATTGAATATGCACAACTAGATTAGAGTGTATGAATTAGAAAGACTTTATGTACGGGGCTTCAAGTAGCCTCTTAACAAGATGTTTAGCTACTAAAAGTCATAATAAAATAATCAAGACAAATCATAGAGTTTATAGATCAAAATTGGACAAAGAACACAGTATTCCATCCAGCTTCGATGGATCGAAGCTAAGTCTTCGATGAATCTAAGACAGGGTTCTGCCTACTTTGTGGATGCTCTCCTTCCTTGCTCGAGTTTCTCTCCAATAATTTCTGATTAGCTTTTCCAAAAATCTAAAATTGGTTTATATAGTTCCCCAAATTGATCTCCTCAAGTCCTCCTTGGAAAAGGCTTCTTTATTTGCACAAAACTTCTTCTTGAATCCATATTGAGCTAGGAATTCCTCTTTTATTTCCTTTTTCTTTATTTCTCCACAAAACCTATAAAACAATAAACATAATTAAATTACTCAATTATATAACAATAAATTAAATATAGGAAATGAATTAAACACCGAATAGACGCATAAATATGCGACTATCAAAATACCCCACACTTAAACATTGCTAGTCCTTGAGCAATACACTAGACTAAGACTCTAAAAAGACGTACTCAACAAACTTCAAAAATAAACTCTAATGCCCTCAACAATTTGCCTCAACAATTTGCCTCTACATTATTCCACAAAATTGTAACACTAAGATCACATGTACCTACAAGTTACCAAGGATAACTCTAACATATAACACACATGTAACATGTAGGACACAGACATAATCAAGGTGAATAAAGAGCTAGAACATGCACAAAACCAATCAAAATTCACCCTCACATCGATATGCTCTCATAAGTGTTTCTCTCAAAATATATCTAAGGTATCACTCAATTCGATTCCTTTCCAAATGGACCAAACCATATGCTCACTCTTTTTATCACTCAATTCGATTCCTTTCCAAATGGACCAAACCATATGCTCACTCTTGTTACTAATCTCCACAGATCAAAGGCTATCATCTTGAGGATCAAAAGGACTTCATGGGTTGTAATGGGCTTGACTCATAGGGTAAAGAATAAGTGGGTATGGATTGCAAACACAATTCTAGAACCTAGTAGAGCACCAAATAAGAGAATTCTTCAAACTTTACAACCATGAACTTTTTCACTATTGTGGCCAGATTTCATCTTGTTGGGCATTCACATCATTATTTTTATCAACAGTTAATCCCAGGTATCAAGCTAGATATCACGATTTTTTTTGTTTTTTGTTTTTACAATAGCTTGATACCCCACACTTATTCCTTTGTATCACCTTTCGACATTGTCGCGTCTTCACATACATGTCCCATGTATAGCTCTACCAGGTCCTAAAACAAGAGCAAAGATATAACTATTCTACAGTTCACGGGAGGAGATATGTGTGTGATGACACAAAGTTTCACATATAGCCTCAAAGTGGTTAACTACGGGGTGCACATCTTGTGTACACAAAATACGGACACATGCTCATATGTCTATGGTGGTGTCCCCTAAATGCTTTTATCACTTCCTCAATCAGAACATGTATTGATTAAAAGCTTTGTATAGCACAAGAGCAAGTTCTAGTAATCTCTAGAGTCCATTAACTTAATCTGCGGTAAGCAATTGACACTCAATAATGAAAGCATGTATATAACATAAAGGCTCAAAATCTCACGGGTTAAATGAATCTAAATAAGGTTTATGCATGCTCAAAAATCTATACCATGTTAACTCATTTCTACATCCAATACATATTCGCATATGCATCATAAATCAACATTATCCAAGAAACTTGAGTCATATAATCATCTCTTAGTCACAAAATTGAAAGAAATAAACACATCATTGACTTGTTAAGGGCTTCTAAGACTCTTCTTTTTGTATTTTTTTTGACACTATTTATTTTTGTATTTTGTTTTCAAATAAGACACTTAAAACACACAAAAAGACTAAGAAAAACTCTAAACTGACACTGACTTTTCGATTGATCGAATATGGTCCTCGATGGATCAAATACTGCTCCCTGATCTTGCTCTGGAACAACCCTTTGATGGATCGAAGGATATCAATCGATGGATCAAAGGGTACACCCTGGACATTCTAAGCAAAACGGAAAAACTGAAGAGGCTGTGCAATCTCACTTGCATAATTTCTATAGAATTAACCACATGCCTGAATAGGTTGAAATTTATGAGCACATACTAGACACATATACCAACACACACTCAAAATTTCATAATTTTGTGAGACATCTAGCTATGTCTGAAAAATTACACTAGTACAAAAATAAAAAATTCTGACTCAAAACTAAAAATCTATATCTAGACGCTAAGTATATGATATAGCCTCACTCCACACTTGAATGTTGCATTGTCCTCAATATAAAAACTGGAATTAAACTATACAATACACCAACCAAGTATGACATAGAACACCTATCACACACAAAACACACTATGGGGAGAAAAATAAAAGAAAAGGGATAAGAAATCAAATCTAGACGCCAGCTTCTCCATCCTCATGGGTTGCCTCCCAAGTAGCGCTAAGTTTAAGGTCTTCGGCCAGACGGCAGATCCACTCAATTCTCCATAGGAGGCGCGTCTTGAAGGTCCGCATCTTCAAACACGTGATCCACAAACGACTCATAAAACAGCTTGAGTCGTTGTCCATTCACCTTGAATGTTTTCCCTATTTTTGAACTCATAATATCTATAGCACCATGAGAAAAAATATTAGTAATAACATAAGGTCCATACTATCTACCCTTAAGCTTACCTGAATATAAGCGTAGACGACTACTAAACAACAAAACTTTCTGACCACCAACTACAATTTTTTTTCTTTTGATGTTCCGGTCATGAAAGGCTTTGGTTCTCTCCTTTATATTCTGCTAGACTCATATGCATTATGTCGGATCTCATCAAACTCACTGAGTTGCAACTTCCTATGTGGACCTGCTTCATCCATGTCAAAATTGAACTTCTTCACAGCCCAATATGCTTGATGCTCAAGTTCCCCCGGAACATGGTAGGCTTTCCCATACACCAACCTATAAGGAGACATCCTAATATGTGTTTTATAAGATGTCCTATAAGCCCATAACACAACATTAAGGTGTTGACTCCAGTCTTTCCGGGTTGGACCAGCTGTCTTCTCAAGAATCTGCTTGATCTCTCTATTTGATACCTCCACTTGCCTGCTTGTCTGAGGATGATAAGGTATTGCCACCTTATGTGTCACATTTTACTTCCTAAGCAAGCCATCAAAGGTCATGTTGTAGAAGTGAGATCCTCTATCACTGCTTATGCCTCTAAGTGTTCCAAACCTACTGAATATTTCCTTAAGAAAACTATGAACAACCTTAGAATCATTAGTCCTGGTGGCTTTAGCATCCACCCATTTAGATACATAATCAACAACAACAAGAATATATAAATACCCTTGAGAATTTTGGAATGATCCTATGAAAACAATACCTCACACATCAAATATTTTAACTACAAGAACAGGGTGTTAAGGCATTTGGTCTTTTATACTGATATTACCTGTCATTTGGCACCTGGCACAAGATTTAAAGAAAAACTGTGCATCATGAAATAAAGTGGGCCAATAAAATCCATTCTCAAACACTTTGAGAGCCGTCTTCTTCCCTCTAAAATGTCCACCACCTGCATGTGAGTGACAAAAAAACTAGAATAGAGTGAAATTCAGACTCAGGGACGCACCTACAGATGATGGTGTCAATGCAATGTTTCCACAAATATAGTTCGTCCCACACATAGTATCTAGCTTCCCTGACTAGCTTGTCTTTCTGCGCTCTAGTGAAGTCAGGTGGAATGTATTTATTAACCTTGTAATTGACAATATCAGCATACCATGGCTCTGCATCTTGAATAACTAAGAGCTGTTAATCTAGAAAATTGTCTCTGAGAGGAGGATTATCCTCTTCTGCATTGGAACCATGGGGTAATTCTACTCAAGTGGTCAGCTACCACATTCTCAGTACCCTTCTTGTCCTTGGTCATAATGTCAAACTCCTAAAGTAAGAGCATTCATCGAATCAATCTAGGCTTGGCATCCTTTTTGGTCATCAAATACCTCAAAGCAGCATGGTGATAAAATATGATAACTTTAGTTCTTAACAATTAAGATATAAACTTTTTAAGAGCAAAAACCACTGCTAAGAGCTCATTTTCTGCAGTTAAATAATTCAACTGTGCATCATTTAGGAACCTGGAGGTGTAGTAGATGACATGAGATAACCTTTTTGGGCGTTGGCCTAGAACTGCTCCAACAACATAATCTGGAGCGTCACACATGAGCTCAAATAGAAGGCTCAAATCTTGTGCCCGAATAATGGGGGCTATCGTCAACAACTCCTTGAGTTTGTTGAAAGCTTGAAGACACTCAGTTGTAAAGTCGAATGAAACATCATTCTACAACAATGAGCATAATGGTCGGGATATCTTGGAAAAATTCTTGATGAACCTGCGATAGAAACCTGCATGGCCAAGAAAAGATCTCACCTCCTTCACGGTAGAAGGAAGGGGTAAAGTCCGCACAATATCAACTTTAGCTTTGTCTACTTCAATTCCCCTAGCTGATATGACATGTCCCAAAACTATACTTTGTTCCACCATAAAGTGACATTTCTCCCAGTTAAGCACAAGGTTAGTTTCTACACAACACTCTAAAACCATAGCTAAATTATGTATATATAAGTCAAAAGAATCACCAAAAATAGAGAAGTCATCTATAAAAACCTCAATGATCTTCTCTACCATGTTTGAGAAAATACTCATCATACATCTCTGAAATGTCACAGGAGCATTGCGTAGACCAAACAAAAGTACCATATGGGCAAGTGAAGGTGGTCTTCTCTTGATCATTTATGTGAATGGTTATTTGATTGTACCCAGAGTATCCATCCAGGAAATAATAATACTCATGTCCGGCCAATCTTTCTAGCATCTGATCAATGAACGGGAGTGGAAAGTTATCCTTCCGTGTTGTGGCATGTAGCTTGCGGTAATCAATGCACACTCTACACTCCGTTTGTACTCTTTGAGGCACCAACTCATTCTCATCATCTTTACCACTGTGATACCTGAACGTTTGGGAACCACCTACACAGGACTAATCCATTTGTTGTTAGATTGTTTAGGTTGTCCTGTTTTCTCCTACTTTTTCAATAACTTTTCTCAAAGGATCATCATCCAATGAGTATTGAATAAATTCTTGCACAAAACTCTCAAAAGTTTCAATTAAACAACAAGAATAAGCATCATCATTATTGTAATGTTTGAGCGCTTCAAAGATATTGAAGTGGATCTTCTCCTCCACCACTTTCATACTCAATGATCCATCAAAATAATCAATCTTTGTACGCGATATTGTCAAGAATAGTCTCCCAAGAATCAATGATATTTATAATGGAATTGGCTCATGCTCCATCTCCAGCACAAAGAAATCGGTTGGAAATATCAAATCTCCCACCTGCACCAAAACATCATCAATAATACCTTGAGGGTAACAGTTAGACCGATCTGCAAGTTT
The DNA here is from genome assembly GCA_946800695.1 of Geum urbanum. Lineage (NCBI taxonomy): Eukaryota > Viridiplantae > Streptophyta > Magnoliopsida > Rosales > Rosaceae > Geum > Geum urbanum. Next base: position 81,329,644 of record OX326997.1, read on the forward strand.
AAGGGTCACACTTGTGGGAGTAAGTTCTCCCATCTTCAACCTGTCATACGTAGTATAAGGCATTAAGTTTATTGATGCACCTAAATCAAGTAGAGCACCTGCAAACCTATGATCACCAATAGTACATGGGATAGTGAAACGTCCTGGATTGCCCAACTTTAGTGGGAGCTTTCTTTGAAGAACTGCAGATACTCTCTCTCCCAAAGCCACAATCTCAGTTCCATAGAACTTTCTTTTTGTTGTGCATAAATCTTTCAGGAACTTTGCATACTGTGGTATCTGCTTATCACATCCAACAAAGGGATGTCACATATACCTTTTTGAACACATCCAAGATCTCATTCTCTTTGTTAACCTTTACATGTTTCTTCAACCTACTAGGAAATGGCACATTAGGAGTAATCAAAGGAGAGGGATTAGATAATACCTGGCCTTCTTTAGGCTTTGTCAATGAATTTGTCCCAGGTGTATTTTTGACTTGTCGAATTGGAGTTCCTGGGTTATCCTTCAATGGTTCACTTGATGCAGTTGGTTTAGTGACTGGTTCTTCCCACTTTCCTTTTGTTGACTTGGGAACTTCTTCTAACACTTTCCCACTCTTCAAAGTCATTGCATGAGCTTCATATTTTGTGTGGGGTTTGGGAAAAGTGTTGCTGGGAAGACTTCCTTCCTTGACTTGAGCAAGTGTTTGCTGAACTTGGCTCATTTGTTGCTCTAGCAAGTTAATTGTTTTCCCTTGTTACTACTGTGTGGCCTTGTTTTCTTGGCGGAACTCTTCTCTCTCCTTCTTGTTGTCAAACATCATTTGTTGGATCATGGCTTCCAAGGTGGAATTCCCTGTTGATGTTTGAGCTGAAGCTTGTTCCTATTGTGGCACACGCCTTTGGCTAAATTGTTGCCCATATCCTGTAGGTTGTCTTTGCTGAAATCCAGGTGGAACAATTGGGGGATTGAGCACATTATTGCTCATATAGCTCAAGAGTGGATCGTCCTTATTCCCACCATATATGTTGAGCTGCCTCTGGAAATAATTTTCTTCTTTCTCTTGATCAACCTCTTCATCTACTCTAAACTTGGGACAATGATTTGCTAGATGATTTGTAGCTAAACATAGGGTGCACACAACCTGAGCTGCTATAACTGTTGTCTTCTTGGCCCCTTTCAAACTACTAGAAATCAGAGCAATATCATTCTCCATAGAACTTAATATTTTTTCCATGGCTCTATCGATTGTAACTGGATTGAGAGATCTTCTACTTTCTCTCATGGATTTATCCCTTGAATTAAATTGCCTTGAATTTTCGGCTTGGTTCTCAACAACTTCCTTGGCTTCAGTTGTAGTCATATTTCACCAATTTCCCCCACAAGCTAAATCAAGCTTTGACTTGTTAAAAGAATTAAGCCATTCATAGAAGAACTCCATTTGGGTGTTGAGGCCAAACTTATGATGAGGGCATTGTCGAAAAAGACCCTTAAACTTGCCCCAGACTTCATGTAATTCATCTCCATCTTTCTGCCTAAATGTGCTAATTTGCTTCTTCAAGTTCTTGGTATGGGAAGCAGAATAAAATTCTTTCATAAATGCAGCACATATCTTCTCTCATGTGTCAATAGATAGAGGAGCTAAAGAGTTGTACCATGCATTTGCTTGCCCTTTCAAAGAAAACGAGAACATGAGGAGTTTGACAGTGTCTTCCTCCACATGTGTCGACTTCTGGATTCTACACAATTCTATGAATTCATTAAGATGATCCCGAGGGTCTTCTTAAGGCGTTTCTCTAAAGTGTGGTAGATTCAATATAAGAGATGGAGGAATAGAATAAGCACCTAAATTTTCAGGTAAAACGATCGGCGAATCTACTGCCCATGTGCCAGGCACAAAGGACTCTCTCAGCTTTGTGGTGCTTGCCATTTGTGGTGGTGATAATGCCGGCGCTGGAATATGTTATTCTTCCTCAAATTCAGACTCTGTATCAGAAAGTATTTCTTGCTCAGGCTGACCACTACCACTATTCACGCTCATAGACCGTTGTCTTTGCAGCCTTTTGTTATGCTTTGCTGAGCGTTCAATCTCCAGATCAAGTAATAATGGCTCAGTGCTTCTAGTATGCCTAGTACGCATACACAATGTTCCTGCACACAGAAGAAACAATAAGAATCAAAGGAAAAAGAAAACTAAACAAAACTAAACTAAAATTTAAAGACTCTATTAGGACTTAGAATTAAGCAAGTCCCCGGAAACGGCACCAAAATTTGATGATGTAGAGAACCACCTCTCAAAGATACCCTATTATCAACTTGGATATATCAATGTAGTATGATAAATGGGGGTTATAGAACACAAGGAATTGATGAAATTAAATCCTAACACAAGACTACAATGCTTACAGACTCGACTACAGTACACTAATGACACTACGACCCTACTTTAGACAGGCTCAAATAACATGAAATTTGGACACAATAAACAAGACACAGTAGTGACTACCACACAAAATTTTAGGGTATTCTGAGTTGATTTGGGTACCTAATTGAATCGGCTAATCTATAACTAATGCAGAAAATAAATGTTAAAAGTAAATATGCTTATAAATGCAAGATGTTTGAACTATATGATGAATGAGTTGAGAGGAATGCAATCCACCACCGTCATTCCATCTATCTAACACATACTTAATATAATACACATATCCAATGAATGAAAGTTCCCAGAAAGGGTCGATCGCTACAACCACATCATATTACCTATTCTTTATGCCTATGTGAGTTTGTTATAGACCTCCCCCCACATTTATCCCTCTATTGAATCCATAGTCATGGACCTCATAATTTACATAGAAGAAAGCATTAAGTTCTAGAAAATATTTGAGAATCTACAAGGGTTTAGAGGTACACTATGGGCATGTCCTGCTAGACCTAGGGTTTCAATCACCCGACGAAATTGGTGTATCACTATAGAGAATTCGGTGAAAGAAATTATCTTCAGTCGCCCGTATCTCATGACAATATAATCCTAGCATGCATACTAAGTTGTACACCAAAACAAACATAATTCATAAGGTGAGTCACATAGAGAAAGAAACCTCTTTCAAATTGAATATGCACAACTAGATTAAAGTGTATGAATTAGAAAGACTTCATGTACGGGGCTTCAAGAAAACCCTTAACAAGATGTTTAGCTACCAAAAGTCATGATAAAATAACCATGACAAAACATAGAGTTTACAGATCAAAATTGGATGAAGAACACAGTCTGTCGTCCAGCTTCGATGGATCGAAGATAGGGTTCTGGCTCCTTTGCGGCTACTCTCATTCCTTGCTCGAGTTTCTCTCCAATAATTTCTTATTAATCTTTCCAAAAACCTATAATTAGTTTATATAGTTCCCCCAATTTATCTCCTCAAGTCCTCCTTGGAAAATGCTTATTTCTTTGCACAAAACTTCTTCTTGAATCCATACTGAGTTAGGAATCCCTCTTTCATTTCATTTTTCTTTATTTCTCCACAAAACCTATAAAATAATAAACATAATTAAATTACTCAATTATATAACAATAAACTAAATATAGGGAGTGAATTAAACACTGAATATAAATATGCGACTATCAAGCATTCCCATGTTTTGTGAAATGTCAGGAAATACATATCACAAAGAATTCTTCATAGCTGAGGCAAGAAGAAAAACAAAGAATAGTTCAATAAATCAGATTATTGAACAAGAATATGAATACTACTTCTACGAGCTAGAAGAAAGAAATGAAAATCAAGAAAGAATGAAAGTAGATACTACTACTGAGAGAGAAGAAATAGTATATGCAGAAAGCCCAACTTGTGAAGAAGAGTGATGCACTCTACTCACAAAGATAGTAGAAGAAGAAGGTTCTTCGAAACAAAATTTGTGTAAAGCAGCTACTGCTTCTACAATTTAAGTTCAGCAACTACATGGAAATTTGATTAAAATTTCCAGGATATAAGAAGTATCATCTACATGCCTATGTAGATAATGGTTTTGGCTTCAGCCTAGCAAAAAAGTTTGCTATACCTAAAGAACTCTGGATTAATAATCCAAAAAGAGGTGCAATTGGGTTTACGGCAGAAGGAAGAAAGATCTTCATGAATACATCTGCCAAAAAGGTTCAAATCTCAATTAGAGGAGGAATCTTTGTAATTGAAGTGCTTTGGCAATTAGAAATCCAAGACTCAAATATATTGATTGGCAATGACTTTCTTCTACAACAAACATTCATCCAGAAGCCAGAAATAAATTTACTAGACTTCAAAAAGAATGACAGAATCTACTGGACAGAAAGACTAAATCAAGCGAATAGTGTGGTTGGTCCAGGATTTACATCACAATATCAGAGGTTGCAACAGAATAGTGGTGGATACACGCCAAAATACGAAACGATATTGCAATACAAGCAACAAGAATAGTTTCTTATTGAGGAATCTTCAGAGGAAGAAGAAAACTTTGATAATATAAGCAACAAGAATAGTTTTGTAAGTTTCATGGCAACCAAAAATTTAAGCATCCTAATGCTCCGTCTAATGCTCCTACTAGAATCCAACTCAAATAACACACGGTCTACAATATTCCCAAGAGGGATTATGACAAGTGTAAACAAGAAAAAATCCTCAAGAAAAAGGTGAAGAATTCCAGGAAGCCTTGTATGAAAACAAGGTTTAAAAATGGAGATCCTACCATTGCATCGCTTCATGACCAAAACAAGTACCATTACTACGTGTCTTATAATCCTACTGATAATCATCACCAGTAACAAGAAGAGTTGCCTGTTGAAAAATCATCAGAAGATGAAGAAGAATATAAGAGACATTTGAAGCCACCTTCATAAAAGAGCATAATCTCAAGCACTTCAAAATTAAGCTTGAGAAACAAAAGATGCATACCCTTGGAGAGATCAAGGAAATGCTAAAACAAAATATTGACATCAATCCTCTGAAGTTATGAAAAAAAGACCCTACGGTTTGTGAGCTCAAACTACATGACATGAATTTCATCTGTCATGTGAAAGCAATCATTTAGTACAAGGAAGAAGATCAGAAAGAATTCGAGAAAGACATAGTTGATCTTGTGAAAAAAGGATTGATAAGATCATCAAATACTCTACATCACGCCCCTGCATTCTATCTCAGGAATCATGCTAAATAGGTTCGCAAAAAGGCAAGAATGGTGATAAACTATAGGGATGTCAATAAGAAAACCGTAAAAGACGATTATTAAATTACACAGGCAAGGGTGCTAATCAATAGGCTCAGAGGAGCCAAAGTGTTCTCAAAATTTGATGCAAAATCAGGATTCTGGCAAGTCAAAATGCATCCTGATAGCAGTTCCCTTACAGCCTTCGGAACTCTACAGGGACACTACAAATGACTAGTAATTTCTTCTGGGCTAAAACAATATCCATCCATTTTCTAGAGAAAAATGGACAACATATTCAAACAGGTTGTAGACTTTTGTGTCATCTATATTGATGATATATTAGTCTTCTCAAAAACCAAAGAACACATGAATCATCTCTATGAGGTAGTCAACCTCATAGTTCAACATGGATTCATTCTAGGAGAAAAGAAAGTCTTTCTTGTCCTAGATGAAATTGACTTCCTAGGGATTAACATAAAAAATGGGGTGATCATGCTTCAACCTCATATCTTAGGAAAATTCTGGAAATTTCTAGACAAAATCTCTGACGCTAAAAGTTTACAGAGATTTTTAGAAGTCATTAACTATGGAAGAGACTTCCTTCCCTGAATTGCTAGATAAACAACAATACTGTCCCCAAAAACAAACTTAAAGAGAGCTTGAAAATTTACAGAGGATGATGAAAAGGTCATTAAGGAAATTAAAGAGATTTGCAAAGTTTTTCCTCCTCTCCATCAACTTGAAGAGAATGATGAGATCATTCTTCAGACAGATGCCAGTGACAGTTTTGGGCAGGTGAAGTGTTGGCAAGAACGCCAAGCACTAATAAAGAAAAAAAAATTAAAGTTTTGCAATGGATGGTTCAGCTCTGTAGAACAGAATTATCCCACAGGGGAAAAAGAAATTCTGAAAATTAAAAAAAATATTAAAAATTTTCCCGCCTTTCTAGAAAAACTCTTTATTATGAGCACAGATTGTGCTAGAGTAAAAAATTTCAAGAATTTCAAGCTTGATAAAGCTGCTGATAGGGAAAGATTAGCAAATTGACAATTATTTCTTAACCAATATGATTATGATGTAGAATTGATTGCAGGAATCAAGAACTATCTCCTAAACGCTTTAACAAGAGAAACAACGATGTTCAGAAGAAGTGAAAAAAGTGACGAAGGTCGAAATCCAAGGAGCAGAAGGCCAGAAAAAGAACCTGAATAACCGGAAGAGTCCATTGAGAAGGTTCTAAAAAAATTCTTACTGTGTCCTAAAAGACCAGTCTCAACTGACCAATTCCAGGGTAATGGATTGGTTATTCCGTCTCAAACGATAGACGGTAAAGGCTTATTAAGACCATTTAAGGCTGCTGCTTTGCCGAAAAACAGAATTTTTCCTACAGGGTTTGTAAATATATTCAATTATCAACTAAATACCTTATCAGAATCACTTTTCCAGACAAACCCAGGTCTAGCATTTCACCAGAAGATTTTTCTAGACAATTTAATGTTTTTCTTCCAGGAGCAAGATAAAAGGTTAAGGGTAGAGGCCATGAATTCCTTAGCTGAAGAGCTAAGTAAAAAGAAAAAACAACAAAGCGTTGTTAATGAAGCAGATGTGATGTACATCAAAACCCCTGAAAGTGCAAAGGTACAAATTTCGGCATTAAAAGAGATAAAATGGTTCAAATTCCATAACACCATTGGATTTTAGAATTTTTATGAAAATGGAATTGTTTATCGAGTTATATTAAGTTTTATCGCGGATTAATCACGTTACAGAGGTTGTTAACGACTTTTTCATCGAGCTAGAATTTGATTTGACTTTCTTCATGAAAGTTGTAGATTATTTAATTTTGAGCTCATAGGAATTTTTGATGAATTTTTCATGTAAGTGAGCTATTTCTTACGCTAGGAAATTCCAGTATAGGCTCGACCCATTTTTTTTCTCCCTGCTGACCCGTTTGGTTTGCCGGTTTCCGGCAACCTCTGACGTCATTTAAGGTAGGAAAATTATGCTTGGTGCTTCCTTGTTGCGGTGTTGTGGTTATTTTGGGCATTTTTGCAGGTTAGTGGGTGACCTGATTCTGTTTTACTCGTGGGAATCAATGTCGTCGGTGGCGGTGCTCCAACGAGGTATGGGGGTCAAGGGTATGAGGTTTTTGAAGCTCTCCCCCTCCTGAGTCTTTTTGGGTTAGTTAGGAGGTCTAACGAAGCTTCACGGTGGAGCTTCGATGTGTCGAATTTTTCGGCCAATTTTGGGGCATGAGTTTTCGAGGGAGATTCCGGCCACATGATGGTGAGTTGAGGCATGTAGGGCTAGGGGATAGGTTGGGATTGATGAGAGGAGCGTTTTGAGGGCTCAATCACCGTCGTTGGTGGCGGTTGCCAGAAAATGGAATTCCGGCGAAACACTGCTGAATTGGACCTCAGTCTAGTTATGAAATTGGAAGGGCTTGTCATGAGTTTTGCAACGAGGGGTGAACTTCCCTTATCAATTCACTTTCACGAGAGGCGTGTGCAACCCATGTGCCGCCGCTTGTGGAAGTACTTGAGGGCCATGCGTCGTCGCCTGTGGAGGTGTGTGAGGGCCATGCGCGGCCGCCCACAGCTGTGCTCCAACGAGGCAGTTTGTAGAAATCATCGACTGGACTTCCGAGGTCATTTTTAGGGCCGATTTCCATAGTTTTACGCATATTCTGATATCGTATGATCTGTATTTACAGGACATCGAGATCGCGACCCTATCGACGAAGGAAATTTTGCTATACCCCGGCAGTAGTCGCAGACTTGTGAGTGTACTTTTATTTTCACAGTTGATAGCAAGTTCATACTTTTACGCATTACGCTTTATGGTATGTTTTCAGAGTATTTATTTGGATGTTTACTTTGTGATGATTTATTTAGTAACATCGATACCCTAGTTATTCAGCTGATCACCAGATGGCTGGTTAGACTTTGTTAGGACAAATACTCTGCTTGACCCAGATTGTCTCAGGTTAAGACAAACACCATGTTCGACCCATTAAAACTCATCATTTTGGTCTTTTGTTACCTTTGAGCACACCACTTGGATTTTGAGTATTCCATTAGACTTTACCGTAGACATTATAGTGTAAAGTTTACTTTTCATGGAGATTACATTATCGGCCTATTGGGCACTTCTAGTTTTTGATTGAACTGGGCACCTTCTTTTACAAAAATATTAGCAATATTAGTAATATTATCAATGAATTATCCATTTTTTACATAGAGAGGTCAAATTGGCACCTTCATTTTGGCATTCCGCATCCCCTTTTTTTTTCTTTGATCTTTGCAAATGTAGATTCAAAAGACACATGAGATTAATAAAAATGATATATTTTGTAAGATATGAAGTGCTAATTTCACCAAATGATTACTTTATAAATTTTGGTATAAAAAGTGAAGTGCTAAAGGGACCGGTTCTGTAAGGAGCACTAAAATAAACCACGCAACTCACGTTGACTAATGTCTTATCATAGTCAGTTTAGTCACACTCAAACTCACATTGTTTTTGGGAAAGCTGTAGTGTGAGAAACAAAAATGTGAAAATGAGGCATCTATTCAAGTTTAGTTAGCTCCAAAACTATCGAGATAGTAGCATGCCTTCTGCATACTTTTGTGTGGCTACACTAAAGATTCACTCTTATTTTTGGCGTGTTTTTATCAGCGAAAACTACTTTTTGAACCAGTTGAAACCAACCAAATCATCCTCCGAACTAAACTTTGAATTAGACCAATTCCAAACTCATTATAAAAAGGGATCATGTTGTTATGCGTAACTTGGGGACTAATTTGCAAACGTGTCACGTGTCAAAATAATACTGATTATTTTCGTGAACTTTTTTCATAGTTGACTGAGTTTACAATGAGTTGTTTCTACTAGATGACACCTCCTTACATCGAATTGCCATTGTCTCCACCGTGTCTCCGCCCTTTGGAAAAATCACCACCGTCATCAATCGGTTTCAATGCCGCCGACCACCGCGAAAACCCTCAATCTCTCCTCCTCCCTCTCTTCGAGCGCTCGTCTTCTCCACCCTGACTCTGGACACCCAGAGTTGCTCGATCGATTGCAGAGGAGTTTCTCGATCAGAGGGAAGTCAAATACTCTGATTATGTCCACCTTGATCTCCGTCGTTAAGTCAATGGCCAAAGTGACAGACTGGTGCATCTCCGTTGTCGTCGCTACCTCTTAGAATCTCGCCATTGAAATCGACCTCAATCATGTTATTTCTGCAGGCTTCCAAGTGGCTTCCCTGCAACGAATTCGTTGCTCCGGTCAAAGTCGTCAACGAGAAAGTGCGAACGGATGACGAGGTCGACCAGCTAGCCATTAACCGAACCCAACTCCCCCATTGACAGATTCAACATTGTCGACTCTGAGTCTGATGTTGCCCCAATCCCTCTCACCGTCAACTCCACATGTAAATGGTGGAGCACGTTCACCGAGGCATGGTGATGGATCTTTTTCCCATCGATTTGATATAGATGTCCGAGCACGTTCGCCGAGGCAGAAAGGGCATCGATGAAGAAAGAGAGAAGGAGCAAATCACACATGCTGAACTTATGATAAGCTCAATTAAATTGGAAAAAATCTGAAAGAAGAAATTAATAGTATTCCGACATGTTTCACATTTAGAAAATAGAGCTAGGGTGTTTAACTTTGATGCATTCTAGAATTTTGCTATATATAAAAGATAAACCACGCAGCTTATATGGCCTCTAACGTTTCAGTCCTAGTCCCTACAGGAGTAGTGGAGCACTAGCACTATCGTCTCATGAATGTCACACTGTCCTCATCAAATCAACCCCAATATTCCTCAGAACGATTAGTATAAAAGTATACACTCGGTGATCAATTCCAATCCATCAAACAGAAATCAAAGTTGTAGCTAGCTAGGCTCCGATCGATACGATGTCGTATGCTGTGCCGGTGCCTGCAGCTGGTCCTAGCGCTAAGCCGCTGGCGAACCCGGTGACTGTGGTGAACCCACAGTTCCAAGCAGACTACCCTGTGGATCTTGTCATCACAGAGAAGATGCTGTCTCTTAAGGAAGGTTCTTTCACAGTCTCCGACGTTGATGGAAATCTCATGTTTCAGATCAAAGGTTTCATTTTCAGCCTTCATGATCGTCGCACTTTGCTTGACAGCGCCGGTACTCCTATTCTCTCCTTCCGCCAAAAGGTAAACGTACTTTAGTTTAACCATGCATCCTCATGCATGGTTATATTTCGTACCATGGTGTGCGCTGTTCTACATTTCAGATATTGACAGCACATAAGAGATGGCATATATATAGAGGAGAGAGCTCAGACCAGAAAGATCTTCTCTTTACTGCCAGGAAGTCATCCATTCTCCAGCTGAAGACTGAATTAGATGTGTTCTTGGCTGGTAACACTGAAGAAGAAGCCCATGATTTCAAGGTCAAAGGAAGCTGGGGGGAAAGATCATGCACGATATATAATGCAAACAACACTATCCTCGCACAAGTAAGAGCTTGCATTCAATTTTTGTCAATTTCCTTCATTTTATATATGTGTGTGTGTGCGCGCGCGCGCGCGAGTGCTCATGGTACACACTATATATAGGATGACCTCAATCTAATTAGAAATTAATGCATGTCTTTAGAGTAACGCTAATTGATGACTGCATGCTACATCACAAAATGCAGATGCACAAGAAACATGACCTTAAAAGTATTTTTTTTGGGAGAGATGCGTTTGCGGTGACTGTGTATCCTCATGTTGATTATGCCTTTATCGTTGCCATAGTCGTCGTTCTTCATGAGATTAACATGGACAGACTTGGGGAAGACTGAAGCTAATTAAGCTAATGCTGCTGCTGTGATATATATGATATATTTCCATGCATGCTTATATATGTGAGAGAATATATATATATATATGTATATATATATATATGAATAAAGGCATTACGTACCCTAGCTTATTGTGTCTTCAGGATTAATAACCCTTCTGGCCTGTACAAATGTACAATTGAATAAATGTACGGTTTGTATTCCTACTATAATTGTGATCTAATTAAGTTGACTTGATCTGTCATGTTATTGCTTTCCCTTTTATATAGGATCTGTACGTACCTAATGGTTTAAGTGTTAAATTATTGAACCAACTGGAATGAAATTTATGAATAAAATTTATAATTAAAATGAAAAATATAACAGGAGTACAGAACATAATATAAAGAAACAAGATCATCTCAGAAAGCATTGAACAAGCTCACGAGGAACTGAAAGATTTGATAGCCATTCTCACAAATGAAGTGAGAGGTATTTGATGTACCAAATCAGGAATGAAGTGAAACTCATCAGCCAATTTAATTTGTCTCGTATTCTTATGTTGTTTTGTAAAAATGAACTTGGTTTTTATTCAGAATTCGAACGTTTGCAAGTGACGTCAGCAAACAGAATTTGAAAATTCAAATATCAGATCAAAATGACGCAGTCATTGATCTGATCCGATTTCGGTCTGATCCTATAACTTAAAACGGTTACAAGCAGTTTGAAACTTTGATGGAAGTAACTGCTTATCACCAATTGATCTATAAATACAAACATTGGTCCCAATTGATCCTCACCCGGTTCTCTCACGAGTTCCATCTGCTCTGGCCGATCAAGGAGGAGTCAAGTGAAGAACTAATGGAGAATCACACCACCAGTAAGTGTTTCAATGTTGCATCATGTAAGTCTTGACATTAGATTAGCACAAAACTAAAGAATAAAAGAAACAGCATTTAACTACGAATAAGTCGTAGTTGGTTCTGGGATTATGAAGAACATGATGAACTCATACGACATGTCGTACAAATGATAAAACCAGAAAAACAAAATAAAGATTTCTATGTTGGATTACACCACCAATTCTAACAGTGGTATCAGAGCAACTTATTTTGTGGTTATTGGCTGTGTGCAAGGTACATATAATCATGCATTTCATATCTTAAATTCCGCATTCAATATTGAAATGTTTGATGCCTTGTTATGCTTAAATACAGTACTTAAGCATTTTTTGTGTTATGATCAAATTGATAGTCTAAATTGTAGTGTGATTGCCAAAGCAAACATATAACAATTAGAATAAAGCCAATTCAACATAATACATCGTTTATGCTGTCTACTGCAATTTTGAGTATGCCAAAGCAAACTTAATGAAATGAGTAACACAGTATAAAACATTCAAGATAGTATGAGTTAAAACCTATATGAACTATATTTCCAAAGAAACAAATAGTTTCATACGTTTGCTTGTCTAAATATATGCATTGACATGATTAAGTTATCATATATGGTTGATCAGTATTTCCAAAGAAGTCAGAATCTTATTACATGATATTATGATGTCATACAGATGCAAATTTGTATTTATATTGATATCTTAAGGGACCTATTAGTATCATATATGATGTAAATCAGATACTTACTAAACCTTATTTTGAAATATATTCAGATATGCACTTTCCCATGAGTATTAGTCCAGTGGAGTTGCTGAATGGCTCTAACTATAGAAAGTGGAAAAGTGACATAGAACTCAACTTGGGGATCCTTGATTATGATCATGTCCTCACTGAAGACCCTCCTGAAGAACTTCCTAATAATGCCAGTAGGGAGAGAAAAGAAGCATTTGACAAATGGCACAAGCACAACAAGATGGCCCTGATATGCATCAAGAAAAGCATGACTGAAAGTGTAAGAGGTGGAATTCCTGACTCAAATCTGGCCAAAACATTCTACAACTCAGTTGCAGACAAGTTCAAAAGGTCAGACAAGGCTCAAACTGGCACACTTATGAGCAAACTGATTAAGATGGAGTTTTCAGGAAAAGGGAGTGTGAGGGAGTACATACTAAATGGATCAGACACTGCTGGAAAGTTAAAAGATCTGAACATGAAGATTGAAGAACCTTTTCTGGTCCACATGTTGCTGAATTCTCTGCCTGAAGAATACTCACAACTGAAAACACTATACAAGACACAAAAGGAAAGCTGGGGCATCAATGATCTGATCTCTTATTGTGTTGAGGTTGAAGAAGAAGGGAAGAAAACCAGAAAAGATCCTGCAATTGAAGTGAACCTGGTTAAGAAGGAAAAGGAGAAACTTCCTTACAAAAGGAGGTTCAAGAACAGCAAGCATCAAAAAGGTGAATCTTCCAACTCCAAAACTTCAGTTAAAACTGATAACACTAAGTTTAAATTTGCCAAGACTTCAGACAACAAGAAAAGCTATTTTTTCTGCAACAAAACTGGACATTTTAAGAAGGAATGTGATGGTTTTAAAGCTTGGTTGAAAAAGAAAGGTACTTTTCTTGCAAAATCTATTTTTAATTTCAGTACAAATTCAGAAATTTCCAATAACTCTTGGTGGTTTGATACTGGTTCACCAATTCATATTATTAATTCATTGCAGGGATTGTCAAAGATAACAATCCCAAGGAGGAATGAAACTAAAGTGTGTACTGGTAATGGCCAAAGAGTTGCTGTGAAGGCTATTGGAAGTGTGAAACTATGTTTTTCAAATGACTTTGTATTAGTACTAAATAATGTCTACTGTATTCCTAGTATTAAGAAGAATCTAATATCAGGTTCTGAATTTGTAAAAGATAATGCTTATACATTCTCTAGTAATAATAAAACTATATGTTATTATTATAAATCACAAGTGTTTGGTACTGCATCTATTATTGATGGTTATTGGCTTGTAAACTGTGAAAATATTAAGAACAACCAAAACTGTACTGAAATTCAAAACTCAGTTTTTAAAAGGTCCTTCAACCAAGTGTTTTCTTTAAACTTAGATTCAAACAAAAGAAGAAAACTTAGTTCTGAAAACTCTGCTATATTATGGCATCAACGTTTGGGACATATCTCAAAAGAAAGACTCAAGAGTTTAGTGAAACAGGACATATTACCAGAACTAAATTTTCAAGGACTTGAAAATTGCATTGATTGTGCTAAAGGGAAAATGACCATGTTAAGAAGGTTCAGTGCCAAAAGGAGTGAATCTCTATTGGAATTAATTCACACTGATATATGTGGTCCATTTCCAGTAGAGTCAATCTGTGGTAATAGTTACTTTATAACATTCATTGATGATTTCTCAAGATATTGTCACCTGTTTCTCATTGCAGAAAAATCTCAATCTCTTGAAGTTTTTAAAACTTTTCAAACGGAAGTTGAAAGGCAGACTGGTAAACTTATAAAGTGTGTTAGATCAGACCGAGGAGGAGAATTCTATGGCAAGTATTCAGAAAAGGGTCAACACAAGGGCCCTTTTGCCCAATATTTGGAAAAATGTGGGATCACTGCTCAATATACCACTCCATACAATCCACAACAAAATGGTGTCTGTGAAAGAAGAAATAGAACCTTGATGAGCATGGTGAGAAGTATGATTTCGAGGTTTGGATTGCCTACCTATCTGTGGAGTGAAGCATTGAAAACATCCAACTATTTGAGCAACCGAATACCAAGCAAATCAGTGACTGGAACTCCCTATGAGCTGTGGACTGGAAGAAAACCAAGTCTGAATCATATTCATACTTGGGGATGCATGGCAGAAATTAGAGATCACTCACCTGATATCAACAAATTGGATCCTAAATCCATCAGTGGTTTTTTCATTGGCTATTGTGAAAAATCCAAGGGATACAGGTTTTACTGCAAAAACAGAAGCAACAGAATAATGGAGAGCTATAAAGCAGTCTTTTATGAAGACAAATTTAATGAAGTTATTGTGCACAATGCTGTTCCTGCAAGTGGGGGAGTGAGTGAAATGGAAACATGGTTTGTTTATCCAAACACTGAAGTTCACCCACAAATCCATGCCCCTGAAATTGAAGACCAGGATGATACAAGGCATGAACAAGTTCAGAATGAAGTCAACAATGAACACATTGCAGACATCAATGAACCTGCAGAACCTCCCTTGAGAAGATCAATTAGAGATAGAAGACCAACACTTACAGGTGATTACTATACTTTTGTAATGGAAGACAATGAGGAAGTGTATGATGATGAAGATGATCCTGCAAATGTCAAGACAGCAATGAAGTCTCCAAAATGCAATGAATGGGAAAAGGCAATGCAAGAGGAGATTAACAGTATGATGAAGAACAAAGTCTGGGAATTAGTATCGAAACCTGCTACAGCCAAACCAATTGGATGCAAATGGATTTTTAAAACAAAGAAGAATTCAAGAGGAGAGATTGAAAGATACAAAGCCAGATTAGTTGCAAAGGGTTATACACAGAAGGAAGGTATTGATTATTCAGAAACCTTTTCTCCTGTCTCAACTAAAGATGCATTAAGAGTAATAATGGCCTTGACTGCTCACTTCAACTTGGAACTACACCAAATGGATGTGAAAACTGCATTTCTCAATGGAGATTTGCAGGAAGATATATACATGATCCAGCCTGAAGGGTTTGTAGAAGACTGTGATTTGGTCTGCAAACTTAAAACGTCAATCTATGGCCTGAAACAAGCTTCCAGGCAATGGTATTTCAAGTTTGATGAAGTTATTACTCAGTTTGGTTTTCAGGAAAATAAATTAGATGAATGCATCTACATGAAGACCAGTGGGAGAGAATTTATTATTCTGGTCTTGTATGTAGATGACATACTTCTTGCAAGCAGCAGCATAAAGCTTCTGAATTCTACCAAAACCTTCTTAAAGCATAGTTTTGATATGAAAGACATGGGAGAAGCACAGTTTGTTCTTGGTATTGAAATTCTCAGAGACAGAAATGCAGGAATACTTGGTTTATCACAAAAATCATACATTCAGAAAGTTCTCAAACGTTTTGGCATGGAAAATTGCAAAGCTGGTGATAGTCCAATATCTAAAGGAGATAGACTTCATAAAGTTCAGTGCCCTACATCTATGATTGACAAGAAGAAAATGGAGAACATGCCTTATGCAAGATTAATTGGAAGCCTGATGTATGCTCAAGTCTGCACAAGACCTGACATTGCATTTTGTGTTAGCATCCTATCAAGATTTCAATCCAATGCTGGACATGCTCACTAGATAGCTGGGAAGAAAGCACTGAGATACTTGAAAAAGACTGAAGATTATGTGCTTACTTACAGAAGAATGGAAAATGAAGACCTGGAGTTAAATGCTTACACAGATGCCTCTTACAAATCAGACCTTGATGACTTAAAATCAACATCTGGATACATTTTTATGATGGCAGGAGGAGCAGTCTCATGAAAATCAGTGAAACAATCCTTGACAGCAACTTCAACTTTTCAAGCAGAATACATAGCAATTTATGAAGCCTCAAGTCAAGCAATCTGGTTAAAGAATTTCATTTCCAGATTACAATTGGTTGAATCAGTGGAAAAACCAATAAAACTGTATTGTGACAATTCAGCAGCAGTTTTCTTTTCAAAGAACAACAAGAGATCTTCTGGAAGCAAATGCATAGATGTGAAGTACTTTTCAGTCAGAGAGAATGTTCATTCTGGAGACATAGAAGTTATAAAGATAGGAACAAAGGAGCAGCTTGCAGACCCGTTTACAAAGCCTCTTTCTGTCACAGAATTCACAAAACATGTGAAGAAGATGGGCATGTCTTCTGGTTTAGATTCAGATGCTTATTAGAATTCCATCAAGTATAAGGAATAATATGGTGTGAAAAACTATTGTACAGTAGTTATTTGCTGAAATACATTCTTAAGTATCTATGTGATAATCTCAGATGTTATATCAAACATAAATTATCCAAAGAGCTCAATTTAAAGTTAGAATCATGTTCTATTACTCATTATGATCGATATTACAGAAGAGTATTAAGAAAGTTATAAAGTTCATGTGATCAAATACTTGCTGCACTGTAACATTGCAAGTATTGATGTTTTTCCAAAATGTCAAATACACAATGTTCTTGCAATCAAGATTGGATTGACAGAACTGATCAAATATTGATTAAAGGTATCCAACTTAAGTCTTTCAAAATTAAGAATTCTGAAATTACAGGAAAACACAAGTTCAGTGGGAGATTGTAAAAATGAACTTGGTTTTTATTCAGAATTCGAACGTTTGCAAGCGACGTCAGCAAACAGAATTTGAAAATTCAAATATCAGATCAAAATGACGCAATCATTGATCTGATCCGATTTCGGTCTGATCCTATAACTTAAAACGGTTACAAGCAGTTTGAAACTTTGATGGAAGTAACTGCTTATCACCAATTGATCTATAAATACAAACATTGGTCCCAATTGATCCTCACCCGGTTCTCTCACGAGTTCCATCTGCTCTGGCCGATCAAGGAGGAATCAAGTGAAGAACTAATGGAGAATCACACCACCAGTAAGTGTTTCAATGTTGCATCATGTAAGTCTTGACATTAGATTAGCACAAAACTAAAGAATAAAAGAAACAGCCTTTAACTACGAATAAGTCGTAGTTGGTTCTGGGATTATGAAGAACATGATGAACTCGTACGACTATGTCGTACAAATGATAAAACCAGAAAAACAAAATAAAGATTTCTATGTTGGATTACACCACCAATTCTAACATGTTTTTGCCTCGATCTCGTGTGATCGGGTCTGTGAGTGATCGACAATGTCATTTTCGGTGCCTGTGCCTGCGGCTGGACCAAGCGCTCCACCGCTCTCAAACCCTATAATCGTGGTTGACGCACAATTTCTGGCATCCTACCCTGTGGATCTCTACATATCCGAGAAGATGTTGACAATTGAGGGCGCCTTCTCTGTCACAGATGTTGATGGCAAAGTCCTGTTCAATGTAAAAGGTTCTGTTTCTAGCCTTCATGATACTCGCAAATTGGTTGGCAGCGCCGGTAATCCTATCCTCACCTTACGACAAAAGGTATGTCATTAATTGGTGGATATTTTTCTCAGGTTGAATATTGTATGCATTATGCAGATTAATACATGTCACTGCACGCTGCCTATATATATTCGGTCGATCATCTATGGTAAACTACCATTTTCACCAATAGATCATGATCCTGTAACGTAATCATTTTTTCGACTTTAGATTGTGACGGCTCACAGGAGATGGCAAGTATATAGAGGAGATAGCTCCGATGGCAAAGATTTACTTTTCAGTGCCAAGAAGTCGGGGCTCATCCAGTTTAAGACTGAACTAGATGTGTTCGATCTTGGCTGATAATAAAAAAGAAGACAAGCATGATTTCAAGGTCAAAGGAAACTTTAAAGAAAGATCATGGACCATATACTCTAAGGAGAACACTATCATTGGACGTACAAGTAAGATCATCGATCGTTAAAGATTATATATGTCATGTTATTGATAAGCTAGCAACTTCTCTATTATTTTCCCTTTTGTTTTCGGTAGGCATATATATGAATGTGAAATTGATTGATAATATATGATGATGAATGGATGCAGATGCATAAGGACCTTGGGATGAAGAACCGTATGTTGGGAAAAGATGTGTTCTCAGTGACTGTGTATCCTCAGGTCGATTTTGCCTTCATAATTGCTGTTGTGGTGGTTCTTCATGAGATTAATCAGGACCGGTCAGGAAAAGACTGATGGACCTATATATATTCATGTGGTAACTACGTACTACAAACTGAATTGAAGTATACATTGAACCTACTGTACTTCATTTCATATATACTGAATAAATGAAAAAAGTAAATTGCGATTCCTGCCTTGTGATATGAGCCGTTTAATGCAGTCCCAAAGTATGTAACTTCTAATTAATTAGTGTGTTCTTTTCGTGTGAGATGTATTGTTGCTTTTGTGTATCATTTCATTTCAATAGGATGCAGCATTGCAGCAGATACACCAAACAATTTTTGGTTTCGTCGACGAATGAATCACTTATTTTGCATACGTACTATGCATGATTGCATATATCAATGTCACAATGAAATTGGAAACACATTTAGTCTCATCCACTAACATTATCCAAGCCAATCCAATGCAAGTTCAGTGATAAACCGATCGACCACAGAGTACAGGAGGCACTATTTCGGTTTCTAATCGTAAAACTATATATGATTGCATGTGAACAAATTACACAGATGTGAAAACACAATCCTCTTACATCCATTATTTTCTACCAAAGCGAAAAGTATTCTAAATGAATCCAAACTAGCCGGCCAGTCCAACTTTAAATGATAGAAAGTGACCAGATCGAGATGCATGATTCAAGCACTCATCATTTGGAAATAGAAATGAAGAACATGGGCGTAGTACTCATCATCTAGATGATATAACGTGTGTGTACATAAGTAATTTGATCTCTCTCTCTCTCTATATATATACACACACTCTGATCGATATAGGTACGTAGTGGTATCTATAGTGAAAGCTTGAAACAGACACAGAGACACTTCTGAAGGAACAAAGCTACTAGCACATGTAAATTGCATACCATATCATCCAAAATTGCTGTAGAAGAATAAATAACTTGGGAGATGCGGCATGTGGCGATGATGTTCAAGCTGAACATGCAGAATTAATTGAAGCACTATTGTCCCAAATTATAAAATAATGTGATATTAAATAAAATTTAAAATTATTAATTTAAATAATTAATAATTATAAAATAAAAAGAGAAGAGCAAAATCTGAAAACTTTGTATTTGTACTACCAGAAAACACACTATAGCCGACGATCAAAAATCGTCGGCCTGTTAGCCTGTGTCGTCGGCTATAGTACATGTAAACGCCGACAAACAGTCGTTGGCTATAGTGTCGTCGGGAGAACGTCATCGGCCAAACTATAACCGACGACAATTGTGCACATCGTCGGCTATAGTTTGGACAATAACCGACAACGAAAAAAGTCGTCAGTTTAAGTTTGTGACTTTTGTCGACGACTTTCCCCCTCCGGTCAATATGGTTGACCCGGCTACACTATAGCCGACAACTGTGAAAAACTATCGTCGGCTATAGTATGCAACTCGTCGGTTATAGTATGAAACTCGTTAGTTTATGTGAGCACTTTAGCCGACGACTTGGACTAAAGTCGTGGGCTAAAGTACTGATTTCTGAAGAAGAAGAAGAAACTACAAATTCTGGATTTCTATTTCCAGAACTTGCCAGTGTATAACTCCAAGATGCATCCCATAGTTACAAGTATACCTTAAATACTCTTGCAATTTCTCACAATTGTATAACTTCAAGATTACTCATGTATCTGCTTAGCTCGTTCCTTGTGTAAGCTAAATCTTTCCTTGTACAGTTAAGTAATTTATGCTTCCGATGAATCTAGAGTATTCTAATTTAGAAACACGTTCTCATTTATTCTTTAAAAGATGAAAAGTCATGTCCATCGGAGTTCTGACAACTCCAAAATTCTCATTGTCACAATTCAATGTGTTTGATTTAATATCAGCCTTTTTAATATTCTTATGACATTTTTTAAGGATCCAAACGCTTTTGCAATCCTAAATAGTACATGAACGACTTTGCTAGTAATTATGACATCTATAATCGTTTGGGTAACTCTTTTCACTCATAATCAGGCTAAGAGAAATCGATGTAGGTGGGGCGAGACTCGCTTAAGTACACTATTATCAAAAGTCTCATTTTCTAGACATTATGAGCTACTAAGGTGAGCCCTATTAGAGAATAGAGTCATAATCACTACAAATAAAGTACTTTATAGCATTGTCTTATTTGACCATCTTATCATTTCTTCCAACGATAAGCATGTCATCTACATATAAACCCACAGAGAAATATACACTCTCCGTGTATTGGACATATACAAATTTACCACCTTCATTGGTCTTGAAACCATTGGTGATCATGTTTGTCAAATTTTCTATGTCACTACATTGGGCTTGTTTTAAGCCATATAATGGCTTCACCAATTTACACAACTTTCCCTATTTGATCAGGAGCCGAAAAACCCTCAGGTTCTTCTATATATAGATTTCCTTTTCTATATCTCCACCCAGGAATGCTCTTTTCATATCCATTTAATGTACTTCAAAATTTTCAACGTAGCAATAGCAAGTACCATTCTGATGGAAGTAATTTTCGTCACTAGAGAGTAAGTGTCGAAATAATTCAGGCATTCTTTTTGTCTATAGCCTTTAATTACAAGCTTTTCCTTGTGTTTTGTCTATCGTCACATTTGCCTTCATTTTCCTCTTGCAAATTCACTTGTAACTTAAAATTTCACAACCAGGTGAAAGATCCACTAGTTCCCAAGTATGATTCCGCAAATTCAAGATCGTATTTATCTTTAGTGGCTTTTTCCTAACAAAGGCAGTAAATAAGGTAACTATCCCTTAAGAATTATAGTTTTACTCTTAATCATATATGTTAAGAGTCGGAACCTAAGAATTTTCCCCCTCATACTCAGTTCTTTGATTCTGAAAGGTCATGAATTATTATGCTTCATATGAAACGATAACATTGATTACCACACAATCATTTTGTGTTGATGACTTTTAACTCATATGTTACACGCATTCACTCAACGGTTATAAGTCCTTAAAGTGCTCATCAACTAACCGTTAAATGGTTGTTCAAAACGTTTTGCATTGATGGCTATTTAGCCGATTGTTATAATCTACTAATTTAGCTGTTACAATCCATCACCAACAATAAGTTGGATAATTTATTCAAAAATATATCTTTAACGTATAATGCAATTTTCAAAGTTCATTATCATGTCTTGTGTTTATTTAATTTTCTCACAAGAGATCGATAATTGTTATAAAAATGTGCATATCGAATGCAATTAATTTTTTCTACATGTTTTTCCTTTTAGGTTGGTGTACTGCCACATTGGCTAGACATCCCTACACTTGCAAATATTTGTAGGATGACATTCTCCCTTTCCATAATTCATATGGATTTTTTCTCTTCTTTATTTTTAGGTACCTTATTTAAAAATAATTAGCAAATAAAATGGCATATCCCTACATGCTTGGTGGTAACCCAAAGCTAAACAACATTGTATTCATCATTTCGTTTAAGGTATGATTCTTCCGTTCACCCATACCATTTGATTATGGTGAAAAAGGTGTTATTGTTTCATGTATGATCTCATGCTGAGCACAGAAGTCAACAAATGGTGATTCATACTCACCTCATTGGTCACTTCTTATGACCTTAATTGTCTTGTTGAGTTGATTATCAACCTCGTTTTTATAAAGTGAATTTTTCTATAGCCTCATCTTTACTCTTCATAAGGTACACATAGCAATATTTTGTGATTTTATCGATAAAGGTGATAAAATACTTATTACCACATTTTGTTTGTATTGATTTTAAATCACATATATCACTATGGATAAATCAAGAGGTTCATTATTTCTTTCAATGCTTTTGAAAGATGATTTCATTTGGTTTTTCTCAACAAAAGCTCCACACTTATGCTTGAAACATTAGTAAACTTTCCAAGTTAATTAGCCTCCGCAGAGTATCATAATTAATTTGTCCTCTTACCATACCATACATTGGTAAACACAAAGGTGGAAGCGCTAGCTTTATTCATATCATTGACTATGATCACCACATTTCAATTTGAAATTTCAACCACTTGTGGCTCTATTACCAATTTATATTCTATGTTACGAAACTAGAATTCATTTTCCTTTAATCAATAAACGAAAATCATCTTCATTAAGCCTCGACTCAGTCCTTAGAAACATACAATATGTTGTTTAGTTCCTTTCAAGGATCAATATTTGAACCTCCTTACAGTATGTTATTTCCAGGTGGTTTTAATATCCTGGAAATAAATGGTAACCTTCATATTGATTCGTGTTCGATTTGCAGACAGTGGAAGTTGATCGAGCTCGCAACTCTCTCGATGGTCTACGGAAGTGTCCTGCTTTATCGGAGGAAACCACTTAAGGTTGTATATTTTTTTTTTTATGTTTTCAAAGTGTGCAACTAATGCTCTTATAGTATGTGTATAAAGATTTGCTCGCTTCTCGTTTCGGATACTGTACATGCTCGATGGTATTCCTATGTCCTTCTTTGCTTGTTAGATGTGGAGGTCAATTTTTTGGGTCAGTACCCGCCTTTGTATTCCTATATATTTTGTCTTTAAGCTTATGATATAATTCGTGGAATCATTAGAATTGCTACTTTTGGAAATGGACTTGATTGTGTATGAATAAACTTGGTTTGTTTCATTTTAAGTTCTAGTTTCCTTTCTTTTGGCTATTTGATACATTGGGTGCCTACAACTAAAATATGCTTTCTGATTATGTTATTTTTTAAGTTATCCACATATTTTTCATTGTTTGAAGTGTCAAACGGTGGTGCCCTGTATTCTTTTTACCTTTGCGGAGTTGTAGGCTTGGGTAATATGGTCGATTAACCCACTGGTGTTAAAGAATTGTAGCAACAACCGTAGTAAATAGTTCATAGTTTCCTCTAGAATTGGAAATAAATTCCTTCAGAATGAAGAATTGAATTGTGAAATATTTATTACAAAAATATTTTGGTATGCACTGTGTAAACAGAAAAGCAAATTTTGAATTTTAAGATGTATTCTGCTTACTGAGTTGAGAAACTTTGTGTGACTGCTAATTCTCGAACATTCACTTGAATCGGAAGTTTGTGCCTAGGTTTTTAATGGTGTCTGTATGAAGTAATCATGTAACTGATTCAACATATGTATCTTTTAATACATATCCTGAATTGGTGAAGACTTATCAATGCACATCAATAATAAGTGTAATGTTGCTGAATTGTTGGGTTATTCCATGTGTCATACATCTTACTTGGTTTTTTTGAAACAAAGTACAAATTTAGAAAGATAACTGGTGTCATGGTATGTGTAGCTGGCTCATGGTTATTTTCTCTATTGCTTTCAATCACTTACCAGTACCTATCCAAAGGTCAACCTTTTTGTGTGCTTTAAATTTTATAGTGGTTTTCGTGGTTTTATATCACAATGATATAGTTCCGTAAATGCGAGCTTTGAAGATTTCTAATAGCAGCCATTGTGTAATTGATATAAGTGTGAAGTGCTTACTTTTGTTTTAATTATTTTTATCGCATTTTAGTTTGTTCTATGACTTATTTTGTGTTTTGATTTGCAGAATTAGGAAGTCTTTGGAGAGGTTGAGACCATTGTCGGGGACTGAGCTCTTGTTGTCTGGTGATAAGATTCTGGAAGGCAGTGTGTCAAACTTCTTTGTGGTATACCGAAGGTTTGAGAGGTTTGGATTTTGGGAAATTTGATCTACATTGCGAATGACTAAGTTGTGTGTCTTCTTTATTAATATCATACTATTAATTAGTCCAGGTCCAGGTTATAGATATAGCTAAATATTGGATAATGAAGACTCAAAGTGAACTTAGTGAAGCTAGTGTGTTGATTAGCTCTAGTTTTGATGGTATAAACTAGTACCATACATATCTGCTTAATTGATGCAAATGAATGTAGGGGATTGCAAGACAGCAAAGCTAAGGGCCATGTTATGTATTCTTTTGAAGTTGAGATAGCTTTTGTTAGTGATGCTGTCCTTCTAGGAGTTATGACATAAATGAGCTTTTCAAAGTCGGAGGCGATTATGTCAAAACTAACTACTTGTTTCTTAGAGATTTTGTCGACAATTCAGTGGATTGAGATTAAACTGAATGGAGATTGATGAATATGACTCTTTGTATATTTTGTTACATGTATGTTCGTGGATATTTGTAGATGTCGATTATGAATGACAAATAGATATTTGATTTATTTGAATACTTATAAGTGGTGTGAATTTGGCATATAAATATTATTAGATGAAATTCATAATTTGCATTATGACACATAAATTATTGAACAAATTAATAATATTGCAACACACTTTTTAATAAATTGTATTGTCTAGAGTGCAACATAACCACCAAAATAGTTTAAAAGACAATTGACTGATAGAACTTGAAATAATGTTACAAGATAATGTTTATTGAGTAAAACAATGACAAACAACAAATCTTTGAAATATAAGTATTGTCTCATTTTTAATCAGACAATGATTTTTATCGAAATAAAAGTATTGTCTCATTTGTACTCACACAATGATTTTTTCGCCAATAATGTGCTGATTGATTCTTCTTTATACAATGGTGATACAGCTTCTCTCCTCAGCTCAATAAACAACAACTCATACCTATATCAGACAATGGACAAAAATTATTGTTGTGAAACCCTTTTTGGCGTAGTGTCAACACTCATTATCACATCCTTATTTTCAACCAAATGACTCGATGTGACATAGAGCTCTTCTAGTGTCTTTACACTTTGTGTTGCCTTTTTCTGAAAGTACACACAACAACGCGTTATTTTCCTAATCAACAATTAATATTCGATATTCTTTCTCTATTGATTACTTTGTCAAATTCATAAAGAATTTCATATTGAATATCTCAATATTCAATCACTTGAATTTGACATATATATAACCAAATTATAGTGCTTTCTTATTTCAAGAAAACTTTCCATTATCCTTGAAAGGATCCTCATTAACATAGGTAGCTAACTGGTAATTCATTTGGAGTCTAATCCTCTTACGCAACATTTCATGTTTCGCAACACAACTCCAAATTTTGAAGGAAACCATTTTCGAAGGCCACATGATTTTGGTTTACGCAACCATTTTGTTTAGGCAACCATGTTAGTCAATATCACATATGAAAGTTATTAAGATTGTAGTAAAGTAATGTGATATTAAATAAAATCTAAAATTACTAATTTAAATAATTAGTAATTATAAAATAAAATGGGAAGAACAAAATCTAAAAACTTTAAATTTGTTACCCAAGTGGTTGATGTCGATGAACGATGAATAAAGTTGAGTCGCGTGTATCACACGCTCTCCGTAAGAACTTTCACCCCGTCCATAGGCTTGTATGTCGATGTACGTTCTCCCAAGATAAAACAACTTGAAATTAAGTTTTTGTACCGCAGCACAAGAATTTCTCGTCAAACCAAAGAATACATTTGTCTATCATCGAATTCGAGTGAGTTTTGATGTGATATTTCGAAAATGAGAAGAAGATGATCACTTTATATAGGCTTCATTAGGGAACTAGTCACTTCTTGTCGAGTTAAAACCAACACTATTTTTGGTCATTATACTCGCTATCAATTGGCAGTTACAAGTTATTTAACTTGACATCACTAATGTTTAAGATCGGTTACAAACAATCCATTTAGTAAACTTCAATTGTATATCATAACTAAAGTTTATGAGCGCTTACAAGCCATTTAGTTGGTCATTCAATTACATGTCATTACTAAGGTTTATTAGCCGTTATAAACAATTTATTGGCAAATCGATAGCCTTACTTTAAGTGATAATTTCTCATTCACTCCTTTAACTATTTGAACAACTAAATATTTTAATTTATTTGTCTCAAAATAATAAAATAAAATAATGTTAAGACACCTCATTTTCCAACAATTATTCAAACATATGTCAAGATATGTAATATTCCAGCTCTAGCTAGCTAGTACGTACGTGTTTTGGACATCACAATGTAAGTTCTAATCAATATTATGGCATGTAATTAATGATCTGGTGAGCTCTGAAGTTTCATAGCTGGTCGATCATCACGTACACCTCGATCACGACCATGCAAGCATGCATGTATGCATGTCTGAATCTCTTTCATACTTCACCAGAAATTAGCTACCTAGATTGGCAACGCACATTTGTTTTCCCACTCAACCATACCGACCGGCCGCTTGATCGAAATCCTTCTCTGATTGTGAGACTATTGTCTATATGTAAACAAAGTGAAGAACAAGTAGATCGATCATGCTTTAGAGTTTAGAGGATGCAAACATGCAAGTCTATGGGTGCATATATAAACAGTTTGAATTCGCCACAAGTGTTGTGCACTAGTTAATTGGACTCTGATTGTACTAAACACTAATAAGAGACAAATATGCCTTCTTATTCATGGGGATGGTTTGCATCAGAATTCATCATATATGATAGAATTATCCCAATTTCAAAATTGTCCACCACACTATTTTCTGGACGACTTTAACGACTACTGATGAAAGTATACTGTGACATGCAGCAATAACTGACTATGACTTCTACCAGACTAGCCAATACTATCAAACCTCCTAGCTAGCCAGAATCCCAGAACTCACGGACCCTTCAAAACTTTGACCAGAAAAATGTTATGGACAAAACTCTAGCTTTAAAAAATGACACACAAATGTACGTGAAATGCAAGTTTCACGTGTAGGGTTATTGAAAAGTTGGAATCATCACTCTCAAATTCTCTCTAAGTTTCAAATAAAATAGGGTATGTACGTTTATCAGCAATACTGCTTGAAATTAAGTTGATGGCCCAGGCCGAGAAGCTAGTCAAGAACTAGCAAATAGCTTCGAAGGCATGCAAGAACAAGCTCATCGAGTATTGATGGAGCTTATAGGAGCTTGCACTGTGAATTATTTTGTGGCCAACCCCACGCCATGCAAGAGCTAAGATGATGATCGATCAATACATAAGGTCGACATATCTGACGTCAAAGGTCTACGTACAAAAAGACCTAACCATTTCCGGCCAGTGCGGAAAATGGGAAACATACATACTTCATTGCTAGCTAGACAACATCCACTATGATTATACTAACTGCTCCATATTAGTATTATCATTAAGATCGATGATTGTGAATACAAAATTGTGATAATGGCTGATGTTGTTTTCCCCATTTAATACACAAACAGCATCAGCAGTTCAGAATAAATATTAGCAAATCCAACAGCAATACTAATTATAAGAGGGATGGTATCATTTATATATGTAACCCACCTTGATGGAACGGGAATAAATTTTAAAGGATCTAGCTAGCTTATTAAAATTACATTTGGAGATGTAGACACTAGCTCTTTTAGGTCACATCCAGATATTAATTCAATTCATCTATGTATCTTACAAATCAAATTTAGACTAAACGTTTCAAGAAACGAAAAAACCTAAAGTCATGAGAAATTTCCAAACTTCAAAATCAATAGAGAAGGCAGGAGTATAATCACCTCTTGACTAGGGTGCATTATTAATTCTACACCTATTGCTTTGGCCGCGATCAATACAAAATATCCTAATTTTGGATCGTAGTAGAATTCTTTCGATCATGTCTATATTAATACTATGTTTTTGTGGTGTGTGATGATGTAAATATGATGTAAACATTTTGCGTACACATCATACACTCCAGCTTGTGGTATGTAAATGTGTGATGTATATATCCAAATAGAAGAGTATATGCAAGTATTATTTATTTATAGATGGCCTTAAATACATGTATTATAATCAATTACAATCTATATCCCTATAAATCAATGATTGATAGAATATCTATTTTTACTCTAATTAGGAGAAGACACACACCGGAATACCAGGAATATACCTTCCTTAAACACTCTCCCCTTGTGTCGAGCTCCTAATATATTATGCATAACATGTTGTCTCACTAAAAATCTTGTCAAATAAACAAAAAAACTCGTGGGTAAAACAAAAGCTTACAGTACAACACATCCACTACACTAGTTATACATGTGATGTAGACTCCCTCTGATGTCTACCAAAATGTGACACCCCCAGATCAGTAACTCAATCACGGAGTTCAGATAATCTTCGCATACCAATGAGTCTCACATGTTTTACAAATATAGATTTTGGAAGTGATTTCGTGAACAAGTCTGCAGCGTTATTCGCCGAACCAATCTGGCTCACATGGATATTCAATAACTGTGTTGTTACTGATTGGAGAAGTACTTGGGTGAAATATGTTTAGTATGTGATACCTTAATGTAACCCAACTTTATATGTTCAATGCAAGCTGCTTTATCCTCAATGATGCAAGTTGGTGTTGTCATAGTATATGGTAATTCACTAAACCCTCGAATACAGTGTATTACTGACCTAAGTCAGACATACTCTTTAACCTCTTCATGCAAAGCTATAATCTCAGAATGATTCGAAGAAGTAGCAATAAGGGTTTGTTTTGTAGATCTCCAAGAAATCGTCGTGTTCCCCATGATGAATACATAACCAATTTGGGAACTGATAGACAGAAAATCACATATCAAAGATAAGTCTCTACTCTTCTTCTAAGATTGTCAATTATAGAAAAGCCAAGTAGGGGTCATTCCTGCAGATGATTGATATGAGACTAAATGGTTTAAATGACTCGATACGCTAACACTAGAAATCCGATAGACTCGACCTACAGATGAATAATTATTTTATTAAACTATCTACATGAACTAAATTTACAGGAAAACAAACACTATAAATAGACACAGTGGTAGATTACCATGTAAATTTACAGAATTTTATGATTTGATTTGTTTATCGAAATAAATTCGAGAAAACAAAAAAGTAAAATGAAAACAGAAAATAACAAAGTAAAAGGTAAGAAGAATCTAATGGAGAAGAAAGCCAGGAACTTCTCTTCACTCTAAATAGTTTTGATCTACCCCAAACCTAATCTCAACAACAATGAATGAATGTCTCCATGCTTGAGCTATGATTAAGTCACATACATATTACACTCTCTTACTTGACTGTTATCCGGATTGATTACCTGGCTTAATGTGATCTTAAACTAGGAGATATCGTACTATGATGGGTCCAAATCTACCTAACCTAAGTTATTAAGATTCGTATAGTGTTTGAAAAATAATATGACTTCTAGAGCTATTATGATGGGTGCTCTTGCATCACCTGGGAAGATCTTCACACAACTAATAGTGTTGCTTTTATCTCTTTAGAAAACATACCGATGTTAACACTCGCACACATATTCAAGACAATAAACCTTAACATATGCATCTAAGCTTGCACTCAAAAATATATATGATAGAAATCATCAATGATGAAATAGTGAAGAAATTCTCATCCAAAAGTTATTAAAATCACAGGGGGTTCAAAACTAAAACATATTTAGGGCCTCGGTCAGTCCCTAACTAGAGAAAACTAACTAAACCTGATACAAGAATGGAGAAGAAGAGAAAAGAAAACAAAAGAGAGCTGATTTTCTTCTATAAAATTTTATATTGCTCCTTGAATCATCTTCCTTGTAGGTTTTAGACTCCTTATCTTGAAAGAAAAATAATCCTCTAATTTTTCTTATTGGCTCTTGACTTTTATGAATTATTCTCACTAGCCACGTCATATTGAATGTGAATATTAAGCACAAATTTGTCCACATGCTTCTCGATGTGAATTGGGCCTCAAAACATGAATTTCCGTCAAAAGTCATATTCCTGAGCAGACTGACCTCCATGTAC
The DNA here is from genome assembly GCA_946800695.1 of Geum urbanum. Taxonomy (NCBI): domain Eukaryota; kingdom Viridiplantae; phylum Streptophyta; class Magnoliopsida; order Rosales; family Rosaceae; genus Geum; species Geum urbanum. The sequence continues at coordinate 81,360,066 of OX326997.1, forward strand.
TAAACCAGCCATAATTTCTTCTAGAAATATCGAAATCACGATCGAGTAGATGTTCTAGAAACTAAACATTTGGGGATTTCCATGCATATGAAGATCATTATCTGGTTCATCCTGAGATGTTCCCTGTTCTCTGTTGAAGTTGGCTGATCTGCAAAAGCGCAGCAGATTTCCAATTTAAGCTTAAAATCCCTCTTTCTCTTCATTCCTTCTTATGCACTTCAAAATACCTATAAAACCATAAAATAAGTTAATATTACTGAATGCTTGATAAAAGAATAAGTATATAAGCATCAGTTATTAAGATAAAGGTGCATATTTATGTGCCTATCTAAATGTCCACTACGTGGATCAGAGAGATACTTAGTATCAGCAAATCCAACAAACATATCACACGGTGTCTCAGAATAGGGGGACTAACACTGAAAAATGGTTCAGTGCTTGCAACCGGAGCATCCTTCGACGAGTCAAAGGTATCATTTGACGGTTTGAATAAATCATGTTGATCCTTCCAGGGTGTTGCCTTTGACGGGTCGAGTGAATAGCTCGACGGGTCGAAGGACCTAGGCTGATTCGTCCAGGGACTAACCTTCGACGGGTCGAGTGTAACATCTCGTTCCGAGAATTTTTCTTTTTAAAATTTGATTAAGGTTAATCAAGAAAGGTAGTTAGTTTTTACCGTCGATAATTATTGATGGTCTTCCGATCAGATATTTATTGGTTAAGTTTTTCGATAAATTTTTTTATAGGAAATTTGTAGTAATTGTCAATACGAGTTTGTAGCCATGTCAAGTGTTCAAGTCAGAGTTACGATGAAGAAATTAATGTCAGCGAAAGTTTTGTATGATTTTACAAAGTTAGTTTGTCACAAGTATAAATATCAACTTTCCGAATTTGGAATGTCAAAAACCTTTTGTATTTGGCCAGATCCTTTCTCTCTCCTCACCTGTCTCCCTCTCCCATGACAGAAATCTCTGGCGACGCCGCGCCATGCTTTGGCCACCAAAAGCGGCGATTTTGGTCTGAAAATCTTCGTCTCTCCTCCCTCTTCCAAACTCATATAGTCTCAACCTTGTTTTCGCGATGTTGGAGAGGTGGTAAGGTCGGAAAATTTTGAACCGAAGTGAAAACCTAGATTTTGGGGGGTCATTCAATTTTTGGGAAAATTAGCCGATGAGAACCACTGAGTTTTGAAGCTCTCATTCTCACGAATCTAACCATACCAAGAACTCGCTCCAATTCCAACCAAGGAGGAAAAATCAATCGATTGAAATTTCTTGGGGCTTTCAGTTCAAAACTAAATTCGATGAATTCTGGATAGAATTGTACTTTGTTGTAGTTATGAAAGTTATTGTTGGGTTAATTTTGAGAATGTTGAGTTTCGGTTCACCAGTAAATTTCACCGGCGCCACCGCCGCAGGTGGTGGTTTACGGTGGCACTCCGGCGAAGGAAATTTTGATGTAAATTTTATATCGTTTGGCTCGTAATTACATGCCAATTCTAATTAAGAGGTTATTGAATTATTTTGGACGTAGTTGATTAAGACGTGTGATTAATCAGTATTAATTAAAAGATTTTACGATAATAAAGAATGGTTGAGTCGAACGTCGATTCGACTTCGAGTTGCGTAACGTTTGAAAAATGTGTTGCGACTCTAAGAAGGATTCAAGATTTAGAAAATTAAAAATTGAATTAGTTTAAAGCTTGTATTAAGTTCGGAAAGCACGATACTTGAGAATGCGACGTTCTCGATGATAGTGCTCATTGGGTGAACGAGTTTAGTTATTCAATATGACTTTTGACAATTAGTTATTAGATAATAATCATTTTTGTAGGACGTCGTGTTAGCAGTCAGTGAAAGACCGATAGAAACATCGACTGACATGCCCTGAATTGATGGAAATCACGGCACAGTATTGTGAGTGGACCTTTTTATTTTAACAGTCAATAGCGAGTTCATTTTTTAGCATTTCAGTATATTTTACGGTATGTTTCAGAGCATTTTAATTTGGAGATTTTCTTTGTTATGGTATTAGTTAGTTACATCAATGCACTGACTATTCGGCTGATCACCTGATAGTCTACTCAAGGGAGGTCAGGGTTCCTCGTCTGGCCCATTAGAGGAGGTCAGGTTACCTCGTCTGGCTCATCACCTATAGTTTTTATACATATAGTCAACTCAGGTTAGGGTAATCACTTAGGAGACCACCTTCATTTTATTTCAATTTATGATATTTGAACTTGCATCATTTTAGTAGAAACTGTGGAAAGGCATACAGTTATATTTTACAGTTTTACGCATATCATACGATTATGATCTTTATCCACTCACTCTAACGTTTTATGTTTTATGCCTTTCCCTGGGCCTTTTGTTTTAAATTGCCCAGATCGCAAGTTAGCTGGTTGAAGTCGTGACCGTCCAGAGTACGAGGTATGATAGTCCACAGCCTCTGTTTTCTCAGTTGTAGTTTAGGGTTACTCGTGGTAGGGTAGTTAGTACCGACTAGGCGGTGCTAGATACTCTAATATGGATCCCGCAAGACTTATCCTGGATTACTATAGTAATCTGGGATGGGTCTTGCCAATTGATATCAGAACATTAGATTTTTAAATCATGTTGGTTATCTTATACTTTTAGTGATACTTAGTGTGTGATGGACCGACTATAGCGGATCCCATCATATGCCTTTTGGCATTGGTATCACTAACGGTATAAGGTAGCTTCTTGAGTCTGTCGTTCCTTTCTTGTCATGCCTCATGGACGTGATTGGGGACTTCAGTAAAGTCTACCGTCACCAGTATATAAGACGGTTCTGGAGTATTCTGTTACGTCTCATTCTTGAGATTTCCGTGACATGGTAGGGTCACGGGGTAGTTATGGGAAACATGATGATAGTTTTTTCAACTGTACGGACTTGATGTAGTCATAAGAGGTCAGAGGCGGGCTAGATTTACAGTATTTCAGACACTTCAATGTAAATCATGTTAGTTGAAGAATGGTTATTATGTAATATGTCAATCGCTTTTGTCATTTGCATACGTAGTGGTGGCACTCGTACGTGGAAATAAGTGAATTAGTATACCTTTTTTTTTAGGTTTTTCCCGTTCTTTGGGGGACATGAAGAGATCGTTCCCATCAAACGTATCGTAAATAGGCCCGAGCATTACTGTCTTCTTCTTTTTGAATCGATAATTAGGGCACTATGGGAACTCAGTGCTTATAGTTCGTTTAGATATCTATCTATAACGTTTACTCGAGTGTTAGTGGATTACATGAGTATGTTTCCAAACAAGACTTTTGATGCCATTACTGCTGAGCGGGTTATTGAGATTCGATCTGTTGACACTTAGCGTTCAACACGCTATTTATTATACTTCTTCAAGAACCCTTAGCGTGTCATACATTGTGTCTCAGTTCGTGTTCACACGTGAAGTGGAGTACCCAAGGAGTAAAATATCGGGTATCGAGGATATATCGACAGTCCAGAATTTGGATATCTCGACGGAAATATCGACGAAATATCGATCCACTGAAAATTCTGACGGAAATGACGGAAACTAATAAAAATATATAGAAATTTGTAATGAAACTTTTGGAGGTTGTTATATGATCAATTACCTACCTTATGTAAAAAGAAAATATTGATCAAACATCAAAACATATGAATTTGCTATATTACTATATGAATTAGTATGTGTTAAGTGCTGATAACTATTAAAATATAATTTAATAGTTCTATTTTTATTTTTTTGATGGCTAAACTTTAATGGGAGGCTAGACCATCACATTTTTGTACAATATGTTACACATCACACATTATAAAATCAAATATATAAATACTTCAAAACCACATAGAGGACCTATGAGGTTCGAAATTCACACTATTTTCCTCATCTCTCTGTGCAGAATCATGTGTGTATTGTGAAGAGTACTCATTAAATGATTGCTCTCCCATGTAATTCTGCACGTATTGACTTACATGCCAACCATATGGATCAGGTGGCGGTCTTTGAAGATTTTGGAGCTCGTAGTATGAACCAGGCATTGCTCGACTTTCTTCATTGCTATCATCATTTGAGGCATTTGTTTGTGATTGTAACGATGAGTTCTCACTTGTTGGAAGACGATAAGGTATGATATATGAAGGATAAGGCATTGCAAAATTTTGACAAGATTTTAATTTTGTTAAATTAAAAAAGTTACTGAAAATTTCAAAAATTTCGGTAAATATCGGAAAATATCGGAAATATCGGGGATATATCGGAAATATCGGAAAGTTTCGAAAAATTTCGGAAAATTTGGAGATATATTCACGAATTTTTCAGGTAAGTTCAAAAAACCGAAATATCGGCGAAATATCGCCGATAATTTCGATTTTGCATTCCTTGGGAGTACCTCATTCATTCCAGTTTGTTGGTTGCGCATATTTTTAAGATTTATTCAAGTTACTGTAAAACCTCGTTTAATAAGAAAGGGAAGGTACATGGCGATTTAAAGGAGCTTGCTTTCTTAGTACTTGTGAGGAGGTTTTATAGGAGCGATATAGCATTTAGTAGTCCTACAATCAAGGAATAAAATATCGGGTATCGAGAATATATCGACAGTCCAAAATTTGGATATATCGACGGAAATATCGACGAAATATCGATCCACTGAAAATTCTGACGGAAATGATGGAAACTAATAAAAATATATGGAAATTTGTAATGAAACTTTTGGAGGTTGTTATATGATCAATTACCTACCTTATGTAAAAAGAAAATATTGATCAAACATCAAAACATATGAATTTGCTATATTACTATATGAATTAGTATGTGTTAAGTGCTGATAACTATTAAAATATAATTTAATAGTTCTATTTTTATTTTTTTGATGGCTAAACTTTAATGGGAGGCTAGACCATCACATTTTTGTACAATATGTTACACATCACACATTATAAAATCAAATATATAAATACTTCAAAACCACATAAAGGACCTATGAGGTTCGAAATTCACACTATTTTCCTCATCTCTCTGTGCAGAATCATGTGTGTATTGTGAAGAGTACTCATTAAATGATTGCTCTCCCATGTAATTCTGCACGTATTGACTTACATGCCAACCATATGGGTCAGGGGGCGGTCTTTGAAGATTTTGGAGCTCGTAGTATGAACCAGGCATTGCTCGACTTTCTTCATTGCTATCATCATTTGAGGCATTTGTTTGTGATTGTAACGATGAGTTATCACTTGTTGGAAGACCATAAGGCATGATATATGAAGGATAAGGCATTGCAAAATTTTGACAAGGTTTTAATTTTGTTAAATTAAAAAAGTTACTGAAAATTTCAAAAATTTCGGTAAATATCGGAAAATATCGGAAAATATCGGAAATATCGGGGATATATCGGAAATATCGGAAAATTTCGGAAAATTAGGAGATATATTCACGGATTTTTCAAATAAGTTCAAAAAACCGAAATATCGGCGAAATATCGCCGATAATATCGATTTTGCATTCCTTGCCTACAATCATTTTTCCTCAGCTACGTAAATATCAATAAACCACTTTCCAGTACTCATATCGTATGTTCCTAAATTGTAGTGATTGTTAAGACGAGTTTGTAGCCACGTCAAGTGTTCAAATCAGAATTACAATGAAGAAATTAAGGTCAACAAAAGTTTTGTATGATTTTACGAAGTTAGTTAGTCGCAAGTATAAATATTAACTTTCCAAATTTCGAAAGTCAAAAACTTTCTGTATTTGGTCAGACCCTTTCTCTCTCCTCACCCGTCTCCCTCTCCCGCAACAGAAATCGTCGACGACGACGCGCCATGCTCTAGCCACCAAAACTGGTGATTTTGGTATGAAAATCTTCGTTTCTCCTCCCTCTTCCAAACCCATACGGTCTTAACCTTGGTTTCGTGACGTTGGAGAGGTGGTGAGCTCGAGAAATTTCGAACCGAAGTGAAAACCTAGATTTTTGGACGTTGTTCGATTTTGGGAAAAATTGGCCGACAAGAACCACTGGATTTTGAAGCTCTCATTCTCACGAGTCTAACCATACCAAGAACTCGCTCCAATTCCAACCAAGGAGGAAGAACCGATCGATTGAAATTTCTTGGGGCTTTCGGATCACAACCAAATTCGGTGAGTTAGGGATAGATTTGGACTTTATTGTAATTATAAAAGTTATTGTTGGGTTAATTTTGAGCAGGTTGAGCTTTAGTTCGCCCAAAAATTTCACCATTGCTGACGGAGGAAATTTTGATATAAATGTTATACCGTTTTATTCGTAATTAAGTGCCGATTATAATAAAGAGATTATTAAATTATTTTGGATATAAGTGATTAATACGCATGAATAATCGGCATTAATTAAACAATTTTATGGTATTAAGTTATGGTTGAGTCGAACATCGATTCGACCTCGAGCCGCGTAACGTTTGAGGAATGTGTTGCGACTTTAAGAACGATTCAAGATTTAGAAAATTAAATTAGTTTAAAGCTTGTGTTAAGTTTGAAAAGTATGATATTCGAGAATACAACGCTCTCGACGATAGCGCTCGTTTGGTGAATGAGCTTAGTTATTGATATGACTTTCGACGATTAGTTATTAAATAATAATTATTGTTTCAAGACGACATATTGATAGTCACATATTTATGCGTCTATATTGTGTTTAACTGAACTCCGATACTTGGTTTATTGTTATTAATTGAGTAATTTAATTATGTTTATTATTTTATTAGGTTTTGTGGAGAAATAAAGAAAAATGTGACAAAAGAAGGATTCCTAGTGCAAATAGAAGAAAAGAAGGAATTATGTTGAAATAAAGAAGCCTGGACCAATGAGGATCGAGAGAGACTAAACCAAGGAGTATATAAACCCACTTTAGGATTTGGGAAAGGCTAATCAGCAATTTTGGAGACAAGCCTTCGAGCAAGAGAGAGAGCTGCATGAGAAGAAGCCAGCCGCCCCAGTTCGACCCATCAAGGATCTCTTCGACCCGTCGAGCCGACGATCAGAGTTCTTCTTCTTCATCCTTCTTGTTTGTATCAACTCTATAAATTGTTTTGATTCTTTTACTATGACTATGAGTAGTTAAATACCTTGTTAAGAGGCTGCTTGAAGCCCCGTACATGAAGTCTTTTTAATGCATACACTTTGACCTAATTTTACATATTCTTTTGAATGAGGTTTCTTTTTCTATGTGATTCACTTAATGAATTCTTGTATGTTTTCTTTGGTGGCTAACTTTAGTATGCATTCTAGGATTCTATTGTATTGAGATACGGGCGACTGAAGATAATATCTTCCACCGAATACTCTACAGTGATACATCAATTTTGTCGGGTGATTGAAACCCTAGGTCTAACAGGACATGCCTATAGTGTACCTATGAATCCTTGTAGCTTCTCAAACCTTTTCTAGATCTTAATGTTTTCTTCTTTGTAAACCTTGGGGTCCATGATTATGGGATCATAGAGGGATAAATGTAAGGGATATCCATGACAAGCCTGCATAGGCATAAGGATTAGGTAATATGATGTGGTTGTAAACGATCAACCCTTCCTGGGAACTTTTAATTAATGGAATATGTGCATTTAGTTAAGTATGTGTTAGAAATATGGAATGACAGTGATGAATTGCATTCCTCTTAACTCATACATCATTTTGCGTATCTCTCCAACCCATATAAAGGATGTTCCCAAACTGGTTATATATTCACCATGGGGAACACAACGATTTTTTGGAGATCTACAGAGTAAACATTTGTTTCTACTTCCTTCAATCATACCCATGAAGCGGTTAAAGAGTGTGTCTGGCTTAGGTCAGTAACACAACGTATTTGAGGGTCTAGTGGATTGCCATCTACTACGACAACACCAACTTGTATCTTTGAGGATAATGCAGCTTGCATTAAATAGATGAGTTGGGTTACATTAAAGGTTATCACACTAAACATATTTCACCTAAGTACTTCTTCAATCAGCAATAATAACGGTTATTAAATATTCATGTGAGCCAGATTGGTTCAGCAAATAACGATGCAGACTTGTTCACCAAGTCACTTCCAATATCTACATTTATGAAACATGTGAGACGCATTTAAATGTGAAGATTATCTGAACTCTGAGATTGAATTACCGATAAGTGAGAGTTACATTTTGGTAGACATCTGGGAGAGTCTACATCACATGTAGTAACTTTTGTAGTTGATGTGACGTACTATTTTTCCCTTCGACCAAGCTTTTGTTTTACCTATGAGATTTTTGTTTGCATGACAAGGTTTTTAGTGAAGTGTTAGTATTGCATAATTAGTTGTACGATTAACATACTTATCCACTTAAGCAGATTAGCAACACCTACTCAACCACATGCAAGACCACCAAGGAAGCACCAACTTCACTCACCGGACCCACCCCTTCCGAGCGCGCACGCGCCCGTGGGGGGCGTACCCGAACACACGGATCACACACCAGCATGAACAACAAAGTCCCACATCGAAGAACACCACCAGGTCCCAATCTCAACCACCTATATATATCAGGTATTTATTACAGGTAAGATCACTCCATTGAATCTCAACACAACACGTTGGACTCAATCTCACTCCATTACATCCCATCGAACGGTATCTAATTCCATTCGATCACTCCACTAGATCCCATCGAGAGCCAGTTGACTCACTCGATCCATATCACACCACTCGCACGTTCGCTTGACTGTTATATCCGATACATATTCTGACTTAGGCATCGGAGCGTTGAAGGCGGGCCACCCCGTCTTGACCCCTGACCGCCTGCTTCATTGTTGTATTCTTCTAACAGTTGCTCCCGAACGCCCGAGGAAGGAGGCACCCGCAAGAAGAGCCCGCACACACGAAGAGAAGGAAGAAGAGAAGAGCCCGCCCATCCGAACAGCCCCACCGTTCGGACGCACCAAGGAGGAGAGGTCCGCACGCACGACCGAGGAAGGAAGAGGAAGCTTATTCTTGTTGCTTCTGCCCCATTACGCCTCCGCGCGTAATTCGGTAGAAACATGAAGCAACATGTTATACATCATACATTAGAAGCTCGACACAAGGGGGAGTGTTCAAGTAAAGAATATTCTTAGTATCCCAGTGTGTATGTATCTTGTCCTAATTAGAGTAGAAGTAAATATTTTATCAATCCCTGATTTATAGGGATATAGATTGTAACAGATTGTAATGCCTGTATTTAAGGCCATATGGATGTAAATAAAGATACAGTTTCAGTCTACAATTATTCTATTTACTTTTCTTCTTCAACAGGAGATACATTATTTTTTAACTAGAGAAGAGTATCGTTTTTCATCGTCGTTGTTCTTATTAATCTTGCAAAAAGAAATCTTGTACCACAACCAACTAGAAAAAGGGAGCATTTTTGCTCACCTTTAGGGGTTATATTCACCCATCTCCCCTTTAGCTACCACCTATTGGAAACCACAATCAATTTGGGTTAATATTTATTATTTATCTCTCTTTATCATGTTCTTTTACTGATTACTTCCACCATTTTCCTCGATCCTTAACGGTTTTTTTTCTATCTTATACCAATAAAAGACTGAGCCCAAAATTGGGTCTTTGGGTATACATATGAATATATCTGAAATACTCAAGCTTAGATGACGAATCCATAACTTAGTATGTAACATATCTTATTAGAAATAACCAGGTAAATGGGAAAAGTTGAGAGCTTCATTTTCCCTATAGCACTTGTTAATCCTAGCTTCCTTAGGGTGGTTGACATGCAACTCCATTTGTCGGCCTGGTTGCCTTGCTAAGAGATGATCTGGTTTAGAGTCAGATGCGTCCGCGTCGGAGGGATCTTCGACCATGGCCTTTACTTATTAGTGCACAACGGGACCGAGGTAGGCGATGGTTGTGGCGAGGCGGTGTGGGGCATAGATTTATGGGGCAAGGAACTGATCGAAGGCGGCCGAAACTTGGTAGACTCTATTCGCTGTGGGACGAGGCTAACGTCGACATCCCTGAGCCGTGTGCGCTGAGGCGAAGACAACAAACGTTGGAGGCTCGTGATGGTGGGGTAAAACTGATGGTGTGGTGGAGGCAGTAACCACATCATTTTTTGTTGTTGCTCGAGAGGTTGTGTCCACGATGAGCTAGCTTTCGACTTTGGTGGCAGAGTACTGACACCGACAGGCCTGAGATGACGATCGAAGCCGAAATCTAGTCAGGCCGGCAAGACCATGGCGGTGGGAATCAAAGGAAGCAAGGGTGGGCTTTGTCTGTTCTAAGGTGTGGGAGTGGGCTTAGGCATTGGTTGCCCTACTTGATAAGGCATATTTTGTACTTAAAGATTATCTTTACTTGGGCTACTATCTCACTAATGGATAGTTGGACTATTCTTGATGAGCCTCTTGGATCTTGGATCTGAAAATCAAGCATCGTCGAAGGAAGTTTTGCACGACACCCCGCGCATAGGAATTCGGTGACACTTGCGATAGCAAAAGCTAAGGAGCGCCAAATCATAGTGATGTAGTTTTTTTTTGTGCATAGCTAAATAGGGTGTGGGGCCCCTAATTTTTTTAGTCATTGTTCTACATTTTTTCCGTTTAGCTATAGTTGTTGGGTACTAAATTGATCATGTAATAGTGTAGATTACTTTTAGAGAGTTCTTTATATCGTGCCGGACACCGGTGAACTCTTTTGTAACTACCCAACTTCTAATTCTACCGTTTCACGTCAAAAAAATAAATCTTATTAGACAAATATGGTGAACAAAGATGAGATGGGAGATGGTTTCCACTGGGTTATAGACTTATAGCTAAGGTTCGCAGCCTTTCTCACCCCCAAACCTAAACCTATCATTTCGTACATCGGAGAAACTACCGCCACCACCTCTTCTGCCAACCGCCCCCGCGACCCTATCTAGTGACAATGATGAACCCAGTTCCTTATAATTAATTATGACCTTGTTCCGTCCAAATCAATGAATGAAGTCAAGAATTGAAAGAAAGAAAAAAAAACACATCACGCCATATCCACCATGGATGAAAATAATTTGCGTATGGGACACCTGATATTAAACCCAAGAATAAGGAAAATAGTGAGACCATTATGCTGTTATGGCCCAATTTGGAGAGTTAGGAGACTATTATGACTCAATTTGGGAGGGTTGTATTGTAAAAATAATCAGTTGTAATTTATTGACAATTTATTTAAGTTGTTATAATTTATAATTTTTATGTACAATTTTTAAAATGAATTACGGCTCTTTCAGTTTGTCAAATAATTTAAGAAGCTTAAAATTTAAATTAAGCTGTTCCACAAGGTGTACCAAACTAAGCCTATGACTCCTGAAAAGAATCGAGAGATTGAGGAGTGATGCCAAGCATGGCCAAGAGAGGATGGTCAAGAAAATCATAAGTGGAGAACAGAGTCAGAGATTGAAGAGTGATGCCAAGCAACGCCAGCGAGGATCTAGCTAGCTTATATTAAATTAAATTAAAATAAAATAAAAAAATGTTCACCCTGGTTAACATTGATAATGGTTTACAACAGGTGACAGTAGGGGTGAATATAAGCTCCTTCAGAGGAGGCGAACAAAAATAATACTCCCCTAGAAAAAATAGATTAAAGAAATAATTACCCCATCAAAAGTAGTCAAAGTATCATGCATCTTCAAATTTAGTATGAAACCCTTAGCCAAGTGATAGCATCCTGTTCTTCCCAATTAGCAGCATCGATACAATTATATATTATATTAAAATACGAGTCATTCCAAGTCCCCATACATATTGAAACGGAATCTTAGGCAATTGGCCAAGAAAAGACCGCCAAATCCCACAGTGAAAGAGGCTCGACCATTCAATCAATTCTTCTTACTTATTATTACCTCATAAAAATCCACACAAATTAGTTCTCTATTGCTTTTGCAAAAGTGGATCGTCACACTCATAGAAACTAGACAGCAAATAAGGCCGGCCCCGATAGAGACTTCTAGAACAGTGTCCTCTCATCCACTAAAGTTAGTCATCATATTATTCTCTTCTCTAACTTTTCAATCTCATTATCACCCCCACACCACCACCCATAAATTCTCCCTAACAACCCTAAGAGTATCCTCACCCATAAAATGGAGAGGAATTCCTATTTTGAGGAATTCATCACCCATTTGAAGAATTCCTCAAAATAGGAAGTCATATTCCTGTTTTTCGTGCAGCGGTGCTAAAAATAGGACTTCCTATTACTATTCATTATTATTTAAAATATTAATTTTTTATTTTCGGGTAATATTTTCAACAAATTTCCTCAAATGATAGGAAGTCCTATTTAGACGCGCGTTAATATGCTTTGAATCAATTTTGTATGCCGGTAGCATACGGTTTTTTGTTGAGCATACATTCGTTATAACAACGTGTTTATTATTATTCTTTATTTCGTCGCGATTCAAAAATGACATTTTTTTAAGTTATGATTTTTGACTCATTTTCTTCACGAAAAATATAGAGTACATTAATATGAACTTGTCCGTATTTTTATTGAATTTTTCGGAAGTCCGAGCTATTTATTATGATTTTTTAAAGTTTTAGAGTAAATAATTTATTTAAAATAGTTTTAGGAGTTGCCACGTGTCGCTTTCCGATTCGTCCGTAATTCAGTAAAAAAAATTAAATTTTTTTACCGGGCGCGTGTAACACACTCGCTGGATTTAAAAAAAAAATTCCCGCCTGACGTCAGCCACGTGAGTGGTGACGTCAGGGAGGAATTCCTCTCCCGGTTCCTCAAATCCGAATTCCGAGAGGAATTCCTCTCGGTCGCCGTCCGGTCTTCGAGCCTCCTCTCCCCCGCTGCACAAGCTCTTCCTCCAGAATTCCTCTCCCAGGCATGTGGCCCACCAAGGAATCGAGGAATTCCCCTGAATTCCTCGTTGCGCTGCAGCTGCTCTAACCTCACCCCTTTGCTAGGTACTCACCATCACACACACAGAGTATTTGTTATTGGAGAAAAATATAAGAGATAAATAATAAACTAAAATTGTATTTTATTTATTGATAGATGACCTTTAAATAGACATTATAATCTGATACAATAAATTTTTCGGTAAATTAAGGATTGAGAGAATATCTATATCTACTTTAATTAGAACAAGACACATACCGAAATACCAGAAACATAATTTTTTTTAAACACCCCTCCTTGTGTCGCAATTTTAAAGTATGATGCATAACGTGTTGCCTTACTAAAAACATTGTCAAGCAAACAAAAATCTCTTGGGTAAAACAAAAGTTTGGTCAAAGGGAAAAAGAGTACAACGCATCAACTACAAAAGCAATCACATGTGATATAGACTCCCCCTGATGTCTACGAAATAAACTCCTCTTGATCAGTAACTCAATCTTGGAGTTCAGACATTCTTCGCATACCAATGCGTCTCACATGCTTAGCAAATGTATATTTAAGCAGTGACGTTGTAAACAAGTCTGCAACATTATCTGCTGAAAAAACTTGATTCACATGAATGTTCAATAGCTGTTGTTGTTTCTGGTTGAAGAAAAACTTCGGCGATATGTGATTGGTATGATCACCTTTTATGTATCCAAACTTTATTTGTTCAATGTAAGTCGCGTTGTCCTCAAAGATACAAGTTAGTGTTTTAGTAGTAGAAGGTAATCCACTAGTTCCTCGAATGTGGTGTATGATTGACCTAAGCCAAACACACTCCTTAACCACTTCATGTAAAGCAATGATCTGGGAATAATTCGAGGAAGTAGCAACCAGGGTTTGTTTCGCTGATCTCTAAGAAATCGTTGTGTTCCCCATAGAAAACGCATAACTAGTTTGGGAACGTCTTTTGTGTGGATTAGAGAGATACTCAACATCAAAAAAACCAACCAAGACATCACAAGGTGTCTCTGAATAGGGGACTACACTGAATGTAGGAACAGTGCTCGCAGCCTAACCCCAATACTCGACGGGTTGAGTAGCTCCTTCGACGAGTCGAAGGTATGGCTCTGGTCCGTCTAGGGTGCAACAAATGACGGGTCGAGGGACATATTTGACGGGTCGAATCCCTTGGAATTAGCATGCTGCGTTTCAACCATCCCTTTTTTTAGGAATTTTATGCTTCTCTCTGTATTCTTTGAAGGAGAAGAACAAGCTCAAGTCTATGGAACCCTTCAAGTACCTGAAGATGTGTTTTATACCATTCCAATGACGTTGTGTAGGCACAAAACTAAACCGAGCTAATAAGTTCACAGAGAATGTAATGTCTGATCTTGTGCATTGAGATAAATATAACAAAGTTCGAATAGCACTAAGGTTTGGTACCTCAGCTCTCAATAACTCATCCTCATCATCTTTCGGATGGTACAAATCTTTATTGGGTTCCAGAATGTGTACAATCATTAGTGTGCTAAGAGACTGTGCTTTGTCCATGTTAAATCACCTGAGCATCTTTTGGACATAAGCAGACTGGTGGATAAGTATTCCACCAACTAGATGTTCTAATTCCAAACCAAGACAAAATCGAGTCCTACCAAGGTCTTTCATCTCAAACTCGGATTTCAAGTAGTGAACCGTCTCATTGATTTCATCAAGAAATCCAATGATATTCATATCATCAACATATACCGCTACAATGGCAAATCCTGAACTTGTTCTCTTAATGAACACACATGGGCATAAATCATCGTTCTTGTATCCCTTCCCAATCAAGTAGTCATTGAGATGTGTGTACCACATTCTACCAGATTGTTTCAATCTATACAGTGAATGCTTCGATTTAATCACATAAGTACTCCGTGTGTACAGTTACTTGAATTGGGTATAACCACGCATTCTGACACTTTCATATATATATATATATATATATATATCGAAATCAAGGTTCCCATAGAGATATACAGTCACCACATCCATCAACCGCATGCTCAGTTTTTCAGACACTACCAAACTGACAAGGTAGCAGAAAGTAATATAGTCCATAACCAGAGAGTATGTCTCCTCATAATCAATGTCAGAGCGGTGAGAGAATCCATGCACTACAAGTCTTGATTTATACCGCATGACTTCATTCTTTTCATTGCGCTTTCAAACAAAGACTCATTTATGTCCAACCGGCTTCACATTTGGTGGGCATAATACTTCCGGACCAAATACCTGCCTTTTCTTTAAAGAGTCTAATTCGGCCTACATTGCTTCTTTCCATTTCAGCCAATCCGCTCTCCGCTGACATTCAGCAACCAAGTGGGGTTCCACTTCGTCGACGTCACCGATATCCTGAGCGATGGAATAAGCAAAAGCATTATCAACTACCTTGGATGTTCTATCCATTACAATGCGCGCATCATTGTATTTTAGTGAGATTTCACCGTTTGCTGACATCACATATGGTTCTGAAGCGTCCTCCAAAGATGCCATTTGTGATTCTAGGATATAACTGTATTCAAAAATAATCTCATGTGTGGGATTCACAATATTGAAGATGTCATTTAATGCATGGATGGCATGCCTTTTCGCCGGCAGCTCATTTGTGGATTTCTTGGTCTCCTCCTCTTCCTGATGGGAGTCAAGGCCGATGCTACTCCATCCACATGGGCAAGAGGCACGTTACTCTGCCCTGGAGTTGCTTTAAACTGCCTCTTGGGGACTTCCAACCTTGCAGGAACATTTTAAGCAAGAATGTGTTATCTCATCACTTTAGCAATATCAGTGAAGGAGTCATGCATCGAATCTGCTACCTTCTAAAGATCAAGTATTCGTCGCACTTCAATCTCACTTTGAGATGTGCGTAGATCTTCTTGAAACATAGTGAGAAGAGCTTTCCACGTCAATTCCTAACGTTTAACCGGAATTGAGGCATTCACATCTCTCCCTAACATTGTGAAGTATGTTTCATCAAAGTGACAATCTGAAAATCTTGTAGTAAATAGATCTCCTGCCGAAGGTTCTAAGTAACGGACAATCGTTGGACATTCATAACTAACATATAGGCCTAATCGACGTTGAGGACCCATTTTAGTGAGTTGTAGTGTCGCAATTGGCACATACACTGTAGAACCAAATATTCGCAAAAAAAAAATGTTGGGCTCATATTCAGTTACCAACTGGTACACACTGAATGGTTGGCGTGCTACAAGTCTCAAGAAAAAAAGCATTGTTGCATGTAATACTACATATCCCCAAGCAGATACCGGCAAATTGGTATGCATAACCATTGCTCTGGCCACAAGCTGTAGCCGCTTGATTTGTGCCTCTACTAAGATATTCTGAGAATAAACATGAGGGACAGGATGTTCAACGTCTATCCCAATTGACATACAGTAATTATCAAAAGTCTTTGATATGAATTCTCCTACATTATCCAATCAAATTGACTTAATTGGATTGTCCGGGTGGTGAGTCCAAAGCTTAATAATCTGTGCAAGGAGTTTTACAAATGCAACATTCCTTGTGGATAGCAAAGCAACGTGTCACCATCGCGTTGATGCATCTATCAAAACCATAAAATATTTAAATGGTCTGCATTCCAGTTTGATAGGTCCACAAATATCATCATGGATTCTCTATAAGAATGGTATATTTTCATTATTGTCAACCACAAAGGAGGGTCTAGCCTACAACTTGACCAATGAGAAAACTTTGCAAAAAGAGTGATGCGCATCAGAGATTGTCGTAAAGGAATCTTGTTGAATAACATTAGGTGTTGAAACCAGACTGAGATTGTGAGTCTCATCCACTCCATCAAATCCGATGATTTTGGGAACTTCCACATGCTTCTTACTTTTGAAAAATGGATGATCATGAAAGTTTTTCAATATTTTGAATATCATGTCACGACCTGGGTGTCCCAGTCGAAAATACAAAAGCTTGTATGAGGCCGTGTCACACACAGTGGCTAGTGCGATAACATTTAATTCAATGATCCGAACTGTAGTAAGATATAATCTACTACAAATTGCCTCTAACTTCTCCAAGGAGTGCTTTCTACCACTCTCCTCTAAAGGTATGCATAAGAATTATTTTCCATTCTCACTATGAGTTTCCAAGTGTAAATTGTTAGCTTTAACGTCCTTAAAACTTAACAAGGTTCGGTTGGCATTTGGCGCATACAAGGTATTAGTGAAATGAATTTTAGTACCATGTGGTAGTAAGAATTGTGCTGAACCACAACCTTGTATAACCGACGCAGAACCAATTATGGTTGTTACTGATGATCTATATAGCATAAGATCAATAAATAATTGCATATTCCGCATAATAGTATGAATAGTACCACTATCCACTAGACACTCTATCTCGCCGTCAAACATCTACAAAAGAATTTAAATTAATTAGTCTTCAAGACTTGTTGACCACTTTAAGTAAAGACTTAAACATTTACCAAAGGGTTATGACCAAAGAGTGTTGATATGACATAAGCCGATTGATGTAAAATACATCAAAAACATCATTCCTGTGTAGCTTTTTCAACGGGTCGAGAAAAACCACTCGATGTCGAAGAAACCCAAAATAAAACTTTATTTTTCGATAACTATTTTTTCAACGGGTCGATGCTGATTTTTGACGGGTCGAAAGTTGAAAAAAATTGTCATAGTGGCAAACATTCGACGGGTCGAGTGAAACCAAAAAACAATATCAATTTTACGATATCTTCCTTGACGGGTTAAACAAGATTTTAGACCGGTCAAATTTTGTGATGAGTAGAGACAGAACCATGCATTCAACGAGTCGAGTGAAATTTCGACGGGTCGAACAATGCAAAATCATTCCAGAGTGATACCATCGACAAGTCGAGGAAAATTTTTGACTGGTCGAAAATCTCTAGAATCAAATCATCCTTTCTTTTGTCTTATTTTTATGGAACTTTGGTGTTATAATGCCATAGGATTTTGCAGAATTTGAACCTTGTAAGCAATATGTATGAACATAACCATTCTTAATACTTTCAAATACCAAAAGAAAGAACTTGTATTGCTTTGTCAACATCAAAACTTACATAAAAAAGATTGTTCTTATTCAAATAATCATGACTAAAAATAAAGTCAAATACAATGCTAAACTTGATTACATAGTAGAGATATCATCTAAGTGAAATCTGTAGTCGCTAAGTTTACATTTGGGATATCTTCTACAACTAGATTTGTTTCTCCTCCATCTTCCATCTCTTCATCCGCAGTATAATTGGTCTCATGAGCCAGGTACTGCTTGCATCTTTTGTAGGCATTCTGGATATCGTTTGGTGCACGACACTGCTTGTGCATATGCTTACTTGAACCACACCTATAGCAAGGTGTTGAGCTATGTATCGAAGGAGTAGATCTCAAAGAATTTTCATTATTCCTGGAACCAAAACTTGATGGATTCTTGTTGTTGTCTTGGCGAGTCCAAGTCAGATTCCTACTGTTTCCTCATTTGCCACGACCTCTATCACATCCACCTCTACCACCATGAGTTTGATAAGGTTCTGAACAATTGTTCTGCTTATCCTTTCGTGTTTTTCCAGTATGATGAGCCTCCGGGACTTTCCTTGTACCGGCTGGATTGGCATTGTTGTGGAGAAGAATCTCCTGATGCATTTCTTTCTTTGCCAGCACACTTATAAGATCACTAAATGATCTCAATCTCTCTTACTCATAATCGATCTGATATTGGTGAGCAAGTGTATCTATGGAGGTAAGAAAGGTAGTCAACGACTTTTAAACCATAGCCTTATCATTCTTTACCATGCCATAAATGGCTAGTTCATATTGCGGCTCTAACATATCTTGATAAAAGTTTTTTTTTGGGTAATCCAATAACTTGATTTGATCCCATTTTTTAAGAAATTCAGGAAGCTGTGCGTCATGCACTTTGTTGAACCGTTCTTGCAAAGTCACCTACAAATCTGCGGGGTCAACCTTTAATATATACTGTTTCCTTAAAGCAGGATGAAGATGTCTCCAAAAAAACATGAGAGCTTGAGCTTTTCGAGTTATAGTATCGTCATTGGCTTGAGTGCCTGATGGTAGTGGTTTGATAGTGTCCATGAGTTTCTTTCCGATTAGAGTATTCTTCACATCAGAAACCCACTTGTGGTACTCTGCTCCTTGAAGATCAAGGATATCAAATTCTGGTCTTGCTGGCCCAGTCATCTACAAAAGACAAGAGATGAATTAGTTTACCAATCGAAAAACTATGATCACTAATCAAGTTTTAGGGAATAAGAAATATGATCCATTGATGTATGGTCACAAATATCGATGCGATAACCAACGGTTTCATACCACACCCCATAAAATCGTGACTAACTCAGAGTCACAAATTATCGACTTCTTTTTTTCATGTATACCTTGACTCCCCCAGGACCGTCTTTGAGGATGAGGATTTAATCCTTCACTCACTCATACCTGCAATAATCTATAGGAACTAGAAGCATATATAAAATTCACGGTATTTAAACCTAAATATAGACATCTAAGGTGTTGCAATAATTAAGTTTTGCCACATAATTCTAAATCGAAGAAGTTAGTTGATTTACCTCGATGGTGTTATGCTCTGTATGAAAACTTCACTGAGATCGAAGTTTGAAGAGAAAAAGTCCACAAAAGTCGGCGTGAGAAATCTTCGGTGACGTTAAGGTGGTCGGCGGCGGTGATGGGTGAATTTCTTCGACTTCAAAGGTGATCGGCGGCGAGATGTCTTCGTGCAAGAGAGGAGGCCGGAGGTGGAGGATTAGTGTTTAGAGATTTTTTTTTCGGGTTTTGGGTTGGCTATCAACTCAAGAGTTGTTGATAACGTGTTGAATGAGAAAAGTATAGAAGATATGCAATAAACTGAAACTGTATTTTATTTATTGATAGATGACCTTTAAATATGCATTACAATCTGATACAATAAATCTCCGGATAAATGAGATATTGAAATAATATTTTTATATCTACTTTTGATCATTTGATCAGAACAACAAGACACACGCCTTTTCGGTGAACATAATTCTCTTAAACAGTATTCAAATACTATATAGAGACTGTTTATATATGCGTGGAAGGCACGTGGCGCGTGAGCTGAGTTGAAAATACGACCAGCTTATAGTCCGCAGAGTCCTACGGAACTTGGGCAACAGTTTCAGGATTATGTACAACCAAAAACCAAACAAAACAAACAGATTCTCACAGAGGAAAAGCAAAGAAAGCAAAATTTATCCACCCAAAAGCTTCAATCTTTATCCTCTACAGATTCCCAATTTGCTTTGCTTTCTTTAGGGTTTCGAATTGTGAAGTGAGAAAAGAGAAAGAGGAAGAGGAAAGATGATAATAGCGACGTCATCAGCGACGTCGTCGTCTTCGGCGACGGTGGCGGTGGACAAGGCCACCAGCGATCTTCTGATCAGCCCTGATTGGACCATGAACATCGATATCTGCGATTCCGTCAATTCTCATCAGTGGTAATTGTTTCTCAGCTCCCCTCTTCATTTTTTGTTCTCATCGGTGGTTCATTTTTTGTTTCTTGGTTGACTTTGACTTGGAAATTTCTATGCTTCCGAAGAATATCAGTTTGGTATTTACGTGCTTAATTCAGATAAAAAAAGGTGGTGTTTTTTTTTGGAGGAAGAATTTGTATGCGTCTGTTGATGTGAGCGTGAAGCTAACTTTGTGGGTAATAGAAAAACAGAGGAGGTTGGATACATACTTTTCTTTGTGAAATTTTTTTTTTCTTTCAAGTTTTTCGTTTATATGAATTTTGTAGATTTCTTGTGCAAATTATTATTATTTTTGTTTTCTATTAAGGAAATTCATCACCCTTATGTTCAATTTCATCATCTGTTTCTAGATTATTAACTTGTCTGTTTTCGCTTGATGGGACGAAAACAAATGTGAATGCTAATTCTGCTCTTAACTGAATGATTTCTCTATTTATCTAAAGGAAAGACAAACATTGTTATTAGATGATATAAAGTAAAGTACTGCTTGTTAACTGATGTGTATGTGTTTAAATTTCTCAGGCAGGCGAAAGATGTTGTGAAAGCTGTAAAAAGAAGGTTGCAGCATAGGAACCCCAAAGTTCAATTCCTAGCTTTGACGGTACCTTTCATACAAAGCGCTCTTCCATCTTTACATTTCCAATAGAATTTATCTTTGTGTATTTCTTTCATGTCAGACATCAAAATTTTGTTTTACTTTGGTTAATTGTGTGCTAAACCTACTTTTGTAGCTATTGGAGACAATGGTGAAGAACTGCGGTGATTATATCCATTTCCAAATTGCAGAGAGGAATTTGCTAGGGGAGATGATTAAAATTGTGAAGAAGAAGGTAAGTCTGGAAGAGTCTATGCGTTGCTTTTATTTACTCATTAGTCATTTATTCATGATGCTCCTTCTATTCTCGACTTTTCTTTCCATCTTTCTTATTGTTTGTATGTGGAAATTGGGATACATGATTCATAAAAAATTTCTGTGTGCCAGCATTGTTGGTTGTTGAACATTTTGTCTCCTACATGATCGATATTAATCTTTTCGTTATTCTGCTTGGTATTTCTTCCATCAAAAAGTATCTCACTTTAATAACCATTTATGCATGGAAATTCAGACAGACATGCAGGTAAGAGATAAAATCTTGATATTGTTGGACTCTTGGCAAACAGCATTTGGTGGGCCTGGAGGAAAGCATCCACAGTACTACTGGGCATATGATGAGCTAAGGGTATGCATTCAGTTCCGTTTAACCTTTTCGTTTGTTTTTACCAATTAAGATCGGGTACACATATATGTGTATCTTCATCTATATTTGTAATAGAAACTCCATAGTGTTATGTCAGAAATGTCTCAAGTGTGTTCTCATATATGTTAGGTTGTAAATATTGTATTTTTTTTATAGAAATTAGCGGTCTTTTGGTTCAGCAGCCCTAACATATAAGCATGCAATTTCTGAATGACAGCGGTCTGGAGTAGAATTTCCTAAGCATTCGCTAGATACAGCTCAAATGTTTGCACCACCTGTTATAAATACAATGCCTAGACCATCTCAACCTGGATATGGAATGCCTAGCAATTCATCAAGGAGACTTGATGAAACAATGGCTACAGAAAACGAAACTATAAGGTGATTTTGAGTTGATGTCATTCCCTGAATATCCTTCGTGTTTCCTGGTTCTGCATATAATTTAATGCTCTTGTTGAGCACTTCTGTTTTTTTTTCCTCTTTGAAAGCCTTCTATGTTTGTTGTTTCTCATTGTTTATGTTTTCTGTTTCTATCTTAGTTTGTCTAGCCTGGAGTCCATGAGGAATGTGATGGAGCTCTTAAATGACATGCTGCAAGCTGTGAACCCTAACAACCGTTTGGTACGGAGAGTGATGTATTCAACTTTGCTCATTAATCAATGGTCTAGATGCTCACCTTGTGTTTCTATCTGTAGGCGATAAAAGATGAAGTCATAGTCGAACTTGTCAACCGATGTCGTGACAACCAGAAAAAGCTGATTCATATGCTAACAACAACTGGGTAAATCTCCTGCAATTCCTTTGGTTAGACGGTGTCTTTTCTCTATATTTATGAGATATTTCCTTGCTGCAATGTTTGATTTATTGGCTGGACAATATTTTGACGTCATCTTTTCTGCAATGTTTAGAGATGAAGAACTTCTTGCACGGGGTCTCGAATTAAACGACAGTCTGCAAAGTTTGCTTGCAAAGAATGATGCTATAGCTTCTGGCTTACCTTTGCCAGCTACAAACTTCAGTCCTCAACCAACCGAAATGCCTGCATCCAGTTCTAAGCACACTGACGTAAAAGATACCACAAGTGACTCCAGTCCAAGACCTAAAGTTAGTCCATCTGCAACAGCTGCTACCACAACAAGGATCCAGTTTGATGAAGACGAAGAAGAGGAAGATGAATTTGCACAGCTAGCACGAAGGTTGTCTATGACTGATCATCATTCTCTGTTTTCTCTCTCTTTTTTCATGCACACACACATACATATATATGATCATTCTTGTGTTCCACTTCATTACTCTGAGAACATTTTAATCAATCGCCTTATCAGTTATTTATAAAGCCCGATGAGTGAATGTGTACTTTAAATGTGCACCCCTCTGGCTTAGGCTTCTATTCTATTTGGATGAATTCGTTCTTATTGTTACTTGTTCTACTGAATGCAGGCACTCCCGACCAAGATCTTCCGGGCCTACTGAAAGTGTACCCAGTGGCAGTAGTGAAGGTTTGGCATTGGTGAGCATAGATCATCCATCTCCAACTTCATCAGTAGCCTCAACGTCTGGTCCAAGCAACGCTTTAGTTCTATCTGATCCACCTGCTCCAACTAAGACTACAGAAGAGCAGAACATAATCGATCTTCTGAGCATCACCTTGTCCACTACTTCCTTCTCCAACGACACCCCTCCCCCTCCTCCAGAATCTAGTCCACCCACTGCTCCTGCATCAAATGGTAACATGCAACAGTTGCCTGCTGCTGCTCCTGCACAAGGCAATCCCTATCCTGCACAAGCTTATCCTGGAAATCCTGGGATGGGATCCTACAACAGCTATGTTGTTCCTTGGGCGCAGCCTCAGTCCCAACCCCAACAACCTCAGTTCAGGCCACAGTTACAGCCTCAGCCTCAGTATCAGCCGCAGTATCAGCCTCAGTACACTTCTGCCTATCCTGCTCCACCATGGGCTTCTTCTACTGCTTATCCCAACAACCAAAATCAGTTTTCTGCCAATAATTCGTTTTCAACTGCCCGTCCCAACACAATGGGCTCGTATGTGCCGGTGCAAGGAGCTACACCTCCTCAACAGTATAATTCCATCCCAGCAAGAGGTGCTACTTGGTCAGAAAACCAAGGAGGTTTTCCAACGGTTGCGGGGCCTAGGAGTCCTGGACCCGCAGCAGGACAAAAGCCTTTCATTCCATCGTACCGTTTATTTGAAGATCTGAATGTTTTTGGCAATGCTGATGGAAAGCTTAAAGTGGCTAACAGTACTACATCATCTGGCTTCTCCGGAACTCCAGGCCAAGGTATGGTGGGTGGGAGGAAGTGATGTACTGGTGGTCAGAGACTATTGCATGTGAATAGTTGCGCGTCAGTCGGTGTTTTCATCTTCTCTCATCCTCATGTTGGATGCACTTGTAGTTATTTAGGTTTGCCAGGTCCTAACCTTGCAGTTGTCAGCATTAGCAGATTCATTGTTCTGATTGCATCTGAAAACATTTTCATTACTGGTATTGTGAGGTGGAACCCGAGGGCTAGTTTCCACACTGTATGCGACAGTGACCGCCCCCTCGGCACGTTCCTATTACTTGTCCCCTTTGCATTCTGTTCAGTTTCTTCTGTGTTCGATCAACCGTTTACAAGCAGCACCACAGCAAGTGTGTAGTTCCTTTGCTTTAGTGTTTGTAGTTTGTAGCCATGTAAAATCCACATTAAACTTATAAGGCACCAGGGCCAGGTATATTCTATTGGAGACTGAGGACTTATTCTCTCGGTGTTTCTTTTGGTTTTCACGATTCAGAACACAGATTCTTAGAAATTACACATCTCAGATACAATCAGAAATTGAATATTTAAGCTATCCTCGTATCACTGTCCCTGGGGGATGTGCATCCAAGAAAAGAAAAGGGGGGATACACCAGTTGCTAAGATTATGAACACCAAGGGCTTAGAAATTCATAAACTCTATGAACACAGGGATGACAAAGGCGCGTTAAATGGTTGCTGCACATTATTAGAGATGATACACATGCAACTGGTCGTCATCTATATGCAACACTAGATCATTAGAGGTTTGATGCATTTACAGATTTGAAGGACGGAAGAAAAGAAAAAAATAACATGCCAAAATGAGGGAGCTAAATTAAAAGGATATTTACACACTTACCTATGTAACAGATTATTTTCCAAGGCCCCCCAGTAAATAAGCAGGAATTACTTCCCACAATTTTAACCCTATGCACTGGCGGCAAATGAATATTTTAGCGTAAACTTGGTAGAGCCCCGACCCATACTTCCAGAGCTTCCAAACCCCTCATAGTAGAGTAGGTTAGGGCAGTGAAAAGTATCACACACCAATGCACCAAGTCATCTTCGATAGCAGATTGGAAGCCGATGTTCCATCTGCTTGCTTATCAAACCAATCAGACAAGAATATGCATATTCATCTTCCTTGAGAATTGTCATCGGCATAGATGGATGCACAAGCGTCTGCAGCACCAGCAGCAAGCAGTATGTCATAGGGATGGAAGTCTAGGCAACTGACAGGACCAATTTTTTGGGCCATAAAGGATGGGTAGTATTTTATGGTGCCTAATTCCTCACCCTCCAGACTGAAGACATTTATGAGCTGTTTGGCTGAGCCTCTGGCAATGAGCGGAGCGTGTCTATGAATAGCTAAAGCAGTAAGCGAACCCCTGTGAGCTTCAATTGTGAGGTAAGGATGTCGACTATTTCTGATATCAAGGAACTGAATGTCACCAGCCTGACATGCACTTACAATCTGTATGAAGGCAGGAATGTTGAGTAAGGTTCAAATAAGAACAGATATAATAGTATCAACAAGCTGCAGAGTATTTGAACGATGTGAATTAAGTTCATCATGACCAGTGACACACAACTGTCTGATTTGTCTCATCTTACCTTAGAAGGGTCAAACCCCGGTTGAAAGCCAATCCCCACGACTCTTTTCACCTTCTGTGTGTTGTTCCCAACAACTCTTTCTATCTTTTGTATATTTCCAACCATTCTGTCTACCTTTAGATTATGCGGCCACATGTCACAGACGAGCCTAAATAATACAGAGGCAATCAATCAGCTGAATGCACTTGCTTAGAAAAACAAAGACATAACCAGAACAGAAAAGTTCACTACAGATCTAAGAAAACAGCAACACGGATTCATGTATAAAGAACCCGGGAACCTAACAGCACCGAGGATAAATCATGAAAAGTAAAAGTGGTGATAGTAAACAAGGATATCATTAAAAGTTAAATACGAACTAACAGTAACAGTTAGAAAGGCAGTCCATTACGAATGTGTCACCATGCAACTGGGAAATTTCAAGCACTCCGTGTGATCTCGATTAAAAGAAATTCAAGTGCTTACATTTCAGGTGATCGCACATCATAGAGCCTAACAGAACCATCCACAAAACCAGCTGCTACGTGATTTCCATTCACTTGAGATGCAGACTACACGGGTCATGCAACTTAAATCATTATCACATTCATTAAAACACAACACATTTACAGATCCGAACAAATCATTACTAAAAAGGTTCCAACTTTATTTGACAGAGCCAACATAACCTGATTGATGTTGCAAAACTCACCAATGCTGAAATGCTACATTCTGATTGAGAATGAATAGAATTGACTAGCTGCTCCTTATCGAGATCCCAAAGATTAATTGATGATAACTCACCAGAGGCATACTAGCAATGGAAAAGAAATTGTCCATCAAATTAATATGACAAAATTTCTATTAGTCAAAAACTATAAATAAAAATATATCTTCATAAAACAAGCAACTAAAGCATACCAGATACCCGTACTGCTGCTGCCAATCCACAACAGCGTTCAAACTTCGCACACCAGGTTTATGTCCTTGAATTGAACAGAACGCAGTGACAAGCTTCTGTCTACCTTTCAAAGTATAATCTTTCCAAATTCGAATGTTTCCATCACCTAAGCATACGAGCACAGAAAGGTGCATAGTATTTAGAGACTTTGACTCATACCCCTTACTATCAAGACGTCTATATCACTTGGTTAGAATTTTACTTGAAGCAGCAAGAAGCAAGCTGTCATTGAGTTCATTCACAAGGCAGAGCTTGGAGATTCCTCTGTCTGGATGATCATGGTTATCAAAGCTGTTCAGAAGGACCACCTCCTTAGCCTCTTGGTAATTCCATACCCTACAAGGCAATAATCAAGTCATTGGACTGATAATGAAATTGTGGGTAATCAACTATATCTCTAAAATTATATAATACACAAAAATAACAAAATACATATGCATGCACTCAGTGGCAACTCAGTTGTGTTGTGTTAGAAACAGGATAAGGGAACAACCGACTAACATCAGACACTATATAATCGACATGCAATAGTATTTATTTCAGACAAATATGCATATGCATGCTCCCCAACAAAAGTTGCTCTGTGAAAATCTGAATAAATAAGACCTGCTAACCTGATTCGTTCATTCTCATCAGCGGCAATTACAATAGGAGAGAATGGTTCCAGCAAGATGGTTTTTGTACCACTTCCAAATTTTGTATCCCAGCTTGCAATTTGATTATTAAGCTTGCTAACAGCTGACAAAAAACATGGATTATATATTAATTCCATAGAAGACACATGCCCACCAAACTGGAATAATAGATGGCAGAGATAGTGGGATTTTAGAGAAAGACTAACATGAATGTCGGCATTTAGCTATGTGCTCCATGGCAAAGTTTTCTCTCTCCTCTCTTCTGGTCACTATTTCTTTACTGTCATCTGCCACTATAAGAAGTGGCTTGGAGAAGTGACCACAACTCCAATTGTAGATTGTTGACTGAGGTATTAAGCTTCGTTCCGAAGTGCCTGGAGCTCCCCCAGAACCTAAAAGGGGATCAGCTAATCCTGAATCTGGACTCATTAAATGAGGCCTAAATTCTAAGGAGCAAACTCTTCGCATTCCAGTTAAGTAATTTGGCCTCGGAGGGCTGACAGGAGGAGTTCGGAAAGTTAAAGACAAATGACCTGTCAACATAATAATATAACTCGGACAAGTGCATTTACAAATCAATTTCAGACCAGATAAAACATTCTGTAAACTGTCGATCAATGGAGATGAATATCAGAGATAGAAAAGAATTGGATTGTAGAAATTTTATCATTCTAACTTTGGGAAGCAAATGGGTCGACTGTCGGAAGAATCACTCCCATATAGACCAGAATATCCTTACCTCCATTCATATCAAACCATGAAGATGATCGAGCCAATCCAGCAAGACTTGGACTTGGTGATGCTGTAATGGGTTCACCAGGTCGAAGACTCATACCAGCAGACTTTACAGGTTTCGCAACCACTTGTTCAATTCCAATGATAGCTAATACACGCCGACCAATGTTTGCAATGCGTGGAGATGGATCTTTGGCTAAGGTACACATAGCCAACACACACTGAGAATACATTGCATTGTCCAGGGGTTTCGATGTCAAATGGTTACCATTACCAATGCTCCCACCATCATCTAGTATTCCCGAATCAGAATGATGAGATGAAACATCAGACAGCGGAGACCCATGCATAATTCCAGAACTTGCTAACGGACTGCTGGTAGAAACTCTTTTATCCCGAGGCAATGAGTTGCCATTCCCCAGTCTCAATATTGAACCAATTTGAGATGAAGCACTACCAGTACCTTTAATACTAACCAAAGCAGGCAAGGAAGTCACAAGAGAATTAGACTGTGGTTTCCAATATGCAGCAGCAATCGACTTTAGGTGTTTACTGTGTCCAAAGGCAAAGCGCCCAAGGGCTGGCAAGACGAAGAAGAAACCATACTCAAATTCATTTCCCACTAGATACCTCTTTATCATAAATTAGTGTGGCGAGGGAAGTTAAACAACACTAGCTTTTTAACCAGTAATCAAAAGCATATAACTACCTTACTACCCATGAGTAATAAATGTTCCGACCCCAGGAATAAAAATATGAAATGACCAATACATACCGACAGCAACTTCTGCTCTCACGAGAGGGCTTCCATCTGAAACAACAGTTAATAGGCTTCTAACTATCTCAATTTCAGTCCTGATCTTTTCATCATCATCATACTCTTTATCTCCCCCATTGCCATCTCTACATGATCCTGAACCCACATCAAGCAGAGTGCCCAACGCAAAAACAGCAGAAGCTCTCACCTGAATGAAACAGAATATAGACGTAAGACCATAATTTGTCATCTGTTAATGGACAAAAACACGCTATATAGTAAAGCTTTATACCTCTGGTTGAGGCTCAGCGAGAAGAGGGGCAAATATTGCAGGCGCATCTGCCTGCAGACCAAATATTTGGGCCACTGGAAAATCCTCCCATAGTTTCCCCAGACAGAGGCAAAGCCACTGAAGAAATAGAGGTTCAGTTTGTGTATCATTTGGTGTTGGACCCTGAAGGTGCTTCAAACAAACATGGATAAGTCCTGCTTCAATACAAGCTTCCTGGCCACGTTTATGCTCATCTACTATTACTGCCAAAACAAAAGCAGCCATTGCACGCCGCTCTGGATATGCTTCCATGCTATCAAGAAATCGGATGAAATATGCATGACCCCCATCCTTCACTAGATCAACCTGGCATGACTATGAACACGCAAAACAGAGTACTATTACTACTATGGTGATAGGGTATGTAGCACATGAAGATATTATATATAAATTAAACTGGAATAGGAACAAGCATGGTCAAGAAGGTGCTGAAAAAAATTATGGACATGTCTTGCACATCAAGGACATTTTAAGTTCTAAACTAAACAAGGACATCATGGCAGACAGCAAGTAGCAAGTTCTGATGCCAATACATCGGTATAAATATCTGATAAGGAATGTTTGGTGGATTTAATATACCTTATCGAGTGCAAGAATTTTTGTCCAGATAAATACAAGAATCTGCCGTAGCTCAGGTGTCATGGTTTGCAACAGCTTCAGCACATATGGAAATATTCCAACGGACAATGCCTATAAAACACAAAACATGATTCCAAGTAAAACTCATGTTACTGAAAAGTCTAAATCTTTAGAGATGGAACAGGATGAGCATACCAGATCTACAGCCCAAGGTCCCATATCAAGAAATCTTCCGAGAAGAAACAGAGCTCGAAATCCATGGCATTGACTCAGTAAGACCTAAAACATAGATGGTGTCCAGACTGGTTAAAAAGATAACAGGTAGTGAATGAGGATAGGAATGATGGGAATAGAAAACACTGCAAGATTAGTTCAACTGAACAGACATATCCGATCAAAGTTATGCAACAGATCATTACGGTGTTATTGTATTACACTACGCCATCTGCGTGATAGCAGGGTAATGTTTAAGAAATATTACAAAATGTAAATCCTACAAGCTTTTAATCAACCAAACTAGTAAGTGACAACTGACAAGTGAAGCATCAGACCTGACGAACAATAGGTAACTGCTCTGGTGGTTTCTTGTGTTCGGACCCATGGTCAAGCCACACCTCAAAAGCAGTCAACTGCTCAGTGAAAAATGGACTTGGCTGGTAGAAGAAACAAAAATTGTTATCAAGTCAATAGGCCACGCACCAATGAACAAGAAACCCACATGAATAGACGCATGTCACTCAAATAGTAAACATGGAACTCATGAAATGGATCATTCTGCATATAGCTGTGTTTGTAACTTTGTATGATTCAAAATGCATCACATACAAGATGCACTAAAAAGATGAAACTGGCTTATCAAATAAAGAAGCACACCTGAAACTCAGCATTAGGATCCTCAACCAACAATGGAAGCTGAGAAAGGCATATCTCAGCAGCCATGTCCCAAGCATCCCTGTAAGGTGCATAGGGAAAAGTGATTACTAGATCAACAGCTCATCCAGCAAAAACTGAGAATTGTATATCGTAATAATTTAGTACCACATATGGTGCTGATGGGTTGCAGGCAAGTTTGGATGAGAGGTCGGAGAGCAATTTGCAGATCTCATAATCCGTTCTGCAAGTAAAAAGTTTCGAAAGAGACTAGCAACCAACAGATCTTGTCTAAATAGTCTCTGGAAAAGATCTGCAAAACAGATAAATAAAGAAGCCAAAATGAAACAGGAAATTCAAAGATATACAGCTACGATATACCATAAACATCTACGCAAATAGCCAATCAGTAAACTGAATAACTACCATGCGGAAGTACATTCCACGCTACTGTGTCAGTGACGGCAGTAAAAATCCAGTTCAGTTCACCCAAAAGGGTTTTCCGATCATTTTGACGGCTTGGGATTTTATCTATTAGTGAATAATCAAGAGATTCATGAAGTAACGATCGTGTGCATAACCTGAGAGCAAAGATAACATAAACGTATTAGAAAGAAGGATTTGATAGCAAAGAAATATAATTTCCAATCAAAAACCAGCAAATGTAGTAGGAAGAAAGATCCAGCAACGGTTCAAACTATTAAGAGAAAAAAAAAATTAAACTGACACACATGTCCCCACTTATATCTAACTCGATTACATTTAGCCAACCAATCAAGCTGAATTTTAAAAAAAATAATAATAATAAGAAACCAAAGTTCCAGCACATATCGCAGCTCAAAAATGAATTGAGCAAAAAAAAGTGAAACAAGAAAGAACTAAACCTTAAAATAATGTCTCTGATTATAAGGGGCAGTCTCAAAAATTTCAGAATCGCAGATTATAGTAATGTGACTTATCTATAACAATTAGTGCAGCATATGCCACATCAAAACAAAATGTAGAAACATATAGCATGCCAGAGTACAGCTAAGTGATGAACACATTACACAAACATGATAAAAGTATGAAATGATACACTTAATAGTCATAATGTTAA
Organism: Geum urbanum; assembly: GCA_946800695.1. Classification (NCBI taxonomy): domain Eukaryota; kingdom Viridiplantae; phylum Streptophyta; class Magnoliopsida; order Rosales; family Rosaceae; genus Geum; species Geum urbanum. The sequence goes on from OX326997.1 coordinate 81,391,604, forward strand.
TAGTGTGACTTTTTGTAGCAAGATAAGTTTAACAATCATGATCGGAAAGCTAACAACGAAGACAAGTCTCACCATCTCAAAGCCATCTTGATGGGAGTTGTGAGGCAGGAAGTAAAGACATCAGCAGGAAACTCAGCACTTTGTGGAAGAGTTTCGTGTGCTTCACAAGCAGCAAGTAGGATACAATCTCGAGAAGATCCAGAGCTAGAACTACCCAAATCATGAAGCTGAACAAAAAAAAAATTATCTGAAATTACATTCGGAAGACTAGAACTCTAACATATTATATCAGTTCTGCTAAACATAATTATCAATTGAGCAAATCATTTAGATACCTTGATGAACGAATTAACAATCATGCCAGCAGCAGAACAGTCTAAGACATATATTGATGGTGTCCTCAACCAGGAATCAAGGTCGCTAATTGGCAAGGGGATATACTGTGTATAACTCTGCACAATAAAAAAAACAAATGGGAAAATTAAAAAAAGAACAAGATGTGAGGACTGATGGGGATTTTATGTTGAATTGAACTGAGAGACAGCAGACTTCAATTTCGTAAAAACCTTGTTAAATAGCCAGATTTCACCATTAGCAGTTGGTTTAGGTACACCATGACCATTATAATGAAAAAGAACTCTTTCAGCCTTGGCATATTTGCGGCATGTACCACAAAGCTTCTTGACTTCATCTACTGTAGGATCAAGCTGAACCCCCTTGTATTTAGCCTGTCAAACATCGTGAGCGTAAATTAGTACTGTGAACTTGAGACAAGAAAAAGACCAGAATGCACCAGCAGACACATTTTCACCTTTGGTTGCCATCTTTCATACTGTAAACTTAAGTTCTTCCCAATTGTCTCCAGAGCTTTTTGTGGAGCCATAGAAAATGGATCTGAATTAAAAGGGAACAAAATAATCAGCAGACTTCTACAGGTCTAGAGCGAAAATTGGATAAGGAAGCAAATAAAAGGTAAAGCAGTGATATATGAATGGAACACATTAATTTTCTCAAATGCAAATAATTTCTTAACTCACTTATTCTTGTTAAAGAATAATTAAAAACTCCCATCAAGAAACATCAGTGAAATATATAACCAGTCCCTAAAATCAATTGTGGTACATGATACTTTGAGCAATGAAAATAACAGAACCCAAAGACCTACAACACTAGATTGCCGGGCCAAGTATTAAAGACTCAATATATCAACTGAAAGAAGTAATTAGTTAACGAGTATTACATCACAAATGACTAAAGAAATGGTAAAATCAGCAATGTGAAAGCACCTATCCAGCACTCCATTCGGGCACAGGGAGATATCTTAATTACATCGGGGGGATCAACGCTAATGTTTAAACATAATACTAGAGCTACGCATCCCGTCTTTATCTGCACAGATGTTGAAAGTTAGACAAAAGCAGCAGTCATATACACAAATAATACAATAATTTGGGCATCTTCAATCTGAACAAGAAACTTGAATATGAATATGTACAATTCCATGTAAATAAAAATAAAAATCATATTTCATATTTCATATTTCATAACTGGGCTTGGCCAAAACAAAGTTACATGACCACATATTAGACCAAGCCGAGTGAGTAAGTAATCACTTCACAAAGATACTTTCTCTTTATGTTTCAAATTCAAGTCAGACTAGAAGACCTTGAGCTGGGTGAATCTTAGCTGTAGCCTACTTATAGAGTTATAGAGCTGGTGAGTTAGGGCAATATCAATTTGAACCCAATTATGGACACTCTAAAACATAGACATGTAGTGTCAAAATCAGATTTCAACATGTTAAACGTTGTGAATCTCGTCACTATTCAACCAACATTTGCCTCCTCGGCAAGGTTGCGAACCTAAACAATAGCTCCAGTATTAAATAATCACCTACACTTGGTTGTCAGTGTTTTTCCCTGCATTTATAAACAAATTCCAAGTATGTCTACTGAAATCAGACATTGACAAGCTTCTGTAGCCTATAAAACTCCCTTCGATATATGAACCCCGTTGATTAAATCCAGACAGAAATTCAGCAAACAAATGTCAAATCTTCCTAGCCACAACACCAATTTACTATATAAATTGATGTAAAAAAATCACTGTAAAATCAACCTAATTGGCTTCATAAAAATTCAGTAAACCACTCGACTTCAAAGAACTGACCCAGCTATCCAAACCAAAAGAGCTCACCGGAATAGGAAAATTGTCAACATCACAAATTGAGTGAAGCTTACTCTGCCTTTGGGCAGCCATTTCGAAACCAATCCACTATTGGACGGCCCAGTCGGCTCGCGAGCCTCGAAAGCGTCGTGGCGGAGTTCACACAGCACAATGGTCGGCGGCAAGTAAGCCAGGCCGGTGGTGGTAGTTTCGGTGGTGGTGGCATTCTCATAACTACTACTAGCAGTCTTCGATTCTCTTCTCGAGTCGCCGTCGCCTTCGCCTCCGCCTCCGCCGTCGTGGCTGGAGACGCAGTCGTCGAAGTGATTGGGAACGACAACAACCGAGGAGGAGGATTGCGAAAACCTGGATGACATTACATCCCCCAATGCCATTCAAATCGAGGAAGAAAGACAAAAAACTGAATCGGATTATCAGCTCAGCCCTAGTTGAAAAACCAGAGCCGGAATTGGGATCAGAGAAAAGAAAAGGAGTGTTTGTCTGTCGTTGTGGTGAGCCATACTAATCAACGAAGCCGCTAAACCAGCGGCGCATGGAGATTCGTCTGAGAAAAGACAGAGAATCCAGCTCGGAAAAGATTCGGGAGAAGCCGGAATATAGGGTCTGAAAACCCTAGAAGAAATCCTACGGTGTTGTTGTTGTGAGGAAGACGAAGAAGACCAAGGAGGCGCATAAAACTGTGGCGGCAGAGACAAGAGCCAAGAGCCAAGAGCGAAGCAAAATAAAAAATAAAAATACAATTTTTGATGGAAATAATAAGACTTCTGTTTGGATTATATTTTTTGTTTTTGTTATAAAATGTTTCGGGGAGAGTTTGGTTACGTTGCACCACCACGATTAAGGTATACCTATAATCTCAACTAAAGATTTATGGGTGACATTAACCCACATAAATAAATTTTCGCCCCTTCAACCTAGGACTGCTGAACACAGGGATCGAACACGAGAGCGTACCAGCACTTGTCCGTCTTTACCAACCGAGCTAGTCTATTTGTTTCTTTGAATAACGCAATTGGAGGAGAGAGAGCGTGTCAAAAGTGTATTGGTTTTTTGTGTTATGTTGTTGTCAAGATTTTGTTTCCTAATTTTCTCTCTCCGCCGAATCAATCTCTGTAAATTTTCTTGGGGTCCGGGATAGTGTCATTTCTCACAGAGAGAGTACGTTTTGTTGTTATCTCATCTAAAACGTCTTTGTTTCACTCGATCAACCCATCTCCCTCTCTCTTTCTCTCTCACTCTGACCAAGAAAAAGCTTTGTGAATGGATGGTAGTTTTTTTTTTTTACCCTTCCAAGCTATAGCACAGCTGGGCGCATTAAAGATGTACACAAATTCACGTCGGCAAGTCTGTGCAGTTGTACTGCTACGGCAGTTCCTTTGTTTCCCTGTTTTTGTTAAAGAGGTATTTTGATGCTAACAAGTCCGTTGTGTTCTCCAGTGTTGGAGAGAGAGAGAGAGAGAGTTCTATCATCTTTTTTGTATGGAGCTAAAGCCACCTTTCTATGTTCCATGATTTAGGACTCTACCGCTCTTTTTGATTTTATTTGTAGTAGGTCTACTTGTCTAGTCCACTCATGCTTTTCGTATTTAATGATTTAACAATGTGTACTAGCTGCTAAATTGTACTTCTTTTCTCGTATTTGTAATTTTTTTTCTTTTATAAATATCGTGTAGATCCAAGTACTACAGGTGGATAAAATTATTGACATGTTTACCATATGAAGTATTGAAGTATGTAAATAAATTTCATAATATGAATTGAAAATTAGAATTATTATTATTATTATTATTATTATTATATAAAGCGAGAAGAAGTTACCAAAACAAAAGTTTCACCGTGAAAAAAATATTTATTTAATGCAACAATGGTGTAAAATCATTGAAAAGGTAAAAAAAATAAAGTACAACAACTACCTTGTTTTTTTTCCTCCCGACTTTCACGCTCACTGGGTTATTTCTTTTTAAGGGAGCTTGATGCGGCTATCTTGGAGCAATATTAAATAAATGGTAGAACATAAGGGGGAGATATGAAATATAAATCCCGTACAATAATATAAAGGATTCCTAAGAGCAACTTTAACAGTAAACTATAAGTTATAGCTATTTTAAGCTAAAAAGCTAATTGTATCTCATCCAGATTTGACTTTAGTTTTAGTAGTAAAAATTATAGTTAAATATAATCATTGAAAAAATATAACTTTTGGATCATTTTCTCTCTCCTCCCAAGCTAAATATAGCTACTTAAAATAATTTTAGCTACATTTAGTTTTAGCTTTAACTACTTTGTCGGAAGACATAAAAGCTATAATTTTTTTAAATTATAACTTTTAGCTATTTTGTTTGAGATGCTTTAATATAATACACCTCAAGAGACCCCTATCTTTTAAATAATAGGAAGCATGTGTAATGAGAAGTAAATCCAAAAGATTTGGAGATTCATTTACTTATTATGAGGTTCAATTTCTCATAAAACTAATTCTGGTGAATTGAATTAAAAATATATATATATATTTATGTAAACTAATATGTGCTGAGAAATTGCATAATAATTAATGCTGCACAAAAACTTAAAGGGCTAAAGCGAAAATTTGAAGTTGTGTTGGTATATAAATGTAAGATGTATATATCTTTGAAAAGATGGAATGTTTCTTGTTTAAATGTAACGAGACGATGACATATTTGATTATCTTTATCTGATAGATTTCCAAATTTTGATCGTTGACTTACATTTTAAAGATTAGTACCGGACGAACATTATCATAAAAACTACACACAACATGCATAATATTATCCTTTCAATTCCTTTACCAGCTTAGTCTCGTTTCTTTTTGTGTACGGATTACTTTCACCATTTGACAACATGTAACAAAAGGATTTATGTTAAATACCAAAATTGGTTTTATGACCAAATCACAACTTTAACTCTCGGATTCAAAACCTCTTTAGAGTTTTGATGATGTAGGATAGTCCAATTAGTCCGTAACAAATATATATACTGCATTAATGCCTTTTCTTATAAATTACACTTCATTCATAAAAAGTCAGGTCAAATCATAGCAGTTGTTGAGTGACTGTTTTTGGTGCGTTGGTACATGAATTAGTTTTTGTTTGGAAAGTAATGTGTTCTGGTAGCAACATACGAGAAACAAAATAAAAAAGAAATGACATAGTTTTAAGCTGGGGGAGTAAATGACTGATGTCAATTAGGCCTAAAAGGGGATTAACACAAAAGCAGTTTTTGATGCCGTACGTGACGCAGGAACGCTGACCTCAGCATGTCACTATCAGTTCCATAACAATCCATACAGCTAATATTATTATCAAACGGTCCAGGTTGAACTAATTAAATCCACCTCCCCCCATTAAACTAATTGTCCCTTGTTTAAGCATGCTTAAGCATTAAGCAGGCCGTCTACGTGTTATCCATTGTCTTGTCCAATGTCCAAATCCTCTCCATTTCGAAACGAACATGTCCACAATACCAGAAGTTGATTTTAAGTCATAGTGACATCATTTGGATAGAGTCATCAAAGATGAGGTTGCTGTGTGTGGTTTTGTAAGTTATAACTTATAACAATGATAAGAGAATGACAGAAAAAATTGGCGGGATTGTGGAATGGAAAGTGAGTAACTACTCGTTTTTTGTGCGACAAAATAAAACAGTTGATGACTTCCATTATTGAGTTGATCGTCTTGGTATGATCGAGTTGGGAACACAATATTTCAACGAATAGAAGTATTGTGTTGTTTTAGTCGCGTTATTTTTTCGACATTGTGTTGTCTTAATTCAGTTAATTATAAAGCAAATAGAGTAGTCAATATTGTACTTTTTGTTAAAATTGTACAATTTAGGATACAATACATTAGTCGAGTCGCCTGATATTATTTCAGATATTTTTCTTTTTATGGGGTTAGGCTCTATGTCCCCCCCCCTTGTATTATACTATTTAATTAATTGAACCCTAAGGGTAGTCGGAAGCCCTTATTTAAAAGAAAAAAAAGGGTATTATTTACCAAAGTACTTTCAAGGTGTACGTAATTAATAAAAATGTGATTCAAACCCTAGTTGGGTTTTTTTTCTCTCTCTACCTTTTCTTTCCTAGCGGCGGCGTTTATCTCGTTCTCTGTCTTCGTTCGATGTGGCTTGCCATCGGTCAAGGAATCTATGGCCTGACAGTTTTATCGTAGGTTTGGGGCGGTGGTTAAGTGGTGTGCTACATATCAGGCGGTGACTGGGCTTTTTTTCTTTGGTTTTTTTAGGTCGAGGAGTTGAATGGGCGGTCATTTTGGTTTTGTGGTGGTGTGTTGTTTTGAGTGGCGGCTATGGCAACGACTCAGGCTGGACGACTATGGTAGTGGTGCGTTATTTGGTCGGGGTTATGTTGTTGTAGTTAGTGCTAAGGAGGTGTAGGGTTGACATATCGTGAAGGAGGCTACATATTTGTGTGTTGGGAGGAAGTTTTTCCTTGGGCCGAAGTTTTGGGTCAAATTTTTTGGATTGTTTGTAAGGGCTATTTAGGTATTTAGTTTTTAAATACAATAATGTCCTTTGTTTTTAGGATCATAGTTTAAGTAAGCTTATTTGCTTCTTGTTTAGAAGTTAAAAAAATAAACAAAATAAAGGGTAAAGTAGTAAATTGATTAGGGTAGTGGGACTCACTTGTTGATGTTACCACTTACCTGTAAGTTTAAATAGAAAACTAACAAAGTGGTAAAAATGATGTCAATTCAGCTTCGAAATAAAGGGGACTAACATGATGTTTAAGCCAAAGTTTGGGGGGGGGTGGTAAACAGAAGTTTGTTGTCCAAATATAGAGAAGAGAGAAAAAGAATAATAAATAAATATTTGACATATTCATCTTCTTATGTCAAATTTAACTAGAATTTTCATATATGTCATCCATGTAGGCTCCAAGTATGATTTTGACATATGGGTTAAAAAGAAAAAAATCAAGCAAATGCCAAAACCAAACTTCCACCTAGAGTTTGACATATCCATTAGACTTGCTAAGAGCATCTCCATCCATTACACTTGCGTGGTAATTGTTAATTTTGACACATTAATGCCCCCAACCCATATGTCAAATTAAAGTATTACTTTATTCAAGAACAACTTTTTGGGTCTCTCTCTATTTTGTGTTCGACTTAATTCTTTGTATTAAGCACTTTCTCATCTCTACTCATTGATCATCAAATACTAAATCTAAAACCTTATTCCTTTGATTTACCTCCCTATGCTTCTTTCTCTCCGATTGCTTCCTACACCTTTTTCCAACACTGAATCTCAAATCAAATTCTTTTTGCTTCAATCTCTGATCTCCGTTGAACTTACCTAAGAATTGAATAAAGACAAAGAGTTTCCAACACCCCAACGTTGTTCTAATATGCTTTTGTCTATAATCTTCACTTGAATTGTGAAATCTGACTCATAGCCTCACTTTATTCTTCAATCTCGTCTCGATTTGGCCATCGTTGTTGGTTTATTTAGGCCCAAAAAAAAGAACGGTTGAAATCGTAATCGAAACGTCGGGAGGAAGAAGAGAGAGGGAAGAGAAAGACAAGATTGCAGAAGAAGAGAAACAATATAAAACGATTTGACAGACTGGTTCTCGTCTGTCAAATTTGGCAGACTGGTTCTCGTCTGTCAAATTTGGCAGACGAGCTTTAATATGTCATCCACGGTGGATCCGCGGAGAAGATAGCAGATTGGTTGGAGGTCATCTCTTATGCCAAAACTTCCTGTTTAGAGTCCCAGCTGGCTTTGGACATAGCCGTTGGAGATGCTCCAAGGGATACGCCAATTCCATTTAGGATTCTTCTCATGATCTTCTTAAGATGTAAGTAAGCTTAACTATTGTTAAGCTTAGCGCACATGAAGAGTAGTGATAGTTGCTGATTTTTGCAAGTATTGTTTGTACTTTTCAAGCCTGTAGTTCTTAATGAGATCATATCTCACCAGTTTCCGTGTTCAACATAAAAAAAAAAGATGTACATAATCAATATTCATTTTTTCTTCTTAAATATATTGAAGTTATTGTCACAGGAAGTATCACTAAAAATGATCTATCGTGAAGATGTGAACTAAGATTATTTTTTTAAGAGAAAAACAAATGACTATTGTATTTGAATTTGGGTGGACTTTTTCAAGTGATGGATTTCTAAAATATTTGTAGATTGTATAGGATTTTCAAAAACCTCACAAGTCTACCAATTTTGTGAGCTAGTTTTTCAAAAATATTTGACAGATTTTAAAAAAGTTTTCCATGAATTTTGCTTAACTTTGGTAGACTTTATTTTTATATCATCAGGCCATAAACATTTGCCTAAACATGTGAAAATCCAAAGTCCAAACGAATAAACGATTAAAAAAAAGTTTATATTATTCTATAAGGTTCCTTATTCTAAATTTGCGAAGGTCGTATATGTGAGGAGAAATTAGAAGATAATAATGATGGTGACGATATATGTTTGATATGTCTTTGTATTGCTATGGCTAAAAATATGACAATTTTATTTTATACAAAAAAAAGACAACAATATAAAAAAACAATGATGATCGGTGAATATGATTTTTACAAAGTTGATCAATTGGTTTCCCAATAACAAAATAAGAGCTCACAAGTATAGAGCTTAATTACGATACATGATATAAAGTATAGTTTTTTTGGAACATTTCATAATGTTTATGGTGAAGAAGCAAAATAATTTGATGAAGATCCAAGTTGCAAAAAAAAAATTGAAAATGAAAAGTAAAGAGAAAATGTAAGTATTCTGAAAATTTATGGTTTGAAGGTTGGATTTGTATTAGGAATTTGTAGTTATAATTGAAGTTTAAACTCCACAAGAATCTAATATTTAAGAATTTCATAGAATTCGTAAAGTATTTGAATATCCTAATATTTTTGCGAACTTAAAATTTCTATCTAGAAATTCAAATTAAATACCTAATGACTTTTTATGAATATTTTTAAAAGTCTTAATAAATTTTGATTGAATACTGAATTGAATATCTGATGAGCTTCGATACACCCGTAATTCATTATGAACTTGTTATGCTACTGTATTGTGCACCAAATTTGTATGTCCCGGTCATCCTAAAACGTCGAGTCTTGTAGGGGATGGAGTCCCAAGGACGGAAGGACTCATGGATCTTGTGACCAGTGACTTTGCAGCAGCGAAGTCATTTTGCTGCATATATGTATGGCCATGCCAGCACTCACTTGGCCCCCATGGGACCATCTCTAACTAAGCCACCTGCTGTAAGGCAGCGCAACAAAACGTGAAGCAAAACTTTGTGCCTGTGTGGGTCTCCAAGAATCACGTTGAAGATGAGATATGCCTCCATAATTTATAAATCAAAAGGTACCTTCCCTTTCTCTCCTTCACTTTCTTTCTGTTTTTCTTTTCTTTTCATTATGAAGAAAATACGCCACCACAATTATACAACAACCTATGGGGACCAAAACAACAAATGTTGACCTAGAAACTCCATCAAAATTGATCATCTCCAGCTAGCCACTTTTGTTCCTTCTTTCGCTGCTTTTTAGTGCATGACACCCATTTGTGAGTGTCCCTCCTTTCCATGAAAATGTGGGATTCATTCATCCTAAAACTCACACGAAAAAAAATGAAAAAATTGACACCTCATTTTTTACAAACTACACCCCCTTATTTATGTTTTATGTATATTTCTAATACATTTTTGAGAGAGAGAGGGGGGGCTATCTCAGGGTCGCGTTGGGTAGCAAGGTGGGAAGGTCATTATGGACCAAGTTTGCATCGAGACGGAGACTGTTAGACTGTAGTGGAGGCTAAATGTCAATTGCGTTGGAGATCCACGATGAGATAAAAGATCGATCATGGTATGAAAAGATTGTCTAAGAGGCTGTCAATATTAAGTGTTTAGGCAACGTCAAAGGTTTAAAGTTTGAATACCACTTTGATCAAAAGTTCTCATGCGAAGCAGGTTCAGCATAAACCAAGACAATTTTTATTTTTTTTAACATGATAATTATCAACAGTTCATATGATCTAAACGACAAAATTGTGGCTATTCACAGTAAGCTTAGTTCACCTTAGCCGTACTCGATTAAATTGTTAAAAGATTTTAAAATTGACTAAAGTGTCATGTCATTAAAACTAACAGAAGATTGATAGGAAACAAATAGAGGCATCACTCAAGTTTAAGAAGTTATGCATCATTTTTTTTTGAAGTGAAACGGTAAAATAGGAAGCTGGTAAGTTACAAGGAAGAACACTAATTACCGGCCCAATAGAAAAAACCTCCCAAAAGTAACATATACAATTACAGTTCAAACGGGTACCGAACAACATACCTAAATGGGACTAGGTTTAGAACAAAGACTAAAAAAATTAGGGGCTCACACCCTATCTAGTTATGCACTCTAAACTATAGTAAAGTCACTCGGCGCTCCTCCGCTTGTATCTTCGCGAGTACCGCTAGGTCCATGACCACCTTCTTCTGAGAGACTCCAGCTTATGTGCTCCTTTGACTCCTCTATTCGAGCCATTCACTCCTGGTGGGTGAGTCTAATCTGGAGCAGTCTTCTTAGCGAAGATGCCTCATCTGCATGAGGTCGCATGACGCGACATTGATCCAATCTGACATAAGAAGCCTTTATACCTGAGAAGGTATCAGATGGCATTCCCACCGGCTATCACTACTGGAAATTGGCAATGTTTTTGGACATTATCGGCGATTTTTCCGGGAAAAATCGCCGGTAATGTCTTTTTTTTTTTTTACATTACCGGCGACAAAAATCGCCGGTAATGTCCGTCGCCGGCAATGTCTCGATGGTAATGTAAAAAAAAAAAAAAAGACATTACCGGCGACTTCATTTATGTCGCCGGTAATGTCTTTTTTTTTTTTTTTTTTACATTACCGGCGACATAAATGTATGTCGCCAGTCGCCGGCAATGTCTTTTCCGGCAAGACATTACCGGCGACTTACATTTATGTCGCCGGTAATGTTAAAAAAAAAAAAAAAAGACATTACCGGCGATTTTTCCGGCAAAAATCGCCGGTAATGTCCAAAAACATTGCCGGCGACATAAAAGTCGCCGGCAATGGGAAGAAATGTTGTAGTGTATGAGCTACCACTATTAGATGACTGAGTAACATGCAAAGAATCAGACAAAGTCAGTTGACCCCCCCCCCCAAATAAAGGGTTGTCCTACTTGTAGGAAACTTGTCCCGAAGGCTCTCCGAAGCATGTATGGCACGTGGTCAACATGCATGGCCTCAAAATCCAAGCCCCTTCTTGAGACTGACTTTATCACCGTTGCCGCTACCACCAGTGTCCCAATATCTGGCCTAATTGCGGTCAAGCTTGCTATTTCTTCAAATCCTGGCGGCACAGTAACTCCCGAATCCCTAAGATTCGGCCAATAGACCTCCGCCGCCAAGTTGGCCGCCCTATCCTGCATCCCCTCTCTTAATGGACAAAGAGGCCACATAACTCAAAATATCCCCTTAAATCGGGGTACACAAAACCAACCATCGCCACACTAGGATGTGTAAAAGGAAAAATGCTTTCTTACCACGACCCCTTGTCAAAGATCGATAATCACCGAGATCTTCATCTTTCCGGTTTGAAGGAGATGCTCATCATAATTTTAGTAAACACTAATGGCCTTCCTGATCTGCCGTGCACAACTCTTATCCATACCCGCATTCGACACCTCCTGAAAGGACCCGACTCCGATTTAGTTGCCTAAACCGAAATCAAACCCCTTCGAAAAACTGACCTTAAAATTTTTTTTCCAGAGTTTACTTTGAAATACGTGAGCCAATATTAGAACCTGCAAAGAAACACACTTTGAATATTCCACAAAATCCAAATCGTGGACTCCGTTTCCCATCAGGATTTCTCAACATCATATATATAATAAACCAAAAAGTTTACAAGAAATCCAGAAATATTTAGGAGAAAACTCAACTGAAAACAAACATAAGTATTAAGAGCGACTCCTATATACATCATATACAACTAGTAGGTCGAACAAAGAACCTACTCGAATTGAAGTGTGACCTGAACTCTACTCATCCACCGTCGACGTGCAACACAGGAACTCAAACTGCAAACTGGGCAAAGGAGACCGAAAAGCCTAGGGGAAGACAAATAAAATCGTTAGAGTGAGTGGACGAAAATAATAATATGTCTTTCCCAATACATAAGTATATATGCTCATAAAAGCATAATGCGAGTCAATGCACATGAAAATCCCGACCAGGTACATTTTTCCTGATCTATAAATATGCACGTAAAATCCTGCAGGGTCACTCATGGACTCCTCCATATAGTACAGTCTAATCACCGGATTCCAGAACCCCTCGTGATTAATAAGTCTGAAAGACCTAGGGTCAGGATATTTGTCCCCCCCCCCCGGAGCATCTCGGGGATCAGCCGAGAAGCTAGAGCATCGATGTTACCTCTATATCCGAGACTGTACTCTGTGTAAACCAAATCATAAATACTTTCCATGCACATGCATAATCGTAAAGTACATAGTCATAAATGCATAACGTAAATGCATAATCATAAATGTATACTCATAAAATGCATAAATCAAGACTCGCAATTCAACTGTGAAAATAAAATGTCCCCTCACAGTACGAATCTAACTCTGAAGTCCGGCGAAAGATCCCTCGCCAAACACTCTATCACGATCACCTGAATAATAGGGGTACTATCAATACATATTGAAACACAACATACGGAGCTAATACGTCAAGAACCCTGAGTTCTCGAAAGATGTATCGCTCGAAATATCGACGAGGATAGCAAAATTCCCAAAATACACCCAAACAACCCTTGACCCAAAATAGAACACTCAACTCGACTCAAAAACCTCACCATTGCATTCGGCATGCGAAAACAAGCCAAATGATATAAAACTTGCCAAATATCTCATATCGTCGGAGCTCAGCCGCGCACAGCGGCTCGTGGGGCTGCCGCCGCCGCAAGTCGCCGAAAAATTCACCAATCCAAAAATCTTCGACCTATACATTAGTTTGAAGATCTTGACATTTCCAATAACTTTGTAGTTCAAAGCTAAGCCCAATTTTAACCGGAAAAGGTCCAAAATTCACCGTGAAGTTCGAAAACCTCGCTGGAATTCAATTTCTCCGATGGACCACCACCGGGCACGGCAAGGGCTGAAACCACTTAGGTTCAACTCACCTCTCCATCGGCTACAAAACCCCACAAGGTCGACCCTCATAGCCGCCACCTTTGTCGCCGACGAATTCAGCCGGAATTCTCAAAACTTCACCGCGTCGTATCTTCTTCATCCAGTAACCAAAATGAGTGATCCACCTATCAAAAGAAAAAGAGGAGCTCAAGCTCAACAACTTTCATGAAGGAACCACGGCCAAAAGATGTCGGAATAAGGCATACTAACACTGAGAAGGTCACGGCCCAAACGGGTCAGTTTTGACCCGTGGGTCAACGCGGGTTAACGGGTATTTCCAAAAATATAAAGTTTCCCAATGTATTTCAAATTTATACCATATACATATCGTACATATATCATCCCCAAATCAACGGATATAATTCAATCTGATCCAAATCAGACGGTCACGATTAAATCCACATTCACCAACCGACTTCAAAACTCGATAAAACATTGCTCACTTATCCGAAAAATTCTCCGAAAATTTTCACGATCTCAAAATTAAGTCCTCTACAATTCCCGTGAAGGAACTCAAACCAAATTCTTTCCTGATAATTTAGTCGTTAACAAACCCATGAGTACGATTATTAATTCACAATAATCACGGTTCGGACTAATATGTGCACATTCCACGGTTCGGGTCATTACACCTCTGTCACGAACAATTCACAATGACCTTAGCCTCTGGTACCACCTCTAATATCGAGAACCGCCTCAAACTCCTCAATGACCACGGTGTGGTGTCGAAAATATCATGGGTTACGCCTTTCCACCCAATGCAGAACCTCCAGATCCTTAAACTTTCCAAAAAAACCTATCGGGACTATGCCAAGTAAGGGAGATGTTCGCCATGCCACAACCTTATCATGGTCCATTTGAAGGATGGTTCAAGGTCCTCCAGCAAAGCCATTATTCCTAATATCCTTACTATGACATATTGGTATGCATTGTCGTCCACCACATTCGCATCTTGGACTAGGTCGAAGATCTCAACTTCGTCAAATTCAGGGTCAAAACCCATTGTGGCTAAACGTTATGCCACATCATCGATATCCTCTGCCATGAGACCATAGAGGAGAGGGAAGAGAGCTTAGAGAGAACGAAAAAGAGAGAGAGACTTTGATGAGGCCGAGAGGCTCAGATCGATGTTGAAGGAATGTTTTTGGGGAGGCGGATACTTGGCTAGGATTTTCAACACTCTCAATGTCTCAACTAGGGAAGTTGGACATCATTTTGATGAACTTTAAAAGTCCGAGTATCATTTGTGCCTATTAACTAGAGTTTAGACCACATTGTGATTTCTTTCTCTTTATAAATAACCATCTCTGACCTGTAGAATTTTTGATATTTTCATGAAATTATTCATATCTTCATAGGTTCTTTTCAATACCATCTTTTAAACATTGTTTTTGTTTCTTCATATGTTTGGCGGTAAGTTACTATTTAGCTTTTAGACTTAAGAATTAATTGGTCTAGGCAGAGATTTTTTGGATAGTTAAAGCATCCGCACCTGTTTAGGAATTTTTATTAGCCTAGAAATTTCTATTTGAGGAAATGCAATCACTATTCATCGAATAAGAGGTTCTATTCATATTTTTTCTATAGCGGTGCAAAAAATAGGACTTCCTATTACAATTCATTAATTATAAAAATTTAATTTTGTATTATTTGGTAATATTTATAGAAAAATTGTAGGGGATTATTTCAATTTTTTTTGCAATTTTTAATTTTTTTAAAGCAAAATATTGAACTATGCAGTTTGTATACAAAAATAAATGTTTTAATTGAATCTGGGCCATCAGATTGAAAATTGGAATCAAAATAGACGGCCCAGATTAATAGAGCTGTTGGAATAGAGGCGGCAGACAGCCTCGCCACATGGCGGACTGTCACTGGCACGTAACTCACGGGTAAATTTTTTTTATCCTTTTCCGATGTGCCAGATTAAAAAAAATAGCCTAGACAAGGAGAGCGCCCTGCTGGTACTCATTGACGGCCTACTACCTTCGAATTTCAAATAAAAACTTGTTTGCCGAGAGCACCTGGGTTATGACGCGGTCATAGAACTAATGGTGGAAAAGGCTGAAGTCCACACTCGTGTCTGGGGATAGACGACTCCTGAGCAACCAAGCGCTTGTTCCTCATCATCTCCACGACAGAGCAGTCACCAGCGACACTCCAACCTACACAAGCGATGATACCGGTCCAGGACCCCTGAGCAATGAGCCAGTCCCCGACGACGACGGTCTCTTGAGAGTCGCTGCTCTCCCCCTCGTCACCTTCCCAGCCACCAACGACCAGCAAAACACATCTCCCCTGACAAACACTACCCAAGAGAAAATTATCAACAACAACAAGTACTTGATAACTTTTCCCAAGACTAAGGTCTGTAAGGGACCGCTCAAAAACACCGGCATCTGGTGTAAGTTCACCAGACAGAGTCTCACAACACTGAGGACTGTACCCAGCTCAAAAAGATCCTTCAGGATTTATTTGACAATGACGAATTAGCAGAATACAGAACGGGCGCTTCGAGGGAGGTCGCGTTCGTGGACGCCCGACATGAAATCGTCACTATTTACGGTGGCAACGAAGAGCGTCCGCTTCTCCTCGAGAGATACTCTCCTTGGCCTCTGGCTTAGGCAATAAGGTTCCACGCCTTTCATGGGACCTAATTACCTTTTCGGAGGCGAACAGACGTGGTGCATCCCCAACAGACATCTCGTTCATCATTGACGTTTAAGTGGACAGATGCAAGGTCGGCTGCGTCTTCATTAACTCGGCCTTGGAGCGAACGTCATGTTCTATAACGCCTACAAGTACAAGCGCATAGCTAATAAGCTAAATCAAGATAATGAGTCACTCATGAGTTTCTCGGGTGACGTGGTCTACCCTATGGGCAGTGACTTCATACGTTTGTGCATGGACTCCATGGGGTCACCACAGAAAGAGTTTTTTTTTTACTAATTTTATCATCGTTGATATTTATTCCTCTTATAATATCATCTTTGGAAGGCCGGCCATCAAACAGCTATAGGCAATCATTGCTAGTCATATGCTCTACATGCAGTTCCCAACAAACCACGACACGGGTAGGGTCCACGGCTATGACTTCATCGAGCGGCATGTCGACCCCAAGACTGGTCATCTGGTTCGTGAAGAGGTAATGAAGTTAACAACTGACGATGTTATGTCGGAAAACCCTATGGCTGCCACACCAGATGACCCGAGGGACGACATCAACTCCCTGGATTTGGTCGAAACAGGGGACTCCTTCATGGAAATTGAGATCGACCCAGCGTTCCCCGACCATAAGGTACAGATTAGAGCTCGGTTGGACCCAGCTGTCCGGGATGACTTGACCGTTCTCCTCAGGGATTTCAAGGGCGTCTTTGCATGTTCTTATGAAGGCATGCTTGGTATCTCTACTGACTTGTTTTTCCCACAAAATGAGCATTACACCCAACGCCAAGTCAGTCAAGCAAAAGCGTCGCACTTACTCTCCAGAGCACTACGTGGCCATGAACGCTGAGGGAGAGCGTCTGCTTCAAATGAAGTTTATCAAGCCCGTCCATTATCCACGTTGGGTCTCCAACACCGTCATAGTGAAGAAAAGCAATGGTAGATGGAGGATATGTGTTGATTACATCAACCTAAACAAGGCTTCCCCCAAGGACACATTCTCCCTACTGCGAATCGACCTGCTAGTAAACGCCATGGCCGGCTATGAGCTTCTATTTACTCTAGACGCATATTCAAGCTACAACCAAATCTACATGCACCCGGATGATCAAGAAACCACAACGTTCACTATGGACAATGGCCTTTACTGCTACTTGGTCATGCCATTCGGTCTTAAGAACGTTGGCTCCACCTATCAGTGTTTCATGAACTACATTTTCAAGGACGTGAATGGTTCGATAGTCTAAGTCTACATTGATGACATTCTAGTCAAGAGTAAAACGGCAGCCGGTCACACATCCAATCTACGTATCATTTTCTAAATTCTAATGGAGCATGGCGTTCACTTGAACCTTGCCAAATGCACATTTGGGGTTACAACTAGCAAATTCTTGGGCTACATTGTAAGTGAGCGTGGCATTGAAGCCAACCCTGAGAAGATTAAGGCAATCATGGATATGAAGACGCCAACGGATAAAAAAAACGTCCAATGCCTCACGGGTAAGCTTGCCGCCCTCAACCGCTTCATATCCCGTTTCTTTGACAAGTGTGACCGTTCTTCAAGATATTCCGTCTCATGCATAAGTCAAACGCCCATATCTGCAACCGCTCAATTGATTAGATGCCAGAATGCGAGGAGACTTTATGACAAATCAAGCTCTACTTAGCCTCTATCCCAATGTTGTCATGTGCAGTATAGGGGGAACTGCTCTACTTATTTTGCCATCTCGCTTACAGCTGTCAGCTCTACCCTAGTGCGACGCGACACTGATAATGAACTCTCTGTCTCTTTTAAAGGAAAAGGATTCATCTCAATCGAGAAGAGATATCCTACGTTTGATAAATGGGCGTTCATCCTTATCACGGCAGCTAGGCAGCTATTCCCCTATTTCTAGGCCCACAAGCTCCCCCTAAAGCAAGTGCTCTAGTCTACAAACCATAGTCGTCGCCTCAGGAAATGGGCTATCGAACTCAACGAGTTTGACATTGAGTACAAGCCCAGGACGACCATTAAGGCACAGGCTGTGGCAGATTTTATTGCTGAATACACGGAAGGGGGGAATCCTAATCGTCTCTCAGTAGTTAAAGTCCATCCAGGATGTCACAACTTCAATTGCCTTGGCCAAATCTCAATCTCGTTGGAACCTGTACGTTGACGGTTCTACCAATAAGGAGGCGAGCAGTGTAAGCATTATCCTCACTGGACCAGAGGGCATCAAAGCAGAATATGCACTTTGCTTCAACTTCAAAGTGTCTAACAACAAAGCAGAATATGAAGCCCTCATAGCCAGCCTCTAGTTGGCACGGTTATCAGATGCGCCTGGTGCTAATATTTTTAGCGACTTGCAGCTAGTGGTAAACCAAGTAACTGGGGACTTTGAGGCTAAAGAAAGAACTATGGCGGCCTACCTTTCTATGACCCAGTATTATTTGTTCAAGTTCAAGTTTTACAACGTCACTTAGGTATCGTAGTCGCAGAACGCTAAAGCGGACGCCCTGGCCCGTTTGGCAACAACCCCTATGACCGGTACCAAGCACAACACCAGAGTGGAAGTCTTGGATAAACCCAATATCCAAAAAAACTTTTGTGAAATCTTGACCGTCACACCGGGAACACCAGATTAGATTGCTCTCATCTTAGCCTACAAAACCGCAGTTACCCTCTCTACAAATAAGGCTGAGGCTAGAATAGTCATTGCACGGTCGACCAATTTCAACATCCGTGGAGGCCACCTCTACAAGCACGGCCAAACTTGGCCCAATCTACGTTTTCTGCCCACCTCGGTCAGACGCTCCTTCCTAGAGGACTTACATAGTGGTGAGTGCGGCTACCACGTTGATCCTCGCTCGATCGCTCACTAGGCATTATGGTATGGTTTCTGGTTGCCCACCATACATCAAGATGCCACAGAGATAATCACTAAATGCAAAGCATGCCAGTTCCATGCATACCACATTCACTCGCCCGCCATACACTATCAATCATTCTCTCTCTTATCCTATTTGCACAGTGGAGCCTTGACCTTATTAGGGAGCTTCCTAAAGCCAAAGGCCAATACAAGTACGTGATAGTTATCATCAACTATTACATTAAGTTCATCGAGGCAAAACTTTTGGTCAAGATAGCAACGGTCAATGTCGTCAAGTTCCTCTGGCAAACTCTCTATCGTCGTTATAGAGCCCCTTACAACATCATAACTGACAACGGCACGCAGTTTGACAACCCAGAGTTAATTGGCTTCTACAACCGTCAAGGCAAGAATGTTCTCTTCTCCACTAGCCCACTCTCAAAGCAACAGCCAGGTTGAGGCAGCCAACAAAATCATCAAGAACGGCCTAAAAAAATGCCTCCAAGCCTTGACACGAGGCAGCCCCAACTTTGGGAAATTGCATGAACTCCTCCCCGGCATCCTTTGGCCATTTACACCACTGCAACGGCCACTAAGGGAGAGACACCTTACTCTCTCACCTTAGGTACAAAAGCTTTTCTTCCTCCGGAGGTCACCCATGAGAGCCCAAGGGTGGCCGCGTTCAAGCTGGCCATGAACGGAAAAGGCTTGCACCTTGACAATGACCTGTTGCAGGAAAAGTGAGACACTGCCTACTACCATAACATAGCAAGCAAGGAAAAGGTAGCACGCATGTACAACCAATGCGTTCATGCACGACCTCTGCAAGTGGGGGATTGGGTTATGAAGGCCGCCCAGACCAAGGTAAAAAGCCTTCGACCCTCTTGGGAATGACCATACAAGATTGTGAACGTCGCCAGCCCAGGCACGTTCTACCTCAGCTCTGTCTTGACTCACCCTTAGAACTATATCCACCTCAGGAAGTACTATCATTAGCACGGCTTGCTCATTAATGACCCCCTATTATAGTTTTTCTTTGATGTAAATCCCCGAGCATGAACGATCTTTACAATCTTTCGTACTTCCTTATACTATGAAATTAAGACGTTTTGTTCAAACGCTCTTATCTATTATTTGTTTGACCGCTAGCCAGTCTATGCCTCAAACAATAATCTGACTCAGTACAATTTCTCATAAGTTTGCAAAAAGGCTAGAGGGAAAAACACATCAATAGCACTCATTTCCCTTTTCAACGGTTATACATTCACATGACGCTAAACCCATACTTAGTCAAAACTTTTTGTCCTTGCACAAAATGGCATTCACTAAATACTAATCAAATAAGTAAATTATGTATATAATAATAAGCTACAACAACCATAAATTGTTCAACATATAAGACAACCAAAGAAGAAGCAAAGAAGATTGTACAAAGCACAAAGATATAACATTCTAGAGCAGCTCCAGAGTCTCGGCCGCCGTGTCTGCATCAAAGAGCTTCTTGTCAAAATACTTCGACCGCTTAATCGATGCAAACATCTCTGCCATAGCCTTCAGATAAATCTCTTTAGTATCAGTCTCGAACGCTGGACTCTGTTTGTAGACTTCAATTGCTCTGACCTTCTCAGCCTGAAACTCGGAGGACTGCATAAAGGTGTTGACAACCCTAGCCTGCTCAGCTTCAAACGTCGGGGACTTCTTATAGTCATCCATCGCCTTCACCATTTCAGAACCAAACACCGACGACCACCTATAAGCGTCGAAAACTTTGTCCATCTTCGCCTGAAACGCTGGGGCCCTTTGGTACTCACGGACCGTCTCACTCATAACATCATCAAACGCGGGCGAGCATTTGTAGGCCACGACCCCCTCGGCTAGCTCAGCATCGAATGATGGAGACTTTGTATAGAAGTTAACCACCATCTGTACCTCTGCCTAGAAAGCCAATGACTTCTTATACACGATCACCGTCTCCTCCCTCAGGAGCCGCTTGAGGTCTTCACTCATGGGTTGCCCTCGAACTCTATCGAGTTCCTTCTTTATCCTTTGTAGGTGCTGCTCACGAGTCTTACGCTCATACTTCAACATCTTTACCTCATTCTTCAACATCCCCTCGGACTTCTGAGCTAAGTCCCGAGTGCTCTTGACGTCACTGAGTTCCCACTCAGCACTAACCAACACGTTTCTCAAACAGCTGCACTCATCCTCTAGGGACTTCTTCTCAGCCCTCAGCAAGACCAGTGCCTCATCGTGGTCTTTCACCAATGCTTCCAACAGCTCTTTCTTTGGTCTCAGTGCAGTGTTTAGCCTCCCCAAGTCCTCCCTGGTCTTAATAAGCCTTTTTACCCTCTGCCACTCCTTCTCCAGCTTCACCTTCAACTACTGAGATTCCGCCCTCCATTGCTCAGACTTAGCCATAACCTTCTTATAGTTGGCTTGGGTGGCCGTTACAGCCTTCTCCAACTTGTCGTGGATAATCATCAGCTCCCTCAGCTCCACTTGTAGCCCGACCATCTAAAAGGACTCAACCCCGATTTAGTTTCCTAAACCGGAATCAAACCTCTTTTGAAAACACGAACTTTCAAAAACCATAGAAATTTCGGCAGAGTTTCTCTATATCGCGAAATTTATCATTAACTTGCACCCGAAAACACACTTCATCTTATGCCACAAAAGCCAAACCGTGGGCACCAATCCCATCTGGATTTCTCAAAAATATATCATAATGTAAATCAATAAACAAAACTATAGCTTTACAAAAATCCGGGAAAAATCATTTAAAAATATAACATGTCCAGTATTCAGAGCGACCTCTAGTATATACATATATATGAATAGTAGGCCGAACTAGGAACCTACCATAAAAGAAATGTAGCCTGAATACTAAGCTTCCGACTGCGACGTGCGACACTAGAATCTGAACTGCAAACTGGGCACGAAAATCAGAAAACCCAGGGGAAAGGCAAATAAAATCGTTAGAGTGAGTTGACGAAAATAAACATATGTCTTTCACCATTTACATAACATAAAAATAATGCGAGTTCTTAAAATAAATGGAGGTGTCAGGCGAATCTCTCGAGCCCGGCGGTGATAGACTAGGCGAATCTTTCAAGCCTAGTGGGCACATCAGGGGAATCTCTCAACCCTGGAACTGGACTACCGGTGATCAGCCGAGTAGTCAATGTATCGATGCTAAGTAAATGCCATCACCAATAAAACATAAAACAATACCTCCAAAATAATAAATAATTTCAATACTGTAATGGAAATAAATACTGAAACCAAGAACTCGCTACGACAGTGAAAATAAATGTCCACTCACAGATAAGCAGAGCGCAAAACGCGTTAATCCTGTGATCCGGCGAAAAATCCCTCGCCAAACGAACGATCACAATCCCCTGAATAATCACAAATACCACTGTTCAAAATCACATTTCAAAATCCTGAACCACATCTCGAGGACCAACCATTCCCGAAAACATATAACCCAAATATCGACGAAATCGTCAAAAATCCAATAAACACACTATAAAACCTCGCTATAATTTTTGATGCTCAATTCAAAATATAAACTTCACCACTGCGATCGGTGCGCGATTCCGAGCAAAATGACACAAAATCGTCGAAAACCGCCGCGCACGCCGGCTCGCCGGGCCGCCACCGTCGCAGGAAAATTCCATCGGCCCAGAAAATTTCAACCTGAAAGTCGAAAACCTTAGCCAGAATGCATTAACTCCGATCTCCCTCCTCCGGCCACGGCAAGGTGAAAGACGACTTCTAAAAGCTTCCTCTCCTCAAGGGCAACAAAACCCCTAACAAGTCGACCCCCAACTCGGCAGCCACCGCCGCCTCCGTCGTCGCCAAAACTCACCGGAATACCACATAAATTCTCAAACTTTGACAAGCCATAACTTCTTCATACGACAACCAAATTGATTGAATGACCTATCAAAAGAAAGAGGAGCTCAAACCCAACAACTTTTATGAAGACATCACGACCAAAAGAGGCCGAAATCGAGCTCAATGACGGCGAAGAACCCACAGTGGAAACTCCAACAATTTTTTTTTCAGAACCCTTGTGGCAGCTCCAAGTTTTACGGAGCGACCGGGTGACCTAGCATAATGCTAGGGTTAGTACGACAACGAATCTTGTCAACCTTCGGTGCGTTGAGATGTTGAGGTGTCCAAGTGTGTAACGACCAGAACCTAAAATACTAACTTCATTTTTGTTAGTCGAGTTATTTATCGAATTAATCGCTATATGTTACATTTATCGAGATTTGTCGTCATTAAAATCAATTTTTTGTAAGTTTTGACCTTTTGGACTCATATTCTGTTCGAAAGTTGTAAAGAAACTTATTTTTGAGCGCTTCGAGCTGAGTACGTTGACACGTTAAATGTTAAATTTGAAGTTACAACAAGAAATGGTCGATCGGAGTTTGTCGGGAATATTTATGTTTCGATAAGTTTTGAGATATAAATACCCACTTTCCGATTTTGGAAAGTGAGAGACTTTTATTTTTGGTCAATTCAAGGTCAACACTTGGTCAACCCCCGTTTTCCTTCTCTCTTCCCAACCCGTTCTCTCCGTGAAGTGTTGCCATCGAACCACCAACGGCTGGCAACCAAATTGGTCAGCCTTGGTGTCAAAACCTTCATCTCGGCCTCCTCTTCCATTTCTCTAACATTTCAACTTTCTAATTTGCATCAACCAAAGCTGAAAATCAAGGGTTTTGGCTTGATTATCGCTGACAACGGCGGCAGCGTTACGGTCGGAGTTGGGTGGTGCGTGGTGGGGGGTTTTGTATCCTACTCCTCCACGAGTCAAACCCGACCGGTTTCGGATCACGCCATGGCTTGACAACGTCGGTTAATCGACTTGATTTTTCGGTGAGGGTTCCGGATTTCAAAGGTAGTTTTCGACGTTTTTTGACAAGCTTTTGACTTTGGATTGTTCTAAAATATTGTTAGTCTTGTTGAGATGAAGATTTCTATGTGCAGGTTATTCGATTTGGAGCCGGTCGGATTCTGGCCGCCGTCGACAGTGGTGCATGGGCGTCACGCGCCGCTGTGTGCGGCGGAGCTCCACGACCATCAGGAGCAATTTTTTTTGGGAAGTTTCACTAGTTGATTTGTATTAGTTTTTTAGTAATTTCATAAATTTTGGGGAACTTGTGTAATGTTTCTATGTACGTTTAGGATTTGCATGCGACTCGACACTTTCGATAAGATTTTTTTGTCGTAGGTCAAGTTGATACCCACCTTTCTATGGAGCTTGGGATCATAGTACAACGAATATGTTTGTTATTGCGATGTGGCGGAGTAGTGACGCTTAGGGAATTGAAAATGGAATGTGCGTATATGTGATACAATTCATAGCAGATTCCTTGTATGCTTTAAGTTGTACTCAATTAGAATACTATACAATTAAACTAGATCTTTGTTTGGTTTAGGAACACTATGTAACGAATTACAAGTTAGTGGATCAACTATTGGATTTCTTACGATCCAGGTGAATGGACACTTTATTTTCACTATTGTTTTGCGAGTCATAATTATGTATTTACTGTTATGCATTTTACAGTTATGCATTTACGATTATACATTTGCATGGAGGCACATATGATATTTTTTATACAACATAGTCACAGTTGATGTATCGATGCACTGGCTTCTCGGCTGATTCCCGAGACGCTCCGGGAGGGATAGGGACCTGACCCGAGTATTTGCATAGTACCCAGGAAGGCCAGGAACCCGACCTGGGCAGTCTTAAGGCTTGAGGTCGTTTGACCCAAGTCACTGCCTCCACATATTACATAATACCCAGGAGTACCTGGACGTTTACCTTTTTTAGACTCACATCATTTTTCCTATATTCTACAGTGAAAGGCATTTGAATTACGTCTTTCGTTTCTTTACAAAGTTTACTTTTTGTCCATTCACTCTATCGTTTTATATTTTATGCCTTTTTCTGGACCCTTTGTTTTAAATTGCCCAGTTTGCAGAGTTCTTATGAGGTCGAGCGCCCACGCAGTTTGTGACATAACAGTATCTACAGTAGGATCCAAGGTTGATCATGCGACTTAGTATTTTAGTTTACTTAGTCAATTTAATTTGTTTAGCTGCTATGATGTAGAAAACAGTTGTTTATCTTTTATATTTTAGTAGTGGACCATTATGTGGAAAAAATTTCTTTATTTCGTTACATTTGAGTTTTGGGTCTCCACTTCGGCTTTCAATTAGTGAGTAGTAACTAAGTTTAGTAGAGTCTTTAGGACCTAATTCTGGTTTAGGCAGCTAAATCGGGGTTGGGTTCCTTTTAAAGTGTGTGTAGAAAGAGGACTGTGAGAAAGGGTTTCTTCTGATCGATAATGCAGGGAATCCAGCGGGTGTGGCATTCACCGAGATCGGACCTCGCCTCTCTGAGTTCCTTGGCGAGGTCTATACCTTGATTACAGGGGATGGCGAGTCCAGATCCCCTTTTGCTAACTTTCCAAGCAAAGACTACTGAACCCCCTTAATAGAGTCTGATTCACGTGTTCTTTCACCGACAGATATCTTTTGAGATGGCTGGAGGACTGAGACCACCTCAAGCTTGCCTTAAAATAGAGAAGCACGAAAGGTGGATCATGGCGCCGTCGACTGGGATGAAGAAGCAACACTGGACATTTGTGAAAATAGGATTATGACTTGCTGGAATTTGGATGATGTCAAGGCAGCCCCATTGGAGCATTAATGGAGTACTAGTAATAGGCATAGGGTTCTGGCGAGGTGTTCAGAACCATCTGCCTAGCGGTGGGCAAGAGAGTAGGGGCCTTGGGGCAGCGCAGCTTCACTATACCTATAATGCTTGAATGATGTGGTAACCCTACTGGGCTCTACGTTAGAAATCTAGTGGGCTACTGAGCTTTCTAATACAGCTGAGATGTGGGCCTTGGAGTGGTCCTTTGGCTTTTCTGATTGACCTACTTGGGTTTTGTGGCATTTTTATGGTACCAAATTTGGGACCTGGGGGAAGTGAAATTTGTTTTTCTAATAAGGAGGCATTAGTCCGTCACACTCAGCTATCGTGTTTTCTTACGGCACAAGTAGGGACTATGGTGGCGATGGAACTACGTACCATATTTGGATACCGACTGGAGAATGCTCGTCCCGACAAATGTTATCAAGCGGAACACCGAACATCCAAAAGTCCAACTATCAAAACAATCATCGGGTACACGGCTGTCTATAGCGACTGAAACTTTGTTAAAGTTTATCCTAGTTGCTACTTTATCAAATATTACCTTCATGTCCTTGAGTTACATGTTTTCGATTTTTTATAGTGTTACTTTTCTGTCTCTTATGATTATTAGGCTAAGTAAGCTTGTTCAAAATGCCTTGCGTAATACAAGAGGTTTTTATGTTTCTATTCAGCACTAAAATAAGTGACTGACTTGATTGTAATTGACAAGATTGAATATAATTCCTATCGTCCACCTCAAATAAAAAAAAAGTTGCCACCAACCGATTATCAATTGTGGTCTGTGGTCATGGTTTCATTCATAAGAACAAGCCTGCCTCCCTCTTGGGTTTTCACTCTCTTTGATAATGATTTGGTTTAGGTGGTGGGTTGCAGGGCCATGTTGTTTTTACGACAGAAAGCCCAAAAGTATAAGAATATTTAAGTAATTTTCACATATATGGGAAGAAAATAAATATAAAAACCATCTAATACTACTGGGGATGGCAAACCAACTAGAACTCGTGAGTATTCACCCAACTCGAATCTGACTGAACCCAATTTCTAAAGTAAAAAGTTGAGTATTGAATATTTACTGACTCGAACTCGACCTAAATGCTAACGGGTTCTGGTCGAGTACGGATTACTGAACTCGAACCCGACTTTTTTTTATAGTTTATTTATTATATTTTATAATCTATTATCTAATTTTGAATATTTTTTAATTATAAAATAATAACATTTATAATCTATTTTATATTTTTTATATATTTTTAGTTCGGATATACCGGTCGAATTTGAGTATTAGAATCAGGTAAAAATTCCAACTAAAAATTTTCGGGTACCCAAACCCGACCCGTTGCCATCCCTAAGTGTTACCGCGTTCGCCTCGACGCCAGCCTCCGCGTCTTTGCTCTCGCTCTTCTCTGCCAAGGTCCAAAACACAAGGAGAAAAGCTTTTGCTTCATCAAGTTGATCCAGAACTCAGAAGCTGTAAGCTTTCTATTTCCCTAACGTTTCTGTTTAATTTGATTTTGCTGGGTTCAATTTGGGATTTGGATTTAATGGCTTGATTTGGGTTTAATTTCTTCTGGATTCATGTACATGCAAAGGTGTTGTTTGTTGAGGGTTTGTATTGTATGCTATTTTTTACTGATATAGTTTCTGAATGAATAAGCTGCGTGATTTCTTTGCTCTTTTGTGATTAATGGAGTTGACATGATTAGATTGAACCTCACCATTACTATGAATCTTAAGCACCTTGTCTCCTTTGTTGGGGAGGTTTTTAATCAGTGTTAGTAGAGTTGTTCCCATAGTTTTAGATTTGCTTTTTATCTTTTGAAATTAGTGTATGAATCATGCATGCGGTTTGTGATGCTTGCACTACTTGTTCCAGCTTTGGTAGTTAGTTTATTAACCGAGCTTTGTTTGTCAGCAGCAGTGGTAGATTCGGCGGCAGTGGGAAAAGTGAAGTAGATTCAAGTATTATCTCGGAACAACTGAATTGTTGGACTTGGTTTGGTTTCTGGTGTCTTCATGGCAGAATCCGGTGGGAAGCCAGAGACTGGTGAAGGTAGGTTTTCATTCTTGATTTGAATTGTTTATCGATCTCTGTTGTGTGTATGCTAATCATTGTTCTTATCTATTTCCAGTTTGCAACTTCTTCAGGAAGCCATCAACAAAGAGAAGTTTCAGAAAAAAGCCAGCTTCTGATGATCAGGATGAAGACGAATCAAATTCTGAGAGTGTAGTCTTACAACGTCAAACGAAAGCTGCCAAGACTGATGGAAAGCTTTACTTTTCTAGTGGAACCTCTAAGAGCACTGCAGCTGATGATAGCAAAGTAATCTTTGAGTTCAAGTCTTCTAAAGAAATCCAAGTTGAACATGATAGCAGAGCAACGGCGACTTTGGAGACTGAGACTGAGTTCTCTAGAGATGCCAGGGCGGTTCGTGAGAGAGTTCTTAAACAATCAGAGACGGCCTTGAAGGGTGAAGGAAAAAGTACAGGCGATGACAAACTGTATAAAGGGATCCATGGATATACTGATCACAAGGCTGGTTTCCGTAGAGAGCACACAGTGTCCAGTGAGAAAGCGGGAGGTTCCCATGGGCCTCTCAGGGCTTCTGCTCACATCAGAGCTTCCACACGATTTGATTATCAGCCGGATATTTGCAAGGATTACAAAGAGACTGGTTACTGTGGGTATGGAGATTCCTGCAAATTTATGCATGATCGTGGGGACTACAAGTCTGGCTGGCAGATGGAGAGGGAGTGGGATGAAGCAGAGAAAGTAAGGAAGAGAAATTTAGCTTTGCGTGAGGCGGGAGAGGAAGTTGTTGACGAAGACGACGACGAAGACGATGATGATGATGCGTTACCCTTCGCTTGTTTCATCTGCAGACAACCCTTTGTTGATCCAGTTGTAACCAAGTGCAGCCACTACTTCTGCGAGCACTGTGCATTAAAGGTGAACCCTCTTTTCTCCATGCTTTCATCCTCTGTGTTTTCTAATTCATGTGCTTTAATGTGTTTTCTAACCTTCTATCTGCTTTTTCATTCACAGCATCATACAAAGAACAAGAAGTGCTTCGTATGCAACAAGCCTACTCTTGGCATATTCAATACTGCTCATGAGATACGCAAAAGGATTGCTGCAGAGGGTAAATAACTGCTGCTGCTGCTTCACTGATAGATTGCTTGCTTGGAAGTGATATGAGCAGGAATATTTTCTGCCCCTTTTCGCCCAATGTTGAAGAGAATGTTCATTTTTTCACTGTAAACCATAAGTTAGTATTGCTCTGTAATAGTAGTGGTAGAGCTAGAGAAAGACTGGTGAGATTCCTGCAGCCGAAGGTTTTAGCTTTCGTAACAGTGAATACCAAAAACAAAACAAAAGGTAGCGAACTGGCGTCATCGGATTGCATGGATGCCATTTCTTTTCTCAAAGTTATGCAATGTTTTTCACTTATTGCCGCAATAGCGAATTAATTAATCCTATCATGAGATCAAAGTAATTACCCTTGTATTCTAGTACGAAAGTATATAATGAATTTTTTTAGGGGGGTTCTATTTGCACCTCCAAAACTACTGAGTGTACCTCCATATTTTTTTTTGTTTTATTTGACTTTGTCAACTAATGTAAAAAGACATACAAGGACATATGTATATATTAATTTACTTTTTACACCTACATACCAAAATAGATAACAACACGACTACTTCAGTTTTTCTTTTCACTTTCAAAGCATGTTCTTCGTCAGTTTCTCATAGTTGAACGTGATATTTCACTTCGTAGAAATTTTCAAATCCTTGTTGTTTCTCATACAGACACTTTTATTAAAGTCATAGAATCAAGTGTTGTTCATCTTCTTCATTGTTATACCTTGAAGCGTGTTCCCTGAAATAGCAATCAAATTTGAAACCCTAATATAGCGTCCTATGGAAGAAACTGAAGATGCACCAGTGGAGATGCAAATTGTGATGGAAGAGTCTCAGAATGATGAGGTATATATAAAGCATATTCATGTCGGTTAAACATATTTGAGTATTGGTATGAGTATTTTCTATCTTCTCATTCCGTTAGTGAGCTCGCAGTCAATATACTGCATAGATAGCATATGTTTTTGCAGTCAAGTAATAACATAGATTTGACTTGGTATATATATCAAGCATATTTGTTAGTGTACTCGATTATACTATGAACATAGGCACTAGTGTATAATTTATTGGTATGCAAGATTTCCATCAAGATGACGATGAACATACAAACACTAATGGGTTTGGACATGAAAGCATGGAAGATCATACAAAATATAATAGGGTTGGACATGAAAGCATGGAAGATCATACAGACCTATTCGTGACAAACCGGGTATGAGTACACTTAAACAGTTAAACCTCTGTGTTTTTCTTTTTTGCATTTGTTTCCTTTGAGATTAAGGACATTAGGAGTGATTTTTATTCAGTCAGTGTGTATTTAGGAATAGCAGATAGGGCACTAGGTTTGTTTTCTTTAGTAGTAATAAAACTTTTGTTGTCAATAACGGAAGCAAAGATGCATTAGTTAGATTTTATACAGTAGTATGGTTTTGTAGGTCTTCGAAAGCAAAGATGCATTAGTTCAGTGGGTTCGTTCTGTTGGGAAAAAAAACAATATGGTGATCATTATTCGGAGGTCAGATTCTGGAAGTATTGGGAATAAGAAAAAGAGACCAAAAATAGAGTTTAGTTGCGAGCGTGGTGGTTATTATAGGCGTATTTTGAAGTCTAATGCTCAGTGTGAGAAGAGTCATAAGCAAACTGATGGAGATGGTAAGCGTAAGAAGCGTCCTAAGGCTAGTGGTACAAAGAGATGCGGGTGTCGATTTGCATTGAGGGGCATTAACAATATTGGGGATGAATGGACATTGAAAGTTATCTGTGGTGTACATAACCATCCTTCTTCTCAATCCCTTCATGGTCACTCCTATGCTGGACGTTTATGTAAGGAAGAACATGCAATATTAGTAGATATGTCAACTAGCTTGATGAAACCCAAGGATATATTGACCGCTATCAAGAAACGGGATAGAGAAAATGTAACAATTATGAAGACAATATATAATGCCAGATCAGCACATCGGACAAAGGCCATGGCTGGGAGATCACAAATGCAATGTCTGCTATATAAGTTAAGGGAACACAATTACATTGAGCATCACAGAAGTGAGGATAATGTCATCACTGACTTATTCTGGTGTCATCCGTATTGTCTTGAGATTCTACGTACATTTCCACATGTTCTTATCATGGACTGTACCTACAAGACCAATAGATATTGTTTTCCTCTTTTTGAGATTGTTGGGGTAACATCCACAGAGAAGACCTTCAATGTTGCATTTGTTTACATGTCAAGAGAAGCGGAAGACAATTATACATGGGCTTTGAGCAGATTGAAGACTCTTTTGCATGATGACTATGCTCCGGGAGTAATTGTGACTGATCGAGAATTAGCTTTAATGAATAGCATTAGTAAAATATTTCCTGATTCTCGTCATCTTTTGTGTAAGTGGCATATCAATAAGAACGTGATGAAAGAGTGCAAGAAGAAGTTTCCAAAGACAGGAGGGTGGGAGGCATTTATTGATGCTTGGAACACTGTTGTTAGTTCTACAACCGAGGGTGAGTACTTGAAAAATCTCAAGCAACTAGAGTCAAAATTCAGTACATACCCCAGTGCACTTGATTATGTGAAGAACAGTTGGTTGAACAAGTATAAAGATCTATTTGTCGCTGCATGGACAGACACTTGCATGCATCTTGGTACTACTACTTCGAATAGGTAATGTTCGAGCTTTATCATTTTTCCTATGGTATAACACTACATTTAATTTAATTGAACTATATATCATAAGTTTGCATGTTTTCTTTGTTTTATGAGTAGGGTGGAGAGTGCTTATTCGAAACTAAAGAGACAACTAAGGTCTAGCAAATTAGACTTTAATGTTTCGTGGGACTATATACATTCATTGATGGAGCTGCATCATACTGATGTCAAGGCTTCATTTGAGAAAAGTCGATGTTTCCTGCAACATGATTTCAAGCATGATTATTTGAAGGAATTAATAAGTTATGTATCAATTACGGCCTTGAACAAGATCGTGTGTGAAGCTAATAGGTAATTTTCAGTTTCAATTATTACCTGTATATATAGATATATATGTGTGTGTGTGTGTGTGTGTGTGTGTGTGTGTGTTGTAATTGTTCTAATCTATTCATCAAATGTAGGGCTGTTAATATCAAGGACTTGGCTTGTTGTGATTGTGTTATACGTGTTACACATGGTTTGCCATGTGCACATGAGATTGCTGAATACAAACACTCTAATAAGCTGATTCCTATTGATGCGGTTCACAAGCATTGGAGACAGTTGGGTGTTGGTCAAACTATGCATACTAGTGACGCCCAAGAAAAGGTTCCAGTAAAACAACATATGGTTCGACTGGAGGAATGGGTTCAACAACAAAATGATGAAACAAGACGAGAATTTTTGATAAAAATTGATGAGCTGATGAATCCAGGTAGTACGTTTCTTAAAGAGCCTGCAGAAAAAGTGAAGACAAAAGGGCGTCCACGAGTTGACACTAGTACTCGTCGTTTGCCGTCTGCATGGGAGATTGATGAAGTTATTTCAAGTCAAGACAATAATTCTGCACCTACAGTTTATGAAGTTGGTCAAGATGTTCCTCATGGCCCTATTGTTCCTGTTCGTCCTACCACATCAGATAAACATAAGGATGTCCCAAAGAAAGTGCAGGTATGAATGTCTTTTACAATACTAATTAAATTTCTATTTAGTTACTTATTCTACTAACTAACTATTTTACTTTACAGAGCCCAAATGATTCTCCATTTGCAGTACTTACAACGAAATATAATTGCCAATTCCGACTTGGAATGCAGCCATATGTTATTGGCGCCTTTGATGTTGAATCCGATGGTAATTGTGGTTACAGAGTTGTGGCGTCTGCGATGGGATTTGGTCGAAAATCTTGGCGTCGGGTTCGTAAGGATTTATTGAACGAATTGGACAATATGCCACAATTGTATGAAGTAATCTTTAGTACTGGACATGTTAAGAGGGTTAAGGATGCACTTAACCATTATGGCTCTGGCTTCGCACCAATAAGATGTTGGATGTACTTCCCAGAAATGGGGCATCTAATTGCAACTTGTTACGGTGTGGTGGTGATCAATATATCGCATGGGCAATGCTTAACATTTTTCCCTTTGCTGGAACACCGTGCTGGACATCTGAGCAGCAATGACATTAAAGAGATTGTAATTGGTCATGTGAATAAAAATCATTACGTTCATGTATGTATTTCAATCAAATACATGTATTTATGTTTTAAGTTTACTTATATTGATGCTAACAAGGTGTTTTACATTTTTCAGCTACAAATGGCACCAGGACATCCTTTGCCATACCTTGTACCAAACTGGGAGAAGAATGCAGACGCCAAAGTTATACACTTGTATTCAAGATATCAGAAGCGTCTAGAGCAATACAGAGAATGTTGTCCTATTACTGTAGTTTCGGGAATTTTCACAGTAGATGATTGAATAATGAGATATGAATTGTTGAAGGGCATATGTCGACATTGTTGAAGGGCATATGTCCCATGTTTGTGTCATTTTCTGGTTTTGAGACAATGATGTGTATTGTTACTTGTTTTCTTGTTTTAAATTGATATGTGATTGGTTCTAAATATCATGCTTGATGAGATTGTCGGGGTTTCAGTTGGAATCCAATATTTAATTGGATTTAGAACTTGTCTTTTGTCATGAATAAAGATCTACGATTTTCTATTGAGCGCAGCTCTCCATCTGATAATTCTCATGAAATTTGTAATTCGGATAGCTTGGTGATCAATCTGGACATGGACCTTGAACAAATCTACTTGAAGGGTATTTCTGTAAAGCTGAAGAGGTATACTTAGAGATTGGAATAAGTTAAAAAGTGAAATGGAGGTGTACTTAGTAGGAGAGGTACACTCAGTAGTTTTGGAGGTGCAAATAGAACCCCCCATTTTTTTATTACTGATAGAAAAGAAAAAAAAATCATAAATACCAATGTGAAGGCGAGTAATGCTCCGGTACGGTGGTCACTTCTTTTTTTTGAAATGACTGGTGGTCACTCTTAGATGAGTTAGATCTTCCGATGGGTGAATATAGTTCAACATTGAACTCGGAAATTTTGTGATGAAAAATCATTCATAGAAAAAAAGTAAAAGATGTTGTTTGGTAATGTTTGGTTGCAGAATTTCCAGGATTCTGAGAAATCTCAAACTGTCTCTTTTCTCTCCCGTGTGTGTGTTAGGCATGCCACTATCGTGAGGCAGAACGTTGAACGTTGGTTCGCTGTTACTGAACTTCTAAAAAGTGTTTAAGACGGGGAGAGCACCAATTCCGCCTGCTGAGTTCTTTTCACTTAAGAGCATCTCCAACAATGGAGGTTCTATACCCTATTATGAGACCTTGTAAAATCACTGTTCAATATAGGACCTTCCCATCTCCAACCATTAAGGTCTCATACCTCATTTTAAGATGAGACTTCTCATTTCCAACCATAAGGTCTTATACCTTATACCTTAAAACTTATAATTTTTATTATATATATTTTTTCACTATTGTTTTATACATATTAAAAGAAATAAAAGTTTTTTTCAGTGTTTTTTTCTTTCAGTAAGTGTATACTAATTTTTATTATTTTTTTTCAGTATTTAAGAGGAATGGCTATTAAATACATAAGGTATATTAAATATATATTGGTTGTTGTTCAACGGGCCCCATCAATTTTATCAAGGTTCTATACCTCATATGAGTTTCTATTTTAGAACCCAAAATAGGGTATAAGACTTAGTTTTAAGGTATAGGACTAGGATCTTCATGGGTTGGAGATAAGATTTTTTTCAAAAGTTCTATTATGAGGTATGGAATCTCCATCATTGGAGATGGTCTAAGTGAATTAGGAGTTGAGTTTTCGTGTTTCTCTCCTTAGTCATGGGAATCGATACTCCACACATCCTATCTAGTGCAGAGCAGAGCAATCTCTTTGGCGAGCGTTGAGAACACAGATGTCATGTCCTTGAATCTTTAGATTGTACACGCTATATCTGGTGCAAATCTTCGGATCGCCGAAAGCTAGGGTTTCTCGAGAAGATAAGGGTTTTGCCAAGAGTAAAAGTTGTGTATGAGATGTAGATGTCCCGATCATACAAAGATATCCTTTATATATAAGCATTGTATGATTACTCGTTGTACTTAATATAAGATTCTAACAATCATACTCACTTAATGACTCTAATTGCCAAGAATCTCGCATCTTTAACTCTCCTAATCAATCTAAGATTTATCGAGATCATTCAGGATTCCTTTTCCTCTTCAGGAAAGCTCTTTCGTGCGGGCCACATACATGGACCCAATAATACTGAAAAAATCTTAAAAATAAAGAATGTTTATTTTGGATCCAAATAGGTAAAAAGTAAAAAGAACCCATGGACAGACTTTGATTTTTATTTTATTAATCATATCAATTATCTTTTAACTGGAAGAAATCTGTTACAAGTGTCACACCCCCAAATTCGGGGCCAGTATTATACTAAAATATGGTGTAAGGATTTGTGATGTGAATAAGAAACCCAAATAATTTCAAAAATCAAGGTGTCTGAATAGTACATTTATTGAAAAGTGAAAATGCTAATATTACAATACCGAAGTTTTTGAAAATAATAGTCATTACATTTATTCAATTCAAAATGCAAGTAGAAAATAATTCGTTTATTTAGTAGGCGACGTATCCCATTTTCCCCAAGCATTCTACTCATCACCTGAAAAGAGAAAGATGTAGTATCATGAGTCACACTGACCCAGTAAGTACAGCTTACAAGCATATACTAAATTATCTCTTAGAAACATCAAACCGGACAACCAATTCAAAAAGGTGAAATATTCAAATCGGTTATTCTCCCATACTTATACTTGCGTCTTTGTAATATATACATATAGGTACATAATATGCATATTTGTACAACTTCACATCTACACACAAACACGCCAATACTTCCCAAGTGAATTCTTTTATATTAACTTATAATTACTCAAAAAAATCATGTGCTTAGTCTCACAATACCAACATACATATAAAACCACAGCATTCTAAGATCACTTGCCAAAGCATGTATACTCCCGGTTTGACACAATTCATTCCTTAGAGTATAATAGTGTACTATCTGTAAGGGACTAGAGCCCTTGGATAACTCCCACAATAACAAAACAATTTACCAGCAATTCACTTAAGCACGAGTTAATTCGTACTATACACCCGACTTCACACTTCAACCATAACGATCACAAACAAGTCTTTAGTTAAGACTATGTATATATAGATAATAGAGTATATATTTACATCATAATTTTGTAATAAATATATACGTAATAGAATTTGTAAAGGAAGAAAGATCAAACTTAAACGTATTTCATTAATTAACAATTTTGGTCCAAACGTTTCATTCGGCGGTAGTCAGCTCGAAATCCTCTATTTTTTCGAATTATACTTGAAAATAAATAGATAGAGCAATTAAGTAGATAAACTTGAAATAAAAATTAGTTATCATCGGTCCAAAAGTTTTATTTGGCGGTAGTCCGTCCGAAATCCTCCATTAGTTCCAAATCAAACTTAAAAAGTAAATAATGTGAGTTAGTAAATGAAAACAAAGTACAAATGCAGAAAATAAAATTGTTAATCCTTGGACCAAAAGTATCATTCGGCGGTAGTCCGTCCGAAATCCTCCATTTGATCCGTTTTATAATTAATCCATATTATGTCCAAATCAAAGAAGTGAGTACACCATATCAAAGTGTTTTTCAAGAGGAATCCAATTATAATAATCATAAAGTTAGGTAGGGAGTTCTTAAGTCCATAAACAAAGATATTTAGCAACTGTCCAGAAATAGTTACGCTCGGTATTAAGCTCATTTGCACAAATTAATTAGTTATTAAGTATTAACCAATGTCTTTCAAACTTTTCAGATTGATAGTTGAACTCCTTAGCTTCGTTTGGATATAAAGAACACTAAATTTGGTTAAGAAATGAGTGAGATATGAATATTTCAAGTTAAGAACACTTTAAGAGTTTTCGAACATGATTAAAGAAAAGATTAGCAAAACTTGTTTTAGCCATAACTTTCTCATTACTTAACCTTTCTGAGTGATTCAAAAGCCAAAGTTGAATAAATTTTTGTGTAGAATCTAATTATGTAAAAACATTTAAATAAATAAAACTTTAACATAAACGAAATATTAATCTTACACTAATGCTTATTATTTCCCTTTTATTCTTAGCTATGCACTTTAATGTAATCCTAAAGATAAAGAAGTATAGAAATATACTCATGTACTTACTCAATAATTTCAGTAGGTGATGGAGGTATTTGATTAACTCAAGTGACCTCTTGAAGCAAATGAATTAACTACTAAAGTACTTGGAAGAAAGATATCTTGGTGTGAGATTTTAGGGGAGCTGTATTGCAATTTTGGGAGGACTTCAAATCAGTACCTAAGGGGAAGATTAAAGTGGTGCAAAAATCAGATTGAACTCAAGGCTGATTTATATAGACATGGGAGGAGACATGGGAAATAAATTCATAACCATTTTTATAGACTTTTGTAGACAAGTTGACAATGGAATAGTTGAGCTACTAATTGTAGGGTTAAAATGCACTTGTAAAAATAATAGTAATGTGGTTGGAAATCTTATTGAAATGTTGAAATGTGATTATATATACATGTGAATGCAATACGTAATGTGATGTGTGAAGAAAATGTGCGGTTTTACTAATAAAGTGTAATGTAGTGTAAAAAAATAAATATATATCAACCAATAATAATTAGCACCAAATTGATATATGAGCATGACCTCCAAAAATATGAATTGTAATCTTAAAATACAAAGTTCGATTCGGAGAAGAGATTCAAACAAGGAAAATTTGGTCGTTTTGCTAAAATTCCATTTCCGAAAATCGGCTAGTTGGAATTAGGGTTTCTTACCATTTCTAACTGGAGAAAAAATATTTTTATTATTTTTACTAACCTATAAAATGGAATGTTTCACAATTCCAGCTCATGGCCTCGAACTCAAGGCCAGGGAATACTTGACTTGAACTTGAGTATCCACTGGACCATTTGCCCAACTCCGTTAATATTTCTCTAAAACTCGTTTTTATACATTGTCTTCGCTAGACAATTTTTTATCGAATTTCTAAAAACTCTAAGGTCAAACTCTAAACTATTATCCTAATTTTCGGGGTATTACAACAAGCATATAGAACATACACACAAGAATCACCCATTTGGCTGCTTATAACAAAAGTCAGAACCAATGTTCAACATTGACTTCCTAAATTCATAAGGATCTAAAAGGAGCTACAAGATCCCCGGTACACCATGAAGCAAGAACATTAGTCAAAATAGATTGTTGAAGACTTCGAATCTAACAAACTGCCAAACAAGGTTGGTAAATGATACATCGGCATTCCAACTGGGTAAGTGGCTCTCTCCCCAAGAAGGATGAATAAGCGCTAGAGTCAACTCCGCTTCCTGAAACGTGAATGCTTGAGTTAATTGTAGCTTAAATGCGACATCACACGTCCGAGGTATTTGTAACATTTCCACCACACCGACCACAAACGGGTCACTTATTGCAGAAAAGCACCTAGCATAAACTAACAAGACTACATGCCTAACGCCATAGGAGAAAATAGAGGTCTAGACCAAAATTAGGCAGTTAAACACAAGCCTAGGTCAGATAAAACTTTGACAAAGGTAGACCCAAGCCTATGTTTAAGCCCAAATATCATTCTACCATCCAACCCAAAAAGAGTATGCCGGGCCCAACCCATCATACACCACCCTTCAACCCTACTCCCTCTCAGCCAACCCTAGATCGGAGGCTGCTGCCGGCTAGGTCTATCCCCCACAAACACCACTACCCACCTTCATCCATCAAACACCAGACTCAATTTCTAAAAACTCATGACCATTATCACTCCCCCTCCCCACACTTTCAACACCCATCGGAACACCTCGCCAACCAAAAATTGGTCGAACGAGTGTCCGGACATGCAATATTCATGAACTTTACCAGATATGCAATCAAAACTCTTCCAACAAGCACAAACCATGGAAGTAATGATGGATCAAGAGTAAAGAGGAACAAACCCACTGTAGATCGACAAAGGTGTGAGACACTGCATCGGCATCGAAAAGAAGCAGAAAATGACAGATCCAGCCCGATCGGAGAAGAAGACAGTCACCCTCCACTGATCACAGACCCAGCAGACATTTCCTCGACTAAAACTCCCTCCCGGTGAATCGAGTTAGGCTAAAATATAGCCTGATAGATGCTTTCCCACTCACCATAACTAGGCAACTAGTTAGGCAAGGACTTGATAATCACCTTCCCCTCCCAGCCTGAGCGCAACTGTAAGAACAGTCGCCGACATCAGGTCAGGAGAAGAAAACCTTTGCTCTCCCTTTTTTCTTTCTACGACGCGTATGGTGTGTTAAGCTGATCTAATATAGGAACAGAGCGGACAAGCAAATTGTCACCAGAATTTTATTTTGTTGGTAAAGCATAATGATCGAGTTTGATATTGAGTTTTGGGAGAAAAAGTAGCTTAATTTTACCATAGTAGGCTGTCAACCTGTTTGATTAATATTCTATATGACTATATCTGTGTTTTCCTAAATTTTTGGGTCAATTAACACAAAAATCAAAAGCAGATCGGTGGTTGTTTTTTCTTAATTTTTTTTTATCGAGAAAGTTTTCCCGACTATCGTCAAACCAGATCATCCCTTTGATGTCCTAATAATATCTCGACACGTGGATATCATTGTTTATTCATCTAACGCCTTCTACTTGACTTTATCTTGGCTGTTTATTACTGAGTATCGGCTGCTGTCATTCTCCACCTCTCTGCCAGGCAACAAGCAAGTCTGCTCAAACAGACCTGCTAATTTTGGGTTTTGGTTTCAACATCAAGTTTTCATCTTTATTAATACCTCAATACAAATAACAGAAAAGAACAATGCTTTTCTCAATCTAATTCTAGGAAAAACTCGATTCTAATGTTTGAAGGTTGGATTATTTGATCGAATCATCTATACCAAAGGAGAATATAGGAAGGTCACCAAGGTATATTTGGGTTGTAGTTTCAATTCCTCTTAGATCCCAAGGAATAACCATTGATCGATGACCAAATTTTTTCTACTTGATTGTTTATTAGTACATAACAGAAAACTAGTGAGATACACAACTCTAGTTTTGTTTTGATAAATCACAAGTGAAATACTAATAGTAGATCTACTGAATGCAGATAAATCTTCCCGTATTAAGAACCCAGACCAAAGAATAATGCCAAAAGAATAATGACCAATGAATACCCCAAACAAAAGGCCCTAAAATCCTGTCGTCTTCAACTTTGGAAGCATGAAATCGGATGGATTCCCTAAATACATATCAACCTATGAACCTTGATTCCAAGATAGATAAGTTTTTTGTGCACCACGAAGATCGATGAAGCTCGACATCCAAGTATTCTGAACCCAAACATAAGAAACGGGGTTTAGACAGAGTAGAAGGCGTTAAATGACTAGACAATGTTATCCATGTGGCAAGATATTATTGGGACGTCACATGGATGATCTGGTTTGACGGTAGTTTGGAAAAATTTCTCGTTTTTATCATTATTGATTTATTTCATCGCTAATTTTTCTCACCATACATTTTTTAGGGTAGCGCTAATTTCATTAAAATAAAATCAAGTACAATCAAGACAATAAATGTGTCGAAAATAACAGTACACATAGAAATTAAAAGAATCCTGATAATGATATGCTAAGACTAGAATCAAAATTTCTTTATTCGCCGGGTAGATTAGTTGTGGGCCGTGAATCACACAATGACGTGAGAATAGTAGTGCTAAATTTGATAGACGATCATTCACAGAGAGTCCATCTGCATAATGTACCTCATCGGTCGCCAATCCCTCATCGTGTGCTGCTAAACATGCACCTCGGACGGGGAAGAGAATCCTTGCAACGAATGCATAGTTGGAATTAAGCATTATCCAATTTCTAAAAAATATACCAAAATTAGCTGAATCAATGACGAGGTTGCCTGGGTCCCACACAAGAAAACCAAGGAATCGAGGAATAATGGGATCTTGTGCGTCCCTCCATTCCAAGCCGCCGCCACTTGGGTCCCAACATCAGTACGGCGCAACCACGAAGCCGAACTCGCAGCCCCCATGAACCTGACCATCTCGCCATCTCAAATCAGAGTGCAAGATCCTACCATCCCAATCACAGTCGGCTGCCACCACCACCCTAAAACCATTAGAACAACCATCAAAAACAAGAGAAACAGAAGAGGAAAATGGGGAAATGAGAAGTCAACGTGAACAAGCACGCCAAAAAACCCTAGCCGTACGGCGTCGGGCTCAAATCTCCGGCCTCAGAGAGACGGAGGCCGAAGAAAAGAAAAGGATAGTTCCGGCGGCGCTAAACCCTAACCCGAGAGAAAAATTATTCTTTTGTATCAGCGATTGTTCATGTCGCAATGATCTTCTCATAAGGAGGAGCTGGTACAATCGAAAGGGATTGGATTAAAGAAGAAGTGAGAATCAAAGGGGATTGATGAAATTTGGGGGAAGAAAAGCGCCATGCAGGGCTACATAGTGAGGGGAACTAGGTCGACCTAGCTCTACGACATTTATTCCAAAACTAGGTTGATTCCCGTCCCCAGGGGCGGTGTTACTAAACAGAAAAGAAGTTT
Source organism: Geum urbanum (assembly GCA_946800695.1). NCBI lineage: Eukaryota > Viridiplantae > Streptophyta > Magnoliopsida > Rosales > Rosaceae > Geum > Geum urbanum. The sequence goes on from OX326997.1 coordinate 81,433,119, forward strand.
TTGTTCACAGATTTGCAGAAAGTGTTTGAGCAAGGCATGCAGTCATACTATAGTCAGTATTACATTTCATAGCTGATGGAATCATCTTTAGCCAAGTTAGAAAGAGAACATCAGGAATAACACCAGTATAACTTCCATGGTCCTAAGGAAAAGTACAAAACCATCACTAACAGAAGACAAAGTTTTGTGCCTATTACGCAGAATTTATCACAAAAAGATCATTGTTATGTCTCTCACAAAATTATTATCCAGTATAAGTATAACCCTTATTTGTATGTACATAAAATACCATGTAACTCAATCCACATCTAAACAAAATATAAATCTTGCAACAGTTAGCTAGATATTTATGTTTCGCACGAAATCATGTTCAGATAATATTGGAGCTAGTTTTCAATGTAACTGATCCTTGGGCAAAGAATTGATATCTTGCTGCAGTCACACAGTTGTTCTACTCAAAAAATCACTACTACTTTTGGACAATATATTGTGATGATAACTCAGTTAATTGATACAACATATATCTTCATGTTCTGATTCATGTTAGATTTAGATATTATTGTATGTTCGATACAATTATGGCTATGTCATTCAAGAACACTGACAGCATGTATGCTTCATGGTAAAATCAGTCAAGAATTTGTAGAACAAAGTGAATTTATGCGTCAAACATTGATATTAAGGTCCTAGGCAAAGACTCCATATATTAAGTATGTATCCAAGCAGCTAAAACTTAAGTATCCCAACATTAAGAATTTGCATTCAATTGTTAATAATTATACATTAAGTCTGGTTTGGTGCTGTAATACAAAGAGATCAAGTCTTACAAACTACTGAAGGAATCATATGTTTGACGCATAAACTGAATGTATGCAAAGAGAAGAGTAGCAATGAATTTTCTGTGTATTTATCAACAGAACAACACTGTGTATTTACCAAACACTATAGAAATTTTCTTTCACGCTGATACAAAGAGATCATAAATCTTACAAAGGGATTGAGATGTATGCAGGTTTTTCTTTGAATACAATATTTGTAGACTTTTTGCTTGTGTATCAGCGCATACACCTTAATTTGATTTATGTGGTGTAGACACATTTCTGAGCCTTTTCTAATTTATGTCATAAGTTCTCTTCTACAACTTACTCCGACTTATATTTTCCAGTTGTTGGTGCACTCATATTTCTTGTCAATTTTGTGTTCAGGATAGGAGGTGATAACAATACAGTGATCATAGGTCAACTGAAATAGTCAATGAAGTTGATCCATTTTATTTGTAACACAAACAGTATCGAATCCCGTTTCTTCTCTCTGTGTCTGGTTTAAAAGCAATGTATGAGGAACCCCAAAACCAAAACTTATGTCAGAATAAGCTGGGTTGGGTTACAGAAAATATGCCCGGACATATAACACCAACATAGCAGACTCACTTTTTAGATAGAAATCATATGCTTGCTGATTGCAGGAAAAAAATGGTCTTCCAATTTCCAATACAAATTGTGACTCTATGAGATGATGGTTCACCCAAAGACCTATCATACTAACAACATGACATACATCCCATTATACTCCATCAAGTTTAGGCTAAACACGGTACGAAAGTCGTAATTTGGAAAAAAACAAAACACTAATAAGACTAAATAAAACAATGGCAATCCAGAATGACAGCATATATGCTCTAGAATATGAAAAGAAAAGAAAAGATATCCATAGAAAATATTCAGCAAGGACTAAAACTCAAGAAAACGCCAACATGATGTCTCCAACAACCTGAACACTATATTCACTAACCATTTTACAGTGTCTTCAATCTAACTAATACTCTTAACAAAATCTTGAGATACTATTTGACTCTGCTTGAATTTGATTCAGGTAATCAACTTGAATATGCATGGACTGTGAACCAATTTGAGAAAATAATTTTCTAGTGTAAAATAATACAAATCAAACACAGTAATGTTAAGGTAAATGTTCTACTTTATAACTGAAATGACATGTTAGGTTATAAAGTTAAACTCAACAATTGAATATCACACAAAAACAGCATAGAAGGGCATACGATATTAACTCAATTCATTGGTAGTCTGGATAAACTATATCTAAGATCATCCAATGAAGTCAAGAATCAATTCATTACTAACAACATAGACATAAAGCACTACTACGTTGTAACACTTAAACATAGGACAGCTTCCAATAACTTAAATGAATATGCAGTAGTACATATGCTAATTAACATTGAGATGAAATAAGAAATCTAACAGAATCAAATGTCATCCTCCTTAACAATTTTACAAAGTCTATCTACAATTTTGTCCATTTTGTCTAGCATAGACATAATATTCTGCACATTCCATACTGCTTGATTGAGAACATGGCATTGATTGTCAAATCTGGTCTTCATCTGAAGCTGCAACTGGCGAAGCCGATCGATAATCTAAGAGATGGATACTTCTGTCATGGGCCGCGCCCATTCATCTAATTGTTGGACCTCGTTTATCGCACCGCTGCGTGGCTCTTGATCCATGATTGCTCTCTGTAAAATCTTCTGAATGGAAAACGAAGGTAGATCTGCTTATATATGTTTCACCTTGATCATGCAAAGACAGAAGACAAAGGTAGATCTGCTTATACTTGAACTCAGAGACTCAACAACAATGTGAAATCTTACATTACCAACCAAATCGATCCCAAAATATTTTCAAATTGATCGATATTTAAAGGGCATGCAGGACAAAACGAAAACAATAACATGGCCATGGTTATGCACTCGTAAATTTCCTTATCACTGAAGGGTTAAAAATGTGATCAACTATTCATTATGCATTTTGATTTAATAGTACAGGATCACAGATAGAAACGTATGAAACTATTAGAGCCAGTAGCTTAAAATTTCATGTGTAAACAAATGAAGATAAAAAATTCAGAAAATTTCAGCAAATGTTACGAAAATCCTCATACGGTTAATCCTCTTCTATTCTCATTGGATGAGTTCTGATACTGTTAATCTCTAGTCTAAACATTTTGAGCTATGTAACTGATTCTAACATTAGGTTACAGTGAATCATTTCTTAATGAGAATCACAGATAACATTATCAATCACACACTCCCATCACAGTTACCCATCTTTTCATATATGCAAGGTTCACTGTAACCTCACATCAACATATTAAAAAAAGATTAGCATGAGAAACTTACTAATATCAAGCTCGTCAAACTCCTCTAAACCCAATGGATACGATCTGCAACTAAGCTCTTTCTCTCTCAATTGAAATTAAAATCGGATTGGAGATGGCTTTAAGACTCAAAATCAAACTCAAGACAAATCGAGAGAAGCGAAACCAAAAGTGGCCCTACACGGCTTGTTTTGTCGCTGCCCATACTCATTGCCCACTATTTCTAGTTTAAGAAAGAAAGAAAAAGAAAAAATGTAAGCTGCCACAGTAAGTGATTAGCCAACATACATTATCAGTTGTTTTCTAATTGTAAGATAATCTCATACCAGGATTTTGTGAAGGCTTCAATTCATTATTCAATTTGTTTGAACTATTTTCTTTGCAGCAGATTAACACACAAAAGTTGAAAACAATGCAAGGATTGTTTATGCATAAAGATTAGCATGATCATAACAATAGCAGTCCCACCAACCTCAAGGAACCCACAGTAGAATTTTTGTCCTGACGGGCGAGCATGATAAGAACCACCCATAGTAATATAAGGTGGACAATATGCAGCCCCCAGGCTTCTGCAGCACCAGCTAACACAGACAACCTAAGATTGACCAAAAGAAAGGTATCATCAACACATTTATAGAACAGATGAATACTAAACTATTGAAGGTATTTCTCTTATATAAAAATTATACATTGAAGCCCTCACACACAAAAAAAAAGTCTCCAAAATCTATTCTAATCACTTCTCTTACAAAGGACAAAATAGATAAGATAGAATTACGTTCAACTTGACCAAACTAAGTTACGGAAGAGAAAGAAGGTGAATGAAAATGCTCTAACTTCACAGAATTGCTCACCCTTAATTGGAATCACACTTGAAGCACTGTCAAGTTTTACTTTATTATTAGTTGCATTGGATGAGTGAACAGCAGAGCCAAGACAAAGCGCAACTAAGAAGCAACCACCACTCGGAAATAGTATTTCAGCTCTGTTGATTCTATCATCTAAGAAGTAATTCAATGCTTTGCCTACTGCATTTAGAAAAAGAAGATTGTCACAGTAACTTCAAAATACTGCAAAATGTTACAGCAAAATAGCACAGTAAATAGTGACCTATGACAACTGTGATGCCTGAAGTGATCACTTCTGTCACTGACAAACCAACAAAAGCACATGTATACTGTGTGGCTAGATTTCCAAGGCTCAGGACTATCCCTCCCGCCATTGTGAATAAAACACTGGACCAGTTATCCTGCAAATGTCACCACAAAAAATTCAAAAACCTGGTGGACCTGGTACTTACTACAGAAACTACACAATACCAAAACTTCTGTAGAATCATAATGGTTCCAGAATTAGTAGGATGGTCTGAACTCCAAAAATAAAATTCAAAGTAGGAACTCACATGTGAAAGTTGAGTTAGAAAATTGGGCATCTCAGGTGTGCTACTACCTATCTGACCAAATGTGAAAGCAATGAGTATAGTAATGTAATCAAGGATAAAAATTCTGAAACAAAATAGATGGACTTGCTGTGATACGCGCATCGGCTGGCTTTAACTATATTCAATGTATCATACTCAGCAGAATTCAATGATACTAAGTAATGAGGCATGAATTGCAATAAGAAAATACCTTGTGAAGGAATCAGGAAGCCTAAGCTTTCTTAAAATAATAAACTGATATTAGAAGGATGCTGGATATACTTCTGTGGCTCTTAAAAGAAAATGATCTGACAAACAACTACACCTGCATGCACGGACATATAACTAATCAAATTACTTCATATTTCAAATACATCATACTAATCAAAGTCCTCTCTTACAGCTGTAATACCGATATGCATATTAAATCCAACAATAAAACAATGTGCCTTAATCCATACACTAATTGAAGTAAATGGGATGAAGTCTCATTTGCACTGAGTGACCCGGTTCAGTAATAGTGTTTCACGTTCATCATGGAGCTACTTCTACATAAGATGAACACTGCAAAAAAATGGAGAGTATAGTAGGATCAATCTCACAACCAAAAACTTCATTTTGAATATATTAGCTAGCAGAGAGGAGATTGTATAGTATGTTTGTTATGATTTGAAATGGATCCTTGATAGACCATAAATTAGATTTGATGCTAAATGGTATTACTCTCTCATGTAGATATAACGTCATCATTCACCTGCTAGTTTAGCAGACCCTAAATCAGATTTGATGCTAAATAGTATTACATCAAAATCATTTAGTTAACAAAAAAAACACAAAACCCACCTGAAACCAACAGAGAACTGGTACCATGCTGATGTTGTTGGCGAGTTTGGAGAAGCGACAGAGTGGCGAGGTCTGAGGAGCAGAGCGCCATGGCTTCTTTGTCGATTTCTCGAAATATGCATAGATGGAAGCAACGATAGAGCTTGATGTATAAGTGAACTTCCAATTGCCGGAGCTCGACGTTCTCGACTCGATCGATCAGGATCCTAACCTCGAAGAGTCCTGAACACAAAAACCGAAATCAACGAAGATCAGAATGCGAGAGAGAGAGAGCGATACGTCTATGTAACGTGAGAGTATATGATCGAAGCAGAGGAAGTGAAGCTGCTGGATCGAGAGAGAGTGAGAGGGAAACTTCAGAAAAAGATAAATTCACCAAGTTCCAAAACCAAATCACCCTAATCATTAGTTTTTAATGATAATCAGAGCTCGATAAGCAGATCCCAAAATCAAAATCAAAATCGTGAGATTGATAATTACCCAACCCCATTTTTATCGATAATCCAATGGGACGAAGTTTTGAGATGGAGGGACCGTCGTACCTTCGTCTATGAAGAAGAAGCTCGCGTTGAGAAGATGACTTACAAAGAGAATCCAAACACAACGAACTCCGCAGCCAGTGCACCTTGTGCAAAAGACATAAAGATTGAACTGAGAGAATGATAGATCACAACGTGACAAAGAGGGCCAGATAAGAGAAAGGATTGAAACACCATACCTAAACGGAAACTGATCTGAGAACCGGCGGGATCGCAAGAGAGAGGGCTAGATGAGAGATCGACGTCTAGAACAGTAAAGAGAGGCGAGAGAGAGGCGAATGAGAAATGAAACTCATCACAGAAGAACGAAGAAATCCTATCCAAAACAGCAACCGAGTGGTCTTTGATCGGCCACGTCTCATTTCCCTCGCACATACGGCACGGGCAGAACGCAAACAGTGAAATGTACAGGAAACCGGCTGCAACAAACAGCTGGAGTCGATCGGCGAAAAGAGTGAGCGAGTGTAGAGACTATGATTGTTGATCAGCGACGGGGTGACAGAACCGACCCACTAAGCTTAACCCGGATTTGGTGGTGGCGCTGCTCTGAGGGGAGTAGTTGTGGAGATAGGTTTTGGTGGTGGCAGTGGAGTGAGAGTCGCACGGGAGGATGAAACAAAGAGAGATGGTACAGGCTGAGAGTGGCTAAGACTGATCGCAGAAATATGAAAGAGAGATGGTACAGGCTAAGAGGCTGAGTAGCTGAGAGAGCAAATGATAGAGATGATAGAAAGAGTTTTGGACGGAAATGCCCCCTTTGAACAGTAGAAGTAACAGTAAAACCCTGCTTCACAATTGTTAGATAGTAAATCTGAGACCCGTCTCCATTGTTCTAAATTTTTCTCACCATACTTATTTTCACTCGTTACCAAACTAAGCTTCGGTTCATTTCCAAAAAAAAAGGCACTATGTCGGTGGAAGCCCAAATACTTTCATGTCCAGCCCATTCTGCATCACAGTCTCGCTCGCTTGCTCAAGATCGATCGATCTTCCACTACGGAATTTCTCTGAGCTCGCTCCTCCGATCTCGATGCTTCTCTTGTTCACATTCTCAGTTCTCAATTCTGAATAGTTGTGAGGATCTCTAGCTCTCTCTCTCTCATTCTCTCGGATTAAATTATACGCGATGGCTTTCATGGCGGTGCTGGAGTCAGATCTTCGCGCTCTCTCCGCCGAAGCTCGCCGTCGCTACCCCGCTGTCAAGGACGGCGCCGAGCACGCTATCATAAAGGTGGTCTCCCATTCTTAATCTCTCTCTTAACTCGTCTCCTGTACTACTCACTCACTCATGCATACTATACTAGTTTGTGTTTACTGGAAATTCAATTGTGTAAGGAATTGAAGTGATCTTAATTATGAAACTGAAGCTGAATTGCTAGTTTTAGCAGAGGAAAGAACTAAATAAGTCGAATTCCACTAGATGAAGTTTTTTTTTACTGTTCCGGTCATTTATGTGTATGTGGCTGTGCATTTTCCAGCTCCGTTCTTTGTCAAGTCCCGGTGAGATTGCACAGAATGAGGACATATTGAGAATCTTCTTGATGGCTTGTGAAGTTAAAACTGTCAAGTTGAGTGTTATTGGACTATCTTGTCTACAGAAGCTGATATCACACGATGCTGTTTCTCCATCAGCGCTACACGAGATACTCTCCACACTCAAAGATGTAAGTTCATTTTCATAAATGGCAAGCACATTTTCAGTTGTGTAAGAGTATGTGAGCTGATTGTGAATAAGAATTTTAGGTTATTTGCATTTCTATTGCCCATTCTTTCATATCCAGCCTGATCATGCATGCTGGCAATGTTAGAGTTCTTTTGTTTATTCTATCTTTACATCTTATGCTTCTATAACAGTGAATGCCTGGTCGAGTATTATTTTGAATCCATTCTTTCACCCAGTTGGATGATTATTACCAGTTCTTTCATATTTTTACTTGTTATCATTTTTGCCCCTCTCAATGGTGAATAAGTATGAAACTATTTGTTTCTTTAAGAATTCCTAATTCAACATCTTGTCTTAACTAACTAGTCTAATATTTAACCTTCCTGTCCAATGAAATGGGGGTAACTCATTTATTTTATAAACTAGTGCCCCCTGATAGATGATTTTCATAGTTAAATAAGAATCCCCCACTGACTGTTGAGCATAGTGCCTCCCTTCCCCAAAAGATCATTCACACAAAGATAAATAGCTGAGACATGCATTTCATCTCAGAGACATTGCATGTGTGTTTTTGTTTTGTGGCTAGAATTTATGAGACGAAGTCTTGATTTGTTGCTCGTTTTGCTAATCCCATCTTACCATATCTCCCTTTGGCAGCACGCTGAAATGACCGATGAGAGTGTTCAGCTTAAGACCCTGCAGACTGTATTAATAATACTGCAGTCACCTTTACATCCCCAGACCGAGGTAAGAAGTGCAAGCTAACATAACTTCTTATCTAATATTAATTAATTACATCAGATTTCTCTGCCATATGGAATGTCTATTGACCTATTGTTATTGTTTTGTTATTTTTATTTTAGTTTGATTTGTATTGGGAACTTAGGGCATGATATCGTAATTGTTTTATTACAAACAGGATGATATGGCTCAGGCTCTTGGTATATGCCTCCGGCTTCTTGAAAATAATAGGTCCTCTGACAGTGTGCGCAAGTAAGTCATAATTATTTTATAGGTAGTATATATGGTTTATTCATGTACCTTTGTCTTTTCTATTGTTTTTATTGCTTTTACTTCCTATTGATATTTATATTTTCCAACATAGCTTACTTTAGATTTGTGTATATGTTACTGTTCTCTCAATCCTGAATGTCCTTTAACATGGAAGATTTCCAGTACTGCTGCAGCTACTTTCAGGCAAGCGGTAGCGCTGATTTTTGATCAAGTGGTTAGTGCTGAGACTCTTCCCGCTGGCAAGCTTTCTTCTGGAGGTTACATCTCTAGGACCAGTCCAGTCAGTGGTGATGTTAGTTGCAGCATCAATCTTTCAGAGTATGTAGATATTTCTAAACATCAATTCTGGCTTACCGTTCTGCTATTTGTCTGCATCTTTATGTCACCCAATTATTTGTAATATGTGACAAAAGTGCCTGCACAGTGTACTTTATGCATAGCTCTGTTTTCATTGGGTTAATGTGCTGAATAGGAAAACTCTGAGGATGAATCTGCTTACTGCCATGTACATGTTCCCTCTACCGTCATCATATAACAAATATAAATATTGACAGGTCATTGGATGACTCTGTTTCCAGACACTCATCATTGATGAGGGAGACCCTAACTAAAGCTGGGAAGCTTGGGCTTCGTCTGCTTGAAGACCTGACAGCTCTTGCTGCAGGTGGATCTGTATGTGCTGATTCAAAACTATATAATGTTTACTTAGAACAATGACTAGATCAAAGCTGTGTTTTCTTAATTTTCGGGATATTCCAATTGTTATTGTTTTTTTTATCTTTCCTTTTCCTATTTTCCGTAGAAATGTACTTGCAGTTGTCAATAACTACCACAATGTATAAACATGCACTTGTAAGGGTGAATGTATAATTTCCCTTTTCTGACAGGCAATCTGGTTACGTGTCGGTTCTCTACAACGGTCCTTTGCACTTGATATATTGGAGTAAGTAGCATCTCCTTGCCTGTAGTTTATACTTTCAACTTTTGCTGCATGATAAAGAATGTAAAGTCTGGTTGCAATAGCTATCAAACGAGGGGTTCAAAACTCATCCTGAAGCTCACTTTAAAAGATTTACAATTGAAGAGCTTATCTCAAATTTTCCCCTAAGTCCCTTGTTTTTTTGTTGTTGTAAATATTTAAGAAGTCATGATTGGATGTCAGCTTTTGAAAATGAAACATATGTACAAAATTGGGAGGGTCACATAATAATTTGGGATCTGATTGCTCATATAGAATTCCACTGAACATTTAAAGAAGCTATCCATATAATAATGCCTGTGAAGTGTTGGTTATTACATCTTCACACAAACCTTGGGAAGTTGCACTTGAGAATTTGAAAGAAAATGACGCTTTCTCCAATTAAATGTACTCATTATATACTCAACAGGTTTGTTCTCTCCAATTATGTGGCTGTTTTCAGGACCTTGCTTCCCTATGAGCAGGTGATTTGAGCAGTTTCTTGTATAAGCATGTTTTCTTTCTTTTGAAGTATTTGCTAGTAGGGTTATAGTTGAATTTTTTTCATGGAACTCAACAGGTTCTGCGTCATCAGATATGTTCCCTTCTAATGACTTCACTTCGTACCAATGCGGAGGTAATTCTATTTGTGTAATTTGCTGTGCAGTAAATCTGCAGGGGACAGTCATTGCTCTTTTGAACAAAACTTTTTAGTGAATTCTCTAAATTATGTTCAATGTTAAATCAGCTTGAAGGTGAAGCTGGAGAGCCTTCATTTCGTCGCTTGGTCCTGCGGTCAGTTGCCCATATTGTCCGGCTTTACAGTTCCTCTCTTATCACTGAATGTGAGGTGTGTCCTATATATGACTCTATTAACCAGGAAATGATTTGTCTTTGAAAATTTAGAAGGAGGATACAGTAATAGTTGACAAGTTCTTTAGTTTCGGACAAAGTTTATATTAAATTCATCTTTTGTCATATGCAGTCTGCTACTGAGTTGCCAACATTTGGGAACCGAACCTAATCCCTCTTTTCATTTAATACTACATGTCCTGTTTGATAACATTATATTTCAAATTCAGTCTCCTATATAAAGTTTGTACGTTTCAATCGTAACTCCTTGCTCGTTCTCACAAGTCACCATTATTCTAAAAGATTTAAAAGTCGGAGCTATTTTTTCCTAACATTTGCTCTAAAGCAGCTTTCTTTGCATCAATGTAATACTAGTAATTCTTTACTTTTGCTGTACCATGTTGCCCCCTCCCACAGTTCTTTTTGCTTACTTATATGTTTACTATGCAGGTCTTTCTTAGTATGTTGGTGAAGGTCACATTCCTTGATCTGCCATTATGGCATCGTATTCTTGTTCTTGAGATTCTGAGGGTAACTTGGATTATGCACGTGTATAATATTTTGCATTGCTTGCATTATATGTGAGAAATTAAGCGAATCTCTTAGTATTGTGTCAGTATTTTTTAATGTTCATAGTTTTGACAGGGTTTTTGTGTGGAGGCAAGGACATTGCAGATTCTTTTTCGAAATTTTGATATGTAAGTTTGCAGTTAACTGTATACTTTTTGCGTGCGTACATATTTCATATCCTGGTTTTTTGGATGAGTGACTTGTTATTAGATATACAAACATTGCTCCATGCCATATCTTAAATGTACAGTTGTCCCTTTCTGTTTGGTATGATTTTGAGCTCGTTGATCACAATTTGGCTCAATCTATTTTCACAAGGAATGTTCTAGTGTGTGGACCTCCTAATTACCACATGTTGTGCAAACTTTAATACTCAATGATGTTAAATCTTTTAGGTCTTCTTTTCTTTCTTGGATCTTCTAAAGTGGTTATCCCTGCTCTATAATGTCGTCCAATGTTTGCCAGAATTTTGGCTCACAATTAGAATGAATATTTCATTAATCATTTATAGGTATAATTGCGCAATAATGATGTTTCTTTTACCCAAGTTAACTGTGTAATTTTTTTTTTCTGTCACTTTATCTATAAGGAAAGTTATGTTCCTCATGACAATTCCATTAGTTAAGTTGGGGAACTATATCTAAAATCAGATAATTTTATCTTTCAATGGATTAGTAGGACCGTCATTCTGGTTGATGGTGTGGTCTATTGGCATGAATTGTTAACAGTTTCAAGACAGTTCACAAATAAAACCAAATGATGTTGGGAGGTGGTACCGCTACTTTCACTAAATATGCTTACAAGTTTGGGATTGTAATTGAGGATTCTCATTGTCAATGTAGGAATCCCAAGAACACCAATGTTGTGGAGGGCATGGTCAAAGCTCTTGCCAGAGTTGTTTCAAGTGTACAGGTGAGTTACTGCATTTTATCCTCCCTAGTCATATTGTTTAGCTGTTGGTCAAGATGGGTGCATGTGATTATGTGTATGGCTTGAGACGGATATTTTGCTTTTATTATTATTATTGTAAGTGGTTGAATGTCTTGAAAGAGACGGAAACCATGCCATGAAGCAAATAGGCCTCAAACATCATATGCCTGAAGCTCGTGTTTCCAGTGTTCTAGAAAACGGCCGCCTAGGCCCCGACTAATCGGAAAAAACCATGTTATGGCCTAATTTTGGTCCTGGGCGAGTAGTTAGGCGGGAACCGACTAATCGGCAATTAGGCGCCGCCTAGGTTTTTTTTTTTAAATTAAGAGGTACAACGCAAATGAAGGAATTCTAAATAGAAAATCTAATCCAATTTCTTTCGCGAAACGTCGTCTCTCTCCCTTTGCAAACACCGCGACTTTGACACCGCTCGCCGATCACCTCCGTCGCCGTCACTTGCCGTCCACAGCCACTGTGCCCGCTCGCCGTCCACCTTCGGTGATTTTCTCTTCTCACTTCTCTCCCTTATAATCCTCTCTTCCTCTGAATCCTTTCTTAAACATCAATTGGTACGTTTCGAGACAGACCTGAGTTGGGAAACAAGATTCATCCTTGTTTGTTATATATTGATAATTTGATATGATTAAATGTGGGTAAGAGCATAGTGTCGACGGGTTTGAAAATGGGTGGTTATGGTGGTGTTGATGAATTATCAGCTTTGAAATAGATAATTTCATATTTCTGGGATTCTTGTTTATGCGCATCTATTTCAAAAAAGATGGATGGTTAATTGGATTTCTTTATAAACTTAGTTTAGAATTTTTATGATATTTCTTTATAATTTTTACTTTATGTTTCAAATTACAATATACCATATAAATATATAATTAATTAAATATATATAAAAAATGATCCGCCTAATTACCGCTTAATTACCGATTAAACTCCCCCTAAACACTTAGGCGCTAGGCAGTAGCTCCACCGCTTAATTCCGCCTAGCGTCTTTTAGAATCTTGCGTGTTTCCATATCATTATGATATAGCTACAAACATGCTCTACTCTAAACCTTTCCATGTCAAACCTTGTTAGTAATTGTGTATTCCACTGTAGCGAGAGTCGGAAGTGATATATTGTGTCAGCTCATATGGCTTCCATAATTTAATATGTAGAGGTCCTCTGTTTACAATTGCAAAGCATGCTTTCATTTCAGATAACAAAGTTAAACAATAAAATATCACCCCCTTGCATAGATTATTCCATTGGCTGAGGAAACCTAAACACTTCAGGTCCAGGAGACTAGTGAGGAGAGCCTGGCAGCAGTTGCAGGGATGTTTAACAGCAAAGCCAGAGGTACATACTATGTTGTCAACTTGTTGTGAACTAACTGACCTCAATCAGAACATGCAAGGAAGCTTCAGTTTACTTTAAAATACATGAGTTGAATTGAAAGTATGATGCTCCATCGACAATATGCTGTCCTGACGTAAAATAGATGAAATCATATCATTATTACTGATCATTTATGGTAGTAAACTTCTGGAAGGTCTCCAATACTAAAACTAACCATATGGTAGAAGAGGTTTTGGCTTTCGGTTTGTTACATTTTGAACTTTATAAAGGCTATCTGATACAAGCAATTAAACGCTCTTAAAGGCATATGATGCAGGCTTTGCTCAAGATAGATATAGGTTTTGCAGTGACCTACTTTGTCATTCAAGTATCATCGAATGGTCAAATACTTTGAATCATTGATTTGGACTGGTCCATCGGTATGGCCAATGTACAAGCTTAGTGCTTGCTTATAATACAGACTTTAAATTCCCTTCAGGGCCATTTGAGCTTAATGCGAGCTTTTAAATGGTCTTAAGAGACCTAAATTCTGTTGTAAGGCAGCCTTGCCTCAAGCTTAGTTTGCACATGATGACACAGTTTTGTTTTTGATACCATGGGCCGGCTAATTCCAATGTAAGTCTTTAAATGCCAGTAAAGGTGGCTCAAGCTTAATAAAGGTTCGACTTTTTCTTAATTGGGTCTGAGTCACTTTTATATTTTAGTGCCATATTACCAGTATTAACCTTTAAGTGCTCTGCTTCTCAAGCAGTAGGTTTTAATCTTACATAAACTTGAATTTATAAAGGGGGACAACAGCAATTTTGGTGGATTATGAATCAATTGAAAGTATATGATTTGCTTGATTCGATATATAAGATACAAAAAAACTTATTCCTTGAGAAGGGGTACATATATAAAAGTTAGAATATAGTTGCAATTTATCGCTTGTTCTATTTCTCAATGCATAAGGGAACCACAACTTCGTACAGGAGTCGAGTGGAGCCTTGATAATGACGCATCCAATGCTGCTGTGTTGGTTGCAAGTGAAGCTCATTCTATAACTTTGGCAGTTGAAGGTCTGCTGGGTGTTGTCTTCACAGTGGCTACATTAACAGACGAAGCAGTAGATTCTGGAGAGGTATCTAACATCTAATTTTGTACATTGAAATACTCTTAGACCCTTAGAATTACGAGTAACATTTTATATGACAAAGCCCTGTCCACTAGATTGAATCCCCCAGATTGGATTATGATCCACCTTCAAAGAAGACAGGAAATGCAGCTCTTCTCTGCCTCTCAATGGTCGATTCATTGTGGTTGACAATACTAGATGCATTCTCCTTTCTTTTGTCAAGGTTAGGCACTAATTATAAGGATGCGAAGGTATTAAGTGATGCTTTATTTCTTATAAGTTACAACCCTGAAAGTAACTTTGAACTGAAGGTCACAAGGCGAGGCTATTGTGTTGGAAATACTGAAGGGATATCAGGCATTTACCCAGGTATACCAATTGATGAGTTTTGCAGGCATGTTTCTTGACAACTCTTTTTTTATACTATCACAAGTCGATGATGGTTTTCTTTATGGCCATACAGGCATGCGGAGTTCTCTGTGCTGTAGAACCTTTGAACTCGTTTTTAGCATCGCTTTGCAAATTTACGATCATTTTTCCTGTTGAAGCGGACAAAAGAAGGTATCCATTTTCTATATCCCATGCTCCCTAGCTAATGATGAATTTATTAGTACAACGAAGTCCAAAATTTGTGTTTTTACTTTTGTATACAGCTTCGTATTTGTCTTTGCTTGTTAGAGTTAGAGGGTCGTATCTTTTCATATGGTGTTACTTTAAAGCAAACAGTTTCGTTTTGGGGATCCTTCGCATATGTTTTGTGCAGGTATATAAGTTTATACAGTAGCATGCCTGTTCTATAACTTCTGTTATGATATTTATTTGTGTATATACACAAAATGTAGAGTGTCCAGTGACTTGTTAGTACCAGGGAAGCCTACTATGAAACTATTGGGTGTTGATAGACATGCTTGAAAAGAAACAGTTTGATCTTTTTGATAATTTCTGAACTATGGGGTGTTGATTATTGAAATGACCAATGAATTGTAAATCTGTTGGTATAGTTTTGCTCTAGAACCTTTTTTCCATGTATGCCTCACCATCCTAGCTTAGGATATCTTTTCTCAAGTACTTGTCCTAGTTAGACAACTGTTTTTAACCTTGGGGTTTACATTTACCAGTAATGTGCTATCTCCTGGGTCCAAACGCTCTGAACCAGTAGTTGATCAAAGAGATAGTGTTGTCCTGACACCTAAGAATGTCCAGGTATAGCTAGATTCTATATCATATTTGTACTTGTCCATTTCTGTACTCAATGCTATTGTCACATTGTTTCCTTTGTTTGTAAGTAACTTGTACTTAGTTATCGATAACACTGTTCTATTCCTATTCAGGCCTTAAGAACTCTCTTCAACATAGCTCATCGATTACACAATGTGTTGGGACCATCCTGGGTTTTGGTATGTTGGTGAACTACTATGTCTTTCTAGAAGAGTATATATATCATACTTATCATCTTTGCAAATACTGTAGGTATTAGAAACCCTGGCAGCCCTAGACCGTGCAATCCATTCTCCGCATGCCACCACACAGGTAACGCTAGCAAATGCTTACGTATAATTCTTGCAGCTCAAAATTGTGTTTCATTGCTATATGGGAGCCAACATATTGAGACATTTTATGGCCGGGCAACCTATTGCACTATGATCCTCTATTTCATGCATCTTTATTTAAAATTAAATGGTGTTTACACAATTACTTTTTAATTAATGCATGTTGAAACAGTATAGTATTGGGTGGCCTCACAAATTAGAGATTATCATATGAAGGTGGTTTAATCCTAATGTGGCATTCCAATAATCTTTTGGATTGTTAGTTCTTATAGTTGAAATTAATATATACTTATTAGTGAAGGGTAATATTCATTCATTATTAGATCTTCCTGATCAAATTTATTGATGGACGTAAAGGATATCAGATGCTTGAACATAGTACATGATTGTTGAACGTAGTGAAGATGAGGGGAATGTTTTGTCTCTGATTTAGTCTGGAGGGGTCAATTGGTTTGGTGTTATGGAAGAAGCAGGGTCTGTTTGGTCAGTTACTTTGTTTCTTCAAGGGCATGCTCATGCTCATGTTCATAGGGCTTTAGAATTTCTAGTGGGGTATTAGAAAATGAGAAGATCACGGATCGAAAAAATGACAACTGGGAGAGAGTGATAACACAAATACCACCAATTCCGTTGTGTGGTTATTTAACCATTACACATGCATTTGTAGGTCCCAATCAGATGATTTAATTGCTGTTAAAATCCGTTACACTTCTAATTCTATTTGAACAAATTGCCGATCAATAACAATTATATTTTAGAATGAGTGCAATTCATGGGCAGCTTTGAGCCGTCATTGGTTATTTCATCTCGTTGCATATAGTATGCTTTAACTACTTTCATACTTCAGTCATATTCTAGCTATTCTTCTTTATGTGCAAGTCAAATAATAATTATTCGAAAGATGAGAGAGAAAAAGCAGTTGGAATGGGATTCCAACACAGCACCTATTTTTTTGTTGAGATTTTTAAAAGAAACCAAAAAAAAAAATTAACTCAGGATCCCGTTATAGTTACTCGATGTTTAACTTGGATAGTTTAATTTTTTTTTTTTTGGTTTGACAGGAGGTGTCCACAGCTGTGCCTAAACTTACAAGAGAATTGTCTGGTCAATCCAGTGACTTAAATATTCTTTCTTCTTTGAATTCTCAGGTACACCATGAAAATCTTACCCTGCCCGATAGCTTTTCAAAGTAGTATTTCTCTTGACTCCGTAGGATTTGTCCACATTCAAACTTCTCTGGTTTCTTTACATTGTCAAAAACTAATGGGCCTGCATGCTACAAATGTGAAATTAAATGCGAGTTATCTATAACTGTCCCTCCGAAATGTTATTTTATCACCCCCTAATTCCATATTTTTTTTTCTATATTTTATTTTCTAAACTAAAACTAATTATTTTATTAATTACCATTATTTAACTGAGAAGCTGTTCGAGTCCTTGTGAATATATTTTTTCACCTCTTGAGCATATGTTTTCATGTGCATGTCTCTCACTATTGACATGATCTGACTATGTGCTTTCTTCTATTGTGCAAAGCTGTTCGAGAGCTCAGCACTAATGCATATATCTGCAGTAAAATCCCTTATTTCTGCACTGGGCCAATTGTCACAGCAATGCATGGCTGGGATATCAAGTGGGACTGTAACTCCATCAAGTCAAAAAGTTGGAAACATAAACTTTTCAGTGGAGAGAATGATATCCATCCTAGTCAATAATCTACACAGTACGTACTGCCAGTGAACATGCAATCTATACTCTTAATTTAATGGCTTTGTGTAGTCCAAAGAAAATTGTTTGGTGTTTTAACGTGTTAACACAGTTTAGATAGGACCGATGCGGTAGTAAAGTACGCATGTTACATGTTATTTCTAACTTACCAGTGAAATAGATAGGTACACCACCGTGTCACTGTATGATCTAAAATGTGCTTAAAATGTTTTAATCTTCATCGGCATAAAATTCTTTGTATTTTCTTCTCCTACATTTCAAGCTATTTTGAGATGTTCACATTTTTTGTACTGTGCTTTTCTAGCTAATCATTTGTTTCGGTATGAATCATTCATAGTAGCATTTCTTTATAATACTTATTTGGGACAAATGCAAGCTTATAGCATCTTGAAACTGACTTGCATTGTGTATTTAGTTTTTATATGTACTAATTTTTAGTTCTATTCAAAATGAGCTGTTTTTCTGCTTCATTATAGATCCTTTAATATAAATTCTGATGTTGCTGACTTGACAAGGTGATTGTTCGTATGGACAGTTCTCAAAACTTCAAACTACTCTGACAATGGACACTATAACACTAGATTCCAAATCTTAGTGCGCACTGTCATTTAAATGACTGTATGTGGGTGTATGATGTATAGTAGAATCTTTCTAATTGGACATCTGCTATGTGAACGCATGTGTTACTGGCTTGATATGGAATTGGCTTTCTTCTGTTTATCTGGTATTGTAGGAGTGGAGCCATTGTGGGATCAAGTTATCGGCCACTTTCTTGAGGTAATCAGATTTTATTTTGCTTACAATGACATGTTGCCTTATTCCCGGCTTCCTGACAATACTTATCTATCTTTCAGCTTGCAGAGAACACTAATCAGCATTTACGGAATATAGCCCTTGATGCATTAGATGAATCAATATGTGCTGTTTTAGGTTCAGAACAGTTCCCTGACAACACCACAAGCAGATCCAATGGATCATCTCAGAATGTGAGAAGTTTCACCTTATGGCTCGATGTCTTCTCCTTTCTTGTAGAAGTTGTTATTGACCTGCTTATCATTGTCATAAATCTACAGATGAGAACTAGGCTTACAGATTTGGGATCACTCGAATGTGCTATCATATCTCCACTAAGGGTTCTTTATAATTCTACTCAAAGTGTTGACTCACGTACTGGATCCTTGAAAATTCTTCTGCATGTTTTAGAGGTAATACGATTTTGATAAGAACTCATTTCATGTTTTCTTTCGTAACTATCTTGATAATCAGCCTTTGCTCATAATGTCTTCCCACTGACACCATCAAATTTCAGAGGCATGGGGAGAAATTACATTACAGCTGGCCAAATATACTTGAAATGTTGAGGTTAGCCTCAAGTTACTTTTCATTGTCAGTCGTGTTTTGTGCGTGGTTCTAATTATTTAATAAGAGTCTCTGTGTCTCATCCTTTTTTCTTTTTAGTCGTTGAAATATATTAGTTTGACTCATATGTTTGCTTATTATTTTAAGGTCCGTAGCGGACTCTTCAGATAAGGAACTCATTACTCTGGGATTTCAGGTTAGTGTGGGAAATGAAGTACGATGTTTAATATAGTTTTTCTTATGCTAAACACATGTTGACTATGATTTATATTTTATACTTAAAAAAGGTTATTAAATTGCACTTTTAGTAGTATTCTTCAGCATTTTTGGGGGGTGGCTTTTAGTGTGTGCTTGTGCAGCAGCTACTTCAGCCCAACTTACCAATGCTACTTAGTGAAACTATAGTCAGTGGTGATTCACATGCGTGTTGTGTTGTTTTCTGTAGAACCTACGGGTGATTATGAATGATGGACTTTCAGCTATACCTGCAGATTGCTTTCAAGTGTAAGTCTCCATTCTTTGGCATTATTACAAATGTTGAAAAACAGAGTTTTACTTAGCATAGATAATCATGTGTGGATCTGTGGACATGAACAACTATTACTATCCCTATCTAATATGGTCATGTGGTGTTGTTTGTCGCAGATGTGTAGATGTTACTGGAGCATACAGTGCTCAAAAGACAGAACTGAATATAAGCCTGACAGCAATAGGTCTCTTATGGACAACAACTGACTTCATTGTGAAAGGTCTGACCCATGGGCCAGAGAAGGAAATAGGTTACACCACCATTGTTGCTGTTAGCTCATGATTTATTTTTGGATTATACTTGCGCATAACTGACTAAAAGCCTGTTTGAAACATAACAGGGCTCTCTGATGTGCATCCTATTTCAAGGCAATTGGATGGTGAAAATGGTGAAATACCAAAAGAACAAACAATGAATGTATCAGATAATGCCAATGACCAAGCTCCCTTGCTAGCTATAATTGACAGTGACAAGCTGCTTTTCTCTGTTTTTTCATTACTTCAGAAACTTGGAGCCGATGAGAGGCCAGAGGTGGGTAACTGTCTTTTACTAAATTTTCTTTTTTCTTCTCTGCAAGTGGTTTTTCAATATGGCAGCTGGTGGTGGTTCTTACAACTACAAGAATGTGAACTTTATTAGGAACTCCACTTTTTCTCTCGCATGGTGTATTTACAATATACACTACCAGTAGTACTATGCATGAAATCCTTTACAGCTTGTAAGAATTCATTTTTGTCTTCATTTGCATAGTTTGTTAGACCCTTTTTCTTGATGACATAGAATATGACCTTGTTTATTTCTCTGGTAAGCTCTGACTATACATATGACATAAATATTTGAGCTTTTGTTGTATTTTTGTAATTCCTCGGTTCAGTATAGCTTCCTATTTCACCATCACACTCATCTCTGCGAGTCCTTTCTGTATGAATTTACAGTGCTACATCCGATTTAGTCTTCAGTCTTCACACCTTTTTATTGTTCTATATAGCAGCCCTTCTAAAGGAGTTTGAGTAGTAATATGTACACCTTCACTACCAATTGGATTTTACCATCAAGTTTGAACTTTTGTTTCAGGTGAGGAATTCAGCAGTCAGGACATTATTTCAGACACTTGGAAGTCATGGACAAAAACTTTCAAAAAGCATGTGGGAGGATTGCCTTTGGAATTATGTGTTTCCTACACTGGATCGTGCTTCTCACATGGTTTGTTATAGTGTTTGTGAAAGATATCAAAGACGTGTGGTTATATACTGTGATGATTTGAATTGTTTGTCCTCAGGCTGCAACTTCATCAAAAGATGAATGGCATGGTAAAGAACTTGGAACTCGAGGAGGGAAAGCAGTGCATATGCTTATACATCATAGGTATATAAGTTTAGAGACCATTAATATATACTCTTTCTTCTCTTCGGAAGTAGAAATACTGCTGACTGATAACTAATTAACTACCATCAGTAATATATGAAAGTTTAGAATTGTTTCTCACTTCTTTTCATGAATGAAACTGCAGTCGCAACACAGCTCAGAAACAGTGGGATGAAACATTAGTACTGGTCCTTGGTGGCGTATCCCGTATTTTACGCTCATTCTTTCCTTTTCTTAGAAGTTTAAGAAACTTTTGGTCAGGTATGTTGAAGTTGAATCTGATAGTTACGTTTTTATAGTATATTGATAGTCCGCAGATGACCCCTTATGTTTCACCCTGCAGGATGGGAATCTTTGCTTCTATTTGTGAAGAATAGTATATTAAATGGAAGCAAAGAGGTTGCTCTTGCAGCAATAAATTGCTTACAGACACCTATTCTTTCTCAATCTTCCAAGGTGAGGATAATTTAATATAATTCTTAAGTACTAGGTTCTTATATGGACCTCTGGTCTTTCCTGATTCTGCCATGAAAATCTTACCAGACACTGTCTGTAAGAATGAATAATTTTTGTTGAATATGAAAGTTAAGTACATAAGTTGACTTAGAATGTGTGCATCTAGACTTCAGAAGTGAAGGAGGGATACTAACTAAATAAACATAATACTCCTTCATTTTGAGGGAAAGTCTAAATGACTTACAAAACGCCATAATTATATTGGATGTTTATCAGGGGAACTTGCCAATGCCTTACCTTGAATCAGCACTTGATGTTTATGAGCTTGTTCTTCGAAAGTCAACAAACCTGAGTGGTAATGCAGCCAGCAAGGTGAAGCAGGAAATTTTGCAGAGTCTGGGTAATTCTTTAATGTAACTAGACTTTGTGTTATTTGTTCTGCTAAACATGCATGAATGTACGGGCACAATGAAATATCAATCCTTCCAATTGAGTGAACCATTTTTTTTTAATGTCTATCAGGAGAAATATATATGCAAGCACAGAGGATGTTTGATGATCGGTTGTATACACAATTGCTCACAGTAATACGCTTGGCTATTCAAGAAGCCATTGTTGCGAACGATAACTGCGAAACGGAATATGTAAGTGATAAATGCTTCCTTGCCCTTGGTATAATTTGTCACTCTTAAAAATAAGTAGCTCAAGGGAGCCCTGTCTCACATGGCCATTGATGTAGTTCTGAAAAGTGGATACTATCCTTGGAGCTGTCCAGAAAGTTGAGACTACCGAATTACTAATGGCTGTAACAGGGAATAAATTGACAAAGCGTTCATCTCTTTTCCTATATGGCATTCTGAGACACTCTAACTTATTTTCAGGGGCATGTTCCGCCTGTACTACGAACTGTGCTTGAGATCCTTCCGATGTTATGTCCCACGAAGCACATTTCTTCAATGTGGCTTATTCTTCTTCAAGATTTTTTGCAATATCTACCAAGATTGAATCCTACCGTTCAAAGTGAGGAAGATGATGCAGAGGAGGCTAGCACTAGTGACCGAGTTCCAGGTATAAAATTGGCCTGTTTTGGCAATACTTTTGATCGTCAGCTGTAACTAAATTGAGTTTACTTTTGCAGATGCTCACTTGAGAATAAAACATGAAAGACCTAATGGGACGGCTTCGATAACTCCAAAATTAGGAGATTCTCCTAGTTCTAGAGTAAAGAAATCTGTAAAAGCTGGCATTCCTAATTATATGTTTGCAGAAAAGCTTGTTCCCTTGCTGGTTGATCTTTTCCTACAGGCCCCAGCCGTTGAAAGATATATTCTGTATCCTGAAATCATTCAAAGTCTTGGAAGGTACTAAAGGCTCTTTGCTGTATTGGTTATTTTATTTTGCTGCAAGTACTTCAGATTTTTGTTCACTGAAAGGGTCATCTAATAGAATTGAGGTGTATACACATAATAAAAATTTAGATAGTGAAAAGTTGAAATGGACCTGTTATAATCTTCCTACAACAGATTTCAGCATCTTCATGTCTGAGTTTCTAATAGATGGATCAAGGTCAGGCTTGTTAAACTATAACAGATAAAACAAGAAAAAGAAAAGATAAAATTAGAATCTTTGGGAAGATTTGGTCAGATGATATCTATAACAGTTGCTATTGTTTTTGCAATTGTACCACTTCTGACTAGCAAATGACAGTACCCGGCTTTTTTGACAGGTGTATGACTACAAGAAGAGACAATCCAGATGGTTCTCTTTGGAGACTAGCTGTTGAGGGCTTCAACCGCATTCTTGTTGATGATGCCAGCAAGTCAACTATAAGTGCTGGATCAGATTCAGGTGCTAAGCCTGCAAGAACACGTATATGGAAAGAAGTTGCTGATGTTTATGAAGTTTTCCTTGTGGGTTATTGTGGTCGTGCTCTTCCTTCGGATACCTTCTCAACTGCGAATGTAAAAACTGATGAGTCACTTGAGATGACTATCTTGCAAATTCTTGGCGACAAGATTCTGAAGTCACCAATTGATGCACCTAATGATGTAATTTTCCCACTGACTATAATGCTGTAGATTCTAATATTATATAGAGTTAAAACAGTCGATATATTACATGTTGTGTAATTCTATACTTGGATGAGGTATTAGTAACAGGGTTTGAGTGATGTTAAGCAATGTTAGCATTTAGTTGCAGTAGAAAACTATTTATACTGCAAGAGAACTAAAAGACACTATATGGCCCATTCTCTTCCTTGCCATTGTTGTCTAGTAATCCTTGGTGTACACATTTATTGTCCTCTACATAATATAAATGACCTGCATGTAGTCATTTCATTTCGGGTCTTGCACAGTTGAGTCATGTGGAATGTGGTCATCTATAACACAGCTCTAATATAAATGATTTGATTTTAACAGATTTTGAAGCGCCTGGTGTCCACCTTGGACCGTTGCGCATCACGCACTTGTTCTTTACCTGTTGATTTTGTGGAACTTATGCCTTCTCACTGCAGCAGGTTTTCCTTGACTTGCTTACAGACATTATTTTTCTTGAGCAGGTAATTCGTCGAGTTATCATCTTCCTACACTGCACCTTAGCATAGAATGTTGACTTCATTATTACTTCAGCTTTTGGGTATGTTGTACCATTTCATCTTCTAGCATATTTTGGAACACGTGCCTGCATGAGCTGTCTTCTGTATTCCTCTTAGAATTTATAAGTTGGGGGAACATAATTTTCTTGCATCATAACTTTTTAATTATCTTTGTTTGGTTCCATTGTTTTCCAGATTTCAGAACATATATACTATTGAAACTGATAAAGTATAAACCTTCCTACATCCATTTTTTTTAGTGAGATGTATTCTCACAGTATCTTATGTGAACAGTTATGACAAACAAGATCATGATTGGAATACAGCAAGATCGGAGGTGAGTAAGATTGCAGTCATGGTACTCATAATGAGATGTGAATACATCTTGAGCAGATTTCTGATTGACGAGAATGACTTGGGTACGCAAGCTTGACCTTTCTAGTCCCAATGCAATTATATATATGCATATACATCTATAATTTTTAAAAAAAAATTTCTTACTGTCTTCTACGGAGTTGTGCCTATTGTCCACCCTTGAGCATCCGTCTATTCCTGCAGGTGAACGCCCATTACCGGCAGCAAGGCTTGAAGAAATCATATATGTTCTTGAAGACCTGGGCCGAATAGTTATTCATTCAGATACTGCAGCAATTCTTCCACTGCTACCATATATAAAAGATGCACTATCACGAGAAAAGAATGATGACAAGCGTTCACACCTTCTTGTTCTGTTTCCATCCTTTTCTGAACTCGTAGTGTCAAGGTGAGATGTATTCCTTTTTACCAAGTGATTAATGGACAAGATACTGATGGTACACTGATAAAACAAAATGGTCAGAGCCATTTATTTACGACAGATGTCCGTAGGTCTTATCGCGTTGGGTTCACATACTGATTACAAGTCCTATTCCTAGGGTAACTGCAAAGCTGACCAACTACACTATTATAATAGAATTCTCCCCCTGTAGGAAATACTTGTATATGTCATAGAATACTTGTCATTTGAAAGTTACTTCATATAGTATACCCATATACTGTGCCTATGCTAGAATAGACATGCGTGCTCACTGCTGATTTCTTTGGATTGTTTTCTTGAACAGAGAAGCAAAAGTAAGGGCACTGGTTCAAGTCTTATTGAGACTCGTCAGCAAAGAATTGTCACTTGAAAGAGTTTCCGTCACCAATCAAACTGCGGAAGAATCACAAAGGACACAGCAGTTCTAAGTGTACATCGGTTATACTTCTATTTATTAGAAGGTTGTCGGAGGAATTTTTTCCTTATCCTTGTTTCTTCAGTGTTAGATAGTTCGCGTACATTGTGTCAAATTTGTTGTATAAAAGCAGTTATGTGTGTTGAGGGACCAATTTTGCATTCTTTGGTGGAAAGAGGGTGTGATATTTACAACATCAAAAGTGCAATGCCAAGCCTTGTGAGATTGTATTGAATGCACCACTGTTCCTCGGGAGTATGAACATACTACATATGTATCATGTTAACATTATTACTTAACAGTATCTTTTACATGTGTGTCATCTCTGGAGACCTAGTACTTTGATGAGATCGGTCTACAGTTACCTCTGATCATCAGTTCATCACCAGTGCATTTTGATCACCCATCCAATGGCTATTATTATTGTTTTTTTTAAAAGATTAAATAAAGATGGAAAATAAAAAGAAGAGAGGAAAACGGAATTTGGTGAGATGTACATTTTCCATGATAGGGAGTCGTCTAAGACCACGGATCAAACTATCCACTGCAAAATGACAACAAACAAAATGCTAAGCTGCTAAACTAGTAGTGATCTTGTGAGTAGTGAATATATAGTTTCATGATCGGTTATGTTCAACAGTACATTTCTCATTTTGAATCTGTTATCTTTTGCTTTTCAGGAAAAAATTTGAGCTTCGAATGTCATCCATCATTGTAGACCAACTGCATCTCGATTACTTGAAACAAAACTACCAACAAATCATAAGATAGAATAGACTTTTGAGGCCGGGACTTGTAGTGACATTATTTTTCTAGCTTACTAGTCCTCCAATGCAACCAGAAAATAAAATAAAATGTTTGCTGCTGAGAGTAGTACATGGAGTGTCGACATTGTCTAGGAAAGGGTCTGAAAATGGGAAGCACCGAGAGTTATATATAGGTCGGGCCGTTAGTTGGACAAGAATATGAGTCCACAATGTCATCATCTTCATAGGACAGCTAATGCTCCCACACGGATCCACGCAATTACGGGATTGGCCCTCAATTCTTATATGAAACCTAATGAAAATATCGATTCTTTCATGCAAGTTACAGAGAAGCTAAGAGTATTAAGAGCTATGGTCAAGTTACGCATGTACAGAAAATTTAGATCTCAGCCAATGTTGGAAAAGGGCATCTGAGTAATTAGACCTTATACACATTACACATCTGTTTTGATCGATTTTGTAATAACAAGCATTACATATCATGATATCAGCAGTCCACATGACACAAAGGAACCTCAAATCTAGCTCAGTCGACCATCAGCAAAGATGGCTAGATTTCAGGATGCAATGTCGATATTGGTCTCTGTAGTTTTTCGGAAGAACATACATCTATATCAGGAATTCGCTGTCTTAATCATCAACTTGGTTTCCGTTGTTGCATCTGCCATTCAAGTTTCTGGCTTGATTTTTCTGCAGACTACAAGGGAGGTTTCTACAGCTAGAAGGTACTCCTCACCTATGTACTCATCGATGTTCGCTAGGCATGATCATTAGTCTTTACAAATTTACTTCATGATGATTATGTAAACTCTAAGTGGCGGCTTTTCGATGGTTCATTCCTATAGATCTGGTGGAGTTATTCTTAATAGATTTTGCTATCCGTACTTATTTGGTTACACCTCGACTCCCTGAGTGGCGCTAATAATGAATGTATCATGTATGATCCTTCTATTCACATACAATGCAATTGTTTATAAGTTTTAATCGAATATGATTAATTGTTGAGAAGTTACACATGGTTTGATTGCTCAACTGTATGTTTGCGGCTTATTCCGGCCACTGAAAATGCATGATTCTGGCCATATATCATTTCTCTCTATATACTTAGTTAGTTACCAAGTTATACCAAAATATTGGCTCAGTACGTTTTAGTTAATATGATTAGAGAAGTTTACATGGTATCTCACACGTCTCAGTGCTTCATGATTCTTTAATATAATGCATGGTAGCTAGCATGCAGTATACAATGCATATTCATAACTGTCTTCATCATCTGGAAGATAATTCCAATGACATGCAAGATCATCCCTTCATTCATGTATCCACCGTGTTATGCCATTCATATTTTCTTTGCTCAGGACTTGCATATATGGTGTCAAGAATGCAAAACTATTACACAGGGCAAATAATTCATTTAGGTACGGTCTGCAAGATCAGTTGGTGATTTCTTATCTATTACCAACATAGAATATTGGAGTAAATTAAATGAACTTTGAGGATTAAAATCACTTTGGCTAGATACATCTGTTTAGATATACAATATGAGCAATGCTTAGTAGGTGTCAAGTAGTTATATTCCTCTCCTATGTATAAAGTAACAAAATTGGCGGTGTAGATTGACATTAAATATCTTGGATTAAGATCCCTGTTCAAACTATTACTGCTTTATTATATGGACTTGATCAACGTTAACCGATTTAAAGCAACATTAGTTTAGAGTAACTTTGTCATCCAAATTGTATAAACTATTGCTTCTTTTATTTACGGTTCCCTCAAATGGGTATTCTTCATTGTAATAGTTCTTATTGATAATGGATTTGACACTCCACAGCCTTAAAAAAATTTAACAGGCATCTCTATGAGTTATATTCATCTCCATAATCTGATTTTAGGGATGGTGAATTAAGCAGCTGCCACAAGAGACTCCTCTGCTTTCTCACTTTCCTCGCAACCATTCTTGTCCGTCGCCTTACGACCATATTCATAGCCTTTAGATAGTTACACGAGTCATGGTCCCTTACAATTGTACCTTCTGAACCATAAGCTGTAGGATCACTTAGTGTTTCTAGCGGATGTGGGGAATTCAGAAAGGCCTTCAAGACACTTGAAGAGGATCCACATTGTGTATTGTCCAAAGCATAGAGAGCACACCCTAAAGGGAGTAGAGGATGTGGAGGCGAAGAGTTTTCATCGGGTTGGAGAATGAATACTTTACCCATAGGTGAGTACAATGTCTTCTGCATAGAAACCCTAAATTCGATCAGCTGAGCTCAAGGTTTTATGAATTTAAGACTTACATGGTTCATTTGAAATGAGGTGCTAGGAAATAGTACCTGAATCACAATGAAACGAGTACAAGTAGTGGGATCATCACAAGAGAACCACTCGCAAGGTAAGGAGTGGGGTGACTTGATGTCATTTGCAGCAACTTGTGCCTCCTTACCACTCGTTGCAGCCATTAACTTCGTCATCGTTGATGCTGTACGGGAGGCATGTATCTCAGTAGAGTGCTGATCAAGTTCACTTCAATATCCATGACTACGTCTGCTTGCTTTTCTAATGAAGATTTAACAAACTGTAGGCCATAATGTCTCTTCAAATTCATAGGAACCAGGTCTAGTTAGCTGTACATGCAAACTATATATATATGCATGATTGATTATGTGAATCATGTTATGAAACTATACGTACTGTTGAGAAAAACATACCTTGATTTCTGGTATCACATAAGCCATGCTGCACAAAAAGGCTAGCTTAGAAAAGAGTTAGTATCTGACCATGGTACTTTAGCCAAAAATCTCGAGAAAAGGTCAGCACCATATGATTTGTATCTCATTTCTCCATCATCTTCCTCACCATTTTCAACCTCATCAGGATTCTTTTCTTCACTTGGAACCTCTTTTTGCTGCCAAATATTTCACCATTTGCTCCTGAGTTCCACCAGACTCTCCACCCAGCTGGTTCTCTTTATTTCCACGCTGTCCACCTTATTCATGTCATTCTCCAATATGTCTCCCGAGTCTGGATCAAACGAATAACATTTTAGTGAGTTTGGAATGATGCAACCCTTAGTTTGAAACGATATTCTCATTGATACGGCGGCAGAGTTCGCCTGACAGGTGAAGACCATTGTACTCTTTGAGGAACCCTTTTGTTGACAGAGCCAAACAACAAGGTATAGGTAATGAAGTCAAAGCCATTGTTGTTCTGCATCAGATTGACTTCTGAAGTTGACTTTTATAACAAGCTATTTGCTCCTTGTTTACCACGAAAGTCTTGAGGAAACTTATAGGATAAGAAGTACACATATCCATCTGTCTTCTTGCACTTGGAATGAAAAAGGGTCAGGTTGATAACTCCAATGGCTTACCTTGATTTCAACCAACAAGAATCACAACAAGCCTCAAGTTCTCCATTCACATTTATCATGTTTATCATTGCTTACAGATATCCAACCCTAGGAAAAATGCATAGGAGAAATGAAACAAAACAGAATCTAAAAGCTTCAAAAGTGATATCAGAATGTGCATGAATTGGAATGATGACTCAAACATACTGCATCTGATTATAAGAGAGAGCCATAAATATGAGATTACTAAAACTTAACCAATCAAAAGCCAATGTATCAGCTGAATGAGAGACAACGATGGTTGTCTCTTCGTTTTTCAGGATCACCGAAATTATTTAAGCTCAAACCTACATATATATATGAATAATGTCACAGGATAAAATAGTACAACAATACTATGGACCGATTGTTGAATGATTCATTATAGACCTATTATCTACAATTTGATCAGATGCTTCACACTTTAGACATTGTGTAGTCCATTGTATCCACAAGAAAATCTGCAAGCAGATAATATACATCAGAGTTGGTACAGGCTAGTACGTAGCTACTACAAGTATGATTGGATTTTAAGCAAGTGGATAGTAGGTTATATATACCTGCATCTTCCTTAGTGAAGCAGAGGGGAGGTGTGATTCTGAAAACATTTCCATAGAAGCCTCCTTTGCCGATCAAGACTCCCAACTCTATTTTTTAAGGAGAGAAAGAATAATGAAGTTGTAGATGTAAATTATGAAATATCATAAAACTTTGAGGGAGATTAGGATATCCACACAAACCTTTCATTCGCTCCATCACATGTATAGTTTCAGCCTTGGCCGGTGTTTTCAGTTGCCGATCAGTCACGAGTTCAACACCAAGCATCAACCCTTTCCCCCTCACGTCCCCAATGACTACATGAGAAACCATCATGAAAATTAGATAAACAGCACCAAAATGACAGAATATATTACTGTAAGCTAGAGGGTTTACGTTCATATTTGTCTTTAAGGGCAGTGAGTCTTTCTTTGAGATATGATCCCACAACGAACGCATTTTTCTGAAGTCCTTCTTTCTCAATCACTTTGAGTACAGCCAGTCCTGCAGCTGTGCTTACAGGGTTGCCACCAAAGGTGTTAAAGTAATTGCGGCGAGTCAAGACCTCTGCAACCTCAGGAGTGGTTACAACAGCACCGAGGGGGATGCCATTTCCAATGCCCTATAGATGTCATCAAATAAAAAACAGTTGGCACATGAACCCTGGCTGTTTATACTCTCAAAAACACACAAATTGATTATTTCTTGCATTGGAAGTTGATGCATGAATGGCCAAAGGACAATAAAGAATATGAGTTGAGTTACGTACTTTGGCCATTGTCACAATGTCAGGCACAACACCATGCCCCTCAAAACCCCAGAAGTTGCTTCCAGTGCGAGCAAAACCAGACTGGACCTCATCAGCAATGAAAAGGCCTCCTGCTTTCTTTACACTATTGTAAACGGCTGGCAAGTAACCCGGAGCCAATTCGACAATACCCCCTACTCCCTGTGGACATGTATCAAAATGATCAGTAAGAAGTTATTTAGTAAAAAAGATGGTCATTGTTGATATGCTTAAGAGGTAGAATGCTAGATGATCATGGTGATATATATATATATATGTATATATATACCTGTATGGCTTCACACATAAAGGCAGCAACACGGCCAGAAGTGCCAAAGTCGATGAGATCTTGCACATCTTTGGCATACTTCTCTCCATCGGAACCAAACACACCTCTGTATGGGTCTGGATTCATGGCATGATGAACTCCACTCTGTTGGTCAAACCAATAAAATCACCGCAATCCATTAAAAAGATTAATTGAGTGACAAGTTACAACCAAAACTCTTCATTTAGAGACTAATAACTAATAACTTTAACTTGAAAAATAATCAATGATCACGTTACCAATCACCACCATATTTTTACTTCATGATCTCTATGCTCTCGTTTAAGAGTTAATAATTTGAAGGCTAAGCATGTCCTCAAACCAGGAAAACAACATACGAAAAAATATATTGTCAAACTATGAGCACATTTTTTTCTTTTTGGAAAGAACTATGAACACAAACTTGGACATCTCCATCGACTACTCACATAGTGATGCATCAATTATTTTCTTTATATGAAGATATGGACACATGGTGGGTTCAGTCCCAGTAACATCGATCAAGTGTTTGGTTTATTTATTCCGAGCTCTACTAAAATTAAACGTTAGGTGGTGTCCGTCTCACATAGTGGGGCTCGCCTCATCTTGATAATAATTTTAACATATGTAAAGCCTGTTGGCCATTATCAATTTGATAACAGCAAGCTCCACGTGCTTACTACTCAAATGTTTGTTTTAGGTAACCTTAAGCTTTAAGCTTTTGGCTTGACTCTGTGAGTTACGTACAGGGTGAACATGACCTTCTTCAGAACCAATCGCCGGCCGGTAAGTTATGTGAATTACGTTAAATAACATGGAAAGGAGGATAAACACTTCCTTTTGAGTGTAAAGATCAACAACTTCTACCGGCCATAAAACTTTGGATTTTACCATGAAGTGACTCCACAGAGTTACTTTGTTTCGTTTTGTTTTGGCTTATAGTGCATATGGAAGTATAGTAGATATGATAAATGATAATATGCTATGCCAAGAGATGAGATGAGATGAGAGAGTACCTGGATAACGTTAAATTTCCAATTGGCTTGGGCAGTGGCGCCCATAGTGCCAGCAGCGTTGCCATGATAGGCATTCCTCAATGAGATTATGTCGTGGCAACCCGTATACAGTCTCGCTATCAACATCGCCAACTCATTTGCTTCCGTCCCTGAGTTCGTAAAGAACACAACCTACAACAACACATTTCCACCGACCCAAAAGTAAGTATCGATCACCAAACCCAGAAACAACAATGATGAAAATGAATTATAATTCGTCATGACCACGAGAATAATGTATATGACGACTATCTACACATTCTCTGTCTGTGGGTGATCGATATGAGAATAGCAAGCCAACCAAATACTTTGTTTTTTCTCTAATCAAACAAAACATCACGGGCCATCATCCAAAAACGTCGAGAACTCGAATTACATTCTACCATATCCAGCAAGTTTGAACTTTGAATTCTGATCTAGTTCCCTTATCATGTATAGTGTCAACAAACTGAATTTCTCTACCTTTTGTAGCCTCGGTTATTTGTGGAAAGTCATTCTTTAACAAACCAAGTAGAGAGACATGGATACACGTACATAAACCAAATCTTTTGGAAAGACCTGAAATTAATCCTAAACATTATTGAAAAAATGACTCTTGGGTGTTCCGATTATTGTCAAGGAAACGTAGTAATCAAGAAGACGTAAACGCACAGTGTACCATGAAAACAAAAGATACCGATCATCACCCACCTTCCCCGTCTTCCCTGATAACGACAACTCTATCTACCCAGAACATGCTGCACTGATACTAGCTACTATTACTTTAACTAGAAAAAACATGGACCGTCAGCTTTTTAAAAAAAAAAAAATCCTAAACGAGCAAAGCAAAGCAAGAAATAACAAAAATAATATGAGCTGGACCTTGAGATTGGCGGGCAACTTGGCAGTGAGCGCCTGAGCGAAGTCGCCGATCGCATGATTCAGGTAAAGGATCGTTGAGTGTTGTATCTTGTTGGTCTGATTAACAATGGCTTCCACCACGTCAGGGTGGCAGTGGCCGCAACTCACCGTAGCTATTCCTCCGAACCCGTCCAAATACCTCCGGCCCTTCTCGTCGAATAGGTACTGCATCTTCCCGTCCACTATGTTCAACTACATAACAAAAACCACGTTAAAAATTATTGCTATGAAAATCGAAGTGAGTATGATTTAGGTTTTCACGACGTACGGGTTTGTTGTAGAAGTAGAACATGGAGGGGCTGAGGTACTCTTTCCTCTGTGCCAAAATCTCCTCCGTTGAGGGGCCCGTGTACGGCGGAGGAGTGTAAGCGAAAGGCGGCATCTTGGGGAGGCTGACGCTGCCATTGACGTCGCCGGCATCATGTTTCTGATGAGCGACCTGAGAGATAGAGCACCGGTGCAATGTCTGTTGTTGCAGCCTCGCTCCTGATGAGACTAACCTCCTCCCTATAAATCCCTGCATGTTGTTGTGATCCGGTTAATGTGAAAACTAGCTATGGCCGCTATCTCCTTGTCCCGGAAATGTAGGGATACAGTTGGAGGGAGGGAGGGAGGGAGAGAGAGAGTACAGAGCAATATATTCGCAGAGGAGGAGGGGAAGTAGTTTATATAGGGCGAGGACACTTTGGTGGGTTTGGTTCGTTCGTTTGGCTTGGTTTAGTAAAACGTGGAAATTTACAGCTAGTACTTACCGGTGGTGTAAAAGGAAAATGAGGAATTTAAAATAAGTAATCGCTATCAATATGGTAAACATGAATCTGGCCTCTGTAACGCTAAGAGCATCTCTCCAACAATGTCACTTAAAATTTTCCTATTTTGTTCCAAAATATAGCTCAAACCAATTTTAGCTAAGCATTTGTAAAAAATTACTCCAACAATATTACTCATAATATAGCTAAATATGAATAAATACTTTGTTTTGATTGGTTAATAAAAATAATTAACATTTATTAACTTAGAAATTGATTACATTTACAACCTTTTAGAAAACAATTAATTACAATGTTGACTTTTACATCACCTAAAATTCAAGTTTTAGGTATGGGGATAGGGGATGAAAACATGAAATATAGGGAATCCCTAAAATAACTAATGTGATAAGGGATCTCTTGGAGCTGATTTTAAAGTAAAAACTTCATATTATAGATAAAATTGACTTTTAAGGAATCTGCTGGAGTTGCTCATGCAGTATTCCCAATATTGGTGAATGAACATTTAAACCCTCAAATAATATTGGTTGTAGTTTCTATTTGAGGTTGAAGCGTTTTAAATTCGACGATTCTTATTTTGATTTTCTTAAAAAGAGGAGTTGCCACTTATTCCAATTACATACATGTACGTAGCTTACTCCTTCATTTTGGTGGTACAAAGTGAAGTTGTATATGTACGTTCTTAGTTTTTGACTAGAGTTTAGGATCTACGTTGCTTAAACAATGGTTTTAGGAATTTGTAGTGTGTATATGTGTAATTTTAATTATTTACTTGGCATTGGAAACATACGAAATATACGTATGACAAACAAAAATTCTACTCCGCTTAAATAGATGTTGCGTCCATTCATGACTATGAACGAAGAAGGAAACAATGTAACATGCCGAAACTTCTTATTTAAAAAGTAAGTACAGGTATGTACGTTTTGATTTTGGGATATTTTCTTTAAAAAAATTAATGCCTTAGGCGTAATTTTCGGTATTACTTTCAACTTTGTATCACCTGAAGGTGGTCACTTTACCTTTCTGAGAAATGAATATTTTGTTTACTTCATTCTAGATACGCAAGACATTTGTCTCGTTAGAGTATACGTATATATATTTTTTCTAGTCTAACACATGTATTTCACTCCTTCGCATTTTGAGAAAACTGTTTACAGAAATTATATTCTTGATATCTTGGTGTGCTTCTTGTTTTAATTAGGGTGGGTATAGAGATTCTCTCGATCTCTGATTTATCAAAGATTTATTGTATCAGATTATAATGCCTATTTAAAAGTCATCTATCAATGAATAAAGTACAGTTTCAGTTTATTGCGTATCTTCTATACTTTTCTCCTTCAACATGTTATCAGCAGCTCTTAAGTTGATAATCAACCCAAAAAAAAAAACCCTAACCTCTAAACCACTACCAACATAAACACTTTAGGCAACGAATTTTAAAACAACGCGCAACGAGATGGTAAATTCGTTGCCTATAGTTCACAATAGGCAACGACAAGGGTTTTCGTTGCCTATTGTGAACTATAGGCAACGAGTTCGTTGCCTGTTGAATTGAAATCGTTGCCTAATGTCTGGTTTATAGGCAACGAAAAAAATCGTTGCCTATTCAAATCGTTGCCTAAAGTATGGTTATATGCAACGAAAAAATCGTTGCCTATAGTTTAATAGGCAACGAAAAACAATATAGGCAACGAAATAGTAATTCGTTGCCTATAATTATTATTATATCAGATCTAGCCAGCAGCTCCTCCATTCAAATCAAAATCGGTGGAAAAATCTGAAACGTTCTGGAATCGCCAGTGCATTTCAGGATGGACAAGAGTTGGATGAGGCTGGATAAAACTGATGCAAGATATGGGCAGGGAATTAGGAGATTTCTGGAATTTGTGGCGGCTAATTGTGGAGAGTTGCCAGTGCATTATTGTCCATGTAAACAATGTCGGTGTCGCGGCAATCGTTGTCCCATTGCTACAGTTGAGCGACACCTTCATAGAAACGGATTTTGGAATAAGTACACCCGTTGGATTTATCACGGTGAAGCATCAGCAGCCGATCCGCATGATCATGGACAATTTGCTGATACTGCGAGTTCATCCAATTATGATCCCACCAGGAGGTTCATCGACGATATGTTTCCTCATGAGAGCGGTGTATTTCATGATTCTCAAGCACCCGTATATGTTCCTCCAGAAGTTGAGAATTTCCCTCACATTGAGCCACTCCAGCCATTACCTAGAGTTTATGTCAACACACGTGGTATGGACAAGTACCACAACCTGATTCAGATGCATCAAACTCCGTTGTACCACGGATGTCCTAAGACAGTCCTTGAAAGTGTGATGGCAGTGATGCAGCTAAAAGTGGAGACCAAGAGCACCGTGGCAGCGGTCGATAGGTGGCTTCAGTTGACTGGTGATCTGCTGCCCCCCGGTCATCGTCTTCCCCCCACTCATCGTAATATACGACATGTCCTCAAAGATCTTGGACTTTCCTACACCAAGATTCACGCATGCATGTATGATTGCGTTCTCTTTTGGGGTGTAGACGATGACGGGAAGGATCTATCAAAGCTTGATTACTGTCCGGTGTGTGGTACGGAAAGGTGGAAGTACACTCCTGCAGGAAACAAGAAAGCAGTGAAGATACTTCGGTATTTCCCACTTATTGATAGGCTGGAAAGGTTGTTCATGTGTGCATTCACGGCGAAAGCTATGAGATGGTGGGCTGAGAGGACTTCGCCTGACGATGATATCCTTAGACACCCTGCTGATGGTCAGGCTTGGAAGCACCTGGTGAATGTGTTTTCTGATTTTGCAGCTGAAGTCCGAAATGTTTGGCTGGGGCTATCGACTGACGGATTCAACCCCTTCGGCAACATGAGTCAGAAGTACAGCATATGGCCCGTTATATTGGTACCGTACAACCTTCCTCCGTGGATGTGCATGAAGAAAGAATATAATATGCTGACTCTGTTGATTCCAGGGCCGGGTTATCCAGGAAAGTGTCTGGATGTGTACATGAGGCCATTGATTATGGAGCTTCAGCACTTGAGTACAGTTGGTCATCCCACTTACGACAGGTTTAAAAATGAGATGTTCCGAATGCGTGCTATGCTTGTGGGCACAATCAGTGATTTTCCAGGTCGAGGGATGTTGTCGGGAAACCCAACCAAGGGGTACAGGGCCTGTCCAGAGTGCATGACTGCCATGTTTGGACAAGCTCATTGCTCGAAGATTGTCCATATGCGTCACCGATGTTGGCTTCCACGACATCACCCATTTCGCCAGGACGCCCAGGCTTTTGACGGCACTGTAGAAGAAGGTCTGCAACCCATGGGATGGACTGGAGATGAAATCTTAGAAGTCCTGAATGAGTATAATTTTGGGCCATTGAGCAATCATCCTGAGGTTGTTGCGACTATACCGAAGATACCCAACATGTATAAGTTCTGGACACACAAGAGCATCTTCTGGGAACTCCCGTACTGGCGGATGTTGCCTATCAGGAACTATCTAGATGTCATGCACATAGAGAAGAATGTGTGTGAAAGTGTGGTGGGCACCGTTCTAAATTGGCAAGGTAAAACCAAAGATGGCCCTAAAGCTCGCGTTGATTTGGAAAAAATGAAACTGCGGGAACATCTGTGGTTGAAAAAGAAGGGGAGAAAGATGCCCCAAGCTCCTTACACGGTCACGCGTGACGAGAAGCATGAAATTTTTGTGTGGATGGCTAACGTCCAGTATCCTTATGGGTTTGCTGGAAATATAAGTCGGTGTGTTAACTACAGGGACAATAAGATTTATGGATTAAAGAGTCATGACTGCCATGTACTACTTCAACGCCTCTTCCCTATTATGATTCGAGGGTACTTTGATGATGAGGTGGTAGAGCCGTTAGTGGCGCTGTCAAGGTTCTTTCAAAAGTTATGCACCAGAGAAGTGAAAATGTCAGACCTCGAAGAAATGCGAAAGGACATCATTTTTATCATGTGCAAGTTGGAGAGGATTTTCCCCCCAAATTTCTTCAACATCATGCCTCACTTGATGATGCATCTTCCCGAGCAATTGATGCTCACCGGTCCCGTTCACTACACTTGGATGTATCCAATGGAGAGGTATATACCTTGCATTTGTATGATGTTTGCTAATTAAGTCTTTATATATTAATTTATTCTTGTTCTACGTACAACAATAATAACAAGCTGTTTTCATCTTTGTAGACAACTGGGAGACTACAAAGGGTATGTACATAATACATCTGCACCTGAAGGGTGTATCGCCGAAGCATATCTTGCGCACGAGTGCGTAACGTACGTCAAACTGTATTTGGGAGCGCTTGAGGACCCACATTCGAATATGTCGGTAGATGAACCCCAGTTCAACCTTTATGTAGTCTCTAATGATGTTTACCCACAGAGTAGGTTGCACGGGGACTGGGAGTTGACACCATATGAGTTAGACATTGCACACTGGTGTGTACTCATTAATTGTCAAGAAGTTAAATATTGGAAAGACACACACCTTGGAAGTCCACAGGTTCGCGGGGATGTTGCGTACCACAACCGGACCTTTGCAAATTTTTTTGGCACATGGGTGAGTATATATTCATTTAGTCATAATATATATGACGTGTAAAAGCAAATTGTGACGGTTATTTATATGAAATGTCGTATCTAATATTGACGGTTATTTGTTTCAGATGAACTATGTAGAAGATGATGGTTACCTACAAAGGTCACACGCATTGAGGCTCTTGGCTATGAAACCTATATCATCAAAAGTTTACGCGATGTGTAGGGTCAATGACGTGAAATTTATGTGTCAAGAAAGAGACAACAGGGTGAAGACACAGAATTGTGGGGTAATGGTGCATGGTGGGGATAACGATCCTGACTACTACGGTGTACTCCATTCAGTGGTTGAACTCATGTATGGTGAGCGCATGAAAGTTTACTTGTTTAAGTGCAGATGGTTTGATACTCGTCCGGAGAACATTCGCATCGATCAGTATGGATACATTTCCGTGAATACTGCCACAAGCTGGTATGAGGAGGATCCTTTCGTTCTTGCCACATCGGTCAAACAAGTGTTTTACCTTGACGATCTTATGAACAGAACCCCGTGGAAAGTAGTAAACCATGTGCAAGCTAGGAATGTGTACAGTGCTGCCACACTTGGTGAGAATGAAGATGACGAAGAAGTTGCAGCATACCAAGAGGGAAATGGAATTGACATTCCGGAATCTGATACAATTCGCCTTAATAATGTTCGACCTGGTATTGTGGTTCAAAATTCTGGAGCAGCACTTCTAAATGTTAATCCAAATGACTTTGATGAAGATTCGAGTGACGAGGACGAGGAGCGACACCTATTACCAGACTTCAACTATCAAACCGCGTCAGACTCTAGCGATGATTCTGATTCTGATTATCAGCCTTAGTTGCAAACTGACGCCGTCGCAAAAGGTTTCACCAATTGCGACGGCACTCCTCGTCCATGTTGTTAGATACATACATAAGTTTATCAGGAGTGTATTGGAGTGTTACTAAGGTTTGCATTTTGCATCAATTTATATGCATGTGGATACCTTATATATCATAAAGAAGTAAGCCCTTGATTCACCCTGGTTCAGTATCAGCAGGGTGAATCACCTTGATAAAGAATCAAGGTTCCAGTTCTAGCTTGGTTCAGCTTGGTTCACCCTGGTTCACCTTGGTTCACCCTGGTTCAGCTTGGTTCACCTTAATTAGCAGATTTTCACATTTTGATTATCTTCATTTATTTGCGATGGACAAGTTACCGTCGCAAAAAAATGGAGATTTTTTTTGTCACGGGAACATGTATTTGCGAAGGCAAAAGTGCCGTCGCAACGGTGGGTTTACGACGGTAATTTACCGTCGCAAATACAAAAATAACACTACGGTTAACAAATTTTGC
The DNA here is from genome assembly GCA_946800695.1 of Geum urbanum. Classification (NCBI taxonomy): domain Eukaryota; kingdom Viridiplantae; phylum Streptophyta; class Magnoliopsida; order Rosales; family Rosaceae; genus Geum; species Geum urbanum. The sequence continues at coordinate 81,472,793 of OX326997.1, forward strand.
GACGGCATTTTTACCGTCACAAAAGGACTATATTTGCAACGGTAGTGTTTTACCGTCGCAATAGGTTCAGACGACGGTGAAAAACCGTTGCAATTAGCAATTGCGTCGCCACCAATTGCGACGGAAGCGTTGCCGTCGCAAATACTATTTTTGCCGTCGCAAAAGAGCATTTGCTACGGCGTTTTCATCTTTTGCAACGGCAGCTAGCCGTCGCAAATTGTATTTTTTGTTGTAGTATATTGATATTGATTAACTCCTAAATGTATATATGTGTTGATCGAATCGAAGTTTACTTGTGTAATTTTCTGGATTAGTTTAACAGTTATTTTCATGTATGTTGTGGAAAACATGTGAATTTCGTTGCTTATAAATTGAAGTTCGTTGCCTATAATAATGATTTCGTTGCCTATACTATAGGCAACGACACAAATCGTTGCCTAAAGTATAGGCAACGAAAATTTCTTTGCCTTTAATATTGATTTCGTTGCCTATACTTTAGGCAACGACACAAATCGTTGCCTAAAGGATACCTCTCGTTGCCTAAAGTTAAGGCAACGATAGACTCGTTGCCTATAAGTCCTCCTCGTTGCCTAAAGTATAGGCAACGATTCTGCCATTCGTTGCCTATAATAGGTTGAATAAATGACCCAGTCGCGACCAGCGCCGCCGCAACGATTCGAAAGACTGCCCAAATAGTACTCTCGCCGGATTTCTGCCCTCGCCCTCGCCCTCGCCGCAACGACCAGCGCCGCCGCACCTATTACTCTCGCTTGAGTATATATTCTGCCCTCGCCCGAATAGTACGGTTCACATTCTCTCATGATTCTCCTTACTTGAATATATAAACAACGTGATTTAGGTTGATTTTAGTTGGATTTGTGTTGGATTTGTCTTGTGATTTATGTTAGGTTGTGTTGGATTTGTGTTGGATTTAGGTTAGGTTGATTTTAGTTGGATTTGTGTTGTTATTTAGTTTGTATTGTTGAATTTAGGTTTTATTTAGGTTTGATTTTGGTAAGGATGATGAACTATGTTGGATTGTTGATTTAATTAGGTTGGGATTATATTGTGGATTAGAGGATTTAATTTGGTTATTTAGTTTATGTAAGGTGAATTGGGAATAAGTGTGATTTTAGTTTGGTTATTTAGTTTAGGTAATTAGAATTGGGAATAAGTGTGATTTTAGTTTGGGTTGTTCATTTTAGTTAGACAAAATTTAAATTTAGGTTAGTGTTGCCTCAATTGTAAGCTATTCATTATGTTATTTTGTTGCAGACATTAATAAAAATGTCAGTGTTCAAAAGATTGATTCCCGGGAAAAGTGGGAAACAGAAAGGAGCTTCCTCCTTGTCACCTCAAGGAGCGACACCTCAAATGTCCTCCGGGTTGAACCCTCAAGGACCCAGGAGTGGGTCTAGGTCCGTTGGTCAGAGTTCTGGAAGCACCGTACCGGACAGTCTTGAGACCGTCTATGTACATTCCAATCGTCACCTCCAACTATATACAGCATCCCACGATCCCCAAGGTCCACGTCACTCGGTGTCTCATGAACGACCCTCCCGCAACAGCAGCCGAAACTCCACCACGGAATCCGGTCGTCACTCAGTCAGCAGCGAACGCCCAAATAGTACGAGGGTACTATGGCCAAACCAGCAGGACCCACCACGTATGCCACCTCTTCCCCCCAATCCGGCGACGCCACACCCTAATTCCGGATCATCTGGGCCATCCGGCAGTGCATCCCGCACAGATTCTGTGCACTTATGCCCGCCCAGGGACTTGTTCTTCCCTACGGTTATTCCGAAGATACCTCAGCTCGACCCTAACAACGTGGCCATATATGATGAGGACCCGTTCACGACGCCTGAGGAAGCATACACATATGAGCCGTTCTCTCAACCTCTGTTGAGTGTGAGGGTTAAGGGCCAGCTCACTTACGAGAATGGTAAGTTTATGTTCTTTTAGTAGATACAGTACATTAAATTAGGTTCTATTTCTTAATTTCCTTCTTTTGTACCGTGTCTTAGGCACCGTCGTCAACCCTAAAGCTAAAGCGAGCAGAGGTACCACAACCGGGAAGGGTATTGAAGATCGAGTTGGTGACAATCGGGCTCATATTGATTATGAGGACGATGGCTCGGCTATCGAGTATTCTGACAAAGGGATGTATGCTAGCCAAGCAGGATTTGTCATACGTGATTTCGTCCCGATGTTGTGGGACTCGTGGGGTTCAGTTAATGCTCAAGTGAAGGCCCGAGTGCATAATGCACTGTCGGTGAGTTAAATTTACATTAATTTGTCATAAAAATAGACGTTCTTATTATTATAAGCCACCAAACATACATATTTATGAGGCTAATTATGTATACGTGTATTGCAGCAATGGTTTATTATTGACGATCGGCTGAAGCAGCCCGGGGGGTGGTGTGAACGAAAGCTCGCGTCTAGGTGATGTGATTTTGGATTTATATAAGGCTAAGTATCCTGAATACGTTAGATTTGTGAATATAAAGTGTTGGTTATATGATATTTTTGTTGCATCAATATAGGTATCGAGAGTGGAAGTCCCACTTGAAGACATTCTGGCAGGAGAACATAGATAAAGGCCGAAATGGCACTCCAAGTGAGTTCAGATACCGGGAGTACGAGTGGAACTGGCTTATAGCCCACTGGAAGCATCCCAAGCTTGTGGTATGCACATGAATTGATTTGCGTACCTAAATCTAAACTAATATTATTATTATTAATTTACCTACATTTTATGATATATTATTTTATATACGCAAGAGGTAGTAGGTAAATCTCTATCTATGTTATTAATTTAATATGTAGGTAAATCTCTAATATATTGTGTAGGTAAATTAAATTATACAACTTACATTGTTTATACGAAGTAAAGATAGTGAACTGTATTAGTGATTGAGAGGCTAGAAATTAAAACCAAAAATAACAAAGATTAAATTATTTCCCTGCAGAATAACATGAAAAAACCTAGAAATTAAAGGAAACAATTCTAGGTCAGAGGACTAAATATGTGAAAAATAAATGGGTTGGATTTTAATCAAAAAAATAAATGGGTTGGATTTTAATGTTGCGAGGATATTCTCTAATTTATGCTATATATATAATTGGCTAATAATTGTGCACATTTTCTTATTCTACAAGCACATTTCGAAAGAAAATGCTAAAAACCGAGCGCAGAACGTGAACCCACATCATTGCGGTTCCCGAACGTATGAGAGATGGACTCGACGTGGGGCAAGGTTGGAACCACAGACCGATCCTCTCGTGTATTCCTTCCGACATGGGTATCCGAACAACCCTGAATATGTTGTAAGTATCTAATAAATATTTGTCCATATTTGATACATCTCATGTTTAATTAATTCTTGTATTTTACACAATTATTAATGCGTCACCGATTTTGCATTGTCTATTAGGAGAGATTGGTTGAGTCGATCCCGAAGGTGCGTGCTAAAGTAGCTCGAGAGCTGCATCAGGGGTGCACGGAGGAGGAGGTGACCCAGTATGCATCTCAGGTTGACCACATGACGCCCATTAATGCGGCGAGGTGCGTGTCAGATGCGATTCCCGTTGGAAAGAACAAGTTTTGGGCAAAGGGGATGGGTTACAGAGGAAATGGAGTCTTGAAGATGACTCCATAATTCTCCAGCGGGTCCAGCAGTTCTAGGTCGTCCGGCCTACAAGAGCAGATTCATAGGCAGCAGGAGGAGATTCTGAGGCAGCAGGAGGAGTTGGAGGAGATGAGGCGTGCCAAGGAAGCCATGGAGCAGGAAAGAGCCCGTGAGAAGGAGCAGCACGACCAAATGTGGGCATTCTTTCAATCTCAGCAACCTCGGGGGGCTTCGCAACCGCACCCACAGACTCAGCCAAATCTGTTCACGCCTACAACACAGCCGCAGTATTTTGGGGGTCACCAGCAGCCGCCATTATATGGGGACCACCAGCAGCCGCCGCAGCAGCATCAGTTTTTTGGGGTTACCGAGCAGCCGCCGCCGCAGCATCAGTTTTACGGGGATGACGAGCAGCCGCAGCTTCATCAGTTTTACGGGCGTGACGACCAGCAGCACCAGGACGGTTCACACGAGGAGTTCCTCAATTGTGTTAACTTTGATCAGTAGCACGTAGCTAGTTTTTGATTTAGGTTGGAATGTGTACGCTGTAGTGGTTTGAACTCATGTAAATGTTGCAGATTCTGGAATTGGGCCCAATCCAGAATCAAGTATTTTTTTTAAAAATTACACAAACTATAGGCAACGAAATGGACCAATTTCGTTGCCTATAGTTTGCCAGAAATATAACAATTCAAACTATAGGCAACGACGTCCTTGACTATAGGCAACGAAATTCTTAAGCATAGGCAACGAGGTCATCGTTGCCTATATTTTGAAATGTGGTCAAAGTTGACCTGTCGGTGGATTTTAGGCAACGACTTCTTCGTTGCCTATAGTGAAACTATAGGCAACGATTTACCCCTAGTCGTTGCGTATAGTTGAAAACCCTAACCCCTAAACCCCGAACTATAGGCAACGAATGGGTTTGGTTTTTCGTTGCCTATAGTATAGTCAACGATGAAAAGGCAACGACGGTATAGGCAACGAATTTTCGTTGCCTATACTTATAGGCAACGATTTTTTGACTTTAGGCAACGATTTGAGATCGTTGCCTAAAGCAGTTATTCTGGTAGTGAACACTACAAGCTCCATCGCGCCTCCTCCTTGCCGAAAAATCCTCCACCGCCGGACTCTCTCACATCACCGGAGCACCACCGTCGTAGCACCTCCACCATCGCCGGATTTTGTTTCTTACTTCAAACTTCAATCCCAATGAAATTTTCATACCGACCATAACACCCTCGAGATAAATTTCAAAGTTATTCAATTTAAAATTAGGTTGCAAAATTTAATTACCGCAACACCTTAGATCTAGGTCTAGATTTATGTTTAGATACTGTGAATTTTATTTATGCCTCTAGTTCCCATGTTTAGATCCAGTGAAGGATTAAATCCTCCTCCTCAAAGTTTAAACAATAATGACGATCCTGGGGGAGTCACGGTATACATGAAAAAAAAGGAAGTCGATAATTTGTGACTCTGAGTTAGTCACGGTTTTTATGGGGTGTGGTATGAAACCACCGATTATCGCATCGATATTTGTGACCATACATCAATTAGATTATGTTTCTTATTCCCTAAACTTGATTAGAGATCATAGTTTTTTGATCGGTAAACTAATTCATCTTTTATCTTTTGTGGATGATTGAGCCAACAAAGCCAGAATTTGACATCCTTGATCTTCAAGGAGCAGAGTACCATAGATGAGTCTCAGATGTCAGGAATACTCTCATTGGTAAAAGACTCACAGATACGATCCAACCACTACCACCATGCACACAAGCCGATGATGACACTACAGCTCGCAAGGCTTAAGCTCTTATGTTTCTTCAGAGAAATATTCATCCTACCTTAAAGAAGCAGTACTTGTAAAGGACAACCCCGCAGATTTGTGAGTGACTTTATAAGAATGGTTCAACAATGTGCATGATGTACAACTTCCTGAACTCCTAGAGAGATGAGACCAAATCCGGTTATTGGATTATTCCAAGATCAATGATTTTTACCAGGATATTCTAGAACTGCAGTTTGGCTTGTTATTTGTGACATTGTCAAGAACGACAAGGTCATGGTTGAAAAGTCATTGACTACCTCCATAGAAGTGAATTTCCTATAATGAAGCTTGATAGATTTGATGAAGAATATTTCTGAAAATGGCAAAAGAAGACTCACCTCGTGCTTACATACCTCAAGATTGTATGTGCTTACAACACCAAGACCTGGAGAATTTGAAGATGAGATCTTATCCATGAAACAAGTACAAGACAAATGAGATCAAGATGGTGAACAATGTAAGTACTACATATACAATTCCATACTTGCTCATCAGTATTGTATCGATTACAAGTAAGGGAGACTTAGATCATTCAGTGATCTCATGAGTGTGCTAGCTAAGAAAGAACGACATCAAGAGATTCTTCTCCACAACAATGTTAGACCAGCCGATACAAAGAAAGTCTATGAGGCTCATCATACTAGAAAGGCAACAAAATATAAGTAGAACAATCGTTCAGAACCTTATCAAACTTGTGGTGGTAGAGGTCGTGGTAGATGAGGAAACAGTAGAAAATTTGACTTGGACTCGCCAAGACAACTCGAATAACAAGAATCCATCAAGTTCTGGTTCCAGGAACAATGGAAACTATTGAAGGTCTGCTCCTTTAAAGTCTAGCTTAGCAGTCCTTCGAGCAAGCATATGCACAAGCAGTGTCGTGTACCTAAAGATGTCAAGAATGCGTACAAAAGATGCAAGTAGTACTTGACTCATAGGACCAACTACATTGCAGATGAAGAGATGGAAGATGGCGGAGAAGCCAATTTAGTTGTAGAAGATATCTCAAATGTAAACCTAGCGACTACAGATTTCACTTAGATGATATCTATACATTGTAATCAAGTTTATTATTATATTTGACTTTATTTTTAGAAACTTCAGGGCAGAGTAACGTGCCTCTTGCCCATGTGGATGGAGTAGCATCGACATCGACTTCCATCAAGAAGAGGGGAGACCAAGAAAATCCACAGATGAGCTGCCGGCGAAAAGGAAGGCTATCCACGCACTAAATGATCATTTCATCATCAATATTATGAATCCCACACATCAGATTGTTTATGAATAAAGTTATGTTCTAGAATCATAAATGGCATCTCTAGAGGACGCTTCAAAACCATATGTGATGTTAGCAAACGGTGAAATCTCACTAAAATACAATGATGCGCGCATTGTAATGGATAGAATATCCAAGGTAGTTGATGATACTTTTTCTTATTCCATCACTCAGGATATCAGTAACGTCGACGAAGTAGAACCTCACTCGGTTCCTGAATGTCAGCAGAGAGCAGATTAGCCAAAATGGAAATAAGCAATGTAGACCAAATTAGACTCTCTAAAGAAAATACATGTACTTGGTTCGGTAGTGTTATTCCTACTAAATGTGAAGCCGGTTGGACATAAATGTGTCTTTATTTGGAAGCGTAATGAGAAGAATGAAGTCATTTCTCTCAACGCCTTGACATTGATTATGAGGAGATATACTCTCCGGTCATGGATATTATTACTTTCCGCTACCTTGTCAGTTTGGTAGTGTCTGAAAAACTGAGCATGCAACTGATGGATGTGGTGACTGTATATCTCTATGGGAATCTTGATTTCGAGATATATATGAAAGTTCCAAAATGCATGATCATACCCAATTCAAGTAACTATATACTACGGAGTGCTCATGTGATTAGATTGAAGCATTCACTGTATGGATTGAAACAATCCGGTAGAATGTGGTACACACGTCTTAGAGACTACTTGATTGGAAATGGATATAAGAATGATGATTTATGCCCATGTGTGTTCATTAAGAGAACAAGTTCAGGATTTGCCATTGTAGCGATCTATATTGATGATATGAATATCATTGGGTCTCTTGATGAAATCAATAAGATGCTTAGCTACTTGAAATCTGAGTTTGAGATGAAAGACCTTGGTAGGACTTGATTTTGTCTTGGTTTGAGAATTAGAACATCGAGTTGGTGGAATATTTATTCACTAGCCTGCTTATGTCCAAAATATGCTCAAGTGATTTAACATGGACAAAGCACACCCTCTTAGCACACCAATGGTCGTTCGCAGTCTGGAACCCAGTAAATATCCGTACCATCTGAAAGATGATGAGGAAGAGTTATTGGGAGCTGAAGTACCATACCTTAGTGCTATTGGAGTTTTGTTGTATTTAGCTTAATGCATAAGACCAGACATTGCATTCTCTGTGAACTTGTTAGCTCAATTTAGTTCTGCGCCTACGCAACGTCATTGGAATGGTATAAAACACATATTTAGATACTTGAAGGGTTCCATAGACTTGGGCTTGTTATTTCCCTACAAAGAATACAGAGAAAAAACATGAAATTTCTGAAAAAGGGATGGTTGAAACATAGCATGTTGATTCTAGGGCTTTCAACCCGTCAAAGATGTCCCTCGACCTGTCGAAAGTTGCGCCCTGGACGGAACAAACCGTACCTTTAACCCGTTGAAGGAATTGTTCGACTCGTCGAACATTGGTCAAACTGCAAGCACTGTTCTGTAGTCCCATATTCAAAGACACATTGTGATGTTTTGGTTGGTTTTGTTGATGCTTGGTATCTCTCTGACCCACACAAAAGACGTTCCTAGACCGGTTATGTGTTTACCATGAGGAACACAATAATTTCTTGGAGATCAACAATGCAGACCCTGGTTGCTACTTCCTCGAATCATTATGAGATCATTGCTTTAGATGAAGCGGTTAAGGAGTTTGTTTGGCTTAGGTCAATCATACATCAAATTCGAGAAACTAGTGGATTACCCCCCCCCCACACACACACACTACTACTACACCAACTTGTAACTTGTATCTTTGAGGACAATGCGGCTTGCATTGAACAAATGAAGTTGAGATACATAAATGGTGATCATACCAAGCACATATCGCCGAAATTTTTCTTCAATCAGCAACAACAACAGCTATTGAACATTCACGTGAATCAAGTTTGTTTGACAGATAATGTTGCAGACTTGTTTACCAAGTCACTGCCTAAATCTACATTTGCTAAGCATGTGAGACGCATTGGTATGCAGAGAATGTCTGAACTCCAAGATTGAGTTACTGATCAAGGGAAAATCATTTCGTAGACACATCACATGTGATCGCTTTTGTAGTTGATGCGTTATACTCTTTTTCCCTTCGACCAAGCTTTTGTTTTACCTAAGAGGTTTTTGTTTGCTTGACAAGATTTTTAGTGAGGCAACATGTTATGCATCATACATTAGGATCGCGACACAAAGGGGAGTGTTTAAGAGAATTATATTTCTGGTATCTCGGTGTGTGTCTTGTCCTAATTTGAGTAGATATAGAGATTCTCTCAAACCCTGATTTACCAGGAGATTTATTATATCAGATTGTAATAGATATTTAAAAATCATATATCAATGAATAAAATACAGTTTCAGTATGTTATGTATCTTCTATACTTTTATCTTTCAACAAAAACAACATTATTATCTATAATTAAGTTATGGCCTTCCTTAGTCGGTTAGTCCTGGCAACAGATTTTGACTACACCATTCTTGGTAGAAATTGAAATCACGATGATGATCTAAATTTGGATAGAAAAAAAGAAACATGGATGATGCATTCGTAGGCCTAAATATATGTTCTATTTAATTTACTGTAATTCCACCTTCTTGTGATCATTTTTTTTTTCGTATTTACTGTAATTACTTACTACTGTACAGGACTGAAGTCCCAACCCTTAAATGCATACCTCATATAAAAAAATAAAATAAGTCCCTTTAAATGCATAGTATGACGATGCTATATTGGTCGTCGTTATCAGCATCATCAACTTTGCACCAGTGACCCGTTCCAATTTGTAATTCAAATATTCCAATCCCCTTCCCCAAATTCCAAACCAATTCAATAGTATTTACGTAGGGTGCATGGCTAGCTAAGTGTGATATTGGGAATGTGCGATTACGTCTCTCACTCTAATTCATAGTTTTCAACAATTGTATTGAACAAAATTTGTTTTCCCATAAAAGAAAACTAGAACACAGTTGTTGGGAAAGCATGGAGATGAAAGAAAGAGCCAAAGAGGTGTCGTGCTACAAATGACCCATTTAATAAGGACTAGTCATATAGCTCATACTTAGAAATGTTCCATTTCTTATCGCAATCTTTCATGTGCTACAATGGTTCTAGTATCTGATTACAACCCTTGTTTAGCTCGTTACTCTATTCCAGGAAATGATGAAATCCACCCAAGAAAGCCATACAAAGAAGTTTAGACTAACAATCCAAACGAACGAATAAACCTTTAATCAGTTCAGAGAAGTGATATCTCATCTTACAAAGCACTCAAGTAATATGCTCCAATAATATGGTTTGTAGAGCTAAATGTGTACATGCTTGTCTCCACCATTCACATTTTGGATGATCTGAAAGTGCATTTGGCCAATAATTGAAGCTTGATTCAGGTTAATAACATCGGCCAAAACGAACCTGGTCGAAAAATCTGGCAAGATGAGGTACATTACCTACTGCACCTGTTTATCTTTAGCAGTGACGCACAACGAATCTATCTATCTCTCTATCTTTGGGAGATCACTAGTGAGGTGGTTTGGGGTTTTCGGGTGCAACAAAAACCTCGATTATGCTGGTAGGTTATAACCCACAAACTCATTAAGAACTATAAACAACTCAATAGAATAATCAAAGCAGCTTAGGAGTTGTGGTCATGGTGAACCAAAGCAGAGTAATCATGCACTAAAACGAACAAACCTTCAAAATAATAATGATTAAACAGATTGACCAAGTACAAACGGAACTGTCTTAATTAAAGTAAAAAAGAAGTCATCAATCATCCCAGTTCATCAGATGGCACCGTTGCGTGTTTCCTGCGTAGGATTTCCACATCTCTATCACTCAAGGCAAGAGCTACTTTATATTAATGCAGAACTAGATCACAGCACTCCATAGAGATATCCCATTTAAGCAAACAACCATCCCCAAGAAACCAATTTGAAGTAAAAGGTACGTGTTCAAGAATCAAGATAATCTAGAAATTGATTGATTAATTAGATTCTTATATAGCTAATGAAGTGATAATGCCATCAGTTCACCAACTACCGCAATGATGAACCATTAACAACAGTCAGCTTACTAAACATAAAAATGATGGCCTGGTTTCTATTGCCGGATTGTTTTCTTATGTCTTCATAATATACGATCACACTCATGACAGCATATAAGACATATACACGGTAATATAATCTCATCAATTCATAAGATTGAGATGCAAGAAATGACAATTTATATCCAGTCAGCATACTCAATTGTGCTGGATTATGTAGCATAAGTGATGCTCAAGTAAGTCGACAGACGACAGGGGGCCTACGTCAGATCAAAATCCATTGTTTTTAGGTATGTATCTTATCTTGACAACTCCAATTAGATTCCTTTGTATATGTGGCTTGATTTTTATATGGGCAATTAACATAGACTATCCAAGTTTCTGACATTTCATTGCATTGAAAGCATACATCCAAGTCGCAGCTGAGAAGTAGAACACAATTGAAAGTATCATTGAATCTACTGATATACTGTTAAGCTATTAAGCAAACAGGACATAACTGATGCAAACATTGTGTCTAAATATAATATGAACTATGAAGCTCACAACTGAACCAATCAAACAGGTGCACCTAAACCTTCTAAGAGAGAACACATCAAGCAGAATATACAAACCAGAAAGTATTAATATACCTGATACAGAAGTTAGGAAGCACACCATCAACAACTTGGACAAAATAAACCAAACTTATAGCTAGTAAGATGTAACATGAATGAATGACCTCTAAAAGATATAAGCAAAAGAAACATGTTACAATCACACGGTTATCGCAAAGAAACTCGAGATCATAAAAAGTTCGTTATAGCAGCAATTAGTTTATGCTGAATGAATGAAACAAGTTGCAGTCCCAGTGTAAATTTCAAAGTCGATTTCCATTAGTAATTCTTTATCATTGTAGCTTATAAAAGATTAAGCATGCTTGAGAGACCATCAACACTGGACTATGACAACAGGAATAGTAAATTCTGCAAAATACAAGTAGTAAATATGCCAAACCTGTGGTTACAGATGATGGGTCTTTAATACTGTCTGAAGGTAAGATTCAGACGGCCTGAACGAAGCCTAGTTTCTGTCAGTAAATTATATGGAGCTGATTTTGGTATGATGGATGTTACACCATGAAATATATGTCTGGAACAACCACCGAATATTAACACATCTCCAGACTCCAGAATAACACTCTCTGCCTTACCGATATCTCTCTTATCACCATAGAGGAAATCCGCTGAATCACCTATAGAAATGGAGACGACAGGTAATCCTTCTTGGAGAGACTTTTGGCTTTCATCACGGTCCTGCAAACCATAACTTCTAATGACCAAAAACAACCTTGATAACTAATGCTTTTAACGAGATATATTCTTGCAAATAAAGAAATGCAAAGCAGGCTTTATACTTGAGCTTTAACTGTTATTGAACACTGACAGATTTCATTCTACAGTATCTGCTTTGTATAGAACCATAGATCAATATGCTCATTCAAACGAATTGAGTTATCTAGAAAGTCTATTCCCATGTAATAATACCTGATGAAGACCAAGCCTCCCGCTGGTTGTATAAAAGTTAGTGATGCATATGTCTGGAGTCATTGAAGGGAGCACATTTTCTACACTACTACAGCTTAAGTTTGCTTTCGTATAAACAAGCACCTCTTGAATTGCTCTTTTAACCAACAAACAGAATTCATCAGGTATACAAGGCGGCCTTGTGCCATCTATTGGTCGAAGATTCTCATATCGTCTCGTCTCAGGATCCCAATTCATGCCAAGGCACATCATCTGCAGAGAAAGTTTTGCTCCGTTCTGGAAAACTGGTTGATAAAACCCCCCAGGACCTATACCAAGCTCGCGGCATGTCTTCACGATTTCAACCTATTAAGTTAGTCATTACCAAAATGTATTAATCTTTAATAACAAACTCAAACTCGATCACAGTATACACGATAACAAAACCACGATTACCTGTTGACTGAGTGTTACATAATTTTTCAACAAAACCATGCCTGGCCTCATCAATACAATTGGATCTATGACTCCCTCCATGTGTTCTGGAGTAGCAAATTCCAATATGTCCTCTGCTTCATTCCGGTGTGTAGCTTGAAGGGCAGCATCGCTCTCGGATAAGCATATATCAAACGGTTCAAAACTATGCAAATTCTTCGAATGATCTAAACTCCTACTAGCAGATACATTTTTCAGATTCCTAGGCACAGATTCCCGCCCCCTTTCTTTACACGGATGGTGCTTCCTTTTCATTCCAAATTCTGTAGGCAAGCAACATTCTCGCATTTGGGTTTCATCCTCCATATAATTCTTCCCCTTGAATCCAACGCACTCAGTGAAGATTGAAGAACATGAGTAGAACTAGACTAAAACCTGACTGGCAAAATTATTAGTAGTAGTTGATCGATCAGTCTTGTAGTACAAAACAATACTAGCAACGAACGAAATAAAGCATACAAGAGCTTACGGAGCCGCAAGTGGATTTAATTACGGAATTGCCACTGGGAGTGACCGGCGAAGATGGAACTCTCTCCTTTTCGGGAACACATCGACGGAGAAAAGCGGTGGTGGCTTTTGATGGATCAAATGGGCCCAGTTTGTTTGTCTAAATGGGCCGTCAGCTCGAGGCCCAATATTGTGGTTGTTGAGCTTCCCGCTCTATGTATACGTCATTCAAGCGCGAGAGGAATGTCAGCATGGAATTGTTGCGGACGTGGTGGTCGACCAAAGGAATATCAGCAAATTAATGTCAAGTTTTGACAGAAATTTCATGTGATTTGATCAAAACGCCCCAACGTGGACAGACTGTACACAAATCACCTTTACTTTGTAAATTGTAACCAGAATATTCACAAGCTAGTCCTTAACTCCAGCGTGCCATGGAGATGGAGTAACCCCACTATGATCTCCATGCCATGGTATATGACATTAATCCATCAAACCAAAATGAAAGCTCCCTCCCTTTTCTCGAAAGGTTCCGCTGTTCCAGCATTCCTGCCTACCTTTTTCCTTGTATGTCCACCACCCCCACCTTCTCACAAAACCTTAATGCTCTCTGCTTTGCAAACCCACTTGTATAATTTCCACTCATGTTGTTGCTGCTCTTCTACTCGATCCTCTTGGTCACCTATGGCCACTCCAAACCAGAAATCCCTATTGGCTACAACCTCACTTTGGCAGTGCCTGTTGAATACAGCACGGGATTCATCGGCAGAGCTTTTCTGATGGACGCCAACCAAATCGTAAGTCCCAGTTTCAAAGCTGCCTTGAGCGTTGAAGCCCTTCATGGGAAGTACTCGTGCTCCTTTCAAGTCTTTCTTGGCAATGTCAAGGTGTGGAATTCTGGCCATTACTCCAACTTTTATACATCCGATGTTTGCGTTCTTGAACTCACCAACGATGGAGATTTGAGGCTTAAGGGTTCTAATCACAGAGTGGGATGGAGAACTGGGACTTCTGGACAAGGTGTGCAGGTAAAGCTAGCTATGTCACAAAAAAGCAAAACAAAAATGATCTATTTTGTTCATAGTATGCTAAATATTGAGTCTTTAATTGTTCACACTGTTGTAGAGACTACAGTTGCTGAGGACAGGCAATCTAGTACTAATTGATGGGTTGGAGAGGATCAAATGGCAGAGTTTCAATTTTCCTACTGATGTGATGCTTTGGGGTCAGAGACTTAGTGTGGCTTCACGCTTGACTTCGTTTCCAAGCAACTTGAGTTTATTCTACTCCATGGAAATTGAGCACAAGAAGATTGCTCTATACTTGCATTCTGGTAAGAAAAACTATTCGTATTGGGAATTTAAGCCTACCAAGAACAGAAACATTGCTTTTATTGAATTGGGTGTAAAAGGATTAGAGTTATACAGTGATCAAGGTAAGAAAATTGCGCAGATTAATCCGCCTGAGGAAACAATTCAGCCCCTGAGATTTATGGCACTAGGGAACCAAACAGGGAATTTGAGGCTCTACTATTACTCACCAAGCTTGGAAAAGTTTGATGCTTCATTTCTAGCACTCAACACCACTTGTGATCTTCCATTGGCTTGTAAGCCTTATGGCATATGTACCTTGTCAAGTGCTTGTTCATGCGTTCAACTTTTGACAAAGGAAAATGAAACTAGCACTACTAGTTCTGCTTCTAGTTGCATTGAAGGAATTTCACCAGAGGAGTCTTGTGGGATAAGAAAAGCAGAGATGCTTGAATTGGATAGTGTTAGTAGTGTGCTAAAGGGTGATAATAAGATAGTTGATGTGAGCAAAGAAGAGTGTGGTAATTTTTGCTTGGAAGATTGTAAATGTGCATCCGCATTGTACTCCTTTGGAGAATGCTTTCTCTATGAAATGGTGATTGGAGTTAAACAGGTTGAAAGGAGAAGTGGGTTGAGTTACATGGTAAAGGTTCCAAAGGGATTAAGTCATGGGGGTCATGGAAAATCCAATCTGAAAAAATGGGTGTTGATATTGGTAGGAGTGGTTGATGGGCTCATCATTCTTGGTCTATTCGGAGGGCTTGGCTACTACTTGATGAGGAAAAGAAGAAGACAATCTGTGCCTGATAGCGCCCAATAACTATTGGCGGCATTTGGTGCTAGGTTAAATGTTATTTGGAATTCAAGTCCATTATGATACATTTTTTCTTTTCTTTTCAGTCCTCAATTTTAACATAACTTGATTGAATTTTACATGCCCAACTGTAACATTTTCCTGTTTGTTCAAATTTTGCAATGCAATATCTGAATCACTACTAGAAAACAAGAAATGAGCCATGATTCTATTAGGAAACAGACTCCATTGGCAATGTCTGAATTAGCACTATATAGCAACCGCCACATTTGCTCAATAAATGTAAAGTGCCCTTAAAAATTTGAATATATAGTTAATATGACGATATTCAATCCTCATCATTAAAAAACAAATTCTAGCTTCTCACGACTAATAGCTATATCTAATACTAATTGTTATATCTAATGCATAACAATATAGTTAGCAATTTGCAAGCTAACTGATTGCCCATTAACATCAATAAAGCAAATTTCTATAAAATTTGGAAACATAACAATTACACCCTCAACCTGAATATCCACATGGAAACAAGTGCAAAAACTATTTACCATCTAATTTTAAAGAAGTCCTCATGCCAAATGAATTAGTCAAGTTTCTCGCTAAAACACGCGATTGTAGTACAATCAAAACAATAGTTGAGGTGAACACCATTGAAACAATAGAGAATCTGCATCACCAAAACGTAGTAATTAACCTCTATGTCATCGACGTCCCAAGCGAAGATCCTACCAAATATCGGAGGATCAAAAAGTTACCGCAGCTCCTTTAGATCCCAACGAGAAATAAATGGCCCGGCAAAATCCCTCTTCCAGGTCCAACCACAAAAAACTATTTCACCAGCCCCAAAATGGCCAATTCACGACTATAGACCCAAAAAACCAAGATGCCTAACAAATCTAATATCTCTTTGTTTGGTTTCAAAAACCTTGAACTGAAAAATTAGCTAGGTATATATATATATGGAGAACATTAAGAATAACACAACCACTTGGCTGGGTCCAAATATGTTCTTTTGAAAGCTGAAAATAAAAAAATAACTAAGCATCTTGGTTGAAGATAATATATACCACATACAAAGTACCCCTCATTCAGATATAAGAGTCAAGAATCATCATTAACCCTTATTATATCTGATAAGATCCATGTCGTCCATCACAGAGTATGTTCTTCTACATCATGATTGTTACATACAATTCATGCATATGTCTGGCGAAAATTTTATAGTGCTTCAGAATACAAAAAATTCCTTAGTTTTAGAGCATTGGATAAGTTATGCGGTTCCTGTTAGGATAATAAAAGAAAGCAAGAAAAATGTGTTTGTATTGTAATAGAAACAAAGAGGTATACAACAGCTTATATATGCATACTATCCAGCCGCATAAGGACAGTTGTAACCAGGTGGACAAGTAGACAAACTAGGTAAACTGAAAGCAAAAATTACAAGCTAATGATAGGTAAATGATGAAGAATGACAGTTTACTGTTAACACCCTCCCTCAACTTAATGGTGAGTAGTAACCATTAAGTTGTTTTTCATTTAATTGTGCTGAGGACTGCATAAGCATTTGGTAAACAAATCAGCAAGTTGCTCATGTGTTGTAACAAACTGTAATCTGATCATTCCAGCTTTAACTTGATCTCTGGTGAAGTGTCGTCAACTTCGATGTGTTTGAGCTTGGAGTGATGTACTGGATTCGTAGCTAATGACAATGCAGATATGTTATCACAATAGAGTGTAGGAGTTCCAGCTAGATTAATATGAAGATCTCTGAATAAATGACTAAGCCACATAACTTCTGAGGTTGTATCTGTCATGCTACGATACTCAGCCCCCTAGACACTGCATTTTGTTTCTTTGAACACCAGGAAATTAGAGATTGATTGAGAATAATCACAAAACCAGTAGTTGATTTCCTATCATTAGGATCCCCAGCCCAATTTGCATCACAATATGCATGTAAAGAAAGAGGCAATATGTTCTTATAGAAGTGAATGCCATGATCTATAGTGCCCTTCACATATCTAAGTATTCGTTTTGCTGCAACAAAGTGATCATCTGTAGGACAGTGCAGAAATTGACACACAGAATTAACACTTAATGTGATATCTGGCCTTGTGAAAGTGAGATACTGCAAGCATCCAACAATGCTCCTGAACAAAGAGACTTTATGATCCTTAAGTGAGTTACTGCCTTCCTTAACCAGCTTAAGTCCTGATTGATAAGGAGTGACTTGAGAGTGACAATTGTCTAAGCCTACTTTGTGAACTAATTCAGAAGCATATTTCTTTTGACACACAAACAACCCTAGCCTGTGTCAAAGTAGTGAATTTCAAGACCAAGAAAATAATGCAGTTTTCCAAGGTCTTTCATATCAAATTCACTCTGAAGAGCACAATTCATGTCAGCAATAAGTTGTTCACTTCCACTTGTGATGATAATATCATCCACATACAGCAAGAGTTAGACAGTGACACTGTTGGATATTTTTGTAAATAATGAGGGATCAGAATAGGAGCTCTGAAATCCAAGAGAAGGAAGAAAAGATGTAAACCTCTCATTCCAGGCTCTTGGAGCTTGCTTGAGTCCATAGAGGAATTTATGAAGTTTACAGACATGAGTTCTTAGACCTTCATTCTCAAAACCACCTGGTTGCTCCATATAAACCTCTTCTGAAAGCATGCCATGCAAAAAAGCATTTTTTACATCCATCTGATGCAATATCCAACCATTATAAGCAGCAAGAGCTAAGATCAATCGCACTGTGGTATGTCTGACCACTGGAGAGAATGTTTCATCATAGTCTACTCCATATTTCTGAGAGAAACCTCTTGCTACCAATCTTGCTTTGTGTCTTGCAATACTGCCATCTGAGTTTTTTTTTTATTTTAAAAATCCATTTACATGAGACTAGATTCTTACCAGGAGGTAAATGAACTAAACTCCAGGTCTTTTGTTGTATCAAAGCATCATACTCCTCTTGCAGTGCTTGTCTCCATTACTGGACACTTCAAAGCTGTCTTATAAGTACTAGGTTCAATGTCACTGAGCTCAGCTGAAGACATAACGGAGAGAAAAACTAAGGTTTGAATATGCCTATCTTGGCTCTAGTAAGCATAGGATGATCATTCATATTTGCATTGGTTAAACCAGCTACAGGATGCAAAATGTTGACATCTGAAATTTGTTTTGTGGGTCTAGAATGTGAGCACTCCAATACTACAGAGATACCACTTCCTGGTTGTGCAGACACATTAATGTTCTCTTCCTCCTCTTGAAATTCAATCTGAGTATGAGATCCTGGATCAAAGGCTATATTATACTCAACTGCTGAATTAGGTGAAGCTGGTACCTACAATTGTTCAGGTATATGCGTAGTGGATGGAGAGACAGAAGAGTGACCATGACTAGTTGATGTTGAAGTGGAAATTGTATCTAATAACCCTGCAGCAGTATTATCATTGGAATTAGATACATGAGAATTCTGAGGGGGAAGAGATGAACATGTATGTGTTGTGATAAGGTGAGGAACTTGAGTGTAGGACTGTGTAAAAGATAAGCAAGGTTGTATCTGAATTTCTTTTGATTGTTGTGATGAAGTCTAAGTCTGAATACTTGAATGCGCAGGCTTTGGAGTGGCAGACCTGGACATAGCATAAGGGAACATAGTTTCATCTAAGAAGACATGTCTAGAAATGATAAACTTCTTACTCACAGGTTCATAGCATATATATCATTTGTATCCTGCTGCAAAACTAACAAATACACATCTAGCAGTCTTAGGTTGCAGCTTAGTATGCTTTATAGGAGCTAGAAGAGGATAATAGGCACAACCAAAAACTCTAATGAAATCTACAGAAGGCACTTGATGATATAGTTTTTCAAAAGGTGACTGCAATAATAGAACCTGAGTTGGCATTCTATTAATGATGTAGACTGACATAGCAAACATGGTACTAAAAACAAGTAGGCATTGCTCCAGTCTGCATTAATGTTATAGCAGTTTCCCTCAGATGTCTATTTTTTCTCTCAGAGATCGATGTCATTTTGTTCAGGTGTATAAGGGCAAGAAATTTGATGAAGTATGCATTTGCTGTTGAGAAACTGTCTAAACATAGAACCCGTATATTCCCCTCCACCATCTGATCTCAAGCATTTTATTGTAGTGGAAAACTGAGTTTAAACAAAAGCAAGCAAAGACTAAAAATATGCAAACACTTCATTTTTATTCTTCAATGGAAAAATCCATGTGTATCTTGTACAATCATCTATGAATAAAATGAAGTATCTATATCCATCTATAGACATATGAGGTGAGGGTCCCCATACATCTGAGTGAACAAGATCAAAGGGAAGAGCACTCATTGAATGAGAAGTTTCAAAAGGCAATTTATGGAACTTTCCTAAAAGACAATCTTCACACACTTTAGAATCTGTAGAAGCACTAACAATGTTATTCTTCTTCAGCATAGCATTGACAATTGCATCAGAAGCATGCCCCAATCTCTTATGTCATAGTGAATGTTTGACACACTTGCCCAAAACAGCAGAAGGTATAGACTGTTTTGCTGAAGTAGAAGTAGATGCAGAGTTGCTTGTATTATTCATTGCAGCAATGTCAAATAGAATGGGATACAAACCTTGCTTACACAGTCCTTGATACAGAGTATGTCCTCTCACCTTGTCCTGCACACAACACATCATCAAACCAAACTCTACATTTGTTTTATTTGCACAGTTGATAAACTGAAAGTAAGTTTGCTGCCATTTCAGGTATTAACAAGACTTTATTAAGTAATAGAGGTCCTAGAGTAGCATTTCCAGTGTGAGTGATTGATAAATGTTCACCATTCCCAACTTGCACAGAATCATTGTTGGTGTATGGTGTAAGGTTAGAGAGCAAGTTCACTTCATTTTTCATGTGATTTGTGGCACCAGAATCAGCAAGCTAGTAGTGAGGTGTTGGTGATCCAGAAGTAGCAACTTTATGTGAAGCAAGCATATCAGCTGAAAGAGTGGGAGTTGGATTTGAAGAAGTAAGTAATGCAGCTAGTGCTTGTTGAACTACTTGTGTCACTTGAGTAGTGATATCAAGAGTTGAAGATACTGGATGAGGAGTGATGTAATCATTCCTTTGAGAGCCAGGAAAACCATGTAGAAAGTGATAGGTATTTATAACATGATTGTGAAGACCACAATGACTGCAACCATTGGTGCTGAAAAAAATATAAACCATTATGTAGAGCTTGAGTAAGAAGCCTACATGTCCTGGCAATATGACCCTTTTTGCCACACATCTGACATGTGGAATTCATTGCACATCTAAGAATCTGAATGTTGTCATTCATTTCAGTATTGTTGTTCATGAAGTTGCTGATGTTATTGTTGTCATTCATTGCACATCTACATAGTGATTGTTTGAACCATTTGATCTCCTATTGTTGTTTCCAAATCCACCTTGATTGTGATTAGCTAAGAAGCCAGTAAGAGCATTCTCCAGCAATGTAGTTACAGTTGAGCTCAAATCAGCAGAAGTAGGTGATTGCTGAGCAGAGGTAGAACTTGAACTTGAGTTAAAACCAGGAGGCACAGTGGGAGCAGAGAGATGATTTGATGACACTCCAGAGACTATCATAGCAGTGAGAGGTGATTCAGTGATAGTTGACTTCCTCAACTTCAGCCATGTCTGGTTCAGCAAATTGCAGGAAGGACTTTAACTCATCCAACGAAGCACTGACATAATTGGTTCGAATCTAAGTCTTATAGTAAGTACAGGATGGTGGCAGTCTTCCCAAAATGGTTACCACAACATCTTCATCATCTATGAATACTCCTACAGTTTCTAGTGCATCTCTGGCATCTTTAATTTTCTCCAAATACTCCTCAATTGTATTAGTTCCCTTTTTTAGTTTCTGAAAATTGCTCTTGAGTTGCAGAATATTTCTTTTATCTGGAGTTGCAAACTTCATTCTCAGCTTTGTCCATACTTCCTTTGAAGTTCTACAACCAACAACACACTTTGTTGCACCAATACTTAGTGTTTGTCCTATCATATTCATGATAGACTTATCCATCACCTTCCACTATGTATACTCAGGATTAGCCCTGATCTTCCTTCAGAATCTACCACAAACTCGGGTGGACACGTTTTTGAACCATCAACAAAGCATAACAAATTCTGAGCACCAAGAAATGAATCAATCCTGAATAACCATGATGGATAGTTTGTAGAGTATAGAGTGATGTTTGGCATGCAAGTATACTGTAGTATGTGTAGTGCTGGAAGAAGCCATGTCTAGCTATCACTACCAACATAACCACTTTAGGCAACGAATTTTAAAACAACGCGCAACGAGATGGTAAATTCGTTGCCTATAGTTCACAATAGGCAACGACAAGGGTTTTCGTTGCCTATTGTGAACTATAGGCAACGAATTCGTTGCCTGTAGAAGTCAGATCGTTGCCTAATGTCTGGTTTATAGGCAACGAAAAAAATCGTTGCCTATTCATATCGTTGCCTAAAGTATGGTTATAGGCAACGAAAAAATCGTTGCCTATAGTTTAATAGGCAACGAAAAACAATATAGGCAACGAATTACTATTTCATTGCCTATAATTATTATTATATCAGATCTAGCCAGCAGCTCCCCCATTCAAATCAAAATCGGTGGAAAAATCTGAAACGTTCTGGAATCGCCCGTGCATTTCAGGATGGACAAGAGTTGGATGAGGCTGGATAGAACTGATGCAAGATATGGGCAGGGAATTAGGAGATTTCTGGAATTTGTGGAGGCTAATTGTGGAGAGTTTCCAGTGCATTATTGTCCATGTAAACAATGTCGGTGTCGCGGCAATCGTTGTCCCATTGCTACAGTTGAGCGACACCTTCATAGAAACGGATTTTGGAATAAGTACACCCGTTGGATTTATCACGGTGAAGCATCAGCAGCCGATCCGCATGATCATGGACAATTTGCTGATACTGCGAGTTCGTCCAATTATGATCCCACCAGGAGGTTCATCGACGATATGTTTCCTCATGAGAGCAGTGTATTTCATGATTCTCAAGTACCCGTATATGTTCCTCCGGAAGTTGAGAATTTCCCTCACATTGAGCCAGTCCAGCCATTACCTAGAGTTTATGTCAACACACGTGGTATGGACAAGTACCACAACCTGATTCAGATGCATCAAACTCCGTTGTACCACGGATGTCCTAAGACAGTCCTTGAAAGTGTGATGGCAGTGATGCAGCTAAAAGTGGAGACCAAGAGCACCGTGGCAGCGGTCGATAGGTGGCTTCAGTTGACTGGTGATCTGCTGCCCCCCGGTCATCGTCTTCCCCCCACTCATCGTAAGATACGACATGTCCTCAAAGATCTTGGACTTTCCTACACCAAGATTCACGCATGCATGTATGATTGCGTTCTCTTTTGGGGTGTAGACGATGACGGGAATGATCTATCAAAGCTTGATTACTGTCCGGTGTGTGGTACGGAAAGGTGGAAGTACACTCCTACAGGAAACAAGAAAGCAGTGAAGATACTTCGGTATTTCCCACTTATTGATAGGCTGGAAAGATTGTTCATGTGTGCATTCACGGCGAAAGCTATGAGATGGTGGGCTGAGAGGACTTTGCCTGACGATGATATCCTTAGACACCCTGCTGATGGTCAGGCTTGGAAGCACCTGGTGAATGTGTTTTCTGATTTTGCAGCTGAAGTCCGAAATGTTTGGCTGGGGCTATCGACTGACGGATTCAACCCCTTCGGCAACATGAGTCAGAAGTACAGCATATGGCCCGTTATATTGGTACCGTACAACCTTCCTCCGTGGATGTGCATGAAGAAAGAATATAATATGCTGACTCTGTTGATTCCAGGGCCGGGTTATCCAGGAAAGTGTCTGGATGTGTACATGAGGCCATTGATTATGGAGCTTCAGCAGTTGAGTACAGTTGGTAATCCCACTTACGACAGGTTTAAAAATGAGATGTTCTGAATACGTGCTATGCTTGTGGGCACAATCAGTGATTTTCCAGGTCGAGGGATGTTGTCGGGAAACCCAACCAAGGGGTACAGGGCCTGTCCAGAGTGCATGACTGCCATGTTTGGACAAGCTCATTGCTCGAAGATTGTCCATATGCGTCACCGATGTTGGCTTCCACGACATCACCCATTTCGCCAGGACGCCCAGGATTTTGACGGCACTGTAGAAGAAGGTCTGCAACCCATGGGATGGACTGGAGATGAAATCTTAGAAGTCCTGAATGAGTATAATTTTGGGCCATTGAGCAATCATCCTGAGGTTGTTGCGACTATACCGAAGATACCCGACAGGTATAAGTTCTGGACACACAAGAGCATCTTCTGGGAACTCCCGTACTGGCGGATGTTGCCTATCAGGAACTATCTAGATGTCATGCACATAGAGAAGAATGTGTGTGAAAGTGTGGTGGGCACCGTTCTAAATTGGCAAGGTAAAACCAAAGATGGCCCTAAAGCTCGCGTTGATTTGGAAAAAATGAAACTGCGGGAACATCTGTGGTTGAAAAAGAAGGGGAGAAAGATGCCCCAAGCTCCTTACACGGTCACGCGTGACGAGAAGCATGAAATTTTTGTGTGGATGGCTAACGTCCAGTATCCTTATGGGTTTGCTGGAAATATAAGTCGGTGTGTTAACTACAGGGACAATAAGATTTATGGATTAAAGAGTCATGACTGCCATGTACTACTTCAACGCCTCTTCCCTATTATGATTCGAGGGTACTTTGATGATGAGGTGGTAGAGCCGTTAGTGGCGCTGTCAAGGTTCTTTCAAAAGTTATGCACCAGAGAAGTGAAAATGTCAGACCTCGAAGAAATGCGAAAGGACATCATTTTTATCATGTGCAAGTTGGAGAGGATTTTCCCCCCAAATTTCTTCGACATCATGCCTCACTTGATGATGCATCTTCCCGAGCAATTGATGCTCACCGGTCCCGTTCACTACACTTGGGTGTATCCAATGGAGAGGTATATACCTTGCATTTGTATGATGTTTGCTAATTAAGTCTTTATATATTAATTTATTCTTGTTCTGCAACAATAATAACAAGCTGTTTTCATCTTTGTAGACAACTGGGAGACTACAAAGGGTATGTACATAATACATCTGCACCTGAAGGGTGTATCGCCGAAGCATATCTTGCGCACGAGTGCGTAACGTACGTCAAACTGTATTTGGGAGCGCTTGAGGACCCACATTCGAATATGTCGGTAGATGAACCCCAGTTCAACATTTCTGTAGTCTGTAATGATGTTTACCAACAGAGTAGGTTGCACGGGGAGTGGGAGTTGACACCATATGAGTTAGACATTGCACACTGGTGTGTACTCATTAATTGTCAAGAAGTTAAATATTGGAAAGACACACACCTTGGAAGTCCACAGGTTCGCGGGGATGTTGCGTACCACAACCGGACCTTTGCAAAAAAATTTGGCACATGGGTGAGTATATATTCATTTAGTCATAATATATATGACGTGTAAAAGCAAATTGTGACGGTTATTTATATGAAATGTCGTATCTAATGTTGACGGTTATTTGTTTCAGATGAACTATGTAGAAGATGATGGTTACCCACAATGGTCACACGCATTGAGGCTCTTGGCTATGAAACCTATATCATCAAAAGTTTATACGATGTGTAGGGTCAATGACGTGAAATTTATGTGTCAAGAAAGAGACAACAGGGTGAAGACACAGAATTGTGGGGCAATGGTGCATGGTGGGGATAACGACCCTGACTACTACGGTGTACTCCATTCAGTGGTTGAACTCATGTATGGTGAGCGCATGAAAGTTTACTTGTTTAAGTGCAGATGGTTTGATACTCGTCCGGAGAACGTTCGCATCGATCAGTATGGATACATTTCCGTGAATACTGCCACAAGCTGGTATGAGGAGGATCCTTTCGTTCTTGCCACATCGGTCAAACAAGTGTTTTACCTTGACGATCTTATGAACAGACCCCCGTGGAAAGTAGTAAACCATGTGCAAGCTAGGAATGTGTACAGTGCTGCCACACTTGGTGAGAATGAAGATGATGAAGAAGTTGCAGCATACCAAGAGGCAAATGGAATTGACATTCCGGAATCCGATACAATTCGCCTTAATAATGTTCGACCTGGTATTGTGGTTCAAAATTCTGGAGCAGCACTTCTAAATATTAATCCAAATGACTTTGATGAAGACTCGAGTGACGAGGACGAGGAGCGACACCTATTACCAGACTTTAACTATCAAATCGCGTCAGACTCTAGCGATGATTCAGATTCTGATTATCAGCCTTAGTTAGAGATGTAATTGAGTATAGTCTTCGAGCTTGTATTGAGTTGATTAACTCCTAAATGTATACATAAATTGAATTTCGTTGCCTATTCTATAGGCAACGACAATTTCGTTGCCTTTAATATAAATTTCGTTGCCTATACTATATGCAACGACACAAATCGTTGCCTATAGGTTGAGTATCGTTGCCTAAAGGTTGAGTGTCGTTGCCTATATAAATTTCGTTGCCTATACTATATGCAACGACACAAATCGTTGCCTATAGGTTGAGTATCGTTGCCTAAAGTATATGCAACGACAGAATCGTTGCCTATAAGTAGAACTCGTTGCCTAAAGTATAGGCAACGATCCTTTTATTCGTTGCCTATACTAACTTGAATAAAACCCCCAGTCGCGACCAGCGCCGCCGCAACGAAGGGAACGACTGCCCAGTGAGAGATCGCCGGATTTCTGCCCTCGCCCGAAGCTTTAGGTTCGCATTCTCTCCCTCTCTCCTTACTTGAATATATAAACAACGTGATTTAGGTTGATTTTAGTTGGATTTGTGTTGGATTTGTGTTGTGATTTAGGTTAGGTTGTGTTGGATTTGTGTTGTGATTTAGGTTAGGTTGTGTTGGATTTGTGTTGGATTTATGTTAGGTTGATTTTAGTTGGATTTGTGTTGTGATTTAGTTTGTATTGTTGAATTTAGATTTTATTTAGGTTGGATTTTGGTAAGGTTATGTTATGTTGGATTGTTTTTTTAATTAGGTTGGGATTATATTGTGGATTAGAGGATTTAGTTTGGTTATTTAGTTTAGGTAATTAGAATTGGGAATAAGTGTGATTTTAGTTTGGGTTGTTCATTTTAGTTAGACAAAATTTAAATTTAGGTTAGTGTAGCCTCAATTGTGAGCTATTCATTATGTTATTTTGTTGAGCTATTCAATTTCGTTGAATTCAATTTCGTTGAGCTATTCATTATGTTAAATTTGGTAAGGTTGAATTCAA
Organism: Geum urbanum; assembly: GCA_946800695.1. Classification (NCBI taxonomy): domain Eukaryota; kingdom Viridiplantae; phylum Streptophyta; class Magnoliopsida; order Rosales; family Rosaceae; genus Geum; species Geum urbanum. The sequence continues at coordinate 81,499,479 of OX326997.1, forward strand.
TTTCGTTGGGTTGTTCATTATGTTATTTTGTTGCAGACATTAATAAAAATGTCCATGTTCAAAAGATTGATTCCCGGGAAAAGTGGGAAACAGAAAGGAGCTTCCTCCTCGTCACCTCAAGGAGCGACACCTCAAATGTCCTCCGGGTTGAACCCTCAAGGACCCAGGAGTGGGTCTAGGTCTGTTGGTCAGAGTTCTGGAAGCACCGTACCGGACAGTCTTGAGACCGTCTATGTACATTCCAATCGTCACCTCCAACTATATACAGCAGCCTAGGATCCCCAAGGTCCACGTCACTCGGTGTCTCATGAACGACCCTCCCGCAAAAGCAGCCGAAACTCCACCACCGTCGACGGTCGTCACTCAGTCAGCAGCGAACGCCCAAATAGTACGAGGGTACTCTGGCCAAACCAGCAGGACCCACCGCGTATGCCACCTCTTCCCCCCAATCCGGCGACGCCACAACCTAATTCCGGATCATCTGGGCCATCCGGCAGTGCATCCCGCACGGATTCTGTGCACTTATGCCCGCCCAGGGACTTGTTCTTCCCTACGGTTATTCCGAAGATACCTCAGCTCGACCCTAACAACGTGGCCATATATGATGAGTACCCTTTCACGACGCCTGAGGAAGCATACACATATGAGCCGTTCTCTCAACCTCTGTTGAGTGTGAGGGTTAAGGGCCAGCTCACTTACGAGAATGGTAAGTTTATGTTCTTTTAGTAGATACAGTACATTAAATTAGGTTCTATTTCTTAATTTCCTTCTTTTGTACCATGTCTTAGGCACCGTCGTCAACCCTAAAGCTAAACCGAGCAGAGGTACCACAACCGGGAAGGGTATTGAAGATCGAGTTGGTGACAATCGGGCTCATATTGATTATGAGGACGATGGCTCGGCTATCGAGTATTCTGACAAAGGGATGTATGCTAGCCAAGCAGGATTTGTCATACGTGATTTCGTCCCGATGTTGTGGGACTCGTGGGGTTCAGTTGATGCTCAAGTGAAGGCCCGAGTGCATAATGCACTGTCGGTGCGTTAAATTTACATTAATTTGTCATAAAAATAGACGTTCTTATTATTATAAGCCACCAAACATACATATTTATGAGGCTAATTATGTATACGTGTATTGCAGCAATGGTTGCCTTTAATATTGATTTCGTTGCCTATACTATAGGCAACGACACAAATCATTGCCTAAAGTATTGGTGTCGTTGCCTAAAGTTAAGGCAACGATAGACTCGTTGCCTATAAGTCCTCCTCGTTGCCTAAAGTATAGGCAACGATTCTGCCATTCGTTGCCTATAATAGGTTGAATAAATGACCCAGTCGCGACCAGCGCCACCGCAACGATTCGAAAGACTGCCCAAATAATACTCTCGCCGGATTTCTTCCCTCGCCCTCGCCCTCGCCGCAACGACCAGCGCCGCCGCACCTATTACTCTCACTTGAGTATATATTCTGCCCTCGCCCGAATAGTACGGTTCGCATTCTCTCATGATTCTCCTTACTTGAATATATAAACAACGTGATTTAGGTTGATTTTAGTTGGATTTGTGTTGGATTTGTCTTGTGATTTATGTTAGGTTGTGTTGGATTTAGGTTAGGTTGATTTTAGTTGGATTTGTGTTGTTATTTAGTTTGTATTGTTGAATTTAGGTTTTATTTAGGTTTGATTTTGGTAAGGATGATGAACTATGTTGGATTGTTGATTTAATTAGGTTGGGATTATATTGTGGATTAGAGGATTTAATTTGGTTATTTAGTTTATGTAAGGTGAATTGGGAATAAGTGTGATTTTAATTTGGTTATTTAGTTTAGGTAATTAGAATTGGGAATAAGTGTGATTTTAGTTTGGGTTGTTCATTTTAGTTAGACAAAATTTAAATTTAGGTTAGTGTTGCCTCAATTGTAAGCTATTCATTATGTTATTTTGTTGCAGACATTAATAAAAATGTCGGTGTTCAAAAGATTGATTCCCGGGAAAAGTGGGAAACAGAAAGGAGCTTCGTCCTCGTCACCTCAAGGAGCGACACCTCAAATGTCCTCCGGGTTGAACCCTCAAGGACCCAGGAGTGGGTCTAGGTCCGTTGGTCAGAGTTCTGGAAGCACCGTACCGGACAGTCTTGAGACCGTCTATGTACATTCCAATCGTCACCTCCAACTATATACAGCATCCCAGGATCCCCAAGGTCCACGTCACTCGGTGTCTCGTGAACGACCCTCCCGCAACAGCAGCCGAAACTCCACCACGGAATCCGGTCGTCACTCAGTCAGCAGCGAACGCCCAAATAGTACGAGGGTACTATGGCCAAACCAGCAGGACCCACCGCGTATGCCACCTCTTCCCCCCAATCCGGCGACGCCACACCCTAATTCCGGATCATCTGGGCCATCCGGCAGTGCATCCCGCACGGATTCTGTGCACTTATGCCCGCCCAGGGACTTGTTCTTCCCTACGGTTATTCCGAAGATACCTCAGCTCGACCCTAACAACGTGGCCATATATGATGAGGACCCGTTCACGACGCCTGAGGAAGCATACACATATGAGCCGTTCTCTCAACCTCTGTTGAGTGTGAGGGTTAAGGGCCAGCTCACTTACGAGAATGGTAAGTTTATGTTCTTTTAGTAGATACAGTACATTAAATTAGGTTCTATTTCTTAATTTCCTTCTTTTGTACCGTGTCTTAGGCACCATCGTCAACCCTAAAGCTAAAGCGAGCAGAGGTACCACAACCGGGAAGGGTATTGAAGATCGAGTTGGTGACAATCGGGCTCATATTGATTATGAGGACGATGGCTCGGCTATCGAGTATTCTGACAAAGGGATGTATGCTAGCCAAGCAGGATTTGTCATACGTGATTTCATCCCGATGTTGTGGGACTCGTGGGGTTCAGTTGATGCTCAAGTGAAGGCCCGAGTGCATAATGCACTGTCGGTGAGTTAAATTTACATTAATTTGTCATAAAAATATGGGCATTCTTATTATTATAAGCCACCAAACATACATATTTATGAGGCTAATTATGTATACGTGTATTGCAGCAATGGTTTATTATTGACGATTGGCTGAAGCAGCCCGGGGGGTGGTGTGAACGAAAGCTCGCGTCTAGGTGATGTGATTTTGGATTTATATAAGGCTAAGTATCCTGAATACGTTAGATTTGTGAATATAAAGTGTTGGTTATATGATATTTTTGTTGCATCAATATAGGTATCGAGAGTGGAAGTTCCACTTGAAGACGTTCTGGCAGGAGAACATAGATAAAGGCCGAAATGGCACTCCAAGTGAGTTCAGATACCGGGAGTACGAGTGGAACTGGCTTATAGCCCACTGGAAGCATCCCAAGCTTGTGGTATGCACATGAATTGATTTGCGTACCTAAATCTAAACTAATATTATTATTATTAATTTACCTACATTTTATGATATATTATTTTATATACGCAAGAGGTAGTAGGTAAATCTCTATCTATGTTATTAATTTAATATGTAGGTAAATCTCTAATATATTGTGTAGGTAAATTCAATTATACAACTTACATTGTTTATACGAAGTAAAGATAGTGAACTGTATTAGTGATTGAGAGGCTAGAAATTAAAACCAAAAATAACAAAGATTAAATTATTTCCCTGCAGAATAACATGAAAAAACCTAGAAATTAAAGGAAACAATTCTAGGTCAGAGGACTAAATATGTGAAAAATAAATGGGTTGGATTTTAATCAAAATAATTAATGTTGCGAGGATATTCTCTAATTTATGCTATATATAATTGGCTAATAATTGTGCACATTTTCTTATTCTACAAGCACATTTCGAAAGAAAATGCTAAAAACCGAGCGCAGAACGTGAACCCACATCATTGCGGTTCCCGAACGTATGAGAGATGGACTCGACGTGGGGCAAGGTTGGAACCACAGACCGATCCTCTCGTGTATTCCATCCGACATGGGTATCCGAACAACCCTGAATATGTTGTAAGTATCTAATAAATATTTGTCCATATTTGATACATCTCATGTTTAATTAATTCTTGTATTTTACTCAATTATTAATGCGTCACCGATTTTGCATTGTCTATTAGGAGAGATTGGTTGAGTCGATCCCGAAGGTGCGTGCTAAAATAGCTCGAGAGCTGCATCAGGGGTGCACGGAGGAGGAGGTGACCCAGTATGCATCTCAGGTTGACCACATGACGCCCATTAATGCGGCGAGGTGCGTGTCAGATGCGCTTCCCGTTGGAAAGAACAAGTTTTGGGCCAAGGGGATGGGTTACAGAGGAAATGGAGTCTTGAAGATGACTCCAGAATTCTCCAGCGGGTCCAGCAGTTCTAGGTCGTCCGGCCTACAAGAGCAGATTCGGAGGCAGCAGGAGCAGATTCGGAGGCAGCAGGAGGAGTTGGAGGAGATGAGGCGTGCCAGGGAAGCCATGGAGCAGGAAAGAGCCCGTGAGAAGGAGCAGCACGACCAAATGTGGGCATTCTATCAATCTCAGCAACCTCGGGGGGCTTCGCAGCCGCACCCACAGACTCAGCCAAATCTGTTCAAGCCTACAACACAGCCGCAGTATTTTGGGGGTCACCAGCAGCCGCCGTTATATGGGGACCACCAGCAGCCGCCGCAGCAGCATCAGTTTTTTGGGGGTTCCGAGCAGCCGCCGCCGCAGCATCAGTTTTACGGGGGTGACGAGCAGCCGCAGCTTCATCAGGTTTACGGGGGTGACGACCAGCAGGACATAAACCAGGAGGGTTCACACGAGGAGTTCCTCAATTGTGTTAACTTTGATCAGTAGCACGTAGCTAGTTTTTGATTTAGGTTGGAATGTGTACGCTGTTTTGGTTTGAACTCATGTAAATGTTGCAGATTCTGGAATTGGGCCCAATCCAGAATCAAGTATTTTTTTTAAAAATTACACAAACTATAGGCAACGAAATGGACCAATTTCGTTGCCTATAGTTTGCCAGAAATACAACAATTCAAACTATAGGCAACGATGTTCTTGACTATAGGCAACGATCTTCTTCAGTATAAGCAACGAAATTCTTCAGTATAGGCAACGACGTCGTCGTTGCCTATAGTTTCAAAGGTGGTCAAAGTTGACCTGTCGGTGGGTTTTAGGCAACGAAGAAGTCGTTGCCTATAGTGAAACTATAGGCAACGATTTACCCTAGTCGTTGCGTATAGTTGAAAACCCTAACCCCTAAACCCCGAACTATAGGCAACGAATGGGTTTGGTTTTTCGTTGCCTATAGTATAGTCAACGATGAAAAGGCAACGACGGTATAGGCAACGAATTTTCGTTGCCTATACTTATAGGCAACGATTTTCCAACTATAGGCAACGATTTGAGATCGTTGCCTAAAGCAGTTATTCTGGTAGTGTATGTAATTCAAGATCTTAGGGTTTTAACTCGCAAATTGTACGTACTCAATTATAAGCCACCACAACAATTAACCAATTTTGAGGAGTCTCCAGCATACAAAACCATGGCTTCGATGAAGATAATTGAAGTAGAAAATGTAGTAGAACTCAGTAATTATAAAAACGAAGCTGAGTTGAGATCTGAGTCAAGAAAAGCTTAGCTAACAGAAGAAGTTTTGCAGCGGAGGATGAAAATTCGTCCGTGATAAACAGCGGTGTCTGTGGATTTGAGCAGCGATGGCTGTAGTTGAAGCTTGGCAGCTATGGCTGCTAATGACGTCACAAGATCACGACCTGAGTTGTGATACCATGCTAGGATAATAGAAAGGAAGCAAGAAAAATGTTTTTGTATTGTAATAGAAACAAAGAGATACACAGCAGCTTATATATGCATACTGTCCAACTGCATAAGGAAAATTGTAACCAACTGGACAAGTAGACAAACTAAGTAAACTGAAAGCAATAATTACAAGCTAATGATTTACCTTATGTAAACTGAAAGCAATAATTACAAGCTAATGATAGGTAAATGATGAAGAATGACAGTTTACTATTAACAATTCCCACTTTTGAAGGAAATGAAGTGATCAAACTCTCCAAGAACATGGGAGTTTTGGCTATGTCTGGTTTTTTTAAGTCCAAATCAAGAGTACAAAGGCTATATAGGCCGTCTACATCTTGGAAGAGAGGTTCCAAATGTTGCCAGTATCTTCGGAGTTGGCATGGTGGTCTATCGTATCGCAATCTATCTTGTACTGTTAATTAATTAATTAGTTCTTCATCGATCGATCATCAAGACATTGTTGTCGCCTTTCCAAGTTTCCATTACAATCTTGAATCGACATATATACGGGTCTCGGCTCCTTTTCTGTTGGCGCTCGATTTATCTAAAAAATCTCTCAATATATTATTATTGCATTTCCATGTATTATGAATTATGTTCATTCACTACTACATACAGTATATGCATAGTATGGAGCCATGGCCATCCCACGTGTGAGGAAAAGGGACAAAACTGATCGAGTTGTAAAATATGCTCTATGAGTAGTTCTAGAAATCTATTTTGGATTACAAAACATTTTTGTTTCTTCTTATTATTATGTGTGTGTGTTACGTTTCTGTCAAGAATATTTCAATATCTGGCTACATATGGTTTTAAGTAATATATATGAGATTGCTGTACGTACGTGTTTCCTGACAAGAACCATGCCCGTGAACTCGATGCACTACTAGAAATCGGGGAATTAATTGCCACCAAGCTTGTCTCACATCACAACTATCTTCTACCTCCAGGTCCCAGTCTCCAGTGACTCGATCGATCAATTTCACACAGAGATACATACACACAATTAGATCAATCGAGTACGTTAATTGGAGATAGGTTATGTACGTCTTTGAAAGTGAAAATACTTTCCGATCCGTATACTATATAGGAGTGAATTGATTTGGGTATATCGATCTAGTGCAAACTAAATGATCCAAATTAACCATGGTAGTAGGTTTTAGTTTTCATGGCTATACTGCCTATACATGTACAATAGATACGTCAATGATATCATCAAACACCAAAGAGAAAAATGTGGAAACTCAGAGGAGAATCTTGAATGAGAAGTTAGACCAATGCTTCTGAGATCTAACTATTTGTAAGGGCCACACAATTGAACCACAAGGGTGCAAGCTAGAAATTAACGGTTTCATGTACTTTTAAAAATAAAAATTAAATAAGGGATTATAGATCAAACTTATAATTAGGTTTCCCGTTTCCGGGCGGCTACCATGCGATTATGGTAAAAGAAACTAAAAACTGTATATATATTAATTGTAGCTAGAGTTTGCCCTAGAGTTGATTCCAAAGGACGTACTGGAATCTCATTATGTATGTGAGAAAACTATGTCCAGAAAAAAATAGAGGTTGTCACGAGACAGGTTTCCAAATTTAGTACTATTTGTATAATTATCGGTACTGTCTGATAAGACGTCCAATCATGCTTCCTAAAATGTACTCTTCTCTTTTCCATTTCATACATAATTTGAAAATTTAATCAGGATTCCAAAACGTTTACTGACCAGCACATATGGTGTATGTATAAGTGTGTGTGTGTATATATATATTAAAGCTTTTGGAATTAGTTCTATGCTCAGTGCTGTAGGATCGATCAGTACGTGAGATATATATATATATATATATATACATATAATGTATTGGCCATCTTGCAAAATTTAGCGATGGGGTAGTGTAAGACTGAAATATTGGTCTCATTTCGTAATATTACTCAAGTTTATATCACAGTACCACTTAATCCTACCAGTGACTAGTGCACCGGTCTGTTTTCTATAAATATATTTTTACATTTTAATTTACAGATATATATACTGCTCATTTTTAGCATTCTTAGTTCTTACACTAAACAGTAGAATTTTTGTTGTTCGATAAGTAAAATGTAAGCTTCAGCTGCATTGGTTACTTGAGAATTGAGATACACACATACAGTTCATATATACAGTAGTGGAGTAGTGATCGATAAACTAGGTTTTAACTTTTAAGTAGCTAGTCAGCTTCAATTGACAGAACGATTGACAACCGCCGTGGAATTTCCAAGACCAGTAGTACTAAAGCTGTCCAATTATGGGTTTTACTGAGTGACTTTATCCAGTCACTTGTAGAAAACAACAAAATGCATCAAGCCATCAACTTTCGTCTCCAAGCTTATATATATATAGCACTTAATCATTGCAGTCAAGCGCGCTATGGCCAGCTAGGTAGGAATTGAAGATGGTCAATTCGAATAGAGCTAGGCATGCAGACTCATTTCAGTAATTTGATGTTTCGATCTACGTACATGCGTGTAAATCGTATATACATACAGATATGCTTGATCAAAGGATCGGATCGGATGAGTAAATTGTATATATAGAATGATTTACAGCCTCATGAAAAAGATTCGAGATATTTTTGATAATTTGATATGTTGAACTGGCAGTGGGATGGAAGAGGGACAAAGAACGGAGCAGGGTATGCAGGTTTTGGGTATATTGTTTTGTTGTGATCGATGATTAGAGAACTAGGCGCACACATGTGAGTATATATAGCTGAGGAAGGTACTTGATCATTTGTATGTTTGCAAGTAGCTCCATAAGACAGTATTCAATTCACAATATTTTTGAAGCAGCAAGTAGCAAAATTAGTGCTAGCTAGCTTACCCACAATAACTTTAATTTTTAACCGTAGCTTTGTCATGGATATATAGTGACGGGAGGAAGCTGATATTGACTTGAAAATTAATTAAGGAATGTAAATCCAGATATATATCAGCATAAAATAATGAATGTGCACAGCATATATAGATTGGCTGCTTATTGACTAAAATGATTGAATCTTTATATCAAAGGCTGAAGAGATGAAGAGTGCATAGCATATATATATATAGAGAGAGAGATATATGATTAGGTAATTAAGTTTAAGTGAAACAGTTAAACACGTTGCGCGCATTAACAGAGTGCGAGCTGGATGATGAGAAAGGGAATCTACACGTGATCGGAGTGGGAGGGACGAGTGTTGTGTTGTGTTGTGGAATGAAGGATGGGAGATGAGAGATGAGAGATGAGAGATGAGAGATGAGAGGGAGGTATCGAGAGCAGCGAAGCAAAGCGTCAAAGGTTGTTTAGCTGTCAATCCCCTCCAAGCCAAACACACCAGAATTGCCTCACGGGATCTAACCTAAGCTAAGCTAGCTAGCACTTCTCTCTTCTCTCTTCTCACGCACGTATATATGTGACGTATACGATCGATCTCCCTCTAGATCTCTAAATCTCGAATCCATCGCACTCATCGTTTTTTGTCCATCGACGTCCCTCGCTTCTACATCTTATCATCATTCATCAACGCATTGCCCTAGTTTTCTTAACTAAAATGCCCTCAGTGCTGTTAATTACTGCTGTACTTAATTATACATGCATTAACTCAAACTAATCAGATCATAATCGAATTATTCATTTCTTTCATTTTTGCAGGTGAACCGTTAGCGAGTATCCTTGTCCATAACTGGCTAGCTACTATGTGCATGTGTTCTATTTGTATCCTATCCTCCTGGTGATTTTCAACATTTGATATATGCATATTTGCACATAATCTTTTAGCAGATAACTAATAACAACTCCTTTCAGTTAATGCATATTTCATACCAAAATTTTCTTAATTATCCCAAATACCTGATTTTCGTTGGGTGCCCGTACATCTCACAGGGCATTTTCAGCTTCTCACCTAGCCGTGTTTATAATTCAGCAATAACAAAAAGTTGTCACAAGCGTATACGAACACATACGTAGGTGAAAGTTCTACATTTTTAAAGTTAGTAATGGACAGCAAAGGTGTTTAGAACCTTTCACTCAATGCATCTTTTTCCCACAAAACATACAATTAATATTTAACTCGGATCCTCGATCAAAATTTAGTAAACAAAGATGTGCGGGTACCGCGGTATACATAAACGCTAAATCGACCTAAAGGTGAGTAATTCGAGCATTCTGTCACATAAATATGAATGTAGCAGTCTGTCAAAAAAATATATGAATGTAGCAGTGTGATATATATCTGGGGGGAGATACATATATATAGAAAGAAAGAATGTTAGGTCATGGGATCCAATGAATCATTCTGTACATGTATATATATATATATATATATCCCTAGAAGATGAAGAATGACATATTAATTCCTAGCTAAAAAGAGACATCTTTCTTGTGGAGGTTGGACAAATCAATCTAAGGCATCAGAATGAGAATTATTAGAAGAAATAATAGAACGAGACAATTCTGACTTGGTTTCTCGACAGATTGATCAAATTACTATTTAAATTATTTTAAAAGAAAACACATAATTAATCTAATTACTAATTACACATACTGTCATACTGAATTATAAGGTGAATTGCGTAAATACACAAGACCAATTTTTTTATATTTTAAAAGCATTACTTAATCTTTTGGTGGGGGAGTGAGGCACTCAATCACTCTTGCAATTGTGCAAACATTCGTGAATTGGCCTCTTCAAAATGCTCTTCAAGCTTCCGAGCACTCTATATAACAACAGAGGAGCACAAGAGAGACAAGAAAAAAAGCAACTTTCAGAAACTTAATTAAGAGCCGCTTGCAAACGGATAGAAAGCATGAGTTCTTCTAGGGACCGAAAGAAAGCAGCTCTGTATGAGCAACTTCGAGCTGCCATCAATTCCACTGCTGTAAGTAACTGATCGATGCATTAATTTGACTAATCATAGGATGGATGATGATCCAATCCGTATATGCATCCGCTTCTGATCGATATTCAATTATTTCTTTGTGTGATTTGGCAGATGAACAAAGCTTCAATTATAGTTGATGCATCCAAATATATCCAAGAGTTGAAGCAGAAAGTGGAAACACTCAACCAAGACGTCGAAACTTTGCGAAGTTCATCGTCACCTGCGGTATATCATGTTCAATATATTTTGAATTGAATTTCTGATACAGAATCTTCATTTCTTTCCGAATCATATACCATGTTAATTATATATGTAGAGACCCCTTGATTCACTCGATTTGTACTATTGCAGCAGGTGACTGTGGAAACCCTAGAAAAGGGTTTTCTTATTAATGTGCTGTCAGATAAGAACTGCCCCGGTTTGCTGGTTGCGATCCTTGAAGCCTTCGAAGACCTAGGCCTCAATGTGCTTGATGCTAGGGTTTCTTGTTCAGACAGTTTCCAACTGGAGGCGGTTGGAGGAGAAGTAAGAGGCCAATTATTTAGCTAATCAATATCTGTGTTTAATAAATTGCATCAAGCGCATATACAACAATTTCTACCATCCCCCATCTCTGGCTACTCTTTGGGTATATTTGGTTGATGGCTTTGGAATACCGTACGTGTTGTACGTGTATGCTTACCTGAATACGTACATATATATATACATTCATAATTCGTATCTTCAAACATATATAGGTCGTACGACCATCACGTGTGGATTTGTACGTACAAATCGATCACCAGTACACCTTTGGATTCCTTATTACAGTTTACCAAGTACCGACACAAAACCAACGAGTGGTAGGCATAACTCCCCGGCTTCATGACATTGCGATCTTGAAGCTCGCCTTTGGTTGATTGATGTATCACTTTTGTTTTAGGCAGGTTGAATCAGTGAAGCTAGCTAGCTAGGAACTTATACGTACTATTATTGGTTTTGTAGAGCCAAGGAGAGGCGGATAGCATAGATGCACAGATGGTGAAACAAGCAGTGGTGCAAGCTATTCAAAAGTACGTGGAGCCAGAGAAACTAGTAGTGAGCCAAGATTGATCGGACCCGGTGCTAGCGATCGAAGTGTCTTTCTGTTTTACTAATTAGCTTCGACCCCTTTTCCTTATGCTCTGTTCTAGCTAGCCAAGCTGCTAGAAGTAGTGTTTTCTAAGTCGACCTTCTACTCTATATATAAAAGTTAACTAGCTAGCAGTACCTGAGCTGCTGATCGAGTACGTACGTACTACAAAGAAGCAGATCAGCACACAGCAGTTGATTGAGGAGAACTAAACCTATTACTATGCTCCATCATTGCTTGTGCAGTTCTGCTTCATTGATCAAAGGATTAATTACAAAAGATCTCCTAAATTTTGATGTCATTTTCGTTTTAGTACCTAAATATCAAAATTTAGCATTTTCATACCTCACGTTACAGCCGTATAACACTTTAATACCTCTGTCAGTCACATCGTCAAGCTGATGTGGTACGTTTCAGTCACAATGACGTTATCTTCCAATGAAAGTACAGGAGTAAATTTGGCACTCTGGCAACTAAAATACCCAACAACCATCAATCGCCCAACCAATTATGCCTAGAAAGTTTTATCAATTATCTTTGCACTTTACGTCGGACTTGACCATTTCAAAGTGAGGAAAGAGAGAGTTGTAGTCGATAGAAGTTCATAACTACATTATTTGTACTTTACATGACATTAAATGTAAATAACATGCTTGTTATCATATATATATCATGCTGCAAAATAACTCACGATTTAAAGAAAATCTGGGTATAGGCTACTAAGCTCAGATGTTCCATAATCAACAGAAAAATCCAGTAATCAATGCGAAGTCCTTTCCATCTATTGAGGATCAAAAAACAAGACTAACGCAATTGAAAAACATGCCGATGCCGCTAATCGGAAGAAAAAAATGCCGACGCTAAAGAGAATAAGAAATGAAGGATAAAGAGTCACATGAACATGGTGGGGAGAGAGAGAGAGAGAGAGAGAGAGAGAGAGAGAGAGAGAGAGAGAGAGAGAGAGAGAGAGAGAGAGAGAGAGAGAGAGAGAGAGAGAGAGAGAGAGAGAGAGAGAGAGAGAGAGAGAGAGAGAGATCATGTCGATGCTTATAAAGGCCAGGTCAACAGGATCCTGACAAGGCGGGTAAGCACCTCTCAAAGATACCCTATTCACAACATGGATATATCAATGTAGTAAGATAAGTAAGGGTTGTCGAACACAATGAATTGGTGAAACTAAATCCTAACAAACTATTATGCTACCACTAATAACAACGCGAGCCTAAGCTAGACAGACTCAAATGCTACGAAATTTTAACACAATAAACTAGACACAGTGGCGGACTACCACACAAAATTTGAGGGTTTTCTGAGTTGATTTGATTACCGAAATAAATCGGCTAAGCTACAGCTAATGCAGAAATCAGTAAATTACAGAAAGTAAATTGTTGTAGATAATCAATGAGATATGAATGTTAAGAACTTCTCTCCATCCTAGACATACTTACGACCTCCCCAATATAACTGAACTAACCATGGATGAATACTCCCCACACAAGAGCTTTGGTTAAGTCATCTTGTGTATTACACTCTCTTACTTGGCATGAAAGAGAGAGGGACAATCCGCTCGATCTTGATCCTAACTTAACCGACTTATACATATGGTGATGTAAGCCTAGAGAACTGAAGTCATTACGTTCTAAGAATGTTTGAAGAATAACAGAGCTTCAAGAGTTGATAAGGTGGTCACCCTTACATCACTAAGGCTTGTTTCACACAAGTTCATGTTTGTCTCTAGAGAATATGCAATGATAAGGTGGTCATATACATAATCAAGACTATAGATCCTAAGCCATGCATCTAAGTGTGCACTCAAAGAAACATGAACATAGAAATCATACGGTGAGAAAACAGTGAAACAAAACTCATCCAAATAATTAATAGAATCAAAAGGGGTTCAAAATCGTAAGCATATCTAGGGCTTCAATCAGCCCCTAACAATGGAAATTTAGCTACGCATAGTTTTAAATAATAACATTGAAGAATTCATGAAAGATAAACAAAAGAAAGAGAAGAAATAAACTCTTGATCTCCGTCAGGATCGTAGACTTGCAAAATGACTCTTCTCTTCCCGTTCAACTTCTTCTTTCTCTTTTATTTTTGTCTTTTGCTCTTAATCTCCTCTTGCTCTCTCGCCAGCCATTCTCTTGTTCAGCCCCCCTTTATCTAGCCATCTTATAGATATATATATATATAAATATATATATATATATATATATAACTAGGCAATTAACCTAACTAGCATGCAGACTTCAATTCCAAGTCTGCCTCTTCTTTCCAAAGTCCAATTGTACATGGACTTCTCTTCTTTGTCTTATCTTAGTCTTCAAGTCCACTTCCAATTCTTCTTACTGTTCCTCTCCAAGCAACAAAATATATTATTTAATCTCATTTTCTTCATTAATCTCCAAAATACCTAAAAACAAATAAACATAATTAATTCACTCGATTAATAACAATAAACTAAATATAGGGAACAAATTAAATACCATAGAGACGCATAAATATGCGACTATCAGATCCCCTGAGCGCGATCAGGGCGTGCTTCACAAGTAATCTAAAACCAAAAAATATTTTGATTACAACTTAATTTGGGTTTCGAAGACAGCCGCTTGATATGAAAAAAATCGACTTTGATATGCGTTTTTCGAGTGAGATTTCTAAGCAATCGAGGGCAATGTTTTCATCCTCTTTGAAAAAGTTGTTCCCGACGGCGACGACGAAGCAGATCTCGTCGACAGAGTTTGTGTTGCTGATTTTGGGTACTTTGATGGCGATTGTGCGTGATCAGTGATGTCGTTCATTAGGGATGTTGGTCGGCTGGGGGTTGGTTATGGTGATTTTATGTGGTTGGGGTCTCTAAGGGATCTGAAGTCTCCGTTTTGAGTAACTTGATTTTTTGTTATGCGTTGCCGTAGATGTTCACACCGATGATATTGACTCAAACAAAACAGAGAATGCCAAATTTACCCCTGTACGTTCGGTGGAAGATGACGTCAGCGTGACTAAAACGTGTCACGTCAACAATAAATGGAGAAACTTGATGATGTGACTGACATAGGTATTAAAGTGTTAAACAGATGTAACATGAGGTATGGAAATATAAATTTTTTATACTTAAATACTAAAACAAAAATGACCCCAAAATTCAGGGATCTTTTATAATTAATCCTTGATCAAATTAGGTGCTCAAGACAAAACTACAGCGCTCCATGCATTATGTAACGGTTCCTTCATTTGACAAGAGTACTTAGCATTTACAATTCATGAATAATCTCGATCAAACAAATAAGATGCAGTAGATTTTTTCTTTTTAATTTTTTATATAGATGCATGACAAAGAACTTCTCCACTACCTACGCGTCTAATTAAGATGCCAATTTCCACGCATGTGATTCATGAATTTGAAGTCTAATCGGTTGCATATGATCATTCAAGATATTATCAAGCACATGATTAACTAAAGTCTTTGACTCTATCTCTTTTTTGTATGTTCCTACACAAGCAAACTTTGTTGCAGACCGGCTTACCGGTGTTGGCCACTCTACAAAGAGTTTTACTCACTTTATTTAACCTACTGCTACTCGTGTTCATGTATTTGATATTACAGGCAATGGCTGCCCTATGGGTCTTTTTGTGTTGTAATCTTTTTTTCTTTTGGCAAGAACAAATAAAAAAATAAATAGAATTATGAAAACGGAAAACGTTAAAAATAAATAAATACTATGTTATGTCAAACGCGAGAAATGACGTTTTCAATGGGTTTTTTTGTTTTTTGTTTAGATGAATGATAGAAAGTGATTTGGTTGATAAGTTACAAGTTAGGAGAAAGCTAATTGCCGGCTCATTAGAAAGAACTCTGTAGAGTAACCTATACTATAACATGCTCAGTACAGACCTACCATAAACATAACTAGACGGAACTAGACGTAGGAAAATGAATGAAAAAAATCCAGGTCTCACATCCTATCTAGTTATGTAATCCAAACTACAGCAACACTTGTTGCTCTTTAGACCACTTCTTCGTGAGAGCGGCTGGAGTCAATGCCATCTTCTTCTACAGGGACTTGTACTTTGCTATACTTGACGCACGGTCACTCGCTACCCTGCTAGTAGCAACTGTCGGCGGTGGGGTCTCTTCCTGCATTTATCTCTTCCGTCTACCAGCTAGAACCAGAGCATTCAGCGAAGATGTCCCATCTTCCTGCACCGGGGCCGCCTCCTACAGAGATTATCCAACTGTCTGCGACGCTGGCTTGAACTGACGTTGTTCGAACTTGACGATAGAACTCATGGCCTTAGAGATATCGCCCTGGAGCTACTGGGCCAAAGGTATTGCCGCAAATGAGCCTAATTTCTTGCTACCAGATGAATTTGGAATTTACGAAAGAATAGACTGGGTTAGTGGGCCGTCATCAAAAAAGGGTTTCTCTTCATAGAGAACATATGTATGTCCTTGTTATGCTCGACATTGGGAAGCCTCTCCACACAATCCGAAGTCACCATCTCCTCCACCACCGACTGCTGCCCCGCCACCATACTCGGCGGCGCTATCATCTAGCTCGAGGGTCCCCATCGGAGCCGGGGTAATTTTTCAAAACCCGACGGCTCCTTTGGAGACCTTTTCTTGTTTTAAATTATAACAAAAAAGATAAGGATCAATTTTTATTGAATTAGACATACATTTATAGTCAATTTCATTGGAGATTTAACACATATAATTTATTATTAATTTATACCTTGGGATTTAACACATAACTTCTTTAGAAAATAAGTGAGATCGATGAGATTTGGGAGATATAATCAAGAGATCGAAGAGTCAGAAGAGAAGACATTGCTGAATAATGAACCTTCTGAATGTGAGTGAATATATTTTTGGGAGATGTAATCAGGAGGAGAAAATATATTTTTGTATAAAAAAAATATTGCTCGGATACACAGTAATTTATTGTTAATTACTATATTTTCTCTTCTTACATTTTGTGAAAATAACTAACTATACATACCAAATATATCGGCCCAAAATGTTACTGGACTTGAGTAGTGGTGTCTGCCAAGCCCATGCATTGTTTGTCATGCAAAAGAAGAAAGATAGAAGTATCGAACTGCCCTGCTGCAACGTTACTATGATCAACATATTACCATATGCAAATAAACTGAAATAATGCAATCATCAGTCTTCTTATGGTCTGCTCACTCTGCTGAGAAGGGATCAAGGTTGCTTCGAGTTCTTAGTATGGTTTTTTTTTTAGCATTGGGTTTTCGGTCTTTTACTATTTGTTTTTCTTGTGATCTTCCATATATGTATATATACTGGTTTAGTCAGCAAATTAAAGAAATGAACTAGAAGCTAAGTGCGTACCTCCAAGTATTGAAGTATTATATAAGGATGCCTTCAATCTAGCATGAGACTTGCCACTTGGTACAGAAGCCAGGCTGCTGTTGTTAATTACTCGCAAAACTACAAAGGGTTTAGGTGAACCATGTTGAAAAAGGTTATATTTATTGTTAAGCAGACAATGTTTTTAAATAGCTGACGTTCATCTATGCTGAGACAGACGGCCGAGTTCTTCCCTTAATTCTTAATACTAACTGTACCTTTTGTAAGTATCACCTAGCGTTCAGATTTTGACCTTTTAGGCACTTAACCTGGTTTCGATGAAGATGCAAAGCATGCATGCATATATATATATATATATATATATATATAGGCATTCTACTCGATTATACTTTTTTGAGGTCATTTTCAGGTATAGCGTATTAAACAAATTTTTTGATCATATTTTAACATCTTCATCGTCCAAATATTAGGTCTATATGAGTAGATCATTCCTGTAAATTTTCAGCCAAAATGGTGATCGGTAATGTATCGAACTAGTTTAAATCAAGGAACGGATCAAATCTGTAAAACTTGAACCGTTCATACTTATAAACTTCAACTGCAGTTTTGAATACCTTAACGATCACCATTTTGGCTGAAAATTTACATGTTTGATCTACACATTGGGACCTAAGATATGAACGGTGGAGATGGTAAAATATGATCTAAAAGTTGGTGTAATGCCATATACCTGAAAATGACCAAAAATATATATACTTTAGTGGAAGGATGTTGTGTGTGTGTCACACACCACATCCTTTGTGTGTGTGCGCGCACGCGCGCGTGTGTGTATAGCAAGCTAGGTTCCACTCAGGTATACCTGAAAATGATCATTTTCAGGTATATGACATTATGTCAACCTTTTGATTATATTTTACCATCTCCACTGTCCAACTACTAGGTTTATATGAGTAAATCATTTCTGTAAATTTTTAGCCAAAATTGTGATCATTAAGGTACACTACTGGAAATTAACTCATTGCCGGCGACTTGTAAGTCGCCGGCAATGTTTTTGGACATTACCGGCGATTTTTGCCGGAAAAATCGTCGGTAATGTCTTTTTTTTTTTTTTTATATTACCGGCGATTTTTGTCGCCGGTAATGTCCGTCGCCGGCAATCTCTCGATGGTAATGTAAAAAAAAAAAAAAAAAGACATTACCGGCGACTTCATTTATGTCGCCGGTAATGTCTTTTTTTTTTTTTTACATTACCGGCGACATAAATGTATGTCGCCGGCAATGTCTTTTCCGGCAAGACATTACCGGCGACTTACATTTATGTCGCCGGTAATGTTAAAAAAAAAAAAAAAGACATTACCGGCGATTTTTCCGGCAAAAATCGCCGGTAATGTCCAAAAACATTGCCGGCGACATAAAGTCGCCGGCAATGGGAAGAAATGTTGTAGTGGTATCAAACTACTTTAAATCAATAGACGGACCAAATCTGTTAAATTTGAACCGTTCTTACTTATGAACTTCAATTGCAGTTTTGAATATCTTCACGATCACCATTTTGACTAAAAATTTACAAGCTTGTTGTACACGTTATGACCTAAAATCTGAACGGTGAAGATGGTAAAATATGGTCAAAAAATTAACGTAATACCATATACCTAAAAATGATCATTTTTAAGTATACCTAAATAAAAGCTTGCTCTGTATACATTCACCTTACCATATGTTTTTCCTGATAAATGATGGTTTCAGAGTTGAGTCTAGGCTCTAATATCAATTCCGGCTATAGATTTCAGCTCCATATTTTCTCCATTAGAAATCACTAAAAGTTAGATCTGATTCGAAATAGGACATTCGAATAATCTCATCGATTCATCAATGTACATGAAAATGTAGTACTACAGAATCTCTATGGGCGTGGAAGTGTAATATATAGGGGCATGGTTGTAGATTTGTTCACTTGTAGTGTCTCACTGTCACGCTCACGTGCCCTAATTTGAAGTCTTGCTGGGTAGGGCTCTCCATCTCTCTGTCTGAGGCTCTGAGCGGTGGATCCGTTCTGATTCGATCCAAAAACAGATGAAAAACAAAGAGAGATTCTCAGCTAAACAACAAGAGAGTCAGCAATATCGTTGTTGGATTACCGACTTCAGTCCTCAGTTTTGCACCACGTAACAAAAATATTACTTTTCACTCTTCTTGCACCTGCAATTATATATCTATATCTAGATGATCGATGATGATGCCATCTTCTTCATATGTTCAATTACGATCATGGTACCCACCAGTGTCATCGTCATCGTCATCGTCATCGTCATCGAGAAATATATATAACAGTGTTCCGCCATTGCTGAGAGGACAGGAGGTGGTGATCGAAATGAAGGAGGAAGTGAGAGAGCCCCCAGTAGACCGTGTACAAGAACAGCCTTCTGATCGTACTCGATATGATCCTATTCCTTCACTCCTGATCAGATATCTATACATAGGCCACTTTTTGGCCAGATGGGGTGCCAGGTTATCCCTTCTTTCTTTTGTCCTTGTGTTTTTTAGTTTTTAGAGTTTCTTCAACTAGAACTCGGAGTTTCAATTCTCTCATGACATTGTAGTATATGCAGACCTATAAATAAATCAATTTTCTTTTTGTATCCTATTCAATATCCTACTCGATCTGCTGCTGAAGGTATTATTGAAGTCAAGAAGGAAAATCTCAAGATTAGAGATTTTAGATTTGTAACTATTCCTAAGGGAACGTATGAGTGAGCCAGGAAACTAAAATTATGATCACTATTCTTGCAGTTACATGTTTCCTACAGATCAACCTAGCAATTCAAACTAGTTTCATCACTTTCATGACCTTAACTATCTGTTTAAGAAACTTAAAATGTAACCTCTAGCTTTGTGTGCTTGTGTTCCTCTTCAAATCAGTAATGGTTTTGTTAAGATCATTGTCACAAGGTGGTCGGGGCAGCTTGTTTTCCAATATTTTGTTTGTTGGAATGAGTCCCTATGAATTTCCCTTAATTTTTGGTTTGCAGAATGTGGGAATTTTCTGTTGGTTTATACATGATAAACGTCTGGCCAGACTCTCTACTCTTAGCTGCTACATATGGTGTGGTGGAATCAGCCTCAACCGCGCTTTTTGGACCTTTGGTTGGACAGTGGGTGGATAGATTGTCCTATGTAAAGGTAGGTTCTTGAAAGTAATCTCATGTTCAAATACAGATGGGAAGACAAGAAGTGCTAATGCATAATGTTCAGATATGAGTGGCTTACAACTCTATCTATATATGGACAGATTCTCCGACTATGGTTGGTAACACAAAATCTCTCTTTTGTGATTGCTGGAGGCACGGTGATGGCGTTACTGATGTACCCCAATCTAAAGCTCACAAGTTTCAATGCATTCATCTTACTTATCATCCTAACCAACATCTCTGGAGCTCTTGGAGTTCTTTCAACTCTTGCTGGTACCATCTTAGTCGAAAGAGACTGGTAATTTCTGACTTTAGTAAAAATGTAATAATTCTTGAATTGGAACCGTATGAGATTGTAATATGTACTAAAATACAATCCTCTTGGTACAGGGTTGTGGTGATATCAGAAGGGCATCCTCCAGAAGTACTAACAGACGTGAATTCGGTAATTAGGCGCATTGATCTTTTCTCCAAGCTATGTGCTCCTGTGCTAACCGGCTTCATCATCACCTTTGTATCACTGAGAGCTTCGGCTTTAACTTTAGCACTTTGGAATATCATATCTGTCTGGCTGGAATACTGGCTTTTCATTTCTGTATATAATGGGATTCCAGCTTTAGGTGAAAGCAGCCAAAGGAAGGTATCCAGGCTTTCTCGGAGTGATGATCTTGAAGGAACTAGCACATCTACTTCTCAGGAAAGAAGTAGCTTGCTTTCAAAAGATGAAAATGATTCAGAATGCGCTAAAGAAAGCTGGACTTCGGAAACTATTAAACTGGTTTCGAGGATCCCGTATGTTAGGGCTTGGCGAGTGTATCTGCAGCAAGATGTTGTACTCCCTGGAGTATCACTGGCTTTGTTATATTTCACTGTACTCAGGTAACAATCTCCAACATGGTATATTCTCTCGTCACATTATCTGATATGTTATGTTTCCTTTAGGGACTGCACATTCAAACATCATTCTTTGTTACCAAAAGTATGGATTTTAGTCTTGGAACATAACAATTAAACTTATTCACAAATCACAAGAGAAAAGTTTCACTCATCAATATGATTGCTACCTTTAGTTGGTTCCGCATGGTTCTCTGTAGTCTGTAAATTGTAAGAACAACTCAAGTGCTCAAATTGTAAATTTGTCAAATTCCCCTAGTGCTGTGCTTTTTCCTGTCCTGGCCGGCCTTATTTATGCGACTTCTTTTAGTAAGGCTCTAACAAAATGTTGTTACTCCAGCTTTGGAACTTTGATGACAGCTACGTTGGAATGGGAGGGCATACCTGCATACACCATTGGGATTGCTCGTGGAATAAGCGCTGCAATTGGAATTGCTGCAACCATTGTTTATCCAATCTTGCAATCTCATATCTCGACACTTAGAACAGGACTATGGTCTATCTGGTCTCAGGTACCAAAACTCAAGTGGCATTTTAAACTGCTGTTGTTCTTTCCTTAAGATTGTGAATCAGAAACCATTATTAATGGATGTTACCAGTGTCATTTCTGGTGTTCTGATCTTTCAAATTGCAGTGGACCTTCCTCCTATTATGTGTGGCTTCCATATGTCTCCGGAATAGCCATTTATCGGCATATATGCTGATGGCAGGAGTGGCTACTTCTCGGCTCGGATTGTGGATGTTTGATTTGGCTGTAATCCAACAAATGCAGGTAGCATAGTAGAACAAGCTGTCTCGTGCTTTCTTTTCCTAATCTTGTAACTTTAACGAATACTTCCTCCCTTATGGCTAAGAACAGGATCAAGTTCCTGAATCAGATCGTTGTGTAGTGGGAGGCGTTCAAAACTCTCTACAGTCCATCATGGATTTGCTGGGATATGTTATGGGAATAATCATATCTAACCCACAGGTATTCATGTTACCATTCATATATTTCTCCATTGATACTGAAAATTAATTACTAATGGTGTGGCTGAATTGGAAACATTAGAAGACTAGCTAGTCGAGCTATAAGCCAATAGAGCAGAGTATGCGTGAATATTAGCGCTTTTTGCATCAAGTAAATAAGACTTTGCGTCCATTAGCTTCACAAATCTAATCGAACAGTACATGCTTGAAATCTTCTGAAGTATATAGTTAGTAGTATCCAACATGAATCTGATCTTCAGGAGACGACATCAGATAATAGAACAAGTTACATTGTTTGTCAGAATTTCATGGTTCAAATATATTGAATTCATCTGCGCGCACTGTCTTGTTCAGGAATTCTGGAAGTTGACTTTGGTGTCCTTTGCTGTGGTAACTCTGGCTTCATTGCTCTATACCCTGCACCTTTACCGCGTCCGGAAGCACCTCCTTCACTTTGAGAAATTGACCGCCTTTCTGCAATGGTTCTTCACAAGCTCACAAGCTGCCGGCAACTTATAATGATCGAGTTGGGCCATTTCGCTCTTCAGTCACTTGCACTACTGTTCATAACTTCACACACACACACACACACACACACACACACATATATATATATACTGTAAGTTATGTAGATTCTAATTTGGGCCTCTGTCATGCTGCTATGTTTCATATCGATCTGTTAATCCCTCTTATTATAAAGTCCTGAGTGGCATGCGAAGCACTACTTGAAAAACTAGCATCAAGACCTGGCATGTGTTGATCTTGGAGACGATCTTCAGCAAAGCGTTTAAGTGCCTCAGAAGAGTTGTATGTGATAGGAGTGTCTCTAGCATGAATGGGAGTGACAAATGTCTTATATATAAGACCAGCATAGTTCACTATAATAGAAACTAGATAGATCATTATAAACATATGTTGGTCTGATGTATGAGACCACGTACGTACTATCTATTCTGCTCAAGCTAGGGACACTCCTATCACCGTATAACTGTCTCAAGTCACTTGTATTCTCTCTGCTGAGTGAGATCAGCAACATGCTGCTCTTTATGCGATTTCCCTTACCAGTGTGTGTTTCTATGCCACTCACATCTCATTGTGTCCCCCGTTGGTGAGATTTCTCTCAATAAGATCGTATATTCTCTAGATTAGAAACACTAGATTCATATAACACTATAACATTTATATGTATCGTTGTAAATTCCTTATAAATCAACTTTATATTCCATTGTAAGAAATGAGCTAGTTTCTTCGATGTAAGATTTGGGCCAGTTTTTACAATAATGCAATGTCCTCCTGAGGTGGCAAATTGATAGATTTCAAACTATTATATAATGATATAAGTTAGTAGTTTGTCGATCTAGCCCTAAAAGTCCCGTATATTGATATACATGAACGTTTTGCCTATGGTCATGTTTTGGATGTTGAATCTCTGGTAGTCCAAGGGCATGATTTTGAAAAATTAGTTTCAGTCAAAAACATAGAGATCCAGGCAATGTGATGCGATCCGTACTATTCTCATTCAGGACTCATTTTCTCATCAAAGTGACAGTGGCGTAGGGACGTAGGAGTTGTTAGTGGGAGATTTCCAAACATTAACAATGCAGACGTTTTCAATGACGGAGACATATATAATCATGTGTCTTTTTTGTTTTTTTTTTCCAATCTTGGACCTATCGACTTCTTTATAGTTTATACAGAGTTGCAGACAGAGCTGCGGTACAACTTGAAGCTCACACATAAGTCGTTGCTAGCTTGACTTTATGCCATCAGTGATCCCTTGCGAACATTCAACATCAGCAAATTTGACGGTAAACTCTGCTTTAATCAAACACATATTGAGAAGTCGCTGTGACAGTCGCACTCCTTTTGTTTTGTTTACAATATGTGCGAGTGTCCACACAAAAAATAATTGAAGGAGCTCGGATAGTCGGATGTTTCGAGCAGAGTACACCTAGCAATTTATTAATTCAAGAGTCGTAAAACCGTACTACTTATAACTTATCAGATCTAACATATACATGAGTCATACAATAACTTGTCAGATTGTCGAATCTGAAGATAAACATTCTTACATCATCTAGAAGTCTAGGACATAGTACAGAAAATTGAGTTTGAACAAATCTCCGAGAACAATGATAACTACCATTGGGAAGAACCAAAAAGGCAAAAACCGATATATATGGCTAAACAGCAGCGTAACGGTGATGATTAGTTTTAAGTGAACTTTTTCCGCTGGTGAACACTGTGGCTAAAATTAGTTAAACATGTTTCCAGATATAGTGTAACGCTTCGAAGGCCATCTTTTGCCTAGGGCTGTTAATATCGAATCGAAAACCGAAAAAAAAACCGAACCGAAAACGAATCGTAACCGAAAAAGCCAAAATCGAACAAATACCCAACCGAAAAATAAAAAAACCGAACCGAACCGAAAAATTCGGTTCGGTTTCGGTTTTCGTCTCCAAAAAAACCGAAAAAACCGAACCGAATCGTTTGAACTTAAATGAATAAAACGACGTCGTTTTACAAGTGTCAATCAAGTTTGATGTTATTGGGTATGTTGTTGAATATCTCTCTTTGTCCCATATGAAAGTAGTATTTGGTATGTGCCATAGTTTGATACTTAACAATGATTATTGGGGTTCTTGTAGATTTAAGAAAAGGAATACTAAGTTACCAAAGAAAAACTCCCTAGCTGAGAAAGTGAGAATGGATTCAATTGAGTGTTTTTATGTGATATTTATATTGTATTTTTATTTGGATGGACTGTAGATTGTTTTAAACTTGGACTATGGAGTGTGGACTTTGGTTTATGTTTGAAACTTTGAATTTGTGATGTAAACTTTCGGTAAACATTTGGCTATTTGCTATGGTTTGAAACTTTGAATGTGTGATTTGTGATTAATTATGTTTGTTGTAGTTTGATTTGATTTGATTTGACATAAACTATGTTTCACACTTTCACAAAGTTATTGAAAAAAATAGCTAATGAAGATCTTCGAATTTTCGAAACTAATAGAAATAAATAGTATTTTTTTAGAAAGTTTTTTTTTTATTTAAAAAAAAAAACCAAAAAAAAAACCGAAAAAACCGGAAAAAAAACCGAACCGAACCGAACCGAAACCATTCGGTTTTTTGTAAAAAAATCAAGAAAACCGAATCGAACCGAACCGATTAAAAAATACGATTCGATTTTCGGTTCGGCCTAATAACCGAATCGTTTGTACCGATTAACAGCCCTACTTTTGCCTGCCTTCTCACGAAACTTTTTCCGATCTATTTGTTTTCGGTGGGACGTGCACTTTGTTTGATGCAGCGGAAATAAAAGATTAACAAACGTTAAATTTTAAAAAGAATTAAAATAGACTGAAATCTACGGAACTAAATTTGTCAAGTCTCACTTTTTGCTTGATCATCAGACCCACCACTCTTTTGCCGTCACATGTGCTTGTTCTTTTAACTCACATTTGGTTATTAACAATAACTTTACTATGGTTGAGAAAAATGTTTACGTGGTACGTATTGATTGGTTGGTCTGATGACCACAATCTTCTTGTGGTCGACAAATTTTGTTCTGAAATGTACTAGAGTTTGAGAAAAGCTCTCATTTTTTATTGAATAATATGAAAATATAGCAAAGTTTGCCAAGAGACAATGCTTAAATAGAAATAAAACCCTATGGTGCTAGCAAAATGCATAGTCAAGCCCATGAGTTTAACTAAAATAAAATCCAAACTTCAAAATGCCTAAATAAACTGAAAAATACTTGAAACGTTTTGGAGGACTAAATGATCTCTGGGTGACCATCATGCTTTGCCATGATGTTCGTTTCAAGCGTCGTTCCATTCCCATAAGGTCTCGTTTGGTATATGGGAAAGGGAAGTAATTTGCGCGCACCATTCCTTTTGGGCGCACCATTCCTTAATTACCTAGGAACTCACTCTATTGCTCTGCATTCCGGCACAATTCTTCAACAATCAGTGCAGATTGTTTGGGGAACACCTTCTTCATTATGCCCCCAAGGCTGGATCTGTCCCTCTTGTTGTTGGGGCGACACACCGTACTGCTCGCTCCTTCAGCACTCTCATGGTCATCCACCATCATATCCGAACAGTGGTCGTGAAATGGGACAGTGAAACTTCCACTAGACCTTTGATCCCCAGCGGACCTGATAGTAACACCTGCAGAGTCCTAGGTAACACTTGTAGGATCATTGAAATGAGACGGTGGAACTTCTTTGACGACACCTAACGTTGGAGATTCAGGGACAGGCACCTACAAAACAACATCATCATTAGTGGTGGGACTATCTAAATTAGGACCCGCAAACTCTACAGTTGTAGATTCCGACACACTAGTTTTGACGGCCGCCAAGAAACCTCTAAAAATAACCTACGGTGCACCTTGCACCGAGCCCACCTCCCACCGTGAGCTAGAAGCCACCACTTACTTCTCTAGCCCCGCCGGTATTACCACCTCACCCCTGTAAACCATTCGACTTTAGCGTTAGAGCCATTGCCGATCCCAAGCAGCGCTTAATACCATGCTTAAAGGTTCCACATTCTCCACAAAATCCTTTCAAACGTTCATACTCCAACAAGATCAACAGAGTATAAAGCACCGATGTTTAAAGGTTGTACTCACCACCAACGACCGATAGAGGTCAAGATCCACCCGGAGCTTTGTTTCCGTGTGGTGAGTGAGAAGGAGACTATCATGCTTCTGCTAGCCCCACAAAGTATTCTCAATCCTCTTGAGCCATTTGGTTTAGAGAACACTAGCAGCAAATTGGCCCGTGATCGGTCGGACTTGTACTCACGCATTGCATTTGGATGCTTGAATCCGGTGAATCCTGAACAGGTTGGCCAGTCTATCAAAACTCTCAACCACCATTGTTGCCTTGTGATGGTACTAAGGACCATGCTCCACAAACCCTCTTTCAATCAGCCTCAGATCGAAACTTGTACACAAACATATCCTCTGCGATTCCATCGAACCCAATGTTGCCGGAGTCCGAAACATCACACCAAAGACCTAACATTCGCATCTTGAAACCTTGGACTTTCTCTGGTTCCAAATGTGTCAAAGAGAACAGCCTCACCAACACATAGAGCCACTAGTCCTTCTTCTCGTCATCCGATACGGCGAGATCCACCGCACCCAGCGCTGCTCCAAGGTGTTGAGGTTCCACATCGGCTTTGGGATATGGACGGGCTGCATCTTCTTGTCGCAAAATCGACATGTAAATGGATTAAGAGAATCGGCTTGGGATGAGGAAGAAGAAGGTAATCTCCGATCGAAAATTGGAGGAGAAGGGAGAGAGATCGGATAGAAAATAGATGTAAACAACTAGAGTCTGAGAAATAAAAAAGTGGAAAAGAAGAGTCGACGTGCCTCTAAAGTCGTTGGTCCATGTACTGAGGTGTTTTGCTATTAGTGAACGGAATACTATAGAAGTTGTTTGCACACACATGTTATGCATGTGTATTATTCTGTTTTTCTATTGATCTGTTATTTTTTTTATCTGAAAGGGATTTTTTTTTTATACCTTTTGCAGATTAAGAAAGTGAAAAAAAGTTCTTTTATCGTTTACGCACACAAAAAGTTGGTTTTGTTGAAACTGTTACAAAAGAGAGAAAATAGGACTGAGAAAGAAAATATAATTTGATAATTTCTTTTTTATAGTTATTTTGTTCATAACGAAAAAAATAATATAAAAATGAAGAACAACAGCAGTTCTACTAATAATAATAGTATAGACTATAATGATCCTCAAGCTATTGGGACGTCGTCAAAATTTGTATGTTGAAATTTCTCTAGTCTATAGTTTAGTTAGTCTTTGATCAAATTTGGAGTTTCTGTGATGCCCTTGCCACTATGGATTTTTCACACATCAAAACTTCAACATATAGAAAGAAGATTCCATGCACTGTTTACTCTGTTAGTAATTTCGTTACCTACTAATATGAGCCAATGCAAAGCAAGTCGATCAGCATGACCGTGACTGTAAATTTTACCAGAGGCGAAACGATGTCGGTCACTAATATATGCAGGTAACAATCATGAAGATGCAGCCTTACGTACTTGTTTAAGATCGAGTTTATTAATTAAGGCAAATACATATTTTGACTGTCTAGCTAGCAATCTAGCTCGATCAAAGCTTAATTTTCGTTGCGTTTGTTCTTATAAATGGTCAAGTTTGATCTCCTAAGCATCTGCACCAGCGAGCTCTTGTTCGAGCAGATGGTGGGACCGGCCAGACTTTATTCGAACAAATTTAAAATCGGGGACACACCGGCGAAAACACGGAGCCGGACTGCTCATTAACATTTTTCTCCATCAATCAATTGAGTAATATATGCTCCGGCGATTGCTCGACCGCCTGGAGGAGCCCACACATCGTGGGTGACGTTAGGCGAGTTGGTTTTTTTTTAAGTCAGTGCACACGCCAATCGAAAGTTAAAAAAAAAATTGACGTATGAATGGGTACGCGACACCTGTCAGGCCTGGGTAGAAAATTTAAAAGCAACAGTTCACTAGATCTGGGCTTCTGATTTTGAATCTGAAATCTGATCCAACGGTCCACTTTTAATTAGAACGAATATTTTTTCCTTTGCAACATAAATAAACGGGAAAATACTCAAAAAAAATTGTAAAAAATTCCCAAAAATTCAAAGAACACGCCTTATAGCTTTCCTATAAATACTACTTCATTTCATTTACAACTCACACAAATTTATTTATTAAGATGAAATTGAAATACACATTAAATTAAAACACATACTAAAATTAAACACACTCTTAATGAAAACACATAATAAAATTGAAACTCACATATTAAGACTAATATTTAGAGTATTTCACCAGTTTTCAACCTCTAATTGTGTTTCACCAAGTCTTTCTGGAGCTCTGTATGAATGTAAACGGATTTAAAATTGGAAACACGGTCGTGAAACCGTTGTATCTTATGTCTATTTCTTCTTATTGACTTAAAAGGAATTCGATTCCCTTGTGCATCCACCGGCCCATCATAAACCCGAAAATCTCTCGATGGATTTTGCATGTCTTCTTCTTCATTCTCCTCATCCTCATCCTCATCATCCATGTACTCTTTCTACACAATCATGTTATGCAATATGATGCAAGTTAACATGATGGATGTGATTACCGATTTGTGCTTCAATGTACAACTATGATGAATAATTTCCCAACGAGATTGCAAGATACCAAAGACCCTCTCCCTATCTTTCTGGTATGCCTCTTGTTTCTTTGCAAACAACTTATCTTGCGGCGACTGGGAATTGGAAATGTTTTGACAAACGTAGAATACCTCGGATATATTCCGTCAGCCAAATAATAAGCGTTGAAGTACCTCTCTTCGTGGACTTCGTAGATGGCAGTTGGGCCTCTTCCAGCAAGGATCTGTTCGAACACATTAGAAAGGTGGAGCACGTTTATTTCATTTTTACCTCCAGGACACCCGAAGAAACTGTGTCATATCCGCGTATCATACGAGGCCACTGCCTCTAGGATAATTGTGCAGTTCTTCTATTCTCAGTGCATGCATTCGATGCTTCCAATCATACATGGATAGCCTTGGCGTTAGCTTTTAGCTAGGAGTCGTGTGAGGTCCTCTGATGTTGAACTGCTGAGGTATTTTTTACCATATAGGCAAACCACTTGGTGGTAAAACTCCTTCATACATTCAGGGTAGTTGATTCCTCCATCCTTGTAATTTAGTACACTGATCAACGGCTGCCCGTACGCACATTCGAGAGCACTGGTCATCTTTTGTTGGAGAAGAAGCCCTAGCAATCCAATGGCGTCTGGTCGTTGATGTCAATATTGGTCGTGATTGCAAAGATCCATCATAATACTGGTGAATCGGTCTCGCTCATCTTATGCCTCCGGCGAAATTCTTGTGCGTTGAAGTTGGAACGTTCGATGAAGTAATCTTCCATGAGATTGCGTCCCCTAGACTCCCTCTGTTGTGGTCGATTCAGTTTTTGACCGCGCGCGATGTGAACCGCTTATTCGTGGTTAATCTTCGTATTGTGCTTCCTCAATGATCACCTGATTGGCGAAGAATTACTCCATATCGTCATCCTCTTCTTGTTGTTGTTGCCTCGGCCTGAAAAAATTGTGGAAGCTGAAAGGATTCATCAGAGTGATGATGTAGGAAATCTTGATAAGTGTTTAGAGAGATGTGTTATCTGCTCGGATTGGAAGAGACTTGTAGATGGTATGAGTATAGAATAAGTGATAGATAAACGTTTTATAGCCAATTGTAGATAATCAGATCTTTAAAGATGAACACACGTGTCGCATTGTCATTGGACAAAAATCTTACCGAAAATTTGGTCCAATTATTTTGTCAATAACGCTATCTCGTAGTGACACATGTTCAATCGTCATTAGTCGAAAATCTTACCGGAAATCTAGTCCAATTATTTTGCCGATAACGACACGTGTCACGTTTTTATTAGTGAAAAATCTTATCAGAAATCTTGTATAATTATTTAGTTGATAACGACACGTGTCACAATATTATTTGTCGTAACTCTATCCGATAAATAATTTTTTAACATTTTACAACATGATGAATTAG
Organism: Geum urbanum; assembly: GCA_946800695.1. Lineage (NCBI taxonomy): Eukaryota > Viridiplantae > Streptophyta > Magnoliopsida > Rosales > Rosaceae > Geum > Geum urbanum. The sequence goes on from OX326997.1 coordinate 81,530,262, forward strand.
ATTTGCTCTAGCAAAAAGGTGTATGGGTGCGTGAAAAATTTGATTTACTAGAGCAAAAGAGGGATTTGCTTTGCTTTAACAAAATTTTGCTCTTGTTCTAGCTGTTGCTCTACTAACGAGTGTGGATACTCTAAGAGATATATTCTAAGAGATAGAAAGGGATAATCACATCTAATGGTTGTGATTTAAATATACAAAAATTATAGTGGAGTTGTGTTAATTACTTTCAATCATAACCATTAAATATGTTTATAATTTTTTATCCCTTAAAATATCACTGCAGAGAACAAACCTCTATAAATGATTAAGCTCTATGTCTTTTTCAATCGACCAAAAATTAGTAGCTACGTGTAGGCTCTGAGGGACGCACATTGTCAATGGATGAAAACGATCAATCTGGTCATATGTAGACATATAGTACGTTGTCTAACACATATATTACTCAACTTATACAAGAGAAAACGACTGTCAACTAGAAGAACAACACTTTCCAGATGTTGAATCACGTGGTGGGGGATTCATGTTCATGAATTTTCTGCACTTGGTACCAATACAAACTCCTCACGGACCTCATCAACATTTCCACTATTATTGATTTCTAGTTCCACTGCATTCCACCAAATTTAGATGATGACCGTGGAGCTTTTAACTTAACTTTTCCATTCTAGCTAATAAGAGCGAGTAATTTCACGTACTATCAAGGTTGTCTACCTTAGGGCGAGGGTATCCCCAACGTATACTGATGGGTCATCATTTCGCCTATCGCCTAAAAAGTCTGTGAGAGGTCCAAGACTCATTGAGCTCAAATCCAGTTCGGTCTAAATTTAGGTCCAAAAAAGTTTAGTTTTATGGGCATAGGGTTGAGCTTGGGCCAATGTCCCAAAACCTATGGACCTGAAAAATCTCGACTCGTCGAGGCTCATCAAGGCCCGCCCTGTCTGACCCATCGAGACCCACCGTAAAGCTCATCAAATGTAAATAATATAAATTAATTTATCATTATAAATCTCTAAAATCTCTAATTTATCTTAATATCAATCATTTAAATACAATTTATCAATTTTGTAGACTTATACAGTATTTTGAATGTTTAATTATTAATTGTAAAACATAATTAATTTTCAATTTTTTTTATTTAATACATAAAAAAAATGCGATCCGGCCCAACCCGAAAAAATTCGATAAGGCCCTGCCCATGGGCAGCCCGTGGGGTTCAAGTTTTAAAAAAAATTCGGCCCGGTCCGGATTTTTGAGATATTATGTTCAAGCCCGACCTGCCCCGGCCCGGCCCATTGCTGAGCAGGGTTGGAACTGGTTCCACGAAGAACCGGACTGAATTGATCCAGAACCGCCAGGTTCTGTTCGGTTCGGTTATTTGGATTTTGTAAAGTTATATTGATGGTTCGGTCCCAAGTTCAAATATACCAATTCCGGTTCCTAAGTTACAAAATTTTAAAGAATCAAAAAGAAAAAATATGAAAAATACACACTGTCAATATGTTAGTCAAAGTCTATGTTATATAATATAGACTTGAATATAGAAGATTATTCCTTCTAAACTATAAAGTCTACGTTAAAAACTCTTAAAAATCCTAAATTAATCCATTCATATTATTCAGAATGTATTCAAGTATTCAACAAGACATTTGAAGCCTTGGTGTTGAACTGTTGATGATAACATTCATTCTCATTTAATTAGTTGTAAGCTGATAATTGTTACTTATTAGGTTACAAGTTGTAATATATTCGAACTTATAAGACTTGCTCGTTGTGGTTATGTATGATTTTAACTTAAAGACTTGGTGGATGCACATAGTTTTCAATGTTTTCCGTTCTTTTTCTTTCAAATTAGACTATTTATTGATTTTCTTCTATGTGTTTAATTAGGAATCATTAGAATCGTAGAATCGAACCTGTTTATAGCGGTTCGGTTTCTTATAGGTTCCTCGTTTAAAATTACAAGAACCGAACCGAACTGAACCGAAAAGAAATTAAATTTTATCTTTCGGTTCCATCAATTTTAGCCAAAAACTGAACCGGTCACATGCCCATTGACGAGGCCCACCCCAAAGTGTCTACCTTCCCGTACCTAAGCACTGTTCTTGTTGTTATTTAGAACATTACGTAGAATAGTATTAAATGTCTAGTTAATATGTGTGTAATTATTTTTAGATATAGAATTAGAAATAATATCAAACTACACTTAAAGACAAGATGAAGAAGTTAAATACACTTAAGGACAACGTCCAATTATTTGGATAGAGAAATACTCATAAGGACAAGGGTCTTATAGGCTGGCATGTGGTAGTGACAAATTTACTTTTTTACCCTCATTATTTTTTTAATTTAATATTTTTTCGTCAAAAATATAAAAATAATTTCAAAACATTGCAATAATTTCAAAATTTTACAATAAACTTTTAAAATCAAATAGTAGTAGTTCGACAAAACTTCAGTAGCAACTTGACGAATGATTTAGTAGCAGTTCACCAACGATTTAGTAGTATCTTGACAAATATATGATTCAGTACCAGTTGTACGAAACTTCAGTAGCAGTTGAACAAACAAATATAGTAACAGCTGGACAAAACTTTAATAGAAGCTCAACGAAGTAACAACTTGATTAACCATTTAGTAGCAGCTCGACAAATGCTTGTATTGGAAAAAATGCAATTGCAATTTTAACAAAAATGACAATTGCAACAATTTAAAAAAAAACAGTTTAAACAAAAACGACAATTACAACAATTTGGAAAACACAGTACCAGCTAGAAAAATACGATAGCAGCTTGAAAAAAATACAATATCAATATATTTCAAAGTTTGTTCTAAATCATGAACATGACTTAACAAAATTATATGCTTGCATTGACAAAAACTAAAACCAATAACAGTGAACCAAATCAATATAATTGCAGAACACAATTTCTTATGTGTAGTAGCAGTGAACCAAATCTAATCCAATCGACAAATTACATCCAAATAAAAAATAAAAAACAATTCTCTTATCCAAATTTAACCAAACAACTGTTTAAAGAGAATCAAGGATTTGAGGTCTCCGATTTTCCTGGTGAGAAACGAAGAGTTTTGTCCCAACGCCAACTAGGGTTTTGTGTGCCTTGTTCATGACGACGTCCTTGGTATCTCGATGAATTTCTTGTTGCTCCTCCTTCTCTTTTTTTTGTTTGTTTTCCAGTGATGGTATAGATATTTTGGCCTTCAGGATGATATGCCTTTTGCGTCGAAAATGGTGGTTCTCGAACAACATCGTCGTTGGCGTGCCCAGTTGATACGACATTGTAGATCTTTCCTGTAGGTCGTCCAGCCAAATTTGGTGGTTCAAGGAGGATTACTTGTGGTGGCTCCAGTCATCGGTCATGTAGAGACTTCGAGATCCGAGTGACGACACCAGATCTCGACTTTGAATTTTCCCAGCAGTTCTTTGTTGGAAGTGGGGTCCCCTTCCAAAGGTAGCGAGTGTTCAAAAATTGCCTCAGTGGTGGCACTATGAGTGGGTGAGCCTTCGTCGCGAGCAGGTGGCAACTTCTGATAGTGGCGTGATGACTTTAGGTCGAGGTTTGCTAAAGTGGAGATGGGTGAACAATAACCTTCCCTGGGTCTTACTCCTTTGGGCATAGGCTAGGTTAATTAGAAGGAAGATGTTTGGTCTTACTTAGATATCTGGGCCTGCTAGGTTAGGCCTCAGAATAGGGAAGGGTAGGATGCTCCATAAGGCATCTTATTCTCCTCTTGGATCCTGGTAACCTTTTTGTTTATATCTACATTTTAAGTCATTCTTGCCCACTGGTATTCGACCCGGGAGACGCTGTTTCAAGGTAGAAAGGGTTCCTAGCTAATTAAGAGTGGTGTGCCAAAGATTCGAAAGTTACTAGCACTACTCTAGTTTGTTAGTCTAGGGATTTATGTTTCACCATGTTTTCTAGTGTAGTGATGCAATAAGATATCTCTTTATCGAGTCAGGTAATCCGGTGGAGTCTTGTATTACTACGAACATTTTCTTTCTTATAGTGTATCATGACCTGGGGGTCCCAGTCGATAATGTCAAAACTTGTATGAGGCCATGTCACACACAGTAGTTAGTGTGCCAACATTGAATTTAATAATCATAACTGTAGTAAGATATAATCCACTACAAATTGCCCCTAACTTTTTCAAAATGTGTTTTTTACCGCACTCCTCTGAAGTTATGCATAAGAATTCTTTTCCATTCTCACAATGAGTTTCCAAGTGTAAACCGTTGGCACTAATATCTTAAAACTTAGCAAGGTTCGGTTGGCCTTAAGAGTGTATAATGCATCAGTGATATGAATTTTAGTGCCATGTGGTAACAAAAATTATGTTGAACCACACTCTTGTATAATCGGCGCAGAACCAATCATGGTTGTCATTGATGATGTGTATGACATAAGATAAATAAGAAATTACATATTCCGCATTATAGTATAAGTAGTACCACTATCTGCTAGACACTCGATCTCGCCTTCAAACATCTACAAAATAATTTGAATTAATTTGTCTTTTAAGACTTGTTGAACACTTTAAGTAAAGACTTAAAGATTTACCAAAGGGTTGTGACCCTGAAAGAGTGCTGATATGACATAAGCAAACCGATGTAAAATACATCAAGGACACCAATCTCGGGTGACCTCTTCGACGGGTCGAGAAGAACCACTAAACGGGTTGAAGAAACCCAAAAATAAACTTTGATTTTTCGATAACTATTTTCAACGAGTCGAAAATTGAATTTTTTTGTCACATTGGATGACATTCGATGGGTCAAATGAAAACTTAAAATTGATATCGATTTTCTGATATCTTTCTCGACAGGTCGAAGAAAATTTTCAATAAGTCGAATTTGTGAGAATTTGGAGACAGAAGCGTGCATTCGAAGAGTCAAGGATATTGATATGGGTCGACCATAGCTTGGTTGGTTTTTACAACGCCACAAATGGAAAGCTCGAACTGTTGCTCTAACATATCCTGATAGAAGGTCGTTGATTTTAGGATAATTCAAAAACTGAATTTGATCCCATCTTTCTATGAGCTCCGGAAGTTATGCATCATGCATATTGTTGAACCGTTCTTGCAAAGTTACTCACAAATTTGCGAGGTCATCCTTTAACAAGTACTATTTTCTCTGAGCTGGATGAATATGTCTTCTAAGAAAAATGAGAGCTTGAGTTTTGGGAGCCATAATGTCTTCATTGACTTCAATGCCAGGTGGTAGTGGTTGGATAATATTCATAATTCTTTTACAGATAAGAGTATTCCTCACATCTGAGACTCACCTGTGGTATTCTGCTCCTTGAAGATCAAAGATGTCAAATTCTGGTCTTGTTGGCTCAGTCATCTACAAAAAATAAGAGATGAAATTAGTTTACCGATCGAAAAAAATATTCACGATCACTAATATTAAGTTTAGGGAATAAGAAACATGATCTATGATGTATGGTCACAAATACAATAATTGGTGGTTTCATACCACACCCCATAAAATCGTGATTGACTCAGAGTCACAAAATATCGATTTTTCTCGTTTTTATTTTTTAAGTATACTGTGACTCCCCCAGGACTGTCACTATTGTTTAAATTTTCAGGAAGAGGTGATTAAATCCCCTTCACTCATACCTGCAATAATCTATAACAACTAGAGGCATATAAAAATTCACGGTATTTAAACCTAAATCTAGACCTAGATCGAGGGTGTTGCAGTAATTAAGTTTTGGAAGCTAATAAATCAAAGATAGTTAGTCGATTTACCTTGAGGGTGTTATGCTCGGTATGAAAACTTTGTAGTAGAAGTTTGAGACAAATACTTCTCAAAATCCGGCGACGGTGACGAACTCTGGCGACGGACGGTGGTGCTCCAGTGGTGATGGTAATTCCGGCGGTGGAGAGTTGTAGTGTTTAGGAAATTTTTCTGTTTAGGGGTTTAGGGTGATGGATATCAACTTAAGAGTTGCTGACAACGTGTTGAAGGAGAAAAGTAGATACGCAAATAAATAGATCTTAAACTGTATTTTATTCATTGATAGGTGACCTTAAATATGCATTACAATTAGGCATACTTCTACTATAATTAGGATAAAACACACATCAAGATATCAAAAATATTATTTTCTTAAACAAATCATAAATCACTTGTGTACACATTTTTGTTCCACACATTATATAATTACTCTAATAGGCCAAATGGACATTCAAACATATATATTTATACTAATCTATAACGTATACGGATGGAGAGAGATCGGGAAAGTACCTTGGAAGCCGTACGACGATGTATACCGATCCATAATATTATAGAATTAGATGAATAGATGGGATTTTGTAGTGGAGTAGTTACTTGGTCATACATGCAATAACATATGGTACAGCTGTACAAGAATGACAAATCAAAGTAGAACATTGAAGATTTCACCACTATCGATCCCTCCTAAACACAGCATAAAGTATTAAACTTTGTTTCCTTTTGATTACGCATGAAGTATTAAACCGGTGCATGCATGGGGTAAACACTATGCATGAGCAATAGAACTTATCATTTAGTGCCATCTATATATGCGATGCCACGATTAAATTAGTTCATATTTTTTTTTTCAATTTAATGATTCAGATTATAATGCAATTTCTATGCCTAAATGACGACTCTATCTATGTAGGTGTAATCTATGTAGGTTACACCGATTATATGCATAACCTTCTAGGAGAAAATGATCATCTAGAATTTTCTACTAGCATTTCATAATGTCTTACAATTTGATCAAATAGCGTATAATTGTATGTGAGGATATTTTTTATATATTTTTTTAAAAAAAAATCCCAAAAAAAAATTCCCAAAAAAGAAATTGAGACATAAATTTTAGACAAATTGGCCACTCGATCTGTCAGCATAACCTAACTATACAGCATATGAGTCATCACCAACAATAATTTTATCTGAAGCAAAATATTCTATACTAGTTGTTTATTCAAAGCTATATGTATCAAGATCACGTTATATGTATCAGAAAATAAGGTAATGCTTGGATAAGAATTAATAAGAGCAGAGTGACAAGAATCGCAATGCGAATCGATCAAGATCACCAAGGTAATATCAAGAACTGGGAAGGGTAATCTGGGAATATGACTCATAGATAGATAGACCCTGCATGAGTCGCAACCTTCCTGACCTAATATCTGGGACCCACCTTTTCCCTCTGCCTCATGAATAATTTGACTTTATTTGAGTGTGGTACCGTTCTTATCTGAGTTAGGCCGGTACTACTCCAAAAGCAAAGCATGTATATAAGTACGGCAATATCTACTGCTGCTACATATATTTATTTATTTATATCATTATCTTATTTCCATTTGCGTCTTTTATGTATTTAATATTATTGAAATTTTGTTTATTTGCGTTGTACGTACTGTCCTCACTTGAATCTGTACCTTCCTCACATAGGTCCTCCACCAAATAAGCTACTCCTTTTTGCGATAAGAAAACGACTTCTAACTTCCCCAACCTGCCCCTGTCAGCTCTCGTTAATTACCTTCCTTACCCGACCGTCCTTCCCCGTACGGAGTCTTCTTCTTGCGTGGAGAAGACTACACTACCCTATGCGTTTTCTGTTCTATTAAGAGGTGTACTCAAAATTCAACTTGAAACATTCTATGGAGTCGGGTCTGTTTTTTCTTGACCGTCTCGTTTTCTATCTTTCCAATAATGTGCTAGTACTATCATAAAAAAAAAAGCCGTCCCTAGTTTTTTTCTTTAAAGAGGAAATAAGGTAACATAATGTATTTAAATTGTGATGCAATTTAGCCACGATATATATTTTGATGAGTAATAAAACTGCATAAGCGTTACTCATATCGTAATCAAGTTGGCATTACTTAGCTCCTATCATGACGTTCCTTATTCATGAATGATGACCGCTATTTTTGGTCATGGCATAACTATCCTGATTCCAGAATTTTTTATGTACAATAAAAAAAATGAAATCATGAAGAGAGGGCTATAATTTGTAAACTTAAGGGTGTCCATTTCACTAAAAAAACACATTCCTGATTCCTGCATTTTGTGTCTTAAAAATGGCAAAGAAATTAGTGATATTGCACACAAATTATTAGTTTAGTACTTGCCCAATCGCGAGATCAATGTAATACTCGTGTTTTCTTTATTCAACAAACTATAGATTGTCATGAAGAGTCAAGGAAGGGCAAACTCGTCCATTCAACGCTCACAAGAATCAAATGTGACCAAGGTCATAAGAGTAATACAGTTCTTTCCTCCATCTTCACTCCCTCTCCAGCTACTACCCCAAGCTCCCCACCAAACAGAAAACCAGATTTTCCCAACAACGGCTTTACCCTCACCAAAAAAAACACCCATTCTTTCTTGTTCCTTCCATCTCCACCTATAAAAAAAAACTCCCATTTCCCATTTCCTCAAACAATCAAACTCACAACAACAAACATGACGCCATCTCACCTCAAACTCCTCTCTTCTTCTACTCCTCCTCTTCAACCCATGAAGAAGAAGACCCAAAAAGCCGTACTTAGCAACACCAACTTATTCCATCTCCTCTCAGATGAGATCATCTTCATAATCCTCGACTTCCTAACCCCAAACCCAATCGACACAAAGTCCTTCTCTCAAGTCTGCAAGTCCTTCTACTCTTTAGAGTCCCACCACCGCCGCACCCTCAAGCCTCTCCGCTCCGATCACCTCCCCAAAGCCCTGACCCGCTACCCTTTTGTGACCCGGCTCGATCTCACGCTCTGTCCTCGGATCACAGACGACTCCCTCGCCCTAGTCTCCAATGCATGCAGCCTCGAGTCCGTCGATCTCTCGCGGTCCAAGTTCTTCTCCGGCGCCGGTCTACGGTGTCTGGCTTTGAACTGTAAGAACTTGGTGGAATTGGACTTGTCGAACGCGACGGAGCTCCGGGACTCTGCGGCGGCGTCTCTGGCCGAGGCCAAGAACTTGGAGAGGCTCTGGCTTGCGAGGTGCAAGATGATAACGGACATGGGAGTGGGATGCATAGCGGTTGGTTGTAGGAAGCTAAAAATGGTTTCGTTGAAATGGTGCCTTGGCGTTGGAGACTTGGGAGTTGAGTTGCTTGCACTCAAGTGCAAACAACTTCGGAGTTTCGATCTCTCTTACTTGCCGGTAAATCAATCGCTTCTAAACATGGTTTTCGATCTAGTTTTGTCAGTAGTTTTGACTCATTGTTTTTTTTTTTTGGGTTCAGATCACTTATAAATGTTTGCCGTCGATTTTCGAGTTGCAATATCTAGATGATTTGATTCTAGAAGGATGCTTAGGCATCGATGATGACGGCCTTTCAGCCTTCAAACATGGCTGCAAGTCGCTAAAGGTATTTAATTTTATGCTTTGTTGGTCCAATTTCATACTCCCTCTTGTCTTAGGCATCTTTCTAATTTAAAAACAGAGAGTTGGCATAATTAGATTGTGGTTGCCTCTGTGTGGTTTCAAAAGTTTAAGACCTTTAACTTTTCATTATCCTACCGATTATCCCTGGTATGAGTTGGTTGGAACAATATTAGAGTTTGATGCTAAGGTTGTATAGACAATCATAACCTTGGTTTAAGAAAAACAAAAAAAAACAGGGGTCTAACAACCTTGAGATTCTTTAGTTTCAGTTTCTTGATGCTTGTTTAAAATTTAGGTTAACACATGAACTTGTGTTTACCTTTTGACAGAAGGTTGACATATCAGGCTGTCAGAATATTGGTCACAAGGGGTTGGCTTCCCTGACTAGTGCTAGCGGCGCAGTTCTAGAGCAACTCGTATTGTCACATGGAGCTCCTGTAAGTGTCCTTATGTATTTTTTTTTTTTGGTTTGCCAATTAGAGTTTGCGTTTAAACTGACAATTTGCACTATGATCGCTTTGATGGTTAGGTGACTTTTGCTCTTGCTGATAGTTTGAAGAAGCTACCAGCACTGCAGTCAATCAAATTAGATGGCTGTTGGGTTACTTATGCTGGACTACAGGCCATTGGAAACTGGTGCGTGTCATTAAGGGAGCTTAGCTTAAGTAAATGTCCTGGGGTGATGGATGAGGGGCTATCTGCTCTTTTGACAAAACACAAAGATCTACGGAAGTTAGACATCACATGTTGCCGAAAGATAACTTATGCTTCCATTGATCACATTACAGAATCATGCAAAACACTTACTTGTCTTAAGATGGAGTCATGCACCCTGGTTCCAAGAGAAGCATTCATCCTCATTGGACAGAGATGCCATTTTCTTGAGGAGATTGACATAACTGAGAATGAAGTTGATGATGAAGGTAATTTCCTCACTCAGCCTCTGACCAATTAAGCACTAGTGTGATTGTTTGCGTACTTACGTGTCATACTGTATGTGCAGGTCTGAAGTCCATCTCTAGATGTTCTAATCTCAGTAGCCTAAAAGTAGGAATTTGCCCGAACATAACTGACGAGGGAATTTCTCTTATTGGCATGCGCTGCACGAAACTTGTAGAGCTTGATTTATACAGGTGTGTAAAGTGATGGTTCATGATCTCGTCTTTCATTATGTAGTCTTCATTCAATGGAATCAGTTCAGTGCAACATGGTCATAGTAAATGGTTATGGATTGTTGATTTCCAAACTTCATGATGCACGTGGAAGACACTACTCTTTATTTCAATTTTACTCATCTTTAATTTAAGGCTGTCTCTTTAAAGATATACTTTAGTGGTTAAAATACGAAACTAATCCCGACTTCACTCTACATAGTTTTCTGAGATTATGTTACAAATGTTGATAGACTGACTGAAGAATTATTTGTTATCTTTTTTTTTTCCTGTTTAGGTGCACAGGAATTTCAGATTCAGGAATTTCATCTGTTGCTCGTGGTTGTCGTGGACTCAAAATGATTAATATAGCGTACTGTAAAGACATTACAGACAGTTCACTGATCTCATTGTCAAAATGCTCAAGTTTGAATACTGTAGAGAGTCGAGGATGTCCTCTTATCACATCACTAGGTCTAGCAGCAATTGCTGTGGGATGCAAGCAACTGGCCAAGCTGGACGTAAAGAAGTGTTTCAATATTGATGATGTTGGGATGATCCCGCTTGCCCACTTCTCTCAGAGCCTGAGACAGGTACTCTTTCTCATTTATATTGCTTTATTCTGAGGTTAACTGTCAAACTAAATAATATTTTTATCCTACAGAGTTACAAAGGCTTTCATCCTGTTTTTGCAGATTAATTTGTCGTATACTTGTGTTACGGATGCGGGGCTGTTATCCCTATCCAGCATCAGCTGCCTACAGAGCTTAACCATCTTGCACTTGAAGGGCTTGACTGCTAGTGGACTTGCAACCGCCTTATTAGCATGCGGAGGACTAACAAAAGTAAAGCTTCAGGCAACCTTTAAGGCATTGCTTCCCCAAGCTCTATTTGAACATTTAGAAGCACGGGGTTGTCTGTTTCAGTGGAGAGATAAATATTTTCAGGTAAGTGTCTTTGTTTGTTCTGTATCCGTAATCATCAAAATCCAGGCTACCACATCAAGTCATATTTTCCAGTTTGTGTACAAAGTAAAAATTCGAAATTGATGTTTCCGCATAGTACGTTTGTCATTGTACTGATTAAATTGTATGATCTACAGGCGGAACTGGACCCTCGGTGTTGGAAATTACAGTTGGAAGATACCATACCATGAGTTCCTTTATTTTTATTTTCCACACTCCTTTGGATGAGATGCTTTAGACTCTGTGAACTCCTCATTGCTGAGGATAGTCAAGTTCTTTGCTTGGGGGCCGTTACTTTGTATTCAGAATATCGAAACATGTATCAGAAAAGATTTCCAGGTATTCATGTTTACCTAGCTCACATCATGTATGCGAAAACAAATAATGTTTAAACCCGGAAATATCGAAAGATTTGTATGAGCTGCATCGGGAGTCTTGGAGTATGCGTCTTTTTTCAAAGGCTAAAGGTGAACTTCTGGTGCCAATGTGATATTTACTAATAAGGAAGAACTCCGAGTCTCCGATTGTGAAGAACTGTCGAACCGTGAATAGATTTCTGGTGCCAGGATTCGAACCTGGAATTTCCCAAGTTTGTACGAGTTACACGTACCGGTTTATCTACTGTAACTAGCCATTGAGCCCGCGCTTCGCAGCGGGAGATAAACTTCAAGTATTACGATTTTGTTCAATATAAATTACACACCATTTATGACATTATATGTGAATAATGAACAGTAAAGAGAAAAGATTGAAAGAACCACATTCATATATCAGACATAATCAAAGACAAATGATAATAGCTACTCATTATTTTCTTCTACAAAGTAATTAACAATTAAACTTCCACAAAGTAGGAGATTAGTTGTTTTGGTGTATGTATTCATAAACATTGAAAATAGATATCTACAATTACAAACTTGTATAGATCTTTCGCTCTGCTATAGTACAGCAAGAAACAACAGACTTATTGATTCCGCGAGAGCAGTTCCAAATCTTCCGTTTGAGAACAATTCTCATATTAATTCTGCAAAAAATAAATAAATAATAAAACAAAATAAATTTAAGCACAAAACTTAACATATGAACATATCAAAAAGAACATATACATGTAGGAAGGCGACATGATCAGTAAGCAATTTGTAGTGATGGTCTCCCAATTTCTCCAACTCAGTTAAGATTAATTGTAAAACACGAAACTATGTAACTTAGTTTGGATCGAATTATATATTGTATTTTGAGTTCCGCCACATAATGACAACTTTTTTTTCATCGAATTGATATATAAATATTGTGTTTGAGTTTCATCACATAACCACGAACAATAATTTTTATCAAAAGGAAAAACCACAAAACAGAGCAACTCCATTTCAACCAAATGAAGCAACAAATTTATTACAGATGATCAACGTCTAACTAATCAACTAATTCCACCTCATAACTTATTGACAATTTTAGTTTATAACACCAAACAAATAGAGAACTTGAGAGACATTGAAATACAAACAGATAGATCCTAGGCATATTATCCTACTAATTAATTAGGTGATGAGTTCCATCAAATGGAACCATGAAGCAATTCCTTGACCTAAACGAAATTGTACTTACCAAACAACGTAGTTAGATCGAAAATACATCAACATGTGGTAATCAGAAATAAGCAATTCTACTATTGGCCTCCCTTTAAAGGGGTGTGCATTTTATCAGAAGGCAAACCTAAATAGAGTCATTAGTCCAATTTTTCATTGTCATCAAAGTGACCAAACACATTGTCCCTTTAAATTGCAGAACTTTAAACAAACAACCCCTATTTGAATAACATATTCTAAATTCAATCCACACTTACCATTATGGAGATCAAAAGCTTGCAAGAAAGACTAAAGTACTGCATTATATAAGTTAATTCACAGAATAAAAACACTATATGTATCAATATGTGCAATTGTGCACATGATTATAATAAATATATAGCCATACCATTATCATTTGTGCAAATCGAGTGCAAAAAAATAGCTACATATACTCATACTCTTACAGTTATCAATCCATCGAATCCAACTCGATCCAAAAAAAATAAAAGTTTGACATGCAAAACAAAAACAAATCGATTAGAAATCAAGTTACCATGAAGTCGAAAGCTTCGGTACTGGCCAGATCACCCAAATAATCCAAAAACTAATTACACCTATTCAGAGAAATACGAAACTCTAATCCACTGAATTCCATTCCAGATCCTCAAAATAGAAGAACAAAAGAATAAGTATTGCACAAAGAGAAGGATTAGTGAAGCATCCAAAAACTCAAGCTTTTCCAAAATAACCTATAACAATTGAATTAACCCGTAGAAAAACTCAAATACAAACTAACCCAACGGGAAAAAAAGAGGGAAAAAAGGGTTGACCTGCATTGATTCTCTATGAAAATAAACATCCAAGCTGCAGGAGTACTGGGTTCCCCTATCAGATTGGGTAGAGTTGAATATACAGTTGAGAGTAGATAAGATTACGGGGTGGCGTTGGGGATTTTGATCTGCTGACGAATTGAAAAGGAGGAATGAGAGCACAAGAATGAGAAGATGAGTGAAAGTGAAAAGCACCGATAACATTTTTTCGAGGGAAATTACCTTCCGGTAAAGGAAGACGTTTTATTACGTAATACGACTAGAGTAGTAATCAAGGACATTCAGAACAAACTCTGGTGTGGAGGTGACACATTCATAATGAATATCACAGTTGAAACTCATGTGTGCTATACTATTACAGTAACTAGCACTAAACTTTAAATTCAAGGCACTCAACAAAAGTAGGCATACTCGCATCACATAAGACTTGTGAGAAACTGAAAAAATTAAAGGTAAACATACCCATAAGCACTCAATTGTGGTAGGTATGATACTCCTATTGAGTCTCACACTCCAAATAAAATACCAACGGGCCTTAAACATTATGATCAACAGTGATAACCATTTATCACCCACCATAAACCAACACAAAAACCCACCAGGATCCCAAATATGACCTGGCCCAAAAGTTTCACAGGTTAAAGCAAAAGCCCACCATGAAACCCTAGAAAACTCAATATTCCAACCTTGGGCCCAATACACGTCATAAGCCCAGCAGCCTATACTAATGCAACTTGCTCTCCAACATTGCAACAACACCGTCAGCCCACTGAATCTGTATGTCATAACCTCCAACGCCGGTCGACCAGCCGAGCTTGGCTTAAGGCCACAAGGCAAGGCTGTGTTTCGCCACCTCCGATGCCAAGACTCACCGTCGTGCCACCAACACTTAAAGCAAATAGACTCGGGAGGAAAAGTTGTCTCCAAACAACTGACAGATCGTGACCCCCAGCGCCGGCAACCAGCCTCACCCCATGAGCACAGGTCTCCATACTACCCAACTTGAGTCTCGCTCTTGCAGGTCGCCCCCTCCAACGATCGAAACCAGCCTCTGCTTCAAAACTGTGGCGACGGTTATCGAGACCAAATCGGATTGCGAGATCCAAAAATAATCGAGGAAAGACCGGAGAAACGACCCCAACACATGGAGTCCTACATGGGGTGTCGACGACAGACCTTCGCACCTTATAAACGTCGAGGCAGTGGAGTCGGGGAAACGCCTCCATACCAAGACCTAGCATGCAGAGAGACATTGATACTTTCACCTAGGGGTGGGATGTTTTACCGAAAAACCGAACCGAAAACCGAAATAAACCGAACCGAAACTCGTTGGGCTCGAAACTCGTGGGACGGACTAATTTAGAAACCGAACCGAAATAAATCCGAACCGAATAACTTTTTATGGTACGGTACCGAATAAAACCGAACCGTTCCGAAATGATATATGTGACAAAATTGTGTTTATTTCTTTACACAAATGAATATATATTCACCCATTTTGAATCTTTTTAGGACATATATATAGAAAATTCTTACAAAAATACTCTTATTCTCTCACATTTCTTCTATCTCTCTATGATATTGCCCTTTTTAAATAATAATTAACTTAAACAATTGTTTAGGCCTAGAAAATTTTATCGAAAAAACCGATCCAAAACCGAAATATACCGATCCGAAACCCGTTGGGACCGAAACTCGTGGGACGGACTTGCCAAAAAACCGAACCGAATATTTTATTACGGTACGGTACGGGTTCCGACCTAATACCGAACCGATCACACCCCTACTTTCACCAGTTTCAGGTTATCACGTGTAGCACCGATAACATTGGCCAATAGTTCGCATGGGAAATAATCGACGTGACATGTATCGTAAATAAATAGGATCCAAGGGCAAGGGCAAAGGAGTATTTTCTTCTAAATTATTGTTCATTCCCTCTTCCAGCTTTAGTTAAGGTATAATTTGATCTTTAATATTATATAATTTTTGGTTGGTATTAAAACAGAAATCACATAAAGGTTAAAGGTCCTACTGGGAGTCGAACCCAGGTCGTTGGATTCAAAGTTCAAAGTGTTGACCACTACACCATAGAACCAACTGTGACCACACGATAGTTTTATTTATTTTTATCTTATGGGTGAATACATAGTTTGATAGTGCACCTAAGTATGCAGACTGCACACAAGTGTGCGAAATACTTGTTATAATCTCAACCGTGTTAGGCTTAGATAAATAGTGCATTAGAGAAGTTATACCGTAGATTATTTTCTTACACATTGTAAAATTACTCGGTAGCAAAAGTGTGTCTGTGAATCCAAGAGACCAAAAGGGCTTCCCTCCAACGATTATAATACTTCACTGCAAAGTGAATTATACGCACCAATTCTCAACCACACAATTAAGTGAAACTCTTTTTCTTTAATGAATTAATTTTTCAATCTGTTTGTATCCCTATTGCCTTCCTCCCCATCTCCTCCACGTCCATCATCGTTGCCGCCACAAGAATCTCATAAGGCATAACTGACTAGTACCATCAAATAAAATTTGGCTCAACTGATTCATCAAGAGTGATAGCCAAATCCCAATAGAACATCACAGTCAAAGGAGCTATCTTGGATTCAAAACATATACTTTTTTATGGTTGTCGATCTCTTGAACATGGAGTTGGGTTTCCTCTTCATGATCACATGTGATCTTGTGCGAAGGTTCTGGGTTTTTATAGACGTCTTGAAGGTCTCCGTCATTTACGAGAAATATGCACCGACGTTTGACTCAATTTTGTTTGGCTGAGAATAGGCGTGTATGAAGGTAGATATTTATTGACATATCTCTTACTTAACAAAACATGGATTAGAAGACTCTTTCAAGAGAAGATTGAAGATAAAAAGACCATCAACCTCGTATCATGAAAACCTTATGGTCTCAAAGGTAAAAAGCATGCATATGCATTTCACTGTTTTCACTGAGGATGACAAATGTGTTTTCCATCCCTGAAGCCTCTGGAGCGTTGTGTTTCATTCTGAAAAATATCTTTCGACTTCAAACTGGTTATAAAACATTTTTATAATACTTCTCTGGTCAAGTGACTTAGTTAGAAAGATAAGTTTCTGTTTCTTACAAACTTAATCTTTAATCTTCATCCTTATCTCTTATAAAGTGAAGATATTTTCTGAAGAGAAGTACATACACCCTTTATGTGGCTGTCAAGTTTTGGTTACTTGGCTGGGATTAAAACCTGTTTTAATACTCCTTTTCGTTCACTTGGCTGGTAAGAGCTGGCTTCCTTCTAAGGCCATTGCATTTGGCCTATATAAGGCACAAGCTCTCATTGTCTTCCTTGGTGGTTTTAGATTGATATCTTGCTTAGTAAGGAAAATTGTCATTGTTCATTTTCTCTCTAAAACTGAGTCTGTTTATACAGCCTCTTTTGTGTTGATCTTTTTGTATTAAAGTCTTCACAAAACACCCTTTATACTCATGCATACATCTTGCATACCATGAGGTTGGATTGGAAGGTGCAAGCCTCTCAAGTGTTCATAGTGAGTTAGTTACGCGATAACTAGATTCATGTCTGAAACTTGTATATCTTTCTATGGTAAATCTCTGTAAAACAAAATGAAGTATAACTCTTAGATCTAGTGCGCGAGTCTAGTGAAAGGATAGCACCGATACTTGCTATTATCAGAACTGTAGTCTTGTAAAAAGAGTTGTTACGTACATAGTGAAAATATTTGACAGTTTTCATCCCTGAATTCAGGGGTTTCTGCCATAGAGAAAAACATAATTGTGTTATTAGTTTCATCTACATACAACACAATTTGTTTGCTTTGATAAACTGTTATCGGGATAGAACAACACATTGCTATCCCTGACAACAGTCTTATATTACTTTTGGTTAAAAGTAGTTAATGGCCTAATCACCCATCCACAGGGACCTTCAGTGTATGAACTACTCGACATATGAAGTATTACAACAGGTGAAGAGAAGCCTCTCCGCCAAGAGACGCATCCGCATCTAAGAGTGCATCTATAGTGTGCAGAATACAAATGTGCAAGATATTTATCACGATCCCAACTATTTTGAATTAAATAAATAGTGCACGGAAATATATAAAATTGTAAATCACTTTAATACACATTTGTGTCCGGCACGCCTTAGAACTTCTCTTCTGATTGTTGGAAACTACTTTGATAATATTGATGCATACAATAATGTCTTGATGTCTTCTATAAATTAACATTTCTGAATCTGCTCCGGGCACATAGTCTAGTTTGAGACACTCTATCAAATATACTTCAAATTGAAAATGCGACCGTATAAATATGAAATGCAAACTAGTACCACAAACAAGATATATTCACTTTCATCTTCTCTGCATGAAACATAAAACTGCATAACGAAAATTTAACCATAACTCAGCACTATAATATATAATAGCTATTTCATGATTTTGTTAATAGTGATGAATATATGAATATACAAAATGATCCAAGAAAAGTTAATTAAATGGAACACGTGTTTAGAATCTCAGATACATCAACTAACCAAATAAATGTCATCTTTTCTCAGATTGGATTGGGAAAAAGAAAAAAGAAAAATACACAGAACACACTTAATAGTTAATAGCCCGACGCCGCCAGTCCAAGCCTACGTGGCCAGTCAAGTCAAACCCACAAGCTTTGACCGAGAGCTATTTTTCAACGGTCAAACTTCCCCTCCGTTTCTGAGAAAGAGCTTGAAGCATAGAGAGGGTCTCTCTCTCTCTCTCTCACATTTCCTCCACCCTCGTGTCTTCTAGTTCTAACCTCATCATTTTCATTCAACACCTTTAAATGCTTCGACTCTCTCTTCCTCCGACAATCTCTCATAACGCCTCCATCAACACAGCACGCCATGTCTTCTTCTTTCACTCACCTCCTCACAAGTAACACGAAGATGAACATGAACTTTGACCACGACAACAACAGAAGCTCCTCCTGGAACTGGGAACTCTCCGACCGTAGCTCAAATGACCAAGCTGAAGTCCCCAAGTTCAAGTCACTTCAACCTCCTTCTCTTCCTCTGTCTCCTTCTCCCGCTTCGCCTTCTGCTTACTTGGTTAACACTCCTGCTTTTAGCCCTACTGACTTCCTCAGCTCCCCCATGTTCCTCGCCAACTCTAATGTAAGCTCGCTCGCTCTGTTTTTATGAAATTCTTCTATTTAGTTTTATTTAGTCCTCAATTTTAATGATGGTTTTTGTCTTGCTGACTTCTACAGACTCTTCCGTCTCCGACCACCGGAGCTTTTTCGAGCCAGGTTTTCGACTGGATGAGTAACTCTAAGGACAATCAAGTAGCGGAGAAGGATCAGAAGATGTTGTTTGACTTCTCATTTCAACCGGCAACAGCATCAACTTCTTCATTCAATCTTCCGCAATCTTCTTCGAGCATTGCTTCATCAGTGGTAAGAGAAATTTAAAGTCTTTGCGCCTCTCTGTTTCTTATACTTGTCTTTCATGTGATCCTGCCTAATTTTATTTGAAGCTTTATTAATGGAAAGTTCGTCTTTGTTCTGTTAACAGGAGGACTCAATGAAAAGTCAACAGCAGCAACCATGGGACACCACCGCAGCAGAGAAAACCGAAGTGAAATCCGAATTCGCGCCAATTCCAAAGTCTGATTACACTCACACGACGCAGTACGTGAGAGAACAGAAATCAGACGACGGTTACAATTGGAGGAAGTATGGACAGAAGCAAGTCAAGGGTTGCGAAAATCCGAGGAGTTATTATAAGTGTACATTTCCGAACTGCCCTACCAAGAAGAAGGTTGAGAGGTCTTTGGATGGACAGATCACTCAAATTGTGTACAAGGGAAGTCACAACCATGCTAAGCCTCAGTCCACTAGACGATCAGGCGGCTCTCAACAGCAATCACTTCAAACAACTTCGTATGGGATGTCGGATCAGTCAACGATAGCCAATCCGAAAATCGAAGCTGTTACATTACAGGAGGATTCCAACTCAGCCTCAATAGGAGAGGATGAGTTTGAACAGAATTCTCCGGTAAGTCACTCAAATGGAGCTGATGATGACAATGACCCCGAGGCCAAAAGATGGTAAGCTAACAAAACTTTAAGTCTACATTTTGTAGCTAGGTTATACTGCATAGAGAGTTATGGTACTAATTTTATGTGTGATTTTCAGGAAGGGTGACAATGGAAATGAGACATATTCAGCTCCCGGGAGTAGAATTGTGAAAGAGCCTAGAATTGTAGTGCAGACTACAAGTGAGATTGACATTTTGGATGATGGATATAGATGGAGGAAATATGGGCAGAAAGTAGTCAAGGGAAATCCAAATCCAAGGTACTTACACATGTTGAAGCTCCTTTATATGTGTTCAAGCACTATGAGTTTGGCCTCTTAACTAACCATTTGAACTACTTTTGAATTTATAGGAGCTACTACAAATGTACTTCTACTAACTGCCCGGTGAGGAAGCATGTGGAGCGAGCATCTCATGACCTGAGGGCTGTGATCACAACTTATGAAGGGAAGCATAACCACGATGTTCCTGCAGCACGCGGTAGCGGTGGTTACGCTTCCAGCACTAGACTGGCTCCGGATACTAGCAACAACAGCAACGTATCATCGGTGACGGCTGTGAGGCCCTTGGCCTTGCCTAACCATTCTAACAACTTGAGCTACCTCAGCTCCCTTCAGGAGCAACCGACAGCAGAGGGCCAATTACCTTATACTCTCAAAATGTTGCAGAACACAGGAAGCTATGGATTTTCTGAGTTCTAAAAAGCGGACGAAGATGAAAATGACAGATTCTTTTGAGATCGAAACAGGACTCACAGATGAATTTAGACTAGTTTTCAACTTTCGAATGTATAGTTCCACGGTTCTATAAGGACTAGAGCATATATAGGTTCAGTTCCATTTGTTTATTTGTTTTGAGGCCAATTCAAACCTTCCAAAGTTGGCCTCACTGTTTTTGTTCCTGTATGTTATAGTTGAGTAGGAAAATAACACAGTTGAATGATACATTTTTACCTTTCTTTTTTTTACTTTGTTTGAATTTCAACAAGTGACAATAAAGATTTCCAAGCGATATGCAATTTTATCTTCTACTTGTACAAGAAGTCCTTTTTCTAATGCTACAAGCAAACCCAAAGTCATACTTTCTGGAAAGTTTTTAACACGCTTACAATTCTTAAAGGCGTTCTTTGGACAGAAGGATAATGGATAATAGAGAAGAAAGCTGAGACTTTGTTATCAAACAGTAGAAAAGTATCTCATCGAAAAACAGTAGAAAAGTACGTATGTATTCATGTGTAAATTGAGATGTACATTTCATCAAATTATGCACAATGGCCTAATCCCAGAGACATTGCAAACCAATTCAAGAATTACATGAATGAATGTGAGCAAAAAGCACTAGAGTAAATTACACGCATACATACACCAGAAGAAGATATAATGGAGAAAGAAATGAAAGAATGTGGAGAAATGAAGTTGGTAATTCTGTTAGATATAAGATTGGGAAGATATCTTGTGCCCGGAAATGACAGCAGAGAGTGCAAGGGTAACGAATGCAAGAAAATCCATGCTAATGGAAGATGCCAAGGCGTCTGTAAATATGTTGTCTTGTGATTCTCTCATTCTGTTTGTCATGGGAATTGCTGCAGATGCTGCTGACATCAGAAGGTATGCCATAATCTGCAGCCATCAACCCACAACACAAGTATGAATTGTCAATGAATTTCCGAAAATTGTACACTAATCATGCGCTTGTTTTCTTTGGATCCCATGTAATGTCATGCTCCTTTCACAAGTTTTTTCATTTGATACCTTTTCATATTAACAATCTAATTTTTCTCTATGTGTTTCTACCGAATTGCGCGTAAGACGTAATCTGGCAGAAGCAAGTACGAGTAATCTCCTTCTTCTTCTTGTGCGTCCGAACGCTGGGGCTGTTCGGATGGTCGGGCGCTTCCTCTTCCTTCGAGTGATCGGGTGCGCGTGCTCAGCTACGGCTGTTAGAAGAATACAACAGTGAATAGACAGTCAGGGGTCAAGACGGGGTGGCCCGCTTTCAACGCTCCGATGCCTAAGTCAGATGGTGTATTGGATATAACAGTTAAGCGTGCGCGCGTGTGGAGTGTTTAATGCTAGGATCAGAATGTCGTTACCTGTAATAAATACCTTATATATATATAGGTGGTTGAGTTTGGAGCTCGATGGTGTTCTTCGATGTGGGACTGGTGTGCTTGCTGTCATGTGATCCGTGCGTGCGGGTATGCGTCCCACGGGCGCGTGCGCGCTCGGATGAGGTCGGTCTTGCGAGTGAAGTTGAAGCCTCCCTGGTGGTCTTTCGGGCGGTCGGGTAGGTGTTGATTGCCTGCTTAAGCAGATAAGTATATTTAATCGGACAACTAATGATGCTATACTAACAAGTCCCCCAAGTCCCCAAGTCAAAGAGACCTTTCTTGACTGGGGAGTTGAAAAAGGGTTCGTGCGATTAACAAGAATACTTATCCGATTGAGCAGTGGTGCGTGATCCTGTACCCCCCAAGTCCCCAAACTTTCCGGTCAAGGAAGGGCTCGCATGACGGAGTGGGACCTGCGCGTCCGAGCGTGTACCTGTTCGTGCGTTCGTGTACCTGTGGGCCCGGTGTCCAAACAAGACTTGCTATTTTTGGAGCCGCGCGCCCGTGGGGTGTTGCCTTGTAAACATAAATAAGTATATCATAGATATATAGGTGTGCCAATGTGTGAATGTATGGTATGATGCATGAATGTATGGTATGATGTGTGAGTGTATGTGAATGTTTTTCGTAACACCAGCATTGGGATGCCGCGGTGCACCGCGTACGTCAACGGGGATGCCGTCGCGTACGGTGTAGCGTCAACGGAGTGATCAAGACCGCGACGTACAATTAACGTGTACGGAGGGGACAGACCCCATGCCCGTGCCGTTCTTCGGTCTTAGCGCGCGCAAAGAGGGGACGGACCGCATGCCTTTTCCGCCTAATCCCGCTTGCTATAGCGCCCGGGGAGGGCGGGCCATTGCCCGCAACGCTCATCGGTCTCGGTACGCGCAAGGAGGGGTCGGACCGCACGCCCCTGCCGTCCGAGTCGGCGAGTCGATCGTTAACGTTGCGCTCACACGGAGGGGAAAAATCCCCACTCCCGTGCCGCCCATCGGCTTAGCACCCTCAGAGAGGGGTCGGCCCCATGCCTCCGTTATGACAGCCGGCTTGCGATTCGATCGTGTAACGATGCGCTCACGGAGAGGACGGACCCCACACCCGTGCCGCCCATCGGTCTCAGCGCGCGCAAAGAGGGGGCGGACCCCATGCCTCTGCCGCCTGACCCGGCTTGCTTTCTAACGTTTACGTGTATGGAAAGGAAGAACCCCATGCCCGTACGGCGTAAGTTCTTCATTCGGCGTGCGTCCGAAAAGGGAACTCAGGCGTTCACCCTCTTTCGGGGCGCCCAAATGGTGTTGTACTAACCTGATGGTGTCTTGCAGGCGCTTGTGCGTGCGATTTCTATGCGCGCCAGTTCGGGCGGCGTGACGTGACCTGCCTTGGGTGGAGTGATTCTGTCTGATGAGGTGTTCTTTGAGGTGACATTCTTTTTGACTTCTCCTGGGGAACCGTTTTTGCCATAAATGCTAGCCGTCGTAATTAATGTCGGCGTGGCCTGGGCATTAAATGCTGATGTCGTCATGACTGCTTTGAAGGGAAGACGTCACGCGCGTGGGAGCGTGGGAGTGGTGCATGGGCGCCACGTGTCGAGTCGTGGGAGACCGTGCTAGTGTTTGAATTCAAGGCGGGAAGCTGAAGAGTTGGCACGGTTTACTGAGGAGGGTTAGTAAACCACCCCGTGCCACGTGTTGCAATCCGACGGTGGGCACGCGAGGATGGACGGCTGGCGTTCATTGGCTTACGTCGTGCGATCAGTATAAATAGGGGTGTGGTGTCGTCTTCCTCCTCACTTTTTACGATTTGCCGAAACGCTGCAAAAAATTACTTTGCCCACTATTCCCCTCGGATCTCTGGTGTTCTTTGTTTCTTGCCGGAGTTTCTTCGTCGACGTTCATCCTTTCTGCCGTCAAATACCGAATTGGTGAGGCTCTCATCCCGTTTCTGTTGTTTCCCGTTTTGGTTCGTGTTTGTTTGTTTCTGGTTTGTCACGGTTTATGGGTTTTTGGCTTTTTCTGGGTTTGGCACCTCAAGAACAGGGCGTGTTCTTGAGGTGTGCCAGGTTTGATTTTGTTTGGGGTAGGAATTTTGGGTTTTTGGTGTTTCTGGTGGTTTGCCCCCCCTACTCTCTTTTGCTAAGTGTTGCCTCTCCGCCCGTTCTTCCAATATATCCTGGCGCTCCTCCAAATCTGCCTCGGTCGGTGTGGGCCCACACTGACCCGAACGTTGGTGGTGTTTTTCAATGTCTTCCGTTCGAGCGGGCTGGACCACCCCACACGGGCGGAATTCCTCCATTTCTTCCGTCTGCGATACTCCACCCTGTTAGATCGAGTCCCCCAGTCCTTCCGTACGCTCGATACGAACGAGTATCCGCTGGGCGCATGCGTGCCGTTGGGATTTTATTAGGCGCACGCGTTTTGCCGGACCGCCTGGGCTGTTGGTTGTAGTTTTCTACTAGGAATAGGAATAGGATAATTTTACGAAGTGTTGTATCTGTTCGCTAACCTTCCGTTTGTGCGCTCTGTAGTTAAGATGACGAAGTCCAAGGCGACAGACAAGGATGACGTGCTCAAGCGCCGGATGGCTGCGCTACTGGTGACCGCCGAGAGGGTTCTTCAGGTGGCGGATGACGGTCGTGGCGTACGCGTCCCGGGGGACAGTACCCAGCCCAAGACCCCTGTCTCCAACGTGGCTGACCCTGCCCCGCCCATCCGAGGGCCACAAGCGGATGCTCCCCGCCTGCCACCGGGTAATGCTGCTGGGTCCAAGGCCCAGGCCTGGGGGGAGCGCGAGCAGAAGCATCGCGAGAAGCGGCAGGTGGAGCGCGATCAGCGCCGGTCCGAGCGAGATGATATCGGGGACAGGCGGGAGGCTGCTCGTACGCCTCAGTCTTCAAGTCGTGCTCCCGGCACGCCCCCGTCTTCGGGTCAACCTTCAAGTCCTCCACAATACTCTTGCTCTCCAAATCCCTCGCTCCCATCTTCAGGTCCTCCACAATCTCCTGAGCAAGGGGAAGGTGAGGAGCGTGCGTAGAAGCGGCCCCGGACGGAATACTCCTCTCCCGGCCCCGCTCCTGGGTCGAGTGGTGATGTTGTGGACGCTCTGCGCCGTGCGCTGGTGGATGGTGCCGCCTCTCTTGGGCCCCTGCTGCAGCCGCTGGAGAATGCTGCCCCCGACGGGCTGGATGCGGTCTTCATTGCGTGCACCCGTCTGTTGCATCAGGTCTTCCGCGTCCGCTCGCGGGAGACCTTGGAACTTGCACGCCTCAGGGCCGATGCACTGAAACACCGGAAGGTGGTGGAGCTGATGGTGGCTATCCTGGATAAGGCTAATGATCTGACGCATCGGTACACCGCCCGTGCAGAGGAGGCGACTGCCCGGTCTACTGAAGCTGCTGCCCGTGAAGCTCTGGCAAGGGCTGAGCGGGATAAGGCCGTGGCCGAGGTGGAGCAGGTGCGCGCCGAGCTAAAGCGCGTCCGTGCTGAAGCAGCCGCCCGGGAGGCGCTATTAGAGTCCCGGCTGAAGGAGGCTGATCGCGTTGCTCGCATGGATGCCATGGCGACGTTCAAGGAGTCGGACGAGCTCCGCGAACTGGTCAGAGCGGAAGTGGATGAGCAGATGGCTGCGTTCCAAGAAGCGATGGTTCCTTTCTTGAAGCTGGAGGAGTACCGAGCGTTCGTGGAGTCTGAAAATGAGAGATGGGCGGGCGCTCAGGTTCCTGCGCCTGAGGGAGAGGTGGAGCCTTCTGGGGAACCTGTTAGGGTGGAGCTAGAGCCGGTGATCAGGCGGGTGGATCCGGGCGAGCAGGTGGAAGCTGTTGGGGTGGCGTCGTCGGAGGAGGCTGAGGAGCTGGATGTTGATGCGGGGGGGGGGGGGGGGGCATAGTGTAGGATTTTTTTTTTTTTTTTTTTTGTAATGGGATAGATTTTTGTAGTCGGGCCTTGTGCCTTCCATTAATGAAGTATTTTATTTCCGTACGTGTGCCTTGTCTGAAATTTTTTTTGGTTTTTGTTTTTTTTTGGCATCTTTTGAATGACTCGCGCGAGCGCGTGCCCACTCCTTTGCTTTGAATGGAATTTAACCAAGTGTTACATTCGTGCGAGCGGCCTATCCCCAGTCCCCCGAGTACTGGGCGGGCGGGGTAAGGACGAACTGGCGCGCTAACATAAACAAATGGAAAAAGTACAACAAAAGTACAACATCATAAAATTTTAATGAAAGTACTTCCCCAAATGCTGGATGTTCCATGGGTGCCGTAGTCATTGACCCTGCATATCACGGAGGTAGAAAGTGCTGTCGCTTCCCTCCACGGATGGGGTGTCCACCTTTGCCGGATTGCCTCCCAGTCCCCCAGTTGGATTGGTCGAGCCCGGATGCGCTGGCTTAACGATCGGGCGATCCTTCGTTTGTTCGCGGCGTTTGTGGAGATGCGCCATGTCTCCTCGCTCTTCCAGCAGATTATTGCTGAGACGTAGCCCCTCGCCGTTCGTGCGTGGATCGTACCCCTCGATCCGTGGGCTCTGATGGGTGATCTCCAGGGGTAACACAGCTTCCGTTCCGAATGTCAGACTGAACGGAGTCTCGCCCGTGGCGCCGTCAGCCCGTCGCGTGGATCACCCGGTATCTTCGTTCCTGGCGTAGGCTCCAAGGCGAGAACCTCCTGCCTGCCCCGTGGTTTCGCGGTTTCCTCGTGATTGTATCCCCGAACGTACCCGATTCCATGCTCGGTTGGGAATCGTCCCAAGAGCAGGTGCCCCGCGATGATCATCTTTAGCTTGTTGATCCCCGACCTCCCGAGAATGGCATTGTACGGGGAGGGGGTGTCCATGATAATGAAGTTTGTCCGGACCTCGCTGTGCGGGGAGTCGGGCGCACCGATCCCGACCCGAATATTGTCGCTCCCAATCGGATACGAAGTTTCGCCCGTGAAGCTGGCCACGCACTCGTGATCCTGTGTCATCTTGCGGGCGGGCCTGCCGAGCGCCGTGTACGCGTCCAGGTAGATCACGTTCACGGACGCCCCGTTATCTATCAGCACCCTCCTCACGAGGAAACGATCGATGATCGCGTCGATCACGAACGGCAGGGTGCTGTCCCTCGGGCTCCCTTCCTCGTCTTCCGTCGTGAAGCAGATGGCGGGCGCCTCCCTTCTTCCTGCTTTCTGCGTTCGTCCCGCCCCGATCGTCAGCACCTCACTGCTCGGACGATCGGACGATGAGGTGCCCTCCTTGCGCTTTCCCCCGGATATGGTGCTGATAGTCCCCCGGGTCCCGATATTTGCTTCGCGCTGTCGCTCTTCCGCCCTGGAAGGGGTGACCTGATTGTCCCTCAAGTCCTCAAGGGCCTTTTTCAGCATAATGCAGCTGTTGGTATGGTCGGTGGTGGAGTTGTGGAATTCGCACCAGACGTCCGGGAGTCGGCCGGTCGGAGCCATCGATTTCGTCATGTTGTTTGGTGGCGGGATTCGGTGCCGATGCAGGCGGAGGAGTTGCTCGTTGGACTGGTGATCGACCGCATAGACCTCTTGTCCCGCCGGTCGGTATTGTGGCGCTGGCGGTAGACAGACTCCCCGCTGCGCTGGTCCCCTCGTCTGGTTGAAGCGGTCGTCGTTGTAGCGGGAGGGTGGCCTCTGGTGATCCTGTCTTTGCGCGTCCCAGCTCCTCTTCTGCCCTCCGGCTGGCTCCCCTCCGTCGTCCGAGGGTCGACGTGGCTGGGCGTTCCCTTCCGATCTGTTGGTGCTGGACTCAGAGGTGGACCCGTACACTCGTGTCTCCACGAGCGCATTCTGCACAATTAGGTCCATGATCTCGTCGTAGTCGAGATACTCCTTCCTCACCAGTTTCTCTACGAACGGGGTGGCGAGCATGTTGTCCATCAGGGCCACCTTGGCCACTCGCTTGTCGAGGTCCCTGCACGTGCTCGCAAGCGTCCTACATCGGTTTATGTTGCTTGACAGGCTCTCGTCCATCCCCTGGCGGACCTTGAGGAGGATACCCGTGGTGTTGTACTTCCCCTGGAGCCGGTAGCGTTTCTGGAAGCTCTCCGCCAGCTCAAGAAACAAATGTATGGAGCCTGGCGGGATCTCGTAGAACCAGCTCCGTGCCTCCTCGGTCAGCGTTTCCTGGAATAGGAAACACAGGGTTGGGTCCGAATATCGGGTTCCGTCCGTGGTGGATCGAAACTCGTCGATGTGCGCGCGGGGGTCTCCACTCCCGTCGAACCGGGTAATCTTCGTCGTCTTTGCGTGGGGATCCCTTCCCTTCTCCAGTATATGCGCCGAGAACGGGCTGACCGGGGGGGGGGGGGGGGTCGAACGTCCCGCCTTGCCCGGCCAGCTTATCCTTGCGCAAACGCGAGACCTCCTCCGCTAGTTCCTCCATCCTCCGAAAGATCAGGGCGTTGTTCGTCAGGGGCGCCGATTCCTCCACTGGTGAGGGCGCTCGGGTTGCCCGGGCGTCGGTCCTGCCGAACGGGTGTTGCTCCTCGCTGGCGGTTTCCTGGGTCTCTTCGTGTTGTTCCTGCTGCTGTCTGATGAGCGCATCCAGCCGCTCCTCCAACCTCTGCCGGGTCTGGCGCTCCTCTTCTCTCTCGAGCGCCGCTTCCCGTAATTCCTGGACCAGGCTGTCGACACGCTCTTCGCTGCCGCTCGTTCCGGGCTCTACTATCGGGTGCGCCAGCGCGCCCGTGGGCGTTTCCTCAGGTGGTGTGCTGCCGGTGTTAGTCTCTTGGGTAGGCATGTGGCTTTTTTAGTGGTATTTATACGAGGTTTGCAATTTGTAAGCTTCCCACAGACGGCGCCAACTGTTTCTACCGAATTACGCGCAAGACGTAATCTGGCAGAAGCAAGTACGAGTAATCTCCTTCTTCTTCTTGTGCATCCGAACGCTGGGGCTGTTCGGATGGTCGGGCGCTTCCTCTTCCTTCGGGTGATCGGGTGCGCGTGCTCGGCTACGACTGTTAGAAGAATACAACAGTGAACAGACAGTCAGGGGTCAAGACGGGGTGGCCCGCATTCAACGCTCCGATGCCTAAGTCAGATGGTGTATTGGATATAACAGTTAAGCGTGCGCGCGTGTGGAGTGTTTAATGCTTGGATCAGAATGTCGTTACCTGTAATAAATACCTTATATATATAGGTGGTTGAGTTTGGAGCTCGATGGTGTTCTTCGATGTGGGACTGGTGTGCTTGCTGTCATGTGATCCGTGCGTGCGGGTATGCGTCCCACGGGCGCGTGCGCGCTCGGATGGGGTCGGTTTTGCGAGTGAAGTTGAAGCCTCCCTGGTGGTCTTTCGGGCGGTCGGGTATGTGTTGATTGTCTGCTTAAGCGGATAAGTATATTTAATCGGACAACTAATGATGCTATACTAACACTATGAAATAATGCAAATACATCATATGAATAGCATAACACATGCTTCATTCACGTAACCCCAATCACTAAAAAAAAGTCTTCATGAAAACAGAGTGTTTTTGGGAGACATGTGAGTTCATTTTAATAATCGAACTTAGGATGCAAACAAAAGCCAAAACTAACTAACCTGGTCGCCAATGAAGTCAGCCAAGGCGGAGGTCCGGCGTGGCAACAATAGTTTCCCGGAGAACTGCGTAAAAGCTTGTACGCCAGTGTACAAGGTCGCCAGTGTCGCAATTCCCACCAGATACCTATTACAAATTAGCAACAATCCCTTCAATTAAATTAATCTGTTATTATACATACAAATCAGATGAACAATATATATTGAGATGGAAATAATATATACCTGAATTCTTGGTAATTGTCGAAGTTTTTCCAATCGCCGTGTTCGTTGGTGACCATGATGATGAAAGACAGCGCAGAGAAGACCAAGGCCACCCCTCTTAAAGCCAGAGCACTTTTCTTCAACGAGTCATCTCTTTTCCACCACTGTACAATCCCTGCCACCCGGAACCCGGAACTAGTTCCAGTTTCAGAAGCCGGTTGTGCCTGGCTCTCCACGTCAGCAGCAGCGGTGGCTGCGGGAGGAGCAGTGGGGACGACAAGTGGCGGAGGGGTCCCGTGTTGTTGTTCATGTTTGGGCGAGGTGGCGGTGGCGTTGTCGTTTTTGTCTAGGTTGGCCATCAGAGAGAGAGAGAGAGAAGGAGTGCGAATTGAAATGAGGAATCAGTGAAGAAAAGGAATCGGGGAGGAATTGACTGGTGTTCTGCTCAATTAGGGGGCCGACTCTGCCAAATCAGCTTGCTTCTGTTAGTTGCCAGTTTGGCGCGTCTTGCCCGCGACGTGGCGGGAGAGTGATGGCGGGAGGGCTAAGGCTTCACGTTGTATCCGTAGTGTTGGTGGGCGATTGCAGTTTGAGCTAGGGTCATCATTTGGCCCGTAGGCCTCATGGGTCGGTGGAGACCCGCAAGTCTGTGGGTTAAAAATTCGGTCCGGCCTGAAAAAAGTCGCAAAAATCCGCTTAGGTGGATGGTGGGTCGGGCTTGGTTTAGAGGTCTAAAACCCGGCCTAGCCCGCCAAAAACCCGTCAAGGCCCGGCCCGTCAAAACCCGCAATTTTTTTATATATATAAGATAGTAGTACATATATCATTATACCTACACTTATATATATATATATATATATACACAGAAATTTTCAGGTGCGGACGTCCGCACCGTACGGATTCCGGGTTTTGGTCGGCGTTCCGGTCACCAAATCCGATCTCCACCGTTCATATTATAGGTATGCGTGTATAGATCAACCCTGTAAAATTTCATCCAATTCGGTGATCGTTTGATACCTCAAAATCGCGATTTACACGAACGGACAGAAATTAGTAAACCGGAACCGTTCGTATTCCGGTTGGTAAATCATGATTTTGATGTATCAAACGATCGCCGATTTGGATGAAATTTTACAGGGTTGATCTATACACGCATACCTATGATCTGAACGGTGGAGATCGGATTTGGTGACCGGAACGCCGGCCAAAACCCGGAATCCGTACGGGTGCGGACGGTGCGGACGTCCGCACCTGAAACGGACTGTATATATATATATGATATAGTGACTAGTACTATATAGATATATATTTTATATTTGTGTATGTCTATATTAATATATTACATATACATACATTGATCAAATATTGGAATTCCATATATAGTTATATTTGTGTATCTATTTTACTATTAAATCATTGTTTAGAGTTTAGGATAAGTTAGGGTTTAGGTTTATGGTAAGTTAGGGTTTAGGGGATTGAGATTTAGGGTAAGTTAAGGTTTAGGAATTTTGAGGTTTAGAGTAAGTTAGGGTTTAGGGTTTCATTGTAATTTTTTTTATCGATTTACCTTACATAGTAAAACAGTAAATATAATATATGGTTCAGATTAGATCTTATAATTTTTCAATGGTGAGAGTTTAATTGAGATTGTGTGAAATGACATCAATACCCTTCTCTTATATATTGCTTATTTTTCCATGGAGAAACTAGATAAATCAAATTTTTATGTCAATTTTTTTTGACACTATGAGATAGATATGTAATTTACAAGAATGTGTGTTAAAATTTTGATCTTACAAAATTCCTTTAGGGATGGGTAATTTACGTTTTAGTATTAAGGGTACTACGGTCACATTTAGCGAAACTCATAGATGTAGGTCTAAATCAAGTCCAAAATTTATAAAATTTTAACGGCATGCTTAGAATATTATGAACAACCAATCTGACAGTCAGTTTTGTAAAATGATGATATATGATCGATTACGTTTCACAAAGGTCTTTCAACCCATATAACCGAGGAATAAATGTAAGAACATTAGTGTGCATATAGAGAATTCAAGCAATATAAGAATTAAAAATGTTTTAACAATAAAGAAAGTCATATATAATAGTTCACCTTGTAATAAAAGACACCGTACGTAAAAATTAGCCTAATCGAAGTACGTTTGGATCCCGGTCAATACAGTTAAATAAAATTTGTGAAAAGACTAAAATACACTCATCTTATTTTCCTTATTTTCCTATGGGGGGAGTAGATAAATCAATTTTTTATGTCAATTTTTTTGACACTATGAGATAGATATGTATTCCATAAGAATATGTGTCCAAAATTTGATGTTAAAAAATTATTTTCGGGAGGGGTAATTTCCGTTTTAGTTGTAAGAGTACTACGGTCACATTTGGAGAAATGCATGGATCGATGTCTAAATCAAGTCCAAAATTTATAAAATTTTAAAAGCATAGTTATAATATTCTAACCAATCAATCCAACGGTCAATTTTATAAAATAATTAAACATGTCCGATTAAGTTTCACAAATGTATTTCATTCCATATAACAAAGGAACAAACGTAAGAATATTAATATACATATGGAGAATTCAAGCAATATGAGAATTAAATATGTTTTAATGATAAACGAGGACATGTAGAAGGGTCCATCTTATAGTGATAAACACCGTACGTAAAATTTAGACTCGTCGGAATATGTTTAAACCCTGGTGCATGGATGAAGGTTACATTTATTTTGAAATGTCTTAATTTTTTAATAATTAAAGTCCGATAGGCCAGGCCCGTAAAAGCCCGCAAAGGCCCGACCCGTAAAAACCCGCAAAGGCCGCTTGAATGGGCCGGGCCCGGATCCTTATATAAAAGATAAAGCCTGGCCCGGCCCGGCCTGCAAATATTAAAACGTTGTTGAGGCCCGGCCCAGCCCGGCCCGTGCCGGCTATACATGGGCCGGGCCGGGCTTTTTGCCGAAACCTAGTTTGAGCTATGGCAATGGGCTATTTTTGCCTGTCCAGGGGCTTCTGGATTTTTGGTTTGAAAAGTTGAAATTTCTATTACAACTACAACGGAAAATTTATCAAATGGTCACCAAATTATATTAAGATTGACAATATAGTAACTATCGTCTGACATATATCAAAATTGTCACTAAAATTTGTTCACCGTATATCAAAATGGTCATTCTGTCATCTAGGACGTAAAAAAAAGTCACGTGTTTTCGATGTGGCTCACATGTGCCAAATTATAAGAGATATGCATGGGTCATTTTGCATTATGTTCGATCATGTGACTGACATGTGCCTGATTTTAAGGGTTATTTTGGTCAAATGGTCTCTCTCTCTCTCTCTCTCTCTCTCTCTCTCTCTCTCTCTCTCTCGATCTCGATCTCGATCTCGATCGATCAACACTTCAATAGCAGAGGGAAACTCGGCCACTGTCTACCATCACCGCCCTCGTTGCAGCAATGCTTCTCCTTCCTTGTTGTGCCTCGATCAAATGCTACTCAAACTGCTTATACTCATTGCCGTCGTCGGCTTATTGCTCAAAGGCGCACTCGATCTCGCACGGAATCCCTCCTCGACGATGTGCACTTCTTATCCTCGATACTCAAAATTGCGCTGACGTCGTTTCAGGGATGGCAAGCCGAGCTCGGCCTCAGACACCGCACATTCTCACTACACCTATCCCATGCTCCGCCTCGAGCCTCGGTCGTGACGACCTCACTCTACTTGGTCGGTGATTCGCGAAGATTATTTTCTTTCCCGACTCCGAAGTTTGAACCATGTAAAGGTTCTTTTGAGTTACGCAAAGATTAGACTTAAACTGAAGTAATCAGTTTAATCTTGTAACTTAGATCATGAAAGAGACATAGAATTTGAGTTTGGCGTGGGAGCTAGAAACACACTGCAGTGATTGGGAATTCGTGGATTTAAAGATTTCTGGATAGGAGATGAATGTGATTGGGTGGAATGTGAGGAAGGGTTATGCTTGAAGGTTTGGAAGCTTAATTTTCAACGTGGTGGATGTTCTGTGTTGGATGGATTCATGGAAGGGGTGTTCTATTTATAGGGATTTTCTAGGAAGGGTTATGGCTCTGATTTCTTCTCCACTGCAGAGGACCTCAGGTAAGACAAGGAAGGAAGAAGTCGATGTAGTATGAGGACTTTGGTAGTGTTTCCTAGAGTTGAATTAGAGAATTTTGCAGGTCTCGAGGGTTTAATAAGGGCGTGGTACGCGGCCATGTCAATAGAATGATGTTTGTGCAGTTCAAGGAAGTAGAGACTACTCCCACGGGTGTGAAAAAGTGAGGAGCAGTTCTTTACACAACGTTTCTTCTACTACCATGGCTGGTTTTGGAATGAGAGGATGATGGTTTATGATTACTTTTAGTTAGACATCAACTAAATGATATGGGTTGATCTTTTGGGCCTAAATGTAGTGGCTAGTTTGTAAGTTGGGCCTTTTTAATGGATTTTTGGCATTGGGTTTCAAAAATGGGTCTAACTCTCAAATCACTATTGGTCTTTGTGTTAAACTACCGGGCATGAATTTCGGGCCCAAGACCGAAATTACTGATTGTTTAATTTAATGACGCACATGTGTATTTCCGTTACTTTCTATACCATACCCACGATCGTAAGTCCCAAATAATGCATGAGAATATGATTGCTTGGCCGAAATATAATTAAGACCGGCATCTTACGTTTTTGCATTATGGTGTTAGACAAGTTTCTTGTCTTCAACTTGGGCTCGTTACGTAATGGGCCTAATAATTTTTTGGGTATGAACATTAGCCCCCTTGATTATGTGGGTTAATAAATAATTGGGCCACATAATCAATAGAACGCCTGATAGTGCATAAATATGCAACTCTCTTGTGCTTAATTATTCCAAAATTACTTGGTTTATTTGTTTAGTTTCCAATAATTACTTATGTTTTTGTTTATTAAGGTTATTTGGAGGAAAATATAAAAATGATCAATAAAGGGGGAATTCTATTGGAATAAGGATTGGTGACGTAGATAGTCCAAGTGGCAATGACTCAACCCTAAGTTGATGAGAAGATGCCCAATATCATACCTATATAAGCCTAACTTATTGATGGAGCAAGGGTTGTTGAATTTCAGAGAGGGAAGCAAAAGAAGGGAAGAAACACCGCTACCAAGAATCTCAGCCGTCCTAGTTCAACCCGTCGAGATCTGGCTCTCGACCTGTCGAAATTGCCCAGCAGAGAAATCTAGGGCCTTTTGGTTTATTCTTTCTTCTCCATCATGTTTTGCTATTTTGTAATCTTGACTATGTGTAGATAAACTTTCCTAGTTATGGGCCGATCGAAGCCCTAAATATACTTTCTATTTCAGACCCTTTTTTTTATCTTAATAAATATTTGGATGAGTTGTATTTCACTACTTTTTTATTGATAATTTCTTGCAAACTTATTTTCAGGGTGTTAATTTTTTTTTTGTTTAGTATAACTACTGTTCGTAAATTAGTTTGTGTATAGTGGTTAAGTTTGTCATGTTTCTGACTTTCACGTCTTTTTGTGTTTTACTTATGTTCTTGAATCTTAGTTTCACCAATCATCAACGGGTAATGACCTCTATTTTCTATAAACTACATTGACGTAATTGTTTTGATAGTAAGGTATCATTGAGGGTGGTTTTTCACCTATCAACGCCCCAAAAAAATAAATCCCCTCTTTGGGCTTATTGGATAAGGGAGCCTAACTCCATTTTGTAGTGATAAGCTAGCCAAATCCTTATAATTAAAAATGTCAGTCTTTTCTTTTCCCATCGCAACTTCACTCTCTCTTTCTTCTTCGTTTGTTTTTTTATTTTATTTTTTTATTAGAGGATTATAAGATTTCACTCTTACTCCCTCGTGACTCGAACCCAAGACCTAATAGCCTACTTCCTAGGCAGTGATGCTCTTATCACTTGAGCTATCCCACTTCCTAGGTAGCGGTGCTTTTTTGTTTGTTTCTTACTTATACTGCGACTTCACTTTAATCTCTCTGCATTGATTTTTGATTTCACCACAAATCCAGAAAAAGAGTTTTCCCGCGCAAGCATTGAGGCGAGAACGAAGAGGGGGAGATAGATTAGCTTCTTGTTCTTCTCGATTTTGTGCTCCAAAGATAACTCTTTTGTTTTTGCTATCATAGATGTTCTCTCAGTCCCAAAAATAGGACTCGAGCCGAAATTGAATGTGGGTTCATGCTTTCTTTACCGATTAATCATGGAGCATCTCATGTTATCTTCTTTATTGCCTGTGTATTCTGCTAACAAAACTTACTTGATATCTTCATCACTGTGGGCAAAGACGTTCTTTGAACAATTAAATTGAAATAAGGCATGTTAGGTTTTGGTTTATTTGATAAAGACTGAGAAAGAACCCTGAGCAAGCTGCGTTATCTCTTTTTCTTGTTGTTTGCTCTCCCTTTTATTTATTTATGTATAAAGCATGGTGTATATGCGTTCTACACTAGAGAACTACTTATAGCATACTTGGGTTTTGATCTTCAATTCTTTCAACTTATCTGTATTACCACTACCGTAGTCAATACATACAGTGAGCTCCCCTTTTTTCTTCTTCTTTTTCTACATATATATGGAGCATGATATAATCCTGGTGCATATGCATATGAGTTCCTGGATTGCATTATCCTTTACAATAAGTATGGTGTTTATGCATTTGAGTTTTCCTGATTACGAGTGAATGAGATTCTATACTGGATAACCCTTTGTTGCGTGTCCGGATCTTGATCTAGCTCCAGTCTTCTAATACTAGTGGTATCACTGGTGTAGTGAGTATAGTGAACCCCCCATTTTTTTTGTACGGCGGAGCAAATGCATGATGCTAATTTCATCGTATCTCTTTTGTTTCGATATTTTATTAGCTTGACATGATTTATGTATTACTTGCGTCGTGTTTGAGCTCGTGTGTTTGGCTTAAATTTACTGTACTTCGCCCACTCTTAGTAAAAGCAACAGTGAATATGAATATCATACTACTACCTCGTTTTGCATGTATTTTGATTATTTACAAGAATGAATGAATGATGATGATGACGACATATGCAAAGGGCGCAGACCATATATAATGGTGCTGGTATATATTTTGCAGAAATATCAGCAGCATTCTCCTTCATCATTGCGATGAACAAACCTTGACAAAGCTAAAAGCCTAAAACATAGAATATTGTTCTTGCGAGTCGAACTAGCAGAACAGACTCAGGTATACATGCACTTTCTACTGGTATATATATAGTTAGCCTAGTCACTTTCTAGTTCCTACACATTTATAAATGTATGATAATTTGATATGGAAGTTCTACCATTA
Organism: Geum urbanum; assembly: GCA_946800695.1. Taxonomy (NCBI): domain Eukaryota; kingdom Viridiplantae; phylum Streptophyta; class Magnoliopsida; order Rosales; family Rosaceae; genus Geum; species Geum urbanum. The sequence goes on from OX326997.1 coordinate 81,567,464, forward strand.
ATTAGCCATTTCATATATATATGCCGCTTCAGTGCCACCTAATGAAGACTTTGATATTGGTTTGTATGCATTTGAAGCAATAGCATAGTTGTTGAATCATCATCTGGCTAGCCAGCTTCCACTCCATACACCAAGGATGTTAGCCTTGCAACTCGATCACCTCCAACTTCTCACAATAAATACTCTAAAAAGGATAGGAGCTCAACCAATATAGGGCTTTAGCTTTACTCTTACTCAGGAATCCACAATAAAATAACCAATTCCTCGGTATCAATACAACTACCAAGTCCTCATCATTCTGTTGCAGACCAATTCATATAGTCTTATGTCCATGAGCTCCGGACTCAAGGTCCTAGAGGGGGAGGGTTGAATATGTCTTTTACCACTTTTTCGCTTAATCTGTTCTCGGGATAGCAAGATAGAGACCTATCCCAAAATACAGGATACGAGTGTTAAAACGTAAAGACAGTAAGTAAAGAATAACACAAAATGTTTTTGTTAACGCATAAATCCTACAACCATGATTAAAACTGCGTGCCCCTAACTCTTGAAAGACAAACATTTCCACTAACAAGTAACACACACAATTACAAGTCTCTCGTATTCTGGGGATACATAGTCCGTATGCTATCCTAGTCTGACTACCAGTTCTAACAGAGCTACACTACTTGATCTATGTGTTTACACCTTGGAAAATATTCAGAAGCATCAACTCAGATCTTAACTACTCTCAAGTTAAATCTTCTTGATCTACTTCTTTGGGTTGGGCATTTCCATACCTATCTCAATGGAATGCACTATGCAATGATGCATATGAGTTTTGAAAACAGTTTTTATGTTTGTGAATCCATGCCTATTATGCACAGTAACGAGCAACCAAAAGACACAGAGGGGGAAGAGAAGAGAGAAGAGAATCTACACAGTTTTGTGCTCTCAAAGAGTAACCCTAAAAGAATACCTACCCAGAAAATATTTCACTCAACCAACCGACACTACCACATTTTTAACCATTACCGGCGACTCGGAAAACTAAGGCCGGCGATTTTAAATCGCCGGCAATAGTTTTTTTTTTATCATTGCCGGCGACTTTTCCGGCAAATCGCCGGCAATAGTCCACCGGTAATAAAAAAAAAAAACCATTGCCGGCGACTTCCATGCAAGTCGCCGGCAATAGTTTTTTTTTTTTTTTAATTATTGCCGGCGACTTACATGGAAGTCGCCGGCAATTGTTTTTTTTTTATTACCGGCGGACTATTGCCGGCGATTTGCCGGAAAAGTCGCCGGCAATGATAAAAAAAAAACTATTGCTGGCGATTTTTGGGGGAAAAATCGCCGGCAATGATAAAAACTATTGCCGGCGATTTAAAATCGCCGGCCTTAGTTTTCCGAGTCGCCGGTAATGGTTAAAAATGTGGTAGTGCGAGGAGTCAAAACTGCTTTAGACTCCTTATATAGGCAAGGTAATTCAGAGGTCAAAGACAACAAAGAAGGCACGTGAAAACCAACTACAAAGTCACCCTATAGCAGACCTAAAACTGTCCCAGATTTGACAAAACACTTTGAACACAGTTTGCAAAGCAAAAGCATGCTTAAGAGCCAATATGTAATGTCAACATCAGTTTCCATTTTAGGCAAAGAGTGTTTTAGGAGGGAAAAAGCATTTCCAAGCCTAATACCAGAAATGGCAAAGACAGCTATAGTAAGCACGTGAAGAAGAAACTTGAGGAAGGCAAAGATAACTTTTCCAGGCTGTAAAGCAACATGTATAAAGCAACACACAATCCTAAGAGTCACATGTGAGCCTAAAACACCTTAATTCAAACACACCTTTTATAAAGTCAACTATCATGAAACAAAGCACATGTATTCTGAATTAAGGATGACTTAGGCAGCAGCAAATCACATGCATACAGAATCAAGAATATCCTAGGCAATAGAAACCATTTATGAACATGTTTCCAGAATGACATCAGAACAGCAGAGATACGTGCATCTAGTGCTATCCTAGATGAAAAACATGTTATGCAATGAATGGACAACCTGTTTTTCCAATGAGATAAGTATGTGATGCCAACATCTTCAATCTCTTTCCTTGATGATTCTACAGTCTATTGTGTTTTGTCCATTGTCAAGGAGTAGCCAATATCAAGTATGCCTTCACGGACAGTCCACTACTGCAGTCACAATGAAAGCCTTTAGAGGAAAGCTACATCTTCCTATTATCATGTTCTGCTCTGTTGCCTTCATCAGTCTTCTGTACACTGAAAGAATTAGTATCATTCTTTCTTCCAACCCTTTTTCACAAACACAAATCTTGTTCCAGAAGAGTAGCGTCTGTCACGAAAATTTGTAAGTGTCCTAGCAGCTGTTATATCAATTCTAAATAATTCTATCATGTTGAATAGCACGTAATGGCATTGATTCTAATGTTGCGGTATCGCTATCTAATGACAGATGATAAAAATGTTACAGAGAAAAAGATAGATGAGTCAATTGTAGATGATAGATTTGTTTTCGACCCTGAGGAGTGCAATGTTGAGAATGAACTATGGGTGTTCAACCGCTCTATCAAGCCGTTTTACTCGGACAGAAGCTGCCCCTATCTAGATAGGCAAGTTTCTTGTGTCAAGAATGGAAGATCGGATTCTGACTACCGGCATTGGGAATGGCAGCCAGAAGACTGCACATTGCCTAGGTAGAGTAGCGGTTATCCATCATGCATTTCCAAATAAGCAAATTTATGCAAAATGGAATACAGATACATGCCATATAGTTTTGCTACATATATATCAACAAAATTCTTATTGATATTCAAGATTGAAATGCCAAACTACTTGGTAAGAGAACATTTTCTGGTATATGGATATACAAATTTATGCATGCATACTGCTGATACATGTAAGTCGTTAAAGCTTATTAGATGTATTTATTTGACTATTTATATATGCTTCTGAATGAGTTTCTATTAATCTAACAGTTACACTTCTAATATAGATTTGATCCAGAACTTCTGCTTAAGAAACTTCGTAATAAGAGGCTAATGTTTGTTGGGGATTCTCTGCAAAGAGGTCAATGGCAATCTTTGGTCTGTATGGTTGAATCCATCATACCTCATGACCAACAGTCCATGCGACGCGGGCGCGCTCTTTCAATCTTCACAGCTAAGGTTGGCTTCAGTATCATCTTCTGTACTAAACCAAGTATATTGAGCAGTATGAAACTGATGAACTCGATCTGTCATCACACTTATCTATTCATTTTCAGAAGTATAATGCTACAATTGAATTTTACTGGGATCCATTTCTAGTAGAGTCCAACTCTGACCTCCATATATATAGTAGGAAATCCAAAGGAAATAATACTAAAAGTGGATTCAGTTGATAAGCATGCCAAGCACTGGACTGGAATAGATATCCTTGTCTTCAACACTTATGTTTGGTGGATGAGCGGCTACACGATCAAGTCATAGTAAGTGTTGTAGCGGAAGCAAATAAATGTAAGAACAAACACAAATTAACGTGGTTCACTAACGTGAGTTAGCTACCTCCACGGCAGAAGGAGAACATATTACTTTATCTTGGAGAACCAAATTACAGGAATACAGAATAGCACCCTAGTAATTCCAACTTATGGAACTACTGATGTTACCACGCTAGATTAAGCCTAATCTACAGGATAACTCTATACCACGCTAGGTTCGCCGACCTATAGGATATATGCCAGATTGCAGAGTATCGCCCTACTCTCAATCTCTATTCAGTCTCTCCCTTTATTCACTCACGCCTCTATCAGCTAATACCCATGTATATATATAGCCTAACAGAGTCCTGAGTACCCAAGGAATCCTAGACACACACGTCTGAGGAAACCTAAACCAGAATGACCGAGGAATCCCTATTCCTTACGTCTAAGGATATCCTATCCTAAACGCCTGTGGAATCCTAATCCTGACGAAATCCTGAGTAGCAGTCCTGCTCGCCAAAGACCCTGTCCTGCTCGCCAACGACTCTAACTCTCCTCGCCAAAGACTTCCTCACCAAAGGTCAACGCTCGCCAAAGACTCTCTCGCCAGAGATTCCTTGCTCGCGAATCCTCGCGTATGCCAACGCGCCTCGCGTACGCCAACGCGCCTCGCGTACGCCAACGCGATATCAATTCAAGGCATATTCTAACAAATCTCCACCTTGACTTGAATTCTCTCCTCAAGTAACCAGATGTACCCGAAGTACCAGATTCTCCTCTGCCCCAAATATCGTTCCTCCAAGAAACGCACCCAGACGTTGCCTTCTCCCAGAGAAGCAACCCAGATGTTGTCCCTCTCCCCGAGAAGGACCCAGATGTTGCCCTCGCGGGCAACTAAGACCTTCTGATATTCAGCAAGTCCAAACAATGCTGGAACTTGCTATGAGGAACCGGCTTGGTGAACATGTCTGCTGGATTATCAGCAGTACCCACCTTGTTCACCTTGATCCTCTTCTCACTCCTTAGAAAATGATACCTGACATCAATGTGTTTAGTCCTTTCATGATGAACTTGATCCTTGGCCAAACAGATTGCACTCAGACTATCACAATACACAATAGTCTGATCATGATGTAGACCCAAGTCACTAACCAGTCCTTTCAACCAGATTCCCTCCTTGGCTGCCTCTGTCAATGCCATGTACTCTGCTTCAGTTGTCGACAAGGTCACTGAAGGCTGCAGAGTAGCTTTCCAACTAACAATAGACCCACCAAGAGTGAAAACATAACCAGTCATAGATCTTCTTGTATCAACATCCCCAGCATAATCTGAATCTGAGTAACCAGTTACTAAACACCCTGTATCACCTCCATAAATGAGACCAACATCAGACGTACCTCTAAGGTAACGAAAGATCCTCTTCACAGCTTGCCAATGCTCCTTCCCAGGTTCACCCATAAACCTACTGACAACACTAACAGCATGTGCAAGATCCGGTCTAGTGCAGACCATAGCATACATCAAGCTTCCTACTGCACTACCATAGGGAACTCGAGACATGTACTCCTTCTCCTGAGCAGATTGAGGTGCAAACGCAGTAGACAAATGAATGTTCGCTGCACTTGGAGTATCTAAGGATTTAGCTGTAGACATGCCAAACCTTGACAATATCTTCTGAATATAATCCTTCTGTGATAAGAACAGCCTCTTCTGACTCCTATCCCTGTAGATCTCCATTCCCAGAATTTTCCTAGCTGCACCCAAATCCTTCATCTCAAACTCAGCACTGAGAAGACCCTTCAACTTCTGAATCTCTGACTTGTCCTTTGCAGCTATCAACATATCGTCTACATACAGGACCAGATAAATGAAAGATTCATTTAAAACCTTGTTGTAGTATACACAACAATCATACGGACTCCTGGTGTAGCCAATCTCCATCATATAGCTGTCAAACCTCTTGTACCACTGCCTCGGTGACTGTTTTAGTCCATATAGAGATTTCTTCAACTTACAAACATAATCTTCCTTTCCAGGAACTTGGAAACCCTCTGGCTGGGTCATGTATATCTCTTCCTCCAACTCTCCATGCAGAAAAGCTGTCTTCACATCTAGTTGCTCAAGTTCCAGATCCTGATGTGCGACTAAGGCTAGTAGCACCCTGATAGATGTATGTCTGACCACAGGCGAGAAAATCTCATTGTAGTCTACACCTTCTTTCTGATGAAACCCTCTTGCAACTACTCGAGCTTTATACTTAATACCCTCAGCAGGCGACATCCTTTCCTTCTTCTTGAAGATCCATTTGCAAGTAATAACCTTTCTCTCTTGAGGTCGCTTGGCCAAATCCCAAGTCTGATTCTTATGAAGTGATTCCATTTCGTCTCCCATAGCAGCAAGCCATTGGGCAGACTCAGTACATGTAACTGCTTCCTTGTAGGTGGATGGCTCGCGAGGATCCACCTCTTCAGCAACCTGAAGTGCATAAGCCACCATGTCCTCAAAACCATACCTCGTTGGCGGTTTTCCGAAGTTTGCTCTCCTAGTCCGACCAGGAACCAAACTGTGCTGGTTAACTACTAGTGGCTCTGATTCTGAGCGTGAGTGTTGATCTTCTTGCTGTGGTTCACTCTCATCTTGAGTGACTTGCTGCTCCACCTGTTTCTCAACACTACCATTCTCTGATACAACACTAGCATTAGAGAGCATGCACCTAGCTCTCTCCAGAAGTGTCTGATTCTTACGTTCTGCCACACCATTCTGCCCCGGTGTGTCCTTGTCTGTAGGATGCCTAGCAATCCCTACATTCCTGCAGAACTCATTAAAATCAGACCAGCAGAATTCCAGAATTTGCATCCCTCGTTCACTCATATAACCGAGCTTAGTCATATCCTTCTTATGAACTTCCGATGATGCATCCACAGCAAAACCAGACAGCGTAAAACCTTGTAGAATATACAAAGTACCCCGCTTGACACCTTTCAGAACCACATCTGAACCCTTGTAGACACGCAAGATCCCGCCTTCTCCTTTGAAACTAAACCCTTTCTTGTCCAAATGACTCAGAGATATCAGATTCTTAGTCATGCGAGGAACATGCCTAACTTCGTTCAATGTACAGAATTTACCATCATGTGTCCGTAACTTAACTGAGCCCATTCCAACCACCTCGCAAGCAACACTGTTGGCCATTGTCACATTGCCTCCATTTACCTGCTCATAGGTTGCGAACCACTCCCTTCGCGGACATATATGATAAGACGCCCCGGAATCTAGAACCCACACATCATTGTGATGTGCATGTTCATCAGCGACTAGAGCAGTATCCTCTTCTGAATTGGTGTCATCTTCTGCTACAACAGCAGTTCCTGTTGGTTTCTCATGCTGCTTCCACTTTGGACATTCCCTTTTCCAATGCCCCTTTCTTTACAGTACTTACAGACATCGTTGGATTTAGGACCCTTGAAACTTGACTTCTTGAATTTCTTCTCATCCGAGTTTCCATGTCCTTTGCTTCCACTGACTACTAACCCAGCAGCCTGATTATCTGAAACTGTACCAGTTGCTTTATGGCGCAACTCTCTGGTATGAAGAGACGATCTTACCTCCTCAAGAGTCACCGTATCCCTTCCTACGATAAAGGATTGCACAAAGTTCTCGTATGATAACGGTAAAGATACCAACAGAATTAGTGCAGCATCCTCATCATCGATTTTAACATCGATATTACGCAACTCTAACAGAATTGTGTTCATCTGATCCAAGTGATCTCTCAGGGGTGCACCCTCTTGCATACGCAGACCAAACAGACGTTGCTTCAAAAGCAACTTGTTGGTTAAAGACTTCGTCATGTATAGACTCTCAAGCTTCAACCACAAACCAGATGCAGATTCCTCTTCTGCAACTTCGGTGATGATGTCATCTGCAAGACACAACATGATTGTCGAGTGTGCCTTCTCCTCCAGACTGGCCATCTCAGCGGACTCAGGACCCATTGACTTCCTCATCAGCGGCGCCCACAACCCTTGTTGCTTTAACAAGGCACGCATCTTGATCTGCCATAAACTGAAACTGTTCCTCCCCGTGAATTTGTCAATCTTCACATTCACCCCGGACATCCTGAGCCTATGCTCTGATACCAGTTTGTTGTAGCGGAAGCAAATAAATGTAAGAACAAACACAAATTAAAGTGGTTCACTAACGTGAGTTAACTATCTCCACGGCAGAAGGAGAACAGATTACTTTATCTTGGAGAACCAGATTACAGGAATACAGAATAGCACCCTAGTAATTCCAACTTATGGAACTACTGATGTTACCACGCTAGATTAAGCCTAATCTACAGGATAACTCTATACCACGCTAGGTTCGCCGACCTATAGGATATATGCCAGATTGCAGAGTATCGCCCTACTCTCAATCTCTATTCTGTCTCTCCCTTTATTCACTCACGCCTCTATCAGCTAATACCCATGTATATATATAGCCTAATAGAGTCCTGAGTACCTAAGGAATCCTAGACACATACGTCTGAGGAAACCTAAACCAGAATGACCGAGGAATCCCTATTCCTTACGTCTAAGGATATCCTATCCTAAACGCCTGTGGAATCCTAATCCTGACGAAATCCTGAGTAGCAGTCCTGCTCGCCAAAGACCCTGTCCTGCTCGCCAACGACTCTATCTCTCCTCGCCAAAGACTTCCTCGCCAAAGGTCAACGCTCGCCAAAGACTCTCTCGCCAGAGATTCCTTGCTCGCGAATCCTCGCGTATGCCAACGCGCCTCGCGTACGCCAACGCGATATCAATTCAAGGCATATTCTAACAGTAAGTTTCTCTATGCAACAAGTAAACAAGTTTTTAACTATGCCGCTGATGCGTAGTATAGCACTCACTTCTTCAAACAAGAATTATGTGTCTAAGAGACAATGTCTAATTGAACACAGCTGGGGCTCATTTCCTAATGGGGAAGAAGGGTTTGAAGAACTGGAAGCACCAACTGCATACAAAATAGCATTGAAGACATGCATGGGCCAATTGGGTTGACACAAATATCAATCCCAACAAGACTCAGGTCTTTTTCAGTACAATGTCTCCTACAAACATGAGGTCTCAATCTAAAGTTCAAAACTGATCTTGAAATTCAAGATACAGTTCCCGTAGCATTACACATGAAAGAAATATCATGTCCATATATCTGGCAACAGATCATTTGAGTTTACTAGTGTTTTATTAATTAACATACACTAGTGTGAAAATGTGAATTGCGTATTGGTTGATAATTGTTGATCAAAGTTGCATTGAGAACATGAGTGATGATTTCGATTTCTTATATATGCAAGAATAAAAAAATTTAGATGAGATTCGATCGATTTTTTTATTTTTGTGGGTGCTAATTAAAGTTTTCGTGCTTATGCTAAAGCAAATGCGAAATAATCCCAGTTTTAAAACAATATAATCTTTACTTTTAGGGGTACTATTGGTTTCATGTCCCTCTAATATTTCATTACTTCCCAAAAATTTATATATGGGTATTGTATATGATTAAGTTCCAAACTTTTTGAAGACCGAGAAAACTGTATAAATGGCGTAATTTTATTTTTTGCTCCGGGCCTTCAATCTGCATGTCGTTCTCTTGATTTTCATAGGGTTATGAGATGCCATTGAAGTATCTGCAGGCTGCTTTACCAAGGATGTAGCTAATAAGATTTGCCTACATGCAAATCACCTTCACGAAAAGTAATGAACTATAAGTTACCAGCACCTAGAATAGTGTGAGTGGTAACTCATGCGAATAAATTTCAGCATATCACGAGTATGGACAAATGGAAATAAGTTATTCATTAGATCAGACAAGTGAAGGGATCGGAACACATGACACTGCAATTTTTTTTATGAAAGTGATGGTTAACTCTTAACGAAAATCTAAAGCTTTGGTGTTAACGGTTAATAAAGTTGAAGTACCATCTGTTGTTCGCATCTAAGTCATAGGCATTGATCCATTTTCCTGTCTATGCAAATTTGATATTTTTCAATGGAAGAATGGACGAATGGAATAGAGGATCCCCACCCATCTCTTAACAATGTAGGCAATCGAATAGGTAGTGTTGGGAAGATATATTGTTTAAGAATAAGAAAAGAAAAATTATTATTGGCTAGAATATTGCTTTCTAGGGGAGACAAATATAGAGGAGTATAACGAATTTTAAATCTAAGTCTTCAGCGTGTGTTTTCATGAATTTGTATGTCATTTCAACTCGATATGTGTTATAAATTTATATAAATTGATAAACTAGGACATGACTACCAATATATATATTACTTTGTTTATTCTCATTTTGATTTTATATATAAGTGTGTTTTACATTGAAAATTCAATATTTAGTTGAAGTACTATTGATTAAATAAAGTAATTGAACACCAGTACTTCAAACTGAAACTTTTAGACAAAATTAACTGATCATTATAAAATTACTATACAATAACATTGAATAATGGAAATCTCTAAAGCGAAATATAAGTGCTGATACGCACAACGTACCGTGTTTGATCCCCTAATGCCAAAAGTCCAATTTTGAAGTTGTAAAGTTACCCCAATGCCTAAACCCGATGCTCCATGGTGCAGTGTAACCAAGCTCTCACCAAATAATTTTTGTAACAAAAGTTATAGACTTAATTGCCAAATTGCTACCTTAGGATTCATTGTGGTGCCAATTTGTTACCCTAGAAATTTTTTCAGCCAATTTTGTACCCCATAATTTATAATTGGCTGGTTTGCTACCCATAATCAACTTTTGTTAACATTTCCATCCAATAATTAAAACGTGCCCAACACGTGAGGTTAAAAAATGAAAACTTGTATCTCCAGACTAGGTGTTGATGAATGAAAACCGAGATTTGAAGCATGGCCAGATTGATTCCAGGGCAAATTATATATTCTCAAATTTCAATTATACTAGCCTTCCTGCACGCGCGTACGCGCGCGTGGAAGTGCGTCGCGCTCGCAATGCGATTTGTCAGATATTTTATTATAAATTATGAAATTATATAATTTCATGGAATATATGATTCAACCACTACAATATATATCAAATACATTGTTTATGAAATAAAACAAAAAATATTTAAAGAGAAACGACTAAAACATAATATGTGTCCACATTCACCATGATTTAGTCAATCATCACCTGCCACATATTTGTGGTTATTATCTTCGTCATTCGATGTTCTGAGTTTTTCTTCATAGCAATGATAGGGTTCATGATACCATAGTCCTGAAAATGTATACATGTTAAATATTTATTTCTTTTTCGTGAACATTAAAGTATTGCAAATAACACATGTACCTTTTAAAGCTAGATTAATCGTAGGGTAGCAAAACTTCTCTATACACAACGTTTGTTGTGAAAACCCCTTCCTCGCGTTCTACTGATCCCTTCTTCATCAATATTCTAGTAGTGGCATTTGAAAATCCTCTTGATAGAGCCACATATAACTGTCCATGGCTAAACACATGATCTGGGAGGTAAATACCAACATTTGGTATTGTTTGTCCTTGTGATTTGTTGATTGTCAGTGCAAAACTCAATTTGACAGGAAGCTGCTTTTTTTTCAACTTAAAAGGAAGTCTGGCACTCTCAGTGTTTTTTAGCTCAATTCTCGGTAAGAATACTCTTGTTCCCGCAAATTATCCAGATAAAATCTCAGCATCAATGAGGTTGTTATACAGTCCATGACAAGTAAGTCTTGTACCATTGCACAACCTAATTTTTGGGTCAATATTTCTTAGAAGCATAAGGGGAGCCCATTTCTTTATAATTAACTGATGCGGTGGCATGCCAGAAGGCGAAATTGAATTCAAGAACTCTTGTTGATACATATTTCTGGTATCATCCTCCACTGAATCAAAAGAATATAGGATGCGTTCTGATCCTGGAAACTGCTTTACAATCTTTTCATTTACATGGGAACTTAGATCTGGAAAAACTTGACTGATTAATTGGTTGATTGGTTCTTCATCCTCCCATGATATAACTATACTTGAAGGTAATCGTATCATGTCATCAATCACATTTGGTTCATCTCCATTACCGACATCAAGTAAGAACTGTGAGAATTCTGGATCATTGATAGATCTCATATTCTGTCTTAAACACAGAATCTTTACAATAGGCCAGAATGAAGCATTAACCAAACTTCCTTGGACCATTTCTGCTATTGTGCCTCTATGTATAACAGGGAGAACTTGCCAAAAGTCTCCGCCATAGATCATCACCTTTCCTCCAAATGGCAAGTCATCAGAACCCATGATATCTTTGAAGTTCCGATCAATAGCTTCAAAGGCATATATATGCAACATTGGAGCCTCATCGCAAACAATTGCTGATGATAGTTTGATTAGATCACCTAAATCTGAATTTTTACCAACTCTGGATATGGAAGACGCGTCAAGATTGAGTGGGATTATGAACCTAAAGTGAGCTGTTCTTCCACCTGGCATTAATGTTACCGCTATACCAGAGGTAGCTGTTGCCAATATGATATGACATTTGCTTCTCAAAGTTGCTAGTAGTGCACGATATAGATAAGTCTTTCCCGTTCCTCTTGGGCCGTCAACGAAAAATAAGGCGCTACTTTTACTCTTGATTGCCGATAGTATAGTGTCATACGTAAAAGTTTGATCAACATTCAAATGATTAAATGCTTCTCGATCTTATTGAGGAAAATCTAAGGAAATTTCATCTTGTATCAATCTTAGAAATTCTGACTCTTCATCACAGTCTTCAGTAATCTCTGGCAAATCATAGTTCGAGATAGACTTATTATGCTGCAAAAACAATCCAATCAAGTCTCGCAAAAGTCGGTTTGTAATACGTGTGGTGTCAGCGGTGCTTGAAGAAGGATAGTCTTCGATCATGAATTTCAAAAATTCATCCCACAAACTTCGCACCCCTTGGGGCTCGCAATATACCAAGATCGTTACAAACAATCTTCTTAATGATGCAGGCATACAGATGGTTGAAGCTTCACACAGACATTGTCGGATGCTATCATCATTTTCTAACAATCCTCATTGTTCAACAGCCTCCTTAAACGTTGGTTGCAATACGTCATCCACAGTCCTTAAATCTTCAAATGAAGTAGCTCATTTGACATGATTAAGAAGAACATGTAGGTATAATTTTTCTCCCTCTGAAGGCGAGAATGTATATATATATATTCTTCCAATGACTTTTTGGTTGGTCTCCCTTGGATGCCATTTCTTATGTTTTGCAACCCAGCAGAATCGTTCAGGGAACTCTCGATATAAGTAGGTACGTGCATCTTCATAGTACATGTTCATAGTAAAATACTCAGTAAGCATCGTCATCGAGTTCCTATCGTTTGCGACCACATCAGTTACCCGTTCATATGCATTAAAGAACACCATATCTCGGTTAGGAAGATGAATTTGCAATCGTTCCACTGAAGGATACATTCGGTTCATTAAAAATTTGAAGATCCTCCATAAAGCTTCCGGTGCACAAACCCATCTTGTATCAACAAAGTTTCGTATCTCGTCTTGATTAGCTTCATGACGAACTTCTAACGTCACTCTATCTGGACCTTTATACACATACTTGTACAAATACTTCACACTCTTAATGCTGCAATAGATTTCAACATTGATATGGCAATCATACTTTGTAAGTAGCCAAGGATTGTAAGGAATAACCCAACTGTTATCTGTCATACCAGATTGAACCTGGCGATTATCTCGCCTACGATATACTGGATAAGAATCATTCTCTTGAAATGTGGTTTGCAAAAATGACTTTGGAAAACCTCGCTTACAACTCCCACGTTTCATACATGGAGCAGTGCGCTTATGTATCCCACAGGAACCATGTATCATGTGCCTCAATACTGCGTTGTGCAATTTTGGCTCCTCCTCTGCATTTGGTATCTCGGTGCAGACAATCTTATCATAATCATCAGGACTATTTAGCTTATCATCTTGCTTTAACATGAGAAGCATATGCACATGTGGGAGTCCACGTTTTTGAAATTCGATGACATATGCATAAGCCAAAACTTCACCAAGAACTCCCTTTTTGATAACGTCTTCCTTTAGTTGTTCAAACTTGGAACAGAAAATACGTGTTTCTAAATCTGGATGATCTTGTGGTACTTGGCCAGGTAATAACTCAGCTAGTATCTCTTCCCAGCCAGGGTTGCAAGTCATTGTGAAAAAAATATCAGGCTTTCCAAACTTTTGGACCAAAGTCATTGCATCTTGATACCGTTGGTGCATATCCCTTGGACTTCCGATGAAAGAGGATGGCAAAATGGTTTGACGACCAACATTACCTATTGTTAATTAAGGTACTTTAATACTCACCATTGAATAAAGAAAAATTTACTAAATAATAGAGATTACTGAAGTTCATACCAACATTATTTTCGCCAGTTTGTAGTGAGTCGTGTAGTCCATCATACAATTCTTTCCGTAGAGTACTCTGATTAGTACGAACTCATCGTAACTTTTGCATTTCAATTTTGACGTAATTATCAACGACATATTATTGCAAAGGGCGACCTCCTCGGAGTAAAATTGATTCGTCATCTTGACGGATCTGCAACGATAATCATGTTATTGTTGAACTAAAATTGAAAAGAAGAAATAAAATAGTCACCTGTAGAATATATGCGTAGTAGTCATGACATGTTAATTTTCTTCCACGGTTTGTTTGACTATTAACGTCCCATCCGTATGTCCCATATGATAGTAATAGTGGATATTGCAAAGGATCATAAAATCCAACACAATCTTGGATATTTTGAAGTTGACTATGCTTTGTCTGTATCACGATATCACGACCCATTAAATATTCGGCATCATCTGCTCCTACTAATTAGCAGCAACTTGTGATGCTGAGGGCAAACTGTACTGTCGTTGGTTTGCAGGTTGCTCTTTAATGATGAGTCTACAACTTTCTAAGTCTTGGCGTTGAGCCAAGTGATGAAACTGTTGAGTGAATGAGTTGTGACGATTTAAAATATCTTATATTTTTTCAACCAAAGCTCTATGCAATGATTCATTTTCCAGCATACGGTTGTCCACTTCATGGTCAGTATCATATATATACAACTGCAGAAATCTCGTTCTATTATCCCCTTCCGGGAGAAAACTTCATATCTTATGATATATGGATCCTTGAGCCCGGAATGTGAAAGTAGACCCCACTGTCGTTAGATTTCTATCGACGTTCACTCTCATTGATGTGAAGGAAAATACATGGTTATAGGCTCTAATATTTTGTCTGAAATGTGTTCCTTCATGAGTTTTAGCAGAGAATAGATCTCTTAGTTCTCGAGGTGCTTCTATTGGAGGAAGGATTGTGTCCCCATTTTTACAGCACATATCTCCACTTTGATGATGAAATAGACGAGCGCGACAATGTTGACATGTGTTCGGTGTTGGCAAATGAAGTCTAGCCACACCAATGTTCTCATGAAAATTTCGAGCACAATTATGAGAGACACGTCGTTCTCTAGGTCTATTTCGTACTTGCACAACAGCTATATGTAAAAAAAAAACGTAAAAAAAATATTTAGCTAAAAGATACAGGTCAATAATAAAAAAACTAATAGGTGTCTTAAACTTTTTACCTTCATTGCCCACAATTTGATCACTATCATTGATTGAGTTCTGATCAACCATATCGTTCAACACAGGTAACCTGTTTGACCGTGCTAGTTGCCTTATATTTGTCAAGCACATTCTATATTAAGCTTATACATTGTCCTCATGATATGTTGTTTGCTCTGTGGATCGTGCTTGTTGTCTTATATGTGTCAAGCGCATTATATTTGGAATTCCTACATTGTCCTCATGATGCAGATCCTGGCAGCCATAATTTAATGTTTGAAGTGTAGAAGTTGTATGATGTGATTGGATTTGATTATCATGATAATTAGCTCGACGTTGAGCTAAATAAAAATCTCGTTATTCTTGAGTCATTGAGTTTCGATGATTGCTTTGATTTGTTCACCATCTAACTCTTTAACTCTCTCTTTGAGAAGTTGCTATATTGTGTTCATTGGCTTCATCGTCTTGCTGAACACATATATTTCAAATGTTAACAAATTATTCAAAAAATCAAAAGACCATGTTCATTGTTACAAAAATTTAGTATGTTACCATCCATCAAATTAGATTGACTTAGCACACTTGTGTTTTCCATTGCTCTTCGAATTTGATATCTGGCACGTCTTCGAGCCGAATTTTCAGCTTGTTGTGAAGAACTTAATGATCGTCGTCTCTCTCTTTCTCGGTTGTTTCTACGTTGTCTTTTTGTCTCTAAGGAATAAAGACGGGTGTGACCCTATAAAAAATCAATTAAAATAGTCAATTCAATTGTGTTACTGTATTCAACAATTAAATTTCTTTTGTTAGAAAATATGTACTTGATTCTCGTTGTGTAGTTGTGAATGTGATGACAAACTTATTTCTCCTTCGGTTATATCCATATTCTGCCTTTCTTCCTTTTCTTCTCTGAGGGTTTGTCTTTGTACTTCTTATGAATGAAAACTAGTAGATTCCTAGTAAACCACAATGAGGTTGAACTACGATTAAAACTAATAATCTATTAATTTTGAACTCCTATATTCAGGATATCAAATCTATACCAACCCTACCTGACCCTCATCTCGTGGTTGCAAACGTAATGAAGTAACTTGACCCATAATTTCTGTCAATATTTTGTATTTTGACACTAAATATGTCAGCTTAAAAGCTACAATAATCTCAATAATGATAGTGAAACATAGAATTTAGGAAATCATGTATCGTGTCGACTAACTTTGCACATTTAAATCTTAATCACAATATCAAACCTACATCACCATTTAAATAAACCTATATGCATGATAACTACATATCCATATTAATGTTCATCATCTCCCATCAGTCCATGTCAGCCATCCATTGCCTTGTACTCTTTTTTGTAACTACAAATACAAATTGAGAATATGGTATGAAATACAAACCCCCCCCCCCCCAAAAAAAGTTATTAATACTACTATTTTTGTAGACATATTTTGAAGTTTAAGATTGTACATACATACCAATAAATCATAATATTCGTCAATCGCAACAGCCTTATACCAGTTACATGAAGAACTCTATAGTAAGGGCATCTATTAATAGATTTATACCATTTTACAAATATTGAGTAAATTAAAAATTACGATGTAATCACCTTGATTTTATCTATTGATTCTTGGATACTGAGAGATGTACGTTTGTTGTAAAACTGTTTAAGAAACACATACTGATTCAAAATTGTGACTGCTTTATTGTTAACTAAATATGTTTATGACACTCAATAAAGGAATTTATAATACCTTAGCTAAGAAAAACTTGTTTCTGCAATCCATTGTGTTCCTGCTCACATAATAAAACTTGTGAGAGAGTTACTTATATCGTAGGTAATGATGAAAATAGAGAGTTACACATTATAATATCATCATTGTTTTTAAAAATATAAAAAAATTAATTGAATCAATAGTTACCTAATTTGCAAAACTTTTTTGCATACACGTATAATGTCTGAATCTGGTTGCAACCTCAACTCCTTAATTGCATTTTTTTGGCGCCAACTATACGAAAGATAAAGAGTAGGCAAAATGTTATTTAAACTTCTTTAATTTGCATGTGAAAAGAGAGGCAAAAATGGGAAAAGCTAAGATTTGATAGATTTCATATTGCTCGTCTTTTTTCTTATTCCATTCTTTCAAGATAAACTTGCTCAAATCAATGGTATTTGTTCTTATTGCAATCCCTTTATACCAACCAGGTGATGATGAAACACGTCTCCTTAATCCATCTTGTACATTTTTCTTCAGTTGACACCGATGTACTAAACCTGAAAAAGAGAAATAAAGAAAATGTTAAGATTTCAGAATACTTGAATATCAACTTCCTTTGATCAAAAGTGTGGCTTTATTATCAAATAACTTTTTTTGACGCACCTAGTGAAAATATCGAAACATGTCTCCTTATACTGTTTTCCCTTTTCTTTGGTTGGCGGCGATGTCCTATTCCTGCAAAAGGAAACAATTAGGAAATTCATACATAGAGCACAATTTCAATGCCAAAAAAATGAGCGCGTACAATTAAACTACACTATATATGTCATAATGGAAGACAACTTTGTACGTATTTAGAAAAAGAAGGAAAAAAAAAGACCCTGCTTCATGCACAGTCAACTGTAGACCTTTCTTTATACACAATCAACAGTAGAACTTGTTGAAGGATACAACATACCGTTTACACATTTACTCTGAATTTATTCAAATAACACAACAACGGCAGACATGCATCTATTAAACATTGTTCTGAGCAAATATATACTCAAATAAACAAAATTAAAGCTTAAAGACAAATCTTTCATTCTGGTGTAAGTGTATCTAGTAAGGAGAGAAACTCATTATATTAAGCATCTTAATGTATTAAACCCTGACATGGCATCCTAAATATATATTTTTTATACACCCTAATTATACTTTATATACTTTTAGTGAACAAAAGTAAAAGAAAGAGTCAGTTTGATGGCCGATTTTGGTCTTGCTCACCTTTTTAATCTATTTAAAATACTGTAATTATCATGACATATATATAACATGCTAACATGGCATACTCATTATAGTTTTAGTGAGCAAAAAAGGGTTAAAAAAAAGGGACTGTTTTCATTGATAACAGTAAAATGAAGCTTCCCCATATAATTAAAACTGAACACTATAGACATTAAGTTGGCACAATAGAATCATGCTATATATTACTCAATCTCGCCTGAACTATATCGAAATTACCTCTCAAATGCTTACTTCCTCCAAATCGAAACAAATTAATATCGAATAGTAATCAAACACTCCGCATTAGATACACTTGTTATGTCAACTAAATTTACCAATAGGCCATATATTACTGATGGAGAAAGCGTGAAAATTAAGGATATTGTCAAATCAAGGGATGAGTACCCTGGTGAGTCAATTTCCATTCACAACCACAGAACGTAGGGATAGGCATAATTAGTATATATATCAAGAGGTTGTCAAAGGATATGTCAACTAAATTACCTCAGCATTAGATGCCTATCTAACAGATTATATCCACTCGAAGCTTTCCGAAACTAAGAGATGACTCCAAAATTTCGTTATTTTATAGCATAAATTAGATAAAATAAAAGTTTAGATTACAATTGTATAGGATCAGTTTCATATACCATTTGGTTATTCAATGCAGTCTTATCAAAGTGGTGGAAGCTTGAAGGAAGAACTCAGCAAAATAATCCCACAGCTGGAGGAGATGAAAAAACAAAAGATTGAAGGAAGAATCAATTGTGGATATATGTTTGATATTATGGGTTTCGGCTATTGAAATATGATGATCTCTGGCTGTGTAACCGTGTCTAATATTAATTTGTTGTAAATAGATGAAGGAGCAAGTCATTAAAGTGGAAAGTCATACCAACTTTAGGGAGGGGCTTATGGAGGATCTAAGACGGCCTTATGACCAAGATGAGTATATCAGGAAGAACAGTTTATAGTTAAAGAAATGTCAAATCAAAATTATTTTATTGCCACTCTTGCTCATACTTCAAACCTTGCCACTGAGTCTTAGCCAGTGAGCTGCTACTAACCTTGCTATATAACTTCAAAATCTTAACTAATAAAGTGTCAATTCAAATTACAAAGGTACTACAAAAAATGCAATGTCTTTATTTGAACAATTAAAGTAAATTAAATCAATCTTGTGAAAAGTCTATAGAGGACTACAATTGCCAAATTACCTTATGCAAAATTGACAATAGAGGAAACAGAAGGACTATATAAAACCAATACCAATCTAACGTCGTACTAATAAGTAGTGAAGTTATACAGCAGTTTGCATACTAATAGAACATTTAGCGTCCTCTGGTTTCATGTAGCAAGAGTGGCACATCTCAGGACTGAGCATTACTCAATCTTATAAAGCAAGATTTAATTTACTTTAGAGGCTCAGTGGCTAAGACTCTAGTTTTGAGGCCATCTAGAGCTGTACTTGTTTTGAAAGACCACCTGCTTAAGAACATCTAACTTCACTACTCAGTCCTGAGAATGTACCAGAATTACCACTTTTCATATTAGACATCCTGTAGTTGCAATAAAGAGATTGCAAGTGATTAAATTACAGAGAATGCAGAGGGTAAATACATTTTCTAGTTGAAGTCATATGTGGTTTTTAATAATCTTCATGCCTTAACCCCCTACAGCTTCAAGATCTTGCAACTACCATGAACATTCTGAAATGACGAAAGCTGATTATCAAATCTCATATCTACACACAACCAAATCAATCTCAGGCAGATTCGAATAGATTGATTAATTACTGTGATTTCATCCTTTGATGTCTCAGGTATACAGTATGCTTCTAGTACTCAAACAGTTAAAGAGAGTACCAATCCAACAAAGCGATAATTAAAGTGAGGCTTTACCTGAAGAAGAAGTAGAACAACAAAGCAACAGCAGCAGCGATTGGATTTTGAATTCAAACTCAGAGGTAGATACCGAGTTGCTTCTTCAATTTCTATCAGCAATTTTCGAGTCAGGGAGGATACCAAATTGATGGTGCTTGGTTTGTCTCGCATCTTGGAAAATAGGTAAATATAGTTGCTCAGATCAACTATCATCTCTGATTCTGCTACCACTACACAGTTAGCTTAGTTGATCAAAGTTGTCTGCTCTTCATTTTTTTTTCTTCAGGCGGAATGTTTCTCTCTCTTCACGCGTCATTTCTCTTCTTTTAGTTCAGTTTATTTTTCTAATATTTTTTATCCCGGTAATTTTACAAACTGGCCTTTCAATTACACGACTCCTCTTTTTTTTTCTCCGGCTGATTGATATTTGGAAGGTTAGTTTTGATTTTTTGTATTTTGGTAAATACAAAAAATCAAAAGCCGACCTGCATCTCGGAGACTAGAGAAATCGGGGAAGGACGGCAACGGAGCTCAGGTAAAAATCTCCCAAAAGCTCAGGGTTTTAACCATGCAATCGTTTCTCTGATTGGTTTCAGTTTTCATTCACAGAGTGATGTCATATCTCGTCAATGAGCTTCTGGTGGATAGCCTCGCCAACAGGTATATATTTAGATATCAAATTTTGTAGTTTTTCATTTAATTCATCTCTGGCCACAAGGATCATTCTATTCCTGCCTACTTGGCTCGTTTCATCGAAGCCAAAGTAGCTCTCAAGCTTATACATTTGTCTTCTTTTTCAACTGCGGCTCTACATTTTCTGCGCTGTGGCTTTGGATGCTTGAGGAAATTTGTTAATTTTTGCTTTTTGTGGTTTCATTTCTGTTTTTTTTTTTTGTTGATGGGATAATCATTTCAGAGGTTTGCTGTGAGGAGATGAAAGCAGCTGGATGAGATTTCAAATTTGGGTGAGTAATATGAGCTCATTCTGCTGCACCTTTGTGTATTTGTCTTGTTGTAAGTTGTAACCAAGCAAGATGTTTTTACAGCTGTCAAGAAGAAGGAACAACTTGCTGAGCAGATGAAGGATGTGACTAATGTAAGTATCATTTCCTTCTTCAATACAAGGTTTACATACATTCTTTTCTTGTTTGCAGTCATTCAAAGATCGGTAAGACTTGAGGGGGGATCCGAGCCTTGTCACCCACCATATGTATACATCCTTTTATGGTCTGCTGTCTTTAAGATCTACATGAAAGCAAATATGTATACTCCTCACATGTGCTTCTGAATGCTCGTTAGCTTGCTAATTCACCTACTTGTACACTTTAGTTGTATTTGATATCACTGAATAAATTTGTAGTTGTTGATCATGTTGGATTCAGTATACTAGTGTTGGATATGCACCGTCTTCGTTTTCGAGATGAATACAATGTTCGTGATCCACTTTGTAGATTCAAGAATTGTACCATGAATATCAAACCCTATGTGCAAAAACGATGATAGATGTTGATGTTGAGGTTACCGTACTTCGATAGAAAAACAGCAAGCAAAGGTCTCCTTACTCTTTTCATTAGGGTGATGTTAAGGGAGCATGTGAACTTGGTTTGTAAGATTGAAGCTTCACAAGAACAGGAGCTCAGTGCTATCACTGCAATGTCATCAATCACGACTATGATTGTCAATATAGAAGATGAGGTGACTTGTGTTTGCTTCTTTCTATACTCTAGACCAACTATTGGGGTAGAAAAAATGGTATTGTGGATTGGTCGACTTCCAAGTTCCAAGTCTTTCTTGAGTTTCTTCATATGTCTAGATACCGACAGCTGTAGGAAAATGGTTTGGAGGTATCTACACACACATATATCGATCTATATATGATTGAAAGCGACTTATATATGTCTAGAAATTAAGAGACTAGTAGAGAAGACCTGACAGACATAATTTCGACCCTATAGAAGAAGATGAAAATGAAGAGTCGCACACTCAAAGACCCGTGCTTTAGGGGTTCAAGGAATACATACATGGTGATCGACTAATGCAGGTTTAATCCTAAGGCACAAACTCCGTATATCAATGCCGGCCACAAATTTAAACAAGTTTGATCATAAAGCTCCTATCTTGCTTGAGTACTGTCACTACTGTGTTTGAGTTAAATGCATTTACCTATAAAATGGATATCCATAAGTAGAGTTTCAAATTAAATAAGCACATAAAAAATAACAAACCAATGCACATTTATCTGCACCTGGATTTCAGGCCAAAATTCTCAGTGAATTATTACAAACCAACGAAACATAAAATTCATAACACAACCCTCCAGCTTACCAAATCTTCAAAAGAAGAGTCTGGACAGCATAAGCATTTATTTCTTGTTTATAGTAACAAAAGCAAATTAAAGAACAACATTGTATGGATGAACATTTCAACGACGTCTCCCATACCTTTGATTTATAGAAACATGTCGTTTGTGATTGCCAAATCTGTGTTCCAGTTGAGGGAATATCTTGAACATGAATCCATACATGGCTCTGTAATACCATCTTCTCCATCTCTTGCAAAACAAAAGGGAACCAACCGCAATTCCAAATCCACACGTAAATCCAATCTCTGCAGTGATGATGTTCCAATCAATCTCTTCTCCAGAATTTGAACGGTGTTCTTCCGATGGTGGTGCTGAGAACACTGTTGTGTTCTCTACGGTCAATGGAGGCCCCGTTAACCCCTTATTACCTTTAAAGGAATCTGCACCAAATGTTGAAAACTGGGTACTGGTTGGTATCCTCCCGACTAGTTGATTCCATGAGAGATTCAAGAATGAAAGGAATGTGAGTTTTGTAAGTTGTTGTGGAATTTGACCGCTCAGTTTGTTATGCGAGAGGTCCAAGGATTCTAGCTGACTCACGTTACTCAAAGATGATGGTATTGCACCTGTGAAAGCATTGTTGGACAATTTTAGGACATGTAGTGACTCGAGCTGTCCAATTTCTTCAGGAACTGAACCATTGAAGTTGTTGCATGAGAGGTCCACTGAGGTGAAGATAGTCAAAATCTTTTCTAACTTCATCTCTAGTCCTTTGTCGCTAACCGTAATCGTATCCTGATAATAAGCCATACCATTTTTGTCCTGAAATTGAAGCTGTGATGTTGCCTCATCTTTGCTAGTCTTCATTGCCTGCCAAGTTGTCAATGCTCTACCTAGTACTTCACCATTAAAATGATTGTGAGCAAGGTCCATGATTTGAAGTTTCGGCCAACTGCCATTAGTCTTGGCACATCCAATGTCTCCATAAAATTGATTGGATCGCAAGACAAGGACACGCAAGGTGGATATCTTCTTCAAAGAGCATGGAAATGTTCCTCTTATTTGATTCCTTGCAAGGTTCAAAACCTCTAGCTTTGGGCATTTGGCAACTGACTTCAAAAACTGACCTTGTATCTGATTCTCACTGATGTCCAGAGTTTGCAAACTACAGTTGCTAGACAAGTTGTCTACATGTGTGAGATTGTTTCTCCTCAGATTAAGTACTGAAAGAGTTGTCATCCTAGTCAAGCAGTGAGGAACTGTGCCACTCAGAGAATTATTGGACAGATTAACAACCTCAAGGCTATGCGAATTGCAAATCGATTGTGGAATGATCCCCTGAAGGTTATTGCTCGAAATGGAGAAAAATTCAGCATTAAGAAGCTGATCTCCAATGGAAGTTGGTATGGTAGAGTTGAAATTATTCCTCGAGTAATCCAGATAAGACATATTTGGTGCTGATGAGAAAATTGGGATTTGTCCACGAAGCTGGTTGGAGTGAAGGTCGAGGATTTCAAGAGAAGTGTGATTGATTTTACGATCTTCTAGAGTATCGAGAGAGTTACTTGAAAGATTTAGCTGATTGAGATGATTCAAGCTCCAAATCCAGCTGGGAATCTCGCCCTGTATCTGGTTATCCGAAAGATCCAAATACCTTATTTGGGATTGGTTTCTCAAGAATTGAGGGAATGTTCTCAACTTTAATGAACCCAAACCCAAGGTTTGAAATTGAGGAAAGTCGGAATAAGAGAAATTAGTTGCGTCATGGGTAAGAGACAAGCTATTGTTTGAGACACTAAACAAAGTGAGATTTTTGCGATGTCGGAGATCATTTAGAGGAAATGAGCCACTGAAATTGTTTGAACTCAGATCAAGGTAAACAAGACTTCGTAAGTTAAAGATAGACCTGGGTATTGGTCCCTCCAGATTGTTGAAATCCAAAGAAAGAGTACTCATGATGGAGGATGAAAGATTCAGAGTTTCAGGCAACTGACCGGAGAATTGATTACCTTCAAGGTATAGAACATACAGCGAGGGATGAGAAAACAAAGACGATGGAATATTGCCAGTGAGCTTATTGCTATACAAGACGAGATACTTCAACTTGGTGAGGTTTTCCCATTGAGTGCCACTAATATTGCCGGTTAGCCCATTTGAAGAAAGGCCCAAATATTCTAGATTCGTGGCTCTACTGAATGACGGAATTGACCCTTCAAAGTTGTTCCAATACAACTCTAAAGTAGTCAATTGCGTAAGGTTTGACATTGATATGGGAATTGAACCGGTAAAATTGCAGTCATGAATGGAGATTGTTGACAGCATTTTGAGGTTGCCAATAGACTCTGGTAGTGACCCTGAGAAATTTGTCTCACCAATTTGCAAGTTCTGAAGAGATCCATTGTTTGGAAATTCTGGCAAGGAACCATCAAGTTCTTCATTATAGAAAATAACAATACTTTGCAAGGAAGGTATCTGAAAGATCTCTTTGGGGAATGTTCCCTGCAAATTACAATAAAAGAGACTCAAGGAAGTCAGGTTTGAAAACTTGGCAAAGAATTCTGGAACTGGTGCTGAGATATAGTTCTGATCCAAATGAATCACCGAGAGAGATTGAAGCTTAGCAAGAGAAGCGTGAAATGGGCCTGAAAGACCACAGTCGGACAAGCTCAACACTGTGAGGTTGGGGAGGGAAGATGATATGGCTTCGCACCAGACACTCCCCCTTGCTAATATTTGGACATAATCAAGATATAACTCTCTAAGCTCTGTGAGGTTCTGAACCAGCTTGTGTAAATTTGGGATTTTGAGTTCGAAATAGGAACTAGAAAGATCAAGAACTTTCAACCGGGTCAAGTGTGAAATCTGAATTGGAATTTGCCCGGAATAATAATTGAGAGATAAATTTAGGTACCTCAACCTGGAAAGCTGTCCAATTGCAGATGGAATTGAGTGAGAGCCGTTGCCGAGTTGGTTGTCAGCGAAATTGAGGCTTTGAAGATATTGAAGGTGGAAGAGAGTGCTTGAATTGTCCACGCCATCCGAGATAGACTGGCTGCTGAGGTCAAGGCCTATAACACGACCGTTGGTGCTGCAAGTAATGCCGAGCCAAGAACAACAATCTGCACTTGAATTCCAGGAACTAAGCTTGGACGAAAGTGAAACATTGTATACAAGGCTTTTCTTCAAGTTTAGCAGCAATAGTTGCTGGTCTCTAACACACACAGAGTGTACAACAGGGATCAACAAAAGGAGAAAAGGGAGCAAGCTATTCATTTTGATGATAATCATTTAGAGGCAGTAGGGTGGAGAAAAGAGAGCTGAGATTGGTGCAAGTATTGCTTGATGACTTTCAAGTTTCAAGTCTCTCCTGTCTATAAATAACCCGGCTGGAAGAAAATAGAGGATGTCCACAAATTAAGAGAGGATGTTTACTGGAAAGAACGAGCGTGGAATTTCAGTGGCATTGGGTATTGACTGACAAAGATTGATGTCTAGACATTAAAGAAGTCAAGTTTAGTATCTGAGTTTGTAATTTCATCTTTCAGTGCAGTATTGGAGACGGTGGAGAAAAGAGAGCTGAGATTGGTGAAAGTATTGCTTGATGACTTTCAAGTTTCAAGTCTGTCCTGTCCTGTCTAGACGTTAAAGAAGTCAAGCTTAGTAAACATTGATAACAATGCCACAAATAGTTATCATAACCCCCCTTCTTTCTCACTAGCGAACAACGACGTCGTGCTCCAAACAGCTAGAATAGATGTGTACTTCCACAGCTCCATAGACATTCTGTGAGACTTGCTCTAAACTCTGTCTACGAACAGAAGACACTAAATATGATGTAACCCTCCTCCATACGTACTTTTGAAAAGAAGAGAACAGAAAACAGGTAACGCAAGATAAATTTTATCTTGCTAGAAAACTTGCTACATCAGTATAATATTCAGGATACAAGTGCCTAATATTAGAATTACACTACATAACTTTATGTGAAAGCCACTACTAATTATATGAACTTATCTGGAGCTTGACCCCTATTTCTATTCCTGACGCAGGGTCCTTAATTTTTGACATATGCAACATACACATGTTCTTCGACTTCGTCTTTTGCCGAGCCAAATCTCAGCTTGCATGAGCTATCATACTATCACTCATATAAAAGCATGAGCACAAAATTCCTTGCCTACAAAGGACGACCAATACAATCTAAAGCCCGCCGAAATTTGCATGCGGATATTCAGATAATAAGACCTTTGCTCAGGTGGATAATAAGAACTTCTGCCTCTCTAAGATGACTATTCCAGTGTGGTTCAAAGTAGCACAGAGCTTGCGACTTTATCTGTCAACTTCTCTGGGGATAATGGTCTTGCCAAGATAAACTTGTTTCATCTCCTCTCTCCAGATCTGCAGTGTCATTCACAAATCTTTTAAGTTATTTCTTCAACTATACTGAAGTTTTCATGTGCTATCAGACAATTGCATGCAAATTTAAACACGATACAAGGAGGTATTAAATTAAAATTAAGCTGATGGGAACCAGAAGAAAGAGACAAATGTATTACCATTTCACGGAATTCCACCAGAATATGAGGCACATTTGTTTTATGAATATCATTTCCATCTGGTCCTCTCTTGTAGTTCTCTCTCCCGATCCAATGTGACTGAAGAATATTATTGTGACGCACATTCAACAACACATAGGACGAGCATGCGAAAGATGTAACCCATAATATATGCTCAATGCAAACTAAATTTTGAGGCAATGTATAACAATATAGCTAAACAATTAAAAAGCTCAAATGAGTGTTGCGTCATAGCATACCTTCAGAGCATGTGAGAAACCAGATTGGTAAACTGAGTTACGGGCAATTTCACATAGATCACATGAGCTCAACTTCCACACCTGTAAAATTAGAAAAATGAACCATCACATATCATTCACTCAATTACTGCAAAGAGAGGATGTGACAGAGCAGTGCCAGAGAGGAGAAGAGAAAAATCTTACAGAAGCAGCTATACTGTATTCTTCTACTAGAGGCTCTTTTGTCAGGTGGATTTGGAGAGGATCATAAGTAGAGAGGGAAACATTAAGACCTCGTAAAAAAAATATGGGAAAAGGGTTCCGGTGGTAGTCCAAGAACAATGAATTGTTGCTCAGGGGTGACATAGCCAGACCAATCTGATGAGACAAACTAGACAATAGCCAATAAGAAAATGCAAAATGATCAAGTAGACTAGATGAATTAATAATCATCTTCATCTTCTGACCTGTGCTAAATAATACAGATACTGAAGCACAGGAGATTTCCTCAAATTGATACCGTGAGCAATGTTAGTGGGAGTAAGAAATGTTGCAGCAAGGTGGTCAATGTCCCCAGCCTAAAATTTGTTGAGCAAGTGATCTGAAGTTACCTAATACTTCTGCTCAAGAAGAAAATATATCTGTAATATACCTCCCCAGAATGTGGATGAAATTTGATGGTTGTCATTCCCTTCGATTCACGAAGCTGCAAAACAAAAATATATCATGTCAGCGTTTGCAAGCAATAGCTAAACAAAACAAAAAAAAAACTGCCATGCAACACCATAATCAGGATGGAGTGAGAAAAGCAAAGCACCAAAACATGGTAAAGAAGCAGCAAACTTTGTTAGCAAAAACTCTCCAAGACTTGTAAGAAGCACTAACATATGTAGTTCAAATGTCACACAGGTTAGAGAAACTAATGGAAATGAGATCATCACAAACTAAATAAATAAAAAATATACAAAACCCAATGCGCTTGAAGTTCATTATTCTGATGCTATCACTGCCTGATGTACACCCATCACCATTACTGTCCTTCGAGATACCAATATCAAATATAATTGAAATTTTAGAAGTTGAGTTCTCATGATTTGGGCCATCTCCTTTCAATGTCCTGAGGTAGGGACCTCCCTACCCAATCCAACTCGGCTAAAAATTTCACAACAGCAGTAAAACCACAATGTCTACCAACCGCAACGCCTAGCGTAGAAGTGTTCTACGTAATCATTATGAACTGTTGCACTCTCGTCAGCAGTAATGCCTTTGAGTAGGTTTCTCTGTGTAACTTGTTCTTGTGGTATTCCTAGAACTTGACTGCCATCATTCTTGCAATCCACCTTTATGCTTGCATCAGGCGCATCTCTGACGACCTTAATGATTAAATCTCCAACTTTCTCCTCATGATGAAATAAAAGAGTGGAATGATTTGAGGAAGATTGATGAGTGTCAATTAGGCTCTTAATAGCTGCAACAGCGTTAAGAACTGAGAGACAGATTCTCAGCAACAGTAGGAGGGGCAACCCATGTGTTTGCCCGAAATTCGTATGTGATTTTAATAAGATGAACATCTTAATAAGACTACTTATCATTTCAATAGAGAGTGAGACTTACTCAATATCCCCCATTTCTTTTCTGTCAAATCCATCATTGGCCCTATTAAACATAACAAAACGAAACACATAGCATTCAACGTTGCATTACTTATAGCTTATACTTGAAATGAATGAACACTCAAGAACTAACCAAACTCTTCAAAATCTGTAGTAAAACTTTTAAACTGTATATACAATATAGATACAAAAATGCAAAAAAATACCATCTTCGGCATTTGATTCAGTATGTTCCATCATCAACAATCAAATCAACCTTGGTATTTTTCTCGTCTTTCTCAAAGACCATTCCAACCAGAGATACCTATAAACCAACCAAGTATCAAAATCCCAGAAATTCATCAACATTAATACAAAAAACTGTTTCTAAATATGACAAAAATGTAAGTGTTAGTCATCGCCAGACTGATGAGCTTGGCTTATCTGCTTCACCGTCGTAGGAACCAGCACAATCCAGATTTCTTCCTTTATCCAAGCCCCCAATATATAGAAAAAACAGCACAATCCGGCTACAATGAAAAGCTGTACAGATCCCCTAGTCCGCCCATCAGTGTTGGTTTTCGTAGCCATCTAGAGCCTAAACAAACCACAATCCACAATATCCTCATCACAAAAACAGAATCCACACACAAGACAACAACACTCGACGATATCAAAAATCCATAACAAAAACACACCATAGATCCAAGACTGTATGCTTCAAAAAACAGTTACCTAGTGTTAAACTGTTAAATTACCACATTAACAGCAGCATTAATTGCATCAAAGCTAACAGAAAGCACATCAAAATAATTTCACCAAAAATACAAAACACATGCAAAACTAATTGATAAACAACTCTAGCGTCCATTCTAAGCAAGCCTAACAACTACAACAAAAGCTGAAAACCACCACTCAAAAATTAAATGGAGCTGAATAGCTCGAGTGTACTTAGCTAACCAAAAATGGCAGATGAGGTTTTCAACTCTAATTATTGATTAAAGCAGCTAATTAATGATATAAATACGAAGTTAATAAACGAATTAGAGGGACTGAAAACGATAAACACAGATCACTCAGTACACTTTGCTATCAGAATCAGTCACTCTAAAGTGTAAATATTTGCAAGCTCACCTTCTTTCTTAGTATTCAGAATCCGATAATAATCCTCATCAGTGAACTCATACAGGTCTTGTGTCTCCTCTGCGCAATAACATGACGTAAAGAAAAAACTCAATCGGCAATCTGAAAAAACTTGTATGGACAGAAATTCCAAGCCATGAAAAGCTCTAAGCTGTAATTGAAGGAAGATGACACAGGAACTGAAAATTACTTACCCATATTTGACACCTCATTTTGCGAAACTAATAAAATCCAAAATTTTAGAAGGAGACTTTTACTTGATAGATAGTCAATCTTTGCACCACACCCACTCAATCACATAAAGGTTATCCAAAAGAAACAAAACCCACTTTCAGAAACCCCAAGAATTACAGCAAACTCATTCTAACTTTCAATAAAGGCCAGAACTTTAGAATCAGATCAAACAAACACAACCCACATAGGAAAACTCATGTACTACAACAGAACCAACTTCATCTTCATTCAATACTATATCGAACACGAAGATGTTGAAAACGAAATCAAGAGAGATCGAGACAAAAAAAAATAGAGAGTTCGACTGAACCACTAGTGTGCCAAATCGATATAAATCTGATATAGTGATATACCCAAATCGATTGAAAAGATCCAAAGTTTCTTGGAGGGAGAGAGGAGATCGCAAGAGTGAGAAGAGGCTTACCGAGCTAGAGCTGGCGCTACACCGCCGTGTTGAGTGAGTTCCGAGCCCCGTGGTTGCTCCGGTCACGCCGTGGTGGACTGGGTACACCGCCAGTCAAGGGCCACTTCGTACCATCTAATGAGGTTGGTAATGGGTTCACAACTGAGAATATCTGAGAGAAGTAAATCGAAGTGTGTGATGTAGAGAGAGAGAGAGAGAGCCATTCATAAGTGAAAAGAGCCATTCATAAGTGAAAAGAGTTGAATACCTCTGACAGAGCCTTTAATGAAATCTTTCCAGTTACTGTCCTAATAAGTTTTGCAGCAGTCATGGTTGGATTAGTAGTAGGTATCACCACCAGAAACTCCAAAGCAGAGATGGACGGTTGCTTTTCTTGCTGGGAAATTATGGTCGAGAGGCTAGTACCGTCATAAAAATGCAATTGCCCAGGGTTTGTTAAAACAAAAACATCAGCTTTGTGATTACCCCCATTTGTATCAGAATTTGGCAATAAAATCATGTCTGCAAATAAACCAGTAAGGGTAAGGTCTGTACGGCCAACACATCTTAAATTCCCCATGCCAGATGACCAATCAAGAGTTAACACCTGGACCAGAAAGACACTCATCAGCTCAAATTTGAATCCAGCATATTTTAAAGCCATAACTAAGCAGTGACACACCAATTCACTAAACAAATGAAGCTATGGAATAAAGTGATAATATGTAATAGTGATGGCACAGACTACACTCTAAACAACATCTCAAGTGCCTCAAATCATCTGGCATATAAACCAACTATCTCAAAATATAATTAATTTCAATACAAAACTTACTTATTTACATGGTTTTGTAGGAAATGGAAACTCAGCAGCTTCTGCATAATAGCAAAGAGTAGCTGCATGAGGTAATAATCACAACAAAGACAATTTACATGGTGAATAATTTTTATCAGAGATATTGATAAACTTGACCACAGAAAGATGACATCTGGTCATACAACTGCCTAGGGTCAGTAGGTACTAGGCGACCTATTAAGGCACGAATATTAGAACCATCTTTCACATTTCATCCTACTATTTAAATCCCAATCCAACTCCTCCATTGCAGATTTTATACACAAACATGTAACTAATGAAAGGTCACTGAAACTCCTGAAAATGTACTGTCGGACAATAGAAATAATAAACAAAAAGAAAAATAAATTATGTCATAGCCTGGGGCTTGATTGAATACGGGACCCTTTATTGATTTAGCACCTGCAATTTTTAGTTAGCTTCTTCTAGGATGAGAAGTGGCATTAAGGAGAGAGCTAATATGAGCTAGAAGATATATATATATATATTCAGTTAGCAACAGTGCACTTCAGATATTCCCCAGCTACCGGAAGAACATATGATATTACCACTTAATGAATCTGCAGAAAGATGATATGGCAACTGTACCAGGTTGCTCTCCTCGGTCTCATACTTCACAACAGTCATTAGAGCATACTCATCGCCCACATACCTGCCAGTTTAATATATTAAAAAAACGATATGGGATCACTGTCAGCCAGTAAATAGATGACTACTAGTTGGGAAAACTGATCCAGTTAGTATTATACATTAGACTGGAGCCATGGATTACAGAGAAAGCAGTTATATTTGATTCCCACTCTAGAGAACAAACAAGGCATCTGTCCACAAGATTCCAAACCTGCCATAAAAAGATGAGTAATTGAGCACTTTTTAGCTAAAATTAGTTTGCATAGAATTCTCATGTTTGACATGCGTAACGGAAACTGCACAGCGGACAAAGAATCAATACCTGAATGTTATTAACAGAGTATCCCAATCCATCAGAAACATTGCATCATTCACTAGGACTAGTTATAGTCGCACAGAAATGACCAGAGTAGTACAGCAATCCTTAGTAGCAAAGCTACATAAAGGTGTACACAATGCTAATCCTTTTTCTCCGAATTCAAATTTCGAAAAAGAAAAATGGAGGAGTGAGTTAAAAGAGAAATGACTGGAACTCACAATGTGGCAATGGCCAAAAGACGCTGAATGGGATCGAAAGCAAGAATGGACGCCGTAGATGGAACACCATAGTAGCTCTATCTCTGAGTAACAAGGCCTAAAACAACAATGGCAACATACATAGTTCTGCCCACTTTTCCAGAACTACAATTTTAGCCAGTTCAGAATAATGTTACACAAGTCTGTACCACTACCTTGCTGAAGAGTGAAAGATGTCAACGTCAGACCACTAATGAACAAAGCTGATGCCACTGGTAGATACTGCAAAATACGTTTATCCAGTCAAAACTCAACCATAGACACTCTTAAAAACTCAGTTTGATGGCAAGGAAACAAACTCAGCATGAAACTTGGCCAGAAGGAAACTTCACTCTTCCATAGACCACAAGTGACTAGGTCAAGCTATTACCAACTATCATTAGCAAGAACCCAAGAGATTTTTGCTATTACCAGCCGTGACAGGAATGGAAAAAAGTGACAGATGTTGAATACTTTCGGGATATTTCTCAGAAGGATTACTCATTTAAAGGGTACTTACAGCAAATGATTCAGACTGGCGTGGTGAACCATCCCTTCTAACCATATATCGGCCACTGATAAGATCAGCAGCATCCTGAACACATTTGAACTTGCTTAACATGTAAGATTTTAACTAGGAATCACTCTTTTTAATAAGTAATTATACAACTGGGAAAGACACAGAAGCACACCTGCCGAATACCATCCTGGAAATTATTCAAATAGTATCTTGAAAGAGCACTCATCCCATCTTTAATCATTCCTCCAAATGTCTGTTTTCCGAATCTGCCAAAATTTGCTTCAATAACATATTATTAAAGGATATGCATATTGACAATGATCTTGAAATTCAAAATTTTAGATTGTAAGTACCTAACTAGGTCCCCTTTCAAGGCAAGAGTCCCAGCATACTCGAGGCTTATCTCGTTACCATGCTCGGCCCATACTAAAGCAACAGAATTAAGGATTAGGGACAACTTGTGAAATATATGCAATGTAAAATACAAAATACAAAGAATGCCATACATGTTCTAAATTTTTGGTACTCTTCATCGAACACAGAAATGGACTCGGTAGAATCAAGCACTCCAATCCTCTGCAGCTGGGCATCCAGACATTTCTGAGCCAAGTAACTCTGCAAATGAAATTTGGAGGACACATTTGCACTAAAGCTCATTTACTCATGGTATGGCATGATATCATTATATATCAGCACAATTCATGACAAACATTCAAACTAGATAGTGGGCATAACAACCTGGGTAACATTTGTTCTGTCAAGGCAATCAATGCAGTTAGATCTGACAATTCCTTTAAGCTCCTCCAGCATGTTTCCCTCCGTATAGACAAGAACATATCTGCTCAGCTGGAACAGTTATGATTAAAAAAAGTATTACAGATAGCCAGCAACCTGGATTATGGGATTTATGGCATGCTATATGAGATTTGATATGAAGCATAAGAGTTTATCTAATCTCATTACCCTTGCTTGTCAAGGAGCTCTGATAGTTACTCGAATAGAACCTTTAAGTTCTCAAAGTTTGAATTGCCACATATATGATGGAAGTCAAATGGAATGTATCTGCCACACAAAATAGTTTATGCAAGATTAGGAAGTCAGTCCTTGAAAATTTCTCACGCAAAATCAATAAATTATTAGGGAAGAAACCAATGTTGATGAACAACACAATATAAAGACCCAAAAGAGAGTTATGCATATTTACTATGGGTAAGACCAGTAACAAAGTGAAGATTGGAGTCTAGACTTGACTGTATAAACTAGGAGGAAAAAATAATAATAATGGCCAGTAAGAAATCTCAACATGTGGTATAAAGTGCAAATGATCACCTCACATTTGGTAGATTTTGTGTTGCAGCAGCAAATGCCATGCTTAGGACACCTTCATGACCATGCTACCATCAAGAGAAGTCAAAACTAAAAATAAGGACAAAATTATCTAAAAGTTTGTAGAAAAATCTTTTACAGTTTTACATCATGAATAGCTCAAGGTATATTAATCCTGTAGTGGAGAGAGAGAGAGAGAGAGAGAGAGAGAGAGAGAGAAGAAACCGTACTTTATCAGTCAGGTCTACTGCTATTGTCTCTCCATATCTTTGGACAAGATCATGAAAATGGCGCTCCACTACAATTGACTGTAACCGTGTTAGATAATTTCAATAGAACTCTAACAAAAGAGCTTCATCATGAAGCCAGGAGAAAAAAGTCCTGTTTATAGAAGAAAAGAAATACCGTCTGCTCATGATCAATAATTTTAAGTTGCGGTTTATAGCTCAAGTCAACAATTTGCTCCCATAGAAGTGGAATTGAACCTCGAATCTGAAAGATAAGAAAAAGTGTTACAGAAGTTTAACGAAGTCTTCTCATATTAAACATGAGAACAAATGCATGATATAGGGAAATAAAACTGAAATCTGCAAAAGTATATCTAGACGGATAACATTAGTAATATTCATGAGTAGACAAGTTCAAAGACATGCAAAAAGAAAAGGCTATTTAATGTCAATACCACTCACATTAATAGGGAGAACAGAATATACTCTACCCAAAAGTTTCATATTTACCCAAGACTGTTTAACCAAATGTATCATGAGATCATGGAATCAAGATCTAAAATGGTACCTTGTTTTAGAAAAGAAACAGGACATTAACTAACCAGACTATAATAAATTATGAAATTTTTGTGAAAAATAATCTTAAAGGACAATTATTTTTTGAACCTATGTACGGGAATCACCCGCAGGATAATCAAATCTATAAAATTTACCTAGACGACGAGTACACCTCCTTGAGAATATCGTAAGTGCGAAAGGTGAGTCTTTTACCTTGAGCTCTACAGTCTGGAAGCTTAAACCTAAATTAAGGTCCACAATATACAATTCTTCAGTTGATTGCGTGGGAGAATTTTTGTTGTGTGTGAGGAAGGGGAAAACTATAATTGTGGTTTGATGTTTATTTATATTGTTGGTAATAAAGAGAGGAAATCCTTGGCAAAAGGATATTTCCTTGTAGAAGTGGAATAATAAATCCATCCAACTGCCACAATAAAGTTAATATGCATCAGGAAAAGGAAAGAAAAACAAAAGGATTACCTTAAACTCGATCAATTCGTCCAAAAGATTCTTGTTCCAAACAAATCAATTGATTTATGCAATACTGAAACACACATTCGGAAACCAAAAGTTCAGAGTTGACTTCTACAAGCTCATACAGAATCACATTCTATTAGCAATAAAGCCAGATTTTACTGATGAACATTCAAAAACTCATAAAAGCGACTTGGTGAGAGCAATTATTACCTGCAAGCTCCATATATCGTAGACATTTTTGAAGGACTTCCGGAACAAGATTCGCCTTTGACAATGAAAAAAATATATAAAAAAAATTAAACGACTTCGATCGTAAGTTCACAGCCAAACACAGCATACGGCAATTTCTAGGCGACGAAAAGAGGAGCTCTTTTTTACCATCGAGTGGTTCAATGGTGCCGTTGCGGCGAGCGATCGAGAAGCCTTGATTAGGAGCCTCGACAGATTTGACGACGAACTTGTCCGGGCTGCGTATTGAAATATAAAAAAGGGTTCTAAGTACAAATAAAAGCCTCACCAAATTTTAATTATTTTTCTAAAAAATGTCACCCGTTTCTTGTTTTCTAAATACATGCACTATTTAATATTTATTATCTTGAAATATAAACGATGACCGAGTGTGTTATTACCATGAGTCCAAATGTGTTGGAATTAAAAAATTCATACAATATTTATGATGATCTAGAATGTTCTCTTTGAGGATATTTGTATTAGTTCTCGGGATTGTTATCAGTATTATGTCCTCTTTGGATGTATTTTTCAATAGAATAATTGAAATCAAGCGTGAGAATGAGTCTCCTAGGATAGCACTAGACTAGGTACCAAAGTGTTTTTAAATCTCTCTCTCTCTCTCTCTCTCTCTCTCTCTCTCTGAGTGATGTTCACTACCAGAAAATCACACTTAGACGACGAAAAAGAGAAAATTTCGTCGTTTAGGCTGACTTTACACAACGAAATTAATTTTCGTCGCCTAAGCAACGTCTTAGATGACGAAATCATCATATTCGTCATCTAAGATCTCACTTCGACGAAGAAAAATAGAATTTGCCGTCTAAGTATAATACAAGGCCAAGCTTGGTGCCCTCGAACAGAGCTTCAACGAGTGTCGTCCAGCTTTTATTAACCTTGATGGAGGCAGTACAGAAAACGTACTCAGACAACCAATATTCCAGAAATACAATACCTCCATGAGATGTTGGATTTCCCTTGAAATTGTTGAACCAAGTAGTATAAGAGCCTGGTTGAGCAGGGCTGGCTATTTCCTCTGCGAGGTAAGGATCACCTTGTTTCCATACTGGATCCGTGACAGGAATGCCAGAGATGGTGGCCAAACCGAGTAGGGTGATGCTCATGTCCCCACAAGGAAAGCGAAAGCAATTGTAGCTTGCATCCCAAAAGTATATCGTTGCAGCAAGTGGCGCTCGATTACCCCCTTTGGTTAACGAGAAGCAAAGATCCAAGAAATGGGAGATGCTAGCCATTTCCCAGCGCAAGTGGTTTGATTCCTTATGAGCAAAGTACCAAGCCCGTTCGTTTTTGGAAGTAGTTTGCCCATTTGACAAAGGACATCTTTGTGATTCCACCCCGTCGGTGCAGCCACCGAGCTTCTTCGAAAAATTAGAGCAAAATGATAGATGGAGGCGTGGAGAGTCTGGAAGAAGGCTGGGTTGAACGACGTTTGGGTGAAAGGACCCAATCGACAGGTTGCGTTATCAGACACCTGTAGTGGTGGTGGGGCCAGGCCGTTTCTTTTCGGTAGTGGAATGCACCATACCCGCAAATGAGTCGGCAGCTTCTTGCGAGATATGAGGCTGAGGGTTTAATCGGTAGTGAGGTGGCATAGCATTGACCGGAAAAGCTGACTGAAGAAGAAAGATGAAAGCTTCGAAAGGAAGTTTAGTCGATTAGGGACCCTGGAAGTAGAAGAGTGTTTTGGGAAATGAAAATCTGATAAATCGTGTGCGCTTAAATAGTATTGTATAAAAAGGGCGCAACTTTTGAGAAATGAAACGAGCTAAGTGCCGTCGTGAACAAAAATTACCATTTGACCCCAGTCAACGTGTCATAGTTACAAACCTCTTTAATTGCACCTGGACTTGATCTCGAGGCTTGATGGCAATGTTTAGACCCAAAATAAACAGTTTTTATTTTTAAGGGTTTTATATTATAAATGAGCCAATACCAACGGCTCGCACGTGAAATTTCTTTAATAATAATGGGCCAACACCAGCGGGTTTCGCGAGAAACAAACATCATTTCCTAAGGAGGGAAGGATTCCTTAGTGATCTTGTCATCAAATCTTAGATTTTGATTGAAAGAGCTAAGAAGTAAGAATCCAAGCAATTAAAGTCATTAAGTGAGTCTTAGGGCTACTACCACAAGGCACTATATTTTCCTATATATTGAGGAAATCTCGACGTAATTAGGATCCACGTTCATACAACCTTTGCTCTCGGCAAAATAACCTTCTCGTCTCGAGAAACTCTAGCAATCGACAATCAAAAGATCTTCACCCTAAGGAGTGTGAGTATCTGAAGATTCAAGGATGCACCCCTGTGCTCTCAAAGCTCGTCAGGGAAATTTCTCTACTTCACACCGAATGAGCTGTAAAGTATCGATTTTTGTGGCTCGTCTAGAGACATGAAAACCATAAGTCCTAAGTCACTTAGGAAAAAAGAACTCATCGAGCAAGGTTGGTGCTCTTCTCGCTTCAATCGCTTCTTAGAAGTTCAGTAGAGGCGCAACGCATATCAACATTCTGCCTTAGGCAGTGGCACGCCAATCACGCATAAAAGAGACAGTTTGTGGTTTACCTAGAACCAGCACACATCTACTCACTAGGAAAAAATCGAGCCAAACATTTTGGCAGACCCAGTGGGATATAGGTTTTAGTGTCTCGTTGCAAAAATAGGGGGCCTTTACAAATAGATGCGTCCTAGTTACAAAAAACATCCAATACCGGACCAAGTGACTTAGTCTTCGTGCATTCGTAGACAGCCTATTTAAGAGGCTTGAATTTTTTCTCGCTCGCCTAGCAAAACTGCGGGGCTAGCAAATAATTACCGTAAAGGCCATCACTTGTGGCCAAAATTTGGTATACTTCTTATGAGTTATGCAAGTTTCCATTACCTTAGTGATCTCAATGTGAGGTACAGACGTCTCTAAAGCAGCATGCTCAGTGGGACTCGCAGATGTCTCTGCTATCGAACTTATAACATCTATAGGGATTTCCGCTTTCCTCGCTAGGCATTACTAGCTTGAAAAAAATGGAGTGGAGGATCCTACATTGAACCATTTCTGGCGCTTGAGCATCGGGAAATTCTTTCAGGGTTGCTCTGATTATGACCAGATCCACTGCAGACGTCAAGAACAGGGGTGAGAGTCGCCGCTCGCCTAGGCCTCGCCTGCATGGGTGGCTTTCGCTTAGACTTCTCTAGCCAAGGAATGTCTCTTGCCAAGGGGTTTCTCTGGCTGGAGTTTCTCCCTCTTGGGTGGTGCTCACCTGATTTTCGCTTGTTTCCTCATCTGCTGCGGGAACCTCTCTTGCCAGGTGAGGGACTTTAATACTCTCAGTTGTTTCCTCAATTTCATCTTCCCTTTCAAAGGGCATATTGATTCGGGGATTCACCTCGGGATGAAACTCCTCGGGAATTACATCCTGCATTAGATAAGCTTAGCCGAAAGGTGCAGTGAGTCTTTCTGCAACAAACTTAAGGCGACCATTCTATTAGAAGGAGGGTCCAGTAATCTAAAGGTCAGGTTGAATGGTTTGTCTCATGAGAATTGTAGTCTCATAGGAGATTGGTTGGCGAATAAAGTGGTCTTCGTTAAAGTTCATATTTTGTTCAAAACGACACAGTGTTTTAACAAGGCCTCTTCGATAACGTCGCTTGGGCCTAATCTCGAGGCCTAGGGGGCTATGTTTGGACCATAAAATAATATTTTATTAAGCCGATTCATGCGGCCCACTT
This sequence comes from Geum urbanum, assembly GCA_946800695.1. Taxonomy (NCBI): domain Eukaryota; kingdom Viridiplantae; phylum Streptophyta; class Magnoliopsida; order Rosales; family Rosaceae; genus Geum; species Geum urbanum. Next base: position 81,607,016 of record OX326997.1, read on the forward strand.
AATAAGCCTAGTTTGGGAAGAAAATCAAGATTATCTTATTGTATATGTTGTTGAGCAAGAAAGAATGAAATCTAGAGAATCTGGTATTCAAAATCCTTCAAAGATTTTGATTTCTTACTCTTTTCAGCGAGAGATATACTTAAGCAAGTCGTCATGACCAGATCAAAAGGCACTTCTATAGTCGCAGACTTCTACAGTCACACAAACACAACTCTTCTCGCAAGAAAACCGGCGATGGCGTATCCAGAATTCTCACCAGATGGAGCATGATGGATTCGAAGATCCTCTATTTCCAGATGACGACGATCAAAGGAGATTTCACTTGAAGGAGCGTGAAGGTTTTAGCGGTCAAAGAAATCACAAACCAGTGTTCTCAACACTTGCCAAGAAGATTGCTCTGCCTTGCACCAAAGGAGGTGTGAGGTATCGATTTTCATGGTTCACCAGCGAGACACAAAAATCATAAGTCCTAAGTCACTTAGGCAAAAATAACTCATCGAGCGAGGTTAGTGCTCTCCTTACTTCAATAGCTTCTTAGAAGTTCAGTAGCGGCACAACGCATATCGACGTTCATCCTTAGGCAGTGGCACACCAAGCACACATAAAAGAGACAGTTTGTGGTTTACCTAGAAGCAGCACACATTTACTCGCTTGGAAAAAATTTAGCCAAACAATCGAGAGAAGCTAACTTGGGTACAAACGACTCCGCTTCAACAATGTTCTCTTTAGCGAGTTATGACATAAGCGTTGGATGCTGCTTTTCTTGATACTGGTCACATAAGGCATCATACTTCTCGTAGTCACTATAGGGCATGTCCCTAGTTTCCTATGAAGTTTTGACGGTAAAAGCCATTGTAGCTTCTAGCGTTGTTCCAAACTTGTCATTGACCTCCGAAGACGATAACCTACGGCATGCCGATGAGTTATGCGCAATGAGAGCTGGTGTTAGATGTTTCTGTTACTCCGCACCTTTCTTAGACTTATGAATCTGATAACCTGCGACAAGTCGTTGAGTTATGCTCTCAGAAATCTGGTGATCGGTGCTTATTTCAACAAGGACACACCTTCTTGTAATGGTCTTCTATTGTTGCAGCGAGACATTAAAACCTCTGTCCCATTGGGCATGCCAAAATGTTTAGCTCAATTTTTTCCAGCAGAGATTTGTGGTTGGGTAATCACAAACTATCTATTTTATGCGTGCTTGGCGTGCCACTGCCGAACGCAGATTTTTTTTTGCATTGTGCTGATGGATTTGATTATACACAAGTGATTGAAACAATGAGAGCACCAACCTCGCTCGATGAGTTCTTTCTGCTTAGGTGACTTAAGACTTTTGCCTAACGGGTTAGAACTTGAGTTCGTATCTCGCTGCAGAGTCATGAAAATCAATGCTTCATACACCCTGTCTGATACAGAGCATAGCAATATTCTTGGCGAGTGTTGAGAACACTGGTTGTGACTTCGTCTCCTATCGGAACCTTCATGCCTTGTCTAGTGAAACCTCATTTGATCACCATCGTCTGACAAGAGTAAACTGCCGAATTTGTCACACACTGTCTGGTAAAAATTCGTAGTTCGTTGATGTCGATTAACAAGATAGAATTGTTGAACCCTTCACGTCCTGTCTAGTGAGAATTCTAAATTCATCGTTGTCGGTTTTTCTAGTGAGGAGAGTTGGATTTGCTGTGAGCAAATTTGTTCGTGATTATAGAAGTCTGTGACTATAGAAGTGCCTTTTGAACTGGTAATGGATCCCCTATTTATAGTGATCGCTCAAGCGTATTTCTTGCTGAAAAGAGTAAGAACTCTAAATACTTGAAGGATTCTGAATATCAGACTCGCTAGATTACATTTTCTTTGTTCAACAAGAAATACAACGAGATAATCTGATTTTTTTTCCAACTATACTTATTAAGCAGGCCCAAATAAAATATTATATTTGGTCCAAACACATCAATTCATATGTTTTTTCCTTTTTGATCAAGGGTGATTGACTCATGGATTGGCTTAGTTAAATGCAGTCGTGATTGGGATGCCGAAAGTGGTGCCCTATACGTACAATTGATTTTGATGTTCATTCACGGGGACTTGGGTCGTACATCTCCATTATGTAGTAGTCCTCTCATGAAAAAATAAACACAAGTGGTGCTCTGTATTATGCAAGCACCAAGCACTACAGACTGGTGCGTATATATACTAATATTGAGGATAATTTTACAATGTGCGGAACACAGATGTTGAAGAGAGAAATTTACGGTTGAACTTTTCTCATGCACAATTCATCTAAGCCCAATACAGATAAAATTATAACAAGTATCTCCCGATAACAATGCATGGCGTTATACTGTTACAGTGTCTCACTCATAATTCTTTGTGTGCCCATTCTACTTTCAGGCAGCCCACGCTAAACATGTCAAGATTATCACTGACAGCGATAAGGTAAGCTAAAGGTTCATGTTTGATTCTCAAAAGATACATGTAAGAATAATCTCTCAAAACATCCGCAGTGGCTATAAATATGAATTTTATTTCTAATTTTTGTTAATCAAATAGTTCAAAACTTCAAATTCGTAATCAAATGAGTCCATTACTCCAATGCTAAGCATATACGTGTTAAATTATCGATTTATTTGGAAACACCAGGAAAAGATTCTATGATGATCATATTTGGAAACACGGGGAAACACACACAACTTTATCGATTTCTTATAACCATGCGGTAACCAACGCGAATTATTGATCGAACTTTCGTGTCATTAGTTTTAGAGCCAATTAATAAGCATCAAAGGCCAAGCCTTGGATTGTTTTATTTTTTGGAACTAAATGAGAGAAATCTCAGCCAACTCGGGCATATTTTGGCTCCTTTTGACCAATGCTCCGAGTTTAGATTACAATTGTATAGGATCAGTTTCATATACCATTTGGTTATTCAATGCAGTCTTATCAAAGCGGTGGAAGCTTGAAGGAAGAACTCAGCAAAATAATCCCACAGCTGGAGGAGATGAAAAAACAAAAAAGATTGAAAGGAAGAATCAATTGTGGATATGTGTTTGATATTATGGGTTTCGGCTGTTGAAATATGATGATCTCTGGCTGTGTAACCGTGTCTAATATTAATTTGTTGTAAATAGATGAAGGAGCAAGTCATTAAAGGGGAAAGTCATACCAACTTTAGGGAGGGGCTTATGGAGGATCTAAGCCGGCCTTATGACCAAGATGATTATATCAGGAAGAACAGTTTATAGTTAAAGAAATGTCAAATCAAAATTATTTTATTGCCACTCTTGCTCATACTTCAAACCTTGCCACTGAGTCTTAGCCAGTGAGCTGCTACTAACCTTGCTATATAACTTCAAAATCTTAACTAATAAAGTGTCAATTCATTTTACAAAGGTACTACAAAAAATGCAATGTCTTTATTTGAACAATTAAAGTAAATTAAATCAATCTTGTGAAAAGTCTATAGAGGACTACAATTGCCAAATTACCTTATGCAAAATTGACAATAGAGGAAACAGAAGGACTATATAAAACCAATACCAATCTAACGTCGTACTAATAAGTAGTGAAGTTATACAGCAGTTTGCATACTAATAGAACATTTAGCGTCCTCTGGTTTCATGTAGCAAGAGTGGCACATCTCAGGACTGAGCATTACTCAATCTTATAAAGCAAGATTTAATTTACTTTAGAGGCTCAGTGGCTAAGACTCTTGTTTTGAGGTCATCTAGAGCTGTACTTGTTTTGAAAGACCACCTGCTTAAGAACATCTAACTTCACTACTCAGTCCTGAGAATGTGCCAGAATAACCACTTTTCATATTAGACATCCTGTAGTTGCAATAAAGAGATTGCAAGTGATTAAATTACAGAGAATGCAGAGGGTAAATACATTTTCTAATTGAAGTCATATGTGGTTTTTAATAATCTTCATGCCTTAACCCCCTACAGCTTTAAGATCTTGCAACTACCATGAACATTCTGAAGTGACGAAAGCTGATTACCAAATCTCATATCTACACACAACCAAATCAATCTCAGGTAGATTCGAATAGATTGATTAATTACTGTGATTTCATCCTTTGATGTCTCAGGTATACAGTATGCTTCTAGTACTCGAACAGTTAAAGAGAGTACCAGTCCAACAAAGCAATAATTAAAGCGAGGCTTTACCTGAAGAAGAAGTAGAACAACAAAGCAACAGCAGCAACGAAGCCGAAGCCGACCTGCATCTCGGAGACTCGAGAAATCGGGGAAGGACGCCAACAGAGCTCAGGTAAAAATTTCCCAAAAGCTCAGGGTTTTTGTTGTTGATAGGATAATCATTTCAGAGGTTTGCTGTGAGGAGATGAAAGCAGCTGGATGAGATTTCAAATTTGGGTGAGTAATATGAGCTCATTCTGCTGCACCTTTGTGTATTTGTCTTGTTGTAAGTTGTAACCAAGCAAGATGTTTTTACAGCTGTCAAGAAGAAGGAACAACTTGCTGAGCAAATGAAGGATGTGACTAATGTAAATATCATTTCCTTCTTCAATACAAGGTTTCCATATTTGAGAGAACATGTGAAAGTGTCTTATCCTCATTACATACATTCTTTTCTTGTTTGCAGTCATTCAAAGATCGGTAAGACTTCAGGGGGGATCTGAGCTGTGTCACCCACCATATGTATACATCCTTTTATGGTCTGTTGTCTTTAAGATCTACATGAAAGCAAATATGTATACTCCTCACATGTGCTTCTGAATGCTCGTTAGCTTGCTAATTCACCTACTTGTACACTTTAGTAGTATTTGATATCACTGAATAAATTTGTAGTTGTTGATCATGTTGGATTCAGTATACTAGTGTTGGATATGCACCGTCTTCGTTTTCGAGATGAATACAATGTTCGTGATCCACTTTGTAGATTCAAGAATTGTACCATGAATATCAAACCCCATGTGCAAAAATGATGATATATGTTAATGTTGAGGTTACCGTACTTCGATAGGAAAACAGCAAGCAAAGGTCTCCTTACTCTTTTCATTAGGGTGGATCATACATGTTGATGTTAAGGGAGCAAGTGAACTTGGTTTGTAAGATTGAAGCTTCACAAGAATAGGAGCTCAGTGCTATCACTGCAATGTCATCAATCATGACTATAATTGTCAATATAGAAGATGAGGTGACTTGTGTTTGCTTCTTTCTATACTCTAGATCAACTATTGGGGTAGAAAAAATGGCATTGTGGATTGGTCGACTTCCAAGTTCCAAGTCTTTCTTTTCTTCATATGTCTAGATACCGACAACTGTAGGAAAATGGTTTGGATCTATCTACACACACATATATCGATCTATATATGATTGAAAGCGACTTATATATGTCTAGAAATTAAGAGACTAGTAGAGAAGACCTGACAGACATAATTTCGACCCTACAGAAGAAGATGAAAATGAAGAGTCGCACACTCAAAGACCCGTGCTCTAGGGGTTCAAGGAATACATACATGGTGATCGACTAATGCAAGTTTAATCCTATGGCACAAACTCCGTATATCAATGCCGGCCACAAATTTAAACAAGTTTGATCATAAAGCTCCTATCTTGCTTGAGAACTGTCACTACTGTGTTTGAGTTAAATGCATTTACCTATAAAATGGATATCCATAAGTAGAGTTTCAAATTAAATAAGCACGTAAAACTTAACAAACCAATGCACATTTATCTGCACCTGGATTTCAGGCCAAAATTCTCAGTGAATTATTACAAACCAACGAAACATAAAATTCATAACACAACCCTCTAGCTTACCAAATCTTCTAAAGAAGAGTCTGGATAGCATAAGCATTTATTTCTTGTTTATAGTAACAAAAGCAAATTAAAGAACAACATTGTATGGATGAACATTTCAACGACGTCTCCCATACCTTTGATTTATAGAAACATGTCGTTTGTGATTGCCAAATCTGTGTTCCAGTTGAGGGAATATCTTGAACATGAATCCATACATGGCTCTGTAATACCATCTTCTCCATCTCTTGCAAAACAAAAGGGAACCAACCGCAATTCCAAATCCACACGTAAATCCAATCTCTGCAGTGATGATGTTCCAATCAATCTCTTCTCCAGAATTTGAACGGTGTTCTTCCGATGGTGGTGCTGACAACACTGTTGTGTTCTCTACGGTCAATGGAGGCCCCGTTAACCCCTTATTATCTTTAAAGGAATCTGCACCAAATGTTGAAAACTGGGTACTGGTTGGTATCCTCCCGCCTAGTTGATTCCATGACAGATTCAAGAATGAAAGGAATGTGAGTTTTGTAAGTTGTTGTGGAATTTGACCGCTCAGTTTGTTATGCGAGAGGTCCAAGGATTCTAGCTGACTCACGTTACTCAAAGATGATGGTATTGCACCTGTGAAAGCATTGTTGGACAAGTTTAGGACATGTAGTGACTCGAGCTGTCCAATTTCTTCAGGAACTGAACCATTGAAGTTGTTGCATGAGAGGTCCACTGAGGTGAAGATAGTCAAAATCTTTTCTAACTCCATCTCTAAACCTTTTTCACTAACCGTAATCGTGTCTTGATAATAAAAATCACCACCTTTGCCCTGATATTGAAGCTGTGATGTTGCCTCATCTTTGCTAGTCTTCATTGCCTGCCAAGTTGTCAATGCTCTACCTAGTACTTCACCATTAAAATGATTGTGAGCAAGGTCCATGATTTGAAGCATCAGCCAAGTCCCATTAGTCATGGGGCATTCAATCCCTCCATAAAAATGGTTGGACCGCAAGACAAGGACACGCAAGGTGGATATCTTCTTCAAAGAGCATGGAAAGGTTCATGTTATTTGATTCCTTCCAAGGTTCAAAACCTCTAGCTTTGGGCAATTAAAGAGTGATTCTAGGAACTGACCTTGTATCTGATTCTCACTGATGTCCAGAGTTTTCAAACTGCAGTTGCTAGACAAGTTGTCTACATGTGTGAGATTGTTTCTCCTCAGATTAAGTACTGAAAGAGTTGTCATCCTAGTCAAGCAGTGAGGAACTGTGCCACTCAGAGAATTATTGGACAGATTAACAACCTCAAGGCTAGGCGAATTGCATATTGATTGTGGAATGATCCCCTGAATGTTATTGCTAGAAATGGAGAAAAATATAGCATAAAGAAGCTGATCTCCAATGGAAGCTGGTATGGTAGAGTTGAAATTATTCCTCGAGTAATCTAGATAAGACATATTTGGTGCTGGTGAGAAAATTGGGATTTGTCCACGAAGCTGGTTGGAGTGAAGGTCAAGGTATTCAAGAGAAGTTTGATTGATTTTGTGATCTTCTAGAGTATCGAGAGAGTTGTATGACAGATTTAGGTAACTGAGATAATTGAAGCTCCAAATCCAGCTGGGTATCTCGCCATGTATCTGGTTATCCGAAAGATCCAAATACTCTATTTGGGATTGGTTTCTCAAGAATTGAGGGAATGTTCTCAACTTTCCTGAAGCCAAGTACAAGTATTGAAATTGAGGAAAGTCGGAATATGAGAAATTGGTTGCGTCATGGGTAAGAGACAAGCTATTGTTTGAGACACTAAACTCAGTGAGATTTTTGAGATGTCGGAGATCATTTAGAGGAAATGAGCCACTGAAATTGTTTGAACTCAGATCAAGTTCAACAAGACTTCGTAAGTTAAAGATAGACCTGGGTATTGGTCCCTCCAGATTGTTGAAATTCAAATCAAGATAGCTCATGATGGAGGATGAAAGATTAAGAGTTTCAGGCAACTGACCGGAGAATTGATTTTGTTCAAGCCATAGAGTATGGAGCAAGGGAAGCGAAAACAAAGACGATGGAATATTGCCAGTGAGCTTATTGCCATACAAGCTGAGATACTCCAACTTGGTGAGGTTTTCCCATTGAGTGCCACTAATATTGCCGATTAGCCCATTATAAGCAAGGTCCAAAACTTCCAGATTCGTGGCTCTACTGAATGACGGAATTGACCCTTCAAAGCTGTTAATGTACAACTCTAAAGTAGTCAATTGTGTAAGGTTTGACATTGATATAGGGATTGAACCGGTAAAATTGCAGCCATAATTGGAGATTGTTGACAGCATTTTGAGGTTGCCAATAGAGTCTGGTAGTGACCCTGAGAAATTTGTGTCACTAATTTGCAAGTTCTGAAGAGATCCATTGTTTGGAAATTCTGGCAAGGAACCATCAAGTTCTTCATTACTGGAAATATCAATACTTTGCAAGGAAGGTATCTGAAAGATCTCTTTGGGGAATGTTCCCTTCAAATTACAATCAAAGAGACTCAAGGAAGTCAGGTTTGAAAACTTGGCAAAGAATTCTGGAACTGGTGCTGAGATATTGTTAAAATCCAAATGAATCACCGAGAAAGATTGAAGCTTAGCAAGAGAAGCGTGAAATGGGCCTGAAAGACCACAGTGGGACAAGCTCAACACCCTGAGGTTGGGGAGGGAAGATGATATGGCTTGGCACCAGACACTCCCCCTTGCTAATATTTGGACACGATCAAGATATAACTCTCTAAGCTCTATGAGGTTCTGAACCAGCTTGTGTAAATTTGAGATTTTGAGTCTTAACTGATCGTGAATGTAATAGGTAGAAAGATCAAGAACTTTCAACCGGGTCAAGTGTGAAATCTGAATTGGAATTTGCCCGGAATAATAATTGCCATTTAAATTTAGGTACCTCAACCTGGAAAGCTGTCCAATTGCAGATGGAATTGAGTGAGAGCCGTTGCCGAGTTGGGGGTTGTCAGCCAAATTGAGGCTTTGAAGATATTGAAGGTGGAAGAGAGTGCTTGAATTGTCCACGCCATCCGAGATAGACTGGCTGCTGAGGTCAAGGCCTATAACACGACCGTTGGTGCTGCAAGTAATGCCGAGCCAAGAACAACAATCTGCACTTGAATTCCAGGAACTAAGCTTGGACGAAAGTGAAACATTGTATACAAGGCTTTTCTTGAAGTTTAGCAGCAATAGTTGCTGGTCTCTAACACACACAGAGTGTACAACAGGGATCAACAAAAGGAGAAAAGGGAGCAAGCTATTCATTTTGATGATAATCATTTAGAGAGCTGAGATTGGTGCAACTATTGCTTGATGACTTTCAAGTTTCAAGTCTCTCCTGTCTATAAATAACCCGGCTGGAAGAAAATGGATGATGTCCACAAATTAAGAGAGGATGTTTACTGGGAAGAACGAGCGTGGAATTTCAGTGGCATTGGGTATTGACTGACAAAGATTGATGTCTAGACATTAAAGAAGTCAAGCCATGTAAACATTGATAACAATGCCACAAATAGTTATCATAACCCTTCTTCTTTCTCCCTAGCGAACAACGACGTCGTGGTCCAAACAGCTAGAATACATGTGTTCTTCCACACGGATCGGGTCAAAAGCATGAAGGACATTTCGTCATTATTGGGCTGGTAAACCTTGGGATCTAATATTCATTTGCAAAGTAACTGAGGCCTGGTTTTAGCTTTCTCCATTGAAACTTGGAACTGAGAATATGGTGGGTAAAGATGTAAAGTTCGATGAACAGCTAATTCAGCATCATGCTCGACACTAAATATGATGTAACCCTCCTCCATAGGTACTTTTGAAAACAAGAGAACAGAAGACAAGTAAAGCAAGATCAATTTTATCCTGCTAGAAAACTTGCTACATCAGTATAATATTCAGGATACAAGTGCCTAATATTAGAATTACACTACATAACTTTATGTGAAAGCACTACTAATTATATGAAGCTTATCTGGAACTTGATTTTTGACATATGCAACATACAAATGTTCTTCGACTTAGCCTTTTGCCTAGCCAATCTCAGCTTGCATGAGCTATCATACTATCACCCATATAAAAGCATGAGCACAAAATTCCTTGCCTGCAAAGGACGACCAATACAATCTCAAGCCTGCCGAAATTTGCATGCGGATATTCAGATAATAAGACCTTTGCTCAGGTGGATAATAAGAACTTCTGCCTCTCTAAGATAACTATTCCGGTGTGGTTCAAAGTAGCACAGAGCTTGCGACTTTATCTGTCAACTTCTCTGGGGATAATGGTCTAGCCAAGATCAACTTGTTTCATCTCCTCTCTCCAGATCTGCAGTGTCATTCACAAATCTTTTAAGTTATTTCTTCAACTATACTGAAGTTTTCATGTGCTATCAGACAATTGCATGCAAATTTTAACACGATACGAGGTATTAAATTAAAATTAAGCTGATGGGAACCAGAAGAAAGAGACAAATGTATTACCATTTCACGGAATTCAACCAGAATATGAGGCACATTTGTTTTATGAATATCATTTCCATCTGGTCCTCTCTTGTAGTTCTCTCTCCCGATCCAATGTGACTGAAGAATATTATTGTGACGCAGATTCAACAACACATAGGATGAGCATGCAAAAGATGTAACCCATAATATATGCTCAATGCAAACTAAATTTTGAGGCAATGTATAACAATATAGCTAAACAACAATTAAAAAGCTCAAATGAGTGTTGCGTCATAGCATACCTTCAGAGCATGTGAGAAACCAGATTGGTAAACTGAGTTACGGGCAATTTCACATAGATCACATGAGCTCAACTTCCACACCTGTAAAATTAGAAAAATGAACCATCACATATCACACTCAATTACTGCAAAGAGAGGATGTGACAGAGCAGTGCCAGAGAGGAGAAGAGAAAAATCTTACAGAAGCAGCCATACTGTATTCTTCTACTAGAGGCTCTTTTGTCAGGTGGACTTGGAGAGGATCATAAGTAGAGAGGGAAACATTAAGACCTCGTAAAAAAAATATGGGAAAAGGGTTCCGGTGGTAGTCCAAGAACAATGAATTGTTGCTCAGGGGTGACATAGCCAGACCAATCTGATGAGACAAACTAGACAATAGCCAATAAGAAAATGCAAAATGATCAAGTAGACTAGATGAATTAATAATCATCTTCATCTTCTGACCTGTGCTAAATAATACAGATACTGAAGCACAGGAGATTTCCTCAAATTGATACCGTGAGCAATGTTAGTGGGAGTAAGAAATGTTGCAGCAAGGTGGTCAATGTCCCCAGCCTAAAATTTGTTGAGCAAGTGATCTGAAGTTACCTAATACTTCTGCTCAAGAAGAAAATATATCTGTAATATACCTCCCCAGAATGTGGACGAAATTTGATGGTTGTCATTCCCTTCGATTCACGAAGCTGCAAAACAAAAATATATCATGTCAGCGTTTGCAAGCAATAGCTAAACAAAACAAAAAAAAACTGCCATGCAACACCATAATCAGGATGGAGTGAGAAAATCAAAGCACCAAAACATGGTAAAGAAGCAGCAAACTTTGTTAGCAAAAACTCTCCAAGACTTGTAAGAAGCACTAACATATGTAGTTCAAATGTCACACAGGTTAGAGCAACTAATGGAAATGAGATCATCACAAACTAAATAAATAAAAAATATACAAAACCCAATGCGCTTGAAGTTCATTATTCTGATGCTATCACTGCCTGATGTACACCCATCACCATTACTGTCCTTCGAGATACCAATATCAAATATAATTGAAATTTTAGAAGTTGAGTTCTCATGATTTGGGCCATCTCCTTTCAATGTCCTGAGGTAGGGACCTCCCTACCCAATCCAACTCGGCTAAAAATTTCACAACAGCAGTAAAACCACAATGTCTACCAACCGCAACGCCTAGCGTAGAAGTGTTCTACGTAATCATTATGAACTGTTGCACTCTCGTCAGCAGTAATGCCTTTGAGTAGGTTTCTCTGTGTAACTTGTTCTTGTGGTATTCCTAGAACTTGACTGCCATCATTCTTGCAATCCACCTTTATGCTTGCATCAGGCGCATCTCTGACGACCTTAATGATTAAATCTCCAACTTTCTCCTCATGATGAAGTAAAAGAGTGGAATGATTTGAGGAGGATTGATGAGTGTCAATTAGGCTCTTAATAGCTGCAACAGCTTTAAGAACTGAGAGACAGATTCTCAGCAACAGTAGGAGGGGCAACCCATGTGTTTGCCCGAAATTCGTAAGGAAGGTTTCCAATCTGAAATCAAACAAAATAGTCTCAGTAAATCTCTCGTCTTACTTCAAAACCTAACTACGAACATCAAACACGTACTTTATTGTGCTCGGTGAAAGCCTTCATAACAGCATTGTATGCCTCCAGGGATGTAATGCAACCAAACATTAAGAGCTTACATGCAGCAGTAGACGATGAGCTTAAAAAGTTGAATGACACAAGCGTAACATACGGCATTGAATGGCCTGGTTATCTGCTGAAGAAGAGCAACCAAAGAGCGAGTAAAAAGAGGACGTTTTCCAGAAGGGTAGAACCCTTTCCTGGATGCAACTATCGTCGTCGGCTTCCCACTGCACACCCGAACCTACATTTAGGACCATACAAATCAAACCTAAGTTACTAATCTGTGCATAAATCTCTAATTTATAGAACACAGCTACGATCCCCATTCTAATTAACCGAGTCCTTCTCTCTGCCTCATTAAATTAAAGCAAATCTTAAACTTAAATTTTCAATTTATAAGCTTAATAACAAAAATGTAGAGCCTCACTCACATCAATTTCAAACAGGTCCTCCTCTTTCTTGTCCTCAAGAACGGACGGTTAGATCTTCTGACGTCTGCAAATGAGAGAGCGAGAGAGAGTACAGTGGAGTGGAGGAGTGAGGTGAGACAGAGAGACGAACTAAAACTACATATATTAAAATTTTATATTAAAACTACATATATTAAATAAAATTGTCATTAAAAATATATAGGTGGAAAAATATAGCTGACACCTATCAGTTCACAAAGTTAAGAAAACATATATCAAAATTTTGAATGTGGTGAGGATCAAGTGAGTAGTATACATTTTGTGTGGTGAGGCCAGCTGATAGGACAGTGGGAGCATTACCACCCCTGCAAACCATCTCCCGGCTCTTAGTATGTTCTGTGTCTTCAACCTTCATCGTACCCTGTCCATCCATAACTAAATATTGATTACAACATAAAATTCAAACACAATCGATCCCACTAAAACCCCCAAGTTAATGTCTAGAATGAATGAATGAATATATATATATATACACACACATACCTCTTTCCAGTCGACTTGGAGTGAAAGGTTATGAGACTCAAAGACTTATTCTACCATTCATTCACCCTACTTAAACTGGGAAATGTAGACCGCAAAACCCAAATTAACATATTCAGGAAAGTAAGTTCTGCTAAGACAATGGTACGTCAGCAAACATATATTCAGCCTAGATGAACTTGGCCTAAATTTATATTTTATAATATCTACAGAGAATACATTGCTCTCAACTCTGAAAACTAAAAGAGCAGCCACATATGCCCAAGAATGGACGCCGTAGATGGAACACCATAGTAGCTCTATCTCTGAGTAACAAGGCCTAAAACAACAATGGCAACATACATAGTTCTGCCCACTTTTCCAGAACTACAATTTTAGCCAGTTCAGAATACTGTTACACAAGTCTGTACCACTACCTTGCTGAAGAGTGAAAGATGTCAACGTCAGACCACTAATGAACAAAGCTGATGCCACTGGTAGATACTGCAAAATACGTTTATCCAGTCAAAACTCAACCATAGACACTCTTAAAAACTCAGTTTGATGGCAAGGAAACAAACTGAGCATGAAACTTGGCCAGAAGGAAACTTCACTCTTCCATAGACCACAAGTGACTAGGTCAAGCTATTACCAACTATCATTAGCAAGAACCCAAGAGATTTTTGCTATTACCAGCCGTGACAGGAATGGAAAAAAGTGACAGATGTTGAATACTTTTGGGATATTTCTCAGAAAGATTACTCATTTAAAGGGTACTTACAGCAAATGATTCAGACTGGCGTGGTGAACCATCCCTTCTAACCATATATCGGCCACTGATAAGATCAGCAGCATCCTGAACACATTTGAACTTGCTTAACATGTAAGATTTGAACTAGGAATCACTCTTTTTAATAAGTAATTATACAACTGGGAAAGACACAGAAGCACACCTGCCGAATTCCATCCTGGAAATTATTCAAATAGTATCTTGAAAGAGCACTCATCCCATCTTTAATCATTCCTCCAAATGTCTGTTTTCCGTATCTGCCAAAATTTGCTTCAATAACATATTATTAAAGGATATGCATATTGACAATGATCTTGAAATTCAAAATTTTAGATTGTAAGTACCTAACTAGGTCCCCTTTCAAGGCAAGAGTCCCAGCATACTCGAGGCTTATCTCGTCACCATGCTCGGCCCATACTAAAGCAACAGAATTAAGGATTAGGGACAACTTGTGAAATATATGCAATGTAAAATACAAAATACAAAGAATGCCATACATATTCTAAATTTTTGGTACTCTTCATCGAACACAGAAATGGACTCGGTAGAATCAAGCACTCCAATCCTCTGCAGCTGGGTATCCAGACATTTCTGAGCCAAGTAACTCTGCAAATGAAATTTGGAGGACGCATTTGCACTAAAGCTCATTTACTCATGGTATGGCATGATATCATTATATATCAGCACAATTCATGACAAACATTCAAACTAGATAGTGGGCGTAATAACCTGGGTAACATTTGTTCTGTCAAGGCAATCAATGCAGTAAGATCTGACAATTCCTTTAAGCTCCTCCAGCATGTTTCCCTCCGTATCGACAAGAACGTATCTGCTCAGCTGGAACAGTTATGATTAAAAAAACTATTACAGATAGCCAGCAACCTGGATTATGGGATTTATGGCATGCTATATGAGATTTGATATGAAGCATAAGAGTTTATCTAATCTCATTACCCTTGCTTGTCAAGGAGCTCTGGTAGTTGCTTGAATAGAACCTTTAAGTTCTCAAAGTTTGAATTGCCACATATATGATGGAAGTCAAATGGAATGTATCTGCCACACAAAATAGTTTATGCAAGATTAGGAAGTCAGTCCTTGAAAATATCTCACGCAAAATCAATAAATTATTAGGGAAGAAACCAATGTTGATGAACAACACAATATAAAGACCCAAAAGAGAGTTATGCATATTTACTATGGGTAAGACCAGTAACAAAGTGAAGATTGGAGTCTAGACTTGACTGTATAAACTAGGAGGAAAAAATAATAATAATGGCCAGTAAGAAATCTCAACATGTGGTATAAAGTGCAAATGATCACCTCACATTTGGTAGATTTTGTGTTGCAGCAGCAAATGCCATGCTTAGGACACCTTCATGACCATGCTACCATCAAGAGAAGTCAAAACTAAAAATAAGGACAAAATTATCTAAAAGTTTGAAGAAAAATCTTTTACAGTTTTACATCATGAATAGCTCAAGGTATATTAATCCTGTAGTGGAGAGAGAGAGAGAGAGAGAGAGAGAGAGAGAGAGAAGAAACCGTACTTTATCAGTCAGGTCTACTGCTATTGTCTCTCCATATCTTTGGACAAGATCATGAAAATGGCGCTCCACTACAATTGACTGTAACCGTGTTAGATAATTTCAATAGAACTCTAACAAAAGAGCTTCATCATGAAGCCAGGAGAAAAAAGTCCTGTTTATAGAAGAAAAGAAATACCGTCTGCTCATGATCAATAATTTTAAGTTGCGGTTTATAGCTCAAGTCAACAATTTGCTCCCATAGAAGTGGAATTGAACCTCGAATCTGAAAGATAAGAAAAAGTGTTACAGAAGTTTAATGAAGTCTTCTCATATTAAACATGAGAACAAATGCATGATATAGGGAAATAAAACTGAAATCTGCAAAAGTATATCTAGACGGATAACATTAGTAATATTCATGAGTAGACAAGTTCAAAGACATGCAAAAAGAAAAGGCTATTTAATGTCAATACCACTCACATTAATAGGGAGAACAGAATATACTTTACCCAAAAGTTTCATATTTACCCAAGACTGTTTAACCAAATGTATCATGAGTTCATGGAATCAAGATCTAAAATGGTACCTTGTTTTGGAAAAGAAACAGGACATTAACTAACCAGACTATAATAAATTATGAAATTTTTGTGAAAAATAATCTTAAAGGACAATTATTTTTTGAACCTATGTATGGGAATCACCTGCAGACATGAAGACCTGAAACCTTCAAACTCCAGCAATTGCTCAGTTTCAATGAAATTAGCAACATCTCCTTCGAGGTTAGCTCCTCTTCTCCACATTCTTGTCCCTATATGATATGTCATGGCCAGACGTTTCAACTTTCAAGCCTTAATGATGATATAAACCCAACAGTGACTACAAAGGATAATCAAATCTATAAAAATTTACCTAGACGACGAGTACACCTCCTTGAGAATATCGTAGGTGCGAAAGGTGAGTCTTTTACCTTGAGCTCTACAGTCTGGAAGCTTAAACCTAAATAAAGGTCCACAATATACAATTCTTCAATTGATTGCATGGGAGAATTTTTGTTGTGTGTGAGGAAGGGGAAGAGGGAGCTTTAAGTAATAAAGAGAGGAAATCATTGGCAAAAGGATATTTCCTTGTAGAAGTGGAATAATAAATCCATCCAGCTGCCACAAGAAAGTTAATATGCATCAGGAAAAGGAAAGAAAAACAAAAATTGTGCCTCATAAGAACTAACAACATTGGAAGACTTTGTTTCAAGTATAATCAAGTAAAGACGCTTTGTTCTGAACACTATTCAACTCCAATATGGCTTTATAAGCAAAAGGATTACCTTAAACTCGATCAATTCGTCCAAAAGATTCTTGTTCCAAACAAATCAATTGATTGATGCAATACTGAAACACACATTCGGAAACCAAAAGTTGAGAGTTGACTTCTACAAGCTTATACAGATTCACATTGTATTAGCAATAAAGGCAGATTTTACTGATGAACATTCAAAAACTCATAAAAGCGACTTGGTGAGAGCAATTATTACCTGCAAGCTCCATATATCGTAGACATTTTTGAAGGACTTCCGGAACAAGATTCGCCTTTGACAATGAAAAAAATATATAAAAAAAATTAAACGACTTCGATCGTAAGTTCACAGCCAAACACAGCATACGGCAATTTCTAGGCGACGAAAAGAGGAGCTCTTTTTTACCATCGAGTGGTTCAATGGTGCCGTTGCGGCGAGCGATCGAGAAGCCTTGATTAGGAGCCTCGACAGATTTGACGACGAACTTGTCCGGGCTGCGTATTGAAATATAAAAAAGGGTTCTAAGTACAAATAAAAGCCTCACCAAATTTTAATTATTTTTCTAAAAAATGTCACCCGTTTCTTGTTTTCTAAATACATACACTATTTAATATTTATTATCTTGAAATATAAACGATGACCGAGTGTGTTATTACCATGAGTCCAAACGTGTTGGAATTAAAAAATTCATACAATATTTATCATGATCTAGAATGTTCTATATGAGGATATTTGTATTAGTTCTCGGGGCTGTTATCAGTGTTATATCCTCTTTAGATGTGTTTTTCAATAGAATAAATGAAATCAAACGTGAGAATGAGGCTCCTAGGATAGCACTACACTAGGTACCAAATTTCTTATATAAAAAAAATCATACGGTACTTTTACAAACAAAGAATTGAATGTTATATCTCTTTAAAGTATCCAGCTCAAACTAACCAAATTTACGTACTTAAATCAAATTTGTCGTTAAACATCGTTGGCATCCAAATCCTTTTGACAATGCTAACAAGATCATTGCTATACATTAAAGAGAGTTTAGAATACCAATATAAAAGATGATTTAGAGTACCAAAGTGTTTTTAAATGTTTATAATTTGATGAATAAATTAATAAAATTCAAGTAATTAGACAATTAATAAGGTAACAAATTGACAAGTTTATAAATCATAAGGTAACAAATTGGAAGAAAAAAATTCCTAGAGTAACGAATTAACACTGAGGTGATTTCTAGGGTAGCAAATTGGCAATTAAGCCTACTATTATTAAGGGAAGTGGTTTTATTTCCCCATTTTTATCAATTTTTCCAATTTTAACCTTTTCTTCTTATTCAATCTTAATAATTAAAGGGTAATGTAGTAATTTCACAAAATAAGAAGAAAAAACAGAAAATAATTAATGGAAGTAAACTTAGGTCTGTCAATTTGGACACGACCTAATAACACGACTCGAAACCCACACGACTTAAAGCGGGTCAAACCCGCACAGTTATAAAAGGCTCATGAGTGGGTCAACCTGCTCATGACCTGCTTTATAAATGGGTCAGTCTCGGGTTGACCCAATAACACGTAAATAACCCATGTAACCCGTTTACTTGAATTATTTATTATTTAGATTTAGTTAGTTATGAATAATTGAGTTAGTAATTTATTCATATTAGGATAATCATGTATGATACATCTATAAATACATTCTGTAACTTAATTGATGCATGAAATTGTTGAAGATCATGCAATTTTGAGATACTAAACATTTAATTTTATATTTAATTATAAAATTTAAAATTTATGCACTACACAATTATTAAACGGGTCAACCCGAGACAAACCCGTACGCGTTTATAAATGGGTTGGGTTTGGGTTTGTAATTTTGACATGATAAGTTAAATGGGTTGAGTTTGAGTTTGTACTTTCAACACGATAAAAATCGTGACCCGACACGACACAACTCATTGACAGGCCTAAGTAAACTGTTTTGAAACTACCCTTTCCTACTTTTTCTCTTAATTTCTCTCTCTCGTAACTTTCTCTGCAACGCGTACAATCCGAATAATTATCTTTTCCTTTTCACGAATTCGAATGAATTTAAACATAACTTCTAGGATGAGTCTATTCACACATCCACAATTGCTTTTTAAACCTCTTTTAATAAATTTATACACTATATTTCTAAATTTATCCTTAATATTTTTCTAACTATACATTTCTACCTCACCCTCTGTATACTCCCACAACTCCATAAGTCCCCAGCTATGTTCTCTCTCTCTCTCTCTCTCTCTCTCTCTCTCTCTCTCTCTCTCTCTCTCTCTCTCTCTCTCTCTCTCTCTCTCTCTCTCTCTCTCTCTCTCTCTCTCTCTCTCTCTGAGTGATGTTCACTACCAGAAAATCACACTTAGATGACGAAAAAGAGAAAATTTGTCGGACAAGAGAAAATTTCGTCGTTTAGGCTGACTTTACACAACGAAATTAATTTTCGTCGCCTAAGCAACGTCTTAGATGATGAAATCATCATATTCGTCATTTAAGATCTCACTTCGACGAAGAAAAATAGAATTTGCCGTCTAAGTATAATACAAGGCCAAGCTTGGTGCCCTCGAACAGAGCTTCAACGAGTGTCGTCCAGCTTTTATTAACCTGGATGGAGGCAGTACAGAAAACGTACTCAGACAACCAATATTCCAGAAATACAATACCTCCATGAGATGTTGGATTTCCCTTGAAATTGTTGAACCAAGTAGTATAAGACCCTGGTTGAGCAGGGCTGGCTATTTCCTCTGCGAGGTAAGGATCACCTTGTTTCCATACTGGATCCGTGACAGGAATGCCAGAGATGGTGGCCAAACCGAGTAGGGTGATGCTCATGTCCCCACAAGGAAAGCGAAAGCAATTATAGCTTGCATCCCAAAAGTATATCGTTGCAGCAAGTGGCGCTCGATTACCCTCTTTGGTTAACGAGAAGCAAAGATCCAGGAAATGGGAGATGCTAGCCATTTCCCAGCGCAGGTGGTCTGATTCCTTATGAGCAAAGTACCAAGCTCGTTCGTTTGTGGAAGTAGTTTGCCCATTTGACAAAGGACACCTTTGTGATTCCACCCCGTCGGTGCAGCCACCGAGCTTCTTCGAAAAATTATAGCAAAATGATAGATGGAGGCGTGGAGAGTCTGGAAGAAGGCTGGGTTGAACGACGTTTGGATGAAAGGACCCAATCGACAGGTTGCGTTATCAGACACCTGTAGTGGTGGTGGGGCCAGGCCGTTTCTTTTCGGTAGTGGAACGCACCATACCCACAAATGAGTCGGCAGCTTCTTGCGAGATATGAGGCTGAGGGTTTAATCGGTAGTGAGGTGGCATAGCATTGACCGGAAAAGCTGACTGAAGAAGAAAGATGAAAGCTTCGAAAGGAAGTTTGGTCGATTAGGGACCCCGGAAGTAGAAGAGTGTTTTGGGAAATGAAAATCTGACAAATCGTGTGCGCTTAAATAGTATTGTATCATTAAGGGCGCAACTTTTGAGAAATGAAACGAGCTGCAGTGTCGTCGTGAACAAAAATTACCATTTGACCCCAGTCAACGTGTCATAGTTACAAACCTCTTTAATTGCACCTGGACTTGATCTCGAGGCTTGATGGCAATGTTTGGACCCAAAATAAACAGTTTTTATTTTAAAGGGTTTTATATTATAAATGAGCCAATACCAACGGCTCGCACGTGAAATTTCTTTAATAATAATGGGCAAACACCAGCGGGTTTCGCGAGAAACAAACATCCCTTCCTGAGGAGGGAAGGATTCCTTAGTGATCTTGTCATCAAATCTTAGATTTTGATTGAAAGAGCTAAGAAGTAAGAATCCAAGCAATTAAAGTCATTAAGTGAGTCTTAGGGCTACTACCACAAGGCACTATATTTTCCTATATATTGAGGAAATCTCGACGTAATTAGGATCCACGTTCATACAACATTTGCTCTCGGCAAAATAACCTTCTCGTCTCGAGAAACTCTAGCAATCGACAATCAAAAGATCTTCACCTTAAGGAGTGTGAGTATCTGAAGATTCAAGGACGCACCCCTGTGCTCTCAAAGCTCGTCAGGGAAATTTCTCTACTTCACACCGAAGGAGCTGTGAAGTATCGATTTTTGTGGCTCGTCTAGAGACATGAAAACCATAAGTCCTAAGTCACTTAGGAAAAAAGAACTCATCGAGCAAGGTTGGTGCTCTTCTCGCTTCAATCGCTTCTTAGAAGTTCAGTAGAGGCGCAACACATATCAACATTCTGCCTTAGGCAGTGGCACGCCAATCACGCATAAAAGAGTCAGTTTGTGGTTTACCTAGAACCAGCACACATCTACTCACTAGGAAAAAATCGAGCCAAACATTTTGGCAGACCCAGTGGGATATAGGTTTTAGTGTCTCGTTGCGAAAATAGGGGGCCTTTACAAATAGATGCGTCCTAGTTACAAAAAACATCCAATACCGGACCAAGTGACTTAGTCTTCGTGCATTCGTAGACAGCCTATTTCAGAGGCTTGAATTTTTTCTCGCTCGCCTAGCAAAACTGGGGGGCTAGCAAATAATTACCGTAAAGGCCATCACTTGTGGCCAAAATTTGGTATACTTCTTATGAGTTATGCAAGTTTCCATTACATTAGTGGTCTCAATGTGAGGTACAGACGTCTCTAAAGCAGCATGCTCAGTGGGACTCACAGATGTCTCTGCTATCGAACCTATAACATCTATAGGGATTTCCGCTTTCCTCGCTAGGCATTACTAGCTTGAAAAAAATGGAGTGGAGGATCCTACATTGAACCATTTATGGCGCTTGAGCATCGGGAAATTCTTTCAGGGTTGCTCTGATTATGACCAGATCCACTGCAGACGTCAAGAACAGGGGTGAGAGTCGCCGCTCGCCTAGGCCTCGCCTGCATGGGTGGCTTTCGCTTAGACTTCTCTAGCCAAGGAATGTCTCTTGCCAAGGGGTTTCTCTGGCTGGAGTTTCTCCCGCTTGGGTGGTGCTCACCTGATTTTCGCTTGTTTCCTCATCTGCTGCGGGAACCTCTCTTGCCAGGTGAGGGACTTTAATACTCTCAGTTGTTTCCTCAATTTCATCTTCCCTTTCAAAGGGCATATTGATTCGGGAATTCACCTCGGGATGAAACTCCTCGGGAATTACATCCTGCATTAGATAAGCTTAGCCGAAAGGTGCAGTGAGTCTTTCTGCAACAAACTTAAGGCAACCATTCTATTAGAAGGAGGCTCCAGTAATCTAAAGGTCAGGTTGAATGGTTTGTCTCATGAGAATTGTAGTCTCATAGGAGATTGGTTGGCGAATAAAGTGGTCTTCGTTAAAGTTAATATTTTGTTCAAAACGACACAGTGTTTTAACAAGGCCTCTTCGATAACGTCGCTTGGGCCTAATCTCGAGGCCTAGGGGGCTATGTTTGGACCATAAAATAATATTTTATTAAGCCGATTCATGCGGCCCACTTAATAAGCCTAGTTTGGGAAGAAAATCAAGATTATCTTATTGTATATGTTGTTGAGCAAGAAAGAATGAAATCTAGAGAATCTGGTATTCAAAATCCTTCAAAGATTTTGTTTTCTTACTCTTTTCAGCGAGAGATATACTTAAGCAAGTAGTCATGACCAGATCAAAAGGCACTTCTACAGTCGCAGACTTCTACAGTCACACAAACACAACTCTCCTCGCAAGAAAACCGGCGATGGAGTATCCAGAATTCTCACCAGATGGAGCATGATGGATTCGAAGATCCTCTATTTCCAGATGACGACGATCAAAGGAGATTTCACTTGAAGGAGCGTGAAGGTTTTAGCGGTCAAAGAAGTCACAAACCAGTGTTCTCAACACTTGCCAAGAAGATTGCTCTGCCTTGCACCAAAGGAGGTGTGAGGTATCGATTTTCATGGTTCACCAGCGAGACACAAAAATCATAAGTCCTAAGTCACTTAGGCAAAAATAACTCATCGAGCGAGGTTAGTGCTATCCTTACTTCAATAGCTTCTTAGAAGTTCAGTAGCGGCACAACGCATATCGACGTTCATCCTTAGGCAGTGGCACACCAAGCACACATAAAAGAGACAGTTTGTGGTTTACCTAGAAGCAGCACACATTTACTCGCTTGGAAAAAATTGAGCCAAACAATCGAGAGAAGCTAACTTGGGTACAAACGACTCCGCTTCAACAATGTTCTCTTTAGCGAGTTATGACATAAGCGTTGGATGCTGCTTTTCTTGATACTGGTCACATAAGGCATCATACTTCTCGTAGTCACTATAGGGCATGTCCCTAGTTTCCTATGAAGTTTTGACGGTAAAAGCCATTGTAGCTTCTAGCGTTGTTCCAAACTTGTCATTGACCTCCGAAGACGATAACCCACGGCATGCCGATGAGTTATGCGCAATGAGAGCTGGTGTTAGATGTTTCTGTTACTCCGCACCTTTCTTAGACTTATGAATCTGATAACCTGCGACAAGTCGTTGAGTTATGCTCTCAGAAATCTGGTGATCGGTGCTTATTTCAACAAGGACACACCTTCTTGTAATGGTCTTCTATTGTTGCAGCGAGACATTAAAACCTCTGTCCCATTGGGCATGCCAAAATGTTTAGCTCAATTTTTTCCAGCAGAGATTTGTGGTTGGGTAATCACAAACTATCTATTTTATGCGTGCTTGGCGTGCCACTGCCGAACGCAGATTTTTTTTTTTTGCATTGTGCTGCTGGATTTGATTATACACAAGTGATTGAAACAATGAGAGCACCAATCTCGCTCGATGAGTTCTTTCTGCTTAGGTGACCTAAGACTTTTACCTAACGGGTTAGAACTTGAGTTCGTATCTCGCTGCAGAGTCATGAAAATCAATGCTTCATACACCCTGTCCGGTACAGAGCAGAGCAATATTCTTGGCGAGTGTTGAGAACACTGGTTGTGACTTCGTCTCCTATCGGAACCTTCATGCCTTGTCTAGTGAAACCTCATTTGATCACCATCGTCTGACAAGAGTAAACTGCCGAATTTTTCACACACTGTCTGGTAAAAATTCGTAGTTCGTTGATGTCGATTAACAAGATAGAATTGTTGAACCCTTCACGTCCTGTCTAGTGAGAATTCTAAATTCATCGTTGTCGGTTTTTCTAGTGAGGAGAGTTGGATTTGCTGTGAGCAAATTTGTACGTGATTATAGAAGTCTGTGACTATAGAAGTGTCTTTTGAACTGGTAATGGATCCCCTATTTATGGTGATCGCTCAAGCGTATTTCTTGCTGAAAAGAGTAAGAACTCTAAATACTTGAAGGATTCTGAATATCAGACTCGCTAGATTACATTTTCTTTGTTCAACAAGAAATACAACGAGATAATCTGATTTTTTTTTCCAACTATACTTATTAAGCAGGCCCAAATAAAATATTATATTTGGTCCAAACACATCAATTCATATGTTTTTTCCTTTTTGATCAAGGGTGATTGATTCATGGATTGACTTAGTTAAATGCAGTCGTGATTGGGATGCCGAAAGTGGTGCCCTATACGTACAATTGATTTTGATGTTCATTCACGGGGACTTGGGTCGTACATCTCCATTATGTAGTAGTCCTCTCATGAAAAAATAAACACAAGTGGTGCTCTGTATTATGCAAGCACCAAGCACTACAGACTGGTGCGTATATTATACTAATATTGAGGATAATTTTACAATGTGCGGAACACAGATGTTGAAGAGAGAAATTTACGGCTGAACTTTTCTCATGCACAATTCATCTAAGCCCACTACAGATAAAATTATAACAAGTATCTCCCGATAACAATGCATGGCGTTATACTGTTACAGTGTCTCACTCATAATTCTTTGTGTGCCCATTCTACTTTCAGGCAGCCCACGCTAAACATGTCAAGATTATCACTGACAGCGATAAGGTAAGCTAAAGGTTCATGTTTGATTCTCAAAAGATACATGTAAGAATAATCTCTCAAAACATCCGCAGTGGCTATAAATATGAATTTTATTTCTAATTTTTGTTAATCAAATAGTTCAAAACTTCAAATTCGTAATCAAATGAGTCCATTACTCCAATGCTAAGCATATACGTGTTAAATTATCGATTTATTTGGAAACACCAGGAAAAGATTCTATGATGATCATATTTGGAAACACGGGGAAACACACACAACTTTATCGATTTCTTATAACCATGCGGTAACCAACGCGAATTATTGATCGAACTTTCGTGTCATTAGTTTTAGAGCCAATTAATAAGCATCAAAGGCCAAGCCTTGGATCGTTTTATTTTTTGGAACTAAATGAGAGAAATCTCAGCCAACTCGGGCATATTTTGGCTCCTTTTGACCAATGCTCCGAGTTTAGATTACAATTGTATAGGATCAGTTTCATATACCATTTGGTTATTCAATGCAGTCTTATCAAAGCGGTGGAAGCTTGAAGGAAGAACTCAGCAAAATAATCCCACAGCTGGAGGAGATGAAAAAACAAAAGATTGAAAGGAAGAATCAATTGTGGATATGTGTTTGATATTATGGGTTTCGGCTGTTGAAATATGATGATCTCTGGCTGTGTAACCGTGTCTAATATTAATTTGTTGTAAATAGATGAAGGAGCAAGTCATTAAAGTGGAAAGTCATACCAACTTTAGGGAGAGGCTTATGGAGGATCTAAGACGGCCTTATGACCAAGATGAGTATATCAGGAAGAACAGTTTATAGTTAAAGAAATGTCAAATCAAAATTATTTTATTGCCACTCTTGCTCATACTTCAAACCTTGCCACTGAGTCTTAGCCAGTGAGCTGCTACTAACCTTGCTATATAACTACAAAATCTTAACTAATAAAGTGTCAATTCAAATTACAAAGGTACTACAAAAAATGCAATGTCTTTATTTGAACAATTAAAGTAAATTAAATCAATCTTGTGAAAAGTCTATAGAGGACTACAATTGCCAAATTACCTTATGCAAAATTGACAATAGAGGAAACAGAAGGACTATATAAAACCAATACCAATCTATCGTCATACTAATAAGTAGTGAAGTTATACAGCAGTTTGCATACTAATAGAACATTTAGCGTCCTCTGGTTTCATGTAGCAAGAGTGGCACATCTCAGGACTGAGCATTACTCAATCTTATAAAGCAAGATTTAATTTACTTTAGAGGCTCAGTGGCTAAGACTCTTGTTTTGAGGTCATCTAGAGCTGTACTTGTTTTGAAAGACCACCTGCTTAAGAACATCTAACTTCACTACTCAGTCCTGAGAATGTGCCAGAATAACCACTTTTCATATTAGACATCCTGTAGTTGCAATAAAGAGATTGCAAGTGATTAAATTACAGAGAATGCAGAGGGTAAATACATTTTCTAATTGAAGTCATATGTGGTTTTTAATAATCTTCATGCCTTAACCCCCTACAGCTTCAAGATCTTGCAACTACCATGAACATTCTGAAATGACGAAAGCTGATTACCAAATCTCCCTACACACAACCAAATCAATCTCAGGTAGATTCGAATGGATTGATTAATTACTGTGATTTCATCCTTTGATGTCTCAGGTATACAGTATGCTTCTAGTACTCAAACAGTTAAAGAGAGTACCAGTCCAACAAAGCAATAATTAAAGCGAGGCTTTACCTGAAGAAGAAGTAGAACAACAAAGCAACAGCAGCAACGATTGGATTTTGAATTCAAACTCAGAGGTAGATACCGAGTTGCTTCTTCTATTTCTATCAGCAATTTTCGAGTCAGGGAGGATACCGAATCGATGGTGCTTGGTTTGTCTCGCATCTTGGAAAATAGGTAAATATAGTTGCTCAGATCAACTCTCATCTCTGATTCTGTTGCCACTACTCCACGACAGTTAGCTTAGTTGATCAAAACTGTCTGCTCTCCATTTTTTTTTCTTCAGGCGGAATGTTTCTCTCTCTTCACGCATCATTTCTCTTCTTTTAGTTTAGTTTATTTTTCTAATATTTTTTATCCCGGTACTTTTACAAACTGGCCTTTCAATTACACGACTCCTCTTTTTTTTTTCTCCGGCTGATTGATATTTGGAAGGTTAGTTTTGATTTTTTGTATTTTGGTATTATAATGACACAATAGAAGGGGTTTCCCTTTATTTAACAAAGAAATATTTAACAAAGAAACTGGGCCTTGGGCCCAGCCCATGCTCAAAGCCAAAGCCGACCTGCATCTCGGAGACTCGAGAAATCGGGAAAGGACGCCAACGGAGCTCAGGTAAAAATCTCCCAAAAGCTCAGGGTTTTAACCATGTAATCGTTTCCCTGATTGGTTTCAGTTTTCATTCACAGAGTGATGTCATATCTCGTCAATGAGCTTCTGGTGGATAGCCTCGCCAACACGTATATATTTAGATATCAAATATTGTAGTTTTTCATTTACCTCATCTCTGGCCACAAGGATCATTCTATTCCTGCTTGGCTCGTTTCATCGAAGCCAAAGTAGCTCTCAAGCTTATACATTTGTCTTCTTTTTCAACTGCAGCGCTACATTTTCTGCGTTGTGGCTTTGGATGCTTGAGGAAATTTGTTAATTTTTGCTTTTTGTGGTTTCATTTCTGTTTTTTTTTGTTGTTGATGGGATAATCATTTCAGAGGTTTCTGTGAGGAGATCAAAGCAACTGGATGAGATTTCAAATTTGGGTGAGTAATATGAGCTCATTCTGCTGCACCTTTGTGTATTTGTCTTGTTGTAAGTTGTAACCAAGCGAGATGTTTTTACAGCTATCAAGAAGAAGGAACAACTTGCTGAGCAGATGAAGGATGTGACTAATGTAAGTATCATTTCCTTCTTCAATACAAGGTTTACATACATTCTTTTCTTGTTTGCAGTCATTCAAAGATCGGTAAGACTTCAGGGGGGATCCGAGCTGTGTCACCCACCATATGTATACATCCTTTTATGGTCTGTTGTCTTTAAGATCTACATGAAAGCAAATATGTATACTCCTCACATGTGCTTCTGAATGCTCGTTAGCTTGCTAATTCACCTACTTGTACACTTTAGTAGTATTTGATATCACTGAATAAATTTGTAGTTGTTGATCATGTTGGATTCAGTATACTAGTGTTGGATATGTTCGAGATGAATACAATGTTCGTGATCCACTTTGTAGATTCAAGAATTGTACCATGAATATCAAACCCTATGTGCAAAAACGATGATAGATGTTAATGTTGAGGTTACCGTACTTCGATAGAAAAACAGCAAGCAAAGGTCTCCTTACTCTTTTCATTAGGGTGGATCATACATGTTGATGTTAAGGGAGCATGTGAACTTGGTTTGTAAGATTAAAGCTTCACAAGAACAGGAGCTCAGTGTTATCACTGCAATGTCATCAATCACGACTATAATTGTCAATATAGAAGATGAGGTGACTTGTGTTTGCTTCTTTCTATACTCTAGACCAACTATTGGGGTAGAAAAAATGGCATTGTGGATTGGTCGACTTCCAAGTTCCAAGTCTTTCTTTTCTTCATATGTCTAGATACCGACAACTGTAGGAAAATGGTTTGGATCTATCTACACACACATATATCGATCTATATATAATTGAAAGCGACTTATATATGTCTAGAAATTAAGAGACTAGTAGAGAAGACCTGACAAACATAATTTCGACCCTACAGAAGAAGATGAAAATGAAGAGTCGCACACTCAAAGACCCGTGCTCTAGGGGTTCAAGGAATACATACATGGTGATCGACTAATGCAGGTTTAATCCTATGGCACAAACTCCGTATATCAATGCCGGTCACAAATTTAAACAAGTTTGCTCATAAAGCTCCTATCTTGCTTGAGTATTGTCACTACTGTGTTTGAGTTAAATGCATTTACCTATAAAATGGATATCCATAAGTAGAGTTTCAAATTAAATAAGCACGTAAAAATTAACAAACCAATACACCTTTATCTGCACCTGGATTTCAGGCCAAAATTCTCAGTGAATTATTACAAACCAACGAAACATAAAATTCATAACACAACCCTCCAGCTTATTAAATCTTCAAAAGAAGAGTCTGGACAGCATAAGCATTTATTTCTTGTTTATAGTAACAAAAGCAAATTAAAGAACAACATTGTATGGATGAACATTTCAACAACGTCTCCCATACATTTGATTTATAGAAACATGCCGTCTGTGATTGCCAAATCTGTGTTCCAATTGAGGGAATATCTTGAACATGAATCCATACATGGCTCTGTAATACCATCTTCTCCATCTCTTGCAAACCAAAAGGGAACCAACCGCAATTCCGAATCCACATGTAAATCCAATCTCTGCATTGATGATGTTCCAATCAATCTCTTCTCCAGAATTTGAACGTTGTTCTTTCGATGGTGGTGCTGACAACACTGTTGTGTTCCCTAAGGTCAATGGAGGCCCCGTTAACCCCTTATTACCTTTGAAGGAATCTGCACCAAATGTTGAAAACTGAGCACCGGTTGGTATCCTCCCGACTAGTTGATTCCATGAGAGATTCAAGAATGAAAGGAATGTGAGTTTTGTAAGTTGTGCTGGAATTTGACCACTCAGTTTGTTCTGCGAGAGGTCCAAGGACTGTAGCTGACTCAGGTTACTCAAAGATGATGGTATTGCACCTGTGAAAGCATTGTTGGACAAGTTTAGGACATGTAGTGACTCGAGCTGTCCAATTTCTTTAGGAACTGAACCATTGAAGTTGTTGCATGAGAGGTCAACTGAGGTGAAGATAGGTAAAATCTTTACTAGTTCCATCTCTAGTCCTTTGTCGCTAACCGTAATCGTATCCTGATAATAAAATGCACCATCTTTGTCCTGAAATTGAAGCTGTGATGTCGCATCATCTTTGCTAGTCTTCATTGCCTGCCAAGTTGTCAATGCTCTACCTAGTACTTCACCATTAAAATGATTGTGAGCAAGGTCCATGATTTGAAGTTTCGGCCAACTGCCATTAGTCTTGGCACATCCAATGTCTCCATAAAATTGATTGGATAGCAAGACAAGGACACGCAAGGTGGATATCTTCTTCAAAGAGCATGGAAAGGTTCCTCTTATTTGATTCCTTGCAAGGTTCAAAACCTCTAGCTTTGGGCAATTAAAGAGTGATTCTAGGAACTGACCTTGTATCTGATTCTCACTGATGTCCAGAGTTTGCAAACTACAGTTGCTAGACAAGTTGTCTACATGTGTGAGATTGTTTCTCCTCAGATTAAGTACTGAAAGAGTTGTCATCCTAGTCAAGCAGTGAGGAACTGTGCCACTCAGAGAATTATTGGACAGATTAACAACCTCAAGGCTATATGAATTGCAAATCGATTGTGGAATGATCCCCTGAAGGTTATTGTTTGAGACATCAAAGAGAGTGAGATTTTTGAAATGTCGGAGATCATTTAGAGGAAATGAGCCACTGAAATTGTTTGAACTCAGACAAAGTTGAACAAGACTTCGTAAGTTAAAGATAAACCTGGGTATTGGTCCCTCCAGATTGTTGAAATCCAACCAAAGATATCTCATGATGGAGGATGAAAGATTAAGAGTTTCAGGCAACTGACCGGAGAATTGATTGCGTCCAAGGTCTAGAAAATACAGCGGGGGATGAGAAAACAAAGAGGATGGAATATTGCCAGTGAGCTTATTGCCATACAAGCTGAGAGACTCCAACTTGATGAGGTTTTCCCATTGAATGCCACTAATATTGCCGGTTAGCCCATTATAAGAAAAGCTCAAAACTTCCAGATTCGTGGATCTACTGAATGACGGAATTGTTCCCTTCAAATTACAAGTAGAGAGACTCAAGGAAGTAAGGTTTGAAAACTTGGCAAAGAATTCTGGAACTGGTGCTGAGATATTGTTCCAATCCAAATTAATCACCGAGAGAGATTGAAGCTTAGCAAGAGAAGCGTGAAATGGGCATGAAAGACCACAGTGGGACAAACTCAACACTCTGAGGTTGGGGAGGGAAGATGATATGGCTTCGCACCAGACACTCCCCCTTGCTAATATTTGGACAGAATCAAGATATAACTCTCTAAGCTCTGTGAGGTTCTGAACCAGCTTGTGTAAATTTGGGATTTTGAGTTTTAACCGATCGTCAATGTAATCGGTAGAAAGATCAAGAACTTTCAACCGGGTCAAGTGTGAAATCTGAATGGGAATTTGCCCAGAATAATAATTGCCAGCTAAATTTAGGTACCTCAACCTGGAAAGCTGTCCAATTGCAGATGGAATTGAGTGAGAGCCGTTGCCGAGTTGGGGGTTGTCAGCCAAGTTGAGGCTTTGAAGATATTGAAGGTGGAAGAGAGTGCTTGAATTGTCCACGCCATCCGAGATAGACTGGCTGCTGATGTCAAGGCCTATAACACGACCGTTGGTGCTGCAAGTAATGCCGAGCCAAGAACAACAATTTGCACTTGAATTCCAGGAACTAAGCTTGGACGAAAGTGAAACATTGTATACAAGGCTTTTCTTCAAGTTTAGCAGCAATAGTTGCTGGTCTCTAACACACACAGAGTGTACAACAGGGATCAACAAAAGGAGAAAAGGGAGCAAGCTATTCATTTTGATGATAATCATTTAGAGAGCTGAGATTGGTGCAAGTATTGCTTGATGACTTTCAAGTTTCAAGTCTGTCCTCCCTATAAATAACCCGGCTGGAAGAACAGAGATGATGTCCACAAATTAAGAGAGGATGTTTACTGGAAAGAACGAGGGTGGAATTTCAGTGCCATTGGGTATTGACTGACAAAGATTGATGTCTAGACATTAAAGAAGTCAAGCCAAGTAAACATTGATAACAATGCCACAAATAGTTATCATAACCCTTCTTCTTTCTCACTAGCGAAGAACGACGTCATGCTCCAAACAGCTAGAATAGACGTGTACTTCCACAGCTCCATAGACATTCTGTGAGACTTGCTCTAAACTCCGTCTACGAACAGAAGACACTAAATATGATGTAACCCTCCTCCATAGGTACTTTTGAAAACAAGATAACGGAAGACAAGTAAAGCAAGATAAATTTTATCCTGCTAGAAAACTTGCTACATCAGTATAATATTCAGGATACAAGTGCCTGATATTAGAATTACACTACATAACTTTATGTGAAAGCCACTACTAATTATATGAAGCTTATCTGGAACTTGACCCCTATTACTATTCCTGACGCAAGGTCCTTAATTTTTGACATATGCAACATACACATGTTCTTCGACTTCGCCTTTTGCCTAGCCAAATCTCAGCTTGCATGAGCTTTCATACTATCATCCATATAAAAGCATGAGCACAAAATTCCTTGCCTACAAAGGACGACCAATACAATCTCAAGCCCGCCGAAATTTGCAAGTGGATATTCAGATAATAAGACCTTTGCTCAGGTGGATAATAAGAACTTCTGCCTCTCTAAGATAACTATTCCGGTGTGGTTCAAAGTAGCACAAAGCTTGCGACCTTATCTGTCAACTTCTCTGGGGATAATGGCCTTGCCAAGATAAACTTGTTTCATCTCCTCTCTCCAGATCTGCAGTGTCATTCACAAATCTTTTAAGTTATTTCTTCAACTATACTGAAGTTTTCATGTGCTATCAGACAACTGCATGCAAATTTTAACACGATACAATGAGGTATTAAATTAAAATTAAGCTGACGGGAAACCAGAAGAAAGAGACAAATGTATTACCGTTTCACGGAATTCCACCCGAATATGAGGCACATTTGTTTTATGAATATCATTTCCATCTGGTCCTCTCTTGTAGTTCTCTCTCCCGATCCAATGTGACTGAAGAATATTATTGTGACGCACATTCAACAACACATAGGACGAGCATGCAAAAGATGTAACCCATAATATATGCTCAATGCAAACTAAATTTTGAGGCAATGTATAACAACTAGGTGGTTGCCTGCCCCGTTGGGGCGGTGTTATCACTAATGTTTGATTGAATAGTAGTACATGAACACTGTTTCGGCAAGTAGTAGTACCCGACTACTGTTTCGGCGAGTAGTCGGGTACTCACCACTTGAAATGAAATTGAAACTCACCACTTAAATCCCAGGATTCATCACAACCCAAAGAAAATAACCAAATCGATTTAGAATTATAACCATACAACCTTGAAAGTTAATAAAAAGTGGCAACGCAACAGAGCGAAAAGAATAGCAAAAGAAAGTATCCATAATTCTGGAATTGATGGCTGTATATCTAATACCCAAAGAGAAATAGACAAAGAGTGATCAAACCTATAAACCCACATAAACAAAATCAACAAACCTACATATACAAAAATTGACACTATATACAGTCACATTCCTCCACATATATGTATATATATCTAAGTAACAACATATAACCATTCAATCCTTAAATCAACAACGAATTGAAAAAAAAAATTCGATTTTTCACATGAAATCATCATGTACCCAAATACCATATTGATTAGAGTAAGTGCAGAATGCAAACAACTAAATCACCACCATCCCATCTAATGTATCTATTAATAGACTCTCTGTTAAACACTATAAACATTGATCAAGATATGGTACCTTGAAAGAGTAAATATCCAAACCCAACAAACAAAACTTTATACGTAGTTGAAATTGGGAGATCTGATCCCTATAAAACAAATGACTTTTGTTAAATATAGAATCCTAAAACCAAGGATCCAAAAATCGGATCGGAGGAGCGAAAGAGATATTGCATCTGGGGAGGAGAGTGAGTATATAATGCTCACAATGTTTCAAATTTTCAACACTATTGTCAAGTAAAACCTGCTTCCAAACTTAATTAATTTACTTGGACCCCAATTTACAAATCCAAAATCCCGTTTTAGAAAACCAAACCACTCATAAGCTCCAATCACAGAAGCTTGAAGCACAATGCAAACAGTACTAAACCCCAAAAATGAAAAAGCACCTAGATTAAGAATCAAACCTGAACAGTACTAACATTTGATATGAATGTAATGACCAATGACCTTTCCTCTCTTCTATTTAGTCTTGCCTACTGGTTATAGTAACATACTCTTATCTTGGCTACTTTAAAACCACATCAAATAAAGCAAAAAGTTTATAGCCACAGTCATTCTAAAGACCATAATTACATGTCTAAACTTAAATGCTAATGCAAATCGAACAGAGGTCAGATAAACTTTTCCAATTCAAATCGAACAGAGGTCGCACAAAAACAAACAAAGCAATTTAGACACATCAATACACACACCCCGCAATCATAATAAAGAAAAAGCTGAATCGTTGTTATATATACAAACTAAGCTAGCAACAATAAGAATTAAAAATATCATCCTCATTATCTCTCTACATCTTACACACACACATATACATCAGTATATGAACTTTATATATACTTGTTAGCTTAGTTTTGTGTAAGCATAAGGATGATCCCAACGAACAGACATATACAAACATATACATGTGCATATATCCGAGACTAACAGAAGTTGTGCAATACAAGGAAAATATGCTGTAATCATACAATCAGCAAACTGTTCAAAATGAGAAACGTGCGAACTACACTGGGAAGCTACATGTAGTCGCTACAAATACAAAAGAAAAAATGAGAAGCTGCCCAATCAAGTAACACCAAGCAATACCCAAAACCGATCAAAAATCACAAAAGAGAAACGGAGAGGCTATAAGCAAACTTGGAGTCAGTAGAGCGAGAGATGCAAGGATCGTCAAAGAGAGTTGCAGAGAGATGGTAGATTTGGAAAGGAGAGTGAAGGAAAGTTTGCGTGTGAGATAGGAGATGGGCGATCGATGGTTTGACTTTAGAGGAGAAAAGAGCCGCACATGCTGCATGCCGATGAACAATATCCCAAAAGCATGAACATGAACAATGAACAGGAAAGTGCGTGTAAGTTACAATAAAGGATCACACTTGTTATTCCACACCCCAGAATCGGTAAAATCAAACACAAAATCTTAAAACTAAAACCTCAGAAAAACAACTTTATGAACATGGAAAAGAAGTCAATATTTAGTGCAACCTAATCATATTGGAATACATATTGACATTACACAGGAAGAAACTTCCTCAAAAGAAATCACTTATATCTCGAAATTTGTCAAAAATGAAGTAATGCACAACATACACAAAAATGAATGACCAACATGCATGCTGCTTCCAGGATAAAAAGACTAATGCTTGCTACACCCATGGATTTTATAATCAAGCCTCATGTTTCACCCTACGCATTAACCAATTATGATACATATATGTTTCTATCCTTTCTGCTGTAAAGTTTTCTTCTATTTGAAAGCTTTTATGATGAACTTCTAAACCCCAAAAAATAAAGAAGCACAAAAAAATAACGTAAGATGTCCAACAACCAAATGAGAAGGATTTAATTGTTTTAGAAAAACAATCACAGATTTTAAGAAAAGGATACTGTCTATGATACTTGCCACGAAGATATGGGTCCTAAGGTAGAGTGGAGATGATGCACAGTTTGACGACAAAGCGAAACTCAAAGAAGAAAAATTAAAAGTATACGGTTCAAACATGAAGTTAATCGTTGTTGGTCATTGATATTAACAATTCAAAGTAAGATTAGCTAAATAGAGGGATAAGAAAGAGAATATTACAGTGCATGTGGATTTTTTTAACAAAAACAAAAGCCTCCACTTTTCCTACTGCACAAAAACTATATTCATATCATCTAAGATCACCCTGAAAAGCTAGAAGATACATATGTTACACAATAAACATCAATCATCGATCTTTCCATCTTTGTCATGCTTGGTTGATGATGATGATGATGATGATGAGTATTAAGACCTAATATAACATATGTTACTATCATTAGAATCATGAATATATGTCATAGAAGCAGTCATACAAATAACTGGACAACAAATCACACATGAGAATCAAGTTTCAATTTCATCTTCTCAGACTAAAATTCTATTTCACAATGATAAAAGGATTTTATATGATTGTAAACATGTGATAAATGCTCTACCTGCTGAGTGGGAGAAAAAATTTGAATTACTGCTTTCAAGAACTCAAATACTGTAGCTTTAATCGAAACGTGCAAGTACTGATCACTTCCAACTTTTGATGCTCTCAAACTGCAGAAAACAGCAAAATACCAGTAAAATTTTAGCAAAACGAAACGACAACAAATTATAAATACAAATGAAACATCTGCAAACATGATAAATAATAGATTACAGATGAAGGATCCTACACTTAATTGGTAGAGAGTTACTGCAAAATGTAAAACAAACTAAGAGAGGTTCCAAATCAAGCTTCAATTCAAAATCAAATTTATTATGCATGAAAATAAGGCATAAAGCTATACAGGTAAGATCTTGGCTTCGGAATAAATCTTTGAAGACAATGAAGAAACCACAAAGCAAACCCAAAATCCCTGGATTGTCAACCAATGACAGTATTGCATATACAGTACTACTCATGTCAAATATAACATGGAAACATTCCTTCATAACTGTGAACAACTAGGTTGAAAGCCCGCGCGCGAGGCGCGGTTATGTAATCACTAAGACAATATATATTGTGTATGAACTGAAAATCAAAATCTAAACTCATGCAAATATCAAATCATAAGAGTAACATAACATCAACCATAGTACAAACCCATTAAAACAGCAAAACTTTCAAAGAACATAAATTGATACATAAATTGAAACAGCAAAGCTTTAGCTTCTCAGAAAAAGTAGAACTAAACATCTTCGATCTAAAAAAGCGTTCAATAGAGCAGAATACATAGTAGCTGGTACCTTAAAATCTCAGCAAACATAAGTTTCCAACATGAATACCATGCAAACTCATCAATCAAACCCTTCTCAAACTGTACTTTTGCAGTAGAAGCTACAATGATGGAATACACTACAGTAGCAAGCCATTCCCATCCCCCGTTAGCAAAGGCTATACTCAACAAAAAGTAATTTAATCAGATTATAAGTTTCACTCGCTGGAAACACAAACTTTCAGCATCCTATGCTCATAGCCTAGACTACAAATACATAAAAGGTTCAACAATCGAAACCAAAACGAAAAATCAACAAAGCTTCTCCGAAAAGCAGACCTAAACTTTTTTGATCTCAAAGAGCGTTCAATAGAGCAGCACACACAGCAGCTGGTACCCTAGATATGAACCTATAATGCATGTTATTATGTGAAGTTGAACATATAAAAGTTGGTATTATAAACCACTCTATTGTAAGGACTGTTTTTTTATTGTTACATGTACTGTAAGTTCTTGAAATTCAAGTTTCTTTTTAGTCTTCTCTTTAAGTCAGTTCTGTAATTTTATTTTTGCAAACTTTTCCCTTAGTGTTCTGTTTTATCAGTTGATAGGTTATTTGGTGGATTCCTGGCTCACTGACAACTGTACTCATATCCTTTTTCTTGTAGCAGCATATGTGTTCGACCATAAGGAAATGCCAAAAGCCTCATATTCTTCTATAGAGTGCTACCTATTTGTATACCAACATGACACAGAACCTTAGCATTGTATACTAAAACCCACCATACATAATATGAAATAACAACAGAGTAATCATCTTCACTGCTTTCTCTTTCCTTTCAATTAAAATAGGATTCATCCAGTGTTCCAGCCTACTGTGAACATCAAATTTAAGAGATGCAGTATAGGCAACAGCATAAATTAGAACTTTTCCATCAAATTCTTTGATAAACTAAGCTCAAATTTGATTCAGGCAAACCACAAAACAGCTTTGAAATTCAAACTACTTGTTAGAAAGATCCTCTCTATCTTTCACATTATACTTTATGTAAAGTATATTCCCCGACTTGTAGGCTGACTTTCCTAGAGTGTATAGAATTTCTGTATCATCTCTGTATATATACATACATGTTTCAACATGAATGAATTTTCATTCCAGCCAATTCAATCTCTATTATATTCTTACACTACTCCTTCCTATGTTTGCTTTCTTTCCTTCCTCTCACTTCAAAACAGACGTAATGCTTCAAAGGGTGTAACTAATGAAACCTTAGCATCCAAAACTGTTGACTTATCTTTGATTTTACAGAAATGTGAAAGGGAAAAAAAGGGAATTGGTTTCTAGTTTTCATTGTTTCCTTTCCAACACAGAAGAAAGGCTAAAGTATGTAATGACATTACAGTAAATCAGCGTATAGATTACCCTGACAAATTTTCAATGATGTTAACCACATCACAGGGGAAAAAAACTTAAACCACAGCAGAACCTCAGATATAGATCTGCTTAACAACTCCAGCATCAAAAACACTAAACGAAAGCCAATATGAAACACCTATTCTAGCACCAAACATTAATCCATTCGATAATGCAAGTTTTTATCCAACATGTTTATTACTTTCTAAGCTACAGAGGTAATCTGAAGATGCGTTAAGAGATGCACAGAGGTTCCAGTAGTGTTAATAAATTCTTTGAGGAAAGTATTTGAACATGTAATAGTCATAGACAACAAAAGAGCAAAAAAAGTCCTATTTCTCTCTTCAATGGACGAACTCGAACAATTTCATAGCCAATATCTACTTATTTCTAATCTATAAGTTGCACCAATACAGTTTCAAATCTGAAGAATAACTATAATCAGACATTTCCTATATTTGTTATTCGACTGTATTAGTTCATGGGTTATATACTCCATCTAGTTATTCAATCATAGATGTGAACTCTATCTGGCTTATTGGATCAGAATTGAAATTTAAAGATTTGAACCCATCGAATCCATCCGAAGCATATAAACTCTCATTGAAGAATAACCCATCTCATTGGATTGACTAAAGACAACATCTCTTGCTATAAAAATGAGAACATGAAATCAAAGCAACTGAAACACACGACCCAGATACCTACCTCACTTGAGAATCTCGGTCAGTCAACAAATGGGTTCTTATGGGTCTGAGCTGAGATCTCCTCTGGTGTGCCGAAATTGTGCTACCCTGGCCCTTGGTGAAAGGTCCTTTGTCGGCACCTTGGTGGCTTTGTGTAGCCTTGAAATGGTGTTTCGATTCTTTCTCTGGACAATTCTGGTGTGCAGGCTTTGAATTCTGGTCAAGTCTTTGAATGTGGACTCGAAAAGTGAAGCTTCACAGATTGGATATGGTGATCGACTGACTCTTCTTCATCATGATCAGAGTCTTCATCTGGTGTTGTTTGCGTGGATGTCGATTCTGCTTTGCCGAAGCCACCTCCAGCTCCGGAAATAAGAACCGAGAGATCCTTACTTTGCGGAAGTCGGGGCAGGCCGAACCCGAATAGTGATACTTCCTCGGGTCACGGCGGCGGGCTTTTTCTCCCGGGTGGGCGTACGGGCACTCAGTCCAGTCGTGTGACCTGCCACGCGCGCACCGCCGCACCTTGAACTCGAACATGCGGAACTGATCGCAAGAAATGAGAGGCATGTCGAGATCGGAGTCGGAGTCGTTGTTGTTGGAAGGGAGGAAGCGGTGGAGGGCCGAGAGCGAGTCAAGGAAGAAGTCGCCGCCGGCGCCGGCATTGGCGGAGGAAGGGCAGCGGGAAGAGAACGGAGACCCGATCGGGTCGTCGAATGGGTCCCACGTCGCGACCTGCAGGGTCGGAGCGAGTCGGGCCGGTTCTCCGAGCATCATTTTTGAACAGAAGAGATTGAACTGAAGAGATAGACAGAGGGAAGGAGTTGAAATGCAAGAAAGGATAGAGTGGGAGTCTCCGATATATAAACTGGTTTTAGGAAGAGAGAGAGAGAGAGTGCCAAGTACGCCACATAGTCAGATAGTGGGGTTGGAGAGGAAAGGGCTTTGGAGAGGAGAGGGAGAGGGAGAATAGACGGAGAGAGAGGAGAGAGATCGAAGTTTGCAGAGGAAATAGCAGAGGAAAGGGAGAGGGAATAGACGGGAAACCCCTTTGAACAGGGAAATGTACAGTAACCCACCAGGAATAGTGTTTTTTGGGTGGGAGGAAGATTGTTATATAGGGAATTGGGATAAGACTTGTATCTCTTCCGCAATTGACCAAATTCTAAATCTTTCCATTGCAATAATTAAAGTAGCTTTGCATATGCAGCTCATTTGGAATCCAAATTGAACAGGACTGAATCAAAATTAAACAAAAACCACTGACCAATGGCTTTTTATGAACATAAAGCTATAAGGAATATGGGTGTGGCTTTGAGCAGGTACAACTACACTTCATTTTATTACAAACGAATTCGTTCATGCAACAGATAAGGATAATTGTACCTACCAATAAGTCTGTTAACACTTTTGATCTCGAGCTGGGTTCAGACTTGGGAGAGGCGGCAAAAACTCAAGAGGAGACGACGTAGATAAAGCGGCGGTGGTTGGGGCAACCTTGTGGTGGTTTGAGGCGGCTTGGTGGTGCGGGTGAGACTAAGAGCAAATGCACCCATTTGGGGAGGGGAGGGTCAATTTTCCACCCAGGTCAATACACTATTCATCTGAATTGGTCCTTGGTCCTTGGTTTGACAATGCAGCAATGAGATCAATTCGAAGACTAATTACTATTCACATAATTTATATTTAATATATTTTTTAGGTTTTGTTAAGTACTTAATGATTTAACATTATTGGTGAATAATTAACCAAATTGAATATTTTAAAAAAATCATATAATTAATTTCGAATGACGTGCATTTTCGATACGAATATGGCAAACCAATGTACGTACGCCACGTGTCACCCTCAATATCGTTATCTTTCAGCCAAAAATATCTGACATTTCCGAATAGATTTTCAACCAATTGGTGAGGAACACGTGTCCATTGCAAGATTCGTTATCTTCAGAAATAATTGAGACGATTTTCGATAAGATTTTCAACCAATTGGTATACGCCACGTGTAATCACGATAACTTTTTAGCTTCCACAAAAGTCAATAAATAAGGCCGGTACTTCACTCTCTTCTCACACATTCCTCTCATTAATCTCTTCCCTCCATTTTCAGATAGAAAAATCCATTTCATTTGTCATATTTTCTATGGATGCTTTGAGAAATTATTTGAGGATCAGGGATGAAGAAGATGAAGAACACATTCAGCAAATTCAAGCCAACAATGCTCAAGCATCTGCAATGCTCGGAGCGTATCATTCAATGGAGACTCCCGAAGGTCGTGGTTCACGACCCGGTCGTGCCCCTAATGTCGAAAGACACCGGGAATCAAGAGGTAATAACATGATGGAGGATTACTTTGTCGAACGTCCAGTGTACGGCAATGTAATTTTCCGTCAGCGTTATAGAATGGAAAGAACTTTATTTAACCGTATTATGGGGGACCTTTGCAATTTTGATGTTTTTTGGGGGCAAAAACCGGACGCCACTGGGAAGTTGGGATTGTTCCCGGAACAAAAAATGACAGGTGCTCTTCGAATGCTTGCATATGGTGCTGGAGCTGATCAATGCGATGAATTCACTAGGATGGGGGCATCTACTGCCCTAAAATGTTTGAAGAAATTTTGTGCCCAGGTGGAGTATCTATACGGTGATTGGTATCTTCGTGCTCCCAATGCCGCTGACTTGCGCAGGCTTCTGTTGAAGGGGCAACAACGCGGTTTTCCGGGCATGATTGGGAGCATCGACTGCATGCACTGGAAGTGGAAGAATTGTCCAAAGGGGTGGTCTGGAGCATTCTCAAGCCGCAAAGGCTACCCAACGGTTATTCTTGAAGCTGTGGCCTCGTATGACACACATATATGGCATGCCTTCTTCGGGACCCCAGGAGCTCAAAATGACCTAAATGTTCTCGGTGCGTCCAACGTGTTCGCGAGAGTTATAAACGGAAGTGCTCCTGAGGTATGCTTTAAGGTCAATGATAACACATACACAACTGGGTATTACCTTGCAGATGGAATCTACCCGAGGTGGCAGACGTTTGTGAAATCAATATCCAAACCCAGGAATGCAGATGAGGCACACTTTAGCAAAATGCAAGAGTCTTATCGAAAAGATGTTGAGCGGTGTTTTGGTATCCTCCAAGCTCGGTGGGCTATACTTCGTCACGGTGCTAACTTGTTCAAGTTGGAAGATCTGCGTACCATCATGGTAAGTTGTATCATTCTTCATAACATGATTGTGGAAGATGAGTTTGTGGAAGAAGAGTTTGTGGAGCCTAATGAAGATGATAACATGCATCCATTATTGGCAAGCGTTTATGATAGGCC
The DNA here is from genome assembly GCA_946800695.1 of Geum urbanum. NCBI lineage: Eukaryota > Viridiplantae > Streptophyta > Magnoliopsida > Rosales > Rosaceae > Geum > Geum urbanum. The sequence continues at coordinate 81,648,893 of OX326997.1, forward strand.
GGTGGATTTAAACGGAAATGTTATTCGTCATGAACCAGTTTTGAGGGATGGAGAAAGTCTTCCGGCTTTCTTAGATCGTGACTTCCAATTACATTCTGCGTACCTCCACAAGGCCTTGCAAGATGACTTGGTCATCCATATTAACAAATGATTTGGATCATTTGTATTTGTTTTGTAATTTTAATTTAAGTACTTTTCTTTGTGTGCTTTCAATAATGATGTATGTGTGCTTTGGCTTGTAATTTTAATTTGTGTGCTTTTGTTTGTGTGATCATGTTTCAATAATAAAGGTATGTGTGCTTTTGTTTCAATAATAAAGGTTTATGTTTCAATTTGTATAAAATACATTGTATACTTTTGGGACGTACACAATATTTATTAATAACATTCAACTTTTATTTCATGAAATTTAAGATACATAAAAGACAATCCAAGCCTAGCAATACAAGAAAAATAAAATTTAAAACACTACAACATTCTATTGTGGGGATTGTGGTTCTTGAAAAAGAGGTCTATAACAATCCGCATTCGGATTGGTTTTTTTCATGATGTTGCTCTTCAACTTTTTGTACCACTCTCTTGAGTCCGGGGAAAAATCACTAGTCTTCATGGCCATGATCCTTGCATCCTCTTTCGCCTCTTCAAACTGATATATTTTCAAAGCTTCTGCTCGGCGTTCCTCGTCTCTTTTCTGCAGAAGCTCCATGGATTTTTTGTTGCTCTCATTAATGGCTAAAATTGCAAGGGCCACATCACTTCCCAATTCTTTATTCTTTCCTTTCCTCTTTGCTTCTTTTGCAGCCTTTTGTCCCATAGGCCTTCCAACAGAGCTAGTAGGAGTATCCAAACCTACATCAGTATCCAAATCAATTGGTGTCTCGGTTTCATCAAGACTTACCGTCGGATAAACAAAAGGAGAGACGGGAGCCGTTGGTGGATCTTTAAAATAAGGGTGATCCTTCACCGCGTCCCAACATTCCTCATTTACAAATTGCTTATTAGTTGTTCTAATGAATTCCAATTGAATTTGACGGGCCTAAAAAAAAATTGAAAATGTTATAATGGGATATAAATGATTGTTAAAAAAATAAAAAATCACACTATAATGAGATATAAAAAATAATGGGATATAAATAATGAGATATATAAAATAATGGGATATAAATAATTAAATCACACTATATTATATTACCTCATCCAATTGATTGGTGCCGCTTGGTCTATGATGACGAGCTTGAAGTTTTGCATTATGCCACTGTTTGAGAAGTTTTTTCAAAGGTTTGAAATGAGATTGGAGAGCGATCGGAGTTCGTACCGCGGTTGGACCGGACCAATTTTCCACATAATCTTCACGTACCTTTTGCCATAACCTTGGAAGGGTTTGAGCATTGCCGGTGATCGGGCATACGGTGACACGCGCCCAAGACTCGCACAATTGAACTTCCTCCGCGGTGTTCCAATTAGTACCTGATTCTCCCATTTTTTGAACTAAAATGAAGAAATAAGAACAAGGTAGGAGAAACAACAAGATGGATATGTGAAATCTCAGAATTTTTTGGTGTGAAAAATGAAGAATAGTGGTTTGGTATTTATAGAATTTTTTGGAAATTTTTTGAATTTTTTAAGACAGGTTTAAAGCATATTCCCGTTTGGATTTAATCTGAGCCGTCAGATTAAATCCAACGGCCCAGATCTGAAACTGGTTTTTTTAGCCGTTGGTTTAAAAAAAAAAAAGAACCGTTGCATTTGAATGCTGACCGTCCAGATCAGATCGGACGGTCAGCTTCTTCGAACCGTTGCAGCCGGCAACAAAACAGGCCGTGGGGCCCACAAGCAAAAATTTGAAAAAAAAAGGGAGCCGCGTCTGACCAGCCGCGTGGCTGACGTCAGCGGGCCCCACATGCTATTAACCCAGCCCAAACCGAGGGTGAATAATCACCCCTCCTCCTGATCGATCACGTGGGCCCAGCAGCAAATCCCCCCTCCCCCCAGCCCAATTAATACCCGGTGGAAATTGGAATCCACCCTACCCTCAACCCAACCCACCCGAGTCGGGCCGGTTCTCCGAGCATCATTTTTGAACAGAAGAGATTGAACTGAAGAGATAGACAGAGGGAAGGAGTTGAAATGCAAGAAAGGATAGAGTGGGAGTCTCCGATATATAAACTGGTTTTAGGAAGAGAGAGAGAGAGAGTGCCAAGTACGCCACATAGTCAGATAGTGGGGTTGGAGAGGAAAGGGCTTTGGAGAGGAGAGGGAGAGGGAGAATAGACGGAGAGAGAGGAGAGAGATCGAAGTTTGCAGAGGAAATAGCAGAGGAAAGGGAGAGGGAATAGACGGGAAACCCCTTTGAACAGGGAAATGTACAGTAACCCACCAGGAATAGTGTTTTTTGGGTGGGAGGAAGATTGTTATATAGGGAATTGGGATAAGACTTGTATCTCTTCCGCAATTGACCAAATTCTAAATCTTTCCATTGCAATAATTAAAGTAGCTTTGCATATGCAGCTCATTTGGAATCCAAATTGAACAGGACTGAATCAAAATTAAACAAAAACCACTGACCAATGGCTTTTTATGAACATAAAGCTATAAGGAATATGGGTGTGGCTTTGAGCAGGTACAACTACACTTCATTTTATTACAAACGAATTCGTTCATGCAACAGATAAGGATAATTGTACCTACCAATAAGTCTGTTAACACTTTTGATCTCGAGCTGGGTTCAGACTTGGGAGAGGCGGCAAAAACTCAAGAGGAGACGACGTAGATAAAGCGGCGGTGGTTGGGGCAACCTTGTGGTGGTTTGAGGCGGCTTGGTGGTGCGGGTGAGACTAAGGAAGAAACTGGACGGAGGCAGAGGAGCAGTAAACAAAAATCAGGAGTGAAGGAAGCAAACCATAAAAACTGTGTTTGAGTTAAATGAATTTACCTATAAAATGGATATCCATAGGTAGAGTTTCATATTAAACAAGCACGTAAAAATTAACAAACCAATGCACCTTTATCTGCTCCTGGATTTCAGGCCAAAATTCTCAGTGAATTATTACAAACCAACGAAACATAAAATTCATAACACAAGCCAGCTTACCAAATCTTCAAAAGAAGAGTCTGAACATCAGAAGCATTTATTTCTTGTTCATTGTAACAAAAGAAAATTAAAGAACAACAGTGTATGGATGAACATTTCAACGACGTCTCCCATACCTTTGATTTATAGAAACATGTTGTCTGTGATTGCCAAATCTGTCTTCCAACTGAGGGAATATCTTGAACATGAATCCATACATGGCTCTGTAATACCATCTTCTCCATCTCTTGCAAAACAAAAGGGAACCAACCGTAATTCCGAATCCACACGTAAATCCAATCTCTGCACTGATGATGTTCCAATCAATCTCTTCTCCAGAATTTGAACGTTGTTCTTCCGATGGTGGTGCTGACAACACTGTTGTGTTCTCTACGGTCAATGGGGGCCCCGTTAACCCCTTATTACCGTTGAAGGAATCTGCACCAAATGTTGAAAACTGAGCACCGGTTGGTATCCTCCCGACTAGTTGATTCCATGAGAGATTCAAGAATGAAAGGAATGTGAGTTTTGTAAGTTGTGCTGGAATTTGACCACTCAGTTTGTTCTGCGAGAGGTCCAAGGACTGTAGCTGACTCAGGTTACTCAAAGATGATGGTATTGCACCTGTGAAAGCATTGTTGGACAAGTTTAGGACATGTAGTGACTCGAGCTGTCCAATTTCTTCAGGAACTGAACCATTGAAGTTGTTGCATGAGAGGTCAACTGAGGTGAAGATAGTTAAAATCTTTACTAGTTCCATCTCTAAACCTTTGTCGCTAACCGTAATCGTATCCTGATAATAAAATGCACCATCTTTGTCCTGAAATTGAAGCTGTGATGTCGCATCATCTTTGCTAGTCTTCATTGCCTGCCAAGTTGTCAATGCTCTACCTAGTACTTCACCATTAAAATGATTGTGAGCAAGGTCCATGATTTGAAGTTTCGGCCAACTGCCATTAGTCTTGGCACATCCAATGTCTCCATAAAATTGATTGGATCGCAAGACAAGGACACGCAAGGTGGATATCTTCTTCAAAGAGCATGGAAAGGTTCCTCTTATTTGATTCCTTGCAAGGTTCAAAACCTCTAGCTTTGGGCAATTAAAGAGTGATTCTAGGAACTGACCTTGTATCTGATTCTCACTGATGTCCAGAGTTTGCAAACTACAGTTGCTAGACAAGTTGTCTACATGTGTGAGATTGTTTCTCCTCAGATTAAGTACTGAAAGAGTTGTCATCCTAGTCAAGCAGTGAGGAACTGTGCCACTCAGAGAATTATCGGACAGATTAACAACCTCAAGGCTATGCGAATTGCAAATCGATTGTGGAATGATCCCCTGAAGGTTATTGCTCGAAATGGAGAAAAATTCAGCATTAAGAAGCTGATCTCCAATGGAAGTTGGTATGGTAGAGTTGAAATTATTCCTCGAGTAATCCAGATACAACATATTTGGTGCTGATGAGAAAATTGGGATTTGTCCACGAAGCTGGTTGGAGTGAAGGTCGAGGATTTCAAGAGAAGTGTGATTGATTTTACGATCTTCTAGAGTATCGAGAGAGTTACTTGAAAGATTTAGCTGATTGAGATTATTCAAGCTCCAAATCCAGCTGGGAATCTCGCCCTGTATCTGGTTATCCGAAAGATCCAAAATCTCTATTTGGGATTGGTTTCTCAAGAATTGAGGGAATGCTCTCAACTTTCCTGAACCCAAATACAAGAATTGAAATTGAGGAAAGTTGGAATATGAGAAATTGGTTACGTCATGGGTAAGAAACAAGCTATTGTTTGAGACATCAAAGAGAGTGAGATTTTTGAGATGTCGGAGATCATTTAGAGGAAATGAGCCACTGAAATTGTTTGAACTCAGATCAAGTTCAACAAGACTTCGTAAGTTAAAGATAGACCTGGGTATTGGTCCCTCCAGATTGTTGAAAGCCAACCAAAGAGCACTCATGATGGAGGATGAAAGATTAAGAGTTTCAGGCAACTGACCGGAGAATTGATTGTGTCTAAGCTCTAAACGATCCAGAGAGGGATGAGAAAACAAAGACGATGGAATATTGCCAGTGAGCTTATTGCGATACAAGTGGAGAGACTCCAACTTGATGAGGTTTTCCCATTGAGTGCCACTAATATTGCCGGTTAGCCCATTATAAGAAATGTCCAAATATTCCAGATTCGTGGCTCCACTGAATGACGGAATTGACCCTGAGAAATTTGTGTGACCAATTACCAGGTTCTGAAGAGATCCATTGTTTGGAAATTCTGGCAAAGAACCATCAAGTTCTTCATTATAGAAAATAACAATACTTTGCAAGGAAGGTATCTGAAAGATCTCTTTGGGGAATGTTCCCTGCAAATTACAATAAAAGAGACTCAAGGAAGTCAGGTTTGAAAACTTGGCAAAGAATTCTGGAACTGGTGCTGAGATATAGTTCTGATCCAAATGAATCACCGAGAGAGATTGAAGCTTAGCAAGAGAAGCGTGAAATGGGCCTGAAAGACCACAGTCGGACAAGCTCAACACTGTGAGGTTGGGGAGGGAAGATGATATGGCTTCGCACCAGACACTCCCCCTTGCTAATATTTGGACATAATCAAGATATAACTCTCTAAGCTCTGTGAGGTTCTGAACCAGCTTGTGTAAATTTGGGATTTTGAGTTTTAACTGACCGTGAATGTAATAGGTAGAAAGATCAAGAACTTTCAACCGCGTCAACTGTGAAATCTGAATGGGAATTTGCCCGGAATAATAATTGAGAGATAAATTTAGGTACCTCAACCTGGAAAGCTGTCCAATTGCAGATGGAATTGAGTGAGAGCCGTTGCCGAGTTCGGGGTTGTCAGCCAAATTGAGGCTTTGAAGATATTGAAGGTGGAAGAGAGTGCTTGAATTGTCCACGCCATCTGAGATAGACTGGCTGCTGAGGTCAAGGCCTATAACACGACCGTTGGTGCTGCAAGTAATGCCGAGCCAAGAACAACAATCTGCACTTGAATTCCAGGAACTAAGCTTGGACGAAAGTGAAACATTGTATACAAGGCTTTTCTTCAAGTTTAGCAGCAATAGTTGCTGGTCTCTAACACACACAGAGTGTACAACAGGGATCAACAAAAGGAGAAAAGGGAGCAAGCTATTCATTTTGATGATAATCATTTAGAGACAGTACGGTGGAGAAAAGAGAGCTGAGATTGGTGCGAGTATTGCTTGATGTCTCTCCTGTCTATAAATAACCCGGCTGGAAGAACATAGATGATGTCCACAAATTAAAGAAGTCATTGAGTATTGACCGACAAAGAAAATGCATGCGTGGAATTTCAGTGCCATTGGGTATTGACCGCAAAGATTGATGTCTAGACATTAAAGAAGTCAAGCCAAGTAAACATTGATAACAATGGAAAGAAAGTGCGTGGAATTTCAGTGCCATTGGGTATTGACTGACAAAGATTGATGTCTAGACGTTAAAGAAGTCAAGCTTAGTAAACATTGATAACAATGCCACAAATAGTTATCATAACCCTTCTTCTTTCTCACTAGCGAACAACGACGTCGTGCTCCAAACAGCTAGAATACATGTGTACTTCCACAGCTCCATAGACATTCTGTGAGACTTGCTCTAAACTCTGTCTACGAACAGAACACTAAATATGATGTAACCCTCCTCCATACGTACTTTTGAAAAGAAGAGAACAGAAAACAAGTAACGCAAGATCAATTTTATCTTGCTAGAAAACTTGCTACATCAGTATAATATTCAGGATACAAGTGCCTGATATTAGAATTACACTACATAACTTTATGTGAAAGCCACTACTTATTATAGGAAGCTTATCTGGAACTTGACCCCTATTACTATTCCTGACGCAAGGTCCTTAATTTTTGACATATGCAACATACACATGTTCTTCGACTTCGTCTTTTGCCGAGCCAAATCTCAGCTTGCATGAGCTATCATACTATCACCCATATAAAAGCATGAGCACAAAATTCCTTGCCTACAAAGGACGACCAATACAATCTCAAGCCCGCCGAAATTTGCATGTGGATATTCAGATAATAAGACCTTTGCTCAGGTGGATAATAAGAACTTCTGCCTCTCTAAGATAACTATTCCAGTGTGGTTCAAAGTAGCACAGAGCTTGCGACTTTATCTGTCAACTTCTCTGGGGATAATGGTCTTGCCAAGATAAACTTGTTTCATCTCCTCTCTCCAGATCTGCAGTGTCATTCACAAATCTTTTAAGTTATTTCTTCAACTATACTGAAGTTTTCATGTGCTATCAGACAATTGCATGCAAATTTTAACACGATACAAGGAGGTATTAAATTAAAATTAAGCTGATGGGAACCAGAAGAAAGAGACAAATGTATTACCATTTCACGGAATTCCACCAGAATATGTGGCACATTTGTTTTATGAATATCATTTCCATCTGGTCCTCTCTTGTAGTTCTCTCTCCCGATCCAATGTGACTGAAGAATATTATTGTGACGCACATTCAACAACACATAGGACGAGCATGCAAAAGATGTAACCCATAATATATGCTCAATGCAAACTAAATTTTGAGGCAATGTATAACAATATAGCTAAACAACAATTAAAAAGCTCAAATGAGTGTTGCGTCATAGCATACCTTCAGAGCATGTGAGAAACCAGATTGGTAAACTGAGTTACGGGCAATTTCACATAGATCACATGAGCTCAACTTCCACACCTGTAAAATTAGAAAAATGAACCATCACATATCATTCACTCAATTACTGCAAAGAGAGGATGTGACAGAGCAGTGCCAGAGAGGAGAAGAGAAAAATCTTACAGAAGCAGCTATACTGTATTCTTCTACTAGAGGCTCTTTTGTCAGGTGGATTTGGAGAGGATCATAAGTAGAGAGGGAAACATTAAGACCTCGTAAAAAAAATATGGGAAAAGGGTTCCGGTGGTAGTCCAAGAACAATGAATTGTTGCTCAGGGGTGACATAGCCAGACCAATCTGATGAGACAAACTAGACAATAGCCAATAAGAAAATGCAAAATGATCAAGTAGACTAGATGAATTAATAATCATCTTCATCTTCTGACCTGTGCTAAATAATACAGATACTGAAGCACAGGAGATTTCCTCAAATTGATACCATGAGCAATGTTAGTGGGAGTAAGAAATGTTGCAGCAAGGTGGTCAATGTCCCCAGCCTAAAATTTGTTGAGCAAGTGATCTGAAGTTACCTAATACTTCTGCTCAAGAAGAAAATATATCTGTAATATACCTCCCCAGAATGTGGACGAAATTTGATGGTTGTCATTCCCTTCGATTCACGAAGCTGCAAAACAAAAATATATCATGTCAGCGTTTGCAAGCAATAGCTAAACAAAACAAAAAAAAACTGCCATGCAACACCATAATCAGGATGGAGTGAGAAAAGCAAAGCACCAAAACATGGTAAAGAAGCAGCAAACTTTGTTAGCAAAAACTCTCCAAGACTTGTAAGAAGCACTAACATATGTAGTTCAAATGTCACACAGGTTAGAGCAACTAATGGAAATGAGATCATCACAAACTAAATAAATAAAAAATATACAAAACCCAATGCGCCTGAAGTTCATTATTCTGATGCTATCACTGCCTGATGTACACCCATCACCATTACTGTCCTTCGAGATACCAATATCAATTATAATTGAAATTTTAGAAGTTGAGTTCTCATGATTTGGGCCATCTCCTTTCAATGTCCTGAGGTAGGGACCTCCCTACCCAATCCAACTCGGCTAAAAATTTCACAACAGCAGTAAAACCACAATGTCTACCAACCGCAACGCCTAGCGTAGAAGTGTTCTACGTAATCATTATGAACTGTTGCACTCTCGTCAGCAGTAATGCCTTTGAGTAGGTTTCTCTGTGTAACTTGTTCTTGTGGTATTCCTAGAACTTGACTGCCATCATTCTTGCAATCCACCTTTATGCTTGCATCAGGCGCATCTCTGACGACCTTAATGATTAAATCTCCAACTTTCTCCTCATGATGAAGTAAAAGAGTGGAATGATTTGAGGAGGATTGATGAGTGTCAATTAGGCTCTTAATAGCTGCAACAGCTTTAAGAACTGAGAGACAGATTCTCAGCTACAGTAGAAGGGGCAACCCATGTGTTTGCCCGAAATTCGTAAGGAAGGTTTCCAATCTGAAATCAAACAAAATAGTCTCAGTAAATCTCTCGTCTTACTTCAAAACCTAACTACAAACATCAAACACGTACTTTATTGTGCTCGGTGAAAGCCTTCATAACAGCATTGTATGCCTCCAGGGATGTAATGCAACCAAACATTAAGAGCTTACATGCAGCAGTAAACGATGAGCTTAAAAAGTTGAATGACACAAGCGTAACATACGGCATTGAATGGCCTGGTTATCTGCTGAAGAAGAGCAACCAAAGAGCGAGTAAAAAGAGGACGTTTTCCAGCAGGGTAGAACCCTTTCCTGGATGCAACTATCGTCGTCGGCTTCCCACTGCACACCCGAAGTTCTGTGTCTTCAACCTGCATCGTACCCGGTCCATCCATAACTAAATATTGATTACAACATAAAATTCATACACAATCGATCCTACTAAAACCCCCAAGTTAATGTCTAGAATGAATGAATGAATATATATATATATACACACACATACCTCTTTCCAGTCGACTTGGAGTGAAAGGTTATGAGACTCAAAGACTTATTCTACCATTCATTCACCCTACTTAAACTGGGAAATGTAGACCGCAAAACCCAAATTAACATATTCAGGAAAGTAAGTTCTGCTAAGACAATGGTACGTCAGCAAACATATATTCAGCCTAGATGAACTTGGCCTAAATTTATATTTTATAATATCTACAGAGAATACATTGCTCTCAACTCTGAAAACTAAAAGAGCAGCCACATATTCTTTCAAATCCTGAGAAAAGAATATGTATATATATACACATATATATAAGTCAAACTAAGTTTACCATGTTTATATTGAACCTTGCTGTAGCTATAGCAATCTGTGGGGCTAAGAACAGATCAGTCTGCAATTACAAACCTTTAATTGGTCAGAGTTGCTTCAAAGAGCTAACATAGTTGGGGAAAAGAAAAAGACAACATGCAATTTTGTGCCTAAACCAATACCAATTCTCCTCTAATAAGATACCAAAACAACACCGAAACTATCAATCTCTTCTTTTACCCTTCGATTTACACACAGAACAAAAATAGAGTACTCTCCATTATTTGCTTTGTTTAGCTTTGTTTCATCAATGGTGAAAAAAATTTAAACAATTGTCATTAGAGTACTCTCCATTATTTGCCTACATTCTCACAGAAACCAAACAGAGCTAACATAAACTACATACTCACTTAAAGCAAACCCAAGCTAACATACATAATGATAATGCATTTGAAAGCAGAAACAAACATCGAAAACAAAACAATTAGCAAAATACTATTTCTACTTCAACAAACATAATTAGAAACATTACACATCCATGTCATAACCCAGAAAGGAAGACCCCTCAAGTCAATTACACATCCATGCCATAACCCAAAAACAAAGAGCATACATGACATTAAAAAGCTTCCTTCAACCACCATCGATCTGGATATTCAAATTAAACTATCTAAATGGCCAGCTTACTTAATATGTTTCTTTATCAGGAAAATAGCATATGTATTTGTTCTAAGTGGAACTTTCAAATGCACCAGAAATCGGATTCTATAACTCAGTAAAGATTAAATTCCGATATTCCAAAGGTTGCACAAAGGATTGAGCAACAAACATGGTATTTACAGCACCCAAACTTGAAAGATCTAGCTTGTTTGATAGTTCTTTTGTCATCAGATGTATTCTTTAACACTTGTATCAAAAGCTGAAAATTGTGTTTCTAGAGATGACAACGCTTTAGGTCTTATTCTAACGACCTTGACTCTGTAACTGAGAACTGATCTTCCATGGATAACATAATTTTGACTTTACTGTATCCCTATTATAGATTAAAAATGAGTCAAATGACATATCAAAACATGTTTCAGTGATATATAATTAATATAATCTTAATAAAACTACTTATCATTTCAATAGAGAGTGAGACTTACTCTATATCCCCCATTTCTTTTCTGTCAAATCCATCATTGGCCCTATTAAACATAACAAAATGAAACACATAGCATTCAACGTTGCATTACTTATAGCTTATACTTGAAATGAATGAACACTCAAGAACTAACCAAACTCTTCAAAATCTGTAGTAAAACTTTTAAACTGTATATACAATATAGATACAAAAATGCAAAAAAGTACCATCTTCGGCATTTGATTCAGTATGTTCCATCATCAACAATCAAATCAACCTCGGTATTTTTCTCGTCTTTCTCGAAGACCATTCCAACCAGAGATACCTATAAACCAACAAAGTATCAAAATCCCAGAAATTCATCAACATTAATACAAAAAACTGTTTCTAAATATGACAAAAATGTAAGTGTTAGTACCGCTAATCACAAAGTTGGATTTCTCATCGTCAGACTGATGAGCTTGGATTATCTGCTTCACCGTCGTAGGAACCAGCACAATCCAGATTTCTTCCTTTATCCAAGCCCCCAATATATAGAAAAAACAGCACAATCCGGCTACAATGAAAAGCTGTACAGATCCCCTAGTCCGCCCATCAGTGTTGGTTTTCGTAGCCATCTAGAGCCTAAACAAACCACAATCCACAATATCCTCGTCACAAAAACAGAATCCACACACAAGACAACAACACTCGACGATATCAAAAATCCATAACAAAAACACACCATAGATCCAAGACTGTATGCTTCAAAAAACAGTTACCTAGTGTTAAACTGTTAAATTACCACATTAACAGCAGCATTAATTGCATCAAAGTTAACAGAAAGCACATCAAAATAATTTCACCAAAAATACAAAACACATGCAAAACTAATTGATAAACAACTCTAGCGTCCATTCTAAGCAAGCCTAACAACTACAACAAAAGCTGAAAACCACCACTCAAAAATTAAATGGAGCTGAATAGCTCGAGTGTACTTAGCTAACCAAAAATGGCAGATGAGGTTTTCAACTCTAATTATTGATTAAAGCAGCTAATTAATGATATAAATACGAAGTTAATAAACGAATTAGAGGGACTGAAAACGATAAACACAGATCACTCAGTACACTTTGCTATCAGAATCAGTCACTCTAAAGTGTAAATATTTGCAAGCTCACCTTCTTTCTTAGTATTCAGAATCCGATAATAATCCTCGTCAGTGAACTCATACAGGTCTTCTGTCTCCTCTGCGCAATAACATGACGTAAAGAAAAAACTCAATCGGCAATCTGAAAAAACTTGTATGGACAGAAATTCCAAGCCATGAAAAGCTCTAAGCTGTAATTGAAGGAAGATGACACAGGAACTGAAAATTACTTACCCATATTTGACACTTGCAAAACTAATAAAATCCAAAATTTTAGAAGGAGACTTTTACTTGATAGATGGTCAATCTTTGCACCACACCCACTCAATCACATAAAGGTTATCCAAAAGAAACAAAACCCACTTTCAGAAACCCCAAGAATTACAGCAAACTCATTCTAACTTTCAATAAAGGCCAGAACTTTAGAATCAGATCAAACAAACACAACCCACATAGGAAAACTCATGTACTACAACAGAACCAACTTCATCTTCATTCAATACTATATCGAACACGAAGATGTTGAAAACGAAATCAAGAGAGATCGAGACAAAAAAAAAATAGAGAGTTCGACTGAACCACTAGTGTACCAAATCGATATAAATCTGATATAGTGATATACCCAAATCGATTGAAAAGATCCAAAGTTTCTTGGAGGGAGAGAGGAGATCGCGAGAGTGAGAAGAGGCTTACCGAGCTAGAGCTGGAGCTACACCGCCGTGTTGAGTGAGTTCCGAGCCCCGTGGCTGCTCCGGTCACGCCGTGGTGGACAGGGTAACTGAAGTAAACTACTGTAACTGTAGTAACTAAACTCGACAATTCCTCCATTGCATGTTTGGTGTTTACAATTATGAACGTGTCAAACAAATGTGGCCTCCAATTTGCTAAGCTTATCAACAAATCAAACTGAATTACTTTGATACAGTATTGCACTGCAATATACAAGGACGTAACAAATACACTTCTGCACACCCTGCTCACACCAACCTTTTGAATGTCGATCAGCTGGATCACAAGCTGCGGATCATGTTATAATTTGAATGGACTCGTACTTTGTAGAGAGATTAGCAACTCTGCAATACAAATAAAATGTAACTTTTCAAATTTGCCACCATTTTCTATTCTCTAGGGTCTTGACGAGCTCATTTGCCATCGATGCAAAGTCCTCAGCTCCATTTTGTAGATCTTCAGTGCGCCTGCTGAGTTTCTGATACATGTGAAAGGTCAAAAGATAGAAGCTGGTTAGTTTAAGAGTTGCTTACACATTTGCTCATTGAAGGAATGCTATCTAGACACATGTGAAATAATCTGAAATAATCACCAGTCCTAAATCTGGGCTTTGTATCACCAGTCCCACCTTGAAATAATCTATCCCTTTCTGAGTCCCCTTCTGCAGAACAAATATGTTATAATTAGTACTTTTTAACATAAAAAATGCATGGATTTAGTATAACAACTAGCTTACCTCTCTTTTTATCACCGGCATCATGGGATAATGAAGTAGATATGACGCATAGAGGTTCATCTATTTCGATGTCATCTATACGAAAAGCAAGAATTCAGTTTAAAACTGAAAGGTTGATAGAAACTAACAAAGACTCAACTGGGAGATTAGCAGTAGACCTATATTAAGCTCCAGATTTTCTTGATGATCCAAACCTAACAAGTCCAACTGTTTAGACTTCGAGAACACGCCTTCTAAATGATCCAAAGTGGACTTCGGAGTTACAGCAGAATCTCCACTATGGACCATTTTACCCCCTTTCAAGCCTTTGACAATACCACCTAATATCGCAGGGGTAGTGCTCTGTAAAGAAGAACTACGTTAATAATAATAAGATGAATTCTATACAAATTAAAACAAAGGAAAACTTAATTTAACCTGTTTCTTCTTCTGATTCCTAGAGACACTTAATGCAGCATCAGCAGCTGCCCGCAAGAACTGCATCATGGAGACAAGGCAGAGACTCTGGTATCCTATTAAAATGAAATACTAGAATGATCTTTTGAACTCCCAATTCATAAACCAAACTTGTATGCTCGTCTTCATTTCTCATTCACAATCAGTAGCTAATAAACTTCTTTTTTTTCTGGAAGGGATGGTACCTGAAATCATTTTCAGTGGCCAGTAGAGAGATAAAGGCTGTTTCGTACCCATTTGCCTATGAAAAACCTTAGCATCAGTCATGCAATTAAACAACAAGAAATCTAGTGCAAATCAAACATTTCTTAAATTTTCAAGACGACAACATTACCAGAGTGATGTGTGCATCATCAGAACTCATTGTCTTGTCCATATTTGCCTTACAATTCCATCTTAGAATTGACATCAAGGAGCTTTCTTTCACCAATTCTAAATCCGGGACAGATCTGCCCATGGACAGGTATAAACATCTCAGTAAACAAAGGAAAGCACAGATATCGAATATATCATTAAATTATGCTGGGATATGCTATCCTAACAGGATTGGAGGAAATCATTTTCCTCTAGAAACATTGGATCTTTAATATGCACTGGTATGGTAGTCATTAGAGTGATTAGACACTAATGCTGCATGTCCCGTATGTTGTAGGTTAATTATGTAAGCAAAACATGAGAAACTTGGCCCAATCTCAATCTCTCCAGTCTGAAACAGCAAAGTCAATCCCCAAACTTTTTCTTCTTTCTTCAGAGTTGCTGTCCAAATGCAAGGTCGTGCATGTTTCACCTTTTGAATGGGTTCATTGTTCCCCTAACAAGACCACATAGCCTTAGCATGCTTATAAAACTAGAAGGTTGTAAAAATAAATAAAGGGCAGACTCGAGTAGCGAATATGAAAAAGGAAACACAATAGGCACCTGAATCACAGATTTTGTATAGTACAAGCGCACTGAATCCACACAACAAAGCAAAATCAGTGAATTTAAGAATCTTTCTTCAGAGTACGCATATTCTGAATTATAGTCCTGTTCCATCTCAAGTGGTTGAGAACTGCCTTGGATAGACTCATTCTTTGTTGAAGTATCTTTTGAGTCCTCTTCCGGCGGCTTTGCATCAGATACTTTAGAGGCAGAAATTCTGCCATCTGGAGTACAAAGAAAAAATGTCAGAATTTTCTAAAATATTAGTGCAAATAAAATTAAAATAATAACAAGCTTTCAGTGCTTTCTTAGATGAGATCTGTACTTGCCTGTAAGATACATTGAAATTGCAATTGACTCTTTTTTCAAGTGCCATGGCCGAGGGATGATCATGTTACCAGTGTTTCCACAAATTAAATGTAAATTTGTATCTTTTGTTAAGATGAACATTACTTCGTCTGCAGGGTGAGCTGGTGCTTCTGTTTCTGAGAGCTTTGAACTCTTCAAGAGGCCTTGAGGATTTATAATTTCTTCCCAAGTCATTGAAATAACTGGAGAGCGAGACAAGTTTATATCTTTTATAAAGAACAATACAGATAAGGAATTTGTGCCCAGCATCACAACCTGAGATGGATATTCAGATTCAGAATCCTTCTAATTGTTAATGCAGATATTATGGCGGACATACAGACTATTCACAACAGTGCAGAGGTGATATTTCATTGATACTTACACGACCACATTCAAATCCCACTGCAAGTTTACCTCCATGCTTCACAAACTGTAGTGCTTGAACTCGGGAATTACTAAGACAGAAAATAGCTCTGCATTGAGGTCCCTTTCCTTGAGACACACTGTGGACTATTAACAAGTTATAACAATGTTACCTTAGTAAAATAAAAGGATCCAGAAAGATCAGCTTAATAGTTGATCTGGTATTAATAAGTACAACATACTTGTGCTGGATGAAATGTTTGATAAAAAAAAATCATCACATTCGTATAAAGTAAGGAGACTGACAAATACCTTCAGAATTGGTTTCAGTGACAAAGAGAAACTTTACCCCATCTGAACAGCCTTTGAGGTCATAAATACGAACCTACACACATACAAAGTAAGGCAATTACTATAGTGAATCTTGAAAGTAAAAAGTGAAATCTAGTAATCAGCAATGAAAGATATCGCACCAAACCAGATTCACTGCCAACGGCCAGATTTAAAGTGGAGACGCAGAAATCGAATATTGATACTGCAGAACTTAAACCAGCCACCTTTATGCCGTGCACCTGCCAGTTAAATGGACATAATTTGGCATCACACATATCTACTTTTTAGAAAGACCAGATTTTATGTTCTTTCCTCTCTTTTTTCCCTTACAACAGTTTAAAACTAGTAAACTCACGTTTAAGAGTGGTAATACCTCGCCTTCTAAAGCACATACAAAAGATATGAGTGGATAAGTGGCATTCCAAATCCGAACAGATCCATCTGAATATCCTGATAGATACACTCTTTCAACACCACCATTCTGCGAAAGAGACAATTGACTGGGTACACCGCCAGTCAAGGGCCACTTCATACCATCTAATGAGGTTGGTAATGGGTTCACAACTGAGAATATCTGAGAAGTAAATCAAAGTGTGTGATGTAGAGAGAGAGAGAGAGAGCCATTCACAAGTGAAAAGAGTTGAATACCTCTGACAGAGCCTTTAATGAAATCTTTCCAGTTACTGTCCTAATAAGTTTTGCAGCAGTCATGGTTGGATTAGTAGTAGGTATCACCACCGGAAACTCCAAAGCAGAGATGGACGGTTGCTTTTCTTGCTGGAAAATTATGGTCGAGAGGCTAGGTACCGTCATAAAAATGCAATTGCCCAGGGTTTGTTAAAATGAAAACATCAGCTTTGTGATTACCCCCATTTGTATCAGAATTTGGCAATAAAATCATGTCTGCAAATAAACCAGTAAGGGTAAGGTCTGTACGGCCAAAACATCTTAAATTCCCCATGCCAGATGACCAATCAAGAGTTAACACCTGGACCAGAAAGACACTCATCAGCTCAAATTTGAATCCAGCATATTTTAAAGCCATAACTAAGCAGTGACACACCAATTCACTAAACAAATGAAGCTATGGAATAAAGTGATAATATGTAACAGTGATGGCACAGGCTACACTCTAAACAACATCTGAGATTCCTCAAGTCATAAAAAAAATATATAGAAGATCATAAACTTGAAAATCATCCCATCAATACCAGAATCAGAACTGGAAAACATGTTGACAGTAAAAATTGCATGCCACAGAGTAGAAGAAAAATCAAAGCTGCATCAAGTGAAAAAAACGTGAAAATGT
This sequence comes from Geum urbanum, assembly GCA_946800695.1. NCBI lineage: Eukaryota > Viridiplantae > Streptophyta > Magnoliopsida > Rosales > Rosaceae > Geum > Geum urbanum. The sequence continues at coordinate 81,666,381 of OX326997.1, forward strand.
TCTTAAACAAGAATCATCTGGCATATAAACCAACTATCTCAAAATATAATTAATTTCAATACAAAACTTACTTATTTACTGTTTCTCGGTGCGCTATGTTCTTGAGAAGTGAGCAGCTTGGATAGAAACTTTATATTTTGGGAGGTAGTTTCAGTGACAATATTCAATGATGATTCAAAAGCTTTAAAGGGGATAAAAAGGAAAAGTAAGAAAAGGACAGACCGTCAAGACTTCATCTGATCCGATTTCATCACCACCGTAGATAAACAGTTGTCCATCACAATCATTATGGGAGTTATTTAACGTGGACCAGTGTAAGACAATGACGGGAAGTCTTCTTTCTGCTGACGATAATCGCAACTTAACAACATTATTAGATGACAATGCTTGTTTACCCTTAATGGAAGCAGCACATGATGTGTTCCAGAACAAAATATCTCCATCTACATATCCCACAGCCACAATGGACCCATTGGCAGATGCCCAACAAAGAGCACTTATCTCTTTCTCTCCCAGTTCATGTTCTATTGTATTTTCGGGAGAGTCCGTATGGACTTCCATAGGCTTGACAATTCCATCCTTTAGTTGGAGATCCTTACCACCGCCAATAAAAACAATCTGAGCCTCAAAAAAATCCCAAAGAATAAGCAGCCCATTTTGATACGCGATCAGTACTCTGGCAATTACAAATCCCTTATCAGTCAAGAAACTGCCCGATACACTACAACTACTATTTCTCACCATTTTCTTCATTTTCCAGTAATGATGCAGGCCTTGACATACTCGTCACAGAGCCAAATTTAAATATTCTTAATAAATTACTAATTTACTACCATCATGTCTAATCTGTGACATTATTGTCTCCTTGACCATATGAAAAGCTAAATTGTTGTCCTTCTTGGGATGCAAAATATATAATCATTTACTGGTGAAATTTGTTGTGGACTTGTGGGGTTTCAAAGTATTAAAGCGTTAAATTATATGCTAATATGACAATTAATACATGGTTCTCTCTAAAATTAAAGATAGCTACCACTTAAATCTTAACTGATAACATCAGATCATACACTAGCTTAAAGGAGATATTTAAAGTGAAGCAGTATTATATCTTGCCTATTTCCAGATGAACCAGGTTGGGGAAGAAGTCCAACTATAGGTTGGTCAGTAGGAAATGGAAACTCAGCAGCTTCTGCATAATAGCAAAGAGTAGCTGCATGAGGTAATAATCACAACAAAGACAATTTACATGGTGAATAATTTTTATCAGAGATATTGATAAACTTGACCACAGAAAGATGGCATCTGGTCATACAACTGCCTAGGGTCAGTAGGTGCTAGGCGACCTATTAAGGCACGAATATTAGAACCATCTTTCACATTTCATCCTACTATTTAAATCCCAATCCAACTCCTCCATTGCAGATTTTATACACAAACATGTAACTAATGAAAGGTCACTGAAACTCCTGAAAATGTACTGTCGGACAATAGAAATAATAAACAAAAAGAAAAATAAATTATGTCATAGCCTGGGACTTGATTGAATATGGGACCCTTTATTGATTTAGCACGTGCAATTTTCAGTTAGCTTCTTCTAGAATGAGAAGTGGCATTAAGGAGAGAGCTAATATGAGCTAGAAGATATATATATATATATTCAGTTAGCAACAGTGCACTTCAGATATTCCCCAGCCACCAGAAAAACATATGATATTACCACTTAATGAATCTGCAGAAAGATGATATGGCAACTGTACTAGTTTGCTCTTCTCAGTCTCATACTTCACAACAGTCATTAGAGCATACTCATCGCCCACATACCTGCCAGTTTAATATATTAAAAAAATGATATGGGGTCACTGTCAGCCAGTAAATAGAAGACTACTAGTTGGGAAAACTGATCCAGTTAGTATTATACATTAGACTGGAGCCATGGATTACAGAGAAAGCAGTTATATTTGATTCCCACTTTAGAGAACAAACAAGGCATCTGTCCACAAGATTCCAAACCTGCCATAAAAAGATGAGTTATTGAGCACTTTTTAGCAAAAATTAGTTTGCATAGAATTCTCATGTTTGACATGCGTAACGGAAACTGCACAGCGGACAAAGAATCAATACCTGAATGTTATTATCATTTAAGACGCCCACCAAGTATCCCTGGTTTTGTAGAAACTGCCAAAATAGATGGTAAAGATAAGATCACTGCTTAACCAATTTTTAGTTGAAAAAAGTTTTGGAGATTGAAGGAAAAACGTGTAACAACATTTGCATAAAAATGACCCCAAGGCATAGAACAAAATCACTATGAAGTAATCTTTGTGATCTAAAAACATATCTATGAAGTAATCAGTAACACTATGAAAACTGTAATGGAAAAGCTATATAACAAAATCACTGGAATAATATACAACCGATTGTGTAGATAGGTACCTCAATGTATTTGTAAGGTAGTTGTTTTGGGGATATAAGCAGTCCTTCAATACCATCACCACCGATTACTTTAATCCTCCCATCCCTATCAGAGTATCCCAATCCATCAGAAACATTGCATCATTCACTAGTACTAGTTATAGTCGCACAGAAATGACCAGAGTAGTACAGCAATCCTTAGTAGCAAAGCTACATAAAGGTGTACACAATGCTAATCCTTTTTCTCCGAATTCAAATTTTCGAAAAAGAAAAATGGAGGAGTGAGTTAAAAGCGAAATGACTGGAACTCACAATGTGGCAATGGCCAAAAGACGCTGAATGGGATCGAAAGCAAGAATGGACGCCGTAGATGGAACACCATAGTAGCTCTATCTCTGAGTAACAAGGCCTAAAACAACAATGGCAACATACATAGTTCTGCCCACTTTTCCAGAACTACAATTTTAGCCAGTTCAGAATAATGTTACACAAGTCTGTACCACTACTAGATAGTGGGCGTAATAACCTGGGTAACGTTTGTTCTGTCAAGGCAATCAACGCAGTTAGATCTGACAATTCCTTTCTGCTCCTCCAGCATGTTTCCCTCCGTATCGACAAGGTATCTGCTCAGCTGGAACAGTTATGATTAAAAACAGTATTACAGATAGCCAGCAACCTGGATTATGGAATTTATCTGCCACATATATGATGGAAGTCAAATGGAATGTATCTGCCACACAAAATAGTTTATGCAAGATTAGGAAGTCAGTCCTTGAAAATTTCTCACGCAAAATCAATAAATTATTAGGGAAGAAACCAATGTTGATGAACAACACAATATAAAGACCCAAAAGAGAGTTATGCATATTTACTACGGGTAAGACCAGTAACAAAGTGAAGATTGGAGTCTAGACTTGACTGTATAAACTAGGAGGAAAAAATAATAATAATGACCAGTAAGAAATCTCAACATCTGGTATAAAGTGCAAATGATCACCTCACATTTGGTAGATTTTGTGTTGCAGCAGCAAATGCCATGCTTAGGACACCTTCATGGTCATGCTACCATCAAAAGAAGTAAAAACTAAAAATAAGGACAAAATTATCTAAAAGTTTGTAGAAAAATCTTTTACAGTTTTACATCATGAATAGCTCAAGGTATATTAATCCTGTAGTGGAAAGAGAGAGAGAGAGAGAGAGAGAAGAAACCGTACTTTATCAGTCAGGTCTACTGCTATTGTCTCTCCATATCTTTGGACAAGATCATGAAAATGGCGCTCCACTACAATTGACTGTAACTGTGTTAGATAATTTCAATAGAACTCTAACGAAAGAGCTTCATCATGAAGCCAAGAGAAAAAATTCCTGTTTATAGAAGAAAAGAAATACCGTCTGCTCATGATCAATAATTTTAAGTTGCGGTTTATAGCTCAAGTCAACAATTTGCTCCCATAGGAGTGGAATTGAACCTCGAATCTGAAAGATAAGAAAAAGTGTTACAGAAGTTTAATGAAGTCTTCTCATATTAAACATGAGAACAAATGCATGATATAGGGAAATAAAACTGAAATCTGCAAAAGTATATCTAGACGGATAACATTAGTAATATTCATGAGTAGACAAGTTCAAAAACATGCAAAAAGAAAAGGCAATTTAATGTCAATACCACTCACATTAATAGGGAGAACAGAATATACTTTACCCAAAAGTTTCATATTTACCCAAGACTGTTTAACCAAATGTATCATGAGTTCATGGAATCAAGATCTAAAATGGTACCTTGTTTTGGAAAAGAAACAGGACATTAACTAACCAGACTATAATAAATTATGAAATTTTTGTGAAAAATAATCTTAAAGGACAATTATTTTTTGAACCCATGTATGGGAATCACCTGCAGAAGTGAAGACCTGAAACCTTCAAACTCCAGCAATTGTTCGGTTTCAATGAAATTAGCAACATCTCCTTCGAGGTTAGCTCCTCTTCTCCACATTCTTGTCCCTATATGATATGTCATGGCCAGACGTTTCAACTTTCAAGCCTTAATGATGATATAAACCCAACAGTGACTACAAAGGATAATCAAATCTATAAAATTTACCTAGACGACGAGTACACCTCCTTGAGAATATCGTAAGTGCGAAAGGTGAGTCTTTTACCTTGAGCTCTACAGTCTGGAAGCTTAAACCTAAATTAAGGTCCACAATATACAATTCTTCAATTGATTGCGTGGGAGAATTTTTGTTGTGTGTGAGGAAGGGGAAGAGGGAGCTTTAAGTAATAAAGAGAGGAAATCATTGGAAAAAGGATATTTCCTTGTAGAAGTGGAATAATAAATCCATCCAGCTGCCACAAGAAAGTTAATATGCATCAGGACAAGGAAAGAAAAACAAAAATTGTGCCTCAGAAAAACTAACAACATTGGAAGACTTTGTTTCAAGTATAATCAAGTAAAGACGCTTTGTTCTGAACACTATTCAACTCCAATATGGCTTTATAAGCAGAAGGATTACCTTAAACTCGATCAATTCGTCCAAAAGATTCTTGTTCCAAACAAATCGCGGGTCAGCCTGGAAGCACAAAAGGAAAAAGAAAAAAACTGAAAAATAAAAAAACCTGATCAATCATGTGGTACTCACAGAATATGATATTTGACTAGAATTACTTCCAGATTTTTCAGGAAATAATCGATTCATAATAATCAATTATTCCAGGTGACCAACTAACCTGCTTCCATATTGGTTTGGTCATCCAACCTTCTACCATCTTGCATCTTCTTTGGAAGCTGGACACATAAGTTTAGCAAAATGACATGATAATCAAAAATAAAAAAATAAGAAAGAGAAGAAAAAGAAGAAGAGAAGAAGAAGAAGTATCAGTTGACATGACTACAATAGTTGAGAGAAACCACATAATGATTACTGCAACAAGTGTGACTACTTAAGAAGGCAGAGTGCTAGATAAAGAATTTACTTCAACGTTAAATCCATTTCATATGAAAAGTACATCCCCGGAGTTGATTGGACTGTATTCAACAGAGCCATAAAGTAAGCCTCATCTTTCTTCTGCAAAAATAGATCAATTTTACTAATAAACTCCAATAAACACTGCATTTCTTATCTGGACAAAAAGAAACAAAACATTACTTCTTGAGCAGTTGAGAGCTTCAAAACCTCATTGCATGAAATGTGCTTCATAGAGTTCACCCTATAAATAGGGAAGCCGAGATATTGACCAACATCTGTCAGTGAAGTTATTACCAGCAAGTAATTTCCTGCACCAGACAAAAATTCAGCAAAGAAACATAATTGCGCCGACACTATCGCAGGCCATAATTCTATAAGCAGCAAAATCAACTTATTTATGCAATACTGAAACACACATTCGGAAACCAAAAGTTCAGAGTTGACTTCTACAAGCTTATACAGAATCACATTCTATTAGCAATAAAGCCAGATTTTACTGATGAACATTCAAAAACTCATAAAAGCGGCTTGGCGAGAGCAATTATTACCTGCAAGCAATCTGATTGTTCCAACCACTCCATATATCGTAGACATTTTTGAAGGACTTCCGGAACAAGATTCACCTTTGACAATGAAAAAAATATATAAAAAAAATTAAACGACTTCGATCATAAGTTCACAGCCAAACACAGCATACGGCAATTTCTAAGCGACGAAAAGAGGAGCTTTTTTTTACCATCGAGTGGTTCAATGGTGCCGTTGTGGCGAGCGATCGAGAAGCCTTGAATAGGAGCCTCGACAGATTTGACGACGAACTTGTCCGGAAACTCCTGCAGCTCCAGCTGCTCGTAAAGCTTGAACTGAAGATCCACCGTCCATTTCCTGCGGTTCCAGTAAACCCTAGAATCTGAAATCGCTCCGGTATGAATGCACATAGCTCTATTATCCGGCAACGTATACAGGATTCAGGCCAGTTACTATAGCTCTTGAGAGTCTCCCTCAACCCTGCATTATACTCCTCATCAAGCACGTCAACGCTCTCATAGTCCACCCCTTGATTTTCAAGAATGCCGACAACCCTCTGCGAGAAGCCACACAGCGGGGCACTTCTCAAACCCTTGATAAAGGCAACAACCTTATTCTCCCTCACCAACCTATCCACGAGCTGCTCCAATGGGACTGTCAACTCCATGTGACGACCTGGTGTCAGCCAAAGATCAGGCTTCTTCTTCTTAGGTGCCTGCCGGACCCAGGTGGCATTCCCTTGTTCATTACCTGGAGGCACTTTACCAGTAGACTTTATGTGTTCTTGCATCCATGATTTCCAAGCTTCGGTTAAAGCTGTCCTATCTGGCTCATCTACTATCCCAACCTACAACACAATACATTCACTCTAAGAATACAGCAGGCACCAAAAGCCGCCTCGCACTTTTCTTCATATATTTACAGAACTTTGGTATTCTATATTACTCAAACCAGATTACACCTTTACCAAACAAGTTTACAGCTTATAGCAATGTTGATTAGGTCTATAGGTTTATCTCATTGTTCATATCCTGAATAAGGGATATTCAAGATATGAGCGGATGTTGATGTTTAGTATCCGCGGTATGGATATCGGATATTGGACGGGATCGGGAAAGAATGGGATTCGAGGTAGTAAAGTTTGAGCGGTAGCGGTATATGATTGATGTCGGGCGATGTCGGTGTATGATTGATATCGGGCGATGTCGCTGTATGATTGATATCGGGCGATGTCGCTGTATAATTGATGTCGGGCGATGTCGGTCTCGGACCTTGATACTGCTAAGATCAACAGCGGTTAAGGAGAGACGGAGTAACCCGCCTTCAACCCTCCGATGTTTAAGTCAGAAATGATATAAAGATTGGACAGGACAATGGTGTAGTGAGTTAGGAGCGCGTACCCTTTAATGTTCAGTTGACCGGCATATATTGGTGGTTGGGTGTTGGGCTGTCCTCTTGTTTTCGATGTGGGACTTGGTGTGTGTGTTCTTCTGCTGGGTGTAGTCTAACCGGTATCGGTAGCGGCGCGTGAGCGTTATCCTGATCGGATATCGGGCGGGTTTGGTCATCGAAGTTGGAGCCTTCCTGGCGGTGGGTCCTGTCGTGGTGGCGGTGAGACATATTATAACATATAATTGAAGTCGCCTAAGCACGTGTGTAGGTGATTAAGCCGGGTATATGTACAAGTCCCCCAACTTGCTCAGCCAAGGGGATCAACCTTGGTTGGCGAGTTGAAAAAGAAGTGATACCGGCGAGATCACCATAACGTGCTTCGGCGGCGATGTGTACCTTTGTTTAGGAGCCGGGTATCATGCCATACAGTCCCCCAACTTGGCGACCCAGGTTGTGAGCCTTGGCTGTGGGTGCCTTTGTACCTGCACATGTCACTTAGATCGGTTTGGGGCGAGATCGGTGAGTAGCTAGTTCACCGTTCTGCCGTGGTACTTCGTAAAATGGTGTTTATGTATCTTTGTTGTTTGAGCGCTCTTTCGTTTGTATCGACCAGGAGGTTTGTTGTTTGTGGGCGCTATGGTAGGGGGAGCTCATTTGAATTGGTAACCCTCAAGTCCCCGAGTCCGTTCCTCCTAGTGGCCGGTAATGAAGAGTGAAGCCGCATAATGAAGAGTGAAGGTTTATCTGCTTGTGGGCGCTATGGTAGGGGGAGCTCGTTTGAATTGGTAACCCTTAAGTCCCCGAGTCCGTTCCTCCTAGTGGCCAGTAATGAAGAGTGATGCCGCATAATGAAGAGTGAAGCCGCATAATGAAGAGTGACGGTTTATCTGCTTGTGGGCGCTATGGTAGGGGGAGCTCGTTTGAATTGGTAACCCTTAAGTCCCCGAGTCCGTTCCTCCTAGTGGCCAGTAATGAAGAGTGATGCCGCATAATGAAGAGTGAAGCCGCATAATGAAGAGTGATGCCGAGTGTGGAGCGATATCGGTGATGAAGAGTGAAGGGCGATACCGGTGATGGAGAATGACGGGTGATATCGCCCGTATTTTGGTTACGCGCTCTTTATCATCGATGTGGTTGGTGTGGTTGGTGTGCCTGTTCTGCCTATCATTAAATGTTGGCTGGTGTCGTGATGCCACGTGGCCGAGTAGGCACTACAACATTTTTGCCCATTACCGGCGAGATCACCGGAGACAAGGCCGGCGACCGGAAAAGTCGCCGGTAATGTTCAACATTACCGGCGACTTAGCCCGTCGCCGGTAATGTCGCCGGAATCTCGCCGGTAATGTTGCAAAACATTACCGGCGACTCCAACCGTCGCCGGCAATGTCTAGGGAGACATTTCCGGCGATTTTCCGGCGGGAATTTCGCCGGAAATGTCTCCCTAGACATTGCCGGCGACGGTTGGAGTCGCCGGTAATGTTTTACAACATTACCGGCGAGATTCCGGCGTAAAGTCGCCGGTAATGTCTTCATTTCCGGCGACTTACTCCGTCGCCGGCAATGTGTCTTATATTAGATGCCGGATCGGGCAGCTCGATCATTCAATCATTTTGAGCGAAAAAAATCCAGAGAAATCGAAAGAAGGAAAACGTACGCTCTGAAATCGATCATTTGGTATATTGTCAAAATTAAGGCGGGCGTCGAAAACTCGATCAGTCGGGAAGCTATATATATAGGTACGTAGGTGTATATATACGTATATGTGGTATATATATATGTGTGTGTGTGTGTTGATCAAATCCAATTCGTGAGATATATATATATATATATATATATATGAAATGTTGTTGATGTACGGTCACCGAAACGAGAAAACAGCTTGTAGTTAATCTTGTGTCTGAATCAATGACTGGTAGGGCTGAGAATCCAATACCGAAATCCCGATACCGAACCCGACCCGTCCCGATCCCGTCCCGATCGGGTCGGGATACACCTCTAAAATTATGTCGTCCCGACCCGTCCCGATCCCGAATTAAAATAAACGGGTCGGATCGGGATGGGCCGAATAGATACCGAAAATCCCGACCCGTCCCGAATATCTAAGCCCAGTCCAAATTCTCGAAGCCAAGCCCAAGCCCTAACCTTCCCCAAACCCTCAACTCACCCTCAGCTCACTCTCAGCTCTCTCAACGCCTCTCTCTCAGGCTCTCAGCTCTCGCCTCTCCAATAACTCAATAAGTCCCATTCCCATTCCCAAGCCCTAACCTTCCCCAAACCCTTCCTCGGCCTCCCCCTCCCTTGTGCCCCCCTTCAATGGGAAAACTGGGAGTAAGTTTATGGTTTTCATTGTTAAGGATTACATTTAGATTTCATATTTTCATTGTTCTGGGTTGGGAATATCTTAATTCTTACTGCAAGTTTCATTCTCTTACAGATTAGAAAGAGTAAGAAGAGACTTAGGCCGGAGGAAGCAGCCGAAGCAATCATTACATCTGGACTTGGTACAACTCTGTCTCTCTCTGCTCAGACGACTCCGGTCAGTTCTTCTTCTGGTACAACTCCTTCTCTCTCTAATTCATTGCCCCAAATTAGTGAAGAATCTTCTGATGTTAGTCAAGATACTCGGAATAGTAGGAAACACAGTTGGGTATGGAAGCATTTTGATGAATATACAGACAGGAAAGTCACTAAGGTGAAGGGTAAGAAAGATATTGTACATGAATCTCAGAGGGCCAAGTGTAGATACTGTCCTAAGGGTCCTTTAGGAGACTATGCTTGTGATTCTCGTAGCAATGGAAATTCAGGGATGCTTAGGCACTTAAAGTTTAACTGCAAGTTTTATCCGGGTAGGAAAGTGAAAGTAGTAGAGAAAAATCAGCCAGTATTTTCTAGTGATAAAAGTAAGGGCAATACGATGAAGATGGTAGCATATAATCCTGATGCAGTGATGCAAGCTTGTGTTGAAATGGTTGTAGTTGATGAACTTCCTTTTAGGTTTGTTGAAAAGCAAGGATTTAGGCACTTTTGTCATGTTGCAGTGCCTTTGTTTAAAGTCCCTTGTAGGAAAACTTTGGTGAAGAACTTTCTGAGTTTGTATGATAAGACGAAGAAGAAGTTGATTTCTGATATTAAATGTCATCGGGTGTGCCTCACTACCGATACTTGGACAAGTGTTCAAAACATGAACTACATGGTGCTAACGGCACACTTTATCGATGATAAGTGGGAAATGCATAAGAGGATAATCAACTTCTGCATTATATCTTCTCACAGCGGGAATTCATTTTGAATTGTTGATTACTTGATTGTTTGTGGTTTAGTCACTTTAATGCTATCTTATTAATTTATTTTGAAGCATTGATTACAAATCTGTTGAAGCATTGATTGTTAGACACTTAAGACTGGGTACTAATGTTAGATAACTTAGTTTCTAGTGATATGAATTCTGCAAAACTCATGTTAAGAACATTAGAATGAAAACAAATAGAACTTACAGGGACTGAATCAATGTGAACCAATGTGAACCAATGTGAACCAATGCATCAGTGTGAACCAATGTGAACCAATGCATCTGTGTTCAGAAACTGATCTGAACAATGTGAACCAATGCATCAGTTCAGGGACTGAATCAATGTGAACCAATGTGAACCAATGTGAACCAATGTGAACCAATGCATCAGTTCTGTTGAACTGATGTGCCTTTTGAAGTTACTGCAATATATACACAGATATAACTATGTATTCGAAAACATAGATTGGTCTATGACAGATCCTCATTGAATTCCTATATTGATCATGTACAAGATTCAGAATATACAAAGAAGAATAATGTCATGTTCTTGAGTTGTTCTAACAACTAAATGTCTAAATGAAATTGTTTGTCTTTCAGAGCATGTAAGCACAGCCTCTTCAAGTAACTGTCCTCCTCCAACATTCAAGGGAAAGAAACAAGTTGTTGAAGTTGATGATGAATCAGATGATGAACTTGTTGAAGTCAGTGATGATGACACTGAGCTGGGATCTGAATATGATTCAGAGACAAGTTAATGGTGTTTTATCTGAAGCTATTGTTGTTGCTATGTTCTTGATAAGTTGATATGTTATTATTTATTAAGTTTGCTATGAAGTATGAACTGTTTACTGATGTTTTCGGCTACTGGTTTTGTATTAAGTTTGGCCTTTTGCTACTGGTTTCAGTGGTTTGTATTAAGTTTGGCTACTGGTTTGTATTAAGTTTGGCTACTGGTTTTGTATTAGTTTGCTTCAAAAGTTTACTCGATGTGTCAGGTCAATGGCGTGAAATTTATATGTGAAAATCGAGACGACCGACTGAAAACACAGAATTGTGGGGTGATGGTCCATGGTGGGCAGGATGGCGTTGACTATTACGGTGTCCTTCATTCAGTTGTTGAACTAATTTATGGGAACCGCATGAAAGTGCACTTGTTCAAGTGTAGATGGTTTGATACTAGCCCGGAGAACACAAGGACCGATCAGTACGGAACATTTTCGGTGAATACTGCTACTACCTGGTATGAAGATGACCCTTTCGTTCTTGCCTCATCAGTAAAACAAGTGTTTTACCTGGACGATCTTCTTAACAAAGTCCCGTGGAAGGTGGTTAACCATGTTGCTCATAGAAACATATACAGTGCTGCCACACTTGGTGATACCGCAGATGATGAGGAAATTACTGCATACCAAGAGCCGAACGCTTTTGACATTCCGGAATCATCTACGATTCGCCTTAATAATGTGAGATCTGGGAGTGTGGTTCGAATTACTGGAGCAGAACTTCTCGATGTTAATCCATATGAAGTTGACGCTGATTCAGATGACGAGGAGCGGCACATATTGCCAGAGGTTACCTATGAAACCGAGTCAGACTCAAGTGATGAAGATGATTACGATTATCATCCTTAGTACGTTGGAAATTGTAGTCGGAAATTGTAGTCGGAAATCGTACGTAGTCGGAAAATGTAGTCGAAATTGTAGTCGAAAATTGTAGTCGTTAATCGTACGTATACGGAAATTGATAATCAAAATTTTAGTCGGAAAATGTAGCCGGAAATCGTAGACGGAAATTGTAGTCGTTAATCGTAGACGGAAATTGATAATCGAAATTGTAGTCGGAAAATGTGCATAGCTGGAAATGGTACGTACGTATACGGAAAATGTAGTCGTTAATCGTACGTATACGAAAATTGATAATCGAAAATGTAGTCGGAAAATGTAGTCGTTAATCGTACGTATACGGAAATCATTAATCGAAAATGTAGACGGAAAATGTAGTCATTAATCGTACGGATACGGAAATTGATAATCGAAATTGTAGTCGGAAAATGTAGCCGGAAATCGTAGACGGAAAATGTTGTCGGATATTCTTCGGGAAATAATGACATTACCAACGAGTTGAAGTCGTTGGTAATGACATTACCAACGAGTTATAAGCAACTCGTTGGTAATGACATTACCCACGAGTTAACTCGTTGGTAATGTCATTACCAACGAGTTGAAGTCGTTGGTAATGTCATTACCAACGAGTTAACTCGTTGGTAATGTCATTACCAACGAGTTGAAGTCGTTGGTAATGACATTACCAACGAGTTATAAGCAACTCGCCGACAATGTCTTCTGGATAGAAACCCAGTCGAGCCCGAGCCTTTCATTTCTCCTCATCTCCCTCTCCTCCTCCTCTCCCTCTCCTCTCCCTCTCCTCCTCCCAAATCGGTCCGGTGAGTGTATGTGCTCCTCCTCCTCCTCTCCCACTCCTCCTCATCTCCCTCTACTCCTCCTCTCCCTCTCCTCCTCTCCACCGATCCCCTCTCCTCTCCTCCTCCGAAAATCTCCTCCTCCCCTCCTCCCCTCCTCCCCTCCTCTCCTCCCCTCACCATTGTAGGTGGAAATTCATGGCAGGTCCGATCCTCTCTCTCTCTCTCTCTCTCTCTCTCAATTTTTAATTATTTTTTTACATGTGTATGTGTATGTGTATGTGTATGTGTATGTGTATGTGTATGTGTATGTGTATGTGTATGTGTATGTGTATGTGTATGTGTATGTGCATGTGTATGTGTATGTGTATGTGTAAATTAATTAGGGTGCTAAGTTGGAAATTAGGGTGATAAGTTCTAAATTAGCATGTATGTATATATGTGATGTATATATATATTTAGGTATGTGAATATGAAGTGATGTATATATATATGTGAAAATTATGTATAAATGTGGTTTTGATGAATATGTGATGTATATATATACGGAAATTAAACCTAATTAAGATGCATGATATATATATGTGTGAAAAATGTGGAAAATTAATTAGGGTTTGTGATTTGGATGAATATGTGATGGATAAATTTAATTAAGATGCATGATGTATATATATATACACATCGAATATGTATAGTCGTTAATTTAGGTGATATAGTTGTTAATTAATCGTATAAATGAAGGTGGAAATCGGGATCGGGACGGTTTGGAACCGGAACTTATTGTAACTCGAACCGTTATGTTACAAACGGTTCCGGTTACAAACAGTTCCGGTTTCAAACGGTTCCGGTTCCAAACCGTTCCGGTTCCGATTTGTTATAGAACCGAAACGGTGTGGAACCGGAACGGTTTGGAACCGGAACTGTTTGTAACCGGAACCGTTATGTTACAAACGGTTCCGGTTACAAACAGTTCCGGTTTCAAACGGTTCCGGTTCCACACCGTTCCGGTTCCGATTTGTTATAGAACCGGAACGGTTTGGAACCGGAACTGTTTGTAACCGGAACCGTTATGTTACAAACGGTTCCGGTTACAAACAGTTCCGGTTTCAAATGGTTCCGGTTCCACACCGTTCCGGTTCCGATTTGTTATAGAACCGGAACGGTTTGGAACCGGAACTGTTTGTAACCGGAACCGTTATGTTACAAACGGTTCCGGTTACAAACAGTTCCGGTTTCAAACGGTTCCGGTTCCACACCGTTCCGGTTCCGATTTGTTATAGAACCGGAACGGTTTGGAACCAGAACTGTTTGTAACCGGAACCGTTATGTTACAAACGGTTCCGGTTACAAACAGTTCCGGTTTCAAACGGTTCCGGTTCCACACCGTTCCGGTTCCGATTTGTTATTGAACCGAATCCATGACTATTACGATGTCCAGGAGGTTTTGCGGCTAATTGGCTTCGGAGAGGTTCCCGAAATAGTGGAGGGAACAGTAGTCAAGCTTCCTCCTCGCCCGCAGTTAGCAACACGCCCAGTGGGCCAATGATGACTGCTCGCACGAGAGCCTTGCTAGAGGCGCGAGCTGAGGAGGAAGCTGCACGATCAAGAGCCGTGGAACCGGAATTCGAGGCTCGAGCCTCAGTCTCTAGACGCTCAATCCGCAGACGTCCCTCCGGTGGCAGAGCCTCAGACGAGCGACAGTCAACGGGGGCATCAGAAACTCCCTCAATCTGAATGCCCCATATTCGGATGGTGCCTACTCCCGTTTCACGGGAATCATCTGAGGCACATGGTGGTGCTGGCGCCTCATCGTCCAGGCCTCGTCTATCTCCGCCGTCCGGTCTCTTCCTACCCGACGAGATTCCTGTCATCCCTGAATTCGATGATAGGGGGATGCCTGTTTATATTGAAGGACGGCCGGATTTCCTGACCGTGGAGGAAGCGTATAACTTCCTCCCGTTCGACCCCGTGTATCTTTGGAGTGTGAGGTGCACCAACCAACAAACGGACGATGCAGGTAAATTTTATTTAACATCAGATTGATTACTTAATTATTACTTAAGACTTGCGATTGGTTCAATTAATGATATCAATTTGTTGACATTGTTTTATTAGGCAATTTCGTTAATGGGACTGGAAAACGGAAAGGGGCTGAGGCACCTGCACCGGGAAGAGACTTGAGCAGGCCACCGACGGAAGGAAAACGCCCATAAGGGCCAATGAGGATGGCGAGGTGATCGAGGCATTCGACACCACGCGCAAATATGTCAGCATGGCCGGTGCGATCGTGCGGGACAAGGTCCCAATGCTTTGGCCAGATTGGGAATCTGTGCCTATCTACGTGAAGATGCAAGTGCATAATGCACTCAGTGTGAGTAAAATCGTATTTTCATTACGTAAATTTTACATTTATTAATTAAGTCCACTTAAATATATAATTTTACCTTTTATATATTCATATTGCAGGTGTGGTTTGACGTGGATGAAGTTCTTATTCACACGTGGGTAGAGCGTCAACTACATAATCGGTGATGTGCTTCGACTTATTTGAATATATATCGAGTTAGATTTTTGTTTATCAACTGTTTTAATATCTCTAACTTTTTTTCCTTGTTTTAATATAGGTATAAAGAGTGGAAGAACGAGCTTTCTTCCCATTACACTGTATACAAGGAGCTAGGCCGAGGTTCTACCCCTAGCGAATTCCGGTTTAGGGAGTACGAGTGGCTGTGGCTGATAGCCCACTTCGAGCACCCCAAAGCTCAGATATGCATCCTTAATATATCTTACAAGCCTAATGTATCGTATCAGATTGAAATAGTTAGTTACTAATTTTTTTCCATATGTTTATCAAACAAGGCGATTTCGAAGATGAACCGGGCGAATAGATTGAAAAACACCAGGGCCCATCATGCAGGTTCACTCAACTACATGGGTTGGTCGACTAAGACGCAGCAACAACAAGAAGTGAACCCCTTGGTGTATATTCATCAGAAGTTCTATCCGCAGTGCCCTGACGAAGCGGTAAGTCTTTCGCCTCTCCATGTGTTAATAAAACTATTTTTCGATATTAATAGATGTTGTTAGTTAATACGTTGTTCATTTTCGCTTTTCAATTAGGCGAGAGTGGATGAGGCGACCGCAGAAGTGACCATGAGTATAGCTCGGACTAACCATCCTGACTGCTCCGAGGAAGAAGTCACCCAGTATGCCTCTCAGATCGATCCGCTTGATCCCCCGATAGCGGCTCAGATCATGGCAAAAGCGTGCAGGACTGGAAAGAATACCTACTACTGTAGGGGAATGGGCTCGGCGGGCGAAGGAGTATTGAAAACCACTTCACAATACTCTACCGGGTCAAGAAGTTCAAATTCTAGTCGTAACCTCGCATCGGAGCTTCAGAGGACGCAGAGAGAGTTGGAGGAGCAAAAGAGGCAGACACAGGTGCAGGCTCAGATGTACACATGGATGCGGACGATGTACGAGGCTCAGACTACCGGACAACCGTTCCCCACACCTCCCCCGGTCCCGGTCCCTCCGTTCCCTAGCTATCCACCACCACCACCGCACCAGTCAACGCCAGAGCAAGACCAAGGTAGCCACCGGAATTCAAATGAGTACTTTGATTACTTCGACCTTGACCCGCAAGTTCCTCGACCCTGACCTGTAGTTGTAGTTAATTTTCGTATCGTCGTTGCTATTTGTACTGTACGTTGGACATTTATGTGTACTGTTGAACTTGTATGATTGTACGGTTTATGTCTTTCAATGCAGGTTCTGGAATTGGGCCCAATCCAGAACCGCGTTTTTTTTTCAAAATTTTTTCAGACATTGCCGGCGACATGGACCTCAGTCGCCGGCAATGTCACAAATTCCGGCCACGGCGGCGGAACCATTGCCGGCGACGGCGTCGCCGGTAATGTCGGAGACATCAAGTCGCCGGTGATGTCTCCGACATTACCGGCGACGCCGTTTCCCGTCGCCGGCAATGTTAACACCGGCGGGAGATTTCCGGCGACGTCATTGCCGGCGACTCGTCGCCGGGAATGACATTTCCGGCGAAAAAAAAAGACAAGGCCGGCGACCTCCCGTCGCCGGTAATGTCTCCTTTTCTTGTAGTGAGGGTGTGTTGGGGTTCCCAAACGTCCCGTCGTAGCCATAAAGCGTGATGATGGTTTTTTTGGAAGTTGCGTCCCCCCTCGAAACGGTGCGTACCGGTTCTCGTTCCAGACCTTTCTAATTCTGGTTGACACGTGCCGGGATCCCCTTGACCGACGTGTCTGTTCCAGCGGTTGCGATCTCGCCGCTTTGTCTATATATATGCTCGTTCACTATTTGTTTCGTTTTCTTTTCTGCTTTTCTTGCTTCTGAACCCCTTTGGTTTTTTCTGTCGTCGGATTCTCCCGTTTGCCTTCTGTCTCCGTCGTGCTTGTCGCTGCGCCGCCGTAGGTTTCCCAGTCTTCCTCAACTTCTGGTAAGGACTTGCTGCTTAGTGTCTTCTGTGGTTTTTGTTGTTTCATATTTTGGTTTTGCTCTGGGTTTTGGGTTGTCTGTGTTTGCTTTTCTTCCTGTGTTTGTATGTTCTTCTCTTTTCTTCTTTTTTTTTTTTTTTTTTTTTTTGTTTGCCGAGATGGTATGTCGCCTAGGAAACTAGTTGCGGGCTGGCGAACCGTTTAGGTTTTGACATTGTCCGTGGTTGTTTCGTAGGTGCCATGTCTTCTTCTCGTCACGACGCCGACACCGGCTCTGGATCTCGCCGTTATGGGCTCGACGGGCCTCTTCTGTGGACACTTAGTGATGGTCAGGAGGTTGATGAGCCTGTCAAGGCGTTGTCCATGGCGGAGTTGGATAGGGTGAGGTCCGAGTTTCAGATCGGTGCCGGTGTTACCCTGAAGTCCCCGGCCCCCGGTGAGCAGTTTTCTAGACCGCCCAAGGGTTTTATCGCCGTTGATCGTGCTCAGCTTCGGTACGGCCTTCGCCTGCCTCTTCACCCCTTCCACGAGTACATATTCGGCGAGCTATGTTGTGCCGTGGGCCAGGTATCGCCCCTGATGCTTCAAGTGTTGAGCGCGATGTTCACATTGTGGAAGCTAGCCGGTCTCGACTACCCTACTCGGAACGAGGTGCTTTACTATTTTGACGTGGCGTATTTCACGAAGAAGGGTTGTGGTGGGACGCTCTCGCTCCGCCAACGACGTAAGAGTTCGCTGGGTTTTACCGACTTCACGAGTTCGTGCCCTGACTGGCGGAGTGAGCACTTCTTTGCGAGTGGGTGGTCGTCATTCTCCCGAAGCCGTGTTCCTGCTCGGTTTCGTTCCCGAGGTGACGCTTCTATGCCGACGTGATCCTCGTCAGTGTGTCGTTTGCGTGCTTGTCTTACTTGTTTTTATTTTTGTAGTTACGCGTCAGTACTCTTTGACCGCTATGGAAAAGCGGTATTGTCATAGGATTGAGAGCGGTTTCAGTGAGAAGTTTAAGAGTGTGTACTTGCTTGCTGATTACCGGATTATGGAGATGACCGGTCTCGCCAAGGCGCCCAGTATGCCGTCCTTGCTTGCTTGTTTGCCTGTTTGTGTTGTTTGCTTTTTGGTTTTTGTGCTTTTTGTTGTGTCTTGGTGTCTTATCTTTCTTCTTTTCTTTTGCAGTCGGGTACAAAAATCAGAAGCGGGACCGTAAAATGTCGAGTTCCTATGGCGATATTGACGAGATTCTCGCCGAGTTGGCGGCGGAGGCCGCTAACGCCAAAGTGATCGATCTTGACGTGCGTTCTGGGAAGAATATTATTCTCTCGGAGCAGACGGACCTGCCTCCTCCCCCGGAGTCTCAAACCGATATGGTGGGGAGCTCCGTTCCTGTCCGGGTTGTGGATGGTCAACCTGAGAGGTCTCCTCGCTCCCCTGCTCGTCCGAAGAGGAGGTCTGAAGGCGAGGCTGCTCCCTTTAAGCGCCTGAAGAAGGCGGGTGCGGTTCCTGAAGCTCCCATCCCCGTTCCCGATGACGAGGAGGCCGCTCGTGTGACCGTTGCAGTCCCCGGTTCCGGGGCGGACGCCGTTGATACGGGTGATGCTGCCGAAATAGGTGATGTCGATAATCTCTGGTACTTTGATAGGGAGGATACTTGCCTTCAGGTTGATGATTCTGACATTGGTCCTTATTGTCTTTTAGACGGTGTTCCCCGGGGTGATCCCAACCTCGCCGTTGACGGGCGCGTCGTCATTGCCCGGTCAAGCAACTGGGAAGGACCGCCACCGTACTCGACCGAGATACTCGCCCTCCTGCCTCCGGACGTGGCTACCGTGGCCAATGTTGAGAGTGGGGCCGAGCAGTGTCTGCGGTCCTTTGCCGCTTCTCTCCAGCTGATGTGTCATCAACGCCATACCTTGGTGGCGTCATCCGAGGAGCTGGCTCGCGTCAACGGCCTTCTGTCGGAGAGGGACGAGCAACTTGTGAAAGCGAGCGAGGAGTGGCAGTCCTTGCAGCAGAAGCATGAGGCTTTGGAGGGCGAGAAGAAGCTCGCTGACGAGTGCCTGAATGCCTCCTACGTCCATGGTCGTCAGCTCGAGTTAGAAGTTAAGGAGGAGCGGCGGCGGGCTGAAGATTTAAAGGCTCGTCTGGCCGTTGCCGAGGGCCAGGTTACTGCCCTGCGCGGCCAGGTGAAGGAGTTGGAGGATCGGCGTGAGCAGGAGCTGACCGATGCCGTGGACGATTTCAAAGCCAGCCCTGAATTTAACGCTGATGTTAAGAAGGCTTTTACTGACGGCCTGCAGCAGACTCAGAAACGCTTTTTCGACAACGGCTGGGTGAACGAGAAGTATGACGCTGACCTGAAGCGTATTTCCGAAGAGCGCCGTCTGAAGCGTGAGGCCCTTATCAAGGTCAAGGAGGAGCAGGCCGAGGAGGAAGGGCGGCAGCGGTTGAATGTTTCCCAAGGTATGACCCCTGACGGTTTTCACCCCCTAACGACTAGTGCGTCTCCCTCGACCCCTTTAACCCGTCATATTCGTGATGTTGAACTTTTTTCTCAGGCCCGGAGTGAGAGGTTGGCTGGCTTGTATCGGGAGCGGTTTCTTGAAGATGGCGTTGCAGATCTGCTGTGAAGCTCGGGCATCCTTTATCTTACAGTTGTATCGCTTTATTTTTGCTTAGTGTAGGTCTATTTGAATTTTTTTGTACTCTTGCCGTGATGGCTTATGAATGATGAAAAAGTGTTGCCCGGTATCGCCAACGATGAAAGGTCTGAAAAAAATTCGTTTGTCTGTTTGTGGAATCAAAGTGTTTAGGGTGACCGGTGTCCCTGATAACGTCTGAGAATGATGTAGCGTTTTGCGTTTTTATCGAGATAACCAAAGTGTCCTGGCGACTCGTATGTAAGTGAGGCAAGTGTTTTTATAGTGGTTCACCAATTTGGCTACTCCACTTGTGCCTCGCTGGGATTTTACTATGCTCTTTTTTTTTTTTTTTTGCTTTACAAGTATCGGCGTCCGGGAACGCGATATAGTCAAACGACAAAGGTCTGAAGAATTTTTGTTTCATCGGTGGTGGTGCCGGATGACCAAGCGGTTTGAGTCCCCGGTGCGATGGTGCTGATTGATTGGCTCCTTCGTCCGTGTTGCTACTGGTGACAATATCGGAGGTGTTCTGTATTCCACGTGCGCGGTATCCTGAGGCCGTTCTTGTCCTGGAGGATGAACGTGGATGGCGTGATGCTCTCGGTGATTTTAAAAGGGTCTTCCCATGTTGGTGCTAAGCCCTTAGGTTTGGGGATGACCTCTCTCCAGACCATATCGCCCACGTGGAGCTTCCGTGCCTTTACCCGTCTGTTGTAATGTCGAGCTACTAGTTGCTTGTTTGCCGAGAGCGCGATAACGGTATCGTCCTGCCGTTCTTCTCGGAGTATGTTGGCCATGTTTAAGCCGTGCTCGTTGGTGTCCTGGTCGTATCCCTCGAGTCTCGGGCTTCGGTGTGTGATTTCTAATGGTAAAACGGCCTCGGCACCGTATACTAGTGAGAACGGCGAGTCCCCAGTTGCTTCTGTTGGCGTTGTCCGTATCGCCCAGAGAACCTCGTAAAGGCTTTCTGCCCATTTGTGGCTGTAGTCCTCCATTCTTCTTTTCAGGCCGTTCTTTATTTTTTTTTTTTGTCGCTTCTACTTGGCCGTTTGTCTGAGGGTAGTATACCGATGCGAATACCAGGCGAGTTCCTAGGTTGCTGGTGAACCTCTTCATCTCGTCGTTGTTGAATTGTTTCCCGTTGTCGGTGACTATCGTTAGCGGGGCTCCATATCGGCAATATATGTCTTTCCAGAGGAAATTGATGACCTTCTTTGTGGTGATGAGGACAAGCGGCCTGGCTTCGATGTATTTCGTGTGGTAGTCTATGCAGACGATGATGTACTTGAATTGGCCGGAAGACGCCTTTAGTGGTCCGATTAGGTCGAGTCCCCATTGTGCGAATGATATAGGGCTAACGATGATGGACATTGGCGCTGCCGGGGCGTGTATCCGGTGTGCGTGCTGGGCGCAGGCCTGGCACTGGTTGACGATATCTCTCGCGTCCTGCCGCATACCTCTGTAGTAGAACCCATATCGGAGTAGTTTGTGTATGATGTTATTTGGTCCGCCGTGGTTGCCGTACTCGCAGTCGTGGAGGTTTTTTAGCATGCCCCTGCCGTCCGTTTGCGTGACACACTTGAGCATTGGGAATCCCCTTTTGGTCATGTATAGTTGGCCGTTTTGCATGCTGTAGTACGCCGCTCTCTGGGCGAGTTGTCTTGCTTCTGTTCGATCGGTTGGCGTTGTTCCATCAGTGAGGTACTTGGTTAAGCCTGTTCGCCAATCTTCCTCTGGCGCCGCCGGTGGCGCTGCTGTGGTTATTGTGAATATTTCCTGGAAGCTTTTGGATATGCTTGGTCGCTCTAGTGTTTCCACCATTGTGTGTCCCCTTGCCGCGATTTCTGGGGCGGTTGCTAGTCTCGCTAGGGCGTCAGCCCTCTTGTTCTGCTCTCTTGGTATGTGCGTTATGTTGTAGAAGGAGAATTTGCCTAGTAGCGCTTTTACGTATCCCAGGTATGCCGACATCTGTGTCCCGCGTGCCTCGAATTCCCCGGTTACGTGATTGACCGTTAGTTGGGAGTCGCTGAATATATTAACATCCATGGCCCCCGTATCCAGGGCGAGTTGTAGGCCGGCAATTAGGGCTTCGTATTCGGCCTCGTTGTTGGATGCCGGAAATGCAAACCGCAGAGCGTATTCTGCGTATGTTTTGCCGGGACCGGTTAGGATTGCCCCCGCTCCTGCCGCTATGGCCATCTTGGATCCGTCGACGTATAAGTTCCAGTATGATGGTGTAGTTACCTGGGTAGTGGGCGATGTGCTGGGCGCTGGCTGTTGTTGGTTGGTGATTGTCGGTGTCAGTTCTGCAATGAAATCCGTTATTGCCTGTCCCTTATTGCTCCTCGTGGTTTGTATTCGATGTCGAACTCGCTGAGTTCTATCGCCCACTTGGTTAATCTTCCGGAGTGGTCGGGGCTAGCCAGTACTTGGCGTAGTGGTTGGTCCGTTAGGGCGTGTATAGTGTGAGATTGGAAGTATGGTCGCAAGCGTCTCGCCGATGTTATTAGCGCTAGGGCCAATTGCTCGAGCGCCGGGTATTTTGCCTCTGCGCTTTCCAATCCTTTTCCGGTGAAGAATACTGGTAATTCGGTGTCGGTATCCCGTCTGACTAGTGCTGAGCTAACCGCGGTGAGCGAGGTGGCGAGGTAGATGTATAAGACCTCGCCCGGAACTGGTGCGTAGAGGAAAGGGATGTGGGCGAGATACTGTTTGATGGCGGTTAGTGCTGATTCGCACTCGTCGGTCCATTCTACTGCCTTTTTTTTGGTGAGTCTAATTGCTTTGAAGAACGGGCCGCATTTGTCTGTATATCGTGCTATGAACCGGGCCAGCGATGCTAGTTTTCCCGTTAGCGCCTAAAGTTCCTGTTTTGTTATCGGGCGAGTTGTGTCGAGGACAGCCTGGACTTTTCCCGGGTTAGCCTCGATCCCGCGTTGGCTCACCATGTATCCCAGGAATTTCGTTGTTGTTACCCCGAAGATGCACTTTGCCGGGTTGAGCCTCATGCCGCTGCTGATGAGTGTGTCGAGTACTGTCTTGAGGTTTCTTACGTGGTCCTCCCGGTGTCGGCTTTTGACAATTAGGTCGTCCACGTAGACTGCGACGGTGTCGTTGTCTAGTGGCGCAAGCAGCTCCGTCATGAATCTTTGGTACGTTGCTCCGGCGTTTTTCATTCCGAAAGGCATGACGTTGTAGCAGTATAGTCCTCGGTCGGTGATGAAACATGTTGCTTCGCTGTCAGCCGGGTTCATTTTGATTTGGTTGTATCCGGAGTAGCAGTCCATTGTTGACAGGAGTTCATGGCCGCTGGTGGCGTCTGCGAGTTGGTGAATCTGTGGTAATGGGAAGGAATCTTTTGGACATGCCTTGTTGACGTCGGTGTAGTCTACGCACATTCTCCACTTGTTGTTGCTTTTTTTGACCATGACGACGTTTGAGACCCACTCCGGGTAGTGGATCTTTCTGATGAACCCTATGTCGAGTAGCCGGGTTACCTCCTCTCTCATGGCGCTGTACTGCTCTTCGTTGTATGCTCGCCGCTTCTATTTCTTTGGGATGGCGTCGGGCGAGATGTTTAGTTTGTGTGAGACGATGTCCGTTGCTATTCCTGGCATGTCGGCGTATGACCATGCGAATACGAAGCCGCATTCCCTGAGTATGTTGACAAGAGCGGTCTCGATTGCTGGGTCCAGGTTGACCCCGATCTTGATGGTTTGTTCCGGGTGTTCGTCCGAGATGGAGATCGGCTTCGTGACTGTCTCGGCTGATGGGCGGGCCGTTAGTGATGCTGCCCGTGGATCCTGGGGGGCCTCGTGCAGTCTGTTTCCCTTTAGCGCGCATACCTCCCTCGCCGGGTAGTTGGCGTGTTCTGGGGATCCTGGTAGGGTGGGCGTTGTTCCTCTGATGGTGCACACTCCCCCGGTCGTTGGAAATTTCATTATTAGCATTCGTTGCGATACGATGGCGTTTATTCTGTTTAGGGTGTTGCATCCGATGATGGCGTTGTAGAATGACGGGGCGTCGACCACTAGGAACTCGATGTGTGTCTCGGCGCTGCAGCCCTCTTGTCCCAGAGCGATTCTGAGGTAGTCGCTTCCCAGTGGTTGTATTTGGTCGCCGTTGAAGCTTACTAGTGGGTGGTGGTCCCTCTTTAGTTTAGATGGAAGTCGCTCAAGTGCCTCGTACGCCGGCCGGAATATGACGTTGACTGAAGAGCCTGTGTCCACGAGGCACCGCCCGACGCTGCATAGGTCGATCACGGCGTCCACTAGGAAGGGGTAGTCTTCCGATACCGGCGGTCTTTCCTGCTCTTCTGATTCGTGGAATGTTATGGATCCCCAGCCGGTCCTGGCGGCCTTTGCCGGTCCCTGTCGTAGGTTGCATATCGCCCGTTCGTTTCTTCGTTCCGTTTTGGACTTGCCGCCTGTGATTGCGTTGATTCTTCTCACACTATTGATGTTCGTTGTTGGGCGCTCCGGTTGAGCGTTGTGTCCCGTCCTGAACGCTGATAGGTTTCATTTCTCCAGTTGTGCTTGTACTGCCTTTTTTACTTCGTGACACCTTTCTGTGTCGTGGGATTCGTTTTGGTGGAAGTCGCACCACCTCCCCGTGTTCCTGTAATATGTTGCTCGGTATGACTTTTTGGGTAGTGTGAATAGTTCTGGGTGAGCCGTGAGGATGTCGGCGTACTTGGCGTTCAGTACGCTGAATACCGGTTGTGGTAGCGGGGTGGTGTAGTTTGCTTTTTCTTCTCGTTGTCTTTTCCCGCTGCTGGTGTAACCTTTGCCGTTGTTGGCGTAATTGTACCTTCCGGTGTTGTGTCGTTGTCCGCCTTGGCGCCATCGTTGTTGGTCCTGGTCCTGTGATCTTCCCTTATTCCTGGGTGGGGTTACCCGTGATCGATCGTTGGCGGGGAGCGCTTCTTGTATGTTTGGGGTGAATGTGTTTACCTGTTGCGATGTCGTGGGATTGGAGCCGAAAGTTTGCAGTTCTAGTTGGGCATGAGATGTCACGCGGTCTAGTAGGTCGGCGTATGTGGTGGCTGGGTTCTCGTTGAGCTTCCAGGTTAGTGATCCTGGTTGTAGGGCGTTTCTGAGTACGCAGAAGGCCGAGTCGCTTGATATGCCGCGGCAGTTGGCGATAGCGGTGTTCCAGCGAGAAATGAACGTGGTTAGTCCCTCCGTGGGTTCCTGTTTTATAGCCTGCAATTGATTGTAAGTTAGTGAGCAACTCGCCGATGTAATGTATCTCTTTAAAAAAGCTTT
Source organism: Geum urbanum (assembly GCA_946800695.1). Classification (NCBI taxonomy): domain Eukaryota; kingdom Viridiplantae; phylum Streptophyta; class Magnoliopsida; order Rosales; family Rosaceae; genus Geum; species Geum urbanum. Next base: position 81,691,762 of record OX326997.1, read on the forward strand.
AATGAGTTCTGGGAAAGATTTTATGGATTTTGGCGGGATGCTGAAGAGCCAGCTGAGCGCCTCGCCCGTTAGGCTCTCCATGAATAGGTAACAGCTTGTGGCGCCGTCGTAGCCCCTGCCGGTTGTTGCTGATGTGAAGACGTCGATGTGGAGGGACGGGTCTGTTTTTCCCCTGTATCGCTCTATTTTGATTTTTGCCAACGGATGTCGCCCGCGGCGCATGATGTCGCTCGAGAACGGTTCCTTGCGCACTGCCGGGAGTGTTCGGTCGAGGTAGCTGGGTTCTGGTTGTGACAGCCGTCGTATCACCATTTCGAGGTCGGCCACTCGTGCCGCCATCTGTCCGCTGGGTGGGTCGTCTGTATTCGTTCTATTGTTGACGTGTGGGGGGGGGTGATACCGGTGAATGGGTGAAGTCATATGGTTCTGGCCCGTCGACGCCTTGCAGTCCGTGGTCTCCTTCTGGCGATCCTGGCTCTTGGTTACTGGGTTGGGGTGCTTCTGATGATGGGCCCGGGTTGGCCCTCCTGTTCCCCGTGGATGCCCCGATGTATCGCTGGTGCTCAAAGTCCCTGGCTTTCTCGAGTTCTACGCACCTTTCCATGGCTGCCTCGTACCGGCGTTGCATGTCGGCGATATGGTTGCGTGTAATGCTTACGTGGCGTTTACCTGGCCGCTGGATCGTTTGATCGTCATGTTCGCTATCGTGATGGTTTTCCCGCTGTCCGGTACCGGGGGATATTCCCAGTGTCAGGCTGGTGTCCATGCTCGTCGCTTGCTGAGAGTTTCGTGGTTTGAAAAAAAAAATTCTTGTGTGCGATTCCCACAGACGGCGCCAATGTTCATATCCTGAATAAGGGATATTCAAGATATGAGCGGATGTTGATGTTTAGTATCCGCGGTATGGATATCGAATATTGGACGGGATCGGGAAAGAATGGGATTCGAGGTAGTAAAGTTTGAGCGGTAGCGGTATATGATTGATGTCGGGCGATGTCGGTGTATGATTGATATCGGGCGATGTCGCTGTATGATTGATATCGGGCGATGTCGCTGTATAATTGATGTCGGGCGATGTCGGTCTCGGACCTTGATACTGCTAAGATCAACAGCGGTTAAGGAGATACGGAGTAACCCGCCTTCAACCCTCCGATGTTTAAGTCAGAAATGATATAAAGATTGGACAGGACAATGGTGTAGTGAGTTAGGAGCGCGTACCCTTTAATGTTCAGTTGACCGGCATATATTGGTGGTTGGGTGTTGGGCTGTCCTCTTGTTTTCGATGTGGGACTTGGTGTGTGTGTTCTTCTGCTGGGTGTAGTCTAACCGGTATCGGTAGCGGCGCGTGAGCGTTATCCTGATCGGATATCGGGCGGGTTTGGTCATCGAAGTTGGAGCCTTCCTGGCGGTGGGTCCTGTCGTGGTGGCGGTGAGACATATTATAATATATAATTGAAGTCGCCTAAGCACGTGTGTAGGTGATTAAGCCGGGTATATGTACACTCATCAATCATGATACTTGGCACTCTAAATGTCAATCATAAAATCATAATACACATGAGTTTGATGCATTTGGTTCTTACTGTGGTTAACTGAGTTGAAATCATCCTGTTTACCAGCTTCAATTATCAAATCAAACTGCGAAATCCCTAATTTCACAAACTAAGACTTCTTCTACATTTTAATCTGAATCAGAAAACAAATAAAACAAAGAAAAAACTCAAGCTTGAACAGTTGAAATAAGCTCGGAAATTTCTACTGGACCGGAAAGAAGTCCATACCTTGACGGAGTGGCATAGCTCCGGCACAGATTTCGGTGAACAACAACACTCGCAGCCAAGTTTCTCGACAAGCCGACGAACTGGAGCGTGGAGCTTGATGGAAATGGAGGGAAAAGAGAGGAGGGGCTTAGGATGCAAATAGAAGGAGAGGTTAGGGGTATTTTGGGAAGAGAATGAGCGAGGAGAGTACGGCGAAGAAGTGTGAATCGGAGAGAGGTTGATGATGGTGGCAAACGGGCTCGGGCTTCGGATCTATCCAATGGGTTTATCTAGGTTCTTGGGCTGGGTATTGAAATATAAAAAGGGTTCTAAGTAGCCTCACCAAATTTTAATTACTTTTCTAAAAAATCTCACCCATTTCTTGTTTTTTAAATACATACACTATTTAATATTTATTATCATGAAACATAAACGATGACCAAGTGTGCTATTACCATGAGTCCAAACGTGTTGGAGTTAAAAAATTCATACAATATCTATGATGATCCAGGATGTTCTCTTTAAGAATATTTGTATTAGTTCTCGGGGTTGTTATCAGTGTTATGTCCTCCTTAGATGTATTTTTCAATAGAATAAATGAAATCAAGCGTGAGAATGAGCCTCCTAGGATAGCACCTGATTAGGTACCAAATTTCCTATAGTACTTTTACATACAAAGAATCGAATGTTATATCTCTTTAAAGTATCCAGCTCAAATTAACCAAATTTACATACTTAAATCAAATTTGTCGTTAAACATCGTTGGCATCCAAATCCTTTAATTTGAAAATGCTAACAAGAACATTGCTATACATTAAAGAGCGTACTCGGGAGAAAGACTTAATAATAGTAACATATGAAAATGATAGGAGGCCCCAAATGGGGCCTAAGATGTTGAGGCCCCAAAATGATGAGTCAAGCCACATCATTTTTATGTAATATAAATTTATATAATTATATTACCATAATTTGATATCTATTTGTAAAAATATGAACTTATCATTATGTATCTAATGGCTATCAATGATTCAATTAATTTAATAATTTAATTACCTAATTAAAATCAAACTATAAAATTATTGTCAAATCGAAATAATTATTGCAAACTAAATATTGAATACTAATTATTATAAATATATTCTTGCAAATTAAGAGATATAAATGTCCAATTTATAATCATGGTAATCTTATTGATTACATTCTATAATTCTTTCTAATTATAATTATGTTTAATATTTTTTGTATGATTATTATGAAGTTTAAAATTAGAATATCAAAATATAAGTTTTATTAATTAGATTGATTAATTTATGTCATACAAAAATATTAAAATCGTAATTAATAGACTTTTCCAAAAAAGATTCAGAGTTAATACACATGTCGATCAAAAAGGGTTTGTATGTTTGTCTGTCAATTTTTCACTAGAATTGAAAGAGTTAAATTTTGTGTGGGAATTCAACGATTATGCATATATATATATAACATAATTGCTTTTTGAAAACTTGAAATGATCATCATATGATTTTGTTAATCCAAATTAAAACCAGAAATAAGATGGAAAAATCGATATGATTTTAATCTTGTTATAAATACCGAATATCGATAAGTTTCAAAAAAAATTAGTCATTAGATATAAAAATGATATAATTATCTTTTTCAATATATAGTTAATTATATTTTAAATAATTATGTGACATGGTAATTATGTGGCTTAGCACATCATTTTGAGGTCTCCACATCAAAACAAAATTAAAACTAAAATCATTTCCCTATGAATATGAAATCATTATCATTCTATCAAGGAAGCATTGCATTTTTATTTTTCATCTATATACTATTATGGCATAATTGCCAATTTGCTACTTTAAGAATGACCATTGTGCTAATTTGCAACCCTAGAAATTTTTTCTGACAATTTGCCACCCTAAGATTTCAAAACTAGCCAATTTGCTACCTATACATCAAATTAGACAAAATATTTAGCCAATTTGCTACCCTAGGTTTAAATTTTTTAATAGTTTTCATGTTTTTTTATTCAAATTAAATCAATAGAATAGATGATTTAAAGTACCAAAGTGCTTTTAAATATTTATAATTTGATGAATAAATTAATGAAATTCAAGTAATTAGACAATAAGGTAGCAAATTGACAAGTTTATAAATCATATGGTAACAAATTGGCAGAAATTTTTTTTAAGTAACAAATTAACACTGAGGTGATTCCTAGAGTAGCAAATTGATAATTAAGTCTACTATTATTAAGTGAAGTGGTTTTGTTTCCCCATTTTTACCAGTTTTTCTAATTTTAACCTTTTCATCTTATTCAATCTTAATAATTAAAGGGTAATGTAGTAAATTCACATAATAAGAAGAAAAAACATAAAATAATTAATGGAAGTAAACTTATGCCTGTCAATTTGGACACGACCTGATGACACGACTCGAAACCCACACGACTTAAAGCAAGTCAAACCTGCACGATTATAAAAGGGTCATGAGTGGGTCAACCCGCTCATGATCTGCTTTATAAATGGGTCAGTCTCAGGTTCACCCAATAACACAAAAATAACCCATGTAACCCGTTTACTTGATTGAGTTAATAATTTATTCATACTAAGTTAATCATGTATGATACATCTATAAATACATTCTGTAACTTAATTAATGCATGAAATTGTTGAAGATCACGCAATTTTGACATATTAAACATTTAATTTTATATTAAATTATAAAATTTGAAATTTATGCACTACATATTTATTAAACGGGTCAACCCGAGACCAACCCGTTTATAAATTGGGTGGGTTTGGGTTTGCAATTTTGACACGATAAGTTAAATAGATTGGGTTTGAGTTTGTATTTTCAACACGATAAAAATCGTGACCCAACACAACACAACCCATTGACAAGCCTAAGCAAATTGTTTTGAAACTACCATTTCCTACTTTTTCTCTTGATTTCTCTCTCTCATAACTTTCTCTGCAAGACGTACAATCCGAATAATTATCTTTTTCTTTTTAGGAATTCGAATGAATTTAAACATAACTTCTATGATGAGTCTATTCACACCTCCACAATCAATTTTTAAACCACTTTTAATAAATTTATACACTATATTTCCAAGTTTATCCTTAATATTTTTCTAACTATACCTTTATACCTCACCCTCTGCATACTCCCACAACTCTATACGTCCCCAGCTCTCTCTCTCTCTCTCTCTCTCTCTCTCTCTCTCTCTCTCTCTCTCTCTCTCTCTCTCTCTCTCTCTCTCTCTCTCTCTATGAGTGATGTTCACTACCAACAAATCACATTTAGATGACAAAAAAAATTTGTCGGACAAGAGAAAATCTCGTCGTCTAGGTTGACTTTAGATGACGAAAATGATTTTCGTCGCCTAAGCAACGTCTTAGAAGATGAAATCAATATATTCGTCATCTAAGATCTCACTTAGACGACGAAAAATAGAATTTATCGTCTAAGTATAATATCTTAAACAACGAAAATGTCTTTATCGTCTTAGAAGACGCACTTAGACAACGAAAACAGAATTCGTCATCTAAGTTTTCACTTAGACAACGAAAATTTTCATTTCTTCATATAAAATCTTATCCTAAACCTAAACCCTAAGCCCTAAACCCTTTCCCTAAACCGGAAACGTTTTAGACGACGAAAATCAACCACTTTCGTCGAGGGCATAGAGTAAACAATTCTTGGACTGTGAGTGTCGACAGTTTGAAAAGCGGAGTTACGGAGATTCGTATATCAACATTTTCGTTTTGTTGAAATTTTAGTTTTATGGTTGACTATGCTGATCAAATCCTTAACGAACTTCGTATTTACTGAAAATTTGTTCACCTACATGTAATGTTATGATAAATATATCTAAAAGTTGTTTTATCCAAATTCAATTTCGTTAATGTTGATGTGGAGTGAATATAGACATACGAACACTTAATTTATACAACATTAGTAGATATATAACAAGTTTTTAGTCTTAAATTAATTTGTTATTTCAATTTTTAATTAATTTATATCTAACTGATAAATTAAGTTTTTACGACAAGATAAACACATGTAATTTCAAAAACGGGTTTACGAATTATTTTTTATGATCGTTTCCGTCTTTCAACTATTTTTCGATAATGAATAAATTCATTCGAACGCAATGTAAATTAATCCGAATTGAGTTGAATTTTTTTCTATAATATTGTATAAATATAATGAGTACATCTGACGGTTGATTTTTGATGATTTTTAAGCAACTACCCAAAATTAATTTTCATATATTTTTTTAAAATAAAATATATTTAAAATGTAAAATATAAATATATGTTTTCGTTGCCTAAGTGATTTTTTTAAATAAAATAAACATAAAATTTGAAAAAGGTTTTGGCAACGAAACTAATAGGTTTCGTCGCCTAAGTCCAAAATTATGGCGGTATTTTTTTTACCAAAAATTCAAAATGCTTTGGGCAACAAAACTTGTTGGTTTCGTCGCCTAAATTCAAATTTTTGGCGGTGAACTTTTTTCGCCAAATTTTTTTACCAAAAATTTAAATCACATAGGTGACGAAATTTGTTGGTTTTGTCGCCTAAGTGGTCACATATAAAAAATATTTCACCAACTATTTTTCACAATCTCTCTCTCAAACCTAGCTTACACACCACCACCACCACCACCACGACACCACCACCACCACCATCATTAAATTATTTATTAATTACAAATTTTGTATTAATTAATAATTATGATTTAATTAAATTTTTATATAAAAAAATCACTTAGACGACGAAACTATCGTCTAAGTTGTTAATTTTTTTATTTTATTAAAATCAACTACTTAGATGACGAAAAACTTTCAGTGTCTAAGTGGATTATTTATTTATTTTTAAAAAAATCGGCACTTAGGCGACGAATAACCTAAAATTTTGTCGTCTAAGTGGTTTAACTTAGGCGACGAATTGTTTGTTTTGTCGTCTAAGTTCTCACTAGAACGACGAAACTTTTCATTGTTTTTTCATTAATTTTTTGTCGTCTAAAATTCTAGGCGATGAAACTTATTTCGTCGTCTAAGTACTTAGGTTATGATTGTTAGACGACGAAATTTAGGCGACGAAAAAAGTTACTTAGGCGACGAAACTGCTTTGTCATCTAAATGTGTTTTTCTGGTAGTAGTTGTGTTGATCTGAACAGTGAGGAGTCATGATATAGGTGAAGGATATCAAGAGACGTCAGCTATAAACAACACTCTAGATTCATGGTGCAGGCTAATAAACATAAAGTTATATATATAAACTTTAAATGATAAGATAATGTCAAATTGTATACTGGTGAGTTGGTGATTGATAGATAACTGATTGAATCCCAACAAAAATAACAATAATAGATGGGAAATTAATCAGGTGATCGATGTCTCTCGATTTTGATCTATACATACTTCGACCACCCCATTTGAGCTTCTGATCTCGATGAAGAAGATGATTGCTAACTACAAAATCGGATGGGTTTATAATTAGCTAGATACGTAGCAATAAAAAAGCTATTTATAACAAATAAAAAGCGAAATCTTCTTTGATGTTCTTCTCATAAAGACTTGAGTTTTCTTTTTTCATATTAGGGACATTTTAGGATTATGACAATTTCGAAAAACTAAGGAGGTGTAAAAATCAAATTTAAAGGTATATATGTATAGATGTACCCTAACCTCTATCAACTATATTTTTTTTTTGAGAAAAAAAAACTGCTCCCAGATCCCCACACCCATCAGGTGCATATACTCTAGTATACATTATACTAATTATACAATATATCTTATGAAATGCATGTCATATTATTTTATGTATCCAAGATATAGGATATGTTTCGGACTGTTTCCTACAACTCTAGAAGCACTTTTGAAAATTTTCAAAAGTGTTTTTAAAATCAGGAAGTACCTATCATGTGCTTCTAAAATATTTCAAAGTGCTTCCAAACTTCAACCAAATCACTTTATTTATTTATTTATTTATAGTTAATTTTTCTTTAAAATCCAAAAATACTTTTAGGTAATCTAAAAGCAATCCTAAACAGTCCCATACTCATCTACCACACCTTGTATATATAGACAAATTGCTATTACTTAAAAAAAGAAGACAAATTGCTATTATATATGGCAATAAAGCGAGAAAGTGTCATGCTACTTATGTATATATGATGATAACTAAACTTTCTTCAAGTGGCTTTGCAAAGGGTTTAGAGTAAAATTGCAACAATTTCTCCGATAGTTGGCAATGATGCGGAGGCTATGGCTATTATTGGTTAAGAAAATGATGGTATGTTTCATAATCTTCTCAAGTTGTTGTCACCCAAGTCAATATGCATGTAACAGCAGCTGTGTAAAGAATGTTCATGCTATTTTTTGTTTTTGTCATATCATCCAACACATGAACATGTTCAACATCCATCTGATCATATAATTCGTGTATGCAACATGTTATCACATCCATATCAACTTCTCAAAATAGACAAGGTTCTAAATCGCTAATTAGTACTAATTTTCGTGCATGCAATGTCCATCTCATAATCAATTGACGCCGACTTGTAGCTCTAGTAATCTCAAGTATTTATTCTGCACAATTTATACTTGATTTTTAACGTGTTACTCTTTACATTTAGCTTAGTTATGACTTTAGTATTCTTATTTGTAACTTATTTTGTTGTTTTTAGGTCCTAAATAAAGAAGATAGAGTAAAGAAGACATAAATAACCTAAAAATGTGTTGAGGTAGTTCATAAAATGAGGAAGAAAATGAAGAAGAATGGGCCACGATTTATAAAGATTGGATCAACATTAATTAAGATGAGTCAAAACCATGTTCATGAGTCCAAGAAGGTCCAACATCATGTCCATATTAGCCACAAAGAAGCCCAAAATATGAAGATTGATTAAAAACTAGAAATCAGAAAATCTGCTTGTGTAAGTCAGCCTACTTCAACGGACCACCGATAACGGCTCATAAGGGTTTAGGGTACGGATAATTGTCCCTGTAAATCTCTAAAAGTCTAGTTCCAGCGCCGCAAGAATCACTTAATTCTGACATCTAAAACTCTGTGAATTACGTATTGATTCCGTGAGTAAGGGTCAATCTACTCGGGTGGATTAATTTATTTCCTAAGTGGGGATGGACTAGGGTTTTCTATATCCCTATATAAGGAGAAGTTCGAGCAGCAGCCAAGTATCTCTCATCTCAAAAGTCAAAGCTCTGCCCCAAACACTCCTCTCATCCCTAGCAAAAAATCTCTCCAAGGCCGAAGCATCATCCTCCACGGATGTTTGGACATGATTGGATTTCAGTTTGACAAAAGGGTTTATGTTTTGGATTTGCTTTGATATCTTCCATGTGTTTTTAGTTTCTGATTTGGATGCATGTGCTTGCTTGTTTACTTAATGCTTCGATGTCATGTTTATGATGATACGCTCTTCGTTCCTCTCTTTTACATGTCTCGTATGATCTAACTAAAGGTGAAATTGTATTAAGATGTATACACTCTTCGTCGCATTCTTATTCGATAAAAGGATGTGTATGTATCTTGATTAGAGGTAAGAATTTCATTGATATTAGAGTAGTTAAAAGCATGAAAAAAGCTAGGAGATGATCACATGTATATATTAGTTTAGGTTGCTTTAATTTCGTGGCTTTCATATTTAGGATGTTAGAATCACTTTTCAAACCCCCATACATTTTATTTTTAGTTTGAAAATGTTATCATGCATTAGTACCCTCAATCTCCGGTTAAAACGATCCCTACTTATCAATGCTACATCTACAAAGAAGAGTTTTAAATTGCATATGTGTGAGTTGTGTGTTAAATGTCTACTTTGTGTTAATATTTGATGCATGTTTTATGCGTTATCAATTTTTGGCACCATTTTCAGATATTGAAATATCTATTATGTGATTTCGTTTGTGTAAATATGTTCACTCTGTGTAAATATCATACTTGTGCATATGTTTTTATTTTCTGTTTTCTGGAACTGTTGTACACTTCCCTATTTTGTGAAAATTATTTGATATAGAGATATCCAAAAATTCTGAAACTTTGCATAATTGTTTGATTACGTGTTTTGTTTGTGCTTGTAAAGTTTCATTGAATTATGATGAGCCAACAACTCTGTAAATATTTGACGAGCTGTTGTGTTCAATTTTGTGTGATTCTTAAAATTTGCATGTGTTCTTCGATTCCAAGCATATTGTTCTTGTAACTTATTTTAATTCTTGTATGTATGAGTTATTTTTATATTCTTTTCGGTCTTTGTTTTTGTAAAAATTCATTCTTGATGTTGCACAATGTATTTTTGATATTTTTTTAGGTTTTAGAATTAATGTTAAATTAGAACTGTGCAATATGCTATTTTGTTTAAATTTTCTGACATAGTTGCACGTCTCGTAATGAGCTGGAAATTTAGTGAGTATATTATATATGCGTCTAATTATTGTTCATAAAATTTCGTTGCATTTAGATGTGCCATTAATGCTATATAAATTTTTCATGTAGCTGTGCACATTTTCTGCGATTTTGTAAAAATATTTGTACTTGACTTTTATCTTGTTTTTACTGTATAGTTTGATATTCATGTGCAATGTTGTGATTATCCTTAGAAACTAACTCTTATATGTTAACCTTGCTAACCCTAATTGATTAACACGATTTGACTAACATAACATTCTGAACTCATTGTATCATATGTTTATTGATTTCTAACTTATGTACATTCTTTGTGAGAGAGGTTCAGCCACATAAAAGGTTGAGGAAGTGGCGCCTATGGCCATAATGACACATTTATTTGAACAACTTCCTCCCATGTAAGGTAATGGCCCTATTTCTTCAAGATTGGTTGTTGCTAATTCTACGTTTGCTCGTGAAGTATTTTCAGGCAAGTCTGACGAGTCCATTATGGAGAAGATGATTATGCCCTTGAGTACATCAAGCAAGTGCTAAAATATTGGAAGTTTTGGAAAAGTTATGCACGACTAGGAGGAAAACGCAAGAGAAGGAGGTTGTTTAGATGAACAGAACTATATGCGGTTATAATGGACGGCTACCCCTAGATTGAAGGACCAAAATGTGGAGGAGATGCCCTCAAAATTCTAGCCGTTCTTAGTGCAAAAATGAAGCATCACATCTAGGCTGTAAGACTTTCAAAAATAAGTGTTTGTTGGGAGGCAATCCAATGGAGGAGACTACAAACCAGATTTGACATCTCTTCCCTTTCTCTTTTATTTTCGTAGCTTTTTCTATTTTTAGTTAATCTTTCGTAAAATCCTATACTCCATGTGTGATTCTATACTTTTACTTTGGTACATTGAGGACAATGTAGAGCCTAAGTGTTGAGGAGGAGTTTACAACTTATTTGAGTCTTAAAAAAACTAGTGGCATAATTCTTGTATTTTCTTAGTCTAATTAGTGTATGTGGATGAACACTTGTCTTTTAGTAAGAATATCCGATGTGATTTGGTGTCTAGAAGGGGACATTTTCTAAGACGAGATTTGGATGTGAGAAAATAACTTGTTCGAAAATCACTCATGCCTCTCTTGGTCTCTCTCGCCGACTGGCAATTTTAGTAAGGTTGCTCAAAAAATACAAGGACTAAATCTATACTTGTTTGAGTGTCTTAAATCTTTTAGGTTTAACTTAGTATTGTCTTTAGAGTCTTTAGGATGCCATTAACTAGTCAATGATGAAAATTGAGCGAAACACAGAAAAATTAAATGGCATTTTCAATGATCACTACCTGAGGAATTCTTTTGATAATGGAGATGTTTTGATTGACATGACATTTAGTAGATATGTCTTGCAAAACTTGGTACAGATTTTGCATGTTAGAATGAGTTTTTAAATCATTTGAGCCTAATGTGAGCTTTTGAGCTATCTGTGCTTCTTTCGTGAGTGAATATGCATCCATTTCGTAGCTACTAGCTTTATATGCCTCATATGATTGCTTGTCATAGATTTAATGAACTAGAGAATACTAGATAAATCATTTGAGCTCACGTTATAGTTGATATAATGATTGCAAAGCTTATAGTTGATATATACTCTGATTTTTGGATGTGATTAAAGGTACTTAGGATTGTCTACCACTTTGCCAAATAGTCACGTGTCCCATATGTGCGCATGAGTTACGACCCTCCTAGATAAATCATTTGAGCCCACGTTAAGTTTTTTTTCATCACCCTTAATATCTAAACACTTAGCCTAGTGTGTGACTTTTTTACTCTATGTTTTGCAGACTTAGTGTGAAGTAATGTCCACAAGAGGAAAAGATGACATTTTTTTATGATATTCTTTAACTGCTATAATGTGTGTATAGGGATAGACTTGTCCAAATAGCTTGAAAAGTGTTATTTTGCTGAGAATAGAAAAGAAAAAAAATTTGAGAGCTAGAAAAAAAAAGAGTGAAAAGAAAAAAAAATGAGAAGCTTTCAGGCAATGTGTTCTAAGTGTAAACGTTTGGATCAATGTCCCCTATATTTGTGGATTTGGAGTGTGATACAAATTAAAGGCCCAAAAATGAAGAAAAATGGCTTTTGTCCTGTCCGTAAAGCTAAAGGAAAGTTTGAATGAAATATGGGCCCAAAATGATGAAATTTAGCCCCCGAAATGGAAATCTGACCATGGTGGCATTTTGGAGAAGATAGAGCTCGAATTGATGAAGTTTTTGATGCTTTGACCAAGTATTTGAAATATTTTTACCACCACATATCTAAATTTCGAACGCCTTAGTCTCAGCCTCATTACAACCCTTAAAAGTTCTTTATGATCCTGAAGATGAGTAGCATTTGATCTGTGGAGTAAGTTGCATCAGTAAGCATATGGTTTAGGTTCATTTGTATAAGTAATTCATTCCATTCATGAATTTTTCAATTGAATTCATATACACTTTGAGTGAAACCCTTTCATGAGTGAAAAAATGATGAGTGCATCCTTGTGAGTTTATTTAAGCCTTGTTCGAAACATGCACAGATTTAACATCACCATTGTTTTCTCCGAGTCTTACTTGTTCATGACATGATTATATCTCTATTATCTCTTGAATTCATTGAGCATTCATGTTGAAATCTTATGATTCCATCGCCATATACTTTGTAAAATTCTGGAGACATTTTTTTAGCAAAGGGCCTAGATGTGTTTTTGTCAACTTAGAGTTTTCAAGCGTTTTAAACATGTTAGCATGATGATTTGTGGCTTTGAAACGTTGAAGTGTCTAAGTGTGGATTTTTAACTTTAGCTTTTGTGTGTTTTCTTTTTGAGTCTATCTTTTGTTTAGTATTTGTTAGGGACTAGCAAAGTCTAAGTGTGGGAGAATTTGATCCACACATTTTATGCTTGATTCTTAGCGTGTTTCTCTCTATATTTAGCTTAGTTATTACTTTAGTATTCTTATTTGTTACTTATTTTATTGTTTTTAGGTTCTGAATAAAGAAGATAGAGTAAAGAAGGCATATGTGAGCTAAAAATGTGTTAAGGAAGAAGTTCCTAAAATGAGGAGGAAAGTTGAAGAAGAATGAGCCACGATTTAAAAAGATTGGATCAAAATTCATTACGATGAGTCAAAACCATATTCATGAGTCCAAGAAAGTTCAACATCATGTCAATGTTGGCAACAAAGAAGCCCAAAAGATGAAGATGGATTAAAAGCTAGAAATTAGGAAATCTGCATGTGCGGGTCAGCTCACTTCAACGGGCCACCGATAATGTCTCAGAAGGATTTAGGGTACAAGTAATATTTTTCTGGAAATATCTAGAAGTCTAGTTTCCAGAACCGTAAGAATCACTTAATTCGGACATCTAAAACTCTGGGAATTACTGATTTTGTGAGTAAGGGTCAATCTACCCGAGTGGAGTTAATTTGTTTCCTAAGTAGGGATGGACTAGAGTTTTCTGTATCCCTATATAAGGAGGAGTTCGACCAGCAGCCGAGTATCTCTCATCTTAAAAGCCAAATCTCTGCCTCAAACACTCCTATTCTCATCCCTAGCCAAAAATCTCTCCAAGGCCAAAGCATCATCCTCCACCGATCAAGTTCAAAGGCGTTTTTCATTCTTGTTCTTGAGAATCACCACTTAAGTGTTGTAGTACTCTTCACAGACTCCAAAAGTGTAACCATGAACCTTCTACTTCATCTTTTTCCTTGTATTGATTTCGGTTTAAACAAGATTGGATTTCAGTTTGACAAAAGGCTTCATGTTTTGGATTTGCTTTGATATCTTCCATGTGTTTTTAGTTTCTGATTTGGATGCATGTTCTTGCTTGTTTACTTAATGTTTTGATGCCATGTTTAGGATGATACGTTCTTCATTCCTCTCTTTTACATGTCTCGTATGATCCAACTAAAGGTGAAATTGTATTAAGATGTAGGTGCTCTTCGTCACATTCTTATTCGATAAAAGGATGTGTATATATCTTGATTAGAGGTAAGAATTTCGTTGATTTTAGAGTAGTTAAAAGCACGAAAAAGGCTAGGAGATGATCACATGTATATATTAGTTTAGGTTGCTTTAATTTCGTGGCTTTCATAATTAGGATGTTAGAATCACTTTTCAAACCCCTTATATATTTTTTTTTTCAGTTTAAAAACATTATCATGCATTAGTACCTTCAATCCCTAGTTAAAACGATCCCTACTTATCAATGCTACATCTACAAAGAAAGGTTTTAAATTGCATATGTGTAAGTTGTGTGTTAAATGTCTAGTTTGTGTTAATATTTGATGCATGTTTTACGTGTTATCAGTTTTTAGGGAAACAAGCATGTGCATTATTGTGCTTTTTTTAGTGGCATGACTTACAGTGCATTGTTGATAGGCTTTTGGTGTGTTTATGATGCATCATGGTATTTGTTGTTTTATCGCAATGAATGTGATGTTTGAGTTGTGTACTTTGGTAGCTGTTATATTGCCTCGTCCTCTCTTTTTTAAGTAGCTTCTACATGTGATATATAATGGCAGAGGAGTATGAACGAGTCCAACTTTTGGATCACTAATTCTCCCTAAAAGTTGGTCTCACAGTTGGTGATGCTGCAGTGGAATGTGATGATAATCTAGAGTAAGGAAGCTTCACTGTACCAGAAATCATTTCAGGACTATGTATTGAGCGTGACGATTTCCCCCCAGTTCCTATATGTTTTTGCGTCCCTTCAGTGGCACCAGATAATTGGTCACGTTGGGTTGCTGATGAGGCAGCAAAAGAGGAGGACGACGACATATTTGCTCTTGCAAGGGTGAAGGGTTCTCTTTTACTCAGTAGTGTTTGTGACATCTTTAATGATGAGTAAAGGTCCTAGAGGGGGGGTGAATAGGCATTTCCCACTTTTTCGTTCAAACTGTTCTCGGGATAGCAAGATAGAGATCTATCCCGAAGCACAGAAACGAGTACTGAAATGTAAGACAGTAAGTAAAGTGTGACACAAGATGTTTTTGATAACGCAGAAATCCTACAACCAGGATCAAAAACTGCGTGCCCCTAACTCCCGAGGGACAAACCTTTCCACTAATTTGTAACACACACAATTACAAGTTTCTGGCACTCTGGGGATACATAACCCGTATGCTATCCTGACTAGTCTACCCACCAGTACAAACAGAGCTACACTACCTTAATCTATGTGTTTACACTTTGGAAATTTACAGAAGTATCAACTCAGATCTTAACTACACGTAAGTTAAATCTTCTTGATCAACTTCTTGGGTTGGGCATCTCCATACTTCATCTCAATGGAATGCACAATGCAACAATGCATATGAGTTTTGAAAACAGTTTTTATGCTTTAAGAATCCATGTCTATTATGCACATACAGAGCAACCAGAAGACATGGAGAGGGGGAAGAAGAGATAAGAGAAACTACACTCGAAAGTGCTCTCAAAGAATACCAAAACAGAATAACCAAACCCCAAGTGTTTTCACTCAACCAACCAACCAAGGATCCAAGACAGCTTGGGACTCCTTATATAGGGCAGGTTATTCAAGGGTCAAAGACAACAAGTAACCACGTGAAACACAGCAGCCAAGAAGCCTATATGCAGACCTAAACGCTGTTCTAATGCAGACCTAAGCAAGGACCAATGCAGACCTAGAATCAGCAGCTACCGAAGTGACATAGCAACCTAAACATGGAGCAAAACCAAGGCAGCTAAAGGTCTTACCTTAATGAGCTAAGGTTCTCTAAACAAGGCAAAAGGGTCCTTTGTACTTGTACAAGAATAGCCATACCAGTTCTCAAGGGAAAGCACGTTTTTGACAGCCCAAAGAAGTCATCAGGAAAAAACAGATCGAAAAGCATTTTGACAAACAGAAAAGGACAAACCAGTTTCCTAGGAAACACATGTGAACCAATGGTCAAATCTTCTAGGGATCTTCATTAATCAACACAAATTTTCATAACCAAAGAACATACAGCTTAAGCACAAATAATCTGGGTTATATACGTGATTAAAGCCATGAAGAATCACACAAGAAAAACGTTCCAGAATGTCCGGGATACATGCTCAGTGTTCTATCCTAGATGGAAAACATGTATGCAATGAATGTTATACCTGTTTGTCCAAAGAGATAAAGTACAAAATGACACTTAGCTTTGATGATCTTCCATTGCTGTGTTTTGTCATGGCTCAAGAAATAGCCAACATCAAGTGTATGCCTTCAATCCCCCCCCTTTGGCATTTCTTGACAAAACACAGTCCTTCAAAGAGTACCTACAACATAGTTGTAACACACACAAACATATGCAGCAACAAGGATATCTATATCACATAGTATCCTGCCCATAAAGTCAAACAGTTCAAACAATTCTCCCCCTAAGCATATGCAGGGGTCAGGATACATATGTCCCATACTATCCTTCCAAAATAGTAACTGGTTTTCCCTAAACGAATACCTGCTGCATAGTTAGAAACACAACCAAACAGGTATGCCAGTAATCTTCCCAACATATAATCCACATCATAGCAGCACATAATAATTAACCGGTTCTCCCCCTTTTTGTCAATGAAAGACAAAGGGTTCAAACAAAATAACAATCAGAATAATTTGTTTGCCACATGCCACAAAACCATAACAATTGTTCAACATAAATACCAGAAGGAAAAGTGATCAGAGAGTACAACAGAGAGTCTTCACACAGCAAAAAGTATCCAAAGTACTTAAACCAAATAGTTCAGTACTCCCCCTGACTGGTTTACCATGATAGGAATACAAGTACCTATCCCAGCCAGGTAGTTCTCCCCATCCAAAAGTACCTGCATAGATTAGCTAGTTCTCCCCCGAAAAGTGATCATAGACAAAGGGTAAAACCACAGATGATATAAAAACCGCAGATAAAAGTAACATTGTTTGGAAGCAGAACACGAAACCAAACCAAAGATGGAAGGAGAGGAAACCGCAATGCTATCTTCAGGAGGGGAGGAGATAGTGAGCTCCTGAGCTGGAACTGAGCCAGCCTGACTTGAGACGTGGATAGAGATTTCAGACTTGAACCTCTCGAACTGCTCCACGAGGTGCTCCTTGAGAGAAAAGGGCAGCGGAAACGAGACCAACTCTACTCAAGATTCCTTGAACCAAGAGTTTTCTTTTCTTAAACACACAATCTCCACTTTTAAATTCATGTGTAGTCAAGTCAGCAATAAAGAGTAACAGTGTCCTATTCCTAGGAAAGACACACATGCATCCAAGAAAGATTCCTCAACACTTAAAGGCGAAACACAAAGACCACCATGCATGTATACTTCTAATATCCACTGGGATAATAGAGACAATCCTGAGTTATAAAGAGTATCAATGTACCTACCATCATACAAGAAGCTCCCCCTCACGTGATGCATAAAACAACACAAAATTTTGAAATTCAGAGAGATTTTCAATCTGTCAGCAGAAACCCTGGGATGGAAACAGCCTATAGAATCCCAGACCACAGAAGAAATTTAAGCATGACTCACAAGAATGTGACAACTAATTTCCATATGTCTTGACAGCTCAAATCTTTCACATGAGTATATGACTAAAAAGCAACATCAACGCAATGTTCTTACAAATCATATCTTTGAACCTTAAGAGTGTGTGTGTGAATAAGTTCACCTAAGGGAGTACAAGTTTGAAGCATCAAATGACATGAGGACATCAAGAGTAACCAAGTGACTTTGTCACTACCCTTTTTAGAGTTCTGGAAATTCAGCATATCATGGACTTTGTCCCAACATGGCATTTGGCCGTTCTCATTTAAGTTCAAAGCAATTTCTCCATTTTCTTTAACATTTGTCCAAGAGCTCATCTGAGAAATACGCCATCATAGGTCCATGTAACAGAGTAGTTACCATTATGTCCTGAGCGCAATGCTCGAAAGAATAATGTGTGTTTCAAGGACACTCAGTGGATAACTAGTCCGAACCAATCGAAGGATAGATAACATCTCAGGGATCCCCACTGGTTCCGGTTAAGGTGCACCCAGCAAAAGACTAGCCCATTCCTTTACTTTAATCATTTAACAATAAGCACCAGAATAACACAATTGTTCTTTAGTAACTAGTTCAACTCACTCAATTTTCTAGCTCAAACTTTGTACACCCCACAAGAATGACCTTTGTGCTCAAGAATTCTTTCTAGTTCCAAGAGTGATTTAGACCACATGCACTAACATTCTTAAAGACATAGATGCATATACACAAGAGAAAGATGCAGCAATTGTCTATCAAGAAACATGAAATAAGAACACAAAATTCTAGTTCAAGTTCAGAAATATTTCCAGGGATGCATGCACAGACTCGTATCCCAGAGTATGCCAACACTTATTTTCAGAAAAGTTATAAAGTAAAATGCTGAAAAGTAAATTGAGATCAATGAGGGAGATATCTCAAGTGATGGTGCATACACCAATAGCCTTCCTAAGACTTTCAAATCTCATGTTGTCTAAGGGCTTAGTGAATAAATCGGCCAATTGTTGTTCAGTTGGAATGAAGGTCATTTCAAGCTGATTCTCTTCAACCAAGTTTCTTATAAAATGATATCTGATTTCTATATGCTTGGTCCTAGAATGCAACACATGATTCTTTGAGATATTGATAGCAGAAGTATTATCACAGAACAAGGATAGAAGACCTTGCTCAAATCCGTAGTCGCTTAGCATGTGCTTCATCCAGAGGAGTTGTGTGCAGCAACTTCCAGCAGCTATGTACTCTGCTTGGGGAGTGGACAATGATACGCAGTTCTGCTTCTTGCTATGCCACGACACCAGGTTGTTCCCAACAAAGAAGCAACCTCCCGAGGTGCTCTTCCTATCCGTGGCATCTCCAGCCCAATCCGAGTCCGAATACCCTGCAATCTCAGTGTTAGTATCTGTTGTGTACAGAATACCGAAAGCACATGTACCTGAGACGTATCGGATGATACGCTTGACTGCCTTTACATGGGATTCCTTGGGGTTGGCTTGATACCGAGCACAAACACCCATACTGAAGGATATATCAGGTCTACTGGCTGTAAGGTAGAGCAAGCTTCCAATCATGCTTCTGTAAAGGGTTTGATCAGCATTGGTACCCTCCAGATCTGCACTGATTCTGCATGAAGTCCCCATTGGGTTCCGGATGGGAGAGGCTCCTTCCATCCCAAACTTCTTCACAAGTTCCTTCGCATATTTTTCCTGCGAGATGAACAAACCATCTTTCCTTTGCTGAACTTGTAGTCCAAGGAAGAAGTTTAGCTTACCACAAAGACTCATTTCAAATTCTTGCTTCATTAGAGTGACAAACTCCTCAACAAGTTTTTGAGAGGTAGAGCCAAACACCACATCATCCACATATATTTGAGCAATAATCATATGATGTGAAACATTCTTAACAAATATGGTTTTATCAATGGAACCTCGCACATACCCATGGTCAATCAAATGTGTAGACAATTTTTCATACCAAGCTCTAGGAGCTTGTTTCAAACCATAGAGAGCTTTGTCTAATCTGTAAACATGATCGGGATAGCAAGAGCTCTGAAATCCCGGGGGTTGTTCCACATAAACTTCTTCTTTCAAAATTCTATTTAGAAAAGCACTTTTCACATCCATTTGAAAGAGTTCGAATTTCAGAAAACAAGCAATAGCCAAGAGTAACCTAACGGACTCAAGTCTAGCTACGGGAGCAAAGGTTTCATCAAAGTCTAGGCCTTCAATTTGGGAATAGCCTTGCACAACTAACCTAGCCTTGTTTCTAGTAATGATTCCCTTTTCATCCGTCTTGTTCTTGAAAACCCATTTTGTTCCTATTACATTCTTATCCTTAGGTCTAGGGACTAAGTGACAAGGCGGTTTAACACCTCTCAAAGATACCCTATTCACAACCTGGATATATCAATGTAGCAAGATAAATAGGGGTTATCGAACTCAAGGAATTGGTGAAACTAAATCCTAACACACTACTATGCTGACAGACTCGACTACAGAACACTAATGGCTATCGAACCTAAACTAGACAGACTCAAATGCAGCGAGATTTTGACACAATAAACTAGACACAGTAGCGGACTACCACACAAAATTTGAGGGTATTCGGAGTTGATTTGGTTACCGAAATAAATCGGCGAAGTTACAGCTAATGCAGAAAATAAATGCTGAAAGTAAATATGCTAATGAATGCAAATGGGTTTAAACTATATGATTAAAGAGTTAAGAGGAATGCAATCCACCACCGTCATTCCATCTTTCTAACACATACTT
Source organism: Geum urbanum (assembly GCA_946800695.1). Classification (NCBI taxonomy): domain Eukaryota; kingdom Viridiplantae; phylum Streptophyta; class Magnoliopsida; order Rosales; family Rosaceae; genus Geum; species Geum urbanum. The sequence continues at coordinate 81,712,256 of OX326997.1, forward strand.
AATCTAATGCACATATCCAATGAATGAAAGTTCCCAGGAAGAGTTGATCGTTACAACCACATCTTATTACCTAATCCTTATGCCTATGCAGGTTTGTCATGGACCTCCCCTACATCTATCCTTCTATTGAACCCATAGTCATGGACCCCAAGGTTTACAAAGAAGAAAGCATTAAGTTCAAGAAAAGGTTTGAGAAGCTACAAGGGTTCACAAGTACACTATGGGCGTGTCTCGCTAGACCTATGGATTTCAATCTCCCGACGGTAAAATCGGTGTATCACTATAGAGAATCCGGTGGAAGAAATTATCTTCAGTCGCCCGTATCTCATGAAATTAGAACCCTAGCATGCATACTAAGTTGCGCACCAAAGCAAACATACAAGAATTCATACGGTGATCATTCAGAGAAAGAAACCTCATTCATAGAATATGCATAACTAGATTAAAGTGTATGTATTAAAAAGACTTCATGTACGGGGCTTCAAGCAGCCCCTTAACAAAAGAAAATTAGCTACTCATAGTCATAAATAAAAACATCAAAGAATTCATAAAAGATAAATAAAAGATGGAGAAGGAAGAACTCTTGACGACGTCGAGATCGTGCTCGATGAATCCTCAGCTTTGTCTCTCCAGCGTACGTAACTTCAACCCCCCACTTCCTTTATATATATGTCTTGAAACTAGGTTAATTAACCTAGCAAGTGGAGCACGTGCATGATTCCTTCTCCAAGTCCAAGTCCAAGTTGCAAATATAATATAAATATCCACATGCAACCCATCTCTTCTTTCAACAGCTTTGCTCGATGGCTCTACGTACGTAAGCCCACTAATCCTAATGCAAGTGGACTTCCTCTTTGCTTTCTATTTAATTTCTCTCACCAACTTCGCTGGCATAGGACAAACGTACGTAATCACCTCGCCAAGGCATATATGATTGCAGTCATTAAACCCATCGAGCTTCGCCAGACAGTTCCTCGCCAAGAAACTTCCAAAACATATTATTTAATCTCCTTTTCTCCATTAATCTCCAAAACACCTAAAAACAAATAAACATAATTAATTCACTCAATTAATAACAATAAACTAAATATAGGGAACACATTAAATACCAAATAGATGCATAAATATGCAACTATCAAAATACCCCACACTTAGACATTGCTAGTCCTCGAGCAATACACTAAACTAAGACTCTGAAAAGACTCAAAGACTTTAACTACATGACTCTAACACCCTTAACAAACTGTCTCAGCAATCTTCCACAACTGTAACACCAAGATAGACGTGACTCCAAGTTTATACCGTAAAATTTCGAAAGTTAATTTCAATGCATGATACACATGTAATATGTAGGACGAAGACATAATCATGGTGAATGTAAAGCTGTAGCATGCAACAAACAAGTCAAGATTCAACCTCACAGGTATATGCTCTCAAAAGTGTTTCTCTCAAAATATGTCTAAGGTATTCACTCAACTCAATTACTTGCCAAATGGACCACACCATAAGCTTACACTTGTGACTAATCTCCACAGATCAAAGGCTGCTATCTTGAGGATCAAAAGGACTTCATGGGTTGTAATGGGGATTGGCTCATAGGTTAAAGAATAAATGGATAAGGAATTCAAATATAATTCTAGAACCCAGTAGAGCACCAAATAAGAGACTTCTTCAAACTTTACAACCATGAACTTTCTCACTTTTGTGGCCGAATTTCATCTTGTTGGGCCTTCACATCATTGTTTTCATCAGCAGTTAACTCGGGTATCAAGCTAGACATCACATTTTTCTTCTTTTTCTTTTCTTTTCACTTCATTTTTTTCATTCTCTTCTTCTTTTTTTTTCTTTTTCCAAACACTAGCTTGATACCCCACACTTATTTCTTTGCATCACTTTTCGATATTGTCGCCGTCTTCACATACCTGTCTCATGTATAGCTCTACCAAGTCCTAGAACAAGGGTAAAGATATAACTATTCTAAGGTTTAAGGTCAGAGATATGTGGGTGATGATATAAAGTTTAAACATGTAGGCTCAAAGTGGTTAACTAAGGGGTGCACATCTTGTGTACACATAATTAGGACACAGGCTTATATGGCTATGGTGGTGTCCCCTAAATGCCTTTATCACTTCCTCAATCAAAACATGTATTGACTATAAGCTTTGAAAAGCATAAGAGCAAGTTCTAGTAATATCTAGAGTCCATTAACTTAATCTGTGGCAAGCAATTAACACTCAATAAAGAAAGCATGTGTAATCACATATAGGCTCAATCGCTCACAGGTTAAATGAATCTCAACAAAGTTTAAGCATGCCAAAAATCTGTACCATGTTAACATTTTCTACATCCACTACACATTCGCATATGCATCATATATCAAGATTAACCAAAGAAACTCAAATAACATGATCATCTTCCAGTCACAATTACGGAAGATATAATCACATCATGGACTAGTTAAGGGCACCTAAGACTCAAAACAAGAGACTCTTTTTATGTTTTTCTTGACACTTTTTACTTTTGTATTTGGTTTTTCAAATAAGACACTAAAACACACAAGAAAAACAAAGAAAAACTCAAAAATATCAACATCGAGCGAGCAGCTCGCCAGACACAGTGTAGCGAGCAACACATCTCGCGTGAATTTTAAAAAATTAATCACATATCGTAATAGGCTGAAATTTTGGGACCACAAACTAGACACATTTATAAACATTCCCTAAAAATTTCAGAAATTTACGAGACTTCTCGATATGGCGAACAAATAACACACAACATCACAACAAGCGAAGCTCGCCAGAAACTCATTCCCTCGCTAGAATTTTTCAGAATTGATCATACATTGGAATGAGCTGAAATTTTAAGAGCATAATTTAGACACATGTAAAAACATCCTCTAAAAATTTCAGAAAATTACGAAACTTCAAACTATGTCAAATAATTGACACGAAATAGCATACTGTATAGTACCAAAAATAACGAAAAATTTATACATAGACGCTAAGGATATGATATAAACCCCACCCCACACTTGAAATTTGCATTGTCCTCAATGTAAAACAAAACTAAAACATATAATACATCAAACAAGCATGGAATGAAACACATAACACATCACAAAACACACTAAACATGGAGAAAAATAAAGCAAAGGAGAAAGATAGAGAGTTTAAGAATTTCAAATCTGGTTTTCCACGCTCTCCATCGACATGGGTTGCCTCCCAAGTAGCGCTAAGTTTAACGTCTTCAGCCAGACAGCAAGTCTCATCACTCCATACACAGAGATGCATCTCCAAGGGCTGCATCCTCAAAGACATGCTCCACAAATGACTCATAGAATGGCTTGAGTCGATGTCCATTCACTTTAAATGTCTTCCCTGTTTTTGAACTTACAATCTCTATGGCACCATGAGGAAAAACATTAGTGATAACATAAGGTCCATTCCATCTACTTTTTAGCTTACCTGGAAATAAGCGTAGACGACTACTGAAGAGTAAAACTTTTTGACCAACAACAAATTCTTTTCTCTTAATATTCCGGTCATGAAAAGCTTTAGTCTTTTCCTTGTAAATCATGCTGGACTCATAGGCATTATGCCTAATCTCATCGAGCTCGTTCAGCTGCAACCTCCTATGCAAACCCGCATCATCGATGTCAAAATTGAACTTCTTGACAGCCCAGTATGCCTTGTGTTCCAACTCCACTGGAAGATGGCAAGCTTTTCCATACACCAACCTATAAGGAGACATTCCAATAGGTGTCTTATATGCTGTCCTGTAAGCCCACAACGCTTCATCCAAGCGTTGGCTCCAATCCTTCCTTGTTGGTCCAACAGTCTTCTCCAGAATTTGCTTGATCTCCCTATTCGACACTTCCACTTGCCCGCTGGTTTGAGGATGATAAGGTGTGGCCACCTTATGTGTTACACTGTACTTCCGGAGCAAAGCATCAAAGGTTCTATTGCAAAAATGAGATCCTCCATCGCTGATAATGCATCTAGGTGTTCCAAATCTAGCAAAAATATCTTTCAGAAAACAAAGAACAACCTTAGCATCGTTAGTGCGGATGGCTTTAGCTTCCACCCACTTAGAAACATAATCCACAGCGAGAAGAATATACAAATAACCTTGAGAATTAGGGAATGGTCCCATGAAATCAATACCCCACACATCGAATATTTCAACAACAAGAACAGGGTGTTGAGGCATTTGGTCTCTTGGGCCAATGTTACCTGTCATTTGGCATCTCTCACATGATTTGTACATGACGTGGGCGTCATGAAACAAAGTTGGCCAATAAAATCCACTCTCAAGCACTTTAAGAGCAGTCTTCTTCCCTCCAAAGTGTCCACCACCTGCATGTGAGTGACAAAAAGATAGAATAGATTGAAATTCAGACTCGGGTACACACCTGCGGATGATGGCATCGGTACAATGTTTCCAGAGGTATGGCTCATCCCATACGTAATACCTGGCTTCCTTGACCAGTTTGTCTTTCTGAGCTCTGCTGAAATTGGGTGGAATGTACTTACTCACCTTGTAGTTAACAATATCAGCATACCATGGCTCCATAGATTGAACAATAAAGAGTTGTTCATCAGGAAAGCTATCTCGGAGAGGAAGAGTGTCTTCTTCTGCATTGGAACCGTGGGTGAGTCTACTCAAGTGATCCGCCACCACATTTTCAGAACCCTTCTTGTCTTTGATCTCAATATCAAACTCCTAAAGTAAGAGCATCCATCGAATCAACCTGGGCTTGGCATCCTGTTTAGTCATCAAATATCTCAAAGCAGCATGGTCAGAAAATATGATAACTTTAGTTCCTAACAAGTAAGACCTAAACTTTTCAAGAGCAAAAACCACTGCTAAGAGCTCCTTTTCAGTAGTTGAATAGTTCAACTGTGCATCATTTAAAGTACGGGAGGCATAATAGATGACATGTGGGAGTCTTTGTGGGCGTTGGCCAAGAACAGCGCCAACAGCATAGTCTGAAGCATCACACATGAGCTCAAATGGTAGACTCCAATCCGGTGCTTGAATGATGGGAGCTGTGGTGAGCAGCTCCTTGAGCTTATTGAATGCTTGCAAGCACTCATCGGTGAAGTTGAAAGCTACATCTTTCTGGAGCAATGCACATAACGGTCTGGATATCTTGGAGAAATCCTTGATAAACCTGCGATAAAATCCTGCATGTCCAAGAAAAGATCTCACCTCCTTCACTGTGGAAGGAGGGGGTAAGGTACGCACAATATCAACCTTAGCTTTATCAACCTCTATACCTCTAGCTGAAATAACATGTCCCAAAACTATACCCCGTTCCACCATAAAGTGGCATTTTTCCCAATTAAGTACAAGGTTAGTTTCAACACAACGCTCTAAAACCATAGCTAGATTATGAAGACATATGTCAAAAGAATCACCGAAAACAGAGAAATCGTCCATAAATACCTCAATGATCTTTTCAACCATGTCTGAGAAAATACTTACCATGCACCTCTGAAATGTGGCAGGTGCATTGCATAGGCCAAATGACATTCTCCTATAAGCAAAAGTGCCATATGGACATGTGAAGGTGGTCTTCTCTTGATCATCCTTATGTATGGCTATCTGGTTGTACCCTGAATAACCATCTAAGAAACAATAATATTCATGACCTGCCAACCTTTCCAACATCTGATCAATGAATGGGAGCGGAAAGTGATCTTTTCTTGTGGTGGCATTGAGCTTGCGGTAGTCAATACACACTCTCCATCCCGTTTGGACTCTTTGAGGTACCAACACGTTCTCATCATTCTTTACCACTGTGATTCCTGAACGTTTGGGCACAACCTGCACATGACTAATCCATTTGCTGTCAGAAATAGCATAAATGATACCTGCGTCTCGAAGCTTGATGACTTCTTTCTTGACAACTTCCATCATGGGAGGATTGAGACGACGTTGAGCTTCCCTTGTTGGTTTAGCTCCCTCCTCCAGATGGATCCTGTGGGTACACAATGTTGGGCAGATGCCCTTGATATCGGCTACTATCCATCCAATGGCGGCCTTGTACTCCCTAAGTACATTCAGTAACTTCTCCTCTTGTAACGTTGAGAGCTTGGAAGAGATGATGACTGGAAGTGTATCATCCTCCCCTAGGAAAGCATACTTCAAATGCTCGGGTAGAAGTTTAAGCTCTAATGTGGGTGCCACCTGTATAGACGGAACAAGAACGTCATCTGAAATTGGAAGAGAAATGGGTTTAGGATATTTACCTTTCATAATTGGCAGGGATTCTAGTGCTTCTTCCATAGCATAATACTCCTCTTCCATTTCAAGATCCTCAGCTGAAGCTATCTCAAAAATAGGTTCAACTTTCTTTTCCTCGATGAGCTTCAGACTTGGAACATCTTCTTTTCCAGATACCTCGATGACCTTCCTCAAAGGATCCTCCTCCAATGAATAGTGAATGAATTCCTGCACAAAACTCTCAAAAGTGTCAACTGAACAACATGAGTAAGCATCATCACTATTCGGATGTTTGAGAGCTTCATAAATATTAAAGTGGATCTTCTCCTCAGCTACTTCCATACTCAATGATCCATCAAAACAATCTATCTTTGTACGCGCTGTTCTCAAGAACGGTCTCCCAAGAATCAATGGTATTTCTGATGGCATTGGCTCATGCTCCATTTCCAGCACAAAGAAATCTGCTGGGAAAATCAAATCTCCCACCTGCACCAAAACATCCTCAATAATACCTTGAGGGTAACAGTTAGACCGATCAGCAAGTTTAATGGTGACACCTGTGGGAATAAGTTCTCCCATTTTCAACCTGTTATAAGCAGTGTATGGCATTAAATTAATGGAAGCACCTAAATCAAGTAAAGCACCCGCAAACCTGTGATCACCAATGGTACATGGGATCGTAAAACGTCCTGGATCACCTAACTTAGGTGGGAGCTTTCTTTGAAGCACTGCAGATACTCTCTCTCCCAAAGCCACAATCTCAGTTCCATTGAATTTTCTCTTTGTTGTGCACAAGTCTTTCAGGAACTTTGCATACTGTGGTATCTACTTGATCACATCCAACAATGGGATGTTTACTCCTACCTTTCTAAACACATCCAAGATCTCCTTCTCCTTTTCAACCTTCACCTGTTTCTTCAACCTGCTAGGAAAAGGTAAATTAGGAATAATGGAAGGAGACGGAGTAGAGGATATCTTACCTGATTTTTGATTTGTCAGTTCTTCTGTTTCAGGTGCATTTTCGACGGCTCGAATTGGGGTTCCTGCAGAATCTTCTGACGGCTTGTCCAACGGCTTGTAAGGGACAAGTTGTTCAAGCACGGGCTCCTCCCATTTTCTCTTTGTTAACTCGGGCAGTTCTTCCAACACCTTCCCACTCTTCAAGGTCATTGCATGAGCTTCATATTTTGTGTTGGGATTGGGAAGAGTGTTACTAGGAAGACTTCCTTCCTTGACTTGAGCCATTGTTTGCTGCATTTGGCTCATTTGTCTCTCAAGAAAGTCAATTGCTTTTCTTTGCTGTAGAGCTGTAGCCTTGAGTTCTTGAGTTGTGGCCTTGAGTTCCTGAGTTCTGGCCTTGATATCTTGGCGAAAGGCACTACTCTCCTCTCGTTCCTTCTTGTTGTCAAACATCATTTGTTGCATGAGGGCTGCCAAGGTAGAATTGTCTGATGATGTTTGAGCTTGAGCTTGTTGTTGCTGAGGCATACGCCTTTGGCCAAACTGCTGCCCATCTCCTGTAGGCTGTCTCTGCTGAAATCCAGGTGGAACAATAGGAGGATTGAGCACATTGTTGCTCCTATAGCTCAACAGGTCTCTATTTCCACCATATGTGTTGGGTTGTCTCTGGAAGTAATTTGCTTCTTCCTCTTGATCAACCTCTTCTTCTGCTCTGAACTTGGGACAATCTTTTGCTAAATGGCTTGTAGCTGAACATAAAGTGCACACAACCTGAGCCGCAGCAACTGTTGTCTTCTTACTCACCTTCAGACTACTCGCTATCAGAGCAATATCATTCTCCATCGAGCTTAATCTTTTTTCCATGGCTCCATCGATTGCAACTGCATTGAGAGACCTTCTACTTGCTCCCATGGATCTATCCCTTGACTGAAATTGCCTTGAATTTTCTGCTTGGTTCTCAACAATTTCCTTGGCTTCAACTCCAGTCATATTCCACCAATTTCCCCCACAAGCTGAATCAAGCTTTGACCTGTTGAAAGAATCAAGTCCTTCATAGAAGAACTCCATTTGAGTGTTGAGGTCAAACTTATGATGAGGGCATTGTCGAAGAAGACTCTTAAACTGGCTCCAGGCTTCATGTAATTCATCACTGTCTTTCTGCCTGAATGTGCTAATTTGCTTCTTCAAGTTCTTGGTGCGTGAAGCAGAGTAGAACTCTTTCATAAATGCAGAGCACATCTTCTCCCATGTGTCCATAGATAAAGGAGCTAAAGAATTATACCATGCTTTTGCTTGCTCCTTCAAAGAGAACGAAAACAAGAGGAGTTTCACAGTATCCTCTTCCACATTAGTCGATCTCTGGATTCTGCACAATGCTGTAAACTCATTGAGATGGTCCTGAGGGTCTTCAGAAGGCGTTCCTCTGAAGTGTGGCAGATTCGATATAAGTGATGGGGGAATAGAATAAGCCCCCAGATTTTTTGGTAGTACGATCGGTGAATCTGCTGCACCTGTGCCCGGTATAAAGGACTCTCTCAGCTTGGTTGCATTTGCCATTCTTTTTGGTGATGGTGGTGGTGTTGGAATACTCTGTTCTTCCTCAAACTCAGATCCTGTATCAGAATGTATTTCTTGCTCAGGCTGACCACCACTGTTCACGTTCATGGACCGTTGTCCCTGCTGCTTCCTGTTTTGCCTTGCTGAGCGTTCAATCTCTGGATCAAGTAATAATGGCTCAGCGCTTCTTGTGTTCCTAGTACGCATAAACAATGCTACTGCACAAAGAAGAGACAGTAAGACTCAAAAGAAAAAGAAAACAAAACAAAACAAAACTGAAAATCAAAGACTCTATTAGGACTTAGAATTAAGCAATTCCCCGGCAACGGCGCCAAAATTTGACAAGGCGGTTTAACACCTCTCAAAGATACCCTATTCACAACCTGGATATATCAATGTAGCAAGATAAATAGGGGTTATCGAACTCAAGGAATTGGTGAAACTAAATCCTAACACACTACTATGCTGACAGACTGGACTACAGAACACTAATGGCTATCGAACCTAAGCTAGACAGACTCAAATGCAGCAAGATTTTGACACAATAAACTAGACACAGTGGCGGACTACCACACAAAATTTGAGGGTATTCGGAGTTGATTTGGTTACCAAAATAAATCGGCGAAGTTACAGCTAATGCAGAAAATAAATGCTGAAAGTAAATATGCTAATGAATGCAAATGGGTTTAAACTATATGATTAAAGAGTTAAGAGGAATGCAATCCACCACCGTCATTCCATCTTTCTAACACATACTTAATCTAATGCACATATCCAATGAATGAAAGTTCCCAGGAAGAGTTGATCGTTACAACCACGTCCTATTACCTAATCCTTATGCCTATGCAGGTTTGTCATGGACCTCCCCTACATCTATCCTTCTATTGAACCCATAGTCATGGACCCCAAGGTTTACAAAGAAGAAAGCATTAAGTTCAAGAAAAGGTTTGAGAAGCTACAAGGGTTCACAAGTACACTATGGGCGTGTCTCGCTAGACCTATGGATTTCAATCTCCCGACGGTAAAATCGGTGTATCACTATAGAGAATCCGGTGGAAGAAATTATCTTCAGTCGCCCGTATCTCATGAAACTAGAACCCTAGCATACATACTAAGTTGCGCACCAAAGCAAACATACAAGAATTCATACGGTGATCATTCAGAGAAAGAAACCTCATTCATAGAATATGCATAACTAGATTAAAGTGTATGTATTAAAAAGACTTCATGTACGGGGCTTCAAGCAGCCCCTTAACAAAAGAAAATTAGCTACTCATAGTCATAAATAAAAACATCAAAGAATTCATAAAAGATAAATAAAAGATGGAGAAGGAAGAACTCTTAACGACGTCGAGATCGTGCTCGATGAATCCTCAGCTTTGTCTCTCCAGCGTACGTAACTTCAACCCCCCACTTCCTTTATATATATGTCTTGAAACTAGGTTAATTAACCTAGCAAGTGGAGCAGGTGCATGATTCCTTCTCCAAGTCTAAGTCCAAGTTGCAAATATAATATAAATATTCACATGCAACCCATCTCTTCTTTCAACAGCTTTGCTCGATGGCTCTACGTACGTAAGCCCACTAATCCTAATGCAAGTGGACTTCCTCTTTGCTTTCTATTTAATTTCTCTCACCAACTTCGTTGGCATAGGACAAACGTACGTAATCACCTCGCCAAGGCATATATGATTGCAGTCATTAAACCCATCGAGCTTCGCCAGACAGTTCCTCGCCAAGAAACTTCCAAAACATATTATTTAATCTCCTTTTCTCCATTAATCTCCAAAACACCTAAAAACAAATAAACATAATTAATTCACTCAATTAATAACAATAAACTAAATATAGGGAACACATTAAATACCAAATAGATGCATAAATATGCAACTATCACTAAGTGCCAAACACTACTTTTCTCAAACTGATTTAGCTCATCCTGCATGGCAACAATCCACTCTGGATCTTTCAAGGCATCTCTAATATTCTTAGGCTCAACATTAGAAACAAAACCATAGCAAGCAATTCGATTGATAGCTAGCCTATGCATTGTAAGAAAACTTTTGAGACTAACAAGATTACTCACAAGCATGTTCGACTTACTTCGGGTCTTTCTTGGTTCATCAACCGTGCCAATTACATCCGAGGGAGAGTGATCTTTTTGAACTTGGCGTTTCCCAATACGATGTGACTTCTGGATAGTTAGGGTCTGATCTATCCCGGCACCTTCAGTATCAGATTCTGTATCCTGGGATACATCATCAGGAATGGGGTTTTGTTCATCAATTTGAGTCTCAGCAGCTTCGGGAGAAGACTCAGTGCTTACATCCTCAACCTGCACATCTCTTGAAGAATGGTTGTGAGAGTATACAAGAGAGTCATTGATAGCCACATTCACCGTTTCTATAACTTTGCAAGTTCTTTTATTATAGACTCGGTAAGCACGGCTATTCAATGCATAACCTAGAAAAACACCTCGATCACATTTAGCATCAAATTTTGTCAAGTACTCACGATCTCTATAGATGAAGCAAGGACTACCAAAAGCTTTAAGATGTGAGATATTTGGCTTCTTGCCTTTCCAGAGTTCATAAGGTGTTTTGCTAGTACCCGGCCTAAAGATTACACGGTTCAGTGTATAGCAAGCATTGAAAATGGCTTCGGCCCAAAACATGTGAGGTAAATCAGCTAAACTAAGCATTACCCTCCCCATCTCAACCAAGACTCTATTCTTCCTTTCTACTATCCCATTTTGTTGTGGTGTGATGGGGGCAGAAAACTCATGGTGCACACCATTCTCTTCACAATACTCAGTAAATAAGGAATTCTCAAACTCGGTTCCATGATCCGACCTAATTCTTATTATGCATTTGTTTTCTGAAAGCTTTTCATTTGAAATTCGTTTTGCCAATTCTAAAAACTTCCCAAAAGTTTGACCTTGAGTTTTATCACTTAAGAACATAACCCATGTGAATCTAGAGAAGTCATCAACCACAACAAGCACATATTTCTTTTTAGCAATACTTTCAGTTTCAACAGGGCCTACTAAGTCTAGGTGAAGCAATTCAAGAGCATTAGAAGTTGGCTTAGCATTTAAAACAGGATGAGATGTTCGGGATAGCTTACCCATCTTGCAGTCTCCACACATACCTGCTGCTCTCCCGGTCAGTTTGGGCAATCCTCGAGCTCCATCTTTTGAAGACAGCTTCACCACATCTTGATGATTGAGATGGCACATCCTCCTATGCCATAGATCCAACAAGCTTTCTTGTGACAATGACCGAAAGCAGATTTCAGATTGCAACTTCTTGTTGGCACGAACACAATAGCAATGATCCCTAGATCTTTCGCCTTTCATCACGCATCTACCTTTCCCATCAAGGACAGTGCATTGAGACTTGTCAAATGTTACCGTTTCATACTCATCGACAATCTGACTCACACTCAGCAAGCAAACTTCTAAACCTGCCACCAACAGAACGTTCTTCAAGCCTGGGAGACCGGGAGTGTCAACCGTCCCGCTTCCAATAATTTCTGCTTTGGCACCATCACCAAACATGACATCACCAACCGGATGAGTGTCGTCCATGGAATTAAACCACTTCCGTTCTCCGGTCATGTGCTTCGAGCAGCCGCTGTCCATGTACCAAGAGTCGGATTTCCTGGTGGAAAGGGCAGTCAAGGCAACGTTGCAAACAGCTACAACTTCTCTTGCAGCAATGGGTGAGGTCTTCACTCTCGAAAGGAAGCAGATAACTTCTTCTTGTTTCTTCCTGACACCAGGTTCTTTGGGAGGCATGACACTTCTGGTATCCCTGGTTCCACGCACAGATTTTCTGACCCAGTTTGAAGAAACTGGTTTCTTCTTTTGTTTCGGGATGGCAAGAGACTGAGCAATCCTGGTCAGTTCATTGAGAGATTTCTGAAAGTGAGCAAGCAGATTGTTGTTCTGTGGGATCTTTGCTGGTGCAGGATTCCTCCTCAGCTTGTAGCAGTTTCGCCGGATATGTCCACTGTTCCCACAGTGAAAGCACTTGATTTGCGGGTTTCTCTTGAGCAAGGGTGCTTTGGAAACTTCAGGGGCAGCAATCTTCAGTTGAGGTGGAGGCTTTCCCAACACCGAGCTTGTGCTTTTTACAAACGTGGTCTTCCCCGAGCTTTTGGGTTTGTCATCATCCTCGAACCCCAATCCTCTCCTGCTGCCATCCAGCCTTCCCATCCCACAGATTTGGGATAGCTTCTCCGAGCCAATGGAAAACTTTGTGAACTAGTTCCTGGCATCCAGCAGAGCTTCTTCGAGCTTCAGCTTCTCAAAAGTTAGCAAGCTTATGGTAGACGACTGACGGTCAAGCTCTTTTTTTAGAAAAGACACCTGTTCTTCCAGTTTAGTTTTGGTTGAATTCCATTCTGCTTTCTGGGATAGAAACTCTCCTTGTATCCTGGAATGTGTCTCCTTACTCAATGAAAGCTCATTAGATAGAGCTTCATTTTTAGCAAGCATAGACTTAGAGGCTTTACATAAACGCACATACATGTCATGTCCTTCATCATCAGAATCATTGTCTTCAAGAGACTCATCTAATGTGACATGAGAGACAAAAGCAACTTTCTCATCTTCATCAAGATCGGTTTCAGAATTTTCATTAGACTCACTGTCACTCCAGGTTGCTTTTAACACTTTGTGAGACTTATTTCTCCTGTTAGCACAGTCTACAACCTTATGTCCTACCCCATTGCATTCAAAACATTTCATGTCCATTTTCGGAATAGAAGAGGGTCTGATATCCCGACTTTTCTGAGCAACCTTATTTCTAAAAGGTTTAGAGCTAGATCCTTTAGACAAGTTCCGGTTAGAGTTGAAAGATTTCCTTTTTCTTAAGAATTTCTCAAATTGTTTAGTTAAAAAGGCACATTCATCTTTATCATCTTCTTCATCATCAAGCACTTTTTCAACATCAATTTTAACCGAACTTAGAGCAATAGATTTTTCATGCATAGGCCTTTTCTTTAGTGTCTCATAAGTTTTCAAATTTCCAACAAACTCCTCTAAAGGATAAGAGTCAAGATCATGAGCCTCTTCTATAGCATTCATTTTAGAGTCAAAGAAGGAAGGTAACGCATTTAAAAATTTCCTAACAATTTTCTTTGATTCTATGGCCTCGCCTAAGCTACGACATTGATTTGTGATATTTAGCACACGACCATAGAAATCATCAATAGACTCTTTGTTACTCATGCTTAGACCTTCAAACTCATAGATAAGATGTTGAAGTTTTTGTTGCTTAACACGAGAGTTACCTTCATGAGTGTTGATGAGCACTTCCCATGCCTCCTTAGCAGTAGAGCAATGGATGATCCTTTGACGCTCTGCTTCGGATACGGCATTGAATAGACAACTTAGAGCTTTGATGTTCGCTCTAGCCCAATCCTTGTTGGCTTTCTCCCATTCGGACCTAGGCTTTGAAATCCTTTCGGTTGATTCACCGCCTTTTGGTTTTGTGGGATGTGTCCAGCCTTCCTCTACACTTTGCCACAGCATACCATCATCTTGGTAGGAGAGGAAGGCGCTCATCATGATTTTCCATTGAGAAAAATCATGTCCATCGAAAAAAGGTGGAACATTTATGGAAGAACCTTTTTCCCGATCCATTACTGACCCCTCAGAGGATCTCACTAGCAAAGGCTAGTGGCCGCTCTGATACCACTTAAAGGTCCTAGAGGGGGGGGTGAATAGGCATTTCCCACTTTTTCGTTCAAACTGTTCTCGGGATAGCAAGATAGAGATCTATCCCGAAGCACAGAAACGAGTACTGAAATGTAAGACAGTAAGTAAAGTATGACACAAGATGTTTTTGATAACACAGAAATCCTACAACCAGGATCAAAAACTGCATGTCCCTAACTCCTGAGGGACAAACCTTTCCACTAATTTGTAACACACACAATTACAAGTTTCTGGCACTCTGGGGATACATAACCCGTATGCTATCCTGACTAGTCTACCCACCAGTACAAACAGAGCTACACTACCTTAATCTATGTGTTTACACTTTGGAAATTTACAGAAGTATCAACTCAAATCTTAACTACACGTAAGTTAAATCTTCTTGATCAACTTCTTGGGTTGGGCATCTCCATACTTCATCTCAATGGAATGCACAATGCAACAATGCATATGAGTTTTGAAAACAGTTTTTATGCTTTAAGAATCCATGTGTATTATGCACATACAGGGCAACCAGAAGACATGGAGAGGGGGAAGAAGAGATAAGAGAAACTACACTCGAAAGTGCTCTCAAAGAATACCAAAACAGAATAACTAAACCCCAAGTGTTTTCACTCAACCAACCAACCAAGGATCCAAGACAGCTTGGGACTCCTTATATAGGGCAGGTTATTCAAGGGTCAAAGACAGCAAGTAACCACGTGAAACACAGCAGCCAAGAAGCCTATATGCAGACCTAAACGCTGTTCTAATGCAGACCTAAGCAAGGACCAATGCAGACCTAGAATCAGCAGTTACCGAAGTGACATAGCAACCTAAACATGGAGCAAAACCAAGGCAGCTAAAGGTCTTACCTTAATGAGCTAAGGTTCTCTAAACAAGGCAAAATGGTCATTTGTACTTGTACAAGAATAGCCATACAAGTTCTCAAGGGAAAGCACGTTTTTGACAGCCCAAAGAAGTCATCAGGAAAAAACAGATCGAAAAGCATTTTGACAAACAGAAAAGGACAAACCAGTTTCCTAGGAAACACATGTGAACCAATGGTCAAATCTTCTAGGGATCTTCATTAATCAACACAAAATTTCATAACCAAAGAACATACAGCTTAAGCACAAATAATCTGGGTTATATACGTGATTAAAGCCATGAAGAATCACACAAGAAAAACGTTCCAGAATGTCCGGGATACATGCTCAGTATTCTATCCTAGATGGAAAACATGTATGCAATGAATGTTATACCTGTTTGTCCAAAGAGATAAAGTACAAAATGACACTTAGCTTTGATGATCTTCCATTGCTGTGTTTTGTCATGGCTCAAGAAATAGCCAACATCAAGTGTATGCCTTCAATGAGTTTAGTCTTCGTCATGTAGTACGTAGATGGAGTTGTGACACGCATACTTTTATGTGCAAATGAGGGGAGTTTAGTCCCACCCTAGAGGATGTCCATAACATTATAGGACTCCCAATTTTTGGAGAAGGTGGCTCTCTTGACATGGTACTAGATGATGATCAAAAAGAGAGATTGAAAGAACTTCAAATGGGCGCGTGGGATTGTTCTAAAAGGTTCAAGTTTTCCAACTGGATACGTCATTTTTATGGGGTGTGGCGAGATGCATCTAACTTTAACCCTGGGAAGGGCCATGATTCGATTTGTAGATTGGATGCCTTGTTTGTTTACTGGTTAAGTCGGTTTGTTCTTTTCGAATACCCCCATGAGAAGGTGCAGCAACGACTCCTTCCCTTAGCAGTGATGTTGGCTTCTAGCATCTAGATCCGTTGGCCCCTATATTTCTGGATCACTTATACCCCTAGCGCGAGGGTGCTAGCCGTTATGGGATTGATGCAGTGGTGTCCAAAGTGTTCCTCCAAGTATTCTTATACGAACAATTTGAAGATCCTGCAGTGAGTCCTTTTAGTGCCTCTCAGTTATAACCATACTTGCGGGAAAATATAGGACACTTCAATATTGTAAAGCTTCCTTTGAGTTTTTGGTGGTTTAGGATAAAGGCCAAGAAGGGAAGTTTCGAGCTCGCTATTCTGGATAATATTGAGAAATTCCACTTCGTGCCGTATTTTGGTCATAGTAAGTTTGTGGTTAGCCCTCTCCCTTATTCCACCATGTTCGTGACTCACGCTGTTATGTATGCCGTGACAATCCTTCAATGGATTTCTTCTTAAGATGACTCATTTCAGCTGACTTTGGTGAAGTATTCATTGCATAGAGTGATGAGGAAGTTCGGGGTTGATCAAGACATTCCTATGCACATCCCTAGCGCCATCTATTTGAGGGAAATCTCAAATATCTTCACTTCAGCGAGTGAGGTTACACTTTTAGAAATGCTTAAGGCCGTTGGGGATGAGTTGGGCAACAGCAAAACAGCGGGGAAGGCTACTCCTTCATATGAAAGTTTCTGAGAGTTGCAATTGCTTAGATTCAGAGAGTTTGTGGCAACGAATTTCATCAGATTAACTACAAATGCTAGTATGGAACTTGCTCTTAGAAAAAATAAGAGGTTGTTGCTTAGCACAGCTATCACGGGTCATGTTTCTAGGCATGGCCTTCCTTATACTCTTGTGTATTCAGATGGGATAAAGTGCATTTTGGGTCATTGTAATAAGGGTTTGGATGAGTCTAGAGAAAGGGTGTTATGGAAAGTGAAAAGAAGTTCAACGGGGGCTAGAAAAGTTACCAATGTGAATGGCGTCGCCATGGTGCTACCTTCAAGCATTTCACACCAGAAAGGGATGAAAAGGAATGTTGTTTTTTACAAGTGTCGATCCAGCACCAAAGCGACAGACTGCTTTGGTTAAAGTGCAACGTAGTACTCGTTTAAACAAGTCTGAGTCCTTAGACAATGATCCTCCTTGTGATAATTTTGTCAATGATGGCACACCATATGAAAGCAAGTCTACGACTTCTGGAGGAACACCACAGGAAGAGCATCATTCTCAGGAATTTTTATTTTCTATTCTCCCCTTTCCTTTTTCCATTTTTTTGTAAGGTGTGCTGTAGGGCATGACATAGGCACAATATTTTACTTTGATTTCAGGCTGGATTTCTTGGCGATGAGGGTTGCACAAAAGGCAATAATGAGGTATTTGTGTGTGTCTTATATCCTTGTCATGTTGTAAGTAAGAAGGGATCAATGTTGATTAACCTGCATGTTTTTGGTGATTTTTCTTTCAGGTTACTTCTCCTGCCATTGAGATGCAAAAGACCATTTTTCATGCTGATTCAACTGCACTTGATATACATAACAGTGACTCGCATGTAGGGAGTGGTTCACAAGATACACTTGTTACAACTGCGAACATCATTCATAATGATCAAGTGCGTCTTCAACTTTTATCTTGCAGTGTGTTATTTTTTTTTTGTGATTAGCCTGATATGCATGCTTTTGGTGACATATCTTCCCTTACAGGTTGATTTGCCTCCTATGTCTAAGTTACAAAGAGATGGCATGTGTGTTGATATGCAAGAGAAATATTTGCAAAATAGGCTTCATGTGACTGAAAATGATGGCAGCGATGATCGAGTATGTTTCAATTCCATTTTCTTTTTTTTTTCTGTGGTGTTGCATGTATGTCTTTGTATATGATTCTATTTTTTTCTTTGCGGCTTTTTTCTTGTAGGTTACTTCAATAAGAAATGAATCTAACAAAGGCCAACAAGAGGGAGTTGTTTCCGTCATGTAGCACATACTAGTTTATTGTTGTCTTCTCACTCCTTTTTTTAAAAAAATTTCAACTAATCAGCCACTCCACGAAGAACTTATTATTGAAAGTCTTGACAAGATAGTGGTAGACACAACCAATGATGATGGCACAAACTGTGGTGCTGGAGCAAAGTTATCTATTGATCGATACTACTAACATTGTAGTGCTTCGGGAATCATGTGATCATGATGGTATTATGAATGTTGCTGTGACATCTGAGGAGTTTGGGGAGGGATGTATGGACAATGGAAATTATGGCCCAAGTGAGAATCCATGTGAAGCGATTGTGAGTGAGATTCTTCAAACTGACAAGCAGGTATTGTGTATACAACCCTTTCTCTTACTGCTGCAATTTTTTTTTTCATGCCTGTGTGTTTTTTATGTACATGCATGTGTATTTTATGTGAGCATGACTGTTTTCTCTTGGTGTGTATGCCCTTTGCTATGAGTTTTTTTTTTGCTGTGCATGATAGCCCCCATGATTATGCAAACTATGAGCCTGAATAGTTTGCATAATTAAATTGGTGATAGAATTGTAACTCCTTCTCTTTTAGGATGCGCTTACTTCTATTGACGCCAACTCTTTGACTTCAATTGTCGACCAAGGATCGTCAAGTGATTGGGAGGCATGACTTGAACATTTCATGGCATGTTTTGATTTTGAAGATAGCTCAAAGCTCACACTTGATAATTTTGTACCTCTTTTGGGAGGAAATCTATCAGATTATGATGGTATGATCCTTCTCATTGAATATGTGGCTCCTTTGAGTATATTTGTTGTGAGACATGGTGATGGTAGTGTCCATAATCTGTTTGTGAGGGTGATGAGTCTTCCGTAAAAGAGGATGTTGATTAAGGAACTTGATTCGATCTTGTATAGCATGAAGTTTATGGAAGTGAAGGATAAATAGGTCTTTTAAGCTTGACGTGATGTGTGTCGCATTTTGGCAGATTTAGGTCTTAATGTCGACTTTATATTTGATTATTTGAAGCATGCTGCTAAAAGATTTTTTGGTAATATGTTGAAGTCTGCTTCATCATCATAGAGTCTCTGCAAGGGAGTGTTACAACTGGAGGCTAATATAATCAAGACTAAAAGTAAACTATTCCAACGTGAGCAACATCTGGAGAAATCAAAAGAAGAGCTATGCGTTAAGCTTGGTGGTGTAGACGTCATGACTTGTGTCTTAGAGTCGGATCAGACTTCTCAAAGTCGCACCACTGATGCTTTATAATGACACCCATATGATTGTGCTAGATCAAGACTCTCTTTTGCTATTGTGGGCATGTTTTGTCTATTTTGCAACCCTCTGGAGGTTGAACTTGATAGTTGCAGTGTACTTATTTTGAAATTTTCTTGCTGTAATGGATTTATTAACTTAATAGCAGCATATTTCATGAGTCTAATGATAATGTAAACAAAGCTTGTTTAAAGCAGTGGATCTTTGTGGCTTGACTGCAGTGAATATGATGATGCGAATGTTTCTCTTATTTGTTTCTCTTTGGTAACATTCTTGAAGATATACAAAGTTCAAAGGTACTTCATTTTGCTGGGAGGTTTACAAAATAGTGTCACCATGGCAATGTTACAAAACTACAGGAGAAGCATGGCAATGCCGAAGAACTAATAATAATAGTGCTTCAACCACTTCTTATTGACAGAGCTAGTCAACATCTCTTCATCCATTGAAGTACGTACACAATAGCCACTTTCATATGCTTCTTTGATCACAAAAGCTCCATCCCATTGCAGTGCGAACTTTGAAAGGGCTGAGAGCTGCCTTCGTGCTCAGTCTGCTGTCTTTAACACTAGATCACCGTTTTTGAAAGCTCATTCCTTGACTGTCTGTTATATGCTTGAGTAACTCTATTGTGATATGTTGTTGCCTTCTCTTCTACTTGTTGCCTCTTTTCTTCAACTGCTTCTAGGTCCATTAGCCGCCTTTTGAAACATTTGTCTGCATCTTATTCCAAGTCGTTTACTACTAGGGTTCTTGCTGTTGGCACCATGATTTCCACTGGAGACATTGCTTCTGCTCCATAAACTAATGAGTAAGGTGAGAATCCCGTAATACTTCTTGGAAAGGTCCGGTAAGCCTACAAAGCGCCTGGAAGGTGTTCACTCCATCCCTCCTTAAACTCATGAACCATCTTGCTGAGTATCTTCAATAGTGTCTTATTCGTAGCCTCTACTTACCATTTTCTTTAGGGTAGCATGGAATAAACCTACGATGCTTGATCCCGTAATTTTGGAGCATGTTAATGAATTCCTTGTTCACAAACGGTATGTGTCCCATTATTTATGACAATCTTGTAAGAGATACCATGCATGCAAACTATTTATTCTCTAATGAAATTGCACACTGCAATTCATGTTGCTTTGCAGAGAGGGATAGCTTCAACCCATTTTGCTGAGAACTTTATGGTTGCTATGATCCAAATGTTTCCCTTTGAAGATGGATTGATTATTCCTATGAAATCAAGCCCCCAAGTGTGAAAAGGCCATGGTATGCGCATGTCTTGAAGTAGAGTTGACGGCTAGTGACTGAGGTTAGCATGGATTTGGCACGTATGCCATTTCTCGACTTTGTGGTGAGCATCTTATTTCATTGTTGGCCAATAGTATATAAGAATTAGTAGTTGCTTGTGGAGTTTCCTTTTGCCTTGATGCTCTCCACACTCTCCTGCATGAATCTCTTCCAGGGTTGTCTCTGCTTCTTTGACTCCAAGACACTGCAATGGTTCACCATTGAGTCCTTTTCTGTATAACTCCTGACCATCCATAAAGTACCTTATTGTTTCTTTCTTTAGCTTGTATCTTTCATTGGTGTCCGTCTAGAGTACTCCATTGATCAAGTACTCAGGGTGTGGACCCCTCCAATCATTTGATGTCGCTATCATGCGAACCTCCTCTTGTGATGGCATTATAAAACATTTGGGACATGCAGCTTGGACTTCAAAAGCTTGTTTCTTCATGTTTGGCCAGTAGTAGCCTTTGCGATGTAGCCTTCAGTACAAGCTCACCACCTGCTCTAGTCCATAAGACATATGGTAAAGCTCATTGAGTCTCTGCTCAGCTTCTTCCTCACAAATACACCTTGCCATGATACCTTCTGCCAACCGCATGTACAACTCTCTGAAGATGAATATGTACTCCTTGAGGATCTTCAATTTTTTACTTCATTGAGACATTAAATCACTCATGATGGACTTCCTCCAATATTCTCTTCTCAGTTCTATTGGCAAAGCTAACATCTCCGTTAAAGGCTCGTCCCTTCGAATAACTTTGATATTAGGTTGGTCTTTTGTGAATGAAAACTTGGAACCAAACGTGGCTAAAGCATCTACATATCTGTTTGTGGAACCAAGTATGTGTTCCAAAGTTACTTGATCAAATTTCTTCATCAATACTTCTTCCAGGGTTCGATATAGAGCAAGGGTTGTCTCTATCACTGCAAAGTTACCCTTCATTTGATTGATCACAAGGTTGGAGTCTCTTATGACGTTAATCTTCTTTACCACCAGCTCTGCTACAGTGGATAAGCCTATAATGAAGTTTTCATATTCCGCAGTGTTATTTGTCCAAGAGAAGTTCAACTTGAATGACAAAGCTTTCGTGTTGCAAGTGTGTGTGTGTGTGTGTGTGGAGGGGGGGGGGGGGGGGGGCGTGGGGGTGGTAAGGTAAGGAGTAGTATAAGAGTGGCTCGAACTTTGATTGTCATGTAGCAATGTTCAGAACAGGAGCAGCGGCAAGCAAGACAATAACTTCACTAACAGAACTCTCTATGTAGAAATCCATGCCAAAATGTGCTAAACAAGCCTCAAGGGGGCATTTTGTAAGAATGAAACCAAACTCTCGATCATGTTCACTGCAAAGAATTCGGTCAAATCGGGGGGTTGTTGATTGCTTTTGAACACATTGAACTCTACCGTCATATCACCAACCATCATAATCAAAATCATTTTTTAACATCAATGATTGTATTAGCAAATTAGTACAACTCCAGCTCCTCCTCTATTGGTTGTGGCAAACCCATCGAAAAAGAGTCTATGGCTTCTCCTCCTCATTTGTGAGTACTCTAACCATTTCTGGTAATTCTCCACCAATCTCTGATGTGAGTGAGATTTCTTCGCTTCCTGGAAACAAAGCAAGCATGTCAATAAAAGCTTGACCTTTGATTGCATGTAGTGTAATACTCGATATCAAACACCGAGAGCTGCAACAACCATTTTGCTAAATGGCTTGTCAACATTGGCCTGAGTAAATACCTCATTGGATCGGTTTTCACCATTAGATGAAGCTTGTGAGCAAGGAAGTAGTGGCGCAACCTTTGTGCCTCATAAATAAGTGCGAGACCAATCCTCTTAGCCTAAGGATATCTTGTTTCAGCTCCTCCTAACAATCGACTGATGTAGTATACAGGTCATTCTTCACTTCTTCGTCATCTTGGGTAAGTAAAGTGCCTATTGCAATGTTAGTTGCAGCCAAGTATGTTTTTAAAGGAATTTCTGGCCTTGAAGCCCTCATGGTTAGGAGTTTGGTAACAAGTTGCTACCCTTTTTCATAGGCCTTCTTGCATTCATCATTCCACACAAACTTGGTACCTTTCTTGAGTAAATGAGTGGAGCGTTTGATCGTTGCAGCAAGACATAGTACTAAACTTCTAATATATGACAATGTTCCCATAAAAATCTTCATCTCTCTCTAATTAGAAGGCGGTGGTGTAGAGGCTATGGCTTATGTTTTGGCAGGATCAACATCTATCCATCTGCCATGCACTATAAAACCAAGGAATTTGCCTGAAGATACTCCAAAAGCACACTTCTTGGGGTTTATCCTTATCTTGTACTGCATACACCTGATCAGTACTCTTTTAAGTATATCACAATGCTGCTCTCTGGTCTTTGACTTCACCACCAAGTCATTGATATAATCCTCTACTTTGTTCCCCATTAAATCATGGAAAACGGTCATCATTGCGCGTTGATATGTATTATGTAGCACTTGCATTTTTAAGGTCGGATGGTATGACTGTATAATGAAAGTTCCCATATGGAATGCAGAATGCTGTCTTTTCCACGTCTCTAGTAGCTATCTTGATTTGATTATATCCACTGAAACCATCCATGAAAAGATATCATACCTTGACCAGAGGTTGAATCAATCAGTATATCTATATTCGGTAGTAGGAACTCATCTTTAGGGCAAGCGTTGTTTAGATCTCTACAATCAATGCAGACCTTTACTTGTCCATTCTTCTTTCATATAGGTACAATGTTTGCGAGCTAGGTGGGATGCTTAATGGGTTTGATGAAACCGAAGGCCAAAGCCTTCTCAACTTCTTGCTTGATTTGGGCTCATCATTAGGATGATAATCTCTCCTTGATTGTACCATAGATCGAGACCCAGGCTCCACATTTAATGTATGACATACCAAGTTTGGATCTAGGCCAGGCATTAATTTATAATTCCAAGAAAATACATCTATGAACTCCTTAAGTAATGCAACCAAACAGCCTCTTTCTTCAAATGACAAATGCTTACTAATAAGAATAGGCTTTTGTACTGCAGGGTCACTGCTCAAGTTTATTGATTCTAATTCTCCAACTACTGCAGTGGATCTATCTTGTATGCATTGTGGCACTGGTAAAGCTTTTTGAAGGGTAAGGGGGTCAGGTGTCATAGATATCCCTTCGTTGATGTGAGCACATTTGTTCTCTATGGAATCTCTTGGTATATGTTCCTTTTGCAAGCTGCATCCAGACCCCACATCCCGTCATAAGCTGTAGATGGTGCGACCATTAGGAAACAACACTTTGGAACAATGAGGTGATGGTCGTGCACAAGCTTTGGTTCCTCCATTTTGCCACCTTGCTTGCTCAATCGCCTCGGGGATTGATCAATAAAGTCCCTGATATCACACTAAAATGGAAGTGATATACCAGAGACTTAAGGATGGACTGATGCTTCCCCAACAGTGAACTTACAATAGAATCTAGCCTCAGTATAGTGAGTTTTACTTACATGGAATGGTGCTTGATTCCCTGGTATCCTGATTGGTTTGAGCCTGATTCTTCCTTTAATGCACTGATGGTATGTGGATGGGATCATCTTGTGTTTGTTGATCTATGGTCATCCCAATAAAGAATGGTAGCTTGTGTTGATATCCAAGACGCAGAACTTAGTCAGAGATTGGATAGGCCCGACCTTCAAATCAAGTTGTATATACGCCATTAAGACCTCACCCGTCTCGGCGAAACCTAATATCCTCACCTCAGATCTCACAATTCTTGAAAGTGGGATCCCTGCAGCCTTGAGCATATAGAGTGGCATTATGTTAAATGAAGATCTATTATGTAATAGTGCTCTTCTCACGAACACATCATTGATCTAAGCCTCCAAGTAAATAGGTCTCATATGATCAAGTTGTGGTACCTCCATGTACGCATCAATAAAAATGATAGAATTATCATTTTCTAGCATGGATAGAGTTCTCTTCCTTTCAGAAGCAAAGCATTGCAGTCCGTACTCCTCGGAAACTCGCATAAGAGCTTCTGTTGCAGCTTGCCTAGCTTGTGGTCCATATTCCAACTGATCAAACAGTGACTTGAATTTGGGGTTTCTCTGGAGTACTTATGCTGCAGTAGGTCGGTGGTTCTTGTCAAGGTAGTGCTCCATCATCTCATCTACCTCAATGACATGGTAATTCTGGCTTGATTCACAATGGTAGCATTGCCTTTTGGCATTACTGTAGCAGTATGATCCATCCTCCTTTTCGACATAATCCATTGAAGCCCCCAAGTGTTGGCTTTCATAATTTGAGAAGTTCAAGTAGTTTGTCCAATCTTCTGCTTGAGACCATGGAGTTTCATAGGCCACTGGTCTAGAGTATCGGTACCAGGTAGACTGATCAATGCTTTGAGAGCCTTGGTACCGACATATAGCATTTTGGCATTACATACTCCTCCATTGAGCAGTCATTGTCTGCATTGATAACAACGCAGACTTCCTTCCCTTTTAATTTTGGCAACAGATCATCATCAATAGTCTGCTTCTTGGAAGACAATTACAGTGTCCCGTTATTGATCTTCTTGTAGAGAATCTTTCGGAGAAATTGAGATGTTGGAGATAGGTTCCCTACAAATTGGTGGTAACGAAAGTAGTAAGGATCACTCTTATCCTCTCTTATGGAGGCTTTTGTGGGTGAGATCGTTTGAAAACACCATTAACAAACAAGGTATCAAGAATGACATGGAGTTCTTCATTGCTACAAGGGATGGCTGGATAAGTTTCCCTCCTCCTTTTTGGAGGTTCTGACTCTTCCACTGCAAGAGATTCAGCATCCCTCTTGTCTAACTTCCAACTCCGTTGTGGTTTTACAGACATGCTTGTCTTCTTAGATGCGTCCATGAGTCCTGAGAATTGGCATATGCCAACATTCTCCAAATAAACTCTGTATTCTGGGAGCATGTTGCTGATGCATATTTCAACCAGGGCTCCTTCTCCCTTCCCATTATAGCAATCAAACGCTAAGTTCCTGAATCTTCGCCCAAATTCAACAAAGTTTTCACTTGTCTTTTGGAAAGTGTAGTTGAGATGTGTTATGGTGACCTATTCTTCATGCTCAAAGTATTTTTTGCAGAATTTTCTTGCCAAATTCTCCCATTTTTGCACGGAACTTGCTGCAAGGGTAGTGTACCAAGTATAGGAACGACCAGTGAGTGACTTGGAAAATTCACGTAGTCTGAGGTTGAGATCTCTAGCATGATGCCCAAGTGCATCAATGAAGCGGCTAATATATTCTTTGGGGATGCCTTTCCTTCTGTCAAAGAGCACAAAGGTTGGAGTTTTGTATCCTTTGGGATAAGGCATGGAGAGCAGAGTTGTAGGGTAAGGAGGTTATGGAATGTATTTCCACTCCTCATTTGTGCGATGAAGCTCTCTTTTGAGCATAGCGACCACATCCATTTGAGTGACAAAGGATGAACATTTCAGCTTTGATTCCTTGGCAGCTGAATCCTCATGGGAATGTTTCTGCTTCTCCATGTCTTGTTCAACAACATACTTTGTAGCTGCAGTAGGGGACTTTAGCTCTCGTATGGCTTTCAAGAGCTTTGTCGGTGTGTCTCCGATCACTTTTAGGACAGCAAAGAGATCATTGACAGTCAGGTCTCCTTGCACATTATGTTCTAGCACATTTTCGTTAACTTGATTGACTCGATCTTGTTGTTGTGGAGCAGTGCTAACAACATCCTGAAAGTTGGTGCTTTTGTTCCTTCTATAATGCCCTGCCATGGATTGAATCATGACCTAAACTTAGGTAATTAACTTAAATCTTGTAACTCAGATCATGAAAGATGCATGAAATGTGAGGTTGGCGTGGGAGCTACAAACACACTACAATGATTAGAAATTTGGGGATTTAGGTATTTCGAGAAAGGGAATGAATGTGATTGAGTGGAATGTGAGGAAGGGATGTGCTTGAAGGTTTAGAAGCTTGGTTTGAAATGTGGTGGATGTTCTATGGTGGATGGATTCATGGAGTTCTATTTATAGAGATTATGTCACGCCCCAGTTTTCGACAGCCAGCCGGACCTTGCGTCCTGCCCGGCGCTGTAGCCGAGGTGTGAGCACGAAGAGTAAAAGATAGAACGGAAAACAATAAACTCAACTCGGTTCTTATTTAAAACAATGAAAACTCTATTACAAGCTACATAAATAACAATAAGTCATCTAGGCTTGTCGTTCTATGCTCGGCTAATCATTTCGATTCTCGGAACCAACTTGCAAGATTTATATAGGGGTGAGCTCAACCTGACGGCTCAATAGGGACGTAAAACCTCGTCGTGGATAATCAATCGGAACACATAATCACATATTTTAAAATATATAACTATTATCGAACTATAATGCAATGCAACTCAACTTAACTTATCTACCCATTAATCCATATATTAAAACACAAGGAGGCCATATATCCTATACCATATATTTTACCCTTTCATGGTGACTCCAAATGCCTTAACATATGAACTAACACTCATCCTCAATCCATGTTCCCCTTTTGCTAGTCTTCTTGTTCAACTTCGATCACTAATTTCAAACAACTCTATTAGCCAACCTGAAATATGATCCTTACGAATTGAACCTAATTACACACAAAAGATGCATCATATAGTTCTCGATACTATAACTATTCGCCAACTCCACCATACTCACTATAACTATCAAATAAAATATGAATATACACAAAATCACTTTTATTGATAAATATACTGACACGTGCTTTTTACGTAATATATATAGAAAAAATAAAACAAGAATCAAACCAACATCCAAGCATATAGAGGTTCCCGAGAATTTTCCTACCTCAACTTCCGATAATCGATGACGACAACTACGCGACAAGAACGCTTCCCCGTCAAAATCTTCAAAAAAAATTACTAAACTATGTCTGACATGCTCTCCACCAATGAATAGGGCTCGTTGAGATGAATCTGTAAGTACTAACGGATCTTAATTCAAAATTATGGATCAAAAGTTTATGATCTACTGAAATTTTACGAATTTCTAGAAAATCTAGAGAGAGAAAGAAGCTAGAGAGAGAAAGTATCTAAAAATTTAGTGCGAGGTAATCTAGTGGGATAACATCCTATTTATAGGAGATGTCCATCAATAAGAAGTCACCAATTGTCAAAAGGAAGCTTAATCACCAAGAAAATATGCCATTTATCACAATCACACTTCTTCTACTCTAATAGCCATACATGTGGCAATGACTCATCCACCTTAAAGGCTTAAACTGATCACGTTGGCTCCCAAATGTAGCCCTTAAGTTTGCCTCTCAGCCAATGGGAAGTTGCCACGTCACCAATATAACGAAAAGTCCTAACTTCTAATAATCATAGAAAATAGTTCGGAACTCCAAAAAATACTATATATTTCCGGTCACTAAAATTAATTTTGACTAATTTAAGAATTCGGGGTCTTACAATCCTACCTCCAAAAAAAAAATTATCCCCGAACTTTCCTCAATTAGAAAACTCTGAAAACAAACATGGCTCTAAGCTTGGTTAAAGGATCCTAATTTACCACAATTTCTAATCCCCAATTCGCTCTGATACCATTCTGTCACGCCTCGGTTTTCGACCACCAGTCGGACCCTGCGACCCGCCCAATGACGTAGCCGAGGTGTGAGCACTGAAGCTGAAATTAACTTTTTATTTGAACTGTCTTGTTAGACTCAGACCATTTAAATTTAATTCTTTTATCAACAATGAGGTCAGTAGCACCGTAATACGTGAAAAATCTAACACAAATCGGCGATAAAAACAAACTAAACACAGAAAGCTCCGAATAACTGCCACGTTAATAGGTTTACTCCAGATCAACACATCTTCAACCTTATCCGGGTTTACCATGACATATCTTGTTGATAACACATGGCCTACAAGTTTAACATCGTTAACTTGAATGCTTGTGCTTACTGAACCTGATATACAACTAAAATGTTCCCAGCTTCTTATCAATTAAACTTAACTCTCTTCCACGAAAACTTACGTGAAAATTCTATATCAATCAGCGGTTGCAACCAGCTCAAACCCAGAAGGCTTCTAATATATACTATACTCACTGATCTACTTTGGTTCAACACCACCTCAATCTTATATGGGTCAACACCAACATGCTTTACTAATAACACATGGTGGAGAAATCTAGCACTACAAACCAGAACATGTACTTACTAAATCTGATATACAACTAGAGTTCTCACAAGGCCATCGATAATGAATCTAATATCTCGCTTACAGCTGTACATCCCTAGAAATAACCAAAAATGTTGTCAATGCAGTTGATAACGAATTCACCTGAATATGCTCGGTACACACGATTCGTTATACTCATATAGCAGCAAATGCGTTCAGTAAAACGAACTGTATTACCCAAAATTTACATCGTCCGAAACACGATCGAAAATCAAATTTAAACAATACTGAAGCTTATTTCGAATTATCTAACCAACCATCACATCAAAACGGTGGATAATTGCTCTTCAAAATAATTCAAATCAGCTACCGACAGACATATGAAATCACACAAACATATGAAATCATCTGGTACAACGCCTACACAATGAGACATATACCTGGAAAAAAAAACTCAAATGAAAGGACTCAACTCCGATTTAGTTTCCTAAACCGGAATCAAACCCCTTCTGAAAACACAAACCAACAAAAACAGTAAAAATTTCGGCAGAGTAACGCTACTAACGCGGAATTGCCTTTACCTGCACCCGGAAAATAACACTTCATCTTATGCCACAAAAGTCAAACCGTGGGCACCAATCCCATCCGGATTTCTCAATATCATATCAATAGCAATAAACAGTAAACATAACTGTAATATATAGAAAATCCGGAGAAAACCATATAAAACATGTATCAGTATCGTATCAGAGTGACCTCTAGTGTATATATATACAAAATATACAACAATAGGCGAAACAAGGAACCTACTGGAAAAGACAGGTAGCTCGAACAACTAGCCTCCGACCGCGACGTGAGACACCAGAATTCGAACTGCAAACTGGGCACGAAAACCGAAAAGCCCAGGGGAAAGGCAATAAAAACGTTACAGTGAGTGGACGAAAATAAACATATGTCTTTCACCAGTTTCATATACATAATCAATGTAAAACAATGCGAGTTCGGAAAGTATATATGGAGGTGCCAGGCGAATCTCTCAAGCCCGACATTCAGGCGAATCGCTCAATCCCGACGGTGATAGGCCAGGGGAATCTCTCAACCCCGACGGCATAACAGGGGAATCTCTCAACCCTGCCCAGAGGAATCTCTCAACTCTGGTAGACTACCGGTGATCAGCCGAGTAGCCGAAGCATCGATGCAGTAATGCCATCACCATAAAATATAAAATAATATCTCCGAAAATAATAAATAACTCAACAACGTATAAAATAAATACGGAAAATCATGAACTCGAAACAACTGTGAAAATATAAAAATGTCCACTCACAGGTGAGCAAAGCGCGCACTCACGCTAATCTCGTGGTCCGGCGGAAGATCCCTCGCCCGAAGCACGATCTCGATCCCATGAATAGTCATAAAATATATCTGATCAAAATCAAAATTCACAACACTGTACCACACCGCGGAAACCAACCGTTCCCGGAAATATATAACATAGTGCAAAATAATCAACGAAATTCCCGAAATCTCCACTCAAAACCCTCAGCTGAAAATCCGATACTCAAATCAACTCAAAAACCTCAAGGTGACGATCGGGGCGCGAATACGAGTAAAACGACATTAAAATCATCAAATTCCAAAAAGTCAACGGGTCGCCGGAGCTCCGGCGTTGACCGCCGCCGCCGCCGGCGGCGCGCTGTCAACCGGAGAGATTTCCCGGCGGCCAAGCTACCAAATTGTTCTCCTCCTCAAGCCAAGCAATTTTCCCAAAGGGGTCACCACCATCCAGCCACCACCGTGGCCGAAAATCAGCTCGAAAATTCAAAACCTCAAACCGGCCGGAAAACTTCCCGGACCGATTCCGGCGCCGTCGCGCCACCTCGTCCCTCCAAACCAAAGGGGAAATGATCTCCATCCAAAACCCAATAGAACCCACCAAACATCCACCCCAGAAAGTCACCTGAGCGCCGCCCCCAAATGAGGCCGATTCCAGCCGGAAAACCCAAAACTTCAACCTCACTGTTCTCCCTCATTCTGGCACCAAATTCAACAATTCCAAGTTCTAATAAACTAGAAATCAAATAAGGATTAGAAATATACCAACAACAAGGCCAGAGGTGGCCGGAAAATGAAGGTCGTCGGCGAGTCAGCGGCGGTGGAGATTTTCTTCTCCGGTCAACGCTCAGCCTTAGTCAAACGACGGTCAACCTTCCCGAATAGTGATTTTCGACAATTTTCGACTATTTCCGAATATTTATACTCGCGTCTCGGGATGATCGACTGTCCAAAACAGATAACCATTATGATTCGGATAAACTCGATACGAACGGATAAACTCGTCGATATTCTGAAACTTCAAATATTCATATTATATTCCTCGGTCGTCGAAATAATCATCCGGAACCGCCCACCAACTCGAAATCACGTGTACATCAACTCTCGAGAAAAGACGCAACTCAAATTCTCGACCAATAATTAAGTCGTAATCAAAACCAGCAAACCACACAATTATCGAAAAACTGTGATTACGCACTAACTCATGAATTAAGCCGATTACTTTACTGATTCTGGTTCGGGTCGTCACATCATACATGACAACAATTGCCCATAATGGAGGAAGACCTAATAATTCTTCAGGACAGACATAAGAATATTCTCTTACCACTGCAATCTCTTCAAGATTAGGAGGGGAACACAAGTATTTACATCATTCGCTAAATATGAAGTACACCATTACCACAGTATTCCTCTATTTCACAGCGATGATCACTGATAGAGATATTCCACCTTTCGAAAAGTTATATAATGCTATCAGGCTTGACTAGTCTGTCCAATCCTCACAACCTCTGATCTTGCTAAACTGACTGCCTGGATGGCGGTGCGGCTCTAATCTCTGAAGTGGCTCCCTGAATCACCACAAGTGCTCTGCACCAAAACTCCACCTGAGGGGTCCCAGTGTGGACACACCCTCCCAAGGTGACCCAAATGACCACAATAAAAATAACTTAAATATCAAAAGGATATTATCCGCGAAAATACTTATGGCACCTGCCACAAAAGAGAAATAGTTTTAATAACTGCTAATTTCACTGATACTGACTTCTGACCCTCACCATCAGAGTCAACTCTTCCCAACTCAGAAAATGAGTCGGACAACATACATTAGGAGTAGGAATGTGAGCTTCCTTGCCTGAAGAAATTATGGAAACTGAAATGCTCAAACTTCCCACACTGAGGACTCTGACAAAGTACATTACCATCAAATCATTGAGTTTCTCCTCACATAGATTGGCGTCAAACCTTGCATCAAACTGCAATACTGACAACTATTTAAAAAAACAATGCGTGTTACATCTGATAGATACAGAGAAACATCGGATCGCCACCTCAACACTTCACTTTCACTGTCCTATTGGAATTTGGTGCCAACTCGGTCCAAGCAAGTGAAACGATCTTGATACTCTAACCCAATCTATCACTCTGTTAAAAGACCATAAATTCTTCACGCCTCAGCTGCTTATATGATTTGCCAAAGTAAAATTCATACACCCATTTTTTTTTACAAACTCTAATCACTGAGTGAAAGCTTCATTCTTCGCAATACCTTGCCACTGGAAAACTGCATGGTCCAACAGCAGACCAGCAACTACTACAATTTTCTGCTCAGAAATCAACTGAGATAGCAAACGATCAAACTCGGCCAATTTCCCTAGCTAATATTCGCTAGCCACAGGGTTATGGGAGTATGTAAAAGAAATTATGCCTACTATAGTAACTTTACTAATTAATTCTCGTTATCCACTTACAATACAGGCATCATGCGTACAATCAAATTACACACAAGTAAACTAAGGTTTGTGTATCATGCAGACAAGCTGGGTGTCGAGACGTACCGACTGACTAACTATCGAGTCCAAAACTGATAGCTCACGGAAAGAAGTCATAAACCGAGTCAACTATGAGACTCTAGACATCTGACAAAGCACAACACTTGGAATAATGAGCATCCGCTAGCTGGTCAGGCTATCCTTCCAGAAGTATCGTACGTTCTCAAATGCATGCACTGACCTGACTAGAAGAGTCTACAGAATCTGTAACCTAATGCTTTTATAACAAACTGAAATGACCCAACCCTAGATTAACTAGTAATCTAGAATCAAGCCCTAACGACTGACCATAATCTACGAGTTTATGTGAAAATTTTGACATAACTTCTCTTATAAAAGAGACACCCAAAAACCTACAGGGAAAACTGACACTCCACAGATAAACCCACAAACAATATTGTGGACCACCGATGTCTAACCGAATTTCTCAACATAAAACTGAAATCAAACCTGATATTATTCAGAATTTGAAAACATACTTCCAGTATATACTGATTCACATACAAAGAAACTCAACTCGACTACAATACGAGTGACAAACTATTCACATAAGTCTCACAAAGACAATACTACTAAACCAATATCCAGAGTGACTTCAATAATACAAGAGACATACTGACAGTGAGCTGAGACCTACTACTGAAGGAATTGACCGGTGGACTCGATGCCCTCCACGACATCCAACACCCTCATGATACACACTGCAACATGGGTATCGATAAACCGAAAGGCCCAGGAAAAAACACATAAAATGTAAAAACGTTAGCGTGAGTGGACAAAAATAATATAATAATCTGCGTAAATCGTTAAACTGTAATTTCATGCCTTTCTGCTATTTTTTGTGAAATAACGCGAGTTCAAAATAAATAACTGATATGCAATGGAGGGATAGTCGTTTAGAGCCTCTCACCCGGTACGAATATCTATAGAAAACACAAGTAAAATAAATGTGAAGGGATCGTTCCCAAGCCACCTAACCTGAGTCGATCTGAGTCAAACGAGGCCACCTAAACTCCCCTGAATAAACTATCAGGTGATCAACCAAATAGCTAGAGCATCGATGCAACTAATAAAACCATCACAAATAAACCTCCAATTTAAAAGCTCTAAAATAAACTGTAGAACATACTAATAAAATGAAAACTTGCTACGATTGTGAAAATAAAGGTCCACTCACTGGATTTTACCGGGATAATTACAAAGCTAAAACCTGCCAAACAACACAATTATTCATTTGACACGCCCGCTAACTCAATATCCTGAAACCATGATTAAAAGTAATATCTAATCATCGGGGTTCATACTGAATAGCTAAGATCGTAATCTAGTGAGTAATAATATCGAGTCTCGTATTCTCGAACAATGTATTTTCTGTTTAATTAGTAACTCAACCAAAATCTGAATTCAATTTCCTGTAATCCCTCACTTTTAAGAGTTGTAAACAAATCTCGAATACCAAACGACTCGCAATTAAACTGATTATTGTCTGATTAAATACTCGTCACAATTTATCAAGCTCATATCTGAATATGGACCTCGCCATTGCGTTCGGCATGCAAAAACGAGCGAAACAACATATAACTTGATCGAAAATTGCACCATCATCGGAGATTTTCCATGCACGGCAGCGCATAGGGCCGAGGACCACCGCCGGCCGGAATCCCATAGACACCAAAACCTGTAAATGATATACCATTTGAAAACTCATGACAAGCCCAATAACTTTCACAACTGAGACAAACCCAAAAACTAATCGGAAAACCTCCAATTTACCAGAAAACAGAAATATCCACTGGAAATTCTTTTCCTCAGATCGTCGGAATCCGGCCACGGCAAAGGCCAAGACCACATGGGTTCGACTCATTATCCCATGGGCTTCAAAACCCCCATAATTTTGACCCTCATCACCGCCGATTGCGCCGCCACCATCTCCGTCGAAAACCACCGATTCCGGCCGGTTTTCATCGCCTTCCATCGTCGTCCTCCGACCACCAACTCCGGTGATGCACCCACCAAAAGGTAGAGGGGACCAAGCCCAACATTTTCTGCCAAGGAACACGGCCAGAGGTGACCAGAATAAGGCTCGCCGCCGGCGAGAAGTTTCACGGCGAAAATAGGTCGAGGAGGTATACGGGTCAATCTGTATACGTACGTATTTTCTCCGAAAATGGAAACTTTCCATTAATAGCTTGTATTTATACTCGCATCCATACCAGCCCAAATCAACTACTACAATTCAATCTGATCAAAATCAGACGGTCACGATTAAATTAGCAATTAAATTAATACATTTAAATATTTTCACCTATCGACTTCAAAATTCGTTAAAAAAATAGTTCGCTTCTCCGAAAAATTTTCCGAAAATTTTCACGATCTCAAAATTAAATACTCTCTAATTCTCATAGGAAGTCAACACAAATTCTCGCTTGGTGAAAAAGTCGTTAACAACCCCAATTACGCTACTAATCAACGATAACGCGTAACACAAATCGATGAACGCGTGATTACGATTCAGGTTGTAACAGCCTATATGTTCCATACTATAAATTTACCCCTTTGAGGTGAATGCAGATGCCATAACATATGAATTAACACCCATCCCCAATCCATGTTCTATTTTTGCTAGTCCTGTTGTTCAACTTTATCATGAATTTCGAACAGCTCTATTTGCCCACCTGAAATCTGGTCCTTACGAATTGAACTCAACTATACAAAAGATACATCCCACAGTTCTCGATACTATAGCTATTCACTAACTCCACCCTACTCACTATAACTAACAAATGAAATATGAATACGCACAAAATTACGTTTCTCGATAAATATACTAACACATGTTTTTCACGTAGTATACATAGACAAATAAAACAAACAAACAATCAAAATAAAAATCAAATCAACATCCGATCATATAGAGGTTCCCTTAGAATTCTCCTACTTTAATTTCTGATAACCGAAGACGACAACTACACGACAAGAACGCTTCTCTGACAAAGTCTTCAAAAAAAATTCTAAACTATGTCTGACATGCTCTCCACCAATGGATATAACTCGTTGAGACGAATCCATAGATGCTAAGGATCTTAATTTAGAATTACGAATCAAAAGTTATGATCTAGCAAAATTTTACGGATTTCTAAAAAATCTAGAGAAAAAGAGAAGCTAGAGAGAGAAAGTATCTAAGAATTTGCTGTGGGATAATCTAGTGGGCTAACAACCTATTTATAAGAGATAACCACCAATAGGAAGTTACCAATTGTCAAAAGGAAGCTTCATCACCAAGAAAATATGTCATTTGTCACAATCACATTTCTTCTACTCTAATAGCCTTACATGTGGCAATGACTCAGCCACCTTAAACTGATCACGTTTTCTCCCAAACTTAGCCCTTAAGTTTGCCTCTTAGCCAATGAGAAGTTGTCACGTCACCAGTATATACCAAAAAGTCCTAAATTCGAATAATCATAGAAAATAGTTTGAAACTTCAAAAAATACAACGAAAAATCCTACGAACTTGTGATAACGTCTACTATATATTTTCGTTCACTAAAAATTAAATTTGACTGATTTAAAATTTTGGGGTCTTACAGGTTATGGCTCTGGTTTCTTCTCCACTACAGAGGACCTCAGGTAAGATAAGGAAAGAGGAAGTCGTTGTAGTATGAGGACTCTAGTAGTATTTTCTAGAGTTGAATGATGGCAGTTTGCAGGTCTCGAGGGTTTTATGAGGGCGTGGTGCGCGGCTCCATGTCAATAGAAGGACATTTGTGCAGTTTAAGGAAACAAAGGCTACTGCCATGGGTGCGAAAAAGTGAGGAGCAATTTTTTACACAACATTTTTTCTACTGCCACGGTTAATTTTGGAATGAGAGGATGATGGTTTATGGTTACATTTAGTTAGACATCAACTAATATGACATCCTAGCAAAATTATGTTTGGAAAAGAAGAAAAAAAATGTACAAAAGTCATAACTGGCCCAAAACGCAGCCAGACCTGACCTATCATTTATTGGGCCAGTTTATAAACTAATATGGGCCAGTTTACATTAGATCAGCCTCTTGACATGTACTTGTGTGCCAATCCCTTGGCTTTAGTTCCTGGCAAGGATGTTTGCGGTTGTCCCACTTTGACCAGGACATTCCTCGTCAATATTTATAGGACTTGAAACAAGAACTAGAGCAATGTGTAATTCTATGATTTCTATCTATCTCGGTTGTCCGAACAGCACCCTGGTTCCTTCTGGATCCCTCTGTCTCGTGAATCCCATCACAATCCCCATTTATGGCATCACCATTCTTTCCGGTAGCTGCTTACAAATTTGAAATACACAGAACCACTAGGATGCTCTATGCAGCTGAAGAAGCTCCAAATGACCAATGGTGTCATGATTTTAGAAGTTGCAGTTGGGGACCCTTTGTTCTAGACTCTTGAGGGACTCTTAACTATCTAGCTTGCAATTAATCAATTAGCCAATATCCCCGCGTACATTACCATTTGCAATGAAAAAGAAAGGTCGAGACCAAACGATCAAGGATTTCTTTCGTAGAGATCTCATCCATACCTGATGGAAAAGGGAATCAATTCGTTTTATTTAATTTCATAGCTGTACTTAATTCCTTGTATCGTTTTCCAGCTACTCTCCCCATCAGTCACCCACTTATCATGTGAACCCATTTTCATTGATCGAAACACCTTCAAATTGCTATGAGATGTGACTTGTGCTGCATTCAAAACATGACAAACAGTTTACTTCAGTTTTGTTGTTTGAATAATTACATAGTTGACCATATTCTGATATTAACCATTCTAATTGTGGAGGGCGGAGCTAAGATTTTAATATGAATAGGACAAATTTTTTCCCGAGTAAACTTAGTTATCTTACCAAATCTTTTTCCTACCCTAACACTATGCTGCAATGCAATTGGCAATTGGTCTTCAAGCAATTAAACCTTTAAAATAGTGAATAAAAATAACATGCTGAAATTTTTTTTTAAAAAAATCACTATTTCAAAACTAATAGAGAAATAGATTTCAAAAAAAAAAAATAACAACATTAAAATGAAGAATAAAGTTGCTATGTTAAGCTTAAAAACTGCTATTTGAAGAAGAAATGGGATTTTTTTTTAAGTTAAAAAAGAAGAAGAAATGAGAAAAAAAATCAAAGAAAAAAAAATTATATCGAACCTCAAAAGAGAGAAAAATAATAGAATGACGAGAACCGACTACATACTTATTCTATTAACTAACAAATGTTATCTTGGACCTTTCTTATCTTGGTAAGCCAAGCACGTACAACTTTATATAGGTAAAGAAGCTCCATCAGGTAACATATAACATGAGAAATTCTTCATTGAAGACATTTTTAATGAGGATTTAGTAAGTACATTCTCATTAAACTCATTTTATGTATATATATATATTAGCAAATTCATTGTTGGTTAGATAGATAGTGATGAGTAAATCATTCATGTAAAATTTCACAAAAATTGAAAATCGTTAAGTCATTCATCATCAAGATTTATCACTTATGAACATGAACGGTGTATGTTTGACAATTTTGGTTTGTCCAT
Organism: Geum urbanum; assembly: GCA_946800695.1. NCBI lineage: Eukaryota > Viridiplantae > Streptophyta > Magnoliopsida > Rosales > Rosaceae > Geum > Geum urbanum. Next base: position 81,750,615 of record OX326997.1, read on the forward strand.
CGATTTGATCTTTTTCGATACCTTAACGATTTTTAATTTAGATGAAAATTTATATAATTGATTTACTCATCAATATCTAAACATCTAACAGTTAACTTTGTAAAAATATTATTGTAAAAGTTATTTTTCGATAATTTTATGAAAAGTACTTATCAAATTCTCATTATAAAAGTTCTCGATGGAAGAATTCTCGGACATGTATGTTTTGTGCAATAAGAGAATGGATGTGACATATTGGATGGCAAAGCCTTTGGTTTTATGTTAGAAGATGGGTCCTTCCATTATGCCGGTCATTAGATGCTTTACTCCGTTTGTTAACTCCCTTTTAAATCTCTTTAATCATTGCAAGTGGGATTCCTCTTATCTAACTCGTATATTACAAGGGCAATTAAACAAAAGTTGTTTAATTGCTAATTTTCTGTAGAGCCATGTTTAACGGTACATGCTAAGACGTGAATCATTAGGTAAGTATGTAGGTTCTCGTGTGAACCTGTTCGATATACACTCTCACACATACATACAAAACAGTGGAGCCTGCTTTTTACCCCAACGGACTTCACCTGATTTTGTATGTATATATTTGTGAAGGTGCTCACCTTGAAAATGTTCACCCCGGCAAGTAATAACATACAACTTGCATCTTTGTAGTACCAGACTACCAGTTATGAGTCTAAGCTCTTAAGAATATAATAATAAGAAGTGCAAAGAAAAAGACAAGGGGTATGGCTTGATGTTGATGCCTAGTACGGCATGGGCATCATTTTTTCACGCTAAGCTGCAAATAGGTATCTTTCGGGAGAGCTATGTTGTGCTTCCCCTTTCTAAATAGTGAGTCACATTTTTTGTTTTTGTTCAACGGCGAAGAATGTACTTCGAAACAGCCCCTTGTTATGGCTATGCCTCTACATCGATTTGAACAACTTATGATGGTCATATGGGTTTGTGGTTTAACCGTAATGATAAAGTTTGGAATGACAAAGCAAATGAGGTAGCTCTTGTTTCTGCAACGTCCCTAGCTAAATATGAGGAGTACAAGATTTATAACGTGAAGTCAAATATGACAAAGGAGAAAGAGAAGACTAATACGAAGCATTGGTAGCCTCTTTCTATTGGTAAGCTAAAGTTGAATGTTGATGTTGGTTTTGATAAAGACACAGGAGGAAGGGGTGTTCTGCGTGATCATGCAGGATTTTTTGTGGTTGGTTTTGTATATTCCTACAAGTCTGTGGCTTCTTCTCACCAAGTCGGGTTAATGATTATTCGTGATGGCCTGAAATTTCTACAAGAGTTCGAGTTCACTGATGTTCTAGTAGAATCGGATTGCCTTGCTGCAACGCAACTTTGTACAAACTACAGGGAGGACCTTTCAATATTAGGCACTATTGTGGAAGACATCAAGAGTTCTATGACGTCTTCTCCTTCTTTTTTCTTGGAGTTTGCTCCTAGAGTTTATAATATAGTAGCTCATTTACTTGCAAATCATGCTTATGAGTCGAAGACTCTTTGTGAGTGGTTCACCACAGCTCCAAAATTTGTTCTGGATGCCCTCTATTACGACCTTAGTCGTATTCGTTAATAAAAATGTCTTCCTCACGGAAGGTCATTTTCCTCAAAAAAGAAGAAGCTATCTTTCATTTCTTTATTTGCAAAATTTATTTTCCTAATTCTTGACTTTTAATTTGTTCAAATGTGCTTTGTAAAATAACGTGGAGCAATCATATTACTAGACACCTAGGTAAAATAAATTGTTTATTAAACTTTGCTCAAACATAATACCTTTAAATTATATGATGGACTTATAAAAAAAAAAACTATAAAACGAAAGAACTATGGATGCGCGATACATCTGTTAGAACAATCACACACTCTAAAAATATAATAAATTTAGCTCAAAATTAGACTTATTTATGTAAACACGGATGACAATGGGTCTGGTCGAATTTTGGGTACTTGAATCTGAACTCGAAGTAAACTCGTCCGACCAAACCTAAACCTATATCCAAAAAATTTAGTTTAGGTTTTCACCTGACCCGAATATGTTGAACATTAAATGCCTAACCTGTTTATCTGAACTGAAAAATATATGAAATAATAAAATATATATGTGGTTATATATGTTTGTCATTTTATATAAAATATGCAAAATAGAAAAAATGAATATAAATCATAAAATATAACATATTTTCTTTAAAATATAGACGAGTCGGGTCGGGGTTCGAGTTTGGTAGATGCATGTTTGTACCCTACCCGAGACCACATGCCTGGCAAACAGGTGGAGCGAGCGGGTAACGAGACGGGCCTTAAACAAGTTGAAACTTATTTAACCGTTTACTGTAACGAGTTATATGGATCAGCCCTATGAGTTCGCGGGTTAACCCACAGAACTTGTTAAGATCCATTTTTTTCTGTAACAATTTTTTATTCTTTAGAAATAATTGTTTTCCTTTTGTGTTTTTTTGTTCTTCCACTTTATTTTCTTTCTTTATATATTAAATTTTGTATTAATTTTTGTTTTGTTATTCATATAAAATATGTATTGAATTAGATAGAGAGAGAGATGATGAAGAGAGAAGGAGAGGAGAGAGAGAATGATAGAAGATCGAGAGAGACAGATGAAGAGAGAGGGAGAGGAGTAAGAAATACGAAGAGAGAGGGAGAGGAGAGAGTGTTGATACCCAAAAAATCATTAAACCCATCATGTAACGAGCCCAAGTCGAAGACATGTTGCCCATCTAATGCTATAATGTAAAAACGCAACATGCTATTCTTAATTACGTTTTGACCAAACAATCATATTCTTAGTGCTGCCCAAGCCGCACTCATGCATTATTTGGGGCTTATGATCGTGGGTATGGTGTGGGAGGTAACAAAAATACACATGTGCGTCTTAGAATTAAACAATCGGTAATTTTGGTCTTGGGCCCGAAATTCATGCCCGATAGTTTAACTCGATGGTCAATAGTGATTTAAAAATTAGACCCTTTCTTAAAGGCCAATGCCAAAAATTCACTAAAAAACTTAACTTATAAAACTAGCTATTACATTTTAGCCCAAAAATTAACCAAACCACTTACTTAGTTACAGTTCAACTAAGTGTAACCAGACTTTGTTATGTTCTGGTTCAAAATCAGCCATGACAGTAAACTGTACATTAAATAGAGGCATGCTTCCGTCTTTTTCTTCCTCTATGGCAGCGCCACAAACATCTCCTTATTAGCATTGAATCTTGTACTTTGCCCTCATAGAAACCTCAATTTAGCAAAACTTCCCTCATCCAAACCCTATGAAACACTACCATTCTTATTGATGGATTCATTTTCTTCCTGGTTTCATCTGAAGTCATCTGCAATGGAGAAGAAACCAGAGGCATAACTCTCCCTAGAAAACCCTATAAATACAGCACATCTGCCATGAATCCAACCAACTCATAACACCGATCACTTGCAAACCAAGCTCTTGAATCTTCAAGCAAACCATTCCCTTCAGCCACACTCATTCTCATCCAGAAGCCCTAGATCCCAAATTTCTTAATCACTGCAGTGTGTTTCTACCTCTCACGTCACACTCACACTCCATGCTCCTTTCATGATTTGAGTTACGATATTAAACTAATCATCTCAGTTTAAGCCTAATCTTTACTTAATTAAAAAAAAACTCTCACAAAGAGAGTGTTTTATTTTAGTTTTAACAATTTTTTAAACAAAATTCAGTATTTTTAATGAAAAATTAAAATATATAGTTTTATGAAAATTTGAAAAATAAGGTTTCATGAGTTAAACAGACCCCGGTGGAAATCCTAAACCTACTCGTTAAAGTAACGGGTTCTTAACGGGTTAACCGATAACACCTGTTATGATAACAAGCGAATTCACGGACGAATTTAAATGGGTAGTAATTGGCGGATTTGCGGGTACCTTCCCATATTACCAGGCATACCCGCCACCATATATGGTCGAATTTGAATTTGGTAAATACTCCATACTCTCTATTTGTCTTAGAAACTCTGATAGACTTCAGTTCGGATGGATACTGTGTTTGTGTTATTTTCCATGTTATTTGCCATCCCTATACGGGAGGCAAAATAAGATTTTCTAGTTGTACACGTCCCTGTTATGATTTGCCGGTTAACGATCTCCCTGCACCTAAGATCTCCTCGATCCACTTTATACCTTGACAATGTCTCACATGACGGAAATCACTGCAAGATTCAGTGGGAAAAAGAGCCAGGTTGAATGACCGTGATCATTAGAGCATCCGCACCCATGAGTAGAGCAAGAAGCAAAGCAAGAGCAAATTTTGCTTCAAGCAAAATATATCCAAGATTTGCTCAAGCAAATCAAGTTTTGCACACACTCATTCACTATTTGCTTCAAGTAAATCAGCTTTGTCATGTTGTGAAATGTTTAAAAATGATTTACCGGATAGATTTACCACCAATAATAATGTGACACGTGTCTTTATCAGTAGTAATTATACAAGATTTCCGAAAAGATTTCCGACTAATTAAAAATTGACATGTGTCACCCTCATTATTTTGCTGCAACACAAAATCCAAATCCACGACACCTTCTCGATGCTTTTATTCAATATTCAAACTTGCAGAGTCATTGAATCTATGATTGTACTCAACCATTTCTCTACAAGGGATTATTTTTCACATTGGTTTCTCTACTTTAAAAGTACTTTAAACAAACAAGGATCATAATCATAAAACTAATAGACACAAAACCACATGCTTAGAGGTTCAAATATGACTAACTAAGAAAGCGAACCTTTGGAGTTCATCTTAGTTAGTAGGAGCTAAAGTCTTTTGTTGTTCACTGATTTGAGAACCTCTCTATGGGGCAGGGACCCTAGCTTTATATACAGAGGAGTTAACTTAAGATCTCTCCCATAAAGAAAATCTAAAGTATATCAACTTATCCTCCATAGATTTATTTCCTGATACATATCATATATACATAGGATCTCAATATTCATTGTTTCAAATGTACAATGAACTACAAGACTTGACTCCTAATACAATCCCATTACTTTGTTTCCATGTAAAGCATATGATCAACATTGATTAAATCGATGGCTAGTGATGCATTCACATTTTACTCTTACATTCATAACATCTAATAACACTAACATTGAACAAGACAAACCCATATGCAGACAACTAGCTACTAACTAGTTCAAGCCAGTAAAAGTATTGACATAGTCAATCAAGTAATGCAAGTACTTGACAGGAAGCCACAAATCCGCCGCCGCAATCGCCACCTCATTCACCGTCCACAGATGTGAATTCACGAACTCCACCGTTGTATCCGACAAACCCGCCGTCGGCGGGTTTACATTGCTGAACACCTCAACCTTACGGAAACCATCCCCGCACGCCGTCGACATGTTCCCAGAGAAGTGAACTCTGGCCGGTGAAGAGAGCAGAGCATTTGAAAAGCTCTGATTTTGAGCAATCTCGTCAAAGGCGGAGACTTTATAAGGGGTGCTGCTTCTGTAGAAGCGATTTTGGGCGAGGAATTGATTGGCAGTTGGGGAAGCAGCGTAGTGATAAATGGCATCGTCTTCATGGAGAATATTAGAGATGCAGGGATGGTGTCGCTTTCGGCGAGCTAGGATAGTCACTCTGGACGAGGGAGAGAGAGAAAGAGAGAGAGAGAGAGAGAGAGAGAGAGAGACGACTGCCCAAAGGTCACCCACGTGTCGTGGGATCCGCCAGGGAGTCGAGCAGCAACCGGAGCAGCTCTTGCTCGGGCGCTTGCCGGAGCAAATCGTCAACGACGACTGCTCGGCCTCGTGCTCGCCGGTGCGCGCTCCAAAACCCGGATGATCAAGCAACTCCGTGCGGCCCCACCTTATGCTCGAGCAAATCCGGTGCCGGTGCGATTGCTCTTAGATACAAGGGATATGATAAGTACATTCTTTTTTTTAAAAACTATTTTTACTGTGATAAGGAGCCAAAAAGCAAAAACGACAGAAGAAAACGATTTGGATAGCGCAAAAGCAAAAAAGTGAAAAGTGACGAGCCAATAAGACCGTTGAGTCCGGCGTGGGGTGGTGCCACTACAGTCATAAGTCATAACATATTTACGTGTGGACCTTAGGACCTCCCTCGCTCTCTATTCCACTCTGGCTTAGGGTTCATCATGTGCTTAGCTTGGCCGGCCTTGGTTCTAAATTTAAGGTTTATGGCTGGGCTTGGTCAATAGTCAAACATAACGAGGCTGGGTCGATGTCACAATTTTGAAGCCTCGCCCATTAAGGCTAGGCCAATGAGGCTAAAGTGGTCAGGCCGGGCCGACCTTTATGGGCCGAGATAAGATAGACTTAAATTGAGAAAAATTAATATATAAAAGTTTAATATATTGTTCTTATTGATGTATGATATTATTTTTGATTATATATTTTTGTATGAATAGAACATTGAGGAGAATAAGAGAAGAAAATGAAAGCATTAAGAAAAAATATGTCAATAATTATAAATTTTATTATGTTCTCTAATAAAAGTTGCTAAAATGGCCGGATTAAGATTGACATTTAGGTCTTTGAAGTGACATAAAAATATTTATATATTAATTAATATTTTATTTAAAAAAAGATTGGATTTCTCGAAGTTTATGAGACCGAAGTTGGAGTAAACCCAAAAGGCTCAAATGGGGAGAGGCTGGGCGGACATCAAATATATAGCCAAGATCTTATTCTAATTCAAAAAAAATTAGACCGACTTGATCTCGATTAAGACTGGATTAAACTTTTTAGGCGAGGTATAATGAGACTTGTGGGCGCAGAACCAAATAATGAGACCTACTCGGACTCTTTCTTTCTTTCTGGTCGACTAGAAACGCCGTGCCTTGTGAATCCATCTCTACACAAACATAACAGTTACCCACCACGTCTCCCGCCATTTGCCAGCTCAAACCCATAAATACGACACCCAGCTGTATAACCACGTCATCCCACTGACACGTGTCGCATTCATTGCTTTAGCTTTGCCAAAGTAATATATGATGGTCCAAAGTTGCATGGCGGGTACTGTGTAACGGCTACTGCGGCGGTCGGTGCGACGATTGGGAGGGGTAGTGATCCAAGAAGAGCCTCCGTGGGTAGGTGGGCCGACCCGTGACCGACTGGTCCGGTGGATAGAGCACTGATCACTGCACAAGACTGACTGACATAACTTGCAGTCAGTTTCCCATAATTTGACTTGCGTCTGTTTACTAGAAAAAAATCTCAGGATGGTTATTGCAGCCCGGAATCTTTTAGTAATAGGCTTACTATAGTATTCATCAGTGATTATATAATTCAGTGAGTCATTAAATAAAAATCCATTTATGGAGATCACATGCTTGTATGCTAAGCAATCACTCATATAACAAAAAAATTAAGGGGTATATTTATTTATGAATTTAGTTGGATTATTTTATATTTCAAAAAAAAATTAAAATTTTGATGTATTTAATTTAAATTTTAAATAATTTTTTAAAATTTTGATGTATTAATTTTAGATTTTAAATGATCCATAAAAATTTTGTGGTATTCAACAATCCACAGATTTAAGGATTTCATTAAATAATCGATTTTCTCCCACCCAAGAAATTCTCATAGATTTTGATGGATTTTAAAATAGAACATCTCTCTCTCTCTCTCTCAATTTTTTTCTACATACATCTTTAAAAGCGTTTACCTTGGTGTCACAACAAAGATTTGCTTTCATTATCATTTCCTCATAGTTTGATTTCATTAATGACTTTAACTATTATACTATCAATAATTAACTTCTATAGTATAAACTTTAGTCTAATTACTACGACTTTATAAATATTATTAAAATAGTTATCAAAATCTTATTTTATAGCAATTTGATGTCTTTGACATCTAACGATCTCTTCTAAATTAAAAAATTAAGTGATCCATTATAGTACATACAAATTTTCTCATTTAGAAGTATTTATAATTTTTGTTTTCAAACAATAAAGAACTTCATTTTCTACCAAAATGACAACATTACTTGATAATGGAACAATGAATGTTAAAGAAAATTAAGATAATGAGAACGTGAATTAGAAATACGATGACAGTGCCTATTAGTATGATCATAATGTTGGAAAGATCAAGAATAGTGAATTTTGTTTTTGAATATGGTGTATTTTAACATTTGAATTTTTTATTAGACTTTAATTATTTGAGCAATCCTTATAAATCCAACTAAATCTATATAAAATAATACAAAAGAATCATTTCAAATCCATGTGGAATTAAAATAATTCATAGATTTAAAACAATCTAAGAACAATTCACGGATTATAAAGAATCCTTAAAAATTCTTTAAAATTCTTTAAAATTTAGATTGAATACACCTCCCTAAATCTCCAAATAAGTTGCTGAAATAATAAAATGAAAAGAACTGCCATTATAATTCCTATGGAGACATTGGACCCCTATGCCCTTACCTTATTATAATTATCAAAATAAATCTAAACTTATGTTATAATCACGAAAACAAAATAATTTGAACAATTTAAATAAAAATGCACAAATATGTACAACAATAGTGTGATATATAGAAGTGTTACTGAGCGTAATTGACCTGAATACCTCTCTCCCAAGTAAACTGTTCCACGATTTTTTTTGTAACCGTAGTCATCGTTCCCACGCCGGCCTTTTTGTTGACAGCTCTACACATCTCCACCTTGTCTCTGAGTCCTCGTCGCACTCATTCAATTTTCTTCCTCCGTCTTCTCTCGTCCCTCAAGATTGTTAACCCTAGGATCTGCTATGGTTTGGTTGGCTTCGATAATTTATCTTGAAGCACCTGATTTTGTGTTTATGTTGTTTAGTTGGTGTTTTACTTTGTAAACATATCACCTAGGTTTGGTTCGATTCCTAGGATGACTCATGACCCTCTGTTCGCCTTTGATCTCTCTTTGTATGGAGAGGAGGAGGAGGATGATTGCTAGTTTGTAGTTATGAAGGTCTTCTCACACATTCCTATTACTTATGAGAAGGCTAATTCTATCAATTTTTTTTATGATTCAGCTTTGGAAGGGATCCAAAGGGACAAGTACGATCTCCATTCGGCTCGAAACTAAGGATCGTTAAGCAGTAAAGTTTCAAGACAAAGGAGCTTTCAAGACATCTGTGAGTCGTAGTCCTTGGTTCTTTGAGGATACGACAATGATAGTACAAGAATATGATGGCTTTGCACCAGTGGAGTTGGTTTTTATTGACAAGGTCAAGGCCTGGACGACTCTGGATATCAAGAATGGTGACTTACATGGAGAGGCTGACCCGTTGGGTTGGTTACAAAGTCCTGGTGGGTATATTGGTACTTATGTCAACCTTGATGGACGACATTTGGTTAATACTGGCGAGATCTGTTTGTTGATTGAGGTTGACTTAAGCAAGCCGTTGGTGACCCATATTAGGGCATCAATTGAGAAGAAGGCTTGGGTGGAGTGTTGGGTGGAGTACTTGACTCTCAAAGGGGTGTGCATGGATTGTGGTGCATGGGTTGTGGAACTGTGGACCATACTCTGAAAGTTTCCCCCACTCAGTGTGCTAAGTTGGATGAGGCCCTGGAGGAAGAAGAAGAATGGGAAGCAAGGGAGGAGGAACGACTGTGGCGATTGAGGGATATAATCCATGTTCACTCGGAACCTGGAGGGGGTGCGGGTGATCATCAAAAGGTGGTCGCGGACACTTGGAATAGTGTAGCGGCACAGGAATCTGAGGAGCGGACGAGGAAGCGCTGTAAAATTCCTAAAGGGACCAAGGATGCATAAGGATATTACCTCTCTGCAGAATCTGACATTCTACAACTGGTATCATCAGGAGGTCGAGGATGTGGAAAAATATACTAGAGTTGCAGGGATCAAGAGGCAGAGGATAGATCCGGGGATCTCGGATAATATGTAGAAAGAGCTTCTAGCTAACTAAGGAGTGGTGCAACCTAAGTTTGACAGTCCTCTTGTGCTACTCTGGTTTGTTAGTTTAGGTTTGTTATGCGTCATGTTGTTATCCAGTATATGTGTACTTTAGGACTTCTTCTTTTAACATGCCGGATAATTCGGTGAAATTCTTTATTCCTATCACAAATTTTCGAGTGGATATAAAATTTGCGTCATTTCCAAAAAATGTACAACAATAGTGTAAAACACCCTACCTACAATTGATGTTTCTAAATTTGTCATTATTAAAGCAATTTGTTATGGTTTTATGTGTTGCTCCTAATTTGTCCACATCGATATCTTGCTGTTTTTTTAAGGGAGTTTGGTATGTCCACATGGATATCAAAAGTAATTGGAAGAGAATATTAACTTTCCACTTAAGTACTAACTTATGTTCCAGCTTCCCACTTCGTAAACCTCCACTCACTTAAGTCCTAAACACCTCAGTCTCTTTTCCCAACTATAAAACCGGAAATCATCAAATTGGAAGCCTATGCTACATATATGGTTGAGACTTGAAAGTGTCGCACAAACCTGAAAATGGCAAAGAGTGGCCACACTCACCTCCAAGTCTTTATCAGTTATATATCAGAACAATTGTACCTATTTTTGCAGGGAAACCCCTCCAACAAAAATAAAATAGCGCTTTAGGTAGTGGTGGTTATAACTGTTCACACTATTTTTTCTGTTAACAAGAATCAACCCCTTCCCGTTATCCACCCCCCGGCAGGTCACAACCACTACCACGGTCCACCACATAAAACGAAACCATCAGCCATCTCCTTATTCCAACTTTGTAATATGGCCCGTAACCATCATCTATCACCTTATTCCAACTTTTTAACGGGAGAGTGATTTTCAACTTCTATTTTCCCACTTTTTCAGTCTTTCTTATTCTCGCACTTTCTTGTCTCTCTTCTCTTTATTTTATTATTTTTTTTCTATTTTTTCTTTTTGTTTCCTAAACTACCCATAATTTTTCTTTCTCAAAAAGTAACAAAAACCTTCTTTCACTCACTATCGACTGAGTTGGGAGTGAAATCACTCCAATAAAAAATACACACTTTCTCCCTCGATGAAGAAATTTTTTTGCTTCTAAGAAGAAACCTTGCTCAATTTTCCTAAAAAATTGATACCCATCTTCCCCCAATTGAAATCAAATTGCATATTATCATCTGTAATCCGCTCTTGTCTCGTGTCGGCTTCTAAAATCCAAACGAAAACCTAAGTCGTCATGTTCACTCTTCATTGTGTGAGGGACTCAATCTCTAATTCAAGGTATGCTCTCTAAAACTAGAACCATCTCCTCCTATTTGTGCAGCCGCACAAGCTTCTTAATTCTATTTTTGCCTAATCAAATCTTCCTTTCATAAAGGATGGATGAGTAGGCAAGTTTAGAGTGTGAACTCCAAGAGATTGTGGATGTAATGCAAAATAGTAATCTGGAAGAGATTTTAAAGCTTGATCATCTAACTGGTAAGTTTTTTTAATTAGTAGTTGTGTTATTCTCTCGTTTATGACTAAACTCTATGTACACTAGAAATTGAATTCTATCATATAGTTGTTGTGTTATTGTTATTAATATATTTGCATTAGATTGTTATTACTATTTTTTTTTTTTGTGATTTTAGGAACTCAAATAAATATCAGAGAATCTAAAATCTTTATGTCTTTGTTGGACAAAGGTTTTCTAAGTCGAGAAGATTGTATTAATATTGTGCGATAGATTAGGTTCAAGCAAGGATATGCAGCAGTCATTAAAAGATCTAAACCTGATAGTTATGTTATCATATGTTGCGAAAGAGGTGGTGTGCATCACCCTACTAAAGTTCATTTAGAGAAAACAAAAAAAAGATCAGCTTCTCGCCTCATTGATTGTCCATTTGTAATTTGGGGAAAAAGGATAAAGAGGTTTGAAGGGTTATAGAAGGTGGACATCAAAAACTTGTGTCATATTCATGAAGCTTCAACTGACATGTTAGGACATCCTACATGTCGGAAATTTTCAAAAGAAGAGATCATATGAATTAAAGAGCTGAGTAAGGAAGGTGTTCAACCTCACCAAATTCTATCTGCGCTAAGACAAAGCAACCCTCAACTCTTAGCAATTTCTCGTAATATTTACAATAGAACAGCTACAATTAGGAAGGAGAGACTTGTTGGGCATTCAATTGTTCAAGCATTATTAGAAGACTTTGGTGATAGTGACTTTCTTTATAACATTGAGTATGATTAAGAAGGTCGGTTGACACACTTAATCTTTGCTCATCCCAAGTCCATTGAACTAACTAAGAGTTATCCTAATATTTTCGTAATGGATTGTACTTATAAAACTAATAAGTACAAAATTCCATTACTTGATATCATAGGAGTCTCAAGCTTCAACAAGTCATTTTACTCTTGCTTTGCATTTATGCAAAAAAGAGGAAGAAGAAGACTATGTGTGGGCTCTGAAAATGTTTAGTTCATCGTTAGGAGTTGATAGTCATCTATTGGCAATCATATCGGATAGGGAATTAGCGTTGATGAATGCAATATCTATTATCTTCCCAAGAACTCATAATCATTGGAGGAAGATGTGTGCCAAGAACCTGAGACAATTGCACTTTTGTATTTTCTTTTTCAATGAGGGACTGCTTCTGGTACTTATTTTTAAGTTCCAACATAATACCATCTATTGAATCATCTTCATTATCCAAGCTTGCATCATTATTGATCAATGATCTTGAATCAATCCTCCAATGATTATGAATATCAGTTTAGCTATTGCATCAATCCTCCAATGATCTTGAATCAATCCTCCAATGGCTCATAATCTGCTATCTTCCTCTAATTCTTGAACCCATTGTTCAACCCCATAAATGTCGTCTAGTAGGGTCAAAAAACAGGAAAGAATCTAATAGTACAAGGCGAGATCCTTCACTATTTGAGAGTGGAGAAAACTGCTCGAAAATGTGGTATTTGCAAACAAGTTGGCCACGATTGTCTCAAATGTCCATCTAAAGATAAAACTACCGACTCCAGCCATCAATAGTTGTTGTCCATCTATTTCTATGTGGTATTTTCTTTCTTACTTCATATACTACTAATCAATTTCTTAGTTTTGTATTTATATGACTTGTTATATATTCTTTTCACTGGTGTTTGTGTGTTTTTTTGTTTCTAATAGACCATGCTAAGAACCAATGAGAATGAAAGGAATGTGGTTTTGGACTCTTTAAACAGGTAACAATACTTATATATTCTCATTTGCAAATAAGAATGCTTTTGTTTCTATGTATGTAGAAAAATGTCCTATTACTCCTATGTATCCATTTTCTTTCCTAATAAACTCTTCCACTAACCTAACGCTAGTTATATTGTAGTTACTATATATTTAGTTTTATTTATGATGATTTATTCATCAATTGTAGTATTTACAGTATAACAAAGAATAAGCTTTGTTGAATTTGCAATAAGGAAGGAGGATATCCATATTTTGTGCAGTACAATTTGTTGTACACTTCAACAAAGGCATTGATGTATGAAGTGTTCTAGGGATTTAAATCCCTGTTCAAAATTTTGTTTTAGCATACTTTGAACATGGATGCAATAGATGTGGGATTTTATGTCCTTCAATGTGATAGCCTATTTTGAACAGAGGCTATGGATGTCCTATTGAAACTTTGTAAAATTATTGGATAATTAATGTACAAACTACGGTTTATGTGGTGAACTGAATGCAATTCGCCGTGTTGACCCAATCGGGTGTTAATCATTTGTAGCTGAAAGTTTCTTTGTAAATATAAGAGCATATGCACCCATAAGCAAGGCAAGAAGCAAAGCAAGAGCAAATTTTACTTAAAGCAAAGAAAATCCTTTATTTGCTCTAGCAAAATGAATTTTTCACACACCCATTAGCCTTTTGCTAGAGCAATTCATTTTCAACGTGTTGTAAAAAGTTAAAAAAATTATTACCAGATTTACAACCAATAATAATTTGATACGTGTCGTTATCGACTTAATAATTATACAAGATTTCTGATAAGATTTTCGCATGTGTCATTATCGGTAAAATAATTGGACTAGATTTTCGACCAATGACAATGCAACATGTGTCGCTACGACATTGTGTTGTTGAAAAAATAATTGGACCAGATTTCCAGTAAGATTTTTGACCAATGACGAAGTGACATGTGTCAGTACGAGATACCGTTGTCGAAAAAATAATTTGATCAGATTTTCAGTAAAATTTTCGTCCAATGACGATGCGACATGTGTGTTCATCTTCAAAGATCTGATTATCTACAATTGGCTATAAAACGTTCATCAATCACTCATTCTATACTCACACCATCTACAAGTCTTTTCCAATCTGAGCAGATAACACATCTCTCTAAACACTTAGCAATATTTCCTTTTTCATCACTCTAATGAATCCTTTCAGCTTCCACAATTTTTTCAGGCGGAGACAACATCAACAAGAAGAGGATGACGATATGGAGTAATCATTCGTCAATCTGGTAGTCATGGCAGATGCACAACACGACAATGAACCACCACGAATAAGCGGTTCACCGACACGGTAAATTGCCGAATTGACCATGACAGAGAGAGTCTAGGGGACTCAATCTCATGGATTATTACTTCATCGTACGTTCCAACTTCAACGTGCAGGAATTTCTCCGAAGGTACAGGATAAGCAGAGATCGATTCAACAATATCATGACAGATCTCTGCAACCACGAACAATCTTGGCACCAAAGAGCATATGCCACTAGATTATTAGGGTTTCTTGCCCAACAAAAGATGACTAATGCTCTAGGAATGTTGGTGTACGGAGCAGCCGCGGATCAGTGTACTGAAATTACAAGGATGAGAGAATCGACTATTTTGGAATGTATGAAGGAGTTTTGCCGCCAAGTGGTTGAACTCTATGGTCCAAGATACCTCCGCGCTTCAACACAGGAGGACCTCACTCTCCTAGATAAAGGCCAACGTCGAGGATTTCCAGGTATGATTGGAAGTATCGACTGCATGCACTGGGAATGGAAAAACTGCCCAACCGCAT
The DNA here is from genome assembly GCA_946800695.1 of Geum urbanum. Taxonomy (NCBI): domain Eukaryota; kingdom Viridiplantae; phylum Streptophyta; class Magnoliopsida; order Rosales; family Rosaceae; genus Geum; species Geum urbanum. The sequence goes on from OX326997.1 coordinate 81,765,615, forward strand.
ATTAAGGGGCATACTCAGGGCGAAAGGGTCCCACTATTATCCTAGAAGCGGTTTCCTCATATGATATGTGAATATGACACAGTTTCTTTGGGTGTCCCGGAACTAAAAATGGCATTAACGTGCTCCACCTATCGGATGTGTTCTCAAAGGTCCTTGCTGGAAGAGGCTCAACTACTCAGTAACGAAGTACTCTAACGAAGTCCACAGAGAGAGGTACTCTAACGCTTATTATTTGGCTGACAGAATATATCCGAGGTACTCTACATTTGTCAAAATAATTTTCAATCCCCAGACACCTCAAGATAAGCTCTTCGTAAAGAAACAAGAGGTATACCAGAAAGATGTGGAGAGGGCATTTGGTATCTTGCCATCTCGTTGGGCAATTATTCGTCATAGTTGTACATTGAACCACAAATCAGTAATGATATCCATCATGTTAACTTGCATCATATTGCATAACATGATTGTTGATGAAGAGTTCGTGGAGGATGAGTGTGAGGATGAGGAAGAAGAAGACATGATGGGTCAGTGGATGCACAAGGGAATCAAATTCCTTTTAAGCCAATTGCTAGAGATGAAGCCAATATACAATGATTTTACGACCGTGTTGCCGATCTCGAATCTGTTTACATTCATAGAGAGCTCCAGAAGGACTTAATGAAGCACAATTGGAGGTTGAAAACAGGTGAAATACTCTAAATATTAGTCTAAATATGTGAGTTTAAATTTTATTATGTGTTTTTATTAAGAGTGTGTTTAATTTTAGTATGTGTTTTAAGTTGATGTGTATTTCAATTTCATCTTAATAAATAAATTGTATTTTTATTTCTCAAAAATTTAAGTAGTATAGGGAAAAAATGCTAAACGAAATGAGAGAGGAAATGAAGTAGTATTTATAGGAAAAAAATTAGGGACTTTTTTTTTACAATTTTGGGGATTTATTTATAATTTTTTGATAATTTTATGCAAATGGCCGTTTTATTTGAATTATAGCCTTCAGATCAGTTTTGGCATTCAAAATCTACAGCCCAGATTAGAGGCCCGTTGCTAATGGTAAATTCGGAAGGTTGTGCCAAGTGGCGACTTGTGGTTGGTCCGTAACTAGGTTTTTGCTTCTTTTACTTTTCACTGGTGCGTGCTTTACACACGCCTGGTTGGAAAAAAAAATCACACTTGCCTGACGTCACCCACGATCCATGGGCTCCGCTAGACGAGCTAGCAAGCGTCGGGGCAATTAACGCTCGAGCGATTGCTCTCGAGCTCGGTCAATGAGCAGCTGTCGCTGCCCCAGATCCCTTGTGCGCCTCCGATTTCTGTTTACTCGAGCACCATCGCGTCGGACCCACCACCTGCTCGAGCACCACCGTCCATGATACAGATACTCTAAGTTCTACAAGGTATGATTTTGCAGACCTGTAGTCTTATGTTTCATGGCTTCCTTTGTTTGTAGTAAAGTTTTAAACTTTATTATTTAGTTAACTAGCAAATCCAGAATGGTTAATTCTATGTTACAGGATGGTTAAACTGGAGAAGAAGTTAAGTTCCTATGTAGCTTTTAGTAATTAACTTTTAAATGTCATGATTTTCGCTTTTTATCCTAGCAACAAAGTGATGCAGTATAGGAAACTAGGAAAGTGTAGGATGATAGAATTGGTAAATGATTTTTTTAAAATTTGTTTCAGTTTGTGATGTTTTGTGTATGTTATCATGAAGGGTCTATGAAAAGGGAGGAAGGTGATTTGATTAGGAATATGGATGTAACTACAGATTTTGAAGTTGAAACAAACAATAGTTTAGACTTGAATGTGGAACAGGATGGTCGAAACCTGAGTGTTGTTGATGGCGTTGGAACTATGCCAATCCATCCTCTACAAGCGAAGACCTTATAGGTGTTACAATGAGTATGCCAAGGTGGTTGGATTTAATGTTAGGAAAGATTGGGTAAATATGGGCAAGGTTCATGGTAAGGTGGTATCTAGGAAGTTCACTTGGGTTATCGGTGAAAGGAAAAAAGGTTTTTTTTTGTGTGCTAAGAAACAAAAGAACTAAGAGCAAGATCTCCTAATACATTCAATTCCCCAGCTATCAAACAATTGGAGATGAGTAGCAGCTGAAGGCAGTGAGTTATTCCAGGTATTGATGTTGCCAGTGCCATGTCCCATGTTTGCAAGATTATCAGCTACAACATTAGCCTCCCTAAAGATGTGTCTGAATCTAATGTTAGTGAAGCTACTAGCTAGTACTTGAATATTCTTGATGATAGAAGAGATTCTTCAAGGAGGCTTTTATATGTTGAGGACACAATTAATGATGAGGAAGAGAGTCCCCTCCACCAGAATATTGTCAATACCTGCTTGTTTGGCATGCAGAAGGCTTTGTCTGAGTGCGTGACTTCGGCCATAGGTACTGTTGAGATGCCAAAGTCACAAGAGCCTACCATAATTGAGGTACCACTAGAATCTCTGATCACATAGCCCCTAGCAGCAAAAAGATGATGGGTGTTTCCGAGAGAACCATCAAAATTGATTTTGTTGAAGCCAAACTTTGCGGGGGGGGGGGGGGGGGGGGGTCCATATTATAATAGCATCCTCTTCTTTAGTTGCAGTAGAAGAAGTAGAGCTCAAAGTGTAGTTGTTTCAGTAGGCAGCAGCTATGCTAGTCACAGCCTTGGGGTTGAAAGCTTCATTACTGAAAATCAAGTTATTTCTTGCATGCCAAATATGCCAGCAAACATTTAAGATCATAGTCCATTCCGTGGGATCATGCTTTTTGGAATCAGGCAAATTATACATGCTTTTATTCAGATCAGTAGAGCCTGAGAGACTTTGCATATTAGATAATCTCCAAACTTCTCTTACCATACGGCATTGACAAAACAAATGGTTAATATTTTCTTCCTGATTCAAGCAAAGCGCATAAGTGTTGTATTTGCTTGATCAGAATATAGTCAATACCATTTGTGGAGTTCCCATTCCTTTGTCCCCACAACAAGATGTCTTTGTTTGGGGTCCTTCAAATTTTGATAAGTTTTCTATCAAATCTGTCTCTAGTTTACAATATATTGATTGCATAAAACATAAGCATGCAGATATACTAAAAAAAATGTGGAAACTTGATTAACTCCTAAACTAAAGTTTTTCAGTTGGCTCCTGTTTAGTGGCCGGACTAAAGATTCAGGATAAATTATTGAAAATGGACAAAAGGGTTGTTATTGAAAAGAAATATTGAAATGAAACAAGACCAGGTTGCAGGGTGCATATGATCATTAAACGTTAACCCACGTGAGAACATCAGGTGAATAAGGAGAGAATGAAAGTTGAGGGTAGTTTAGTGAACCGAATGGAAGGATTGAAAAATCTCTACTAATATAAAGCCAAGCGTAGTTTTTGGTGTCATCACATACCAAATTATGGAAACCCGAAAATATCCCTATGAAAAAAAAAAGCAGCTCCAAGAAAAAAAACAGAAGATATAAATGGAGGGTAGTATTGTAATGCACTAGAAAAGAAAGAGAAAGAAAAGGAAAACCAAGCGGGAGACAAAAAAAAAGGTGAACAATAATTTTGCCCAACAAAAACTGTCATAGAAGTGGATAGAGTAATGGTTGATCTGATTTAACACGTGTGTACACACGGGTGGTTAAGCTAGTAATAATAAAATAATTAAGAAAGAGAAAAGTAAAGTGTGAGAATAAGGGGGGTGTATTGGATTGAGATTTTAATAGACAATTTTGGAGTGTCAAGATTTTATGGATTTGTAGGATTTTAAAGACTATTAGGATTATATGGACTAGACTTTCAAGATTCTGGAATTTTTAAAAAGAGTCTTTTGACTTTATTTATAGACTATTAGGATTATCTATACTTTATTTAAAGACTTTTTGGACTTTTTGAAATATGGGCTTTATAAATTTGCTAGCTAACACACAGGCCTGAGTTGAAAAACCCAAACTAGCTAGCAGGCCTAATCTGAAAAAACCCAAACAAGTCTAACGTCATTTTAACAGGTATATAACCTTACGATCAAAAAACCATCATACAGGCCTTATCTAATTTTATTAAAACCATATTGAACTAAATACTTCATCTAATTTTACTGATAATCAAATTAGACCAGCAAAAAACAAAAGAGGAAAAGAAGAGCAAATAAACGAACATATTCAAAAGTTTTAAACCAACAAGCAAAATCAATATGCTAATATCTCTCTCTCCACATATGGTCAGCTATGTTTAGTCTCCATGCATTAGCATCCTCTCTCTGCTGCTCCTGAGTTTGTGAAACTAGTTCATCAAGTTCCTCTTCAACAATCGGGGATGATGACAATGCAGATTCTCCTTCAATAGGAAATTCATCAGATCGACATTCTTTGCGAAGAAAGTTGTGGAGCGCTACACATGCCAACACTATCTCTACTTGTGTCTTAAATGGAAATGGAGGTGCCGATTTAAAAATGGTGAACCGGGATTTAAAATGCCAAATATTCTCTCGATCACATTTCTCAAAGACGCATGGCGGAGATTGAACAATTCTTTTCCATTTTCAGGATCATTCCCATTACCTGCAAAATCTTGGAGATGATACCGCACACCTCGATATGGAGCTAAAAATTGACGTCGATTAGCCAAATCCACAATCTGCTAGGAAATATTTACCTAATTACAAATACACGACCAGCAGTTATTACCCAACAGTACCACACAATAAAGCATTGGCTATTTAAAATTATATTATATTTTAAATTTTAAAAAAAAACTAACATTTACCTTGTGGGACTTTAAGTCCATTCCTCCTTGATAAAGCATCATTTAACACTTTGGAATCATGAGCTGAACCCTCCCACCCGGCAAGGACGTACATGAACTCCAAATCAAAGTTACATGCTGCTAATACATTTTGAGATATATTTCCATGACGATCACGAAAACTGCTATTATCACGTCCCATCACCGTTGCCGGAATATGTGTCCCATCAATAGCTCCAATGCAATCCTAAGATAACATAAAGCATGATGATGGTAATGATTTAGATACATGAAATACAAGAATAATACAAATGACAATTTACATATAATGAAATAGTATAATACTTACCTTGAAATAAGGGAAAAACTTTGTATTTTCCCTTATTTTAGCAGGCACCATTGGTCCGGGTTTGGCCATCATGTCTTTTGACAATGTATTCAAAGCCTTCAACATTTTGTGAAAATTTTCACTAGTCGCGAACTGTGATCGACGAAAATTATTGCGAATAACACAATAACGATGATTTTGGCCGACAATTTGTAGGAATTGTCCAAGCATTTCTTCAACACAAATAAACCTTGTATCTTCCAAGTGTGTTTTTTCTCTAAGGATGTTGCACAATTTGCAGAACACATCAGGGTACATCCTATATACTCTTCGGAATATTGCAGGATCATCATTCAATGCCCTATGTATATAGTTATATCCAAAAACATTGTTGATTCGTCGCGGGTTTAGTGGACGTTCAATTTGTCTACCAGCCTCAATAACCCTAAGCTCATTCACCACATGTATTACTGCTTGAACTGCCATCACCAAAATCTTGATGGCTTCATAAAACTCATGTATTTCATTATCTTCGTCTTCACTCATTTCATCATCATTCATTTCTTCATCCTCTAAATCATTACCTCTATACATCCTGTGCAAAAGAAAAATGAAATCCATCAATGTATCAAACCAAGATCTAGTTCAACTAAATTGTAGAAAATTCTAAATAACAATTATATCAGCCAAAATATAAGGTAAACTAAAACACACTTTCAAAACATTCGAACTACAACAATCCAAACTGGCATCATAGTTCATCAAACCCAACATCTAGTTCAACTAAAGTGTAGAAAATTCCAAATAACATTCCAAATAACTTTCAAAAAACACTATGTTGCCAACTTCAAGTTGAAGAGTATCCAAGCTGATCGTTCTTCTGGTGTCATCTTAAAAAACATGTCCTTCTTTGTTTTAGTGTTAAGCAACTCGACAACCCTGAAACGAGTATTGTTGTCCAAATCTGGTATATCTTTTAAAGCATCCCATATTGTAGTTTCTTTCTCAATCTCTCTGTCTCTCTCTCTCTTTTCTCCATCAGATTGTAGATCCTTTCGAAGTTGGTAGAAATTGAATCAATGCCTATAGAAAGATTATCTAGAACCCTTGCATGATTGTTGGTCCCGTTTGAGCTTGAACTCCCTTCATACTCGGATCTGCTTCGCTTACTTTGACCTGTCTTTTCTTTGTTAAACATTGAGCCTAAAGGGGCCTCAAAAGGAGAAGAAGGTTCGAGGGGTGATGAAGGTTGGAAGGACTCGTCAAAGGTATTATTTGGTGGTGCTATGAAAGCATTGCTAGCAGCATCATATGGAAACTTTTCCATCCCAGAAATTGTATTTTCTTCATTCCCTAATATACTTGCATCAGTATCATCAGCACCTAATGCCATTGAGCCATTCCCAGTAGCAGTTCCAACCTCAACAACAAGTTGCAAGTCGTCATAATCAACACTACATTCTGTCCGAACTTTCTTGTGGCTTGGGTGGGACTAGAAAAAAAAACATACATTTTGTTAATATATCAGCTACACATAAAATGTTATAGTAACTACAGGGTGCCAAAATTATTGAAAATCATAAACTAAGCTCACCTTCAAGTATTCTTCCCATACTTCATCACTAGCCGTGACTTTCTTTCCAATTGGGTCCCAACCAAAACCGGAGGTGTTACACACCAGCTCGTTCATCCAATCATATATTTTAGTCAATATCAATTCATCCAATCATATATTTTTAGTCAATTCTGGACAACAACTAGGACCACAAGCACTAGTTTATAGACAAATTTCTTTTACAATCTCAGAAAAACAACTGCATAATTTTATAGTACATAGAACGTGACAATTGACAGTATATATGCAGGCCAAAAAACTGACAAAGTTCTATTGATATTTGGAAAAGTTGTATACTGGTAACGTGCAAATTAATATGACGAAAGGATTACCAGAAGCCATGTTGTATACTGGTAACTTGCAAATTAATATAACGTGCAAGTTGTATACTGGTCACATCCATGATAAAAAGGGATTGCCAGAAGCCATGTTAAAAGGATTAAGTAATATGTACGGTTTTTGAAAAATGACAATAGGTCAAGATAGAGTTGTTCAAATATCCTGGAGCTATACATTCTTTGATCCCCATTTACATATCAATGATTTCTGAATATTTGTTGGATGTAAATATTTGTAAAAGTTGTTCTTTCTGACAAATATCCCCTAAAATAAGGAAAACAATAATCTATTGGCAACAAAAACATGATGAGATTTTACCTTCAACGTGAATTGTCCTTTGCACCAGATTATTGAGCTTCAACGTGAACAATAGGCGCTGTTCTTCAGAAAAAAGAGTCAGTGCCTCTGCGTATGTTCAAAACCCTAATAAAAAAAAGTCTTGAGTGAGTATGAAAAGTCTGATGAGAAAGGGCAAGACAATTTTGGGGTCTTGGTATTTATAGTTATCACTAAAAAGTCTGAAACAATCCATTTTGTCATGAAATCCTATAAATCTTGATCTCAATCCAATACCACCAGACAATTTATTGCCTCTTAAAAGTCTGGATCCAATACCAGAAGATATTATGGACTTTTTAAAAAAATCTTAAAAGTCCTAATCGAATACCACCAGACTTATCTAATTTATTAAAAAGTCTCAATCCAATACCACTAGACTTTTACTTTCCAAAATTGTCTATTAAAATCTCAATCCAATACACCGTAAGAAGAGCGTGAGAATCACACCGTTTTAATATGGCAATGTTGATATTTCCACGTCACCATAATATATTATCTCCTTTATTCGTAATCTCTAGAAGAACGTATTCGATTATGTAACGCGTGTCACCGGCTATTCCGGTCACACCCACACCGCGTCTCTTCCATCTCTTTTTATCAAACTAACCCCAATCCCCTCCGCTCCCTCGCTCCCTCTCCGTCTTCGTCACCAACCAAAAACTAACACCCTCTTCTTCCTCTTCTTCTCTCCCAAACCAAACACACCAGAGTCCATACCAGTCCTCTTATTCAGTTTCATATAGAAGTAACCATTTTAACAGAATATGTAAATAACCAGAACACCAGCTATGTCTTCTTCTCGTTACAACCTTCCTCCTTCTCCTCCTCCTCCTCCTCCTATATTTAAGATCTCAGGTCAACCCTTGATCGGCGCCAACCACACCTCCGCTCGATTCTGCTCCCGCTAAACCATCGCATCACCACTCTCCTCCCATCGATCTCCTCAAATCAAATACAGATTCTTTCATATTCTTTGATTCTTTTTTATCGATTTTTTGTGTTTGTGTGTGTAAATTTACTGAGATGGAGACCTATACGGCGAAGCCGGGGTTTCTGAGGAACACTCTGGTTCGGTGTTTTCTATTCGGCGTCGTTTTGATACTGTTCAGATTCGCTTACGTCGTCACCATTGCCGGCGAGTCATGCAACGTCAGCAACTTCTGCTTCCTCAACCTCCCGGAGAATTTCAACCTCGTCGTCGCAAGCTCCGGAGCCTCCGCCGCGAACGGCGCCGTTTCGACTGGGCCAAAGCGGAACGATATCTACACCAGCAAGGACTGGATCGAGGCCGTTCATTTCTACTCCGCCGTTTTCCAAGATCTGATCTCCCAGGGTTTTCTCTCGCCGAAATCCAATGCCTTATGCGCGGAGACTCCGGTGGGCCATGACGTGTACGCTTTGAAAGAAAGCGGCGTGAAGGACGCAATCGGTATTTTTAGAAAGGCTTCAAGGCCTTGGGTCAAACCCGGCGAGGCGCACCGGATGCCGTTCACCGATGAGTCGTTCGACTTCGTTTTCTCCGGCGGCGGTCGACTCGAGAAGTCGCCGAAGGCGATGGAGTTCGCGGCGGAGATTAGCAGGACGCTGAAGCCCGAAGGGATTGCGGTGGTCCACATCGGCGCTAAAGATACCTACAGCTTCCATTCTTTCATTGATTTGTTCAATTGCTGCAAGTTGGTTACTTCGCGAGACATCGACGGCTACGATTCGTCGATGCCGCATATACGCGAGATGGTGCTGAGAAAAGAGGAGTGTGATGCTGCTGCTTCTTCTTCTTCTACTGAAGGTTTTGGAAATTCCGGTAATAAGTGCTCGGTTCCGGCGCATAAGCTTGAGCTGGTGAGGAAAGCCGAGCCGATCATTCAGATAGAGCCGCTGAAGCCGTGGCTTACTTTGAAGAAGAATATAGAGAATGTGAAGTACCTTCCTTCAATTGTGGACATAAGCTTTAAGAGGAGATACGCCTATGTCGACGTTGGAGCGAGAAGCTACGGCTCGAGTATAGGCAGCTGGTTCAAGAAGCAGTACCCTAAGCAAAACAAGACCTTTGAGATTTTCGCTATCGAGGCCGACAAGACTTTTCATGAGCAGTACAAGGTGAAGAAGGGTATTACATTGCTCCCGTATGCTGCGTGGGTGAGGAATGAGACACTGTCCTTCGAGGTCAATGGCGATCCCGGCGAGAAGGTGAAGGAGAAGGGGAGAGGAATGGGGAGGATTCAGCCCGCCAAGTCAGGTGGTAGTGGTGGAGGATTTGATGGCCAGGTGGATAGGATTCAGGGGTTTGATTTCGCAAACTGGGTGAAGAACACTTTTACTGACAAGGATTTTGTGGTGATGAAGATGGATGTGGAGGGGACGGAGTTTGATTTGATTCCGAGGCTGTTTGAGACCGGAGCGATTTGCTTGATTGATGAGGTGTTTCTTGAGTGCCATTACAATAGGTGGCAGAGAACACGCCCCGGCGAGAGAAGTGCAAAGTATGACAAGACTTATGGCCAGTGTCTGGACTTGTTCACTTCACTAAGGCAAAGTGGAGTTCTTGTTCATCAATGGTGGTGATGAATTACAGGTCTCTTTTGCTTCTTGTCATACTACATTTTCTTTTGTAATTTTGTTTCTACAGAGTAAAACTCAGATAGACAGTTCAGTTTATGGTTGTAAGAATTGCAGCTGGAAAATGAAATTTTCATTACTTGTTTTCAGTTCAGTTTACACTATAGTAAATTTGACTATGTAGCTACTGATTGGTATAGAAAACTTGGAAATTACAATTGAATTCATTGCGGTATGTGTGCATGATGAACGTGGATTCGTTTTGGGCACTAGAAATGTTGATGTTCTATTGCAAAACTGTTCCCCGTTGCAGCTTTGTCCAAGTGAGTTGTAGACTTGCTGGAAAGTCTATATTTGTGGCTCCAATTAGGAAGCTTCTTCATGCTCGTTTTGACTTACGTGACTCAATCATTGCTTCACCGACTTGGAGCTTCATAATTGGTCGAATGCCAGCCAGCAGCTTTAAATAAAAAGCATAGCAGGGTTTTGCAAGTGCACATGACATTAGGAATTGGGATCATATGCTCTTGTAGTGCACTAAATCGTGTCCCCAGCTCAATATTATATCCATTTGACATTTTAGGGAACATAAGAATGTACTAGATGAATATGAAAAAGAACAACAAAGGTTTGGAGACACTGCTGAAATCGGAATTGCTACCTTTCATATCATAAGTTTCAATCAATAAATAATCGTTGTACAATCGCGGTAATAAGCTTGGAAATAACCGCATATCACTAATATTTCATGTTGCTTTGACGGGGACGCGAGATGCATGCATTTTGCTTCTACCATGCAATATGTACACTGCATGTGTTAACTATGGTTGTTATCTATATTCATGAAAATAAACTTTGATCGATAGGAGTTATAGGAGTACTCGTGAACTCATAATTTTGAGAAGAAACAAACACGTATACAGATTAAGATAATAGAAGAAATTAATATATTTTTTTATAAATGAATACATGTTATTACACATGTTCAAGGACTTCAATCTACATTTAAAATAGGTTGATCTATACTTCCAAGTATTGCGGTATAGAGGTGGTTGGTTGCACTGTAATGAACTGAGTAATGGCTTGTAAAGAACTGCAAGTTCGTTCCGCTGTCTCTTTGTAATGATGAACTAGATGGTTGCCGTAATGAAGTATTTTTGATTTTTGTTTGTGTGGATAAAAGAAAGAGTTTCAACCCTACATTTTGTGTGACTCGAATTCAAGACCTAAAATTCTTACTTCCTAATCTTACCACTGACCTAGCATGTTCCACTATTTTATTGGTATAACACTAAACAGTAACATAGCATGTCTTCATACCATTTCTATATTTATCTTTATATCTGATTTTAAGAAACTTTGAATCACTTGAATTTTAGTTGAATGAGTTCGAATGTCATGGATCCAGCACTGAGATCGCAGATGAGACCCAAATCAAGCTTGAAATCCGTAAACTTGGTATGTGGTAACCACCACATTCAACCAGGCCTCAAAGAACTCACCAACCCTAACCCAGAAAAGGCTAATAGTAAGGCCCCAAAATCCCAAATTGGGAAATTCCCATTGTTGACAAGCCCAGAACGGGCCACCCACAACGACCAGCCTCAGCGCACTTTTGATTGTTTGGTCTGAGCCTCAGCGCACAACCATCGCCCGAATAGCCCGACGACACCCTCGAGCATAACACTACTAATTATCGAGCATATATGTGAATAATTTGAATATTTTTTTTTTTTGAAAGGGAAATTTGAGTATGTTATGTGCATGTAGATGTGGATGTGGATGGACTCGAGTCAAACTTCAGTATGTACATTTGGATCAAATATACAAATGCGCCGGCAATTTTGTGGCCAAATTTTTACACTTCTTTGATAATTTATTTGAAAAAATAAATAATACAAATGAGGATCATAAGAGAAAAGCTATTAATGCAAGACAAAAATAGGAATTGGAGAAGGACAAATTAAACTTTAATGAGAAATATTTTTACTTCGTAGGGTACTAACTTAATATTTTGTAGAGACCAAGTGGTATGTGGAGAAAATAAATGTGGGTAAAATTATAAATTGAGATGATTGTCTTTTAAAGATAAGATGAACGTTTAATTGGTTAACCGATCTTCTTAGAACGACTAAATGAACATATTAATCATGCAATTATGTAATTTTATAATAAGGTGTATATATTGAATTTTTGTTCTTTAAAAATTCAAGTGGGACATTTGCCTCACCTGGGCTATAGTTGGCTCCGTCGGTGGTTGTGCATACAGATCGATAGACTTGGATCTAAAGTATATATATATATATATCTCTACCTAGCTACGTAATATGTTCAGTAGTCATCATAGATTTGTCTAATAGCTCGAATTATATGAGAAATGCACTTGTATTGGTACTATTGTCCTTGAAGCTAGATAAGAAACACAAAGGAAAATTTTGCGATTGTATTGCTTGGTCTACAATATATGAAACTGTAACAAAATAACATATTCAATATATTTGACTATTAAGATGAGACGTACTCCGTAGTCTAATAAGGCGTAAGAGATATTTCTTTTGATGGATAACTAGCATTTTCAGGCTTTTAGCAAAGAGATAAGATACATGCATGCACATTTCATGTGATGCACTTTAAATAGGATTCATCTGATGGAGAATTTAGACACATATATAAGTAAATTTAGGAGTTTATCCAAACGATTTCCCCCAACAAGACGAGTCGCCGCCAGCTCTTTGACTTAAACATGGATTTGGAGATGAGCACGCCCAACAGATTCTAAAGAGAGACGTACTCATCCATCATATCCAAACGGGGAGGAGCATGCAACTTTTAATTTGATATATTCTCAATTTCTTAGTTGCATTCTTGATCCTCAACCAAAAAAGAAAAGATTGAAAAAAAATCCTAACCTTGTTGTTCATTTTGATTCATTGAAGCTAATTCTTGGGCTCCCTAACTATTTAAATAAGCCCTGTTAATTTGTTCCCCTTGGAGTAATTTGCCACCTTCATACAATATTTCTGGCCTTCTAGGGAAGCAGAGAAATTAAGCTTCATTTTCCGGGCCTTTTGATATCCGGCTTGTTTGATTATCCGGTCGAGGTTTGTTGAAGGAATCGATCGAGCCTGCAGGGTGACATAAACCTATTGAATTCTGCAGATATGGGAAGTTGCTGCACCAAAGATGGCTTGTATTATGGGGGTAACGCAGACAATGATCGATATTATATCGATGACACTGAGCATGGTGGTGATGATGATGGAAACAATGTAAAGCAGGGGGACGATGGGGCTCGTATAAGAAGGCAAGGTGCTTCTAGGTACATATCAATGTACACCCAACAAGGAAAAAAGGGAATCAATCAAGATGCTATGACAGTTTGGGAGGTAATTTGATCAATTTGTCCTATACACTTCTGCTATACAATCCTTTGGCATGACCTAGTTTCTTTCTTTCGTCCATGGAATTCTTCATATAATCTCAAAAATGATGTGCCACCTTCAGCCTGGAGACCTTTTATGCATACCCTTAATTTGGTACACATCATTCTCTAATTTCTTTAACATGGGAGTTAATAATTAATGTTCAAGCTACATCTGTGTTAGGATTTTACTGAGAAGGACATGCAGTTCTGTGGTGTGTTTGATGGCCATGGTCCTGATGGTCACAAAGTAGCACGACGTGTGCGCGACAGGTTACCTTCAAAGCTCTCCCAAATTCTCAAAATTTACCAGCTCAACACCGGCATCGTCACTGACGGTAATGCTGCTTCAAATTTCTTCAATGATGAAAACAACAAAAACAATAGAGACGGCCAAGATTTATCACTTTCTTCATGGGAAGCCAGTTTTATCAAATCATTTAAGGATATGGATGAAGAGCTTGGCCTCGATTCATCCATAGATAGCTTCTGTAGTGGTTCAACAGCTGTAACCGTAGTTAAACAGGTACACCACAGTTTCCCATTTAAACTAGGACTATAAGAAAATGCAATTCCTCTCTTTTAAACTCATGATGTTTAACTGTTCAGGGTGATCACTTGGTGATTGCGAACTTGGGGGATTCTCGTGCAGTTCTTGGCACTAGAGGAGAGAGAAATCAAATCGTTCCTGTCCAACTCACAGTTGATTTAAAACCGGATTTGCCTGGTGAGTTCAGTTCTGCTCTGATATTAGGCTGTGTATGCTGATATGATCTTGTTTCTTATAGCATCAGCAAGTCACCCAACTGTTATTAGGCTGTATTCTCTGATATGATCTTGTTTCTTTCTTTCTTTCTTCTATTATTCAGGTGAAGCAGAAAGAATTGAGAATTGCAATGGCAGAATTTTTTCGGTGGATGAAGAACCGGAAGTGTTCAGAGTATGGATGCCAGATGATGATTGCCCTGGTCTAGCAATGTCAAGATCCTTCGGAGATTTCTGCCTCAAAGATTATGGCCTTATCCCAACTCCTCAAGTATTTTACAGAAAGATCACAAGCAATGATGAATTTGTGGTCTTGGCAACCGATGGGGTACGAATTAAAACTTTGTTACTATATCGTTGCTACAGATAATGTGAAGACCTTGTGAAACATGACCATGATCATCAAATTTGTTTGCAATTTGATATGACAGTGTACATTTTGCAGGTATGGGATGCATTGACAAATGCTAATGTGGTAAAGATAGTTACTTCAGCAAGGAAACGATCGGTAGCAGCAAAGTTGTTGGTGAAGCGAGCAGTTAGAGAATGGAAAAGAAAATATCCAGAATCAAAAATTGATGACTGCACAGTTATATGCTTGTTCCTGAAAGACCCTCCTTCTTCGACTCATTCCATGTCTCAAGCTAGCCGGGGTAAAGTAAATTATCAGGAGCTTTCAGTTTCCTATTACAGCACTAAATCCAACAATGTTGCAAGCGATGGAGAAATGTCTGTGAGTAGTTCCAACAAATGAAACTGCTTTGCTACTCTCCAACTTCACCACCACTCTCCGCCACAAGTCTCCGCCAGTGAAGACCATGTTGTCCATCGGCGGCAGCGCCGGAGACAACCCACAACTGCCGCTCACCTTTGCCACCATGGCCTCAAACCCGGCTTCACGGTCGGACTTCATAGACTCTACTATAGAAGTGGCACGTAAGTATATGGGCCACTTGCTAAAGGTATGACGCCACTTCTAAGTCGTACCCGTGGAGAAGTACTTGGATTGGGCCAAAGTAATGTGCTTTGACTATCACAGACCCTGGACCAACATTACAGGGCCCAATGCAGCATTGTTCGACCCGAATAGTAACGTGAACTCCATATACGGGCTTAGGTCGTGGATCAATAGCGACATGATCCCGAAGAAGTGGGTAATGGGCTTGCCGCTCTACGGTCACACGTGGGGTCTCAAAGACCCTAAAGCAAACGGTATCGGAGCGATCGCTATTGGGCCAAGCCCAGGAGGCGGCCAACTCACCTTCAAGGAACTAGAGGCTTTCAACGAGGAGTCCAGCGCCACCGTGGTGTATGACGTCGACACCGTGTGGGTTTACTCTTTTCATGGGTCAACTTGGATTGCTTTTGATGATGCCTTCACCACCACCACCAAAATTGGGTTTGCTCAAGCTCTTGGGCTTCGTGGATATTTCTTTTGGGCCATCAGTAATGATCGTGATTGGAAAATATCGGCCCAAGGTAATTTGACTAGCCCAACTTTATTTTACCTGATTTTCATTATGAATTATCAACCTTATTAATGTTTCTTCTTGTGAATCTGCAGCTTCAAAATCATGGATTCTATGAGTGAAAAGGAGGGCTTCATTCTCTGCTACATAGAAGTGTGCATAGTTATATTAGTCTCAGTAGAGCCAAGTGTGTCATTTTCTGTTATCCATCAAGCAGTAATCCAAATTTCAAAGAACACTAAAACAATGCTTCTGGCAATAATTGATATCGTTGACTAAAAATTATCGATTATCACAGGCCATGCTTGATCAGAATCATAGTTCTCAAGGTCTGGGAAACTTATCTGCCAGAAGGAAAGAGTTTTGGTTAAAAGAACAGGAAGATTCATTAAAATAAGACTGTTGGTTTGGTTCCTCAATCAATTGGTTTCACAAGAACGGATTCAGTTTGAACTAGATTTATTGCCACCAAAGTCAACGTCATATACAGCAACGCGAAATAGAGGTTCTATTCTACTCATGGTGCTAACCAGTAACTGCTTTCTATACCCACATACCATGCTGTATCCATCATATGCAGAGAAACAATGACATGGAGGTTCAAGGAGGTAATTGCATATCATGCACAATACAGATAGTTGTGAAATTTATTTTGCAGTCAATTGATGCATGTGTAATCTCCCAATCTCATGAATACATTTGTTAGACAAAGCATATTCATCTGGTTGCACAGAACGTAAGAACTACAATGCCTTACCTCCTTGCAGACACGGTAAAAGTGTCTCCATTGATCTGCATTTAATGCCCTGTACTCACTTTGACTCTGCCAAAGATTAAATCCAACCATTACGACAAATCACAGACCCTTGATAAACTGTGTTGTAGAGTCCAAAAAAATATGGGAAAATAAACATCTACGTAGAGCGTACCTTCAAAAAATCAGTTAAAGAAGCAACCTGGGAACAATACTTGGGAGCCAGCACAAGATTTAGTAATTCAGAAACAGTCTCAATATCGACACTCTTTTGTCTGTCTTCTGCAATAGTTTAACCAATTTCAGGGAAGTGTGAGTGGGAGAGAAGAAACATTTCAGAAATGAAGTTGCATTTCAATTGCATATCTATTAACTACAGGTATGTATTAGCAGGGCTGTTAATATCGAATCGAAAACCGAAAAAAAAACCGAACCGAAAACGAACCGTAACCGAAAAAACCGAAATCGAACAAATACCGAACCGAAAAACAAAAAAACCGAACCGAACCGAAAAATTCGGTTCGGTTTAGGTTTTCGTCTAAAAAAAACCGAACCGAATCGTTTGAACCAAAATGAATAAAACGACGTCGTTTTACAAGTGTCAATCAAGTTTGATGTTGTTGGGTATGTTGTTGAATATCTCTCTTTGTCCCATATGAAAGTAGTATTTGGTATGTGTCATAGTTTGATACTTAACAATGATTATTGGGGTTCTTGTAGATTTAAGAAAAGGAATGCTAAGTTACCAAAGAAAAACTCCCTAGCTGAGAAAGTGAGAATGGTGGACAAGTTGAGTATAGTTTGAGAATGGATTCAATTGAGTGTTTTTATGTGATATTTGTATTGTATTTTTATTTGGATGGACTGTAGATTGTTTTAAACTTGGACTATGGAGTGTGGACTTTGGTTTATATTTGAAACTTTAAATTTGTGATGTAAACTTTCGGTAAACATTTGGCTATTTGCTATGGTTTGAAACTTTGAATGTGTGATTTGTGATTAATTGTATTTGTTGTAGTTTGATTTGATTTGATTTGACATAAACTATGTTTCACACTTTCACAAAGTTATTGAAAAAATAGCTAATGAACTTCGAATTTTCGAAACTAATAGAAAGAAATAGTATTTTTTTTAGAAAATTTTTTTTATTTAAAAAAAAAACCGAAAAAAAACCGAAAAAACCGGAAAAAAAAACCGAACCGAACCGAACCAAACCATTCGATTTTTTGTAAAAAAATCAAGAAAACCGAATCGAACCGAACCGATTAAAAAATACGATTCGATTTTCGGTTCGGCCTAATAACCGAATCGTTTGTACCGATTAACAGCCCTATGTATTAGCTATACGTTGAAGTAGCAAGATCACCTGTCAAGCAGTATTGAAAGGAAAATGCATAGAAATCTTCAAATTTGGGTGTCGACATCACCTTTCAAGAGACACAAAAGCAAGATCAGTAACAAACTACGAAATAAAGAAAACCAAAATCACCTCAAACTACAAATAAGAATAAACATTTGGAACTGGTAGTGCTTTCTTCAATTTAGCAATGGTATCAGCATTTAAATCTTTCAAGCCTCTTTGCCACTCTTCCTACTTGTAGCAGGATTGTTTACTAAGAATTAGTGGAAAACAAGATTCAAAAGGACAAAAAAAGAAGAAGAGAGAGAGAGCATTTCTCAAAAGTACACAGATTCGTCTTACCCAGGAAAAGTAGCCTTGCCTTTCAGCTTTCATTTTCCTGGTAGTACATAAATTTATCAACGTCAATGACGTCAAAGACGAATAAAGTTCGATTACATATGTCAGCAACACGTCAACCAACACAACAACTCACCAAGCAAGCATCAAGATTCTGACATCCGTATGCTCCACTCCCAAATGTGAACAAAGAGACACGATTCCTGGGCTGAACACAATAGTATAAACAAACTCATCAGCATTTCGAAAGATTCATACTTCGTTTTATCGAATTAGTCAGCAACATTTCGAAAGATTCATACTTACTCAATCATCTCCATCTCCTTGTTCGCGTAAACCTGGTTACCTGCTTGATACTTCATATTTCGTTTATCGCAATTTCGTTAAGAAGAACAGAAAAGTATTGGACTTTATTTTCAGTCAATTTGACATGTACATTAAAAAGTTTTGTATGGCTGCTTTGTTATACTCCTTCAATCAAAAGTTTATAACCATGTGGCCAAAACAGATGTATTTTAGAATACCTCATCTTTTTCCACAATACAGTATCATGTTTGCTTCTGTCCTGTTTCAATGTTTTAATAGTGAGTTATAGTTCTATGCTTTGCTTACAGTTTATATGATACAATATGTCATGTTTCATGAACTTATCAAATGACTCATGTTACTCGCTTGCAGGGTATGTCAAAGCAGTTTCCATGGAAAACCTCGGTAGTTAATTGAATTTTGAAGAGGACAAAAGTTGGACTCTCTCTCAAGGGTTGGAGGTAGGTGGATGTTAAACTTCAATTTTGACGCAGTTTTTTTAATTTGAATGTGTGTGAATTTTGGAGTTTAAGTTTTGGATTTGGGATTTTTTTAGTTTTCTGTCTTACTAGCAGTTACTGTATTGTATGTTGACGCCATAATATTTAGAGACCAAAGGGTTATTAGTCTGCTGTTATGATGAACTAGGGTGGAAGAAGAGGCAAATAGCCAAGATGTCATCCATTGCAATGCCTCTTCTCTTAGACTTCCATGCTAGATCAGCACATGCCACCAGTCTTTTTGCTGCTTTGCTCCTATCTGGAGTAGATGATACTTTTTGTATAGCTTCTTCGTTGGACATAACATCCCATACCTGAGTAGATATTGCAAACCAATGATGTTTAAGTTTTTTCATAGTCATAGGAGTTAGAGAATACACACATACCCCGTCTGTTGCTAGAATGACAAACTGGTCTTTGCCGGTAATGTATCTTTAGCTAACATTAGGCAAAGAAATAAGACCATAGTCCTTTACACAATAGTCCCCAAAGGCTCTTGATGCTGACAGTCCTGGTATCTTCCCATTTGGCATCCACACCCTATAAGTCCCCGGTTCATCGTGTAAACAAAACACTCTTCCATGAACAACGTACCGTACCATAACCATAACCATGAACAACGTACCGTACCATAAATATGTCTTGAACACAGAACAGCTAGAGAGTATTGCACATCAGTTGTCGTGAATTTAGTGCCTTAACAAACATGAAGATATCGTTGGGTTCTGGTATTCTTCACGGTATATGCTAAGTCGTGCACTGTATCAATGCATATGAAAAAATTTGAGGGACCTGGCGAATGCCATGTTTTGAAATTAAGAATACCATTATCTGAAATATAAAATTTTGTTGCTAAGCTATGATACCTGCTTCTGTGTACGTTAGCTTCACATTTAAGTCAGTTAGTACAACCCAGAACCTGTTGTCTGTTCCCATAAAGCCACTAAATTTATTTGTTTCTTAGTTCTTCAATGCAATGTCTATATATCTATTTACTTTTTTTAAGCTCACTCGAACCTAATGGTTGAATTTTCCGATACTGTATAATGTTCATTGTTGATTGACATACAATATATATCCTAGATCACCATGCATTTTTCCGATTTCAGTTATGCTTTTTTATTGGTTTGTGATTAGTTGCTTTATAAAAAAACAGGGGTTTGTTGAATGCAGTAGGTGCAAACCCAACTTGAAGGTCTAGTTTTGTGAAATGGTGATGGGCAGTAATCTTTATATGCTACAGTAACCTTTGCTGGAGGAGGCAAGTACTTCCGTAACTTGTGGTAAGCATCGATTAGGTTTTCTAAGATCCTAAGAAACCTATCACCGGCAGCCTTAGTCATGATTTCTCCCTATTACATTTTCTATCTCACACACTTTGTCTGTGACCTGATCACTGATACTCATATATATATATTTGGATGGGGGATTTTGATCGGAATTGTAACCCGCGAGATTTGTGTGTGTGTGAGGAGACGGGAGGCGGGAGTTTAGCATGGTCCGGGCGCGGGCGACCCGGCCCATTACATTATACCGGCCATTAGATACTTGGACGCCCGTCACCCGTTCGTTCCCGGATATGTTATTTGGAGAAGTACTTGGATTGGGCCAATATAATGTGCTTTGACTATCACGGGCCTTTGACCTGCTAAGAAATCTAGCATATCTCCTACTGTATATTTTCGTAATCACTGTACCGACGTTTCATTATATCGTTTGTCCACAGCATGTAGGAAGCCAGGCTACTGGAGAATGAGATAGATACTAAATACCAGTGTACTTATATATACTTCAATCCACAACATAACATGCACAAATTTGTTTTGATGGCTGGTCAACATCATACGAAAGTTCAAGATAAAAATGTTGATAACAAAGTACGTACTCCATGTTCATTACTATATATTTTCTTGTCTGCAAATCTGCAATTTCGAATGCTGAGAGTCTAAAGTCTAAAGTATCTAATTAATGAACAATTGCCTCGTCAAAAGCACACCCAACAGGAAATATCTCCTGCAATTAGTAACAATAGTCTATGTCAAAGATGTTTTATATATGCTAAAAAGTTGAAGATCGGAGATTAAATGTTCGCAGATAAAACTAAGAATTAATGAGGAAACGACACTCAATTCTCACCTACAACAGCTCATTGAGGAAGCTCACCGAAGGCAGGAAGATGAAGCACCTTTGCGAGATCCACATTTCACCAAAGACAAATATAGTAAACACTCTGATGAGGCATGAAACTGTACCATGGATTAAAACCGTCAAATGCAACCAGGCTTCATTTGGATAGTCTTTTCTGATAGCTTCAGCAGTCTGGAGAAGATGCTAAATTTGAGGCTCATCTAAATCAGGATCACTCTCATCCACGACTTTATTCAGAAGTTCATGCCATTCCCATATGCTCATTTCCACTTTATCCAATTTGCCGTATTCTTCTCTCATTCGCTTCACCTACATCAGTGAAACCAAATTTATAATTCCATATACCATAATGTCACACAACACAACTCATTGACATAGATTGAAAATATTCACAGTTTATAACAAATTGCTTACAAATTTAACACTTTGGGTAATATGCCGGATTCGGTAAAACTCCAATCCTCGAGTCCATCTCTCCGGTCATTGCTAACATCATAGTCCCTGCAACCCAAATAAATTTTAGACAAACACTAATGACTTGTACACGGTTATATTTCATAAATTAGTATAATTTCACAACCTCGATAAATACACCGATATTGTGAAGAATTATCAATGATTGATTATCTATTTCGTAATAGGTAACTGTGTGCACTTATATTTTTTTTTATGTATCATATAATTCAATCTTTATGATACCCAGAAAATTATAAGTGTACACGGTTAAATATATGAAAATTCGCACGCACGGTTAGGTGTCTATGCTTGCAAGAATATAACACTGGATGTTCTTATTTCATAAAATAGTATAATTTCACAACCTC
This sequence comes from Geum urbanum, assembly GCA_946800695.1. Taxonomy (NCBI): domain Eukaryota; kingdom Viridiplantae; phylum Streptophyta; class Magnoliopsida; order Rosales; family Rosaceae; genus Geum; species Geum urbanum. The sequence goes on from OX326997.1 coordinate 81,787,420, forward strand.
GATAAATACACTGATATTGTGAAGAATTATCAATGATAGATTATCTATTTCGTAATAGGTAACCGTGTGCACTTATATTTTTTTTATGTATCATATAATTCAATCTTTATGATACTCAGAAAAATATAAGTGTACACGGTTACATATACGAAAATTCGTACGTACGGTTAAGTGTCTATGCTTGCAAGAATATAACACTGGATGATCTTATTTCATAAAATAGTATAATTTCACAACCTTGATAAATACACCGATATTGTGAAGAATTATCAATGATAGATTATCTATTTCGTAATAGGTAACCGTGTGCACTTATATTTTTTTTTATGTATCATATAATTCAATCTTTATGATACTCAGAAAAATATAAGTGTACACGGTTAAATATACAAAAATTCGCACGCATGGTTAAGTGTCTATGCTTCCAAGAATATAACACTGGATGTTCTTATTTCATAAAATAGTATAATTTCACAACCTCGATAAATACACCGATATTGTGAAGAATTATCAATGATTGATTATCTATTTCATAATAGGTAACCGTGTGCACTTATATTTTTTTATGTATCATATAATTCAATCTTTATGATACTCAGAAAAATATAAGTGTACACGGTTAAATATACAGTATGAGATATGCTAGATTTCTTAATAGGTTGAAGGCCCGTGATAGTCAAAGAACATTATATTGGCCCAATCCAAGTACTTCTCCAAATAACTTATCCGGGTACGAATGGGTGACGGGCGTCCAAGTATCCAAGGGCCGGTATAATGTAATGGGTCGGACCATGTTAAACTCTCGCCTCCCGTCTCCTCACACACACACACACACATCTCGCGGGTTACAATTCAAGTACTTCTCCAAAAAATTAATAGCCAGTGAGAGTACCTGCTTCTTCTTCTTCTTCTTGGGAGGTAAGTTCCGAATCGCAAGGCAAATATTATCGTTCGTCTCCTGAAATCGTTCAAACAGAAGAAGAAAAAAATGTCAGCAAAAACCTAAACACAAATCACAAAACAAAAACTGAATAACTCAAGCAAAATTCAAATTCGTAGTAGCTTACGCAGAGGGAGGAGTGGAAATCGGTGTCGAAGTAGATCTGAGCTCGGTCATGAGCTCAAAGGCAAATATAAGCGTTCGTCTCCTAAAATCATTAAAATACAAAAATAATAAATATCTCAGCAGAAACTAAACGGAAATCACAAAAAAAAACAGAATAACTGAAACGAAATTATAATTCGTAGTAGTAGTAGCTTACGCAGAGGGAATAGCGGCGGAGATTGGTGTCGAAGTAGATCTGAGCTCGACCATGAGCTCGGTCGCAGAGAAATAGAAGTGAAACGGCGTCGTACATGTCCATATACTATTACTCTAGTACTCTATATACTAACTACCTACTATTTACTACCCCTAAAGCAGTGAAAATGAGAATTTACCAGGGAGGTTCCTCGACCTCGTCTTCGTCGGTCTATGGCGACAGAGGAGTTTTGGAGGGCGACGGTGTTGTGGTGGGCGGAGGAGGAGTCGGCGGTGATGGAGGAGGCAAGTTCTTCCACAACTTTTCGTAGATATCGAATAGGTTTAATTTTTAAGATCCTCAAAAACTTATCACCGGCAGCCTCAGTCATGATTTCTCTCTATTACATTTTCTCTCTCACACTCTCTGTGTGACCTGATCACTGATACTCATATATATATATATAGTGGGATGGGGGATTTTTATCGGAATTGTAACCCGTGAGATGTGTGTGTGTGTGAGAAGACGGGAGGCGGGAGTTTAACATGGTCCGGCCCATTACATTATACCGGTCCTTAGATACTTGGACGCCCATCACCCGTTCGTACCCAGATAAGTTATTTGGAGAAGTACTTGGATTGGGCCAATATAATGTGCTTTGACTATCATGGGCCTTCGACCTGTTAAGAAATCTAGCATATCTCCTACTGTATATTTAACCGTGTACACTTATATTTTTCTGAGTATCATAAAGATTGAATTATATGATACATAAAAAAAATATAAGTGCACACGGTTACCTATTACGAAATAGATAATCAATCATTGATAATTCTTCAAAATATCGGTGTATTTATCGAGGTTGTGAAATTATACTATTTTATGAAATAAGAACATCCAGTGTTATATTCTTGCAAGTATAGACACTTAACCGTGCGTGCGAATTTTCGTATATTTAACCGTGTACACTTATATTTTTCTGAGTATCATAAAGATTGAATTATATGATATATAAAAAAATATAAGTGCACACGGTTACCTATTACGAAATAGATAATCAATCATTGATAATTCTTCACAATATCGGTGTATTTATCGAGGTTGTGAAATTATACTATTTTATGAAATAAGAACATCCAGTGTTATATTCTTGCAAGCATAGACACTTAATCTTGCGTGCGAATTTTCGTATATGTAACCGTGTACACATATATTTTTCTGAGTATCATAAAGATTGAATTATATGATACATAAAAAAAATATAAGTGCACACGGTTACCTATTACGAAATAGATAGTCAATCATTGATAATTCTTCACAATATCGGTGTATTTATCGAGGTTGTGAAATTATACTATTTTATGAAATAAGAACATCCAGTGTTATATTCTTGCAAGCATAGACACTTAACCGTGCGTGCGAATTTTCGTATATTTAACCGTGTACACTTATATTTTCTGAGTATCATAAAGATTGAATTATATGATACATAAAAAAAATATAAGTGCACACGGTTACCTATTACGAAATAGATAATCAATCATTGATAATTCTTCACAATATTGGTGTATTTATCGAGGTTGTGAAATTATACTATTTTATGAAATATAACCGTGTACAAGTCATTAGTGTTTGTCTAAAATTTATTTGGATTGCAAGGACTATGATGTTAGCAGTGACCGGATATATGGAGTCGAGGATCGGAGTTTTACCGAATCCGGCATATTACCCAAAGTGTTGAATTTGTAAGCAATTTGTTATAAACTGTGAATATTTTCGATCTATGTCAATGAGTTGTGTTGTGTGACATTATAGCATATGGAATTATAAATTTGTTTTCACTGATGTAGGTGAAGCGAATGAGAGAAGAATACGGCAGATTGGATAAGGTGGAAACGAGCATATGGGAATGGCGTGAACTTCTGAATAAAGTCGTGGATGAGAGTGATCCTGATTTAGATGAGCCTCAAATTTAGCATCTTTTCCAGACTGCTGAAGCTATCAAAAAAGACTATCAAAATGAAGCCTGGTTGCATTTGACAGTTTTAATCCATGGTACAGTTTCATGCCTCATCAGAGTGTTTACTTTATTTGTCTTTGGTGAAATGTGAATCTCGGAAAGGTGCTTCATCTTCCTGCCTTCGGTGAGCTTCCTCAATGAGCTGTTGTAGGTGAGAATTGAGTGTCGTTTCCTCATTAATACTTAGTTTTATCTGCGAACATTTAACCTCCAATCTTCAACTTTTTAGCATATATAAAACGTCCCCCGCGGATCACGGAGGATGACCTTCTCGAGGCCATTGATGCCCTTCACGAACTCGACATCGCCGTGCGGAGGACTGAGCCGTCGGGAGTGGTTGTAACAGAAGCAGATAATCAATCATTGATAATTCTTCACAATATCGGTGTATTTATCAAGGTTGTGAAATTATACTATTTTATGAAATATAACCGTGTACAAGTCATTAGTGTTTGTCTAAAATTTAATTGGATTGCAGGGACTATGATGTTAGCAGTGACCGGATAGATGGAGTCGAGGATCGGTAAAACTCCGATTAGATACTTTAGACTTTAGACTCTCAGCATGCAAAATTGCAGATTTGCAGACAAGAAGATATATAGTAATGAACATGGAGTACGTACTCTGTTATCAACATTTTTATCTTGAACTTTCGTATGATGTTGACCAGCCATCAAAACAAATTTGTGCATGTTATGTTGTGGATTGAAGTATATATAAGTACACTGGTATTTAGTATCTATCTCATTCTTCAGTAGCCTAGCTTCCTACATGCTATGGACAAACGATATAATGAAATGTCAGTATAGTGATTACGAAAATATACAGTAGGAGATATGATAGATTTCTTAACAGGTCAAAGGCCTGTGATAGTCAAAGCACATTATATTGGCCCAATCCAAGTACTTCTCCAAATAACTTATCCGGGTACGAACGGGTGACGGGCGTCCAAGTATCCAAGGGCTGGTATAATGTAATGGGCCAGGTCGCCGGCACCCGAACCATGTTAAACTCCCGCCTCCCGTCTCCTCACACGCACACAAATCTCGCGGGTTACAATTCCGATCAAAATCCCCCATCCAAATATATATATGAGTATCAGTGATCAGGTCACAGAGAAAGTGTGTGAGATAGAAAATGTAATAGGGAGAAATCGTGACTAAGGCTGCCGGTGATAGGTTTCTCAGGATCTTAGAAAACCTAATCGATACTTACCAAATGTTGCGGAAGTAGTTGCCTCCTCCATCAAAGCTTACTGTAGCATATAAAGGTTACTGCCCATCACCATTTCACAAAGCTAGACCTTCAAGTTGGGTTTGCACCTACTGCATTCAACAAACCCCTGTTTTTTTTTATAAAGCAACTAATCACAAACCAATAAAAAAGCATAATTGAAATCGGAAAAATGCATGGTGATCTAGGATATATACTGTATGTCAATCAACAATGAACGTTATACAGTATCGGAAAATTCAACCATTAGGTTCGAGTGAGCTTAAAAAAAAGTAAACAGATATATAGACATTGCATTGAAGAGCTAAGAAACAAATAAATTTAGTGGCTTTATGGGAACGGACAACAGGTTCTGGGTTGTACTAACTGACTTAAATGTGAAGCTAACGTACACAGAAGCAGGTATCATAGCTTAGCAACAAAATTTTATATTTCAGATAATGGTATTCTTAATCTCAAAACATGGCATTCGCCAGGTCCCTCAAATTTTTTCATATGCATTGATACAGTGCACGACTTAGCATATACCGTGAAGAATACCAGAACCCAACGATATCTTCCTGTTTGTTAAGGCACTAAATTCACGACAACTGATGTGCAATACTCTCTAGCTGTTCTGTGTTCAAGACATATTTATGGTACGGTACGTTGTTCATGGTGATGGTTATGGTACGGTACGTTGTTCATGGAAGAGTGTTTTGTTTACACGATGAACCGGGGACTTATAGGGTGTGGATGCCAAATGGGAAGACACCAGGATTGGCAGCATCAAGAGCCTTTGGGGACTATTGTGTAAAGGACTATGGTCTTATTACTGTGCCTAATGTGAGCTAAAGATACATTACCGGCAGAGACCAGTTTTTCATTCTAGCAACAGACGGGGTATGTGTGTATTCTCTAACTCCTGTGACTATGAAAAAACTTAAACATCATTGGTTTGCAATATCTACTCAGGTATGGGATGTTATGTCCAACAAAGAAGCTATACAAATAGTATCATCTACTCCAAATAGGAACAAAGCAGCAAAAAGACTGGTGGCATGTGCTGATCTAGCATGGAAGTCTAAGAGAAGAGGCATTGCAATGGATGACATCTCGGCTATTTGCCTCTTCTTCCACCCTAGTTCATCATCACGGCTGACTAATAGCCCTTTAGTCTCTAAATATTATGGCGTCAACATACAATACAGTAACTGCTAGTAAGACAGAAAACTAAAAAATCCCAAATCCAAAACTTAAACTCCAAAATTCACACACATTCAAATTAAAAAAAAAACTGCGTCAAAATCGAAATTTAACATCCACCTACCTCCAACCCTTGAGAGAGAGTCCAACTTTTGTCTTCTTCAAAATTCAATTAACTGCCGAGGTTTTCCATGGAAACTTCTTTGACATACCCTGCAAGCGAGTAACATGAGTCCTTTGATAAGTTCATGAAACAAGACATATTGTATAACCTAACTGTAAGCAAAGCATAGAACTATAACTCACTATTAAAACATGACATATTGTATCATATATCTGTATTATTAGAGCACTAATCTAATTGAGTATGTGCGAAGAATTACCAATGATTGATGATAAATTTTGCAAAATAATATTAGCCTACTTCATATTAAGTCAGCACTCTGTAAAAAAAAAATCGATCATTGATACGACAGCCCAGTGTCGGTGCATTTATGGAGGTTGTGTAATTATACTATTTTATGAAATATATAATTCAACCACCAGTAATTTTGGCGAATCAAATCATAACTCTCCTTGGCATATGAAAATAGAACGAATATTCCAATAAGAGAAACTATAAAATATATATATATATATATATAAAGGTTTTAACTATGATGACGTCGACATCTCAAACTTAGTCCAACCACATTAGTCATCAGGATTAATTCTGCGCAACGTGGATGCCCTTCCACGTCTTTATTTTATAATAATTCTAATCAGTAGTCACTTTTAGGAAAATTTAAAACAAAAGCATAGTTGTAAATTAATTTGTAACATCAATATTCAACATTCATCTCGCGTGACGCCTTTCTCTCTAGCAAAATTTATCTGAAGAACCAAATCATTCGATTCCAATTCCATCGATTCACTGGTAATTTGTTTCTCTCTTTCTTTGATGTTTTATTCAATCCATTATTAATATTTCAATTTCATGTTGGTTTTTTCTGTTAGTCATTTCTTGTTTGGTCCTCCGCGCCTTAATTTTACATGGTTTTATAACCTCTGATTCATCCAAGTTCTCTACTTTATTGGCACTTTGATTGGTTTTTAATGAACCCATCATTGAAAACTGTACAATCATCTGTTTTTCAAATCATTGAATATCATTCTCTCAAGTTCAAATTGAAAGTTTCATAATTCTGGAACCCAGCAGTTTCCAACTTGCATGTCCATGATAAATTTGATCATCTTTCTCTATTTTGATTTAGGTGGCCAATAATTTATCAAAAATTTACATTCTTGGATGATTTTGGTTAATCGGGATAACATATTGTTTTTGTAGTTGGATGCTTTTTATTTGGCTGGCAAGCTGTTTCACGTTTGGCATTACTTTTGCTGTGATGGGTTGTTTGAGACATTTCCTTTTTCAGTTCATTACATCAAGATTGAAATTTTGTTGGATGATTGTAGTTTACTATTAGAAGAATGCATCATTGACCGATGGAACTTGGGAGGCCTGCCTCAGGTATGTTTGCAGTACTCGAATTGGTAATAGAATGGTCTAAGCTGATTTGTAGTACTCTTAGTATTCTGCTACCTTGGACATTAATGTAGTAGCATTTGCAATCTTTATAGAGTCAATGCTTTCTAGGTACAAAGTTTATGTCAAAGAGAGAAAGACCTTGTGATGAACAATTGCCTCGTCAAAAGCACACCCAACATGAAATGTGTCTCCTGCAATCAATAACAATAGTCTAGTGTCTATATATCAACTTCTTTTTTGACCATTAGGCGACCGATGATCACTACTGAATTATTCCCAATCGATCGATCGGGACCAAAAGTAATCGGTCACCGTACCGACGTTTCATTATATCGTTTGTCCACAGCATGTAGGAAGCTAGGCTACTGGAGAATGAGATAGATGCTAAATACCAGTGTACTTATATATACTTCAATCCACAACATAACATGCACAAATTTGTTTTGATGGCTGGTCAACATCATACGAAAGTTCAAGATAAAAATGTTGATAACAGAGTACGTACTCCATGTTCATTACTATATATCTTCTTGTCTGCAAATCTGCAATTTCGCATGCCAAGAGTTTAAAGTCTAAAGTATCTAATTAATGAACAATTGCCTCGTCAAAAGCACACCCACCAAGAAATGTCTCCTGCAATTAGTAACAATAGTCTATGTCAAAGACGTTTTATATATGCTAAAAAAGTTGAAGATCAGAGGTTAAATGATCGCAGATAAAACTAAGAATTAATGAGGAAACGGCTCTCAATTCTCACCTACAACAGCTCATTGAGGAAGCTCACCGAAGGCAGGAAGATGAAGCACCTTTCCGAGATCCACATTTCACCAAAGACAAATAAAGTAAACACGCTGATGAGGCATGAAACTATACCATGGATTAAAACCGTCAAATGCAACCAGGCTTCATTTGGATAGTCTTTTCTGATAGCTTCAGCAGTCTGGAGAAGATGCTAAATTTGAGGCTCATCTAAATCAGGATCACTCTCACCCATGACTTTATTCAGAAGTTCACGCCATTCCCATATGCTCATTTCCACCTTATCCAATCTGCTGTATTCTTCTCTCGTTCGCTTCACCTACATCAGTGAAACCAAATTTATAATTCCATATACCATAATGTCACACAACATAACTCATTGACATAGATTGAAAGTATTCACAGTTTATAACAAATTGCTTACAAATTCAACACTTTGGGTAATATGCTGGATTCAGTAAAACTCCGATCCTCGACTCCATCTCTCCGGTCACTGCTAACATCATAGTCCCTGCAATCCAAATAAATTTTAGACAAACACTAATGATTTGTAACACAATATGACTCAAAATTCCAATTCCCTAATTCTACAGACACAACTTCTTTAGAGATAGGCTAACACGATGACATTTAGTAGGAGTTACCCTGGCTTGACTACCCCGCGGATCACGGAGGATGACCTTCTCGAGGCCATTGATGCCCTTAACGAACTCAACATCGCCGTGCAGAGGACTGAGCCATCAGGAGTGGTTGTAACAGAAGCAGCCGGAGAAATGGGGTTGGAAACCTGGTTCTACAGTATGCACAATACTTCTCCAAAGAACATTAACAAACTGTAGAACCTAGTAAAGAAACAGTCGTGAAAAGAATAATAGACACATACCTCATCACTCCCTTCTTCCTCTGCATCATCCTCGTCATTCACCTCAGAGCCTTCTTCCTCCACTGCAATGTTGCCTTCAGCCTGACAATCAAACATGAAGATAGAAGCAAATTAATTTTACGGTTAACAGAATAAGAAATGCAGCTACATATATTAAATTACAAACTTTATGTACCTGTTTCATGTTATAAGCCTTCATTAACTTTTCATACTCAACCTTCCTCTTGTCTGACTTGACCACATCAGGTGCATTTTCCTGTAGAATAAAGTACCGGTAAAATTAGCATGTGCAAGTCAAAACACTATGACCCCCACACACAGGGTCTAATGTTTTTCTCAAAGCCACACTTACAACATCAGACATTGTCTTCCATTTTGCACCGGTAGCTTTTCCAACCTGAAATTCAAAATTCAAATTCAAGATATAAATCAACATGCGCAAGTCAAAACACTATGACCCCCACACACAGGGTCTAATGTTTTTCTCAAAGCCACACTTACAGCATCAGACATTGTCTTCCATTTTGCACCGGCAGCTTTTCCAACCTGAAATTCAAAATTCAAATTCTAGACATATACAAAAACCTTTTAAAAATGGAGTAAGAAACTGCCGTTTGGGTTCTTCATAATCATATAGGCGTTGACTGGCCCACATACATAGTTAGTTGTATATAAACTTCTTCAAACCAATATACGCAAGTTTATATACTTACAGCAGAGACTGCATTGTTGTTAGGATTTTCCTTGTTGAACTGCTTCCTGAATTCTTCCCTGTAACAAATCACAAAATTAACAAATAAAATATAAAAAATCATAAATTTTGACTACAAAACATTGACTAAATCTATGACAGAAAAAGCGAGAGAGCATATCAGAAATTGAGAGCAGAGACACTTACATGAAGACGAAGAAGGCATTGGCTAGCCTCTTAGGCTTGTTAGGATCCTTAGCTGCTTTCTTACTCACTATTGTAGCATTTGCATGCTTCTTATTCACAGCAAGCCTTCCACCATTAAAAAATACACACAAAAATCACTCCAAAATTGCATATTCAACTCTATATTATTAGAACTACTATATAAGCTCAGACAGAAAAAGCGAGAGAGCATATCAGAAATTGAGAGCAGAGACACTTACATGAAGACGAAGAAGGCATTGGCTAGCCTCTTAGGCTTGTTAGGATCCTTAGTTTCTTTCTTACTCACTATTGTAGCCTTTGCATGCTTCTTATTCACAGCAAGCCTTACACCATTAAAAAATACACACAAAAAATCACTCCAAAATTGCATATTCAACTCTATATTATTAGAACTACTATATAAGCTCAGATCTAAAGCATGAGTCGATTTTGCAGCAAATTGAAAAGAAGAAGAAGAAGAAGAAGAAGAAGAAGAAGAAGAAGAAGAAGAAGAAGAAGAAGAAGAAGAAGAAGAGAGAGAATTGAGCATAGAAGAAAAGAGAGAATTGAGCATACTTGAGTCGGATTTCTTGGTGTTGGATAGCTATTAGCCAACTCGAAACCGAACGGGAAAATCCAATCGATCCATCTATAAGCCACCAAGGCAATTCTACGGCCCCCATTTTGCGCCAAGTTCCAAAACTTCCATTGTTAAAGCGCCAACAAAGAGAAATGAAGGGAATGGTAAATACATAGAAAAAATGAGGGAAAATGATGAGAAACAGATACCTCTCCTTTATTTCGTCTCCTCTAAAGTCTCTATGATCAATAAATAACTTCTATTTGCTGGGCTACTCTCCGGCGTATTTCACTATTTTCTCTTATTCGTTTGCTCAATGTATTCCCGAAAGTAATTTTAGCAAATAGAATAAACATTCAGTAAAGCTCACCAAATCCAGTAAGAGAATGAATAATAAGCAAGTCTTACTGATTGTGTTCTGCTCCCCCAATTTGGATCCAATCTCGTCCTCAATATCTCTGATCATGCCTTTAGAAACAATGATTGCAACTAAACGAAATCAGGGTTGAATAGACAAAAATAAAAGGAATTCTTAGATGAGTTACATGAAAAATAGTAAGAGAATACATACACCAGTTCTGATCTGCACGATATTCACACACACACAAAAAAGACCGAATAAAACGATCCAAAAATACTTTACTTTACCGCTTAGGACCATGCCCATCAAAAACACCACAAAATATCGTGTCCGGGAGATTTCCTTCCACGAAGTTATTCAACTGCAGATTTCCCCCAAATTCATATTGTTAACTCACAGATCCAAATCTAACAATAAACTCCTCTCTAACCTACCGCCGCTGGAAAAGACCACAATCCACAATTCCATCGAGCTCGAGTAGTAGTGATCGTGGACCCCACTGCCGTCGTCGGACAGTGGCCGACTCGAGACGATCGGAGAAGAAACCTCGAAACGAAACCAATTCAATTTAAACACATGTCTCTAGCAGTCAATTTGAATTGAAAGGATCAAAATTGAACCAAATATCTTAACCAAATATCCCAAAGGCCCTATCACGCTTGGAAGAAATCTCACGTCGCTGAAGCTTTTTGATGCTGTTGACGAACCCATCTCCGGCAGCCCTCTTCTTACTCGCCACCACTCACCGCTCGGAGCACATCCGAGGACTCACAGAGTGAGAAAAGAGAATCAAGCGTACCAACACGAATACTGGGAATATTGAACTGCATAATGTCAGATCTTGAGTATTTTAATTTGGAAAAAGAAAAGAGAAAAGAGAAAAAGAGACTACTAACTATGTAGAGAGGAGTGTCGAATGAGTGCTCGGAGATTTGATCCTGTAGACGATTCCATAGAGTCGATGCCGAGTTTTGAACTGGCAGAGACACCACCCAGTATCTGCTCACCATTTTCACTCTCTCTCTCTCTCTCTCTCTCGCTCTGCTTCGCTTCTGTAGATCTCTATTAACTATTTTTGACTCTTCTACCCTATTCGGCAGATGTTAGTTAGAATAAGCAAAGGGCAAAAAATGGTATTACCAATGTTCTACCATCAACCGTTCCTCAACTTCCCTAAGCCTCATTGCCTTAATTAATAGAGATATGTACATGTCTTATATCAATGAAAGTAGTTCCAGCCAATCTGTTCTTATAATCTGTTTTACATGGTATCAAAGCAGGACTAGTTCTTGACTCTTTCGCTACACACTAAATCCTTTGTAGCCTTTATCACTCTCAATCATCATGGCCGGTAAAGATTCTTCAACCACCGATTTAAAGAAGGCAATTGTTTCTAATCCCTTCTTCACTCATCACTTTGATCATCCCAGATTGGTTCTTGTCTCTAAACTTCTAAACGGAGACAATTATTCAGGTTGGAACAGATCTATGGTTCGAGCGTTAAACTCCAAGAACAAGCTTGGATTCGTCAATGGTTCTATCAAAGCTCCCTCAGAAATAGCTTATCCCTAAGGTTATGCAACTTGGTCGCGGTGCAACGACATGATTCACTCCTGGATTGTCAACTCATGTGATCCCGAGATTGCGGATAGTGTAACCTATTATCCTACTGCTAGTGAGGTTTGGGAGGATCTTAGTGAGCGTTTCTCTCAAGAGAATGCAATTCGCATTTTTGAAATCCAAAGAGACATCACTTACCTTAAACAGGAACAACTCTCTGTATCAGCTTACTACACGAAATTGAAAAGTTTATGGGATGAATTGGCTACATACTCTTATGTAATACAGACAGACCATCAAAAATTGATGCAGTTCTTAAAGGGATTAGATGATTCTTACAGTGATGTTAGAGGACTAATTATTTTGATGAAACCACTTCCCTCAATTTGTCAGGCGTATTCCTCGATCTCTCAAGAAGAAAAGCAGGGCGTCTTGAGCACTACTCATGTCGCAGCAAATGACATTGGAAGCCCCGCCATGGTAGTCCGGAATAATAGGAACACGTCGTCAATTGAAGCAAACAAATCCCAAGATATTCAAGCCCTGGAATAACCGTCAAACAACTACAGCGAGAATCGACGCTTTGATCAGCACCGGCGTCGCTTCGGCCAGCGCCCTAATTGAACCTACTGTGAGAAACAAAGCCGATATTCTTTGGGCCATTGGGTTCAGAATTGTTTTGAACTCAATGGATACCCTGAAGGACATCCAAAGTCCAAAACCAATTCGGGCCCAAGATGATCCAACAACACTAAAAAGGCCACAGTAGCTAATCATGTCTCCAATCCAGGAAAAGAAGATAGCAATTCTTCTGTTGGAGTTTCAAAAGCCCAACTAAGGCAACTTTTGTCACTTCTCAACGTTAAAAATGAGGGCACTAGCTCACCAGCCAATGCGGTTACTAAACCAGGTTTGTCTATAGTCGTTTCCCACAATTGGATTATTGATTGGGGGGCGACAGATCATATCTCTTCATCACCAAACCAATTTTTTTTCAAGATAAAAATTGTTTGTTGCCTCCTGTATCACTCCCCAGCAGAGCCAAGGATGAAGTTGTTAAAAAAGGATCCATGCCGCTTTTTTTTGTCTATTATTTATGGGATGTATGTGTACCAACATTCAAAGTCGATCTCATATTTGTAAGTCGCCTGACAAGAATCCTAAATTGCTCGGTGACGTTTTCTCCTTATTGGTGTATTTTGCAGGATCTGGATACGAAGACAATGATTGGTTTGGGGAAGCATCGTGATGGACTATACTATCTAGTGGCGTTGGCGACCCGGAAGCATTTGACCACCCATTCTCCACCTACAAATACACCATCTTGCAACCTCACCATCTAAACCACCAATCTATGGTATAATCGTTTAGGGCATGTCTCCCCTTCTCGTCTTAGTTTCATTGCAAAGAATTCTTTAGATTTCCATGTTAACTCTAATAATGCTTGCCCCATATGTCCTTTGGCAAAGAAAAGTCGTTTACCTTTTGGTACTAGTACTATTTCTTCTTGCACACCATTTGAGATTTTTCATTGTGATATTTGGGGTCGTTACCGACATTCTTCTCTTTCTGGTGCCCATTACTTCTTCACTATTGTCGACGATTACTCACGTTTTACATGGATATTTTTGATGCGCCATAAGAATGAAGCTCAGTCACTTCTTAATTTTTTTACAGTTATGTTAGTACCCAATTTGTATCCCGCATTAAAACTTTTTGCAGTGACAATGGTGGGGAATTTATTTCATTATGTCCATTCTTTCAAGAAAACGGCATAATTTTTCAGCACTCTTGTGTTTATACACCTCAACAAAATGGGATTGTAGAACGTAAACATCGACACATATTACAAGTGGCTCGCGCTAAAAAAATTCAAGCGCAGCTCCCTCCATAATTTTGGGGTGATAGTGCTTTAGCTGCAGTTCACATCATCAATAGGTTACCTTCCCCAATTCTCTCTTTTAAAACTTCTTTTGAACTTCTATACTCCAAACCACCATCTTTTTCTCATCTTCGTATTTTTGGTTGTCTAGTTCATGCCATTATCGTCCATCCCTCTCATAAATTTGATTTTCGTGCTAAGCCTTCGATATTTATTGGTTATCTAATTGACCAAAAGGCCTACAATTTATTCGATTTATCAACAAAGAAGGTATTCACTAATCGAGACGTTAAATTTCATGAAAATAATTTTCCATATGCCTTAGTTCAGTCAAACCAGCCCACACCTCCCTTGGCCCAGTTTTTCAATCCACTTCCGGCCCACACCTCCGGCCCAATCTATTTCCCTGATCTCAATACTGCCTCTCCCTCTTCATCACCTGCCTCTCTTCCACATGATCCCCTCTCCCTTCCCGATCCTACACCGACTGCCTTACCCGACTTACCACCGAACCCGCCGACCTCCTCACCCGACTTATCGCCTTCCTCGCCAGCCCCACCACATCTCGAGCCATCCTCCATTCTTCGGAGCTATTCTCGTCGTCCAAAACCACCCGACCCCTTTCCTCTTCCTCCCACCTCCACGGCTTTGTATTCACACCTTCGGATCTCACCTCCTTAGCTCCGCCATTAGAACCTCCGGCTCTACCTCCTCCAGCAGACTCATCTCCCACTGCACCTCTCACTCTCTTCCCGGCTCTGATTGCGCCTCTTCCCGCACCGCCAAATCCACTCCTCGATCCTGTCACCCCGTCTCGCCGCTCCGGTCGCCACATCGTTCCCCCTACAAAGTTCAACGACTATGTATGCTCTGTCACCACACCTCCCCCCACTCCTTCATCAAATTCGTGTCCAGTTATGCAACCGGGAACCCGTTATCCATTGTCGAATTATGTGTCCTACCATCGATACATGCCCGCCTATAGCTCATTCGTTGCTCAGCTCAGTCACACACCAGAACCTCGACCGTATGTTAAAGCTTCTACACATCCTGAATGGCAGGCTGCTATGCAAGCCAAGTTAGCAACCCTACAGGCCAATCGCACTTGGACTCTCACTTCTCTTCCTCCTGGTAAGAAGCCGATTGGTTATCGATGGGTATACAAGGTCAAACACTTGTCTAATGGCTCCATTGAACGTTACAAGGCACTCCTCATCGCCAAGGGATTCACACAGTTGGAAGGTGTTGACTATCACGACACCTTCACTCCCACAGCCAAGATTATCTCACTTTGATGTTTACTCGCACTCGCTGCTGCTCGAGACTGGTCACTTCACCAATTGGATGTCAACAATGCCTTCCTCCATGGTGATTTCCATGAAGAAATCTATATGTCTCCTCCACCAGGGCTTCAGCGACAGGGGGAGGAGAATTTGGATTTAAGATTGCTTCTTCTAGAAATGGGATTTTTATATTTCAGCGTAAGTATGCACTTGAAATCATTAAGGATGCAGGCTTGTTGGGCGCAGCTCCAGTTGATACTCCTATGGATCAAAATCTGAAGCTCTGTGATAAGAGCGATTTACTCAAAGACCCAGGGCGCTATAGAAGATTTGTTGGAAGATTGATATATTTGACTTTTTCAAGACCTGATATCATATATGTTGTTCATGTCTTGAGTTGTTTTATGCATCAGCCTAGGATATTTCATATGGATACAGCTTTGTGTGTTGTTAGATACTTGAAAGGTGCACCCGGCAAAGGTTTATTTTTTCCAGCAAATAATGATTTCAGATTAAGGTCTTGTTGCGATTCGACTGGGCAGGTTGTCCACTCACTAGAAGGTCTACTACTGGGTATTGTGTTTTTCTTGGTCACTCATTGATATCTTAGAGATCGAAGTGGCAGAAAACTGTGTCACTTTCTTTGGATGAAGCCGAATATCGTGCAATGACGGGTGTGGTTGTGAGTTCACTTGGCTTCGTCAATTATTGAGAGATTTGGGTATTTCTCATCAAGAATCTGCTTTACTTTACTACGAAAACATGGCTGCCTTACACATTGCTGCAAATCCAGTTTTCCATGAGCGTACTCGACTTATAGAGATGGATTGTCACTTTATTCGTGACAAGATTCAAGATAGCTCTGTTCACACAAAGTTTGTCAGTTCTGGAAACCAGTTAGCCGATGTGTTTACGAAACCTTTGGGTAAGGAAGTTTTTGTTCCAATGGTTCGCAAGTTGGGTGTGCGGGACATTCACTCTCCAACTTGAGGGGGAGTGTTAAGAAATCTAGCATATCTCCTACTGTATATTTTCGTAATCTATTATAATCTAGCTTTCTCTTTCTATTTCCTGACTTTTAGGGAACTCCTTCCTAGTATGTATAGGTGTGCTAGCTTGGCTATACTTTTTCTGTATATATGTACATTTCTCATATCAATGAAAGTAGTTCCAGCCAATCTGTTCTTATAATCTGTTTTACACGACCAACATTACATGGTGTAATGCAGCATTTTTCGGCCCAAATAGTAACGTGAACTCCATGTAGGCATGTATGGGCTTCGGTCATGGATCAGCTGAAATGACCCAACCCAATTTAGTTTCCTAAACCGGAATCAAACCCTTTCTAAAAACGTGAACTTTCAAAAACCAAAAATTTTGACAAAGTTTCCTCTATAACGCGCGGTTGCCATTAACCTGCAACGAAAAATACACTTCATCCTATGCCACAAAAGCCAAACCGTGGGCTCCAATCCCATCTGGAGTTCTCAAAAACATGTCATAATGTAAAGCAGTAAACACAACTATAGCTTTACAGAAATCCGGGAAAAACATCTGAAAATGTATATATAAACAATATTCAGAGCGACTTCTAATATATATATATATATATATACCTCACCATAGAGGGTGATCCACCTACCAAATTGAAGAGGAGCTCAAGCCCAACAAGTCTCATGAAGGAACCATGGCCAACCATGGTCGGAATAAGGAGCATCGACGGCGAGAAGCCACGGCCCAAAACGGGTCGCCCTTAACCCGTGGTCAACGCGGGTCAACGGCCCAGTTTTCCTTTTTGGAAAGTTTCCCAATTCGTCACGTATTCATCCCGTATTTATATCGTACACGTACCGTCCAAAACGAATCAAAACCAAACGGATATACACGACTAAATCCAACTGCCAAAAATATTCATAACTTAATCCTCGTAACTCGAAATTAAATTCTCTACAACTTTCATGAGGGATCTCATAGAAAATTCTTACCCGATAATTTAGTCGCTAACAAACCCACGATATCCACCAATTACAACAAATTCACGACTAAACACGAAACTCTCAAATCAAGTTGATAAACATACCATTTCCGGTTCGGGTCGTCACAAATATACCCCCCTTACAAAAATTTCGACCTCGAAATATCCAAGCCTGCCAACTGAAAAATAAGGACACTGCCTCTGCATACTGCTCAAACTCCCAAGTGGCTACTTCAACTGATTGACTCTGTCAACAGACTTTCACATAAGAAATATTTCTATACTGTAATCCCTGCACTCTCAAATCCAGAATCTGAACTAGCTCCTCCACAAATGTCAAGTCTTCCCGTATAGGGAACTGATAGGGTGCTAAAACATGCAATGAATCCGAAATGTAGTTCCACCACATGGAATACAACATACACACTGGCCAATGCTACAGGCAATGCTAAACTATACGTCACAACACTAACTCGCCCCATGATCACATACGGACCAATATAACGTGGTAAAGTATACCACATCACCGAAAACAAATCACACATTGCCAAGGAAATATTAATCATCGACCTCAAACTCATGACTCAACCTACTCACATCTGCATAACTTCTCTGCCGATCACGAGCAATTATCAACCTGTCCCTGCTAATCCGAAGGTCTACAGTAGCGCATTTCACTAAATCAGGACCAAAATCCATCTCATTCCTAACTCGCTTCAACACAATGGAGTGCAACACTGATTCTCATACACAACTTTATACAACGTCATACCAATACTGGTCTGCAAACGGATATTGCAAGCAATCTCGAACAAATGAAACTGCTGGTCCCAAATGCTCACTGCAATGCCTGCTAAAACTCTGATGTAACTGATTATCTCGATCAGCGACTCGGGACACAGGCACACCATGCAAATGGACAACCTATGCCAAATACCACTCTGCCAGCCAGCCCACTGAAATCTTTCCTGGAAGTACAAGGAAATGAACTGATTTCGTCAAACGGTCCACAATGACCCAAATACTAGTATTACCATCCGAAGTACGTGGTAACTGATACAAGAAATCCATAGTGATATGTTCTCACTTCTAATCGGGAATCTCCAATGGCTGTAACTTCACAGCAAGTTTCTGTCTCTCTGCCTTCACCTGCTGACAAATGAGGCATCCGCTCACATAAGCTGTTATTTCCCTCTTCATGTTGCGCCACGAGTAGTAAACTCTAAGTATCTAATACATCATCATACCACTAGTGCATAATATACGTAGAACAATGAGCTTCAATAAGCATCTCTCTCTTCAATTCATCGTCTCTAGGCCCACATAGCCTCTCTCTGCGCAACAAAGTGCAAACATTCCTCAACTGATACTCTACTAGAACATCATTCTGAATCACATTCTTCTTGTCCAACCAGTAGGAATCTGCGTCCTGAGCCTCACAGACCTGATCAAGTAACACAGGTCGATCCTGGAACTAGCCAACAATGCTCCATCATCATCTCACTCTAACTCAGCTCCCGTAGCTCGCAACTCAGCTAACAATGAGATTCTTGCAACACGTACATGAAACATAGAAACTCCAAATTTCTGACTAAGTGCATCAACAACAATGTTGGTCTCCCCTGAATGATATTCAAAGTGCAGCCACATTAACTAACCACATCCATCTACGTCGCCTCATGCTCAAATCTGTCTGAATACGCAAGTAGATGAAACTCAAGTGATTAGTGTACATCCTGCTCTGCGCTGCATGCCATACCAGTAGTGTCTCTAACTCTTCGATGCTAACAGAAAGACAGCTACTCCTAAATCATACATTGGATACGTAACTTCATAAAGTTTCCACTGCCTGGAACCATATACCATCATATTGCCATGATGCATCCCAACACGAAAAAATCCAGTTTCGAAACATCAATATACTCCATTAAGCTGATTAAACAAGCCATCAATCTGAAGTGGAGGATACTTGCTCTTCACTGAAACCTGATTCAGCTTTTGGTAGTCGATGCACAACCTCATCGAACCATCATACACCCTCACAAACCATACTGGAACACCCTAAGGTAAAATACTGAATCAAATGAAATCTTCCACAAACAGTTCCGGAAGTTAAATCTACAACGCCCACAACTTTGATAAATTCTCTGAAAAAACATCTGGATACTCACAGATAACTTCAACGTCACGAACATCAGGTACAACAACCGCAACACCATGAAAATTAGGTACAACAACCTCAACATCAACCACATGTGCTAGGTACGGCATACATCCTTGCTTCATCATCAGCTCAGCCTCATTGTTGAAACCACACATAGTAGAAAAACGTTTCTTTCACCTCTAAGCAAGATCTCTAGCACGACTGGACGTCAAAGGACTACAACATTCTTACGACGAACAATCACAGTCCAATGAGTCACCGAGAAGTCCATCCCTAAAAACATAACAAAATCCTCAATGTCCATCAACAACAGCTCTGCAGCTAGTCCACAACCTCTTGTAAACCTCATAATCTCGATACCCCACTTGATACTCACAATCACATCGAATAGATACAACAATCTCCACAAACCCAGAAGTGAAGATGCAAGCATAATAGCCATGGATGTCAAGCAATAATATCCACAGGAAAGCTCTGCCCCCACACAGGGTCGTGGCATGAACTCTGGCATGTCCAACTAACCGTCCACGTTGATTGCGACTTTGCTGATTAACTTGTCCAGAAGTCTGCGTTGGTCAAACTCCAGAAATGGTACATTGACCTCCTCCTGAACTCTGAGCTGCAGAACCACTAAAACAGCTGACTGATGACATTCCCTCGCAACGTGACCCTCCTAGCCACCACAATAGCAACTGAGAGTGCCCCTCAGACACAAACTACAGTAGCATCTACTGTAAAGATTGCACAATGGATACTCCTACTGTGTGGAATGACCACCAACGACTACTCTGACTCATGCCACAGGAACTAGTCCCACTACTCTGTGATCTCCTTCTCCACCAAACAGATCTTCAGCCTTTTCCAAATGATCCTCGACAAACTAGGAAAGGCCATAGTCTGATGAAGATACTGATCCCGAGGTGCAGAACTCAACCTCATCAAAGTATCACGACTAAGTCCACTTTCCTCAAACCGACGTGTCTAAAACTGCATCTACCTTTCCTTATTAATGTCCTCGCCTCTGAGTGCAGCATTAACAAACTCCTCACGGTTGTCTCAAGGCATAACAGTCAAGATCCCTTTGATGCTCAGGTTCAAACTCATCCCAAACTTCCTGCATTGCTTCCTCTGAAGCCACATAACACGTGCAAACTGGGACAAACAGGTGAATAAGAACTAACATACATCTCTGCCTCAGGTTGGTAAACACTCTATATTTCCATTGTTGGGTAGCCTGATTGAACCATTACCGTATAAACAATACCTTTAATGTAGGTCATGGAGTCGCAACAGGAACTCACACAATACCAACCCAACAAATACAATGATCTGACTCAAGCACACCATCAGCTACCACAATCCTCTGTTCAAAAGCATCATGTAGGCACCCATACACACACAACTGGGCAAACCATGCCACACATATTTCTGAATCCAGAATGCTCATCCAAACCCACAACTCATATTATCAAGTCGCGCGTCGACTGATCCTCAACAGGATCCACAACCCTACTGACACGGAAACCATGTCAAGGGGGCATCCTAATGAATAAAAGGTTGTTCACAACAAGTAGGACATAATCATGGAACTTCAAACATTTGAAAGCATACAACACCCAGAGCATTGATGAGTATCCGCCGGCCAGTCGGGTCATCGCTCCAGACATGATGTACATTCTCAAATATCCTTAGTAAACACGACTACAGAAGTCTACATAACCTAAAACCTAATGCTCTGATACCAAGCTGAAAGGAGCCAACCCCGATTTAGTTTCCTAAACCGGAATCAAACCCTTTCTAAAAACGTGAACTTTCAAAAACTAAAAATTTCGACAAAGTTTCCTCTATAACGCGCGGTTGCCATTATTCTGCAGCGGAAAATACACTTCATCCTATGCCACAAAAGCCAAACCGTGGGCACCAATCCCATCCGGATTTCTCAAAAACATATCATAATGTAAAGCAGTAAACACAACAATAACTTTACAGAAATCCGGGAAAAACATCTGAAAATGTATACATAAACAGTATTCAGAGCGACTTCTAATATATATATATACACACACACACACACACACACACACACAACAGTAGGTCGAACTGGAAACCTACTGAAAAAAAAAAGAGTGGCTCGAACACTATACCTCCAACCACGACGTGCGACACCTGAATTCAAACTGCAAACTGGACAAAGAAAACGAATAGCCCAGAGAAAGACATATAAATTGTTAGAGTGAGTGGACGAAAATAAATGTCTTTCGCCAAATACGTATATATGTTTATAAAAATATATGTGAGTCTAAATGCATAAAAATAAAATGGTACACGAGGGAGACTCTAATTCCTCACGCGTACAGAGCATGCATCAAAAATTTTGCGGGGTCACTCATAGACTCCTCCGCGCTAGTACAGTCTGAATCACGGGATTCCAGACCCTCACGTGATTCCAGCTAGAAAGACCTCATGTCAGGGTAACAGTCCCCCCCCCCTCCGGTAAACATCATCGGGGATCAGCCGGGATGCTAAGTGTATCGATACAACCATATATACTGATACTGTACTCTGTATAAACCAAATCATAAATAGTTTTCATGCAAATATATAAAGCATAATGTAAATGCATATTCGTAATACATAATATAAAAGCATATTCGTCGATGCATATTCGTAAATGCATAATCGTAAAACACATGCTCGTATAAATCATAATCATAACTGCATGCTCATACTCGTAAAACGTATATAAAAGACTCGCAACAAATCAGTGAAAAGAAATGTCCACTCACAGACTAGCATAACGCAAAATGCGTTAATCTTGTGATCCGGCGGAAGATCCCTCGCCAAACCTACGATCACGATCTCCTGAATAATCATAAATACCATTGTTCAAAATCACAATTCAATATACTGAACCATGTGGTGAAAACCAAGCATTCCCGGAAAACACAAACTCATAACTCGACTGGAAGCAGAAATCACAATAAGCACGCCACAAAACCTCGCTACAAAATCTGATGCTCAAATCAAATTATAAACCTCACCACTGCGATCGGTGCGCAATTCCGAGCAAAACGACATAAAACTTGTCGAAAATCACCTCGGCCGGAAAAACGTTGTGCGCGCCGCCGCTGGTCGCCGGAAAATTCATCGGCCCAGACTATTATAACCTACACATAGATTTGAAGATCTCGACATTTCCAACAACTTTCTAGTTCAAAGTTAAGCTCAATTTTGACCAGAAAATACCCAAAACTCACCATGAAGTCGAAAACCCTTGCCGAAATTCTCCATCTCCGATCGGCCACCACCGGCCATGGCAAGGTGCAAGACTACTTGGGATAGACTCACCATCCCAAGGGCTTCAAAACCCCTCAACCCTCGAGCTCCATCGCCGCCGGTGTCGCCGCCGATTCTTGCGGAAAATCCACCAACTTTGCCTCGTCGTTTCTCCTTCCTCCGGCCATCATAAAGGGCGATTCACCTACCAAATTGAAGAGGAGCTCAAGCCCAACAAGTCTCATGAAGGAACCACGGCCAACCATGCCCAGAATAAGGAGCATCAACGGCAAGAAGCCACGGCCCAAAACGGGTCGCCCTTGACCCGTGGTCAACGGACCAGTTTCCCTTTTTGGAAATTTTCCCATTTCGTCACATATTCATCCCGTATTTATACCATACACATACCGTCCAAAACGAATCAAAGCCAAACGGATATACACGACTAAATCCAAAGGCCGAAAATATTCATAACTTAATCTTCGTAACTTGAAATAATCCTCCGGAAATTCCCACAAACTCGAAATTAAATTCTCTACAACTTTCATGAAGGATCTCATTGCAAAGTTTTGCCCGATAATTTAGTCGCTAACAAACCCACGATATCCACCAATTACGACAAATTTACGACTAAACACGAAACTCGCAAATCAAGCCGATAAACATACAATTTCCGGTTGGGGTCGTCACATCAACATTCAGCAACGGCATGACCCCAAAGAAAGTTGGTAATGGCCTTGCAGCTTTACGGCCACACGTGGGAGCTCAAAGACCCTAAAGCAAAAGGTATGGGGCGAATCGCTATTGGGCCAGGCCTAAGAGGCAGCCAACTGATCTTCAAGGAACTACATATGGCGCCACCGTGGTGTATGACGTCGGCACCATGTTGGTTTATTCTTTTCATGGGTCATCTTGGATTGCATTTGAATGATGCCTTCACAACAACCTCCAAAATTGGGTTTGCTCAAGCTCTTGGGCTTCACAACTACAATTTGAAGTAATTTTAATAATAATTTATACCATAATCAAGGTAATTAACCTTATTTAACCCACTCGAACCAACCCACTTTGTGATTTTCAGACCAAATTGGGAGAATAAGCTAGGAGACTGGTTGGTTGAATTGGCTAAAGAGGATGAAGCGGAGTTAAAAGGAAAAATATTGCCTAATAGGCTAATACACATCTACAATCCATTCGTGTTAGTCACATTGCAAATAGATTAACTGAGGCACTGCACTTAGGTGGGACTTAAATTCAAAAAATCGACCGAATGAGCTGAAATCCAAACCGAAACTCAAATCGTTCGGTTTGGGCCTGTTGAAAAACCAAAATGAATCTGAATTGATTGTTATTTTCAGTATGGGTTAGGTTCTAAGATCAGCTAGAACCGAGAAAAACCTAACCAAAGTTAACATTTGTGGATTTGCCTCTACTACCATGTACATGCACCCAGCAGCAACGAATTAAATTGTGTTGATGTTCTTTGAATCAATAAACTAGAACCGTTCGAATTCATGTTGGTAAATCACGATTTTGAGGACTCAAATGATCACCAAATTAGATAAAACTTTACATGATTGATCTATACACGTATACATATAATTTGAACAGTGAAGATCAGATTTGGTGACTGGAACGCCAGCCAAAAGTCAAAATTTGTACAATTACGGTTGGTGCGGACGTCCGCACATGAAACTCACTGTATGTATGTGTGTATATATATATATATATATATATATATATATATATATATTAGAACACTACCCACATACAAATGGGACTTCAAACCACATACATCAATTTGAAAAACTTGGAATCGACTTATGGGAAGGAAAATCTAGAGATATAGGGTAGGTTTTGAAATTAAATTAAAAATTATGGATCAAATCATTCATATAATAATAAGGAAATAATAGCCATTAGATGAAAGAGAGATTATTGTAATTTAAGTATATAACAAGGAAAGAGATAAATGATGTGTGCATAATGTGGCATGCTACATATAATTTGAAAAATTCCATGTTATGGTCTTATCTTGGGTGTTATACAATACTCCATAGTAATAAAATTCCCTAATTTTGGAGCATTGATCTCTTTAACTTCTCCAAAGGTGGGGACCGCTGAGGCAATCCAACGCTCTAAAATTAGAGAGTTTTAATACTCCTAAGCACTATACAATTTTTCGGTCTTATTGAAGCTTAAAATTATTTTTCTAATAATAAATAAAAAAAATTAGGGGATCTCATTTCACAATTAAACATAAACTAAACTTGTTATTCAATGCCCCATAAGATTTATGAAGCCCATGAAACAAAATTAAGCCCAATACTAATTGAGTCCTGCTCTCAAGTATTCCTATGTCAGATGGTAAATTTACTATATAACATTCCTCAAGCAGATTTTCACTGTACCTTTTATTGTTGAAAGGAGGTATTTTGGACATGATTTTGTAATCGTGCGGGCCGTGTGAAGGTTTTCATAACATAACCTTCCCTTTCTCTCGATCACTCTCAAACAAACCGTGTGATAAACTTTTGTCTCTTCATGCCATCATCTTGCTCTCATCTATTTCATCTGTGATCTGACCCAACCAATCGGAGAAGCTAAAGTGTGCAAGGCATGTGAAGACATTATCGTCTCTCTCAGCCCACACACTCTCATCTCTCACTTGCGATTGAAACCTGAGTCTATCTCATTTCGACCGTCATCTCCATCTCCAACGATCCTCTCCGTCGACCCCACGAACCGTCAAGATCGTTTCTGTTCTTTCTCTCATTGCTAAGGTGAGCCACAATTTAATATCCCGATTCGTTTTTAATAGAAGAGAGAAAAGATTTGTGGTGTTTCTTTGTTTTTCTCCTTTGATGGAATTGGAAATTGCACAGAAAGAGAGAAGAGATTGTAAATGGATGTTCTCAAGTCGTGAAGCCTCTGGCTACCTCAATCTCAGTATATTTCCGATTGGGTAAGATTTTATCATGCCAAAGTTACCCTCTTGCATCGATTGATTGGCTTTTGAATAAAGTTGATGAGAATTATGATGTGGGTTCTGGAACTAGAGTTTACAGATAGTGGATGTGATAATTAAAGGGATGTATTAAAAAACATGATATGAACATGAGAGTATTGATTAGACGGAGAGCACAGTTTACATTAGATCTTAATGGCTTTTTTGAATTTTGAATAAGGTTGATGGTTGATACAAAAAGGAAACCATCAAATTTGATTCTGTTTCCTAGGGCTTATATTATAGTCTCCATCTATATGTAACTCATATAAACATATATGACCTTGTACAAGCACAAACTCATCTATGCAAAACTCAAATTTAATTACATTAGTTTTATTTGGATAGAGATAGTGTTTCACTCTGTAACCCATCTCTTTGCCGATATACTGTTGGTATTTTTTTATATGGTAACTTGGTGTCTCTTATATTGATTCATCTTTCACACATTCCGACATTCACGAATTGTTTGAATTCTTTCAAGTTTGACATCTTTCCATACCTAGAATGCATATGTCTTGCATATATTCAAGTAGACTAATCTTTAACCATGGTGCAAAAGTCTTTTTGTTTTTAGGTACAAAAATCATTCTCAATGGTCTCCTAAAATAGTTGATATCAACTTACCCTCATAGTACCTAGACTAAATCTAAATAAAGTTAAAAAATTTAGTTTTGGTTTTGGTTTTGGTTTCTTTATTTAGTCCTTGAATCTTTCGTATTAATGTTTGTGTTTGAGCTTGATTTGTATAACACGTATCTTTCGTATTAATGTGTGTGTGTGTGTGTGTGTGTGTGTGTGTGTGTGTGTGTGTGTGTGTGTGTGTGTGTGTTGTCTTGGATGCGGACGTCTGCACCAAGCCAATTCGCACAGATTCCGGCTTTTCGCCGGTGTTTGGTCACCAAATTCGATCTTTATCGTTCAAATTATAAGTATAAGTGTATAGATCAAACAATTTGATGATCATTTGGTCCTCGTAATAATGATGAATTACATACAAACGGTATTACTTAAATCCTGAAACGCCAAAAATGCAGTCTGGGCACTCTGACCAAATAGCTTTCATGATTCATCCCATCCCCCAGACCCCCCCCTATGCAAGCTTTTGTTAAATCCAATGTATGTAAAATCGATATTATCGGCGATATTTCGCGGATATTTCAATTTTTTGGAGTTAGCTGAAAAATCCTCAAATATGTCCCTAAATTTCTCGAATTTTTTTTATTTTTATCAATATTTCTGATATATCCCCGATATTTCCGATATTTCTCGATATTTCCCAAAATTTCCGTAAACTTTTCACATTTAATATTTAGTTTGGTAAATATCCAATCTTCACATGCTCAATATCCAATCCACCATTCACGTGACATGTCCAATACATACAGAATTACATGGGAGAACAATCATTTAATGATTATTCTTCACAATACACACATGATTATACACAGGGAGATGAAAAAAATATTGTGAATTTCGAACCTCATAGGTTCCCTACGTGGATTTGAAGTATTTATATATTTGATTTTGTGATGTGTGATGTATAATATATTGTACAAAAAACGTGATGGCTTAGCCTCCCATAAATTTTAGCTATCAAAAATAAAAATAGAACTAATAAATTATATTTTAATAATTATCAACACTTAACACGTATTAATTCATATAGTAATATAACAAATTCATATGTCTTGATGTTTGATCAATATTTTATGTTTACATAAGGTAGATAATTGATCATGTAATAACTTCCAAAAGTTTCATTACAAATTTTCATGTATTTTTATTAGTTTCCGTCATTTCCGTCAGAATTTTCACTGGATTGATGTTTCATCAACATTTCTGTCGATATATCCAAATTTTGGAACATCGATATATCCTCGATATCCGATATTTTACTCCTCGGTGAAACCCAACAATGAGACAGTGACAAGTAAACAGAAAATCCATTTCAAGCTCCATTCACTATCAATATGTGACCACCAGGGCACCACACCGAGCAATTCTTTCTTTTCTCAAAGCAAGGAACCACTGCCCAAAAACAAAAGCGAGAGCTCTGAACTGACCAAGACACTACACTACAATGTCCCTTCGCTCACTCTCTGTGGAGTGTGGACAGGGTTTAACAGCCAGTGTTTTACACGGGATAACCAAAGTTACTATGCTTCCCTCGTTAGACTAAGCAACAACAATAAAATTTCCATTCTTATACATTACACTAGGATTAGACTAAAACAAGGTCCACAACCATTGATTAAGCACCCCCCCTCAGAAAGAACATAGAAACCAAAATACAAGAATAAGCCTTACACTACTAATTATATCATAGTTGAAAGTTAAGCTTAAGCTAGACGGAAGCAGATTTCCGGACAATGTAGCGATAAGCGGCCACCTTTTTTCTCCGGG
This sequence comes from Geum urbanum, assembly GCA_946800695.1. Classification (NCBI taxonomy): domain Eukaryota; kingdom Viridiplantae; phylum Streptophyta; class Magnoliopsida; order Rosales; family Rosaceae; genus Geum; species Geum urbanum. Next base: position 81,815,661 of record OX326997.1, read on the forward strand.
AGGCAGAGTTGTCCACGGAGAAAACCATTTTCCCAGCTTCCTTTGGAGTGAAGGAGTTCTGGATCGCCTCTTCAGATGGTTTCACTTTTCTTGGCTTCTCCACTGCAACAATGTAACTTCCTTCTGAACTCGGCAAAAATTCCGCACTGTACTCCAAGTCCCACCCACCCACTACTATCTCCCATGTAATTGTTGCTCCAGCCTAATCAAATACACGAGACAAATAAATCAAACAATCTAAAGAAAACACCAAAAATGCGAGCTCGAGTTTCTAAAGTTTTAGAGGATTTACAAACCTCAATCCCCTCGATCTGAATGTTAACCTTCTCTCCTCCTTTGACAGTGAACTCGGAAGCCGGTTTGGGAGGACCGTCTGGCAAATCGTTGGGTCGACTCAGTCCACCATACTGAACTGGAACGTCCTCAGGCCTAATAAACCTGTATCAGAACAGCAGGAGCTATTTCAGGCAAGTGGGAAATCGACTTAAAATAGCAAGGACAGTACAGCAGTGTGTACTACCAGTTGAAAATTTAAAATAAAATGAAACAAACAAAATTGGAAAAAAAAAATAGTGACGAAATCAAAACCCAGTTGGGATTCCCTGACCCCTTTAAACAATAACAAGGTAACAACCAACAACGGACCCAGTAAAAGATTCTGATGAAATCAATTTAACTCACAGTAAAGACCAGTTTTCTGGAATTAGATGAGTACTCACTTGTAAAGCGTCTCTGCAACATTTCCTTCTTTGGATATCACAAACTTGCTCTTAGTTCTTTGGGTCAGAAACGGATTAATCATAGAGTACAGAACACTGAAGTACCATGGCACATTGATGAAAATCTGAGGACCAAAAAACCAAAACCCACATCAGAATCGTTAACAAAAATCGCAATTCATAAAATACAAAGAGAGATGAAGGTGGAGGAATTGAGTACCTTACGAGCAACCATTTCAGGATAGTTGTCCTGAAACAGAGACAGGATCTGATTAGAAGCGACTCTAAGCTCTCTTTTGGGCATGTCTTTGAGATCAGTGACTTGAATAATCGAGTTGATCCCTCCAGGCTTAAAATGCAAGACATTGATCCCTTTCTCAAGAACCTGAACTCTCCACCTCAAAAACTTCTTGAGCTTCTCTTCGTCCCCAAAGATCCTATCGTACATGTCTTTATCCTTGAACACTCCGTACGCGTTGTAACACACAGGGTGTCCACACCTGTCAAAACCATGCATATAAGCCACGACTCCTTCAAGCTCCTTGAACCCCAAATCCTCGTCGGCGACGCCGTCGGCTCCGAACTCCTTCCGCCACGCGAGGCACTTCTCCAGCATGTTAAAAGCGTCGGGGACGCGGAAGTCACGGGCGCGGAGAAACTTGAGGAGGATGACGTCGGCCTTGTCGTCACCGCCGAGGAGGTTGACTCCCCACATGGAGGCGTCGTCGAGGTCTTGAGGAGAAGACGAGAGAAGGTCCTTGAGGTCTTGGAGGGCCTTTTTCTCGGAGGACTTGAGATTGGAGACGAGGTAGGTGTCTTCTTTGAAAGAAGGGGTGCGGAGTGTGGCGACCTCCATTAGAGAGGTCACGAAGCTTTTCTTGGAGGAGGTTTTGGGCTTGGGGGAGGCCACAGGGGTTGGCTGAAGCGGGATTGGAGATGATGAGGAGTTCATTGTGGGAAGAAGAAGATTGGGATTGTTTGAGTTTGGGAAAGACTGAGAGAGTATAGTTGAGTAGCTTCTGGGAGTGACAGAAATGTGAGAACAACGAAAGAAGAAAACAAAAGGGGGATTGATAAAGACAGAAGAGAAGGGAGAGATTGAGGCCGCGATATTTGCTATATTGGTTTGAAGTTTCAAAAGCAGCTTTAGTTTAGTCGATGTTTGCTGGTCTGGGAAAGAAGCGAGAGAGAGAGATGACAGGAGTGAGACAGTGAGTGTCTGAAGGGGCAAATTTTGAATGGGAGGACACGCGCGTGTTTGAGCGGGTGAGGGGTGGGGATTCCGAGGGAAGCCGAGCCGAACCAAGCCGAGCTGAGAGGAGGTGGAGTAAAGAGATGGTGATAATAATTGTGGTGGATTTTACGGTGGGCGAGAGAGAAGGCACGGGTTTGGTGCGTTTTAACGGTGGGCCCACACCCATTGAGATTTAACCCAGGAAGAAGGAAGAGCAGAGGTCTTTGTGTGGACCTTGGTTTGCCACCCAGGCCCCGCGTCCTACTGTTTTTCTTTGCTAATATTTTCGCCTAATTCTACATTTTATTTTAGGTTAATGGTCTTTTTAAAAAAAATTTAGTGGAGAATGTAAGAGCAAGATTTTCTTAAGGATTTAAATCATTCTATGTGCAGTGACTATAATCCATTATAGTAATCCCAAGTTTTTGACATATGGATTTGGATGTACCTGAAGACCAGGTGTTGGGATGAGAGGGATTTGTGGGTTTCTTTCTTTGGTTTTGGCCGGGTCGTTATAAAAATTTGTCTACATTTTCCTGGTACGGTATAGAGCAACTATTTTTCTCAATTAATGAGCTTTTATCGACTGCAAAATACAAATATAATGGTACAGTATATGCATGTGTGTGTCTTGTACATAGAGTATAGAGTATAAGTAGATGTTTTCTTAATGAATTATATTATTTTAATCATTAATTTATAAGGATAATGATTGTAACTGATTATAATATCTGTATTTAAGGTCATTTATCAATGAATAACACATAGCATAACTATCTTTAACTCAATGAGAGGCAAATCTAGATACATCGTTGTAACATGAAGCACTTGACAAAATATAAGCCCAATGAATTACATAGACTCATCTTTACTAGAGTAAACTTGAGTTGGGTCGAAACCCCTAGAATACTAGACTGGGTCAAAGCCCCTAGAAGATTACAGAGCCTCAATCCAAACTCACTCGGCCCAAGTCAAGCCCATCATATCGATGCTCTACCATGTTGTCACGATGCCAACCCTAACTTCGACGCCACCACCCCTACCTCACCACCATCACCGTCCACAGCATCGCCATCCCCATCCCCTACCTCTGCAGTAGATTTGTTGCCGTCACAAACAACCCATGGTCCAAGAGGTTGAAGAAGTCGTTGCCAATGCATCAAAACTGGTCTTCGCTGACAAAATGCCTCACCTTCACGAGCCTCAAGTTGCATCACCCTTGCACATCACCAACATCCTCCCTCCCTTCATAGCAACTCACTTGAAACATTTAATGAATGTTTAAGACCCAACACCTTGCATGCAAGGATAGAGCAATCTCCTGCCCAAAACTACATTTAACGACCTATCGTCTGACGAATTCTATGTCGACGATGAAGCCAAATGGCTGCCATCAAGCCCAGAGCCGTCGGACGAGCCTTGAGAATTGAGTAGAGAAAACTCTCTTGCTTGGTTTTCCTTCTTGACCCCTAGACCCTGGCGGCTAGGTTTTTGAGAGCATCTCCTCTTGTCTTAGTAATGTAATATTTTCTATCGACAATGAAGTTTTATTAAGCTTCTTTATCAGCAATATGCTAATATCACAAATAAATTATCTTCAGTTTTGGGGAAGATAAGACACAACCTAAAATAAAGAAAGCATACCAAATCTAGAGCTTAAAGTCTTTTTCATTTTCTTCTATACAAAAATGTTCAACTTATTTTTTTGCTAGAGACCAATGGTTATGTTTGGAATTGCTTCATACAGCTCTAAAAATGCTTCTGAAAAATTTCAAAAGTGTTTTTAAAATTAAGAAGCACCTATCATATGCTTCTTAAATACTTGCAAGTGCTTGTAAAACTCAACCAAGTCACTTTTTTATTTTTTTCCTATTTATAATGAATTATTCTTATTAATCCAAAAACGCTTTTAGTTATTCTAAAAACAATCACAAACACACCCAATAACTTATTTTTTCAAGGATGATCAATTTCGTTTATTTTTATACATGCCAAAAAATTAATTTTTGTCAAGTCTATATAACACAATAGCAAGTTTTTCCGAATTTAATTTCAAAACAAAATTAGACGTGAAAAAAAAATGAAGTAAAACAATAGAGTCTGTTGCCTAAGAGCATCTCCCATGATATGATACATCCTTAGCCAAATTTGGCGTAAAAAATAAGAATATTCTGTGGAATATTTTTTTAGCTTATCAAAGTCTCCCACCGTAAACTAAATCTTTAGCCAAATTTATAATTTTTTGACTCTAAAAGACACTCTCATCATAAGTTAAATTTCAAGGTAAAGCCATTTCTAATTCTTTTGTCATATAAATGTAATGTGATATTTCTATACATATTTTTTTCTTTTCTCATATATAATATTAAAAATAAATTAAAACTACAAATATTGAGAAGGACATACATAAATCTTATTCCTTTAATATATGATAATTAAAAGATACAACTAACGAAAATTTAAAAAAAATGCAACACTAAATTTATTTGAAAACAAAAATAAACATTTAACGATCACGATTTCAAACTTAGTTTCCTCTATGTCGCTGCCAAATATGTTCAATCAAAGCATATCGAAGTTCACAATGAGATTTCTTACCTTTAATTTTTTTTATGGCGATCAAGAAATTGGTTAAATCTTGTTGTTTCATGGGCCACCATCTCAACAGTAGGGGCGTGTGCTTCATTAAATTCCGTAATCGGAGCCGATAAATCTCGCTCATCCTCGATAATCATATTGTGCATTATGATACATGTAATCATTATATCATGTAAGATACGTTTATCCCAAAATCGTGTTGGTCCTTAATAATTGCCCAACGTGATTGAAGAACTTCAATTGCACACTTCACGTCCTTCCTATATGATTCTTGCTTTGTGACGAACAAAGTTTTCTTCCGACCTTGTGGATCATGTATAGTTTGGACAAGTGTGGACCATTTAGGATATATAACGTCGGCTAGATAATAACCAACACTATAATCCTTTCCCATAATTATATAACTAACCAGAAGAGATTTACCTTTCACAAGATCTACAAATAAATGAGATGCTTCTAGCACATTGATGTCGTTGTTCGATCCCGGCAACCCAAAATATGCATGCAATATCCAAAGATCATAATCAGATACAGCCTCAAGAATAATGGTTGGTGATCCTTTCTGCCCTAAGTACATTCCTGCCCAAGCTTTTGGGAAATTTTTCTAACACCAATGCATGCAATCTAAACTCCCCAACATTCCTGGAAAACCATGTTCTTCGCCTATATAAAGAAGCCTTGTTATATCATCAGAGTTATGTCTCCTTAGATATTGTGGTCCAAATACCTCTATATTGTGGTCCAACTCTGGAAGCTTTGGTAATGCACTTCAAGTTTCAAGTTAATATGGATCAAGCAGTGAATACGAAGCAATGCCAAATTATGGAGGAATTGATGACTATGGAGGAATGAGTCTTTATGAAGGACCTTTTGGATGTGGAAAAAGTAAAGATTATGGAGGAAACGGAGGTACCGGAACAAGCGATGGACATGGAGGAGCCCCGTAATAAAAGCGGTGGAGCACCAAATTATTATTGATGGTTCTTATAATATGAGTTTTTTTATTAAAAAATAATGTGTTTTTAATAAGTCTAGCATTTTATGTTAGTTATTTCGTTATGTTGTAATTTTGTAAAGTTTAACATTTTGTGTTGTTTACGTTTTAATAAGTAATGTAACTCTTTTCATGAATAAGTTATGTACTTTTTTTAATTTAATAATTAATTAAGTATATGATTTTATCTAAATATATTACATATAGAAATAAGTTTTTAGTTATGTGGTTGTGAAAGGTTAAAAAAATTTAGTTCAAATTTAAAAAGAATATAAAATTAAATAAGATGGTAAATATAAAGGCAAATCTGAAGAAAAAAATATGAATAAAATATTATTTGATTTTAGCTTATAAAAGTGGAAGGCTAAATTTGGCTTACAAAATTACTTAAGTTAAATTTTTTGCTTTGAAAATTGAAACTTAGTTTATGATAAGAATAATTATAAGCTAAATTTGATTTTTTAACCTAAGAGATGATCTAAATGAGCAACAACTTGCACATCTCATCTTAACACACAATCATGGTACACACAAAAGTACCATTATCCAAAATTCCAAATTAAAGACTGTCGATAGAACTCCTCTAAGGACAGACACGAGTGCTGTGTGCAAGGTCTTCACTGTAATCACATTGTTCCTTAAACCCTCATCTTTAAATTAACCTAATGATTCACATTGTTCCTCCTTAAGGTATGTACCCTCCTCATGTGGTTAATTAAGTCCCAAACCAATGATAGCATCCAAGAAACTCCAATGGATAACAGTGTCTTCCACCTTCAATCCGATCACACACTTTTTTCCACCATGGAGCCATAAAACGTACAACTACTGGTAGAAAGTAGAGCCTCATCTACTACTTGAAGTCTTGTACCAAAAGAAAGAAAATGTGAAAGCATGACTTATATTCAAAGACTAGGGAACATAGAGACCCCTCTTCCATCCCCACTTTTGAGCAAAGAAGTCCTGGATATTACTTTGGCCTCGGATTCTGAGGAAATTTAGAAAAAGAAAAAGGCCACCGGAATGAGGTTTAAAACTGGAATAAATTGGGATCGGATTAAACTAATTAAAGCAATCCTACTTGGGCATGGTTGTCAAGGACGCATTAATCCTCTAATTTCTACTAGAGAATTCAAACATAGGACACGGGTTGTATCCTGCTCTGGCCTCTGGGTTTTGTACGTAGATATTGTCCAAGTCCTATGCGTAGGGCATTATCCCCAAAAGAACATATATATAATGGTCCGTCTTATTGTTTTCTGGCTTTTCGAAAAGAACCCGGATTTTTTCAAATAATTGAATTGTACTGTAATGACAGGGATTCGGATATGGTAAAGAGGACTACAAAGGAAAGAGGTGCAGAATTTTGCGCAAGTTAAAGCAGATATTAGTGTGAATTGACTCAAATGAGAAAGGTAACTCGAAATTAATCAAAGTAACTCTTATTATTTATATCTCTAATGCACAAATCCATGCTTGCTTCATTAAAGAGGCTTTCATCATCGCCTTCCCAAAGGTATGAACTGTCTCTTAATTATACTTAATTAGACATTATGATTCAAACTGTCTCTATAATACTTGGATTCCACACTCACTGAATGATGCGACCCTGTTCGGCCCGTCTTGTTCATCGCCTGCAACCCCACTATTGAATTGATGTTATTATGTTGTCAGGATTACCAAAACTTCTATAAGGTCATTCCGTCATTAAGGTGGTCATATCACTCATATGGTAAGGGTTGTCTAATTAAGAGAAGCCAACTCCGAAATGTTTACTCCGGCCATAACATCCGCATGAGAAGCAATTTGAGGAGGAGCAGGCCTGTTTGAGGTGAAGCAGTCACTGTTCATCGAATAGGAGGTGCAGAAGCTGTTTTTCACGCAGCGGTGTCAAAAAATAGCACGTGCTATTACTGTTCATAAACAAAATTTGAATTTTTTTTTTAATTTTTCAATCCATCCATAAACTTGTCGTGTATGAATAATTAAAATAAATTAAATTTTAATATTTTTTTAAATTTGACATAAATTAAATTTGTCGTGTATGAATAATTGAATAAGATTTCGGGTATGATTTCCGACGAATGACGAGTTGACACGTGTCACGCCGACAGAAGGTTATCGGGTAAATAATTGTACAAAATTTCCGATAAGATTTTCAACCAATCACGAGGCAACACGTGTCATGTCAAATGTTCATGATCGGCTCTAATAATTGTATAAGATTCTCGGAGAGATTTCCGACCAATTGAAAGCCGACACGTGTCATCAGCTTATCTAATCACTTCATCTACACTCGGCTATATATTTGTTGATCGGTGCTCATCGTTCATTCACACCAAAACCAACCATATATTCCACATTCCGATAAGATGAATCCTTTTAGTTTTGAGAATTTTTTCCGGAGGAGGCGACAGCAACGTCGGCGAAATGCCGAAATTGCTAACAATTTCATCACTGAAGCGGTCGTGGTCGATGCAATGTTCGATGACGAACCACCTCGCCGCCGACCAAATGAAGAAAGAATGAGGGAGTCAAGGGGACATAATCTGATGGAGGATTACTTCATCGAACGCCCCGTCTTCAACGGACAAGCCTTTCGTCGAAGGTATCGAATGAGTACCAATTTATTCAACCGTATAATGACGGATCTCTGCAACCACGACCAATTTTGGCACCAAAGAGCTGACACCGTCGGATTGGTTGGACTTCTTCCACAACAAAAGATGACAGGCGCTCTTCATATGTTGGCGTACGGCGCAGCCGCAGATCAGTGTGCTGAAATAACAAGGATGGGTGAATCCACAACACTACAATGCATGAAGAAGTGGTGTATGCATATCTACGAGCTTTACGGTGACCTCTATCTCCGCGCTCCAAATGCCGCAGACTTATCCCGACTTCTAAAGAGAGCAAGGCATCGCGGATTTCCTGGTATGATCGGAAGCATTGACTGCATGCACTGGGAGTGGAAGAACTGCCCCACAGCTTGGCAAGGAGCATTCTCGGGCCGAAAGAAGCGTCCAACTATTATTTTAGAGGCGGTGGCCTCATATGACACCTGGATATGGCACAGCTTCTTTGGGGTACCCGGATCACAAAATGACATCAACGTGCTCCACCAATCGGACATATTTGATTCGCTCCTTGCCGGAAACAGTCCGAGTGCAACCTATAAAGTCAACGGTATGACTTACCACAATACTTACTATCTAGCTGACGGTATATATCCCAGGTACTCCTCGTTTGTGAAAACAATCTCCAATCCCCAAGAGCTTCCACAGAAACTGTTTGCCAAGAAACAAGAGGCATACCGCAAAGATGTAGAGAGGTGCTTTGGAATTTTGCAATCTCGTTGGGGAATTATTCGGCATGCAGCTAGGTGTCATCACCAATCGACATTGAAGAGCATCATGTTGGCTTGCATTATAATGCATAACATGATTGTCGAAGAAGAATTTGTGGAGGAGGAGTTCGAGGAGTTGGAAGAAGAAGATCTTCAAAACCCATCAACTGCTTTCAATGTTTATGATGGGCCAGTAGATGAACAAGGTAATCGTATTCCTTTTGAGCCTGTTGGAAGGGATGCACAAAATGAACAACGATTTGCCGACCGTGTTGTAGATCTCCAATCTGCGTACATCCATGGAGAGTTGCAAAATGACTTAGTTAAGCACAACTGGTATCTAGAGACCGGCGAACGACTTTAAATGATGTGGGTGTGTAATTTTAATTAACCTGGTTTGCAACATGTTTGCTTTATTTGTTTTTCCTTTTAGTTGTTTGAGCTTTGTGTGTTTGATTTTAAGTCATTATGTGTTGTTGTACTGTGCGTGAGCTTTGATGGAATAAGAAAAGTGCGTTTTTATTACTTGGAAATTTAAAGTACATAATTTCAATCAAACCCTAGAATTATTGGAAATTTAAAGTACATAATTTCATAATGGAAAAACAAATACCAAACTACTGAAACAGTGGGCGATAACAATTTGAAAATGTTTCATCGCTACCATCTCCTTCCTCTTCATCCATTTTCTTTAGGATACTCTCTTTTTTCTTCGAAAAATACCTCTTCGATTTTGGGGTCATAGCATCCGTATCCATTGCCATTATCCTTGAATCCTCCGCTTCGGCCCTCAATTTGTAGTCCTTCTCCTTAAGGGCGAGTTGTTTTTGGTACAAAGCTAGTTCAGTGGCATCACTTTCTTTTTGCTCGGCGAGATGCATTCTTTGATTTTCCATCATGCTTTTCAAAACCTCATCTCTTACCTCATTTGAAGATGAGCATGCTCTTTTCCCCTTTCTTTTGGCTTCCTTGGCCGCCTTCACTCCCATTGGTCTAACCGGACTAGAGTACACTTCTTCTTCTTCATTGCTTTGTGGTGTTGGAATGACTTCATCATCCTCCACGTCGACGGGGGGAGGCATTGAGGTAAAAGGAGGAGTAGTTGCGGAGTTGGAATGTGAAGGAGGTGGTATAGTAGGTTCGACGGCCCGAAAATTTGGATGGTTTTTCATCACTTCCCAACAATCAAACTTGGTAAACTGTTTCTTTTTTTGTGCCACGTACCATGATTGAGCTTTTCTTATCTAAGGTGCCAAAAATTTGTATGTCAAAATAATATCTAGGAAATGGAGATGTCAACATTGATTAAAATAAATGTAATAGATGAGCTTTACGACAAAATTATTAACACTTACCTCATCTTGCAAATTTTCCCCGGATTGTACATTCCTTCGTGCATATGCAAGAGCGGCACCCCAAGTTCGAAAACTCGGCTTCAACTTTGTAAAACGAGAAGAAACCGCGGTTTGGGTCCTAGGCTCCGGCCTTGATTCACCATGCGCAAGCGACCAATTTTCCTTATAATCGGCATAGACTTTTTCCCACAATTTGTCGGACTTTTGCGAGTTGCCGGTAATTGGACAAACGCTAATGCGACAATAAGAAATACAAAGTTGCAAATCTTCGGAATCAAGCCAATTGGACATTTTGTGAGGAGGATGAATTTGTGTGAGATGTGAATGAAAATGATGTAGTATTTATAGAAAAATACTAGGGTGTTATTTGCAATTTTTTAGAATTTTTAGGGATTTTTTTACAATTTTTTAGGGGTTATTTTGTAAAATGGCAGAAAAAATCAGAAAAAACAGAAAAAAAATCAGGTTACCGTTTCAGTTGAATCTGGACCGTCCGATCAGATTTTTTGATTTGAAATGGACGGTCCAGATCAATTTGACCGTTACTTTTTTTTTAATCCGGGCTGCCACGTGTCAGCATCCCATTGGTTCGGTAAAATTTTTTTTACTTTTACTGGCGCGTGCATTACACGCGCCACGGTGAAAAAAAATTAACCCTTGCTGACGTCACCCACGCGCGTGGATGACGTCAGCACCTGCTCGAGCAACAGAACGAGCAGCAGCTGCTCGTGCAGCTGCTCGTCCCCTCTGTCAACGATCGGTCGCCGCAGCTGTTCGTCCCCAGTGCACGTCGATTTCCTGCTTGCTCGTGCTGTCGGTGCCGGGGCCCGCCGAAATCGAGCTGCTCGAGCTGCTCCTCCTGCTCGCGGTGCAGCTGCTCTAAACATGAAACCGAGGACTTGTTATATGGTTTTTAACGCGAATCAGATGGATAAATGAAAGTAAAAAATTCACATAATTATAAGGCGTTTCGGTATGAACTCACACTCACTCATTTTGCTATACACTTGGATCTCTTGTAATTTTACTACAATAGTTATCAATAATTTTTCACTACGACATGCAAAACAGACGAGAATATAAGATAACCCCATCACCTTTAATGAAAGAAAATTTCAGCCAAAACCCAATATTCGTACGAAAATTATCAACCTCTTGACTCTGTTCTCACACCTTGATGCCTCGACTACGGAGACCACCGAACATTTTGAAAAAAAGAAGAAGAAAAAATAGAGAAAAAACGAGGATCAGATCTCGCTAGCTTCTTCAACAGAAAACATGCAGAGACAAGTAAAAAGAAGAAAAGAAACAAAGTACTTAAAGTAAAGATAAAGATTTTGAAGAAGTGTACAGATCTTTACCACCTTCTTCAAACTTGTCAGTACGTTCTTAGTGTTCAATAGGCAAAACACAGAGAACCCAGCAGATAGGGTTCTGGTTTTCAAAATTTCCATTGGATTATTGTACTTCATTAACGGGTAATGGAGTCTGAAGCTGCATTGAAAATGAAATCCCAGTCCCATCTTTTGCTGTGAGCTGCAGAGTACGTAGTATAGTACTTAGGGCTGGGCTACGGACACGGGATGAAACAGTACGGGCCTTAACAAAATTTGGCCCGTCCTATTTTTTATTTACGGGTCAGGACGGGACGGGATGCAAGGTTTTAAAATTGAAACCCGTAAAAGTCTATTCTATACGGATTCGGGACGATACAGCCCCAACATGAGATTAACAACTTTTTTTTCATTCTTCAAGGTCCAAAGTTGTAAATTATAAAATTTTATATTAAGTTGCTTCAAACTAGCTATCTATAAACTATCAATAATAAGTTGCTAAGTTGCTGTGAATTACAAACCAAAGTAAATTACAAACTCAATTTCTGAATAGTCCCCAGCAGAACAAGTGCACAACAATCTGATCAAGTTACACAAATATACAACGTTGAAGTAAACCAGCAGCAAAAGTGCTAACTTTGCTTGATTGCTTCTGAGAAAAGATGGTAGCTTTGCTTGATTGCTCACGTGAGTGAAACCAATCAAATTAAATGTACGAGAGTAAGTTCTACGCAATATGTGTCAATAATTACTATTGAAAGAATGCATACAAACATCATATCAAATACACAAACAACATCAAATTGATATTTGCTGCAGATGAATGCACCACTATGATCCACAGTTTTTTAACAAGGTAGATAAATTTTATAATGAGCTTTATCACTCGAAAGATCAAATTCTAGCAGCAATGTAAGCGTGAATCTAGTCCACCCCACCACCCCAGTCCATTAATCAAAACTTCGGCCGATAAACTCAAGCATAGGCACACGAATAACCTCATATATCAATCTTAATTCATATCCTCATATATCAATCACGAAGCTAAGTGATTTAAAATGTCATCATATCAATCATGTGAACACCCAACTAGAGTCTTGAACAAACAAAAAATTCAACATCAAACTGGAGATTAAACCGGAACCAATCATCATTGCAGATTATGAAAGCCAAAGGAAAAATGGCTCCAACTATATTAGACAACTACTTTAAACAAAATCATTTTTGTCAAGCATAGAGTTGGTTCAACACTAGAATCTGCCACTTCAATCATTACAAACTTACGAACTATTGAATAACTGGAAGTCATTCAAATCATAACAAAATTACTAACAAAATGAACTAGAAGCAATGCAATATGAGTAGGAGAGAGGTCTGGGTGTTAACCTGTGTCGAGAGATGAGAGCTTAAGCGTCAAGGTGCCGACTTTGGCTATGAGGCCGAGATGTTGAGACACGCAAGCGACTGAGGGAGTGAGTGAAATTGAAAAAGACGCGAGAGTTTGTGAGAGAAAGAGAGGCACATCGAGTTTGAGAGAGAGAGAGAGAGAGAGAGAGAGAGAGAGAGAGAGAGAGAGAGAGAGAGAGGTGTAGCTCGATTAGAGCATCCGCACTCATAAATTCATATTTCAGGGTGAGAAATTCCTATTTCAGGAATTCCTGTTACTATTCAGCAAATAGGATTTCCTATTCAGCTTTTTTGCGCAGCAGTGCAACAAATATGAATTCCTATTACTATTCATAAAATATAAAAATTGACTTTATTTCATTATTAGCAATATGTTTATCAAATGACTACCCGACACATGTCATTATCGTGTACATTATCGAACCAAATTTTCGATAAGATTTTTGACGGCTCATAATGTGACACGTGTCACGTCCAGGTGTCATTGTCGGTTCAATTATTGAAGCAGATTTCCGGTAAGATTTCAAACCGGTGATAATGCGCCACGTGTCACGTCCACGTGTCATTATCGGCTAAGTTATCCATTGAAGATTTCCCGTAAGATTTGCGACCACTGAGGATGTGACACGTGTACCCGTCTTTCAACATCAGATTATCCAATTTTGCTATAAAATCTGTAACCATGTCTCCTTGCCTTGAAACCTCACAACACCCGTAAACACACTTCTTCACTTTCTCTCATACAGAAGATGGATCCTAACGATTACGATGAGTCAAGGAGGAGGAGGCGTCAACAACGTCGGCAAGCTACCGCAATAATGAATTCCTTCGTCGTTGATGCCGCCATGGTAGTTGCCTCGTTTGATGATGAGCCACCTCGCCGCCGCCATCCAAACGTACAAAGGCAAAGGGAACCTCGGGGTCAGAATCTGCTGGACGATTACTTCGTGGAACGCCCTGTTTTCCACGAGTAAGATTTTCGCCGGAGGTTTCGAATGAGCACGCACTTGTTCAACCGGATCAAGACAGATCTCTGTAACCACGACCCGTTTTGGCATCAAAGAGAAGATGTCACTGGATTGCAAGGACTCCTCCCCGAGCAAAAGATGATAGGTGCTCTACGAATGTTGGCATACGGCGCAGCCGCAGATCAGTATACTGAATACACAAGGATGGGGGAGTCAACAACACTCGAATGCATGAAGAAGTGGTGCACACAGGTGGTCTTGCTTTACCAAGACCGTTACCTCCGCGCTCCGAATGTTGTTGACATAACTCGATTTCGAAAAAGGGCGAGGCAACGGGGATTTCCTGGTATGATCGGAAGCATCGACTGCATGCACTGGGAATGGAAGAATTGCCCAACAGCTTGGCAAGGGTCATACTCGGGGTGGAAGGCTCGTCTGACAATAATCTTAGAGGCGGTGGCCTCATATGACACGTGGATATAGCACAGCTTCTTTGGGACGCATGGAGCACAAAATGATATTAATGTGCTCAACTCCTCTGATGTCTTCGATGAACTCCTTGCCGGAAGAAGCCCGCAATCGAAGTATAAAGTCCAAGGTATGACTTACCACCATACTTATTATCTAGCTGATGGAATATATCCCAGGTATTCCTCGTTCGTCAAGACAATATCCAATCCGCAAGATCAACCACAGAAGCTGTTCGCAAGGAAACAAGAGGCATATCGTAAAGATGTGGAGAGGTGCTTTGGCATCTTACAATCTCGTTGGACTATCATTCGTCACTCAGCCATGTGTCATCACAAATCGACATTAAAAATGATCATGTTGGCTTGCATCATAATGCATAACATGATTGTCGAGAAAGAATTTGTGGAAGACGATTTTGAGGAGAATAAGGAAGAAGATTTACAAAACCCAGTGACTGCTTCCATACTATATGATGAGCCGGTGGATGAAAATGGTCACCGAATTCCATTTGAGCCAGTGGGAAGAGATCAGCATCATCAACGGTTTAGCGACCGGCTCATCGATTTACAATCAGTTTATCTCCATGGTGAACTTCAAAAGGACTTAGTGAAGCACAACTGGTTTCTTGAAACCGGTGAACATCTCTAAATAATGTGCGCGAGATATGTGTGTTTGCAATTTGTGTATTACCCTTTTGTATGTGTGTTTCCCTTTTGTATGTGTGTTTCCCTTAATAATCAATGAATTTAAATTTGAAGCTCGATCTAAATAAATAAAGTGCGTTTTTATTTCTTGAAATTGAAATTACATGAATTGAAATTACATGTATTGAAATTACTAAACTAATCACTAAAATCAAGGTTGCGAGGACGATAACAACTGGTAAAGCTAGCATCGCCGACTTCTCTTTCATCGTCATCTACTTGCTGAAGGATCTCTGATTTCCGCTTCATGAAGTACTTCTTTGAATTTGGGGTCATAGCCTCGAAATTCATTGTCATGATCCTTGTTTCTTCTTCTCGTTCCCTCAATTTGTAGTTTTTCTCATCAAGCATTCTCTGAGATTCTTCGGTTGCCTTTTGCCATTCGGCAAACATCTTTTGATAAGCCACGATGTTCTTCAAAGTCTCATCTCGAAGCTCATTCGTAGGTGTCATGGCCTTCTTTCCCTTTATTTTTGCCTCCTTCGCCGCCTTCACTCCTTGAGGTCTAGGCGGACTCGAGGTACCTCCAACGTTGCTTTGTGATGTTGGAATCACTTCATCTTCATTCAAGTTGACGATAGGAGACACTACATTATCGGTAGGCGTAACTTCGACATAGGAATTGTAAGAAGGTGGAGTGCTAGTTTCAACGACTCTAAAAGTAGGATGATCCTTCACCATTTCCCAACACGCAAAGTGCGTAAACTCTTTTTTTTGTTTTCCCACATACCACGTTTGAGCTTTCCTTAACTACAAAAATAAAAATTAATATAGGTCACATTTTTTATTTCACTACGAAAATATAGGTCACAATTTTTATTTCACTAAATTAATTCAAATTAAGCGGAGCAACATAAAAAAATCCTTACCTCATCATGCAAATTTCCGCCAGATTCCGGATTCCTTTTTGCGTATGCAAGCGCCGCTTTCCATTGTGACAAGTTTGGCTTCAACTTAGCAAAACGAGAGGTAACTACCTTTTGGGTCCTCGGTTCTGCCCTCACTTCACCTTGACCCATCACCCAATTTTGTTGGTAATCGGCATAGATTTTTTCCCACAATTTCTCGATTTTTTGCTTGTTGCCGGAGATAGGACACACACTATAGCGACAATATGATATGCACAATTGTACATCTTCGGAAATGAGCCAATTTGTGGACATCTTTTTGCAAAAAATCAAAGATATTGTGAGAGAGAGAGAGGGAAGAGAGGGAGGAGGAGGATAATTTGTTGTGCACAAATGAGTGTGAAGTGTTTAGAAAAAATATGTAATATTTATAGAAAAATAGTAGGGGGTTTTAAGAAATTTTTTGGAATTTTTTGGGATTTTTTATGAATTTTTTTGGGTAGTTTCCGTTCTGAAATTTTCAGAAAAATCAGTATCTGTTGCGATTGAATTTGAGCCGTCCGATCAACTTTTGTTTGAATTTGGGCCGTCCAGATCAAGCCTACCGTTGCTTGAATAAGCCAGCAGACAGCCTGCCACGTGGCGGGCTGTCATTGGCTGAGTAATTCAGTTATTTTTATTTTTATTTTTTTTACCGGGCGCGTGTATCGGATTTTAAAAAAAAATTCCCGCCTAACGTCAGTCACGTGAGTGGTGACGTCAAGCAGGAATTCCTCTCCCGGTTCCTCAAATCGGAATTCCGAGAGGAATTCCTCTCGGTCGTCGTCCGGTCTTCCTCCCTCCTCTCCCCCGCTGCACAAGCTCTTCCTCCAGAATTCCTCTCCCAGCCATGTGGCCCACCAAGGAATTGAGGAATTCCCCTGAATTCCTCATTGCGCTGCAGCTGCTCTTAGGGATTTAGGGTTGTGTTATTTGGGTGTAGGAGCAGCCGAGAGAATAGGTTGAGCCATTAAGTGTATTTGGGTTTTTTTTTTCTCACTATTTGTTTGTACGGGCAGGCATTACCCCATGTATCTTATGAATTCCATAATCCGTCTTGTTATAATCAAACCGATCGGGACGGTTCGGACTTCAATTTATAAAAGTCAAATTCGTCCCGTCCTATTACGAGCCGGGACGGTACAAAGACGGGCCAAACGGATCAGGCGCAAGTGCCCACCCCTAGTAGTACTGATCGTTGGTACATAGCGACTTGTTGAATTCGTTCTAGAGCTCCAAGTGAATGGTAGGGTGTGACAGAGCTGGTGGACAAAACCCAGAATTATTTCGGTGAAATATTGGGACTTTGTTTTTAAACCAACCGAGTTACCAATGATTTGTAAAGTTTTGAGTCGTCGGGGATCGATTGAAAATTGTTGCAATAATTGTACTATATTTTTCATACCAAACAATGAATGAGGGTATGGGTATGTCCAAGAGGGGAAGATTCAAAGACAGGAATTTCAACTTCATAGTGAATGCTTCGTACCGGGTACTTTTGATGAGTTATTACGAGGTGGGAAGAATGGGTCTCAATTCCAGCCTGAAATAGCTGATGATATGGGCGATCACATCTATATACTGCCACATGCAGTTGTTTGTCTCTCTAGCTGTCACCAAGAATCTAAGCATCCATGTGTTAAATTACAAAATACAATATACATGACGTTTAGTCGTTTACTGAAGTGAGATTGTGTGATAATATTAGTTCGATCATATTTTAATTTCAGAAACAAATTCTTAAAAGCAACTCAACATCTCCATACTTTTTTGTAAAATATGTAAATAAAAAAATCATTTTAAAAAAAAAATTAGGCCCTGTTCGTTAACATTTTACAAAATTATTTTTCAGAAATTATTTTATAAAATGAAAACGGACGATTGAATTTTGTATTTTATAAACTTGAAAATGTGTTTGGTACATTACCAGGAAAACACAATTAGGCGATGAAACAATTTCATCGTCTAAGAGGTCTTTTTCGTTACCTTAGTACTATTACAACAAAAATTTCGTCGTCTAAGTGCCGTAGTACAAATAGTTAGGCGACGAAATAAAAATGTTTCGTCATCTAGGTAACATTTTAAGTGACGAAACAAATTTCGTTGTCTAAAATCATAGACGACGAACTTTTACTGAAAAAGGCGATGAAAATTTTCGTCGAGTAACTTATCTTGGATGACTAAACATTTTCGTCGTCTAAGTTGTGACATTTGGACGACAAATGAGAAGCATTCGTTGTCAAAGTTTTCACACCTAGATGACGAATATAGTAACTACTTCATCGTCTTAGTGTATTAACCTAGAAGGCGAAATCTTCGAGTTTCGTCG
Organism: Geum urbanum; assembly: GCA_946800695.1. Taxonomy (NCBI): domain Eukaryota; kingdom Viridiplantae; phylum Streptophyta; class Magnoliopsida; order Rosales; family Rosaceae; genus Geum; species Geum urbanum. The sequence goes on from OX326997.1 coordinate 81,834,007, forward strand.
TCTAAGTGATATTTTTTAAATAATTATTTCAGAAATATAAATTGAATTAAAAATTAAATAGTAAATTAAAAAAATGCTCATTGAATATATATTAAATATAAAATTTGTACATAAAAATTGTATAGTTTCGATCGAAATATAAACTACGTACATAGGAAACTAAAGAAAAATATTGATATTGGTGGGAATTTGAACCCTGCTAATTTCCCCGGTGTTCGGATTGTCATCATCAGGCCTAGAATCCCGATGCAGGACATTTGGCTGACAAAAGGGTGGATGGGCCATGCCTTGCGACCTAAGATACTCCATCAAGAAAGACACCTGGGGCTGTAACGTACCAGTCTGCTCCTGGGTTGATCAAATATGCTCCTAGACCGATCTAGCCTCCTCCTGGGCCAATCAAGCATGCTCCTTGGCCGCTCGAGCCTCATCCTTGGCCTCTCGGACCCGCTCCTCGGTAGCTACCGCACTTAATTGCCTAGTTGCTGAAACATAACTCAAATCTCGCTGGGCCGCTCGTCCAAGACCACGAACCTTCTTCCCAACTCGGCGGTCAAAAACTGTATCTACAATAGCGATCTGAGTCTCCAAGGATAGAAAAGGCAGCTCTTCGGGTGGCATCTCCGAGTTCTAGACTGTACGAGCACCACTTCCTCGGCGGCCATTTGTTTCACTGATACTTGAAACAAATGTCGTGAACAATATATAACTGTTGATTTCTAAACAAAACTTGACATAGTTTCTTCTAAAAATTTAGGAAACCAAAAACTAGCATGGAAGAAAACACTTCAAATAACCAATTTTTAAAATAATAAACCATGGGCACTGATTTTCATCAGGATTTCTCAAGTTCATATCACGTTTAATATAGCCAACTAAACTAAAATCCAAGAGCACAACCTAATTAAATGTCCTAATCATGATTCAATTTCTTCAAACCAACAGTAAGATTAAACTCATTCAATTTCGGAATAAGTGTTACTTACGATGCGTTGACTCACGATATATTCTTCCTGCCTGGGCCTACAGTAAGCAGACATGAAGGCATCAAGATTAACCCAAATTCGCATCTTTGTGAACCTTTGTAATGTTGATCATCTTGCATGAGCTCAAACCGTGGTGGTACTTCTTCATCCCACATTAAGTTTTGTTCGCCTTCGACCTTCTCTATTTTACAACAAGGGAAATTAATTAATAATTAAATTTATAAAACTACTATATGATTAATTACACTAAAGCAAAGAAAATCGAATCTTATATTGGTTGGACTCAAAGTGCTCGACCAACCAATTCCACTAGTCTTTCCTTTCGTTGAACTCCTCTGGGACACTAGAGGCGCCATGTTCCTCGTAGTGCTCATGCAAGCTGCGCTTCAATCTCTTGTAAGTATCCGAGGTCATATTTTGTACGGCTTCCAACATCTCTGTACTTTGCTCCAAGTCAAAGTGTACCTAAGAAAAAAATAAAAAAATATTATATTCTTAAACCCTGTATTTTGTAATTATTTATGAAATAGAATAAAATAAATTAGACTATATTACTGAGAGTTCGCGGACAACTATGAACTTCTCAGCATCCTCTATATCGTCCTAAGTAGGGGCCATCATACGTACGTTGCCCCGTACAATTTTTCCGATTTGAGACGCGGTCAAACTAAAGAGCTCCTTCGACGGAGGGCCTTTGGTGAAATTATCATACTTCACGTGGATTCGGTTCCCCGTTGTCTTGCATAGTTTCTCAAATTTTCTTCCATTCACAATTCCACGAGTGTGTTTGGGGGACGTGTCTGAGTGGTCCCTACTAGTTGCTTTGCGTCGGATGCTATAGCAACCAGAATTTCTGGAAGACTAAGGATCTTGTTTGGATGTCCCAGAGTCTGAATCCGGATTCGTTGTCTCACCATATGTTGATTGGATATTAGGAGCATTCAGAATGGTCGCTGACCTGGAAGGTGCCGCGTGAGCTTTAACTGTCTCTTGTGATTGTTGACCCCAACCCAACTATTTAAATGCCGATTGCAATGAGGCCCTCTGCTCCTGTTCGGTGCGCCTCCTCCTCCAGCAAGGCATCTAAAGTGCTACAACCGAAACTATATGTGCAACATTTACTCAACAAAACCAACCATATTCTTCAAAACACAGAGAAATTCATCCAATCCACTACCTATTCAACACAGCCTAATTACATGCCTAAATTCATCAAACACAACCATTACCTAAATCATCAAACACAACATAAATTTGACATGTGCATCCCTATTCAACCTTATCCATTTTCATTCAACATAATACATAATAGATCCATCAACAACAATTCTACACAAACTCCATAATCGGAACATATATAAACCTCCATAATCTAAAAAATCTCCATCAACAATCAATCATCAATAAACTTCCACCTTTGATCATCAAGCAACACACTTGCATGAACATTCAACATAGTACTGCAACACAATCTAACAATAGCTTAAAGCATGAAACTATCATATCACCAATCACATAATCAATAACCAACACACAATAGGACTATTCTATAGTAGCACCCACATTAGAATCAAATTACATGCAGCTATAGTTATGCATACTAATTTTCTGGTATCTGCTTAGGGATATGCAATATTATATGCAGCTATGCTTATTCGCTTGATACCCACAAACCGCTAACTATTTAGTGCGTACTAGTTGATAACTCGATATGAGCCTGATATCTCTCATCTACGCATCTCTGATTGCACGGTACATGTTCCTACTATGATTTCACTGCGTACAAAAATGAGTCATCAACGACGATTATGCCTTTATATTGGTTATGATTCACCAGCGTTTGTCTGCTATTTAGAATCTTTGATATAAGATCTCTTTACTGCTAGTTTTTGAAGATAGTCACTTTGATGAGACATATTTCCCATCGTTAGGGGGAGATATGAATGGTTCAATTCTGGTTGAAGGTCAAAAATTGACGTGGTATGTCCCTACTATGTCTCATCATGATACCCACACATCTCAGTGTGAGATTGAAGTACAATATATTCTTGATCTTCAGAAAGTACAAGATTCGATGTCTGACTCTTTTACTGATATCATGAAGATGACGAGATCAGTTATATATGCTGCAAATTCTGCAAGGTTGAAAGTCCCTAGAATTGGGCAAGTTAACACAACACTCGGGCAAGGCAGTGTTTCTCCTGCCCATAGTGGGGGTGTAACATCGGTCAAAATCCATTGATGTGTTGTCAGTGAAAAGGCAAGCCATCAAGGCACAACCGTTCATCATCAACACATGAGATTGTTTCTGACTGTAAATGTGTCTAAAAGTCGACATTGACAAACACTAGGGGACACCTCAGAGTCAATGACGATGTCAGTAAACAAAGAAATCTTACCAAGTTAAACAAATGCTAGTGGTATTATGGATGGTTCATCCAGGTTTGTTGATGATGCATTTGCTTATTTCGTCAGTCAGGAATTGACGACGATGAAGTGGAACATTGCTCTGTTGCGAATAGTTAATGGTTAACATAGAGCATATTGATCAATATGAAAAGTTACAATCTAGGTTGAACTAGACTCTCTTACAAATGACAAGTTTTCGATATGGTATTGCTATAACCACCGAATGGTAAGCCGCTTAGATACAAATGAGTCTATGTTTGACAAGCACATTGAGTAGAAATTTTGGCCCAATGATTCTCTCAATGCCCTAGTATTGATTATGAGGAGATGTATTCTTGGTCATGGACATCATCATTTTCCACTACTTTATCAGTTTGGTAATGTTCAAAATACTGAGTATGCAACTTATACATATGGTTACAGTATATCTCTATGGGGATCTTGATTCTAAGATATACATGAGAGTGCTGGTTGGCATGTATCTACCCAATTCAAGTAACTCTAAACCATAGAGTGCTCATATAATTAGATTGAGACGTTCACTATATGGATTGAAACAATCTGGTAGTAGTTTGTGGTATACACGTCTTAGTGACTACTTGATTGGGAAGTGATAAAAGAATGAAAAGTTATGTCGATGCGCGTTCAGTAGATGAACGAGTTATTTGAGATGATAGAATTTGGTAGGACTTAATTATGTCTCGGTTTAGAGGTGGAACATCGAGTTGGTTGAATTCTTATTCACTAGTCTGCTTATGTCTAGATCAGGCAATGGATAAAGAACACCCTCTTAAGCACACCATCTTAAGCATACCAATGGTTATTTGCAGTATGGAACCCAAAATGATATGTTTCATCAGAATGATGATGGTAAAAACTTTTTGGAGCTGAGATTCTATATCTTGGTTCGGTTAGAGCTTGGTAACATATAGATTGGTACACATGTCCAGACATTGCCCTCACAGTATGCGCAAACGCAAAGTCATTGGAATAAAGTATATATAGTACCCCTTCTGGTACTTAAAGGTAACCAGATTTGGGCTTATTCTTCCCTTACAAAGAAAACAGAGAAAAACTTGAAAGTCCCGAAAAAGGGATGATTGAATCGCAACATGCATATTCTAGAGCCTTCGATCCATCGAAGGATGCTCACGGGTCGGACTAGAGTCATGCTTTCGATCCATTGAAGGAGTTGTTCTTTGATCCATCGCAAGTTAAACTTGCTGCGAGCAGTTTTACTACAGTCTCATATTCCGAAATACCAGCTTATGTGTTGGTCAGATTTATTGATGTTGGGTACCTCTCTGACCCACATAAAAAACGTTCTCAAACAAGTTATGTATTCACCATGGAAACATAGCAATTTTTTGGAGAACGACAAAGTAACCCTGTTGCTACTTCCTCAAACTATTCTAAGATTAAAGCTTTGTATGAAGGGGTTGATTGTGTCTAGTTTAGGACGGTAATACAATATATTTGAGGGTCTAGTGGATTGTCATCTACTATGACAGCACCAACTTATATCTTTGAGAATAAGATGGTTTCCATTGAACAAATGAAGTTGGGTTACACTAAGGGTGTCATACTTAATTCATTTCGCCAAAGTACTCCTATAATCAACAATAACAACATTGATTGATTATCTGTGTGAACCGGATTAGCTTGGTGGATAATGTTGCAGACTTGTTTACCAAGTCACTACCTAAATCTACATTTGTGAAACATGTGAGACGCATTGATATGCGCAGGTTATCCGAACTTCATGACTGAATTTACAGTTAAGGGGAATTACATTTCTGTAGACATCAGGGGGAGTCTACATCGCATGTGTTAGCTTATGTAGTTGGTGCGTTGTACTATTTTTTCCTTCGACCAAGCTTTTGTTTTACCCTTGAGATTTTTGTTTGCTTGACATAGTTTTTAGTGAGACAACAAATTATGCATTATTCATTAGGTCATCGACACAAAAGGAAGTGTTTAAGGAGATTTATTTTCCGTAATTGTCGGTGTGTGTTTTATCCTAATTAGATATGACTTAGTATAGATTAGATGCAAATAATCTCTGTAATATCGAGACATTTATTATAACAAATTATATCAACCTATATATAAAGTATTCTATCAATGAATGAGTTATAGTTTTCAATATATATTATTCTCCTAAAACACATCAATATTTTTCTTAACTTTTACATTCACTCGAGAGTAAAATTGGAGTAGTCAAACATGTATGTAATACTGAAATAGGTGAGATTTGACGTTTGACTTACCAGCGAAGGAAAATAATAGTTTCTTGAGATTTTCCCTTCTACCACTGAAAAACTAGTCCAATATCAAAACTCAAGCTGTACAGTAGTAGTTCAGGCTCTGTCATGTAAATCCAACCATCAACCATACATTTGTTGTTGTTGACTGTTGACCAGATTCAACGGTTGACGACAGAAGGACAATCGCGAATTTGAAACACCTTGTTAATCGGTGATGAACTCTTGTGGAAGACAAAGAACCGATTTGTACAGAGGCCAGAGGGTAGTAGTAGCCTATAATATGGAAAAGTTACTCAGTTTGGTAATGTAACATGCTAAATGTGTTACTGGATAAGCAAATTGATTGGACTGATTGACGCTTCAATATTGATGTAGGCATGTAGCAGCCACAGTAGCACTACTGCCAATCTGCCATTACCCATTTGACTAACCAAACCCAGCCCAGAACAACCTGCCACTGCACACACTCCATCTTCCGAGCTAAGAAGCACAGAAACGGTATAGAGGAGCAGTATTGCGTATCGGATACCGATATCGATACGATACGCGTTGGATATGCCCGGATACGTTTGGATATGGTATCAGTTTTTAGATACGTACTGGATACGTACGTATCCAATATTGGATACGTACGTATCCAATACTGGATACGTACCCCTGTAATTTGTAAGGATACGTGGGGGTATCCTTGTAAATTGAAAGGACAAAAATTTCTGTAAAAAAAAATCAGAAAAGGGGAAAACGGAAAACCTAATCGGATCTGCTGCCTCCGGCTTGGCTCGCCTCGCCTCTGTCTCCTCGGTCGCCGACGATCGTAAAGATAACGAAAACGGACCAAGAGAGCAACGATCTCCAGACGTTGGATTCACTACAAGAAAAATGCACCTAGACCACGGACCATTTCCGTCGTCTAGGTGCAGTTTTCCGTCGTCTAAGTACTTAGACGACGGAAGCTCCGTCGTCCAAGCTCCGTGCTCCAAGTGCTGTCGTCCAAGCACTTGGACGACGGAGATGGAGAATTCCGTCGTCTAAGTGATACTTAGACCGCGGACATTCTCCGGGGTCTAAGTGCACGCTTGGACCGCGGAAAACGTCCATCTCCGCGGTTTAAGTTTGCACTTAGACGACGGAAATCGTCAATTTCCGTCGTCTAAGTGGTGATTTTATAAAAAAAAATTAAATGAAAAATTCATGAAATGCTAATTAATAATTAGCATTTAATGAATTTTTTATTTAATTTTTTTTATATCAATATTCATAATATTGTAAAATTTATTGATCGAATATTAATTATTAATAATATATAATACGTACAAAATTCATAATGAATAAATAATTTAAATTATTATGGATTTAAATACAATGAATACAAAATTCATAATATAATAAAATAAATTAATCTAGCCTAAATAAACTAAATTAACCTAAAACTAAACTAATTATAGGCGGTGGTGGTGGCGGCGCCGGTGGTGTTGGCCGGAATGTGGAGGCCGATGGTGGAGGCGACAGTGTAGGCGGTAGCTAGTGGTGTGTGGTGGTGGTGGAGGCGACGTTGTAAGTGGTGGTGGTGTGTGGTGGTGGCAGCGACGGTGGTGATGCCGGTGATGGCGGCGACGGTGGTGATGTCGGTGGTGGCGGCGACGGTGGTGGTGGTGATGATGATGGTGGATGGTGATGGTGATGATATATGGTGGGTGGTTTGATTGGGGGGGGGAGAGATGGAGAGGGAGAGAGGGAGAGGGAGAGGGAAGGGAAAAAATGAAGAGAGATTGAGAAAATGATGAATTTAAAGAGTTTTAAAGCACTTAGACGACGGAAATTCAGTATTTTCGTCGTCTAAGTGCTTTAAATTTTCAAACAATACCGCCAATTTTTCACTTAGACGACGGAAAATCAGTATTTCTGTCGTCTAACTGATTTAAATTTTTGAAAAAATTTTAGCGGGAAAAGAATACCGCCAATTATTTTCACTTAGACGACGGAGATGACAATTTTTCGTCGTCTAAGTGGATTTAAATTTTTGCCAAATTTTTAGTGGGAAAAACACCGCCAGAAATTAAAAATTTAAAAATTCACTTAGACGACGGAAATACTCATCTCCGTCGTCTAAGTGAAAATTCAAGCGGTCCCAAAAACTGAAGCGGTAAATTGAACCGCCATAATTTTCGACTTGGACGACGGAGAATGACCATCTCCGTCGTCCAAGTGAAAATTACATGGAAAAAAAATAAAATCGAACCGCCATGGTGATTTGAACCTGGACGACGGGGATGGTCATTCTCCGTCGTCCAGGTGTGCACCTGGACGACGGAGAATGGCCATCTTCGTCGTCCTGGTTCAAAATACGTAAAAAAAAATTTAAAAAATAATTCGGTAGGAATTTAGCAATCTGTCATTCGAGTGAAATAGTCGTACAATATCGATGAACGCATCGTATATATGAACAGTTAAATTTGAACCGACGATTAATTTTACGTCTTGAAATATGTTAAGTATCGACTAATCTTTACGACTTAAGTGTTCATGAGTAGAGGCTCATTTGCAGCAGAGTATTAACGAAATTGAATTTGGACAAAACAACCGTTGGATATGTTCGTCGTGACATAATATATAATTGTCTTCAAAGGACCATAAAATAATAAGTTCGGGAAGGGTTTCATCGGCACAGTGAACCGCAAAACCGATAATTTCACAAACCGGAAACGTGGATACAAGGCATTTCGCAACTCCGATTTTCGAACCGTCGAAGCTCACACACCAAGAATTGTTTACTCTAAAGTCTTGACGAAAAGAATATGTATTGGAAAAAGGTCTAGATGGTCCTTGTCTTAGCAAAAATTATGATATTTGCACCTAGACGATGGATATGAGAGTTTTCGTCGTCCAGGTAATCACCTGGACGACGGAAACGCTCATCTCCGTCGTCCAGGTGTATAGACCTTGAATTCAGGGGTTAGGGCCTTACTGTTTAGGGTTTAGGGTTCGTGAACTTGGACGACGGAGAATGACCATCTTCGTCGTCATAGTGTGTACCTGGACGACGGAGAAGACTCCGAGGTCCAGGTGTCCACCTGGACGACGGAGATGGTATTCTCCGTCGTCCAGGTGTTACTTGGAGGACGGACACTTCTCCGTCGTCCAAGTGTCACTCGGACCACGGAACAATTACGTTTCCGTGGTCTAAGTGCTGTTTTCTTGTAGTGATTGGTCGACGCGGAGGTAGTAGCAGAAGCTCTTAAGCTCGTACGTCCTGCGCGTCCGAAACGCGACGTTGGAACTTGTTGTTCCGCCACGCGGAGCTTGTGGGGGCGCATTCGTCGGCGGATTTGGGCGGGGGAAGCAAGACTGTAGGGGTTCTTTGACGAGGTAACAGAGGTTCCTTGCTGCTTCCTTCGTCTCCCATGGTGGTTTTCTGGGGGTTTTGTTTTACAGAGGAGGATACAGAGGTGGTGACGTTATATATTTATGTGATGGGTGTTTTTGTTTTGGTTTGGTTGAATTTAAGGTTGGTTTTAACGAAAATGAGTTGCAGAGAAAAGGTGAGCGAAGGTTGTAGAGAGAAATACAAAAAAGAACGAAGATTGGCTTGTGGTTAATTAATGAGTTAATTACCTTTTAAACCTTGTAATTTGAGGGTAAACTAATTAAAATGTAATAAATCACATGTGTTCAAGTTGATAAGAATTTTAGATGTGAAATTTTTTATTTGAGTTCAAGTTTCACCGTGATTGAAGTTAAATCTTAATAGTTTTTTGGTGTCGAATAAAGGCGAATCAATCACTCTACTCATCGTAGCAGTTTCTTATAGATTCTCTCCAATGGCAAGCTCAAGCACATCGAAGGAAATGCTAAGAAGCACAGAAACAGGGTTACAGACCAGTATCGCGTATCGGATACCGATACCGGTACGATACGTGTTGGATACAGGCCAGTCGCTTCTCATTTATAAGCAGCTCGACTGCTCGAGGTATATCACTTAATTAGTTAATTGTAACTTTGTAAGCAAAGAGATGAAACACAATATGTAAGCAACCAGGGATTGTCAACACTCTGGGGCTGAAACACAAAGAGATGGATCCAGTGTGTTAATTCACTTAATTGTTAAATGTCGTGATGTGAAGACAGTGAAGTACTGTACATCTTAAAATCTATATGTTGTACCAACATTAACATAGTTAAGTTATCATATCTCTGTAATTTATATGGTACTTCATGCACTTGTTGTCCTAAATTTGTGTGAACAGCTAGAAAATGAGTTAAGTTTTGAATAGGTTGAAGGGGACTTCGATTCATTTTAGGGTAAGTGGGTTCTTGAGCAGCTAGGAAGTCATCACACACTACGTTAAAGCAGTCATCACACAATTCATTTCGGAGTTGAAATTGTGTAGAAGTGTAGAACAGTTTGAACTTTTCGGTTGTTTTATAGATTAGCAATTTGGATCATAGAGTCTAAAAAACTTAAATTGCATGCTTATTTTTTTAATTATATTTGAATTTTAATGGATTATTTAATTTTCGTATCCTACTCGTATCGTATCTTTGAATTTTTTGATTTTTCCGTTTCGACGTATCGTATCGTATCGTATCCCCGTTTCCGTATTCGTTTCAGTGCAACCTAGCTTCCGAGACTCGATCGACTCCATCAACGACCTTTGTTCTTGTTACTGTGCTTGCTGGCTAATAGCTACTATGAGCCATGCAGGTCCGGAGTCCAGATTGTGAGCTCTAACTATGAAGTGCGGAGTGAACTAGTGGTAGCTAAACATTCTTAAGATCGACTGGCTGAGAAAAAAATATATATCATAAAACCGATTAGTGAAAACCTTTCCACCTTCACCTTTGAAATGGGATACATCATATATTAACCGACGCACGGCCACATCCAGCGGCAGATTTATATAGAGATGAGGCTGGGCAAGTACATTTTTCTTACATGAGAAGATGAATTCATGCATGCACATATTTGCCACGGCTTTTTGTCAATCTCTTTTCTCTTGTACTAGCCTTCCTGCACGCGCATATGCGCGTGCGAAAGGTGTCGCGCTCGCGCGTGCGTACTGTTGGTGTAATACTCAAAAGTGTGCAATTATATTGTCAGTGTATCATTGCCTAAGCCACCTGCAGCTGCCCTTCTCTATTGTGCACTTTCAAACCCAAATGCATAAATTCAAACACTGATCTAATAGAGATGTGCAAAGAATAATCAATGATTGATTATAATATTCGTAAAATAATATTAGCCTACTTCATATTAAGTCCACACTTTTAATAGAGATACTGACAATTCGCATGCGTTTGCGCGACTTACTTCCGCACGCGCGTGCAGGAAGAGTAGTATTATTTTACGCAATTGATAGTCAATCATTGGCAATTCTTCACAGTGTCGGCGTATTTATCGAGGTTGTGCAATTACACAATTTTATGAAATATATAATTCAACCACTAACAATTTTGGTGAAGAAAATCATAACTCGCTTTGACGTATATATGAAAATGGAACGAAAAACATACAAAGAGAAACTGTTATAAAATATATAAAAAAATTTAACTATAATGACATTGATATCTCCAATGAAGTCCAACCACATTAGTCATCATGTAGAATGACTTGTCACTCTAACTACGAATAAAATATAGGAGAGTTAAAGCAAATTAATAAACGGTCACATACATGTATATGTTGAACATGAATGCATTCCGTAATTACCTGAGCAATTTGTATCAAATTTTTACGCTTTTTATAGAACTGTAAAATATACAAATAAATTGTTAGAAATTTTCAAATAAATTTATGTTGACCATCAATACTTATGTCTCGTATAAGTAAAAAGTCATAAGACCTTATCTAAGAAGCACTTTCGTTGATGATGACGTCTCCTCCTGGTAACAATATTTGCAAATGTTAAATTGTAAAAGAAAAATCATTAATTGCAGCTAATTTAATAGAGACATGACATATACCTTAAGCGCAAAACTTTCCTCCATGTTCGTGTGATTTCATATAACGTTTTTGTTGTCATCAACTCTCTTCATGCCATTTTGTAGCGTCAACTAATGATAATATTCAAAATTTATAGTTAAGTTGATTATAGAACTTGGAATATAATAAAAACAAAAGTGTTCAACCAATCTTATAAAGCTTATCTTAACCACCACATGACGATTAATCTATAATGTTATTTTTGTATTGTCGTAACGTCTTTGTTGATTGCCACTTCAAGTATATCGGCAAAGATTTCTAAAAAAAATATCTCATGTATATCGGCAAATATTTTGTTGACATGATATCAAGTTATCAACGTATGCATCAACATGTATAAGTACTTCTCACTTAAATTTTTCTTCTTTTGTTGTCAATAAGGTGCAACCGTGCAACTTAGGAATGAAAAGGTTAGTAGGTTACTAATATTTGGAAAATGTGCACATAGTTGATACCTCTACTTCTTTATAGAAGTAAGAAGTAAGAGCTAATTTGCTGAACCTATATGTTGAAAACTTAAGACTGAAGTGAGGCTAGCTCACCATATGTTAATGGCAATGGTGGATTTAAACTCAAAGCCTGTATAATTGTACTACACCGTCTGCACTACATAAGACGTGTGACATTTTGAACACTATAACTGCAAAAATATAAACCCAACAAACTCTGTATCTTTTCCTCTGTTCTCAAAACTTGAAAGATCTGTATCTTTTCCTCTATTTTCAAAACTTTGACAATTCAGAACCAACAAATACAGGTCTGTTGTACATCACTCTAACTTATTTGTCCACTGGAAACATAGGATTGAGTAAACACCATCTCTGCCTCTCAGTAATAAAGCTAAATAGCATTAACTTAACGATCATTAAGTACAAAAAAATACGCAAGGGAGACATGAGATTAGAGAAGCCATGCTTATTTCCCTTTGTTTTATCCCACTCTACCCTCGGTGACAAAGAACAATAGAACATAAAAAATTGGGACGCGAGTCATTGAACTATACAAAAATTTCTTCATTTCTTCCATTTTCAGCACTGCAATCGTTGGGTACTTACAGAATTTCTACTCTTTATGGTCTTAGTCCTCCTGCACACACACACAAAATAAAAAACAAAGTAGAATTTACTCAATCTAGACATGCTCACCTCACCACTCGTCCTAATCAAGATTTATACAATCCAAAGATTAACATGAATCGAAACTCGAAACAGTAACATTGGGTAGTTACAGAATTTCTACTCTTTATAGTCTCAGTCCTCCCGGGCACACACAAAAAATAAAAAATAAAGTAGAATTTACTCAATCTAGACATGCTCACCTCACCACTGTTCTCATCATCATCATCACTGTCGTAAGACTCATCCTAATCAAGATTTATACAATCCAAAGATTAACATGAATCGAAACTCGAAACAGTAACACTTTACTTATATAACACCATAACATCAATAACTTTTCGAGAACTACCAAATCAGGAACAATCAACAACAAATTTCCCATTACACACAAAATGAGTCGATTTAATCACCACATCAAACAACGATTTTCATTTTTCCACACCAGTCGACCTGTTCAAAAAGTCAAATCAAAACGTATTGAAGCAAACGTATTCGAAGATTCAAACTTTTCAGAGTGAGAATTGTCGGGAAGAAGGTAAAAGAGACAAAGTATTACCCACTTAATTGATGAATTCAGGACTTTCCCAACTGCAACTGATTAGTTTTCTTAAACTGATAAGTTTTCTTCCTGTCGTTGGTTATTTATAGAAATTTAGTAGTCGTTACTACAACAGGAAGAAAAAAACTCCAATTTGAGGTTCCGAAAAAATTCAAAATTTACCTGTGATGACTTCAACTCCTTGGCCATCTCCGACATCGCCGCCTTCTCCAAATAGACTTCAATCGTCGTATGCCTGACCAATTTCCAACCCCCTTTTCCTTTCAGCCACAACCCAAAAAGAAAAAATCATTAGCTATATTGTACTTGCCTACATCGGCGAGGATGAGAGAACCCAAAAAGAAAATCCACTCACTGTCATGGCTCCTTCTGTCTCTGTACTGGCTGATCTTCCATCACCTCCACTTTAATATTCAAATTCCCTCATGCATATAAATCCCAACACAAAACCATAGCATATACCATATCTGTCGAAACCTTATCAAAATATCCCAGTCTCAAATGACCACATTTCTGACCTCTTGCAGCGCATCGTAGAGGAAGAGATCCAGTAAATGCAAAAGGATAACTGCAAGGTTATTTGTTTTTCACGGAAGATATAGAGAAAGTGAGAGATAAGGTCCGTTAACCGTCGATACTAATGTTGGGTGGTTCTCCTGTGTCGCACGTATCATGAAACCTGTGTAGCGTAAACTTAAATATTGGGAGGGATAATTCTTGGTATTTAGAATGTTCTACTGTCCGTTTCTCCCCCAACCGCTGTAAGAAGAGTTCCCTTAATTAATATAGATTTAACTGTTTATATAATTTTTTAATATTTAAAGGGTATTATAGTAAGAAAAACCAGGTATGGTTGACAATGAGTATTTACTTAATAAAAGTATGAATATCAATCGAAGGGATAAAATATAGTGACTTCTTCCCTGTAGAGTTTTGATGATCTTAGCGATTGAAAGACTACATCGACTATAGGCAATTATGAGCATCTATATGTATGAATGTATCCCAATGAGATGGAACCTGGTTGAGTGGAATGGATTGTAACGATATGTATGAATAATTAAATTTATTAGTTAAATTGTTTAAAAGCTATATGTAACTTTCTTGTATTTATTTTTTATTCCAACCGTTCTTGTTATCTTCAAGTCATTTTGAAAATATTATGTTGAAAACTGAAAAATTAAAGGAAGAAAAAATTTGACTAAAAATTATTTTACCTTTTCATTGTTGTTAAATATGACAAAAGATTTAACTAAAACTTAAATATAATTTTAATATATGACATCTGTTGAAAAACAAAAGGTTACAAATATAATCAAATATTTAACCTTTTTTTGAAATAACAATTCTATTGGCTATTGGGGATGCTCTAACCTCTTAGTAGTGAAAACCTTTCAACCTTCCAGGGATATAACCCGAGTACACACTTTATATCCTTCGAGCTCTTTCCTTTACTGAAGCTTGCTCTCCTAAGAGACACATTTTAAGAGATAAAAATAGATGAGCACATCTAACGATTGTGATTGAAAATAATTAATACGGCCCCGCCATAATTTTTATGTTTCTGAATCACAACCCTTGGATGTACTTATATCTTTCTATTCCTTATAATGTATCCTTTAGAAGATCAAACTTGTTCCATTGCGTGCATAATAATTTGAACTGAGACAGGGTAAGAATTACCCCAATCCATTATTTGTGTTATGCAATGATGGTTCCCCTAATAAGGCCGCTGGCCCAAATTTCAGAATGGTCATACTATGTGTCTCATTGGGGTCAACCAAGGTATGTAAAATCGATAATATTGGCAATATTTCGCCGACATTTCAGTTTTTTGGAGTTACTTGAAAAATTCTCAAATATATCTCTAAATCTCTTGAAATTTCTCGATTTTTATCGATATTTCCCATATATCTCCGATATTTTCCAATATTTCCCGAAATTTCTAAAATTTCTTTAAACTTTTCACATTTAACATTTAGTTTAGTAAATGTCCAATCTTCACATGCTCAATGTCCAAACCATCTTTCACGTGGCATGTCAGATACATGCAAAATTACATGGTGAACAATCATTTAATGATTATTCTTCACAATACACACATGATTATGCACAAGAAGATAAGAAAAATAGTGTGAATTTCGAACCTCATAGATACTTTACGTAGTTTTAAAGTATTTATATATTTGAATTTTTGATGTGTGATGTGTAACATATTGTACAAAAGACCTGGTGGCCTAGCCTCGCATTAAGTTTTAGCCATCAAAAAATAAAAATAGAACTATTAAATTATATTTTAATAATTATGAGCAATTAGCACGTACTAATTCATATAGTAATATAGCAAATTCATATGTCTTGATGTTTGATCAATATTTTCTTTTCACATAAGGTAGATAATTGATCATATAACAACCTTCAAAAGTTTCATTACAAATTTCCATGTATTTTTATTAGTTTCCGTCATTTCCGTCATAATTTTCACTAGATCGATATTTCCGTCGATATATCCAAATTTTGGAACGTTGATATATCCTTGATATCCGATATTTTACTCCTTGGGTTCAACTGAGCACATTGCACACATACATGGCCCGTTGATTTTCTTTTTGTTGAGAAATTCTATTAGAAGTTCATAATTTACTCATACACCTCTTTTTCAATATTTTTTCTGAACAATTTCAACATTGTCTAAAATTGAAATCCCATACAACTGAAAATAAATAACAAAAAATCATGGGAGGGGATGAAGTACAAGAAATCGTCCATTAAGCATGTGCATATGATGGAATGAACCGATACAAGAAGCTTCAAATCTTAATTACTTGGTTATATATGACTTAAGACCTCAACGGATCTTCAGTCACACTTTTTACTAAATTTTTAATGTTTAAGAGATCTATATAAAAGAATATCAAATTCGATTGAACTAGAAATAGTTAAAAACATACAAACTAGGAATTTCAATACCAGAAACTAAAAATATTAGCTGCAAATTTCAACTGCCAAATATTAATCTACCACTCTACCTCTGTTTCTATTATTTTTTTGTTTGCATTTTCGACATCATCCTCACAAGGTACATTTCTGGTCCATAATGGTAAATTCGACCCCCCCCCCCCCCCCCCCCCCCCCCCAATTTTCAAATAATATTCCCAAGCGGCATTATTGCTACTGTGCGCCGTAAGTGCACAATAGCCCAGTCTCTTGTTTGTTTCTCAAATATAACCACCTGAAAATGTAAAGCACAGTCATGCTTGGCGCTCTGTGTTTTTCCTTTTCTGGGCTGAAACCCATTCATTTCCCTCCAACCCTCTCACACATCTCTTTAACTCTTCTCACTCTTTTTTTTGCATCTCATAATTCACAAGCACAGCTTCACATTTTCACTGTAAAAGGTATGCAAAACTTACTCTCTTGTTTTTTGGGTTCATCATCTCGTGTGATCAAAATTACGAGCTTCATAATCTGTGAGCTAGTCATGAAATTCTATGTTAGAGAGCTTAGTTTGACTAGTACTGAAATTTCTATGGCTGTTTAAGTAGGAATTGGGCTTCCTCCGTTTCTACTGTTAGTAATCTCAGGTTTGCATATGTATTTTGGTTTGGGAATGTTGGAAGAGTTTTGATTCAGTGGCGAAGAACATAGTAGATGAAGAGGTTTAGATTTCTTATGTAATTTCGAGTATAACAGAGGGGTTTTGTGTATGTTTGCTTTAACGAAGAATATAAATTGGTTTGTTTGTGAACTGTAGTAGAGAATCTGAGAATGCTCTTTTTGTGTGTGATATTGCTGCTTTGTTCATGCTTATGCTCCTCAGGCTTGTTTCATTCTTGTTTTGTTTTCATATTTGTGGCATATTTTTCATAGCAAGGAAAGAAGAAGGTGAACGATTCGAACATTTGATGTCGTAGTTCTCACTGTCTAGATGTTCTATGAAACGTCAGTATATACATATGAAACGTCAGTATATACGGAATGTTTACAAGAAGATGATCACTATATAAGATCGAGTACATGGAGAGTTTAAATGATTCCCAACAGGGCCTTCTATCTCCAGGCCATGTTGCATTTCGTGGTCCTTAGTATACATCCCTCCGAGTTCAGTAGTGCTCACATGTGTTGGTACTAGATGTACATATAAATGTCTGTATGTATGTTTCTGTATATGGTACATGACCTTTGTTTCTATTACAGGTGCGCGATAATTTTTTATCCTGTTTCAATCTGAAAATGGGAGCTGGAAGGAAAACCGAGACCTATACTTTGCCTCCTAAACAAGACATGCAACCCTATACCGCGGAAGCAAGAAATTTGATGAAGAAACACCTGGGTGCAGTCATCTTTGGGTGCAAGAATTTCACAATGAAAGAATGTCTATCCAAAAATCTCTTTGGTTAGTGTCCTGAACTTTCTGCATGCTTTGCTCCTTATATTTGCTTATCCTGTTTTCTGTTTATTGTTTGGTTCTTATGCTTTGATTATCAATACTTAAACCAGTGGTATACTGATATTTGGTTTCGAGATTCTAGTTGTCAGTGCATTGTCATCTTCACTATTAATAGGCCCAGAAGTAATGTATCCGGTGCTATTGAGTATCTAATACGAAACTCTTTATTTGTTGCTTTCGTGTGCAACTTATCTTCATTTCTTGTTTGAGTTTATGTTTTGGTTCCTGAACTAATGTGGTGCATTTCAACACGTTCAGGCTTACCGGCCCCACACTATATGTATGTGAAGAACATCGAACCTGGTTTACCCCTATTTCTGTTCAACTGTAGTGAGAGAAAGCTTTATGGTATCTTTGAGGCTACGAGTCATGGGCAAATGAATATTGACCCTAATGGATGGACCAATGATGGGTTAGGGAAAACACAATTTCCTGCACAGGTACAATATAAAGGTTCTGCCACTATTGCTGCACGTTTCCCGTCATAATTTCATCTTAAGCATTCTGTGTCTTGGTTAAGAAAAGCCTTTCCTGATAGTTTCTGGATTTCTACTTTAAGGTTCAGATGCGCGTACGACTGCAATGTCCACCACTGCTGGAAAGCCAATTTAAACCCATAATTGCTGATAACTACGTCCGCCCAGGGCATTTCAATTTTGAGCTTGACCATCTTCAAACAAGAAACCTGATATCTCTGCTAGAATCATTGGCAAATTCTCCAGGCAAGCCAGTTCAGCAGTATAGAGTGCAGATGCAAAGTGATGTTCGAGCTCTTCCATCAAGTAGTATGGTACAGAAGGCTGAAACATGTCAACCACCCACTTCAGAGGCTGATCATTTGAAGAGCTCAACAATGGAATTGGATTCTACAACCTCTTTAACAACAGTGAACTGGGAATCTGATTTTCCTGCTCTTCCGTCACGTCAGACTGTTTGGAAAAAAGCTGAATCATGTCAACCACCCACTTCAGAGGCTGATCATTTGAAGAACTCAACACTGGAATTGGATTCATCAACCTCGGTGAACTGGGAATCTGATTTTTCTGCTCTTCTGTCACGTCAGACAGTAATGAAAAACGCTGAGTCATGTCAGCCACCCACTTCAGAGGCTGATCATTTGAAGAGTTCATGTTTAAAGTTTGAAGAGCTCCCATTAGCAGAGACTGCAGTACCACATAATAGAATGGAGCTAGAAACCGCTTTTCCAGCTGTTCCCTTACGTAGCGCAACAGAGAAACCTGAGTGGCCATACCAACATAATATACGGTCTGAGCATCCAAATAGTTTGAGACAGTATTCTTCATCATGTACGCCTCAGAACACACTAAGGTCAGAAGCTGATTTTCCAGATTTTCCGCCACTCAGCGCACTACAGGAACCTGAATGGCTTGA
This sequence comes from Geum urbanum, assembly GCA_946800695.1. Taxonomy (NCBI): domain Eukaryota; kingdom Viridiplantae; phylum Streptophyta; class Magnoliopsida; order Rosales; family Rosaceae; genus Geum; species Geum urbanum. Next base: position 81,853,168 of record OX326997.1, read on the forward strand.
AGCACTAATTTCAGAGGATGAGCAGTTGAATAGTTTAAGGATGAATTTGGACTCTGCACCTCCCCTTGGAACCAACCATTTCTTCCAAGCTCCATCAGCTGAACAAGAGGAGATTCAGCTGATATACTCAAAGCTGAAAAATCTTCAACATAATCTCCACAGTGGATGTCAAAACATGCCTTTGTCTGGTGGTGTTATAGATAGTGAGGAAAAAAGAGCTGAGAGTCCTCAATCCTTCATCTCTGATCAGAAGAGTGGAGATAATTCTTGCTACTTTTCTGTGAAGAGTTCTGACACCATGATCTATCCATGGATCATTGCTAAGGTAACAATTGTTTTAGTAGTCTATGAATTATGAAGTCAGCATGTTGTTTCCTCGGTGGTGTTTATTTGTTTATTGTTTAATTTGTCCTGTTGATTTCCCCATTACTTACAGCCATTCTGTTATGTATTATTGTGCTCGAACTAGTTGGTCGAAGAGGTGCAAGAGCTCAAGGCAATTAGGATGGAAGATACCAAGAAAATGAGCTATTTGGAGGAGAAGCTGGTAGTACATAACTGTTTTCTATGTTACAGCTTCTTTATCTTAGATCGTCTGCTCGCTTATATAGACAGTTTAGCATGATGCATTGTGAAAACTTGCCAAGGCATTTTGATTAAAATCTGAAAGCATAAAACGACTATTACATGCTAACTGGAATTGTTTTTTTTTGCTGACATTTTAGATGCGGGCGGAGCTTGAGATTCAACAACTAACAGACTTGATTGTTGATGGACTCTGACGTTGCAGTAACACGGCCAAGTTAGATTCACCATGGCCATTACAATGACCAGATTAGTATTTTGTGTTTTTGGTTTGTCTGTGTATATGGCTACCCTTTCGCGGAGTCTTAGTTGTTAACTCTGTGCAGTGACTTGATTCCGCGTAGGCTAGTAAGTAGCAGCATGTTGATGACGAAATTTACCTTGATATGCTATGACAAAGCAAATGAGAGAACTCTGTTCCGTTTATGTCTTCCCAACTGAAATCTGACCAGATAACATTCAATGTCCTCAAGGCAGAGACAACAGTAATTACTTGCTGGCTTCTCTCTATTGTTTATCTATCGGGAAAAAGAGTATCTTTACAGCGAACACAAATATGCAAAATATGCAAGAGTACATAATCGTTTGTTGAAGTTGACCGGAAAACTAAGTTTAGCTACCACCGGGGATGTGTATTGAAAGTTCAGGAGCTCAATTATAGGTCCACTAAAGGATTTTTGCCTAAAAGAAAAACAAGCTACAACTTCACAAGCAAATACTTGGGGTAAACCATATCGGGTGTTGAGTGGTCAACGTTAATAACGCCATCAAATGTTCCGAGTAGGGTTTAGAAATGCTCTCCGTCTCCATGTCGTACACACCAAAATCATGTAACAAAAATTGATCATCCACGCTATCATCTAGATCATGATTATAGTATATGCAGTTTCCCTTACATCCAGGAAAATTAGAGGCTGCCACATAAATCGAGAGGTTGTCTCCAATAAAAAGTGCAACATCCTCACCCAATGTTTTCTTCTTAATCCACTTGCACTTGTCAAAATCAAATTCTAGAATATTGAATTCCGATGGTGAAAAACGTGAGTCGAAATCATCAACAGCTTCATAATGATACTGTCTATCAACCATAAGCAAATCTTTCCCATTGTCCACAAGATATTCTCTGAAATAGTATTCATGTCTTCCAATATCACAAGCCAAAGATTTCACATCTGAGTTGGACTTGGAAGAAGAATCGAACGTAAAAAGTCTGCCACCAGGCTGAACAGCACAAAATGTGTCTTCTCCGTGCTGAAGAACATCATCAATATCATCTATAGTAAGGTAAGTCCATGTTGCGTCTCTACTTGGCCTAATGATAGCCATGTGATCTTTGCTTATGAGAACAACAATACACTCATCTGCATTTGATATTGGATCTGCCGTAACGATGGCCTTGACGACATAGTTCTCATACTGTTTTACCCAACAATTATCTCTTCCTATTAGAGGAAGACGCACAACTAAATCTTCTCTCTTGCCTCTGTTGTTAGACTTGTAGAATACTGGCTTGGTTAATGTGACTGTAAAATCTCGTACAACATGTACTAACCACCCTCTCGAAGCCCCGCAACAACATCTATGTACATATACCCGGCTAAATCACCTACGTACGTGCTTAGGCGACTTCGATTATATGTTACAATATGTCTCACCGCCACCACGACAGGGACCACCGCCAACAGGGCTCCAACTCCGATGACCAAACCCGCCCGATCTACGATCAGGATAACGCACACGCGCCACTACCGATATCGGTTAGACAACACCCAGCAGAAGAACATGCACACCAAGTCCCACATCGAAAGCAGGAAGACAGCCCAACCTCCAACCACCAATATATACCGGTCAACTGAACATTAAATGGTACGCGCTCTTAACTGACTACATCGTTATTCTATCCGATCTCTATATCGATTCTGACTTAGGCATCGGAGGGTTGAAGGCGGGTCATCCCGTCTCTCCTTAACCGTTATTGATCTTAGCAGTATCGAGATCGCTGTGAGATACCGCCCGACATCAATCATACACCGATACCGCCCGACATCAATCATACACCGATACAGCCCGACCTCGACCATTTGCGATCTCTGTCCGATCCGGATCCCGCTCAATACCCGATTTGCATACCGCGGATACTAATACGTTAACATTTGCTCATATCTTGAATATCCCTTATTCAGGATTTGAACAATCTATTTGGCATTTTTGATTGAACATTGAGAACCTTGTCATCCAACACATTAAATAGATTCCAAGCAGCTTCGTTGTTGTTGAAAAAGAGAAGCATTGGAGGTTCGGGATGACTTAACAGTTTCTTGGAAAATCGGCCATGATTATGTTTAGCTACACCAAACCATGAAGTGCATACTAAACTGAAATGAAGATAATCTGATGATGATGAGAATCTTTCTACGATCGAATCCAACAGGTTGTTAGGCAAATTTTCCCAATCTGACGAGGAAACATAATCGTCAATCATGATGATGAACGAAACAGGAAATATATGCACTAGAACTTTTCTTTTTTTATCTATAACAAATTGAACCAAACTAGGCACTACCAATCTTAACTAGGAAACGAAAGACAATCAAATTCGTAATAGGACTATCTAATCAATAAAAACTAGCTAACAAAATAACTGGATCATAAATCAGAAACAAATATGTGTCCTGTTCAGAAGTACGTACCGGAAGGCATAATTTCAAAAAAACGTAGTGATCGGAGGGCTGCTTCGAACTTCTTTAGAATGATCGCAGGATCGTTTTAGCCTTCTAGATCGGTTGGAAGAGATAAGGGAGAGAGTGTTGTGAGAACTCAAAGATGGATTGGAATAGGGGCTGTGAGTGAGAGAGAGATAGAGAAGATTACTTATATATATGATCACAATTAACCTAGTATTAGTGGACTGATTATGGACTTCTAACTGCAGGCAAAGAGTCATATTATATACGACAATTAGCCTAATATTACTGGACTTAATTAGTATTGGCTAATTGGGCTTGGACTAATGAATGGTACAGTCTTAGCTCCCATCCTTCAAAAGGTTTAACCCTTTGCCATCATTATTCCTTCTCTTCACAAAATCATAACCCTTCTGCCTCACATTGCATTTGTGATTTGTGCCCACACTCTACCTCAGTCCTCAGGTTAGATATTATATATTTTTTTTGTTCTCAACATCTTTTTTCAAAATTTAATTTTTCGTGTTCTGCCCAAGGAGGAATTACAATTGTGAGGAATAGACATTCGAGAACTTTCTCAATCTTTTCTATTGCAATTTCTGGATTATTATATGATGATTTTTAAACTTTACATATATATCTAGAAATAGGGATCACTAGCCTATCGAACCAAAGGTTGACTAGTCACTTTTGTTGTTGCAGAATTAGACCCCCAAATCTTACCATTTCTTCGGCTCATAGCACGATGGAATTGTCCGGTTGTAGCCCGACGCGCCGCTTCAATGGTGAAAGACGACCAGCTCTACCAATAATCGGGTTCATTGATATTCCTGGTATAGTAGATGCTATCACACATACAATCATACTCAATTCGATGGAATTGTTTGATCTTAAAGGGGATCTTCTATAATTTCATTTCGACGGAAATATCGATGAAATATCGATCCAGTAAAAATTCTGACGGAAATGACGGAAACTAATAAAATTACATGAAAATTTGTAATGAAACTTTTGAAGATTGTAACATGATTAATTATCTACCTTATGTGAAAAGAAAATATTGATCTGACATCAAGACATATGAATTTGCTAAATTATTATATGAATTAGTATATGTTAAGTGCTGATAATTATTAAAATATAATTTATTAGTTCTATTTTTATTTTTTGATGGCTAAAACTTATAGGAGGCTAGTCTATCACGCATTTTGTACAATATGTTACACATCACACATCACAAAATCAAATATATAAATACTTCAAAACCACGTAGGGGACCTATGAGGTTCGAAATTCACACTATTTTTTCTCCATCTCCATGTGCATAATCATGTGTGTATTGTGAAGAATAATCATTAAATGATTGTTCTCCCATGTAATTCTGCATGTATTGGACATGTCACGTGAATGGTGGATTGGACATTGAGCATGTGAAGATTGGACATTTACCAAACTAAATGTTAAATGTGAAAAGTTTACGGAAATTTCGAAAATTTCGGGAAATATCGGAAAATATCGGAAATATCGGGGATATATCGGAAAGTTTCGGAAAGCACAGAGAAACCCAAATACATGAAACCTTGATATTTCCTTGGTTCTGCCTACTCTGCCTGTTTTTACTGACACATGAAAAAGAGTCCAACCAGTTTCGTCCTTGGTAAAAGGGTAGAAGTGTAAAACTAATGAGGGTCACTAGCGAGAGTGAACTCTGGTCTCCTACCTTTTGGCGCTCTCTACATTCATTCTTTTCTGGGACTAAAACCCAACCACCCCCATTCATCTCCCCCTCTCTCTCTCTCTCTCTCTCTCTCTCTCTCTCTCTCTCTCTCAAAAGCACAGAGAAACCCAAATACAAATTTCTCTTTTGGTTGAGAATCTACATATATATAAAAAGGTATGCACACATTCACATTGTCCTAGTGATCATCTTGTTCGCTTTAAATTCTGGGCCTTTACTTTTGATACATATGTCGCCGAGTTTTGTAGGGTTTATATGAGCTTGGGTTGATAAATATTGGATCTTTGTTGAGCTTTTGGTTGTTCACAAACTTCTATTACACAAACGTGCTTGTGCGGTTTTCAATTTTTTATTTTTTTTACTTTTTGGGTTTTTTCTCTTCAAGCTTTTTTTGGTATTACTTAACTTAATCTTCAGACTATAGGATATCTGGGGTGTTTGTAATCGTGGGTTTGATGATATTGCCCAGAAAAGAGAACCAATGGGTTTTCTTTATTCCTCAATTTGTTTAATTCCTGTCAAAATAGCTGTTTCATTGTCTCCAATTGTTGGACTTGAATTTAAGGGCTGCTTCATAGCACTATATGACAAAAAAATATTACATAAAAGCAGAGGAAAGTGTCTTCCAAGTAGATATTATATGTGAAATTCTAGAACATTGTCAAACTGAATTTGTATGAAATACTGTGATAGCTTGCATGTGGCTGAATCACGTTCTTCATGTTTGTGGATTGTGTTTTGTTCATTGTTATTAGAGGAATTCACAGATGAGAGGAGCTGTTGTTTTTATGTTGCTCATTAAGTGCTTCCAATTACAATATGTCATCAAAGGAAATAATTATCAATAATAAGATGTATTTCCCAGTTAAGTTCTACATGTTTTTCTTCATGTAATTATAAAGAAAATTTCAAAAGAGGGTTAAGAACTAGTACACTGACCTATATATATATATATATATATATCTTCAGCCTGCTATCTACATGTGCTGCTGCTCTCTTAGGCTTTCTGCGAAATGGTTGAAACTAATTGGTAACTTCTTCTTGTATTGTGTGCGTGTTGACGGTCTACTTGTGTGAAAAACGTTGCTGATTTCTGTATGCATTTCGTGATTGTTTGTGCTGATGTATAAACTTCATATTTATTGGTGTTTGCCTGCACTGTATCACGTGTATGAATGTTATGTACATGACCTTTCAATCGTTTCATTATTATTCAGGTAGCTATTGTCATTGTGGGATCCGAAAATGGGAGCCGGAAGGAAGGAACGGTCCTTTACACTGGCTCCTACTCCATTTTGGACACCCCACTCTGTATCCGCAAGAACCTTGCAACGTCATCACCTTGGCGGAGTTATATTTGGCTGCACAAACAGCACAATGACAGAGTGCCTATCTAAACAACTCTTTGGTTTGTATCCTTGATTTTCAGCATCTTTTGTTCCTTCCTTTTTTCAGTTTTAATTTAGGTTCATATGTGATTTACATTGTTCAAACAATGGTATAGTGGTATTTGGTATTGAATTACATTCACCAAGTCTTCCTTATATCATCACATGAGTAGATCTCCCCCTAAATTTGGGTTTAGTGATCCCAAATATAGTAGCCAAATTGATTGGATATGCAAACTGCTGCAGTACTCCTTTATTGTTGGTTTTGGTTGGTAATTTCTTCTGGTTTCTTGCATTAGATGTAGATGGATCCTAGAACTCATGCGATGCATACAAATCATTTCAGGTCTGCCGGGTCCGCATTTTCTATATGTGAAGAACATTGGTGAGGGATTGCCACTCTTTCTCTTCAACTATAGTGATAGGACGCTTCATGGAATATTTGAGGCTGCTAGCCAGGGCCAAATGAATATTGATCCATATGGATGGACAACTGATGGATCTGTGAGAACACAATTTCCAGCACAGGTACTAAATGAAGTTTTCTTTTAACTGTTTTAATTGACATCGGTCATAATTTCACATTAAAAGCACTGGGTCTATAGATGGCTGAGATATTTTCATTCTGTTTTTAAGGTTCAGATTCGTGTCCGGCTGCTGTGCCGACCACTGCACGAAAGTCAGTTTAAACCAGCTATCGTTGACAACTACTACAGTGTGAATAAGTTCTGGTTTGAGCTTGATTGTGCTCAAGCAAACAAGCTAATGTCCTTGTTACATTCTTGCGTAATCAGTCCTGGTACGTATGTGCCACTGATGAGGAAAACTGATTTCCTGACGCATCCTTCTCGTAAGACAACAGTGCAATCCCAGTGGCTTAAACCACTTTCTTCGGGGGCTACAACTTTAGCTGCAAGCTACAGTGCATCTGAAGCTGTATCAGATGTGAAAGAGGCTGAACAAGAGGAGCAACACCTTATATGCATGAAACTGAAAGAGTTGTCTCTTCAACGTGGTCTCAACAGTGAATGCCAGAAAGTGCCTCTGTCTATAAATACTGATGATAATCCTTTTGTTAACGGAATGAGTGTAGAGGAGAATTGTAATCCACAAGAACCATTGGATTTAGTGGAGAAGGATGAGACTTCTTGTTCTTGGTCTGAACAGAAGAGTGGAGAGAGTACTAGCTCCTTGTCTACGCTGAGTCCTCGATCCGTGTCTGATCAGTCAAGAATTGATAAGGTAAAATATTAGTAGTTTTTAAACATCCCTGTTATTCAACTGCTTATTTTTTGAAATATTCTGTTCTACAGTTGGTTCAAGAGGTGGAAGAGCAAAAGGCTTTGAAGAATGAACTGATGAAGAAGATGGGCATTTTAGAGCATAAGCTGGTACTTAATAGAGCGAATATCTTTACTTTGTTTCCTCTACTTTTACATAAATAAAGTTAAATAAGCATTTATAGATTTGCTCATCACTGAACTGAACTGGTTCAAGGCATTACCTCCTTTTTTTATCATTATCATGCTTTACATCCCACATCAACTGTGTCCATACATTTTCGATTAAAATTCTTTGCTGGCATTTCAGGAGCAGGCAGAATTTGAAATTAAACATTTAACAGGTGGTGCTATGAAGTTGGAATCTGACTCTACACTCCCCGATATATATATTGATGACAAGCAAGCAGAGTTTGGAAGTCAACAGTCAAAATGTTGCATGAAGGTGGAATCTGAGGCTGTGCCCTACATACAACATATTGATCAGAAGGATATTGCATCATCCACTATGCTGGATCTGGATCCTAATGAGTCAATATTTGTAGTTGGTGGATATGATGGTAAATCAATGTTATTGTCGTTGGACTCCTATTATCCTATTCACAATGTGACAAAATCTCTTAGACCAATGAGCTCAGTTCGTGCATATGCTTCTATTGCGCAATTGAATGGTGATCTGTATGTAATTGGAGGTGGTGATATTAATGTGTGGTATGATACAGGTATTAGGTTGTTCCACCTTAAATCTATTTCTTTTTGGTATCAATTTTTTTGTAACTTCTCTTTGGTTGTTTTCTGAAGTTGAATCATACAGCCCCGCCGACGACAAGTGGAAAATTTGCCCTTCTTTGAAAGAGAAAAAGGGAAGCCTAGCGGTAGCTACCATAAACAACAAAATCTTTGCAATGGGTGGTGGTGATGGAGTTGCTTGTTTTTCTGATGTTGAAATGCTTGATTTAGATATTGGACGATGGATCCGTACACAGTCAATGCTAGAAAAGGTGAGGATTATGGTTTGAGAAGAGAGAAATACTATTATTTATGGTTCTTGATTGTGCTGTTTTCGTGTTCCAGCGATTTTCTCTTGCCGCAGCAGCACTAAATGGTGTGATTTATGCTACTGGAGGCTATGATGGGAAAAGTTATTTAAAGTAAGTTGTTACCGCATTGGGTCATATGTATTGAATACTCAACACTATGCATGAACTGTATGTATACTAATATCCATGCCTCCTTGTAAAGCCACATATTCATATATAATACACATTTAGTAGCTGGCGATTTATGTTGCTTCTTATCAGATTTGTGTACATTATTTATCCACAGACCTGTTGGAAATTTAGAATGTCATTAGCAAAGTGTTGGATATAAAATATGGAGAGGAAAGGGTATTTGTTTGAAACAAGAAAAGGACAAACTTGCTCCAGAGCAATTTTTGGTTGGATAGACTTTTAGCCAGAGAACAAAAACCCTCACTATCCTGGAAAGTGACTTCCAATGTTTGAAATAAACATGTTTGTATCAGGTCTGTTGACAGATTTGATTCTAGAGAGCACAGTTGGAAGAAAGTCCCCTGTATGAATTCAAAAAGGGCTTGTCATTCGTTGGTGGCTTTCAACGAAAAATTGTAAGTTCCTTATCTTGACTTGTTAGTACCAGCATCTCATCTGTGCTCCCATGATAACTTAAAACATTGATATCAATGATTTCAATAATCATAAACTGGTTATTAGTTCGTACCTGCAAGGTTCACTCCTCTTGTTGATTTTGGTGTCAAACTTATTTCTTTTACCTTCCTCGGGTACTCCCATGATAACCGTAAAACATGGATATCAATGATTTCAATAATCATAAACTGGTTATGAGTTCGTAACTGCAAGGTTCACTCCCTCTTGTTGATTTTGGTGTTGAACTTATTTCTTTTACCTTCAGGTATTCTTCCCTTTGACATTCATGATTGTTGATTTGTACTTTTGTAGGTATGCTCTGGGTGGTTATGATGGAGATAATATGGTGTCGAGTGTAGAAATTTTTGACCCACGCCTTGAGTCATGGATGCCGGGGGAACCAATGCAATACGATAGGGGATATTTGGTTGCGGCTGTTGTTGATAGTGCCATTTATGTAATTGGAGGGAGGAAAGAGGATGGCACCATTGCAGACATTGTAAGTTACATATCTCCATACATTCCTTGTATATAAATGGACGAGACTTTTACATTGTAATTTTACTAATTTAACAGTCGAATGACATAATGATAGGTTGAATGCTACAAGGAGGGACAAGGTTGGCAAGAACTGAGCAGAGGCCAGGTTAGCAGAAGGTCCTTCCACTCGGGCATTGCTTACTCGACCTGATTAAGATGTTACTTGTGGCTATACCTAATCACAAACTCATTGCATATCCAAAGGTGTAATAGATAAGTAGTTGCATATAGGGATGTCCTTGATGGTTGGAGAAGGTGTTTTTGTGGTCGACGTTGTAAGATTCATTTTGAAAAATCCAGCAATGGGCGCCGTTATATTAACAGATCACTTGGGTCGGAACCCGCCGCTTTACATATTTGAAGGTTTCTCTTTCAGAGCCCAAAATGCCCAAACAAGGTAAGTAAAATAGTCAAAGCCTCAAAGGCTTAATAAAGCTAAATCCAGTAATCCTAGCTCGTTTAGGAAACAAAAGGGTGTATGTTTTCATATTGCAGGAACTCGGGACCATTCTGGGGTCTCAAGAACAAAGTGGTAGGGTGGCTTTGAACGTCAACATTGAGTTTCAGGCTCGATGTCTGAACATTTTGATGTTCTTTGCAATGAGAATGTCATGGTGCAAACTTCATGCTTTAACATCCAAGACCTCGTCCAGATCAAGCTTATTTTGAAAATCAAAATAATCCAATTGGCCTGTTGTATACACCAACTCTGTTTTGGAATTCACTTATCCATTTTATCATTATATATATATATCAAATAGATTAAATAAAATTTAGGTCCAACACCAAACCAAGTATAAATAGAAGAATAGTCTAAAATCTCAATCGCTGGTCCGACCATATCATTTGCATAAGTCAATGATTTGCGTAATTATAGGCTACAATCATATATCCATACTGATTTTTTGTTATACAAACATATTCATATTATATTTTTTTATTAGAAAAAAGTCGCTCACAGAGTCTGAATTTTTGCTGTGATATCAAAATGATGTCTGAACTTTAAAAACTATCAAAGTGATACCCATACTCTCAAAACTATATATACGTGATATCTATCGTCAATTTCCGTTTATGCTCAGTTACCTTTGTTGACGTGACCTTTAACACCCTTGTAATTTTTTTTCACCCCCCTCCCTCTCAACCAACACTGTCAACGCTGGTGCTCCTCCTGCATCTCTCACAACCATCTTGTTTTGTTTATTCTTACTCTGTTTAGTAAGATTCTTGTCCAATCAAAGTCCTCCGATTCCGGTGAAGAACAACACAACAGGGTCGGGTCGGGTTGATTCGACCCGGAAGTTCGATCCGGCCAGACTCCAGAAGATGCAGGAGCTCGTGATGCAGCTACAAGTTTCAGACTTGAAGCTGAAGAAGGACATCGAAGCCAAAGCTAAGGTCTTTGAAAAATGTAAGAACTGGATCATCTCTCTTGAATTTACTATTGAAGAAAATAAGAGAGAGCTTGCTGCTAGAAATAATAGAGTAGAGGAACTTGAGAAGTCGAATAGGTCAATGTTGTTGTTGAATGAATCAATTGATGAAAAAGAAGAGAGATTGAAGGGTCTTGAGGAAGAGGTGAAGTCAACTGATGTACGTTTGGAGTTTTAGAGAGTAAGATTGGGGAGTTGGAGAGTGGCTGTAGAATTGAGATGAGTGAAAAAGAAATTGAGTTGAGAATGGAGGATCTTTGTCTGATTGAGAAGAGGGTGGTGAATGGCTGCCTTGGTGATGTGGAGTTGAGAGATAAGGATTTGGATTTGCGCGAAAGGGTGATACAAGAATGGAGAGAGAACTTGCATGTGTAAGAATTGAGGGTACTAGAGCGCGAAAAAGGTTTGGACTTACTATCCGGGAGACTTGAAAAGCGAGAGAAGGAAATCGAACAGCAGGAAACAATCAACATGTTGCCAAGGGAAGTCTCTGTTTTTGTTGATTACGGTGAAGACGATCAACATGTTGCCATTGGTTCTCTGTTGGACTTAATGTCTTCCATTGTCAATCAACTTGTTGATTGTTTCATTAAGAAAAACAAGATTATACGGAAACATATGAGTCCAAGACAGAGGAGGAGCACTGACGTCCGATATTGAAAATTTGAAACCATGGGTGTTTGAGAGAGAGAGAGAGAGTAGAAAAAGAGAAAGAGAAAGAGAAAGAAAAGAAATATTGAAAACAGAAAATAATTATAAGATTGAGCCATCGAAATGACCTTAATATTCCCGGTGTTTGAAATTCATCAGTGCCACATCATTAGAGTTCAACGAGCTATAACGGAGATTGGACATAAGTATCAGGACGAGGTTGTTTTAAAAATTTAAGTATTATTTTGATAATTTTTAAAGTTTGGACATCATTTTGATATCATGACAAAAATTCAGACCATGTGGGTGATTTTTTTGTTGTTGTACAAACATATCTTTTTTTAGGGAGTCGATCAAATCAACTATAGGAAAAAATTTATAGTAATACAGGATTCTACCGGATTACCCGACACGATAGAGAGAAACCCTATGGTACTACTATACTAGAAAAACAATGTCGAACACATGCCCTAGACTAACACACTAGAGTAGCGTGAAGTACCTGTCAAACTTGAGGTGCACCACTCTTTAATTAGGTAGGGACCCTTTCTATTGCGCTGTGTTTTGACGAAGGACTGAGGGTTTGGCCCATTCTCTAGCATTTCATACACCATTGGCCCACAAAACAGCCACAAGCCCACTTTGAATAATTAAGCCCAAACATGTCAGAAAAAATCCAACCCCAATTTTGTTGCTCTACGATACGTGAATCCTAGGGGCTGCCATCATCGCCACTGCACGTCGGTCCCGACCACCTGGATCGATAATCCCTGGCCGAATGTCGTCATCCTTGGCCTCTACAGCACTGTGTCCTTCGTTGAGATTCACAAATCTATCCCAAGCACCATCAAACTTCCCCATTGCACCACCCACACCCATATTGCTTGCGAACCGAAACTACACCAAGAACCAGAGAATGAAACCACCATGACTCATGAGAAGAAGAAAAAAAAGAAACAAGGACGTCATCATGAACAAAACACACAAAATTATAGCCGACGGCGACGTCGGGACAAAATCTCCGTTTCTCACACGGAAAGACGGAGCCCAAAACTTTCTCTAAATTTAACTTGCTAGTCACTATATCTCATTCGCATTCTTCATCAAAATTGTTTTCACTAGCTAGTTACTACCCAAAAAAAGAGTGGACCTGCTGAGTCATACAAACGTATTCATACTTGTTGCTTGCAGAAGAAGAAAAAAATTAGTTGCTCTGATAGCAACTCTGTTAAAGTCTATTATTATTATTATTATTGCATGGTTATCGTCTTTTTTGAACTTTGTCTTTTCCATTCTATTTTGTTATCTGAGAGGTATATATAGTTTCATTTATGTGCTCTCAAATATATATTTTTTAAGAGGATTAAAGGACTTTACTCATATCCCCTAGTCACTCAAATTTAAGACAAATCATTGTTTATATCTTGCGATGCTCTCTAACCTTAGCACCGCGCGCGGTGCTCTTATAGAGCCGACCCTAGGGTTGCAGACTAGGCATGCGCCTAGAGCTCCTACCTCAAGAGGCCCCAAAATGTGCTATAGTCAGCTCAAAAAATATATTTAAAAAAATAAAATCAACTATTTTGTGGGTTTTTCATACAATTTTGATGTAAAATTTTCATACATTTGTTTACTAGTTGTATTTCTTATTCTATGTCTTTTGTAGGCAATTTCTTTGTTATTTTCACCAAATCTTTTACAATTTTGTTGCCAAAATAAAACAATACTCTTTCAAATTCGATCATACAACTCTAGAAGCATAATGTTCTATGTATCTCATATAGTCTTAAACTTTATTCTTTTAGTTTGTTTAGATTTTGATCTTTAACGAGGTCCCATAAATTCACTATGCCTAGAGCCCCCTAATTCTGAGGGTCGGCCATGCACCCTCATTCTCCAAATTTTCACCAATCTCCATTGACGCATTTTTTCTTCTTAATCCAATCTCATTCGATTGTCCTAGCTCCTCCTTGTGAGAAGACTTTTTTTGCTCGATCTGACTTCTTCCCGTCTTCAGTGGGATAGAGTTTCTCCATCCATTGTCTTCGTCCCTGCTGTTGGGGTTGGGTGCTCACGTGTCGCGGTGCCAAAAATTTATCATTGCGGGTCTGTGACTTGTTTGTTCAAGATGAAGTCAATCTGGTGGGGCGCGAGTTAGATTGGATCCCGACGGTGTTGGGGTGGTCTTGATGCAATACTTGCAGCGGATGTGTGCAAAGTCGCCGATGGGTTTTAGAGAAGGTGAAGATGGTCGGGCTGTGCTTCATCATCTAGGATACTGAGGTCGGTGTCTGTAGTGGTGGCCTCCAGTACCAATGGGAGGAGAAGGTCACTGATGATGGTTGCCGAAAATTTCCACCATTGGCATTTGGACCTCGGGGGAGGAACGACCTTTTGTTTTTGGGCTACGGTTTTGTTCTTGTTGGGTTGGTTCAAGAAGGCTGGTATTTGGCCCATTTATCTAATGGGGTTGACTTTGACGAAGACTTCTAGCCAGTTTGTTTTGGGCGTGAAGAAGATGACTTAAGCATTTATGTTGTGCTGGCTTACTTGCATCTTTTATGGATGACAGGATTCATGGGTGATGACATACCTACCACAATTGTGTGCTTAAGGGTATATCATCTCCATTTCTTATATGTCTTTCGTGAATTTGTTTAAGATGCAAGCTAGTAAGCTCGACGTTTGTTGAGCTTAGCGTTTTAAAGAGTAGTACTTTGATTAGTTTCGTCTTCTCTAATTAGAGTAGGGTTATTTTTTAGTTGTGTATATACTATTCATGCCGAGAAGGTCTTTTAAATTTTATATATAAAAAAGGACATATTATTCATTTTTGAGGGGAAAAACGTGATTTGTCAGCTCTCATTAGTAACAAAAGATGAGAACATATTACAACATGTGACTACTCTTAACAAGGAAAAATGACGTCAGAGACAAAGAAGTCGCAGTCTACACTAGAAACACAACAAAATTGTCTATCTAGTCCAAATAATCCTACCAACAATAAGCTCAAAAATATTAAATGTAACCAAGTAACCAGTAACCTTGACATAGCACGAAACAGGATAATAAGAAATACATATCCCGCTCGAACTTTTTGACTTGCTGAAAAATAAAATCCTTAGTAGAACCTACGGCCCAAGGAACACGGCCCAACACATGATCCACTAGATCCCAGAGCTTAATCTCAAACAAAGCTAGACCCATCACAATATTGGGCCCAAATTCAGAGGAGCAGCCGACAAGAGTTTCTTTCAAGGTGGGTTGAGAGCTCGTCTGGCGGCTTGCTTCGCTCGTGCTAGCCTTTCCGGACAGGCGAATTTTGACAATAATGGTTCGAATTTTTTTGCAATCAATGATGGTGCGGCGTGGTTTGGGAAGAAGCTTCAGGGGCCAGATGAATCTACTGTGTCGGTGGTCAAAATGATTCTGCCGACTGGTGGTTCATCATGACAAGAACTCGGAGGATGGGCGGCGGTCGGCTGGTGTGGGGTTGCACCTGCTCGAATCTTACAGACCCGACAAGTCAGATCTACTTGGGTTATCGGTGGGTTTTTCCCACATGGGGTTGTGCCAAGTAGCTCGACAATAGACATAGGATATTGCCGACGTCGGTTTCACATGGAGGACGACGGCTCAAGCTAGGTTTCTTCTTAGATGCTACTGGACTGTTATTGCTTGCTAGGTTTGGGATTTCTTGGGTCTGAGGATTATCCTTTGGCCCAAGCTTTATTTTTCTAGTTTTTTGTTGTTGTTTTGTTTTATTTCTCTTTTGAGAAACAGTGTTGAGTTTTATTTCTCTTTTGAGAAATAGTGTTCAGTTTTTTAGTTGAGTTAAGTTGTTGTGTTTGGAGGGATCTTCGTCGTCCTTTATTTTAGGTAGGTAGCCTTATTAGGGATTGGGCTCCGATTTTTTTAGTCAGAGGTTTGAGATCCTCGCCGCCTTATTCCTGTTTGTCAAGCTACATATGTTGAGCGTAATTGGTCTTAATGTAGTTTATTATAGGGGATCATTTTTATCATAACGGTTATCGGTCAATTCCTTGTAAATTACTAGTTCAATGAAATTCTACTATCTTCTGTAAAAAAAGAAGAAGAATTATATATAAATAGAAAAAGGACAAATTTATGTTTTTTTTAAAAGGGAAACGAATTCATGTTTAGTACCATGTGGTTTGGGTCTATCTTCATGTATCTACCTAAGGTTTTTATTTTTTCAGTTTACTACTTGAAGTTTTAGTCTCTCTTCATGTTACTACTTACGTTTTAATTTTTTTTTTAGTTTACTACTTGAGGTTTTATATTCCAATCACTTTTTAATTTCTGTTAAAGAATTCATTTAACATGGAGAGCATTTTAGACAATTGTTTTTTTTGAGATGATAAGGGTAACACCAAAGCTTCCTAGGCCCAGGACAAATTCTTCGGCCCATATGAAATGGTCCAACTGTGCATTACAACATAGTGTTTGACTACGTTTATAATTCAACAAACACATTTTGACGTTATCAATGTTCAAACACATGAATGTATTTTTTTGATAATAAAAACGTAAGTAGTAACATAAAAAAAGACTCAAATAGTTAGTAAGCAGAGCATGTGTACAATTTTCTGGTTGACCTTTATGTTTACATTTTTGTTGTAGTCATGGGGTGGGTCGTAGCCCAAATATAGAATCCTCATATTCTGTTTTTTGCTCGGACAAGTCCTGCCATCCCCTCTACCCAACTCTCTACGGAGCTTCACCATGTCTTGACAACTGTTTTTTTTCTTTCACCTTCCTTCTTTTCCTCTGATTTTCTCTCATCTGGGGCTAAATCTTTTGGAGGTTACCACGGTGCATGGTTCGTCCTTCTTCTTCATGAAGACCTTTGCACCTTTCGGGCGAAGCCATAAATTTTAATTTCTTTGGCAGGAAGCAAGTTTAAACTTTTAAGAGAAATCCGCACATCTAATTTGCTTAATTTGCTTGCCCTAGCTAGTAACTAGTATTCAATCGCTTAGCATCTGATATGAAATTATTCAAAATGTACCTTAAATCAGTTAAATGGTACGTTGTCTCTAATTCATGCTTATATTTGGCTTCCGTCAAATATTTTCACCTACAATATGCATTCCACTTCATCACGTATGGCCCTGTTCAAAATAAACCACAGATGATTATGTAAGGCAGCCTAATTGATTAGGTGCAAGCTGTCTCTAAAGTCTAGGCTAAAAAGTAGTATTGCCTTGACGAGTTCACGACATTGTAATAAAACATCATGTTTCCACTCAAATAACAATGAGTAAATGAGTGCTTAATCAATCGGTTAATCTCTCACGAGGAATATATAAAGTAGTAATTTTAATTAATAAAATAATAATATATATAAAAATATTAAAAAAAATATAAAAATTAAATTTTTAGTTGTGAATTGATATTTTCTCAAACACTTTAACTGTTTCTTGAAAAAAAAATTTTAATGCAGCATGTTTTTTTTTGTATCTAGACCAAATTTAAGTTCGTTTTTGATCTTTTGCAATGCGTACACCAAATTTGATATCGATAAATTCTTTTCATTTTGTAGTGAACATTTATTCAAAATAAATTGTGCCTCAAATGTCTTTTCATGAGAAACTATTGGTATAAAAGAACTGTCATTTGAATCATGATCATCTTCAACATGCGGATTCATTATTCCTTTAATGATCACTTCATCAGTAGGCGATTCCATCACATATCGTTTTCATTAGGATAATCCAAAAGTAATAACCTTGCTAAAGTCTCGATAAATTAAAAAATTATTAATTTATCGATAAATTAAGAAATTATTTATTTATCGATAAATTAAGAAATTATTTATTTATCGATAAAATAATAACCTCGTTAAAGTAATAATTTTCTTAGATCCTAGGGTTATTCATTTATAGAAATTTTACTGTAGATACAAAACATTTGAGTAATTGACTCATTTGATAACGAAGATGAACTATTAACTATTTGATTATCGAAAATCAGAAATAAACCCAAAGAGGCCTAAAAAGAAGAGTTTTTAATTATACTACTCAGACCAAGGAGTCCGTCCAACGCCGCCTTCCTCACACAAGGATACGGATCCTTCGTAAACCCTAGAAACATAGTTGACATCAAATAATTATGGCGTACGTAGTTATATTGCCGACGCAGAAGTTGAGGAGTTGATGATGATGGATTTGAGTGAAGCTAGGGTTTCGATGGAGAAGAGTTGATGGGAGGTTGAAAGTGGAATCACACGCATGAAGCACGTGGTCCTTCATTGCATTTTCAAAGGGGAAAACTAGGGGTAGGACATTGTAACTGAAAAATCAGAAAAAATCAGAGCCGAAACCGAGCCGCGGCCGAGAAAAACCAAACCGAAAAAAACCGAAAAAAAAAATCTAAATATTTGGTTCAGTTTCGGTTTTTTATTAATGAAAACCGAACCAAAAAATCGAAGTACGCAAAAAACGACAATATGTTGGGTATTTTGTAATATATTATATAAATATATGCAAAATAAAAACCTTAAACTCCTAAAATCCTAATTTCTTTATGCACAATCTTCGTCAAATTATCTCATAAAAACAAATTAAAATGTTATGCGACTAAAAAAATAGCGTTTTATAGGAAATTTTTTATTTAGTTTTTTATAAAGTTGATTTTTATGCATTATGTAAAAAATCAAACGAAACCGAACCGAATAGTCGCAATTTTCCTTTTAAAAATTCAACCGAACCGAAAAGATATTACGATTTGATTTTAAATTTTACCAAAAACCGAACCAAACCGTCCAAATCTTAAAAAAAATCCCAGAAAGAGACGACATACATATAGACATTGTGACCCGCTTGATATATTAACAGACCACTTGAATTGGGTCGCGGGTCATTTAATCTGCAGCTTTACTTATTTGAAGGTTTCTCTTTCAGAGCCCAAAAGCCCAAGCATCTTCTAATAAAAAAAATGTGAATGCTCAATTTGGCTAATCCTAGCTCATTTAGGAAAAAATGTCATTCAGATGATCACATCTGCTAGTTTTGGCCAGGGTGTATGTTTTCATATTACATGCTTAAAATATGTCACAAAAACAATGAGGTGTTTTTTTAAAGTAAGGACTTACAACAATCTTTAAATCTGGATTAATGAAATGGTAGAATATAAGAGGAGGACATAAAGCCTAAATTCCATACAAAGAGAAACACCTGAAATACTATTAGGCGACTCAATTACAATATATTCTAAACTGCACTATTTACCAACGAGTGCATCACAAACTACTCCATTTGCTTTACAACTAAGGCGACATAGTCGTAGAAAGATAACACGCCTATGACGATGCATCAATTCCTTTAAACAATTTTCTCACTATGCTGCGGAACGAGACTTCCGTCGGCACTACATTTCATCCTACCACTAAGAGGGTGTACCCATACAACGAACTAACGAACGTCCCCTAGAGTAGACAAGACACCAAATGTGCACAATATGGGATAAAACCCACTTCTACCAACATCATAAGGGTATTGACTTATTTTAGACTAAACCATAAAAATAGAAAAATGAACACAACTAGACTTTAAATTATTAAAACAAAATAAAAGATAAAAATGGCTTAGGGTATTAACCCAAGCCTACATGAGGAACCCACCATATAGCAAGGATTGGGCCCAGCTCATATCTAAGTTAGGAACTGCAGCCAGCCACTCATCACTGTCCCTCATGCCACTGCCCATCTCGCCGCACATTCCCATCGGAGCACCTCCCACCAAAATAGATCGTAGATGCACCAAAGGACAATCCACTACCATCCTTGAATCATTAATAATATTTGATCCGTCGTGCACTCCCCGTTAAGCGGTCAAAATAGTCGTTTGAATCACTCTAGGTCACGGCAAGGTGCACCTTCTCGTCGACGACGCTTGACAGCGAATGCCGATTTATTTCAGCCGAGCACAACCACCCCCCCTGTACCCCAGGACACCGGCGAGGCCAGAAGCCACCGCCGACAAGGCCAGGGGCCTCCAGATGAGTGAAAGGCACACTGAAGGTTTTGGTATCCCGTGCGGCGCTTGAGTTTTCTCTCAGCGAAGGTTTTTTTAACTAGCTTGACGCCTTACTAAACGTTTACAAGGGGGTGGCTTTGAATGTCAATATTGAACGTCAGACTCACAATAGTCTCATAATTAGTTTCAATTTCTAAACAAATAATATTCTTTTCGGTGAGCAAGTGATGAACTGAATACCAATGGTGCAAACTTCATGCCTTAACATACAAGACTTCATCCGGATTAAGGTTAATTTTAGGGGTGGACGTGGGTTAAATCGGTATGATTTGAAACTCAAATCGCAATCATCCTACTTGTTGCGGTTTGCTAAAACTGTAAATCACAACCGCTTTACTTATTCGGTGCACCACATTATCGGTGCAGAGTGATACGATTTCGGTATTTGACTAATATTTAGTAATTTTAAAATAACAAGTAAATTTAAAATTTTGAATATTACATGATCAATTTCTAAGAATATTAACAAATTAAATATTACATAATCACTAACTTAGTCGTGGTGAAAATGGAGAAGTGAATAGAGCGTCTTTTATATTTATTTTCTAAATCCTAGAACTGTGAAGATAAAAGTGACAAGAGGGTTTAATAGTTTCGATATTTATATACTAATAGGATTTTTGATCAAATTTGTCATATTCTCACTTTTAAATTAATGGTTAAAATTAAAACTAGATAGAGGTAGATCTCTATTAAATATACCAATGAAATATAAACATAATAAAAAAATTACATTATATGTATACAAAATTAAATGTGGTGTGGTGTGGTATATTCAGGCGGTTTTGTTGCTCAACCCGCAACCACCCCATTAATTCGGTAGCGGTGCAGTTCGTCGGTGAAATTACACTCACATTATTCGGTGCAGTTTTCGTTTTACTTTTTCGAATCGGTGCAGTGCAGTTCCTACTTATAAAACAATTTTTGCTCAACCCTAGTTAATTTGAAAAATCAATAATCCAATTGTCCATGTGGTCTGCTACACACGAACTCCATTATGGAATGGGGTTTTTCCTCCTAGTCCATTTAATCATTATATATCAAATAGATCAAATAAAAATTAGGTCCAAACACCAAACTAATAAATAAAAGGATGAATGAGGTCTAAAATCTTAATCGCGGGTCCAACCATATCATTTGCATAAGTCAATTCTTTGCCTAATTGTAGGCTACAACATTTATTCATACTTGTTTTTATGTTATACAAATGTATTCATACTAGTTGCTCTAGTCACACTTGGGGGCAATATTGTTGAAATTCTCTAATATTATGTTTACAGTCTTTTTTGGACTTCGTCCTGACCATTCAGCCATTCTGTTTTCATTGTTTGGGAGGTAGAGGCGTAGAGCTACCGTTTCATCTCTCTGATAGTTTGATTGATGTAGTAGAAGCTTTAAGCTATTTAGTTTTTGTTTTTGGTCTGAATTGTGGTCGGAGGCTCGGAGAAGAGGTTGCTGTAGTGTTGTACACAAGAAGTAACAGAACCAAGCTAGTGTCAAATACCATTCTAACCCGAAACAAAAACCCAATTGACTACTTTCAGAGGGTAATTGATCGAGAAAACAGAGTTCTGTTCTGGTGGTCAATGAGTTTGTGGTCATTGTGTTCAACTGTTGTTAGATCTGTATCAAACATATAATATTAAATTTTATTTCAACTGTGTTTTAATTACTTACCGTTGAATGTAGATCTAACAACAATTGACCACAAATATTATTGACCACAAGAACAAGACTCTGAGAAAACGTTTGAGAAAATAAGCATAATGGCCTTTTAACAAATAGATATAGACATGCCTACCATACTATAATGTCCGGTCATGTACTGTAGGATTGGAGATCCCACGTCAAAATAGAGCAAGATAAAATACAATTTAAATGAAGGTGGATTATTTCTAATTGTACCAAGGTCTTTTGTGGATAAAACTCAACACTTTAAAGGTGGTTAAGTCGGGAGAATATCGGTACATGGTGGAATTTATGTGCCACTTTTGTCGCTATTTAACTTGGTATCAGAGTGAGTTCCTCTCCATCGCGTCCTGAGCCCAATGGGTTCGAACTGAAATCTGGGCTAGATTGAAATTGGTTCCAGCTGAATGAATGAACTAGGCCTTTGAAAAGATGTGTTGGCTCCTGAATATACTTTCACGTGCTAACCTAGAGTTATGTTGCACGTGTGGAGACATGTTGGATTGGAGATCCCACATCAAAATATGACAAGATGAAATATAATTTAAATAAAGGTGGACTATTCTTAATTGTACCGAGACCCTTTTGTGGATAAAATCCAACACCTTAAAGGTGGTTAAGTTGTGATAATATCGGTACATAGCGGACCTTATGTGCTACGCTTGTCGCTATTCAACAAGGGAATCAAATCATATTTTCCTACTAATTTTGTATACTGACAATCATATTCATTTTATTTTAAAATGTATAGACAATTATGAAATAGTTGGGAGTTTATAAAGTTAGGGGAGTTATAAGCTCAAACTCATCCTGAGGGTGGATGAGCCAAACTCAGACATGTGGCACTTGTCTTTCTCTCAAACCCAATTCTCTACCATACGTGGCTTCCTGTATTTTTTTTATATTTAGTTAGAAAAATATAATTGAATGCTTATATCGTTTTCCTCTTTTATCCTCCCCCTCTTTCATATACCCCTATCTAATGCAAAAGCTAAAATGACATGGCAACTAAAGTTGCTACACTTATCTATGGATCATTATATGAAACACTGATTAACTGGAAACTTGAGATAAGTGATCGGTTGAAGATTGAAAGCAATTAGGTTGCAATTATTGACTTTGGATCTAGTTTACTCTGTGGTAGTGCGCATGCAAGGGTAGATGAATTTGGTGAGGTTATGGGTTGTTCCTACTATGAAGAACAATTGCAGCTAACGATCTCAATTGATGAATCAATACCCATGACTAAATGAAGATGATTCTGGGTGGTGTAATTGTGTAGCTTTTGGGCGGTGTAATTGTTTAGCTTGGACTGAATTGGTCGGTAAAATAGTGAAGGAAATGATAGGAAGATAGATAGATAGATAGATAGATAGATAGATAGATAGATAGATAGATAGATAGAGAGAGAGAGAGAGAGAGAGAGGTAACGAAAAAAAGAGAGATGGAAAGCAATTAGGATGGAAAGAAATTAGGTTGCAATTATCGGTTTTGGATCTAGTTTACTCTGTGGGAGTGCGCAGGCAGGGGTAGACGAATCTGGTGAGGTTCTAAGTTTTGGGTCGTTCCTACTATGAAGAACAATTGCAGCTAACGATCACAATTGATGAATCAATACCCATGACTAAATGAAGATGATTCTAGGCGGTGTGATTCTGTAGCTTGGACTGAATTGGTCGGTAAAACAACAATGGAAACAATAGAGAGAGAGAGAGAGAGAGAGAGAGAGAGAGAGAGAGAGAGAGAGAGAGAGAGAGAGAGAGAGAGAGAGAGAGAGAGAGAGAGAGAGAGAGAGAGAGAGAGAGAGAGAGAGAGAGAGAGAGAGAGAGAGAGAATGGTAAATTAAAAAAAAGATCTTACGAGTTTTAGATTGTATATAATATTGTAATATTCATAAAATATGGTAGACTTTCACTTGTCTGAGTTTGGCTTACTCATCGTCAAGGTGAGTTTGATCTTATCACTCCCCTAAAGTTAGAGTAATAAATAAGTGTAAACATTTCAGGTTGTTTATCGTGTAGTTGAATATTAAAATTACAATAAAAAATAAATTAGATGATCATAATTTGGTCTTGATCTTGCTTCATATAAGCTAGCAATAATGTATGCTCATGTTATGTCTGCTCTGCAGATGGAGGTTGAGGCATTAAAATCGGCTTGTTTTGTAGCAATTTACATTGGTTGGACTGATGTAGATATGAAGAATGATAGTTCTATAGTTGTGTCCACGCTTAATGCTTGTCTAGAGGATCACTCAGAGATTGGAGGTATGATTGAGGACTGTCGAACTTGCTTACAATCTATTGTTGGTAGTCAAGTGAAACATGTTCTGCGAGAAGCAAATGGTGTGGTCCATTGACTTGCCCACATTGCTAGTTGTTCTTATTTAGACGAGTTTTGGAGTGGGAAGATATCTGTGATTATTCAGGATGTTCTCTTTGAAGATATATGTAATATAAATTATGTAGCGCGGGGTGAAGATTTTTTTGTTCCCTCCGTCGTAATTTTCTTTGATTAATATAAATAATTGACGGGAATAGCTTATGCCCCGTTCCAATTTCAAAAAAATAGGAAGTGAAATTGACGCTCCTTTTTGTACAAACCATACCCCCATTTTCTTCATCTTTCCACTCAAAAATGTATCAAAAATACGCATAAAAATTAACAAAAAAGGTGTTATCTGTAAAAAAAAAATAAAAGGTGCCAAATTCACCCAAAAAAAATAGCCATAATGTCATAAATTAACTACGTTATCAACCAAACATAAAAAAAGGCAAAGAGGAAAGGAGAAATGTTCATGTAGTAAGTGCTGTTTGTGCACTTTCTTCTTTTTGATTCAGTATTCTGGTGTGAAACTATGTGAACGATAAACATCGCACTCTCTAGCCTCCCTCCTATTTTCCTTGTCATAATGGCCTTCAAGCTCCATACACAAGTCTAAACTATTTAGCACTCGAAATGGGTATATATAATCTAGCTAGCTAGCTCGTTAGCTTCAGCTTCCACTATATAATACTAGCACAGATTCAACAGAGCTTTTGAGTTAGTTATTTGCAAGAGCTCTTTTGTAGCTAGCTGACTCGCTCCGATCTCATCCGATCTCACGCAGATTCCAACTTAAAAGTAAGAAGATCAAAGAAGATGCCTTGCCTTTACCTCTCCACCAACGTGAGCCTAGACGGAGTTGACATTAACCCCATCTTCTCCGAAGCCACGAAAGCCATCTCTGCCATTACCGGAAAGCCCGAAAACGTAAGCTCCCCTTTCTCAGTTTATCTAACTTACGATAAGCTCGATCTTTGATTTGTGCAACAATTAAGGTCTTGGTATGATTTGGAAAACGATCGTCAAGTTTAGTTGAGCTGACAATAGGCTTTTGCTTTTCTCCGGCCCCTAAATTGGAAATGTTTGACTTGCCCTAACAATACACGAATAGTTAGTTTGTTCTTAGCCCCACTTATTGACCCTTTTTTCTGATTACATTAATTTCTCTTGTAGTCGTAGAGCCATATATAGAATTCTGGGAAACTTTCCCTCGTCATAATTTGTGTTTTGCTTTCTTTCTTTTTTCAATCAAAGTCTGCTCGATCGCCTTCTTCGTTGCCTCGGCCTTTCCTTTTCCAATAAAAATGGAGTAGCCGATAATAATATAATAGATGAGGACCTTGGTTTTCTATACGAATGAAGATCATATCGATCAAGGTCTCACCTCTCAGCTCTCAAACTCTCAACCAAGGGTCCAAATGGTTCGTCGGATCATCGGCCTGCACATTGCTTTGATTTGGGTCCCAATCTTCTATTCTATGGCACCCACGTTAATAAGTCAACTGTAGATGAGGGCGATTATGTGTGAATCTGGGTTAGAGTTAGAATATAAGAGAGATATGCATGGTTGGCAACTTGTCGTCTGGCTAAATCTTTGGAGATTTTTTTAGATGGTTAAATGTGATGAGTTAACACATGTGGATGTATATTATTTATAAATTGATCATTAAAATTGTAAAATGAATATTTTTTTATAATTTTTTTTTAGGTGTCAAGGGTAATCTAAAAGATAAATTTGGTCAATTTGTGTATTGCAGCACAACAGTGCCTGTCTACGTTTATAATTTAACAAACACATTTTGACGTCACTAGAGTTCGAACACATGTCCACGTGGAGATTTTATATTAAACGTTCATGTGACGAGACTCAATGATTCTACTAAACCATTTGTCGTAGTATTTTTTTGTTGTAATTTTAGTCCAATAATAGTAACTACTCAATCAAAAATATTTTATAACTTTAGGATAAAATTACAAGTTAAGCTAATTATTTTACAACTTTGAGGACTAATTTATAAGTCGATGTATATCATATTTTAAAACATGTTAGAATTTTCCTAAATTTTTTGGAGGTGGTTCGGCCTTCTTCTTCGTCAAAACATTTGCACCTTTCCGGCGAAGCCATGAATCTAAATTTCTTGGGGACGTAAGCAAGTTTAAACTTTCAAAGAGAAACCCGCGCATCTAATTTGCTTGCCCAGTTGCCTTAGGGTATATGCAGCGGTGCAGCTGCTCAAGCTGCTCCTCCCCTCTGCTCGAGCAGAAGAGCGAGCAATCCTTGCTCGTGTAGCTACTTTTCTGCTCGGTCAACAAGCGGTCACCGCCGCGGTCCCACCGAAGAGCAGCTGCTCGTGTTGTTTCTTCAACACTGGTGCATATGCTCTTAGTGGCCTAGCATTCGATCGCTTAGCATCTTATACGCACCTAATAAAAGCCTTACGTTTTTGTCTCTAATTCATGCTTTAGTTAGGCTTTCGTCAAGTATTTTCACCCACAATATGCATTTCTCTTCATCACGTATTTATTCAGGGCCCTGATGATCAAAATAAACCACTGATGATTATGTAAGGCAGCCTAATTGATTAGGTGAAAGCTGTTTTAGCCAGCTCTTCTCAAAAGTCTAGGCCTTGCGATCGAACTCTTGTTTCAAGTACCACTTGATGAGTTCATGACATTATTGTACGTAATGGAACATTATATATGTCTCCACTCAAATTACAATGAGTGCTTAGTTCCCAACTTGGTGCCAACCCATTTGTGCCCACTTTGACTATATTCGTCTAATCACAATGTTGAATCTTTTGCAGTTTGTGATGGTCTTGCTCAAGGGATCAATTCCCATATCATTTGAGGCGAGCACTAGTGAACCGGCGGCCTATGGCGAGCTAGTGGCGTTGGGTGGCATTACGAAAGCGGTGAAGCGACAGCTGATTGCTACGCTCGGCACGATTCTGCAGGACTCCAAGCTTGGCATCCCCAAGACTAGGTTTTTCCTTAAAGTTGTTGATGTGAGTACTCCTATTGGATCAAAACTGTGATGTAAATTGATGTTGGGGAGGATTGGTCAATTCGTGCGATAAAGTATGCGCGAGTTGGCTGAGATTTCTCTCATTTAGTTCCTAAAAATAAAACGATCCAAGGCTTGGCCTTTGATGCTTATTGATTGGCTCTAAAACTAATGACACGAAAGTTCGATCAATAATTCGCGTTGGTTACCACATGGTTAAAAGAAATCGATAAAGTTGTGTGTTTTCCTGGAGTTTCCAAATATGATCATCATAGAATCTTTTCCTGGTGTTTCCAAATAAATCGATAATTTAACACGTATATACTTAGCATTGGAGTAATGGACTCATTTGATTACGAAGTTGAACTATTTGATTAACAAAAATTAGAAATAAAATTCATATTTATAGCCACTTCGGATGTTTTGAGAGATTATTCTTACATGTATCTTTTGAGAATCAAACATGAACCTTTAGCTTACCTTATATCACTGTCAGTGATAATCTTGACATGTTTAGCGTGGGCTGCCTGAAAGTAGAATGGGCACAGTCGGCACACAATGAATTATGAGTGAGACACTGTAACAGTATAACACCATTGTTATCGGGAGATACTTGTTATAATTTTATCTGTATTGGGCTTAGATGAATAGTATATGAAAAAAGTGAAACCGTAAATTTCTCTCTTCAACATCTGTATTCCGCACATTATAGAATTATCTTCAATATTAGTATATATGCGCACCAGTCTGTAGTGCTTGGTGCTTGCATAATACAGAGCACCACTTGTGTTTATTTTTTCATGAGAGGACTACTACATAAAGGAGATGTACGACCCAAGTCCCCGTGAATGAACATCAAAATCAATTGTACGTATAGGGCACCACTTTCGGCATCCCAATCACGACTGCATTTAACTAAGTCAATCCATGAATCAATCACCCTTGATCAAAAAGGAAAAAACATATGAATTGATGTGTTTGGACCAAATATAATATTTTATTTGGGCCTGCTTAATAAGAATAGTTGGAAAAAAAAATCAGATTATCTCGTTGTATTTCTTATTGAACAAAGAAAATGTAATCTAGCGAATCTGATATTCAGAATCTTTCAAGTATTTAGAGTTTTTACTCTTTTTAACAAGAAATACGCTTGATCGATCACTATAAATAGGGGATCCATTACTAGTTCAAAAGGCACTTCTATAGTCACAGACTTCTATAATCACGTACAAATTTGCTCACAGCAAATTCAACTCTCCTCACTAGAAAAACCGACAACGATGAATTTAGAATTCTCACTAGATAGGACGTGAAGGGTTCAACAATTCTATCTTGTTAATCGACATCAACGAACTACGAATTTTTACCAGACAGAGCGTGACAAATTCGACTGTTTACTCTTGTCAGACGATGGTGATCAAAGGAGGTTTCACTAGACAAGGCGTGAAGGTTCCGACAGGAGACGAAGTCACAACCGGTGTTCTCAACACTCGCCAAGAATATTGCTCTGCTCTGTACCGGACAAGGTGTATGAAGCGTTGATTTTCATGGCTCTGCAGCGATATACGAACTCAAGTTCTAACCCGTTAGGCAAAAGTCTTAGGTCACCTAAGCAGAAAGAACTCATCGAGCGAGGTTGGTGATCTCATTGTTTCAATCACTTGTGTAGAATCAAATCCAGCGGCACAGTGCAAAAAAAAATCTGCGTTCGGCAATGGCATGCCAAGCACGCATAAAATAGACAGTTTGTGATTACCCAACCACAAATCTCTGCTGGAAATAATTGAGCTAAACATTTTGGCATGCCCAATGGGACAGAGGTTTTAGTGTCTCGGTGCAACAATAGAAGACCATTACAAGAAGGTGTGTCCTCGTTGAAATAAGCACCAATCACCAGATTTCTGAGAGCATAACTCAACGACTTGTCGCAGGTTATCAGATTCATAAGTCTAAGAAAGGTGCGGAGTAATAGAAACATCTAACACCAGCTCTCATTGCGCATAACTCATCGGCATGCCGTGGGTTATCGTCTTCGGAGGTCAATGACAAGTTTGGAACAACGCTAGAAGCTACAATGGCTTTTACCGTCAAAACTTCATAGGAAACTAGGGACATGCCCTATAATGACTACGAGAAGTATGCTGCCTTATGTGACTAGTATCAAGAAAAGCAGCATCCAACGCTTATGTCATAACTCGCTAAAGAGAACACTGTTGAAGCGGAGTCGTTTGTACCCAAGTTAGCTTCTCTCGATTGTTTGGCTCAATTTTTTCCAAGCGAGTAAATGTGTGCTGCTTCTAGGTAAACCACAAACTGTCTCTTTTATGTGTGTTTGATGTGCCACTGCCTAAGGATGAACGTCGATATGCGTTATGCCACTACTGAACTTTTAAGAAGAGATTGAAGTAAGGAGAGCACTAACCTCGCTCGATGAGTTATTTTTGCCTAAGTGACTTAGGACTTATGATTTTTGTGTCTCGCTGGTGAACCATGAAAATCAATACCTCACACCTCCTTTGGTGCAAGGCAGAACAATCTTCTTGGCAAGTGTTGAGAACACTGGTTTGTGACTTCTTTGACCGCTAAAACCTTCACGCTCCTTCAAGTGAAATCTCCTTTGATTGTCGTCATTTGGAAATAGAGGATCTTCGAATCCATCATGCTCCATCTGGTGAGAATTTTGGATACGCCATCGCCGGTTTTCTCGAGACGAGAGTTGTGTTTGTGTGACTGTAGAAGTCTACGACTGTAGAAGTGCCTTTTGATCTAGTCATGACGACTTGCTTAAGTATATATCTCGCTGAAAAGAGTAAGAAATCAAAATCTTTGAAGGATTTTGAATATTAGATTCTCTAGATTTCATTCTTTCTTGCTCAACAACATATACAATAAGATAATCTTGATTTTCTTCCCAAACTAGGCTTATTAAGTGGGCCGCATGAATTGGCTTAATAAAATATTATTTTATGGTCCAAACATAGCCCCCTGGCCTCGAGATTAGGCCCAAGCGATGTTATCGAAGAGGCCTTGTTAAAACACTGTGTCGTTTTGAACAAAATATTAACTTTAGCGAAGACGACTTTATTCGCCAATCAATCTCCTATGAGACTACAATTCTCGTGAGACAAACCATTCAACCTGACCTTTAGATTACTGGACCCTCCTTCCAATAGAATGGTCGCCTTAAGTCTGCTGTAGAAAGACTCACTACACCTTTCGGCTAAGCTTATCTAATGCAGGATGTAATTCCTGAGGAGTTTCATCCCGAGGTGAATTCCCGAATCAATATGCCCTTTGAAAGGGAAGATGAAATTGAGGCAACAAATGAGAGTATTAAAGTTCCTCACCTGGCAAGAGAGGTTCCCGCAACAGATGAGGAAACAAGCGAAAATCAGGTGAGCACCACCCAAGCAGGAGAAACTCCAGCGGGAGAAACCCCTTGGCAAGAGACATTCCTTGGCTAGAGAAATCTAAGCGAAAGCCACCCATGCAGGCGAGGCCTAGGCGAGCGGCGACTCTCACCCCTGTTCTTGACGTCTGCAGTGGATCTGGTCATAATCAGAGCAACCCTGAAAGGATTTCCCGATGCTCAAGCGCCAGAAATGGTTTAATGTAGGATCCTTCACTCCATTTTTTTCAAGCTAGTAATGCCTAGCTAGCGAGGAAAGCGGAAATCCCTATAGATGTTGTAGGTTCGATAGCAGAGACATATGCGAGTCCCACTGAGCATGCTGCTTTAGAGACGTCTGTACCTCACATTAAGACCACTAAGGTAATGGAAACTTACATAACTCATAAGAAGCATACCAAATTTTGGCCACAAGTGATGGCCTTTATAGTAGTTATTTGCTAGCCCCCCAGTTTTGCTAGGCGAGCGAGAAAAAATTCAAGCCTCTGAAATAGGCTGTCTACGAATGCACGAAGACTAAGTCACTTGGTCTGATATTGGATGTTTTTTGTAACTAGGACGCATCTATTTGTAAAGGTCCCCTATTTTTGCAACGAGACACTAAAACCTCTATCCCACTGGGTCTGCCAAAATGTTTGGCTCGATTTTTTCCTAGTGAGTAGATGTGTGCTAGTTCTAGGTAAACCACAAACTGTCTCTTTTATGCGTGTTTGGCGTGCCACTACCTAAGGCAGAATGTTGATATGCGTTGCGCCTCTACTGAACTTCTAAGAAGCGATTGAAGCGAGGAGAGCACCAACCTTGCTCGATGAGTTCTTTTTTCCTAAGTGACTTAGGACTTATGGTTATCATGTCTCTAGACGAGCTACAGAAATCGATACTTCACAGCTCTTTCGGTGTGAAATAGAGAAATTTCCTTGACGAGCTTTGAGAGCACAAGGGTGCGTCCTCGAATCTTCGGATACTCACACTCCTTAGGGTGAAGATCTTTTGATTGCCGATTGCTAGAGTTTCTCGAGACGAGAAGGTTATTTTGCCGAGAGCAAAGGTTGTATGAACGTGGATCCTGATTACGTCGAGATTTCCTCAATATATAGGAAAATATAGTGCCTTGTGGTAGTAGCCCTAAGACTCACTTAATGACTTTAATTTCTTGGATTCTTACTTCTTAGCTCTTTCAATCAAAATCTAAGATTTGATGACAATATCACTGAGGAATCCTTCCCTCCTTAGGAAAGGATGTTTGTTTCTCGCGAAACCTGCTGGTATTGGCCCATTATTATTAAAGAAATTTCACGTGTGAGCCGTTGGTATCGGCTCATTTATAATATAAAACCCTTAAAAATAAAAACTGTTTATTTTGGATCCACACATTGCCATCAAGCCTCGAGATCAAGTCCAGGTGCAATTAAAGAGGTTTGTAACTATGACACGTTGACTAGGGTCAAACGGTAATTTTTGTTCACGACGGCACTTCAGCTCGTTTCATTTCTCAAAAGTTGCGCCCTTAATGATACAATACTATTTAAGCGCACACGATTTGTCATATTTTCATTTCCCAAAACACTATTCTACTTCCAGGGTCCCTAATCGACCAAACTTCCTTTCGAAGCTTTCATCTTTCTTCTTCAGTCAGCTTTTCCGGTCAATGCTATGCCGCCTCACTACCGATTAAACCCTCAGCCTCATATCTCGCAAGAAGCTGCCGACTCATTTGCGGGTATGGTGTGTTCCACTACCGAAAAGAAACAACCTGGCCCCACCACCACTATAGGTGTCTGATAACGCAACCTGTCGATTGGGTCCTTTCATCCAAACGTCGTTCAACCCAGCCTTCTTCCAGACTCTCCACGCCTCCATCTATCATTTTGCTCTAATTTTTCGAAGAAGCTCGGTGGCTGCACCGACGGGGTGGAATCACAAAGATGTCCTTTATCAAATGGGCAAACTACTTCCACAAATGAACGGGCTTGGTACTTTGCTCGTAAGGAATCAGACCACCTGCGCTGGGAAATGGCTAGCATCTCCCATTTCCTGGATCTTTGCTTCTCGTTAACCAAATGGGGTAATCGAGCGCCACTTGCTGCAACGATATACTTTTGGGATGCAAGCTACAATTGCTTTCGCTTTCCTTGTGGGGACATGAGCATCACCCTACTCGGTTTGGACACCATCTTTGGCATTCCTGTCACGGATCCAGTATGGAAACAATGTGATTCTTACCTCGCAAAGGAAATAGCCAGCCCTGCTCAACCAGGCTCTTATACTACTTGGTTCAACAATTTCAAGGGAAATCCAACATCTCATGGAGGTATTGTATTTCTGGAATATTGGTTGTCTGAGTACGTTTTCTGTACTGCCTCCATCGAGGTCAATAAAAGCTGGACGACACTCGTTGAAGCTCTGTTCGAGGGCACCAAGCTTGGCCTTGTATTATACTTAGACGGCAAATTCTATTTTTCTTCGTCGAAGTGAGATCTTAGATGACGAATATAATGATTTCGTCATCTAAGACGTTGCTTAGGCGACGAAAATTAATTTCGTCGTGTAAAGTCAGCCTAAACGACGAAATTTTCTCTTGTCCGACAAATTTTCTCTTTTTCGTCGTCTAAGTGTGATTTTCTGGTAGTGAACATCACTGAGAGAGAGAGAGAGAGAGAGAGAGAGAGAGAGAGAGAGAGAGAGAGAGAGAGAGAGAGAGAGAGAGAGAGAGAGAGAACATAGCTGGGGACTTATGGAGTTGTGGGAGTATACAGAGGGTGAGGTAGAAATGTATAGTTAGAAAAATATTAAGGATAAATTTAGAAATATAGTGTATAAATTTATTAAAAGTGGTTTAAAAAGCAATTGTGGATGTGTGAATAGACTCATCCTAGAAGTTATGTTTAAATTCATTCGAATTCGTGAAAAGGAAAAGATAATTATTCGGATTGTACGTGTTGCAGAGAAAGTTATGAGAGAGAGAAATTAAGAGAAAAAGTAGGAAATGGTAGTTTCAAAACAGTTTACTTAGGCTTGTCTATGAGTTGTGTCGTGTCGGGTCACGACTTTTATCGTGTTAAAAGTACAAACTCAAACTCAACCCATTTAACTTATCGTGTCAAAATTACAAACCCAAACCCAACCCATTTATAAACAGGTTTGACTCGGGTTGACCCGTTTAATAATTGTGTAGTGTATAAATTTTAAATTTTATAATTAAATATAAAATTAAATGTTTAGTATCTCAAAATTGCATGATCTTCAACAATTTCATGCATCAATTAAGTTACAGAATGTATTTATAGATATATCATACATGATTATCCTAATATGAATAAATTACTAACTCAATTATTCATAACTAATTATATCTAAATAATAAATAACTCAAGTAAATGGGTTACATGGATTATTTTCGTGTTATTGGGTCAACCCGAGACTGATCCATCTATAAAGTAGGTCATGAGCAGGTCGACCCACTCATGAGCCTTTTATAACCGTGCGGGTTTGACCCGCTTTAAGTCGTGTGGGTTTCGAGTCGTATCATTAGGTTGTGTCCAAATTGACAGACCTAAGTTTACTTCCATTAATTATTTTCTGTTTTTTCTTCTTATTTTGTGAAATTACTACTTTACCCTTTAATTATTAAGGTTGAATAAGATGAAAAGGTTAAAATTGGAAAAATTGATAAAAATGGGGAAATAAAACCACTTCCCTTAATAATAGTAGGCTTAATTGCCAAGCTACCCTACAAATCACCTCAGTGTTAATTCGTTACTCTAGGAATTTTTTTCTTCCAATTTGTTACCTTATGATTTATAAACTTGTCAATTTGCTACCTTATTGTCTAATTACTTGAATTTCATTAATTTATTCATCAAATTATAAACATTTAAAAACACTTTGGTACTCTAAATCATCTTTTATATTGGTACTCTAAACTCTCTTTAATGTATAGCAATGATCTTGTTAGCATTGTCAAAAGGATTTGGATGCCAACGATGTTTAATGACAAATTTGATTTAAGTACATAAATTTGGTTAGTTTGAGCTGGATACTTTAAAGAGATATAACATTCAATTCTTTGTTTGTAAAAGTACCGTATGATTTTTTTTATATAAGAAATTTGGTACCTAGTCTAGTGCTATCCTAGGAGGCTCATTCTCACGTTTGATTTCATTTATTCTATTGAAAAACACATCTAAAGAGGATATAACACTGATAACAGTCCCGAAAACTAATACAAATATCCTCAAAGAGAACATTCTAGATCATGATAAATATTGTATGGATTTTTTAATTCCAACACGTTTGGACTCATGGTAATAACACACTCGGTCATCGTTTATATTTCAAGATAATAAATATTAAATAGTGCATGTATTTAGAAAACAAGAAACGGGTGACATTTTTTAGAAAAATAATTAAAATTTGTTGAGGCTTTTATTTGTACTTTGAACCCTTTTTTATATTTCAATACCAGCCCAAGAACCTAGATAAACCCATTGGATAGATCCGAAGCCCGAGCCCGTATGTAACCAGAAGCTGTCGAGGCTCCTAATCAAGGCTTCTCGATCGCTCGCCGCAACGGCACCATTGAACCACTCGATGGTAAAAAAGAGCTCCTCTTTTCGTCGCTTAGAAATTGCCGTATGCTGTGTTTGGCTGTGAACTTACGATCGAAGTCGTTTAATTTTTTTTATATATTTTTTTCATTGTCAAAGGCGAATCTTGTTCCGGAAGTCCTTCAAAAATGTCTACGATATATGGAGCTTGCAGGTAATAATTGCTCTCACCAAGTCGCTTTTATGAGTTTTTGAATGTTCATCAGTAAAATCTGGCTTTATTGCTAATAGAATGTGATTCTGTATGAGCTTGTAGAAGTCAACTCTGAACTTTTGGTTTCCGAATGTGTGTTTCAGTATTGCATAAATCAATTGATTTGTTTGGAACAAGAATCTTTTGGACGAATTGATCGAGTTTAAGGTAATCCTTTTGCTTATAAAGCCATATTGGAGTTGAATAGTGTTCAGAACAAAGCGTCTTTACTTGATTATACTTGAAACAAAGTCTTCCAATGTTGTTAGTTCTTATGAGGCACAATTTTTGTTTTTCTTTCCTTTTCCTGATGCATATTAACTTTATTGTGGCAGTTGGATGGATTTATTATTCCACTTCTACAAGGAAATATCCTTTTGCCAAGGATTTCCTCTCTTTATTATTTAAAGCTCCCTCTTCCCCTTCTTCACACACAACAAAAATTCTCCCACGCAATCAACTGAAGAATTGTATATTGTGGACCTTTATTTAGGTTTAAGCTTCCAGACTGTAGAGCTCAAGGTAAAAGACTCACCTTTCGCACTTACGATATTCTCAAGGAGGTGTACTCGTCGTCTAGGTAAATTTTATAGATTTGATTATCCTTTGTAGTCACTGTTGGGTTTATATCATCATTAAGGCTTGAAAGTTGAAACGTCTGGCCATGACATATCATATAGGGACAAGAATGTGGAGAAGAGGAGCTAACCTCGAAGGAGATGTTGCTAATTTCATTGAAACTGAGCAATTGCTGGAGTTTGAAGGTTTCAGATCTTCATTTCTGCAGGTGATTCGCATACATGGGTTCAAAAAATAATTGTCCTTTAAGATTATTTTTCACAAAAATTTCATAATTTATTATAGTCTGGTTAGTTAATGTCCTGTTTCTTTTCCAAAACAAGGTACCATTTTAGATCTTGATTCCATGATCTCATGATACACTTTTTCTTATCTTTCAGATTCGAGGTTCAATTCCACTTCTATGGGAGCACATTGTTGACTTGAGCTATAAACCGCAACTTAAAATTATTGATCATGAGCAGACGGTATTTCTTTTCTTCTATAAACAAGATTTTTTTCTCCTGGCTTTATGATGAAGCTCTTTCGTTAGAGTTCTATTGAAATTATCTAATACGGTTACAGTTAATTGTAGTGGAGCGCCATTTTCATGATCTTGTCCAAAGATATGGAGAGACAATAGCAGTAGACCTGACTGATAAAGTACGGTTTCTTCTCTCTCTCTTTTCACTACAGGAGTAGTATACTTTGAGCTATTCATGATGTAAAACTGTAAAAGATTTTTCTACAAACTTTTAGATAATTTTGTCCCTATTTTTAGTTTTTACTTCTTTTGATGGTAGCATGGTCATGAAGGTCAACTAAGCATTGCATTTGCTGCGGCAACACAAAATCTACCAAAATCTTACTGGTCATTATTATTATTTTTTCCTCCTAGTTTATACAGTCAAGTCTAGACTCCAATCTTCACTTTATACTGTGTTGTTCATCAACATTGGTTTCTTCCCTAATAATTTCTTGATTTTGCATGAGAAATTTTCAAGGACTGACTTCCTAATCTTGCATAAACTATTTTGTGTGGAAGATACATTCCATTTGACTTCCATCATATATGTGACAATTCAAACTTTGAGAACTTAAAGGTTCTATACGAGCAACTATCAGAGCTCCTTGACAAGCAAGGGTAATGAGATGAGATAAACTCTTATGCTTCATATCAAATCTCATATAGCATGCCATAAATCCCATAATCCAGGTTTCTGGCTATCTGTAATACTGTTTTTAATCATAACTGTTCCAGCTGAGCAGATACCTTCTTGTCGATACGGAGGGAAACATGCTGGAGGAGCAGAAAGGAATTGTCAGATCTAACTGCATTGATTGCCTTGACAGAACAAATGTTACCCAGGTTATTATGCCCACTATCTAGTTTGAATGTTTGTCACGAATTGTGCTGATATATAATGATATCATGTCATACCACGAGTAAATGAGCTTTAGTGCAAATGCATCCTCCAAATTTTATTGGCAGAGTTACTTGGCTCAGAAATGTTTGGATGCCCAGCTGCAGAGGATTGGAGTGCTTGATTCTACCGAGTCCATTTCTGTGTTCGATGAAGAGTATCAAAAATTTAGAACATGTATGGTATTCTTTGTATTTTGTATTTTACATTGCATATATATCACAAGTTGTCCCTAATCCTTAATTCTGTTGCTTTAGTATGGGCCGGGCATGGTGACGAGATAAGCCTCGAGTATCTAGTTGAGAGCTCCTTCACAATTGTCACAGACCATCAACCCCTTAAGCACCTGCTAGACCAGCGACTCAACACACCTGCACAGCATAAATGGCTTGCTAAATTGTTGGGGTACAATTACAAGATACTTTACAGGGCAGGCCACATGAACACTTTTCCAGATGCATTGTCCAGGATCCCTGAATTTCATAGCATACAGAACCACTCAGAACCCATTTTCCACAGTTTGTATGAAATTGATAGGGCTTGTATCAAGGACCCAGAGAGTCAAAACATCATTACAGCCATTCAACAAAACAAGGACACCAGAAAAGGGTTCACTTACCGTCAAGGCCGCCTCTTCTACAAGGACCGTGTCTTTGTGCCGTCCTCCTCGGAATGGCGTACTAAAATCCTCCATGAGTCCCACGGTTCTCTTCAGGCAGGCCACTCCGGCTACATCTGCACTCTCATCCGGCTTCGCCGTAGTTTTGCCTGGCCGGGAATGCACCGCGATGTCAAGGCCTTTGTTGCCTCTTGTGATCAATGTCCACGCAGCAACGCTGAGACAACTCACCCTCCGGGTCTCCTGCAGCCCCTTCCGATTCCGGAGAAGATTTGGACCGACATCGCCATGGATTTTGTGGAGGGCCTTCCTCATTTTTCTAATTTTACAGGTGTGGAAGTTGAGCTCATGTGATCTATGTGAAATTGCTCGTAACTTGGTTTATCAATCTGGTTTCTCACATGCTCTGAAGGTATGTATGACGCAACACTCATTTGAGCTTTATTATTGTTGTTTAGCTATATCGTTATACATTGCATCAAAATTTAGTTTGCATTGAGCATATTATGGGTTACATCTTTTGCATGCTCGTCCTATGTGTTGTTGAATCTGCGTCACAATAATATTCTTCAGTCACATTGGATCGGGAGAGAGAACTACAAGAGAGGACCAGATGGAAATGATATTCATAAAACAAATGTGCCTCATATTCGGGTGGAATTCCGTGAAACGGTAATACATTTGTCTCTTTCTTCTGGTTTACCGTCAGCTTAATTTTAATTTAATACCTCATTGTATCGTGTTCAAATTTGCAGGCAGTTGTCTGATAGCACATGAAAACTTCAGTATAGTTGAAGAAATAACTTAAAAGATTTGTGAATGACACTGCAGATCTGGAGAGAGGAGATGAAACAAGTTTATCTTGGCAAGGCCATTATCCCCAGAGAAGTTGACAGATAAGGTCGCAAGCTTTGTGCTACTTTGAACCACACCGGAATAGTTACCGTAGAGAGGCAGAAGTTCTTATTATCCACCTGAGCAAAGGTCTTATTATCTGAATATCCGCTTGCAAATTTCGGCGGGCTTGAGATTGTATTGGTCGTCCTTTGTAGGCAAGGAATTTTGTGCTCATGCTTTTATATGGGTGATAGTATGAAAGCTCATGCAAGCTGAGATTTGGCTAGGCAAAAGGCGAAGTTGAAGAACATGTGTATGTTGCGTATGTCAAAAATTAAGGACCCTGCGTCAGGAATAGTAATAGGGGTCAAGTTCCAGATAAGCTTCATATAATTAGTAGTGGCTTTCACATAAAGTTATGTAGTGTAATTCTAATATCAGGCACTTGTATCCTGAATATTATACTGATGTAGCAAGTTTTCTAGCAAGATAAAATTGATCTTGCGTTACTTGTTTTCTGTTCTCTTCTTTTCAAAAGTACGTATGGAGGAGGGTTACATCATATTTAGTGTTCTGTTCGTAGACAGAGTTTAGAGCAAGTCTCACAGAATGTCTATGGAGCTGTGGAAGTACACATGTATTCTAGCTGTTTGGAGCACGACGTCGTTGTTCGCTAGTGAGAAAGAAGAAGGGTTATGATAACTATTTGTGGCATTGTTATCAATGTTTACTAAGCTTGACTTCTTTAATGTCTAGACATCAATCTTTGTCAGTCAATACCCAATGGCACTGAAATTCCACGCACTTTCTTTCCATTGTTATCAATGTTTACTTGGCTTGACTTCTTTAATGTCTAGACATCAATCTTTGCGGTCAATACCCAATGGCACTGAAATTCCACGCATGCATTTTCTTTGTCGGTCAATACTCAATGACTTCTTTAATTTGTGGACATCATCTATGTTCTTCCAGCCGGGTTATTTATAGACAGGAGAGACATCAAGCAATACTCGCACCAATCTCAGCTCTCTTTTCTCCACCGTACTGTCTCTAAATGATTATCATCAAAATGAATAGCTTGCTCCCTTTTCTCCTTTTGTTGATCCCTGTTGTACACTGTGTGTGTGTTAGAGACCAGCAACTATTGCTGCTAAACTTGAAGAAAAGCCTTGTATACAATGTTTCACTTTCGTCCAAGCTTAGTTCCTGGAATTCAAGTGCAGATTGTTGTTCTTGGCTCGGCATTACTTGCAGCACCAACGGTCGTGTTATAGGCCTTGACCTCAGCAGCCAGTCTATCTCGGATGGCGTGGACAATTCAAGCACTCTCTTCCACCTTCAATATCTTCAAAGCCTCAATTTGGCTGACAACTACCAACTCGGCAACTTCTCTCGGTCAATTCCATCTGCAATTGGGCAGCTTTCCAGGTTGAGGTACCTAAATTTATCTCTCAATTATTATTCCGGGCAAATTCCCATTCAGATTTCACACTTGACCCGGTTGAAAGTTCTTGATATTTCTAATTTCGATTTAGAACTCAAAAACCCAAATTTACACAAGCTGGTTCAGAACCTCACAGAGCTTAGAGAGTTATATCTTGATCGTGTCCAAATATTAGCAAGGGGGAGTGTCTGGTGCGAAGCCATATCATCTTCCCTCCCCAAGAGAGTGTTGAGCTTGTCCTACCGTGGTCTTTCAGGCCCATTTCACGCTTCTCTTGCTAAGCTTCAATCTCTCTCGGTGATTCATTTGGATGGGAACAATATCTCAGCACCAGTTCCAGAATTCTTTGCCAAGTTTTTAAACCTGACTTCCTTGAGTCTCTCTTATTGTAATTTGAAGGGAACCTTCCCCAAAGAGATCTTTCAGATACCTTCCTTGCAAAGTATTGATATTTCCTTTAATGAAGAACTTGATGGTTCCTTGCCAGAATTTCCAAACAATGGATCTCTTCAGAACCTGGTAATTAGTCACACAAATTTCTCAGGGTCACTACCAGACTCTATTGGCAACCTCAAAATGCTGTCAACAATCTTCATTCATGACTGCAATTTTACCGGTTCAATTCCCATATCAATGTCAAACCTTACGCAATTGACTGCTTTAGCGTTGTATATGAACAGCTTTGAAGGGTCAATTCCGTCATTCAGTAGAGCCACGAATCTGGAATATTTGAGCCTTTCTTATAATGGGCTAACCGACAATATTAGTGGCACTCAATGGGAAAACCTCACCAAGTTGGAGTTTCTCTACTTGTCTGGCAATAAGCTCACTGGCAATATTCCATCGTCTTTGTTTTCGCTTCCCTTGCTCGATACTCTATGGCTTCACGACAATCAATTCTCCGGTCAGTTGCCTGAAACTCTGAATCTTTCATCCTCCATCATGAGTTCTCTTTATTTCGGTTTCAACAATCTGGAGGGACCAATACCCAGGTCTATCTTTAGCTTACGAAGTCTTGTTCAACTTTATCTCCATTCAAACAATTTCAGTGGCTCATTTCCTCTAAATGATCTCCGACATCTCAAAAATCTCACTCTCTTTGATGTCTCAAACAATAGCTTGTCTCTTACCCATGACGCAACCAATTTCTCATATTCCGACTTTCCTCAATTTCAATACTTGTTATTGGGTTCAGGAAAGTTGAGAACATTCCCTCAATTCTTGAGAAATCAATCCCAAATAGAGTATTTGGATCTTTCGGATAACCAGATACAGGGCGAGATACCCAGCTGGATTTGGAGCTTCAATAATCTCAATCAGCTAAATCTTTCAAGCAACTCTCTCGATACTCTAGAAGATCGCAAAATCAATCACACTTCTCTTGAATACCTTGACCTTCACTCCAACCAGCTTCGTGGACAAATCCCAATTTTCTCATCAGCACCAAGTATGTCTTATCTGGATTACTCGAGGAATAATTTCAACTCCACCATACCAACTTCCATTGGATATCAGCTTCTTTATGCTAAATTTTTCTCCATTTCGAGCAATAACCTTCAGGGGATCATTCCACAATCGATTTGCAATTCGCATAGCCTTGAGGTTGTTAATCTGTCCAATAATTCTCTGAGTGGCTCAGTTCCTCACTGCTTGACCAGGATGAGAACTCTTACAATACTCAATCTGAGGAGAAACAATCTCACATATGTAGACAACTTGTCTAGCAACTGTAGTTTGCGAACTCTGGACATCAGTGAGAATCAGATACAAGGTCAGTTTTTGAAGTCAGTTGCCAAATGCACAAAGCTAGAAGTGTTGAACCTGGGAAAGAATCACATAACAGGAACCTTTCCATGCTCTTTGAAGAAGATATCCACCTTGCGTGTCCTTGTCTTGCGATCCAATAATTTTCATGGAGACATTGGATGCCCCATGACTAATAGGACTTGGCTAATGCTTCAAATCA
Organism: Geum urbanum; assembly: GCA_946800695.1. Classification (NCBI taxonomy): domain Eukaryota; kingdom Viridiplantae; phylum Streptophyta; class Magnoliopsida; order Rosales; family Rosaceae; genus Geum; species Geum urbanum. The sequence goes on from OX326997.1 coordinate 81,895,272, forward strand.
TAGACCTTGCTCACAATCATTTTAATGGTGAAGTACTAGGTAGAACATTGGCAACTTGGCAGGCAATGAAGACTAGAAAAGATGAGGCAACATCACAGATTCAATTTCAGGACAAAAATGGTGTGACTTATTATCAGGATACGATTACGGTTAGCGACAAAGGACTAGAGATGGAACTAGTAAAGATTTTAACTATCTTCACCTCAGTTGACCTCTCATGCAACAACTTCAATGGTTCAGTTCCTAAAGAAATTGGACAGCTCGAGTCACTACATGTCCTAAACTTGTCCAACAATGCTTTCACAGGTGCAATACCATCATCTTTGAGTAACCTGAGTCAGCTACAGTCCTTGGACCTGTCGCGGAACAAACTGAGCGGTCAAATTCCACAACAACTTACAAAACTTACATTTCTTTCATTCTTGAATCTCTCATGCAATCAACTGGTCGGGAGGATACCAACTGGTGCTCAGTTTCCAACCTTTGGTGCAGATTCCTTCAAAGGTAATAAGGGTTTAACGGGGCCTCCATTGACCTTAGAGAACACAACAGTGTTGTCAGCACCACCATCGGAAGAACACCGTTCAAATTTTGGAGAAGAGATTGATTGGAACATCATCAATGCAGAGATTGGATTTACGTGTGGATTCGGAATTGCGGTTGGTTCCCTTTTAGTTTGCAAGAGATGGAGAAGATGGTATTACAGAGCCATGTGTGGATTCATGTTCAAGATATTCCCGCAACTGGAACACAGATTTGGCAATCACAGAACGCATGTTTCTATAAATCAAAGGTATGGGAGACGTTGAAAATGTTCATCCATACAATGTTGTTCTTTTGCTTTTGTTACAATGAACAAGAAATAAATGCTTATGATGTCCAGACTCTTCTTTTGAAGATTTGGTAAGCTGCAGGGTTGTGTTATGAACTTTATGTTTCGTTGGTTTGTAATAATTTACTGAGAATTTTGGCCTGAAATCCAGGTGAAGATAAATGTGCATTGGTTTGTTAATTTTTACGTGCTTGTTTAATTTGAAACTCTACCTATGGATATCCATTTATAGGTAAATTCATTTAACTCAAACACAGTATTGACAGTACTAAAGCAAGATAGGAGCTTTATGATCAAACTTAAACTTGTTTAAATTTGTGGCCGGCATTGATATAGGGAGTTGTGCCATGAGATTAAACCTGCATTAGTCGATCACCATGTATGATGTATGTATTCCTTGAACCCCTAGAGCACGAGTCTTTGAGTGTGCGACCCTTCATCTTCTTCTTCTACTTCTGTAGGGTCGAAATTATGTCTGTCAGGTCTTCTCTACTAGTCTCTTAATTTCTAGACATATATAAGTCGCTTTCAATCATATATAGATTGATATGTGTGTGTAGATAGATCCAAACCATTTTCCTACAGTTGTCGGTATCTAGACATATGAAGAAACTCAAGAAAGACTTGGAACTTGGAAGTCTACCCCTATAGTTGGTCTAGAGTATAGAAAGGAGCAAGCACAAGTCACCTCACCTTCTATATTGACAATCATAGTCGTTATTGATGACATAGCAGTGATAGCACTGAGCTCCTGTTCTTGTGAAGCTTCAATCTTACAAACCAAGTTCACATGCTCCCTTAAAATCAACATGTATGATCCACCCTAATGAAAAGAGTAAGGAGACCTTTGCTTGTTGTTTTTCTATCGAAGTACTGTAACCTCAACATCAACATCTATCATCGTTTTTGCAAATTGGGTGAATAATCTTCCACACAGAGGGAAACATCCTAGGTTACGTGATTAGCGGCATGGGAGTGCATAGTTAGCGGCATAGTTAAAAACTTGTTAACTTGTTGCATAGAGAAACTTACTATGACTTGATCGTGTAGCCGCTCATCCACCAAACATAAGTGTTGAAGACAAGGATATCTACTCCAGTCCAGTGCTTGGCATGCTTATCAACTGAATCCACTTTTAGTATTCTTTCCTTTGGATTTCCTACTATATGGAGGTCAGAGTTGGACTCTACTAGAAATGGATCCCAGTAAAATTCAATTGTAGCATTATCGTCCTGAAAATGAATAGTTAAGTGTGATGACAGATCGAGTTCATCAGCACCAAGTATGTCTTATCTGGATTACTCGAGGAATAATTTCAACTCTACCATACCAACTTCCATTGGAGATCAGCTTCTTTATGCTGAATTTTTCTCCATTTCGAGAAATAACCTTCAGGGGATCATTCCACAATCGATTTGCAATTCATATAGCCTTGAGGTTGTTAATCTGTCCAATAATTCTCTAAGTGGCACAGTTCCTCACTGCTTAACTAGAATGAGCACTCTTTCAGTACTTAATCTGAGGAGAAACAATCTCACACATGTAGACAACTTGTCTAGCAACTGTAGTTTGCAAACTCTGGACATCAGTGAGAATCAGATACAAGGTCAGTTCCTAGATTCACTCTTTAATTGCCCAAACCTAGAGGTTTTGAACCTTGCAAGGAATCACATAATAGGAACCTTTCCATGCTCTTTGAAGAAGATATCCACCTTGTGTGTCCTTGTCTTGCGGTCCAACCAATTTTATGGAGGGATTGAATGCCCCATGACTAATGGGACTTGGCCGATGCTTCAAATCATGGACCTTGCTCACAATCATTTTAATGGTGAAGTACTAGGTAGAACATTGACAACTTTGCAGGCAATGAAGACTAACAAAGATGAGGCAACATCACAGCTTCAATTTCAGGACAACGATAGGTTTTATTATCAGGATACGATTACTGTCAACGACAAAGGTCTAGAGATGGAACTAGTAAAGATTTTAACTATCTTCACCTTAGTTGACCTCTCATGCAACAACTTCAATGGTTCAGTTCCTGAAGAAATTGGACAGCTCGAATCACTACATGTCCTAAACTTGTCCAACAACGCTTTCACAGGTGCAATACCATCATCTTTGAGTAACCTGAGTCAGCTACAGTCCTTGGACCTATCGCAGAACAAACTGAGCGGTCAAATTCCACAACAACTTACAAAACTCACATTCCTTTCATTCTTGAATCTCTCATGCAATCAACTGGTCGGGAGGATACCAACCGGTGCTCAGTTTCCAACCTTTGGTGCAGATTCCTTCAAAGGTAATAAGGGTTTAACGGGGCCTCCATTGACCAAAGAGAACACGACAATGTTGTCAGCACCACCATCGGAAGAACACCGTTCAAATTCTGGAGAAGTGATCGATTAGAACATCATCAGTGCAGAGATTGGATTTACGTGTGGATTTGGAATTTCTGTTGGTTCCCTTTTGTTTTGTAAGAGATGGAGAAGATGGTATTACAGAGCCATGTATGGATTCCTCTTCAAGATATTCCCTCAACTGGAACACATATTTGGCAATCACAGACGGCATGTTTCTATAAATCAAAGGTATGGGAGACGTCGTTGAAATGTTCACCTATACAATGTTGTTCTTTAATTTTCTTTTGTTACAATGAACAAGAAATAAATGCTGCAGCTGTCCAGACTCTTCTTTTGAATATTTGGTATGCTAGCTTGTGTTTTGAATTTTATGTTTCATTGGTTTGTAATAATTCACTGAGAATTTTGGCCTGAAATCCAGGAGCAGATAAATGTGCATTGGTTTCTTAATTTTTACGTGCTTGTTTAGTTTGAAACTCTACTTATGGATATATCCATTTAATTTTTATGTATCTTATCCAGATATGTAATATGATTACTTTCTTGTTTGTACCTCTTGTACTCTCTTATATAAAGGAGTTACTTCTTCATTAATAAAGTTACACAGTTCATTGCTTCACACTATTCTCTCTACGTTTTATAATTCTTAAAACACGTTATCAGCACGAGACTCTAGCCATGCGCACAGATCTCAAAGAAGAAGAAGATTATTGTTTTGGAGAAAACAAGAGAAGAAGAAGATTGTTCTGTAATAATCTTAAGTAAGTTTTCTATGAACACAACTTCAATTCAAATTCAAAATAACCTACTCTTTTGTGAAATTTGAATTTTTTCGTAGGGATTTCGGGATAACATCCTATCCCTCCTTTCTACACCGCACCTTTCTTGAAGGTGGGAATTTGGAACAAAAAGAGTTCCTAGATGAACTAAGTGCATTCATCGTGAACAAAGAGAGTTCACAAAATCGATTGAACAAAAAGTGTTCACACTACCAGCATTTTCACTATAGCCGACGACATTAAAAAAAAAACAGGCCAACGAGATTTTTTTTCATCGGCTATAGTAGTATTATAGCCGACGAAAAAGAAATAAAAATTGTTGGGTATACTTTTGCCAACGCCTTTTTGCCGACAACACCAAAAATCATCTGCTATAGTATAGTCGATGACTTCGTAAAAAACTGGTCGGCTATAGTCCCGTAGGCTAAACAGAGTCGACAAAAGTATAGCCGATGATTTTTTGTTGCTTTTTCATCGGCTATAGTACTATAGCTGACGAAATTGTGTATGTCGTCGGCTATAGTCCACTATAGCCGATGAAAAAAAATCTTGTCGGCCTGTTTTTTTATAATATCGTCGGCTATAGTGAAAATGCTGGTAGTGTCATAAAAGCATCGATTAAAACGAACAAAGAGAGTTCGTAAGACCATATACATCAAAGTAAATGTCTAATTCAAATATTATATTGGAAAACAAATTAGTTGTCGAAGAAGTCTCTTATGACTGCGAAACTAATACATTTTCTGTTTTCTCATGGTGTTTGATATGCAAAAGTGCATTGACACCATGCTCCCGGATCTAAAAGAGAAGTGGAATAACATGTGATTTTCCAACTTCAAGAAAATTGCATCAATCAACTATGAGATGCTTAAGCTTAGATCCATGCTCCAATTATGCGGAAAGAAATTGAAGAGCAAAATTTGATCGAGAAAATCCTCTACATAATCATAATTCAAGGCAAGTTGGAATCAAGAGTGTTCACTATGCAAATTATGAAAGCGCATCAAGAAAATGGGGCAAGGAGCGGAACTCTTAAGTTAAGGGAATTTTGATGAGACAGTTTTTGGTCTCTACAACCGCCTACACAAGGAAGGACTCCATAAGTTGGTGTATGAAGGTCATGATCGATGACCATGATAGAGAAAGCGCTAGCCATAGAAGCCGTGGTGACCAAGGAACCCATGGAAACTGAGGTACCAATGCCAAGAGAGGCCAAGATGTTTCTCGAATCAAATTAGTTGTTTATTCTCAAGATGTTTGAGAATATAGATTTCGGAAGTTTTGGGTCAATATGTGACAACCCGAACCAAAAATGGAATGTTTATCGACTTGATTTGCGAGTTTCGCGATTAGTCGCGATTTTGTCGTAATTGGTTAATATGGCGGCCTCGTTAACGACTAAATTATTGGGTAAGAATTTGATTTGAGATCCTTCACTAAAGTTGTAGAGAATTTAATTTTGAGCTCGTGGGAACTTCCGGAGGATTATTTCGAGTTACGAGGAATAAATTATGAATATTTTTCGGCCGTTGGATTTTGTCGTATTTATCCATTTGAGTTTCGATACGTGTATGGTATAAATACGGGCGAATACGTGATGAATTGGGAAAGTTTCCAAAAGGGGAAAGAAGGTGTTGACCCGCGTTGACCGTGGGTGGGTCGACCCGTTTGGAGGCCAAGATGTTCTCGCCGTCGTGGAGCTCGATTCCGGCTACGGTTGGCCATGGTCTCTTCATGGAAAATGTTGGGGTCGTGCTTCTCTTCAGTTTGGTAGTTGGATGGCCTTGTATGGTGGCCGGAGGTGAGAGAATCGATGCGGCAAAGGAGGGCGATTTCCGGCGGAATTCGGTGTGGCGGCGTTTCCGGCGGCGATGGAGCTCGGAGTTTGAGAGGTTTTGTTAGCCTTGGAGAGAAGAAGCTTTTAGAAGTGGTTTCAAGCCTTGCCGTGGCCGGAGGAGGGAGATCGGAGGTGAAGAAATTCTGGCGAGGGTTTTGATTTTCAAGGTGAGATTTGAACCTTTTCCGGTCAAAATTGGGCTTAACTTTGAACTAGAAAGTTGTTGGAAATGTCGAGATCTTCAAATCTATGTGTAGGTTGAATTTTTCTGGGACGATTACATTTTTCGGTAGCGGCGTGCGCGGCGGCAATTTTCTGGCTGAGGTGTTTTTCGACAAGTTTTTATGTCGTTTTGCTCGGAATCGCGCAATGATCGCAGTGGTGAAGTTTATATTTTGAATTGAGCATCGAAAATTATAGCGAGGTTTTATGGTGTGTTTATTGGATTTTTGACAATTTCGTCGATATTGAGTTATATGTTTCCGGGAATGGTTGGTTCTCGAGATGTGGTTCAAGGTTTTGAATTATGATTTTGAGCAGTGGAATTTAAGATTATTCAAGGGATCGTGATCGTTTGTTTGGCGAGGGATTTTCCTCCGGATTACAGGATTAACGCGTTTTGCGTTATGCTTATCTGTGAGTGGACCTTTTTATTTACACTGTCGTTGCGAGTTCTTGATTTTCGTATTTATTTACAGTACGATGTTGAGATTATTTATTGTTTTTGGAGGTATTGTTTTATATTTTATATGGTGATGACATTTACTTAGCATCGATGCATTGGCTACTCGGCTGATCACCGGTAGTCCAGATCCAGGGTTGAGAGATTCCCCTGATGTGCCCACTAGGCTCGAGAGATTCGCCTAGTCTATCACCGTCGGGCTTGAGAGATTCGCCTGACCATCGGGTTTGAGAGATTCGCCTGACACCTCCATTCATTTTATGAACTCGCTTTGTTTTATGATATATATAAATGGTGAAAGGCATATGATTATATTCGTCCACTCACTCTAACGATTTTATTTGCCTTTCCCCTGGGTTTTTCGGTTTCCGTGCCCAGTTTGCAATTCGGATTCTGGTGTCGCACGTCGCAGTCGGAGGCTTAGTGTTCGAGCTATATTTCTTTTATGGTAGGTTCTTAGTTTGGCCTACTATTTTTATATGTATACACTAGAGGTCGCTCTGAACACTTTGATGTTATACTTTCATATGATTTTTCCCCGGATTTCTGTAAAGTACAGTTTTACTTATTACTTTGCATTATTGTTATGATATTGAGAAATCCGGATGGGATTGGTGCCCACGGTTTAGCTTTTATGGCATAGGATGAAGTGTGTTTTCGGGTGCAGGTTAATGGCAATTCCACGTTATAGCGAAACTCTGCCGAAATTTTCATGGTTTTTTTGCAAGTTCGTGTTTTCAGAAGGGGTTTGATTCCGGTTTAGGAAACTAAATCGAGGTTGTGTCCTTTCACAATAGGTATTGAATACCATTGATAGGCAACAAATTTGAGGGATCTATGGATTTCCAAGATCATCATCGATATATTGAAACCACCCAATCCGAATCTACTTGATTCTTGAACACATTAGTTTTCGGAATTATTTTCTGCATACTATTGTACAAATTATTCGACCTAGCTATAGGTCTCTAAAAATTATGAAAATTTGCAGAAGTGTTCATATACCTGTTTAGTTTAGGTATGAAAGATTTCGTTGCATTCCAATACACCAATAATTCGCCAGAAAATAAACAAGCAAGTGTGCTCAGATTTTGTGAATTTTAAAGATCAAATAAACAATGAAACAGAAGATAGAGATGGAGCATAGACTAATCTCATTTAGGCAAACTTCAAAATTGGCAGAGACTCAATTGCTGAGACACCAGATTTTAGTTAGAGCTTTATGCATGTTTTCCATGTAAAAAGGCGTGTGCCTAAGTATTATGTTTGACAATGTTGGTCAATTATTTTGGATTAACAAACTTTGATGTATCATGTTGGCATTATTTTGGCTTATTAATAACAGGCTTGTTTACATTTTCTGTATTATATACATGCTTTGTGGTTGTTACAAACCTATCGTATACTAGGGCTCACCTTAGTAACTTTTGATGTTTAGAACAAGAGATTTTTGATAAAGGTATTTGAGCGGACTTTATGTCCCACCTACATTGATCTCTCTGCACCTGGTCATAAGTGAAAAGAGATACCCAAAAGACTTTAGATACCCTAGCAAACTTGCAAATTTTCCATGTATCAATTGGGATAGCTAAGAGTGGTCTAAATCGCCGGAAACACAAAAAAAGAATCTGCCACACTAACAACTAGATTCGACAACAAACTGGTAATTTCCCAGAATAATCAGCATAGGAGTTGTATATGGCTGAAAATATATGGATGTCTAGTTTTCAGAACTACCTCCGGATTGTCGATAGCTAATTTCTAGAAAAAGTTATGCCCGTTTTACTGGACAAATGTCAGAAACAGGACATAACAAAATCTGCTCTGCAGATCAGTCAACTTTGACGACAAACTGGTATTTGCCCAGAATAAACCAATATATGGATGGGATATGGTTGAAAAGATACGGATATCTAGTTTTCAGAACTATATCCGGCTCATCGATATCTATTTTTTAGAAAAGGTTATGCTCATTTCACTAGACAGAGGTCTGAAACCGACATAACACAATTGGCTGTGCAGATTGCTTAGCTTTGACATGAATTTGGGATTGATTCAGAATGATTTAGAATATGAGTAATATATGTTCAGAAATCTATGGATGTCTATTTTCTAGAACTTCATCTGGAACGTCAAAAGCTATTTTTTAGACAAACTTATGCCTGTTTAAGTACACGGAGGTCAGCTTGACCCGAGGAAGGCCAAAACTTGAGGAAAACCCGAGGAGGCCCTTCGATGGATCAAAAAATTTCCTAAGGAAGCCCTTAGATGGATCGAAGGCATATCCCCAGAAAACCAAACTTTCTAGTTATTTTTTTGATTTTTCCTCATGCAAGACTTGTTTCTTTGCAAGTATTTCCCCCAAGAACTTTGAATGTCTCATTGAAGCGGGAATGACATATACTATGTTATCACATAGACAACTTACATCGACTTTGTGCCTTGTCAATTATGTTTCTATATTATAAGAATGGACATGGGTCTTCTCATCATCTATTCCAACAAGTTTCAAGTGAGAATGGACATGAGTTCCTTTGCATTATCTCTAATGATTGCGGTATGATCCGAATATTAGAGAAACTTATGTGTCAGCCAGATGGGCTATGTAAGACAACTAAAAGAGAGATGTAGAATCAAATAATATCATGTGAGATGACTTAAGGGATTCAAACATATATAGGTTTTGATACGATAAATTGGGATACCCAAGTAGTGATATGATGATCCAGATTTTGAGAAAGTCAATCGGACATCCCTTCTTTCGAGTGAAAGAAAGCAAGAACCAGAAATGGTTCATAAGAGATTGGAGTTAAGCACCATTCAGTGGTGGCTCCATCGTCCAAACATCAATTAGTGATCGACGCCTCTTCCCCCAAGAGGAGAAAACTAAATGCCGAGGATGGCGTGCTAGTCTCCTATCCTGCTTCCTGAGTTCATAGAAACTCCAAGCCTCAACCAAAATCCTCATTGGTTATTTTCAAAGGCTCATCACTCGTTATTGCAAAGCCCACTCATTCAAGAGATTATGATTGGGACCATCCTATGCAAAGGACACATATGTTCTCACTAAGGTGATTTTATGGAACGATTCAACCAACTAGCGGACCACTACGATGTTTTGTGGTGTTGGTTATAATGCAGACACACTGGTCACGTGTCGTACCATCGTCCACTTGTAATGCTGCTCAAACTTCTAGCTTAGATCATATGACTGCAGGCTCACTACCCGAATCATCCCATTGATAGTCTATTCGACCTAATAATGCTAGAAAGTTTACATCGAAGAGTTTCGATGACTTATATTGCACATCATTGAGATTTGATATTGGTATCATACTCTTATGAACAAACCCAAATGGTCTCGCAGAAAACTACTATTTAGCGACTACAATAGTAGTCTGAGCATTGATAATACGCACCAATAATTTCTGCTTAGAGTTATTCAATATTGCATGAAGTATAATATTCAATATTGCATGCAGCTATACTTCATCGTCTACGATCCACCATCACATAATTTTGTTTTGCACAGCTAGTGACTGCGTGCGAAGATAATATTTCGCACTTACGCATATATGTGCCAAAAATTTCTTTGCCACAAGATATTATGATGGGTCAATCGAGACGGATGAATATATATGTTGGACATGAGTCTTCAACTAGAATTCGCTATAAGAACCTTGACAGGCGATCTCTTTATCGCTAGTTTTACGGATGTCACTTTGATGAGACAGTCTTCCCATCGTTAGGGGGAGATAAGAACAAGCATGTTCAAATCGGAACAACATGAAGGGTCGTGTCCTCACTATGTCTCATCTTGATCCCTAAATGATAGAACGTAACAGATTCGATGCCTGATACGTTTTCTAGTATCGTGAAAGTGACGAGATCACATATACTTGCTGCAAACATGCCTGTAAGGATTCATGTCCCTTTGAGAGGACATGGCGCCACCAAAAAGAGTTGGTTATGGTGTTGCCACCATAGAATGTGGCATGGTGACGTCACAAAGTGGCATAGTGTCGTTATAGGTCATGGGTTCCGCTAAAGAGCGTAGGAGATCCAAATGTTCGATAAATACTCGTCCAAGGAAGGGAGCGAGTTTGGCACAATATGATCAATTGATTATTGATACTCTATTCCGTCTCATGAGAATATATTTGGATTATGGTTATCATTGAGGGACGCCTTAATGCTAAAACCAAATCCTCAGAATATAGAGATCTCTACAAACTACGCTAGTGTACATGAGATTATGAAATTTTGAGACTTATCAAACATATCTACGTTGAAACTCCCACACGTAGTAGCAATTGGCCTACATGGAAAGAAGCGATCCATATTGAATTATGTTCACTAACAAAGAGAAAGGTCTTTGGGTCGGTGATGTCGACACACCCAAGTGTAAAGCCTATCAAAGTTTGTTAGAAAGCATGATGAGAATAAAGAGATTATACTCGCCTCATGGCGCAAGGCTTCTCACTACACTCTGGAATCGACTACGATGAGATAAATTCTCTCATAATGGATGCCATTGCACTCCACTACCTTGTCAATTTGGTAGTTTCCGAACAACTTGACATGCAGGTTATAAACGTGGTCATGACATATCTCTATGGGGATCTAGAATAAGAGATAGATATGAATGTCTCAGATGGACTTCATTTACCCAAATCAAGTGGCTCTAGACCACAAAGCGTGTTTGCAATGAGATTGAAACGTTCACCAAGTGACTACTTGATTGGAAAGGGATATGCCCATGCGTGTTCATTTATAGGACAAGTTCAAGATTTGCAAAGTGTTTGAAATCCGAATTTGAGATGAAAGATCTTGGGAAGACAAGGTTTTATCTCGAATAAGAGAGTCACAGCTAGTGACGGGAATTCGAGCACCGTAATGATGAGATTCTCCATCATCGGCTTATACTCTAAGATATGTTGCATTTTATGATGATAACGTGAAGTCTATGAGTACTCCTATAATCTGCTATAGTCTTGATCCTTAAAGGGATCCGTTTTCGTCCAAGGGATGATGACGAAGACGTGTTAGAGGCTAAAGTGCCTAATCTAAGTGCAAGAGTGTACTTAGAATAATATACAAGACTTAGCTCCTCATTCTTGTTGAACTTAATAGCTAGATGTAGCTATGTGCCCACGCAATGCCATTGGAATGGTTTAAAGACAATCTTTTAGTATCAAAGAGTATGAAAGATATGGGCTTAATCTATCCCTACAGAGAGGCCACAAAGATAGTGGTGTTGGAAGTAAGGGCACCACAAAGAGAGTGGCGTTGATTTCCTTTCACCCTCTACACCAACAATCGTTGTGATGTATTGGCAAGTTTTTCTGAAGTTGGATATCTCTCTGATCCACACAAAAGTTGTTCCCAAGTTGGTTATGTCTTTATCATGGGTAACACCGCGATATCTTGAAGTCTAGAGAGCAGACTCTTGTCGCTAAATCTTCGAACCATGTTGAGATTATTGATCTAACATAAAGTTGTTATGGAGTGCATATGGTTGAGATCCATAAGTGCACATATCGAAGATCAAGTGGTTTATGTATCACCACTAATGAACCTATATGCATAATAAGGATAATGCTGTTTGCATCAAGGTGATGAAGCTAGATTACATGTAAGGCGACAACACCAAATATATATTGCATAAGTTATTCTATAGTTAGCAAACAATAACAAATCTTCAAGGTTATGGTTGACCAAGTTTGATTTGAGGATAATGTGGCAGACTTTTCTAAGTCATTGGCCAAATTTCACATTTGAGAATCATGTGTAGAGCATAGGGTTGCTCAGCTTACTCAAGCTACCCTTGATGTTGATACAGGGGAAGATACAGACTTCATGGGGAGTCTGGTATGCACATGAGCATTTCTGGATGTGAAGGACACGTTGTACTCTTTTTTCTTGACTATGGTTATTTTTATCCCACTGAATTTTTATTACTTAGCAAGGTTTTAATGAGGCAATATAGTTATGTATCATATCATCGTCTACGACGATCTGCACTCTTTTTACTTGGCTAGACCGATTTTCTCCTGCAAAGGTTTTTGGCTCGGCAAGGTTTTTGATGAGGCATCAATGAAGCAAATGAAGAAGCGTCACCACCATACACCGGCACAAGGGAGAGTGTTGTAGGATATTTGATGTTCCTAGTTATGGTGGAGATCACAGGATATGACAGTGTATCTTATCCAGAGATGTAATATGATTACTTTCCTGTTTGTACCTCTTGTACTCTCCTATATAAAGGAGTTACTTTTTCATTAATAAAGTTACACAATTCATTGCTTCACACTATTCTCTCTACGTTTTATAATTCTTAAAACATTTAATTCATTTTATACGGAGTTGTGCCATAGGATTAAACATGCATTAGTCGATCACCATGTATGTATTCCTTGAACCCCTAGAGCACGGGTCTTTGAGTGTGCAACTCTTCATCTTCTTCTTCTACTTCTGTAGGGTCAAAATTATGTATGTCAGGTCTCCTCTACTAGTCTCTTAATTTCTAGACATAAATAAGTGGCTTTCAATCATGCATATATAGATCGATATATGTGTGTAGATATATCCAAACCATTTTCCTACAGTTGGTCGGTATCTAGACATTTGAAGAAAGTCAAGAAAGACTTGGAACTTGGAAGTCAAGCAATTCACAATACCATTTTTTCTACCCCTATAGTTGGTCTAGAGTATAGAAAGGAGCAAGCACAAGTCACCTCATCTTCTATATTGACAATCATAGTCGTGATTGATGACATAGCAGTGATAGCACTGAGTTCCTGTTCTTGTGAAGCTTCAATCTTACAAACCAAGTTCACATGCTCCGTTAACATCACCATGTATGATCCACCTTAATGAAAATAGTAGGGAGACCTTGCTTGCTGTTTTTCTATTTTAGTATGGTAACCTCAACATCAACATCTACCATCATGGTTACTGAGGTTGAAGATCCGATATCGATAATTCACAAAAAACGTAAAAACATTTCGACGGGTTGAAGATTTTCCTCGACGGGTCAAAAGTGACCTACTGTCTAAAAACTGACTCAAATTCGACGGGTCGAGGATTTTCCTCAACAGGTCGAAATACACTCCCTGTACATCCAACACTGAGTGTATCTATTTGAATAATTTACACAGAATTAATCACATATATTAATGAGCTGAAATTTTATGACCATAAATTAGACACATATATAAACATTCCTTCAAAAATTTAAAATTTTCCGAGACCTCTACCTATGTCAAATAAATTATACAAGACAACATACTGCACAGTTCCGAATTAACATAAAAAAACAAAAAATTTATACATAGATGCTAAAGATATGATATAAACCCCACCCCACACTTAAAATTTGCATTGTCCTCAATATAAAACAAAATTAAAGCATGCAATACATCAAACAAGCATGGAATGAGACACATAACACATCACAAATCACACTAAACATGGAGAAAAATGAAGTAAAGGAGAAGGGATAAGAAAACAAATCTGGTAGCCACGCTTCTCCATCAACATAGGTTGCCTCCCAAGTAGAACTAAGTTTAACATCGTCAGCTAGACGGTGAATCTACTCAATTCTCCATAGAAGGCGCGTCCTGAAGGCCGCATATTCAAACACATGCTCCACAAACGACTCATAAAAAGGTTTGAGTTGTTGTCCATTTACCTTAAATGTTTTCCACGTTTTTGAACTCATAATCTCTATAGCACAATGAGGGAAAACATTAGTGATAACATAAGATCCAGTCCATCTATTTTTAAGCTTACCTCGAAACAAACGTAGATGACTGCTGCAGAGTAAAACTTTCTGACCGATGACAAATTCTTTTCTTTTGATATTTCGGTCATGAAAAGCTTTGGTTCTCTCCTTTGAAATCCTGCTGGACTCACATGCCATCATGTAGGCCCACAACGCCGCATCAAGATGTTAGCACCATTCTTTTGCTCGGATGTTGGGAGCTGTAGTTAACAACTCCTTTATCTTGTTGAACGCTTGTAGATATTCCTTAGTAAAATTGAACGCTGAGTCTTTCTCAAGTTCTGCACTCGACGACCTAGGTATTTTGGAGGAATCCGTAATGAACATGCGATAAAAACTTGCAAAATGCTCCAACATGTGATCAATAAAGGGTAGATGAAAGTCATCCTTACACTTTGTCGTATTCAGATTTTTATGTTCCATGTGAACTCCCCCTCAAATTTCTACCTTATGCTCCCTGTTGGCAGTTAATAATTTCTCTTCCTGCAATTGTGTCAGCTTTGAAGAAACACTAACTGATAAGATACTACCTATTTGTATGAACGGTGGAGATTCAAGCTCATTGATTTCTTCATAAGACTTTTCCTCCAACCCGACACTTGAAGGCTTGTATCCTAGCATAGCTTCAAGTTCATCTAATTCCTCCCTGATCCGGCCAGTCTCGAAACTGGCTCCATTTCGATGGATGGAAGCGCAGCTTCGATGGATCGAAATTGGGTCTGCACGGATCGTTCCAAGCACTCATCTCCTGCATAAAAGCACGATTCTCCTTTCTTTATTTTTGTTTTTCAAGCATCAATTATTGCATCATACACATCAATGTCTGCTTTGCATCATCTGATTGTTGAGGATAATCATAGTCGGAGTGATCATCCATGTAGAAGTGTAATGAGGTATAAAGTAGTCACGTACTTTGCATGGTGGGATAACTTTGATATGGCATATATGCGCATTCATTAGTTGAGCGACCTGCCATCGAACATGTAGAACTAACCACAAAGTCAGAATACATTATATACAAAAGTTAGAAACCAACATACAAGTTAACGCAATTAGACTATTAAGACTTAGAATTAAGCAATTCACTGGCAACGACGCCAAAATTTGATAGGCAAGTAAACACCTATGAAAATATACCATATTCTCCACTTGGATATATCAATTTAGTATGATAAATAAGGGTTATCGAACATGAAGAATTGGTGAAACAAAATCCTAACACGAAACTAAAATGCTGACAGACTCGACTACAGTACACTAATGACACTACGAACCTAATCTAAATAGACTCAAATTCTACGAAATTTGGACACAATAATATAGACACAATGACGGACTACCACACAAAATATTAGGATATTCAGAGTTTATTTGAGTATCAAATTGAATCGGCTAATCTATATCTAATGCAGAAAGTGAATGCTGAAAGTAAATATGATTATGAATACAATTGAGTTTAAACTATATGATTAATAGGTTAAGAGGAATGCAATCCACCATCGTCATTCCATCTATCTAACACATACTTAATCTAATGCACATATCCAATCAATGAAAGTTCCCAGGAAGGACGATAGACACGACACATCCTATTACCTAATCACATGCCTATGTGAGTTTGTCATGGAACTCTCCCACATCTACCCTCTATTGAATTCATAGTCATTGGACCCCAAGGTTTACAAAGAAGAAAACATTACATTCTAGAAAAGGTTTGAGAATCTATAAGGGTTCACAGGTACACTATGGGCGTGTCCTGCTACACCTAGGGTTTCAATCACCCGAGGGTAAAATTTGTGTATCACTATAGAGAATCCGGTGGAATAAATTATTTTTAGTCTCCCGTATCTCATGACAATAGAATCCTAGCATGCATACTAAGTTGGCCATCAAAGAAAACATGCAAGAATTCATACGGTGAGTTACATAGAAAAAGAAACCTCATTCAAATTGAATATGCAAAACTAAATTAAAGTGTATGCATTAGAAAAACTTCATATTTAGATGGATCTGTTTAGATTTGGAATGCCACTTATCCACTCATATCTTTTGTATGTGATTTAGAAGGCGAGGTATTACCACTCTCTTAAACTTGAGTTTACTAGTTTTAAACTGTTGCAAGGGAAAAAAGAGAGGAAAGAACATAAAACCTTGTCTTTCTAAAAAGTAGATATGTGTGATACCAAATTATGTCCATTTAACTGGCAGGTGCATGGCATAAAGGTGGCAGGTTTAAGTTCTTCAGTATCAATATTCGATTTCTGCGTCTCCACTTTAAATCTGGCCGTTGGCAGTGACTGGTTTGGTGAGATATCTTTCATTGCTGATTACTAGATTTCACTTTTTACTTTCAAGATTTCAAGATTCACTATAGTAATTGCCTTACTTTGTATGTGTGTAGGTTTGTATTTATGACCTCAAAGGCTGTTCCGATGGGGTAAAGACTGAAACCAATTCTGAAGGTATTTGTCAGTCTCCTTACTTTATTTCAAGGTGGGACTGGTGATACAAAGCCCAGAGTTAGGACTGCTGAAGAAATCAAAGCTAAATAATCACTCAGATGATGATGACAGATCTGTATGTTTAATAAATTCTTATATCTCGTTCTCAAATTAATTGCCTTATGTGATATGCTTTCAGGATGCTTCTTCGGTGGCTTCTCAAGCAAAAAATAAGCTCATGGAGAGGGGGGAAAAGCTTGAGGTAGGTGGACAGATTTGAGAAACTAAGGGCTTCTTACACAACCATGATCACATGTGTCTAGATAGCATTCCTTCAATGAGAAAATGTGTAAGCAACTCTTAAACTAACCAGCTTCTATCTTTTGAACTTTCACATGTATCAGAAACTCAGCAGGCGGACTGAAGATCTACAAAATGGAGCTGAGGACTTTGCATCGATGGCAAATGAGCTCGTCAAGACCCTAGATAATAGAAAATGGTGGCAAATTTGAAAAGTTACATTTTATTTGTATTGCAGAGTTGCTAATCTCTCTACAAAGTACAAGTCCATTCAAATTATAACATCATCCGCAGCTTGTGATCCAGCTGATCGACATTCAAAAGGTTGGTGTGAGCAGGGTTATATCATATTTAGTGTCTTCTGTTCGTAGACAGAGTTTAGAGCAAGTCTCACAGAATGTCTATGGAGCTGTGGAAGTACACATGTATTCTAGCTGTTTGGAGCACGACGTCGTTGTTCGCTAGTGAGAAAGAAGAAGGGTTATGATAACTATTTGTGGCATTGTTATCAATGTTTACTAAGCTTGACTTCTTTAATGTCTAGACATCAATTTTTGTCAGTCAATACCCAATGGCACAGAAATTCCACGCTCGTTCTTTCCAGTGTGAACATCCTCTCTTAATTTGTGGACATCATTATTTTCTTCCAGCTGATTTTTTATGGACAGGACAGGCTTGAAAGTCATCAAGCAATACTTGCACCAATCTCAGCTCTCTTTTCTCCACTGTCTCTAAATGATTATCATCAAAATGAATAGCTTGCTCCCTTTTCTCCTTTTGTTCATCCCTGTTGTACACTCTGTGTGTGTTAGAGACCAGCAACTATTGCTGCTAGACTTCAAGAAAAGTCTTGTATTCGATGTTTCACTTTCGTCGAAGCTTAGTTCCTGGAATTCAAGTGCAGATTGTTGTTCTTGGCTCGGCATTACTTGCAGCACCAACGGTCGTGTTATAGGCCTTGACATCAGCCGCGAGTCTATCTCGGATGGCATGGACAATTCAAGCAGTCTCTTCTAGCTTTAATATCTTCAAAGCCTCAATTTGGCTAACAACCAACTCGGCAACTTCTCACACTCAATTCCATCTGCGATTGGACAGCTTTCCAGGTTGAGGTACCTAAATTTATCTCTCAATTATTATTCTGGGCAAATTCCCATTCAGATTTCGCACTTGACGCAGTTGAAAGTTCTTGATCTTTCTACCGATTACATTCAAGGTCAGTTAAAACTAAAAAAATGCAAATTTACACAAGCTGGTTCAGAACCTCACAGAGCTTAGAGAGTTACATCTTGATAATGTCCAAATATTAGCAAGGGGGAGTGTCTGGTGCGAAGCCATATCATCTTCCCTCCCCAACCTCAGAGTGTTGAGCTTGTCCAATTGTGGTCTTTCAGGCCCATTTAACGCTTCTCTTGCTAAGCTTCAATCTCTCTCCGTGATTTATTTGGATCAGAACAATATCTCAGCACCAGTTCCAGAATTCTTTGCCAAGTTTTCAAACCTGACTTCCTTGAGTCTCTATTATTGTCATTTGAAGGGAACATTCCCCAAAGAGATCTTTCAGATACCTTCCTTGCAAAGTATTTATATTTCCAATAATGAAGAACTTGATGGTTCCTTGCCAGAATTTCCAAACAATGGATCTCTTCAGAACATGCAAATTAGTGTGACAAGTTTCTCAGGGTCACTACCAGAGTCTATTGGCAACCTTACGCAATTGACTACTTTAGTGTTGATCAGTAACAACTTTGAAGGTTCAATTCCGTCATTCAGTAGAGCCACGAATCTGGAAGTTTTGGACCTTTCTTCAAATGGTCTAACCGGCAATATTAGTGGCATTCAATGGGAAAACCTTACCAAGTTGGAGGATCTCGTCTTGTATAGCAATAAGCTCACTGGCAATATTCCTTCGTCTTTGTTTTCTCATCCCTCGCTGTATAGTCTATGGCTTTTCGACAATCAATTCTCCGGTCAGTTGCCTGAAACTCTTGATCTTTCATTCTCCATCACAAGTCTTAATTTGGGTTTCAACAATCTGGAGGGACCAATACCTGGGTCTATCTTTAACTTACGAAGTCTTGTTCAACTTTATCTCCATTCAAACAATTTTAGTGGCTCATTTCCTCTAAATAATCTCCGACATCTCAAAAATCTTTATTTGTTTAGTGTCTCAAACAATAGGTTGTCTCTTACCCATGACACAACCAATTTCTCATATTCCGACTTTCCTCAATTTCAAATCTTGCATTTGGCTTCAGGAAAGTTGAGAACATTCCCTCGATTCTTGAGAAACCAATCCCAAATAGAGAATTTGGATCTTTCAG
This sequence comes from Geum urbanum, assembly GCA_946800695.1. NCBI lineage: Eukaryota > Viridiplantae > Streptophyta > Magnoliopsida > Rosales > Rosaceae > Geum > Geum urbanum. The sequence goes on from OX326997.1 coordinate 81,914,616, forward strand.
ATAACCAGATACAGGGCGAGATACCCAGCTGGATTTGGAGCTTCAATAATCTCAATCAGCTAAATCTTTCAAGCAACTCTCTTGATACCCTTGAAGATCGTAAAATCAATCCCACTTCTCTTGCAATCCTCGACCTTCACTCCAACCAGCTTCGTGGACAAATCCCAATTTTCTCATCAGCACCAAGTATGTCTTATTTGGATTACTTGAGGAATAATTTCAACTCTACCATACCAACTTCCATTGGAGATCAGCTTCTTTATGCTAGTTTTTTCTCCATTTCTAGCAATAACATTCAGGGGACCATTCCACAATCAATATGCAATTCGCCTAGCCTTGAGGTTGTTAATCTATCTAATAATTCTCTGAGTGACACAGTTCCTCGCTGCTTGACTAGGATGACAACTCTTTCAGTACTTAATCTGAGGAGAAACAATCTCATACATGTCGACAACTTGTCTAGCAACTGTAGTTTGCGAACTCTGGACATCAGTGAGAATCAGATACAAGGTCAGTTTTTGAAGTCAGTTTCCAAATGCCCAAACCTAGAGATTTTAAACCTTGGAAGGAATCAAAGAAGAGGAACCTTTCCATGGTCTTTGAAGAAGATATCCACCTTGCGTGTCCTTGTCTTGCGGTCTAACCAATTTTATGGAGGGATTGAATGCCTTATGACTAATGGGACTTGGCCGAAACTTCAAATCATGGACCTTGCTCACAATCATTTTAATGGTGAAGTACTAGGTAGAGCATTGACAACTTGCCAGGCAATGAAGACTAGCAAAGATGATGCAACATCACAGCTTCAATTTCAGGACAAAGATGGGTTTTATTATCAGGATACGATTATTGTCAACGACAAAGGTCTAGAGATGGAACTAGTAAAGATTTTAACTATCTTCACCTCAGTTGACCTCTTATGCAACAACTTCAATGGTTCAGTTCCTGAAGAAATCGGACAGCTCGAATCACTACATGTCCTAAACTTGTCCAACAACGCTTTCACAGGTGCAATACCATCATCTTTGAGTAACCTGAGTTAGCTACAGTCCTTGGACCTATCGCATAACAAACTGAGCGGTCAAATTCCACAACAACTTACAAAACTCACATTCCTTTCATTCTTGAATCTCTCATGCAATCAGCTGGTTGGGAGGATACCAACCGGTGCTCAGTTTCCAACCTTTGGTGCAGATTCCTTCAAAGGTAATAAGGGTTTAATGGGGCCTCCATTAACCAAAGAGAACACGACAATGTTGTCAGCACCACCATCGGAAGAACACCGTTCAAATTCTGGAGAAGTGATCGATTGGAACATCATCAGTGCAGAGATTGGATATACGTGTGGATTTGGAATTTCTGTTGGTTCTCTTTTGTTTTGTAAGAGATGGAGAAGATGGTATTACAGAGCGATGTATGGATTCCTGTTCAAGATATTTCCTCAACTGGAACACAAATTTGGCAATTATAGACGACATGTTTCTATAAATCAAAGGTATGGGAGACGTCGTTGAAATGTTCACCCATTACAATGTTGTTATTTAATTTTCTTTTGTTACAATGAACAAGAAATAAATGCTTCTGCTATCCAGACTCTTCTTTTGAAGATTTGGTAAGCTGCAGGGTTGTGTTTTGAATTTTATGTTTCATTGGTTTGTAATAATTCACTGAGAATTTTGGCCTGAAATTCAGGTGCAGATAAAGGTGCATTGGTTTGTTAATTTTTACGTGCTTGTTTAATTTGAAACTCTACTTATGGATATCCATTTTATAGGTAAATTCATTTAACTCAATCGTATGTACTTAACGGCATTAAATATTTTTTAATTATGTCTCACCGCTCACATAACAGCACTCACCGACAAGAGACCTAGAACTTCGACGAGAAACTCGAGTCTTATCTCGGCCTGGTTATCACTCACGCGCCCATCAAAGATCCCACCAGGTAGCACCTCAGCAAAAGAGTAAGCACACTGATCCCACATGGAAGAAATGATAAGAGCTCTGGATCCAACCACCTTCATAAGCCTGATGGTTCAACATTAATGGTACGCATTCATTACTCTTCTATGTCGTTACTCTATCAAAATACTATCTCATTTCTCACTTAAGCATCAAAGGGTTGAAGGCCAGTACACCCAACCTCTCCTTAACAGTTGTTATTCTTAGCAATGAGAATGGTCATAGTAGAGCGACAACGATATCAATCATAACAAGAGCGACAACAATATCAATCATAAGTGGAGCGACAGCGATATAGAATTATATAATTGTATTAGTTCTTTTTGTTTAAATATAAATTGCCTTGTGGTTTTAAATATTAATATTGACGCCATCTGTGGGTACTCCGAAATGCTTATGTACTCCGAAACGCTTTGCAAACAGAATTGCTAACATGGAAACTCAACGAGAACCCGACAGTCACCTACGACGACCTACTGGATCGTGTAATCTCACACGCCCAACTAGAGTTACAAACATTTGGTTCCAACTCCACACCGACACAACATGTAAACACTTTTTCTAATACCACAGTCCCAAGTGTACAAAGTGCGTTCCCTGCACCAAACCCAGCACCAACGTGATCACCCTATCTGTCATAATCATGTAACCACGGCCGCAGGGACTGGAAAAAAGATAATCAAAGGGCAGATAGACACCAGAGGCACTACCAGGATAAAGGCAGTTATAACAATAATGGGAAAAGGTATCGGGAGGATAGAAACGATCGACCTCACAACGACATCTCTACACAACCCAGGATAGAACAGCAGCTCTTCAGCGTGCTCAACGCGAAGTATGCCGACATATTAGCAGCTCATACAGATTTGTTCCCACTACCAAAGAAAACATACAGGGCTACGACTTACAGGAAGACCGGGAAGTGGTGCAACTTCCACCAAAATGAGTCATACGATATTGAAAAATGTTAAAGCATAAAAGAAGCGGTGGAGGCACAACTCCAAAAAGGCAACCTGACGAGATTCAAATCGGGAAATGAGACACCACAGATGTAGGGAATCGCTAGCTTCAGAAGAATCAACGTGATCACCGGCGAAAAATCCAAGGCAGAGCAGAAGAGTGAGCAAGCGGTATGCAGTACGCGACAAGGACAGGCAAAGACAGCCCGGACAGACTGGGGGTCAATTACGTTCTACGAATTGGAATAACACATGTGAGGAGTATACATATTTGCTTTCTTGTAGCTCTTAAAGACAGCAAGCAGACCATAAAGGATGTATACATATGGTGGGTGACACAGCTCGAATCCCCCCTCAAGTCTTACAGATCTTTGAATGACTGCAAACAAGAAAAGAATTTATGTAATAACGATAAGACACTTTCACATGTTCTCTCAAATATGGAAACCTTGTATTGAAGAAGGAAATGATACTTACATCAGTCACATCCTTCATTTGCTCAGCAAGTTGTTCCTTCTTCTTGACAGCTGTAAAAACATCTCGCTTGGTTACAACTTACAACATGACAAATACACAAAGGTGCAGTAGAATGAGCTCATATTACTCACCCAAATTTGAAATCTCATCCAACTTCTTTGATCTCCTCACAGCAAACTTCTGAAATGATTTGCTGAAATAAAGAGAAAATTGAAATACGTAAGATTTTTAATCATTATTCTATGACTTTCGTGAGGACTTGCAGGTCTCTGGTATATTATTGACCATTACAATTTAGCCATTTGACAACAAAAACAAATAATTCACAAACACTAGTATTGCCAAACCACATACTAGAAAACTTGAATACAGTAGATGTAGTGACCATGGAGATTGGTATTTAAGATGACTTGTCAAAATAGAGGTATGAACTAAAGATCATGAAGCCACTGCACTTTTATCCCATAATGCAGGGTATCAACTCCAAGAAAACAAAAAAAACACTAGAGAGCTCGTGAATGCTTATAATTGCTGGAGTAATCTCAGCAGCATTCATTACAAAAGACATCACGTACAGCCATACCACAAAATTAGATGTCAGGACACAAGAACAAATATATGGACTAATTAGCAATTTCTTGTGCGAGATAACCTACAAATATGCATATCCCAACAACTGAGAACACGTACTTAACATAGGGACAACATATTCTCAACCTTGCCATAATGCATGCTACGGGTACAAGTATAAGCTTTAGCTATAAATCAGTACAATAAGTAACATAATAAGATGGATAGATCTTCGGTTTCAAGCTTTAAAGTTTTAAATAAAAATACAACAAAATGCAAAGTGATTGCTCCAGAATTCACAAGAACAACTTAATGATTTGGAAAAATAGGAAAGAAGAAAGGTAAAACACCTATTGAAAGTAGCTCCGTTGGTGTCCAGAATTTACATTATATATTTCTGCTGTACATATATAATTGAAAGTTGAGAATATATAATTTGCCCTTGAATCAATCTGCCCAAACTTCAAATCTCGGTTTTCATTCATCAACACCTAGTCTGGAGATACAAGTTTTCACTTTTTAACCTCACGTGCTGGGCACGTTTTAACTATTGGATGGAAATGTTAACAGAAGTTGATTATGGGTAGCAAACCAGCCAATTATAAATTATAGGGTACCAAATTGACTGAATTTTTTTTTATGGTAACAAATTGGCACTACAATGATTTCTGAGGTAGCAATTTGGCAATTAAGCCTAAAACTTTTGTTACAAAAATTGTTTGGTGAGAGTTTGGTTACACTGCACCACGGAGCATCGGGTTTAGGCATCGGGGTAACTTTACAACCTCAAAATGAGACTTTTGGCATTAGGGGATCAAACACGGATGTGCGTATCAGCACTTATATTTCGCTTTAGAGAATTCCATTATTCAATGTTATTGCGTAGTAATTTTATAATGATAAGTTAATTTTGTCTAAAAATTTCAGTTTGAAGTACTGGTGTTCAATTACTTTATTTAATCAATAGTACTTCAACTAAATATTGAATTTTCAATGTAAAACACACTTATATACAAAATGAGAATAAACAAAGTAATATATATATATATATATATATATATTGGTCGTCATGTCCTAGCTTATCAATTTATATAAATTTATAACACATATCGAGTTGAAATGACATACAAATTTATGAAAACACACACTGAAGACCCATATTTAAAATCGTTATACTCCTCTATATTTGTCTCCCCTAGAAAGCAATATTTTGGCCGATCATAAGTTTTGTTTTCTTATTCTTAAACAATATATCTTCCCAACACCACCTATTCGATTGCCGACATTGTTAAGGGACGGGTGGGGATCCTCTATTCCATTCGTCCATTCTTCCATTGAAAATATCAAATTTGCATAGACAGGAAAATGGATCGATGCCTCTGACTTAGATGCGAACAACAGATGGTAAACTTCAATTTTATTAACCGTTAACACCAAAGCTTTAGATTTTCGTTAAGAGTTTGTTTGTATAGTATTAGTTGTACGATTAAACATACTTATCCACTTGAGTAGGTTAACGACACCTACCGGACCACCAGCAAGATCACCAAGGAGGCTCCAACTTCACTCACCAGACCCACCCCATCCGAGCGCACACGCGCCCGGTGGGCGCACGCTCGAACATGCGGATCACACACCAGCAGAACCACCAGTCCCACATCGAAGAACACCAGCAAGTCTCAAACTCAACCACTTATATATGTAAGGTATTTATTACAGGTAAGATCACTAATTTACACACCAACTCACGAATTCACAGCCAGACACTAATTCACAGCCATAATTACTCTTGTACACGTTCGCTTGACTGTTATATCCAATACATCATCTGACTTAGGCATCGGAGCGTTGAAGGCGGGCCACCCCGTCTTGACCCCTGACTGTCTGTTCATTGTTGTATTCTTCTAACAGCCGCACCCGAACGCGCGTACCCGATCATCCGACAGGAGAGAGTCCGCACACCCGAAGAGAGAGAAGAGCGCCCGCCATCCGAACAGCCCGAGCGTTTGGACGCACCAAGAAGAGAAGGAAGAGGGAAGGAGTACTCGTACTTGCTTCTGCCAGATTGCGCCCCGCGCGTAATTCGGTGGAAACAGTTGGCGCCGTCTGTGGGAAACTTACAAATTGCAAACCTCGTATAAACACCACAAAAACCAAAGGTCCACATACTCAACCCAGTAGCAGGCGACAGCACCACACCCGTCGGGGAGACGTCGCCAGACTCGCGAGGGCGGTATGTACTAGCAAGCGACATGACTAAGAGCGAGGAGCGCATCAGCGGCCTGGTCCGGGAGTTACGGGAGGCGGCACTCGAGAGAGCAGAGGAGCGCCAAATCCGTCAGAAGTTGGAGGAGCGGCTGGACGTACTCATCGGCCAGCAGATGGGGCAGCCCGAGGAAACCCAGGAGACCGCAGGCGCCGAACGACGCTCGTTCGATGGGACCGGCACACGGGCGGCCCGAGCACCCTCTCCGGCGGAGGAATCGACACCACCGACCGACAACACACTGATCCTCCAAAGGATGGAAGAGCTGGCGGAGGAAAACTCACGTTTGCGTAAGGACAAGCTGGCCGGTCAGGGCGGGACGTTAGCCCCCCGGGTCAGCCCGTTCTCGGCGCATATACTGGAGAGGGGAAGGGACCCCCACGCGAAGATAACGAAGATCGCTCGGTTCGACGGGAGCGGGGATCCACGCGCGCACGTGGACGAGTTTCGATCCACCACGGACGGAACCCGGTATTCGGACGCAACCTTGTGTTTCCTGTTTCAGGAGACGCTGGCGGAGGAAGCGCGGAGCTGGTTCTACGAGATCCCGCCAGGATCCATCCGTTCGTTTCTCGAGCTGGCGGAGAGCTTTCAGAAGCGCTATCGGCTCCAGGGGAAATACAACACCACGGGCATCCTCCTCAAGGTCCGCCAGGGGACGGACGAGAGCCTGTCGAGCTACATCAACCGATGGAGGACGCTCGTAAGCACGTGCAGGGACCTTGATAAGCGAGTGGCCAAGGTGGCCCTGATGGACAACCTGCTCGCCACCCCGTTCGTAGAGAAACTAGTGAGGAAGGAGCACCTCGACTACGACGAGATCATGGACCTGGTCGTACAGAAGGCGTTAGTGGAGACGCGAGTGTACGGGTCCGTCTCCGAACCCAGTTCCAGCAGGCCAGAGGCGACAGACGCTCAACCGCGACAGCCGGCGGATGACGAAAGACCAACCGGGGGCTTTAAGAGGAGCCGGGACGTGCACAGACAGAGTTACTAGAAGCCTTTCTTCCGCAGTCATTAGGGCAATAGCTACAACCAGGCGCGGGGGCAAGCGCAGCAGAATGCCCGCTTTCCGCATGCATCACGCTATCGACCGGCGGGACAGGAGGTCTTTACGGTCGATCGGCAACCGCTCGAGCACCTACTCCGCCTACATCGAAACCGAATACCGCCACCAAACAACATGACGAGAGCGATGACTCCGACCGGCCAACTCCCGGACGTATGGTGCGAATTCCACAATGCCACCACCCACCATACCAATAGCTGCATTATGCTGAAGAAGGCCCTTGAAGACTTGAAAGACGAATGGACAACCCCTCCCGGGGCGGAGAGACAACAGCGCGAGGCGAACGCCGGAACCCGTGGGACTATCAACACGATATCCGGGGGTAAGCGCAAGGAGAGAACACCATCGCCCGATCGTTCGAGCTGGGAGGTGTTGACGGTCGGGGCAGGAAGAACGCCCAAGGCAGGAAAAAAGGAGACGCCCACCATTAGCTTCACAGCGAGGGACGAGGAGGAAAGCCCGAAGAATAGCACCCTGTCGTTCGTGATCGACGCGATCATCGACCGATTCCTTGTTAAGAGGGTGCTGATTGACAATGGGGCGTCCGTGAACGTGATCTACTTTGACACATACACGGCGCTCGGGCGGCCCGCCAGCAAGATGACGCAGGACCATGGATGCATGGCCAGCTTCACTGGCGAGGCGTCGTACCCAATCGGGAGCGACAGCCTGCGGGTCGAGATTGGCGCACCCGACTCCCCACACCGCGAGATCCGAACGGATTTCATCATCATGAACACCCCCTCCCCCTACAACGCCATACTCGGGAGGCCAGGGATCTGCAAACTAAAATTGATCGTCGCAGGGCATTTGCTCTTGGGAAGATTCCCAACCGAGCGTGGGATCGGGCACGTTCGGGGATACAACCATGCAGAAACGGCAGAGCCTCGGGGCAGGCAGGAGGTTCTTACCTTGGGACCCACGGATCGAAGGGCACGACCCACGCACGAGCAACGAGGAGCCACATCTTAGCCATAAACCACCGGGGACGAGCAGACGGGTCGCCCAATCATTCAGACCAGCGCATTCGGGCTCGACCAATCCAAACCGAGGGACTGGGAGGCAATCCAACGGAAGCAAGACACCCCGTCTATGGAGGGAAGCGCCAGCATTTCGCAAGTTCTGAGGCACGCAGGGTCAACAACCACGGCACCCGTGGCACGTCCAACATTCGGGGGAGTACCCGTTGGAATCTTATCGTATTGTACTTTTGTTGTACTCTTTCCGTTAGTTTGTATTTGCACGCCCGTTCATCCTTACCCCACCCACCCAAGTACTCGGGGGACTGGGGATGGGCCACGCGTGAGTTACTCAAAAGATGCCAAAAAAAAAAATCCAGACAAGGCACACGAACGGAAAGAAAGGAAACTTTATTCATTCGCTCGATTACAGGACCCTACTCTATTACAAGGGAAAATGAAAGCTACCCTACTACGCCCCGGTATCAACATCCAACTCTTCACCCTCCTCCGACGACTCCACCCCAACGGCTTCCACCCGCTCGCCCGGATCCATCCGCCTGATCACCGGCTCCAGCCTCGCCCCAGCAGGTCTCCCAGAAGGCCCCGCCTCCCTCTCGTACGCAGGAACCTGAGCGCCCGACCACCCCTCCACTTGAGACGCCAGGAACGCCTCCCGGGCGGCTGCTTCGGCATGCACATGGTTCAGCTCGACATACAACTGCTCCACCTCGGCCATGGCCCTATCCCGATCAATCTTCGCCAGAGCTTCACAGGCAGCAGCTTCATCCGCCCGGATAGCCTCGTCCTCCACACGGGCGACGTACCGACGCACCAGATCATTGGCCTTGTCCGCCCTCACCACCAACCGCTCCACCACCTTCCAGTGCTCCAGCGCGCCGGCCCTGAGGCGTGCAAGTTCCGCACTCTCCTGCGAGCGGACGCGGAAAGCCTGCTGCATCAGGCGGGTGCACGCAGTGAAGACCCCATCCAGCCCGTCAGGGGCGGCATCCTCCTGCGGCTGCAGCAGGGACCCAAGGGTGGCAACACCATCCGCCAGCGCACGTCGCACGCCATCCACAACATCGCCACTCGACCCGGGAGCGGGGCCGGGAGAGGATTCTTCAGCTCGGGAGCGCTTCCTCACCCGCTCTTCGCCCTCCCCTTGCTCGGGAGACTTCGGCGGACCTTGGGACAACAACGAGGGGTTTGGAGAGCAAGAGTATTGTGGAGGCCTTGACGCTCGACTTAAGGACGGAAGCGCACGAACAACCTCCCGCCCGTCCCCGACATCATCTCGCCCGACCGGCCGCTGCTCACGCTCCGCCCGGACATTGGCCTTGGGTCCAGCCGCATCGCCCGGCGGCGGGCGGGGATCATCCGCTTGTGGCCCTGGGACGGGCAGCGCAGGGGCCGCCACGTTGGCAACGGGGGTCTTAGACTGGGCACTATCCCCCAGAACGAATGGGCCATCACCATCATCCGCCACCTTGTGGACCTTCGCGGCAACATTCCGCATTCTGAGCAGACGACGCTTGAGCGCTTCATCCATTTCGATGGCCCTGGACTTCGATATTTTTCCTGCAAGCGCGCACACGAAAGGTTAGCAAACACACAACACTTCGTAAAATTGTCCTATTCCTATCTTTCGGTCTGGCCGCACGCCCGCGCCCATAGGGCACTCGCTCGTACCGAGCGTACGTAGGGGCTGGGGGCCTTCCGCCCGTGTGGAATGGCCCACCCGTTCGAACGGAGGCAGATTCGGTGGAACGACAGGGTATATCAGAGGGACGAGCGCAGGGACGGCACTTGGCAAAAAAAAAGTAGGGGAGGCAAACCACCAGAAACACCAAAACCCACAAAAACTCACCACAAAAACTGATCGAAATCCCACCCACCCCAAGAACACGCCCTGTTCTTGAGAAGCAAAAAACCCAGCAAAGGTCCAAAAACCCAGAAAACACACAAACCAAAAACGGGAAACAAACAGCAACAGGATGAGAGCCTCACCAATTCAGTACCACGCAGAGGACAGAAGGAACGCCGACGAAGAAACTCCGGCAAGAAACGAAGAACGACAGGGGACCGAGGAGAACAATGGGTACAAGAACAGCGTTTCGACAAATCGTAGAGATGAGGAAGGAGGCCACACCACACCCCTATTTATACTACTCGCACGACGTCAGCCGGCGAACCCCAGCCGTCCGTTCTCTCTTGCCCACCGTCAGATCACGACACGTGGCCCGGGCCGGTTTACTTGCCCTCCTAAGTAACCGCACCAACTTTTCCACTTCCCGCCTCGATTTCCAGCCCTAGCACGATCTCCAACAGCTCACCACGTAGCTTCCATGCACCACTCCCACGCGCCCACGCGCCTGACGTCCGAGCTTCGAGCAGTTATCACAACACCAGCATTAAATGCGACGGCTGGCACTTATTACACACCGGTTCCCCAAACGAAGTCAAAAGGAATGTCACCTCACCACGTCTCATCGAAGCACCACCAACACCAAGGCAATGGACACCGCCCGCATGACCTATGTACACAGACCACCCACGCACGCCAAGACAAGGTAAACAACACCACCGGTAAGAACTGGCAACACGATTTACGCGGCAACAGGCATGGCGCGCTAAACTCAGTGGGCGTCACGGGCACGGGGTTCTCCCCGTGTGCGCCACATTAACGATCGATGCACCATTTCAGTCCTGGCAGGATGCAGGCGCTGAAGGCGACGGATGTGGGGTACGTCCTCTCCGTACGCAAAAACACAGGTTGCCTATTATGAAAAGGCAGGGGCCCGTCCTCCCCTTGCAGACCCTAAAACCAACAGGCGACGAGTGTGGGGTACATCCCATCCGTTCGCACAAATACAGGCCGGATTCGATACCAGAGGCATGGGGTCCGCCCCCTCTCTGGGCGTCCCAAAAATCGATGGGTGGCAACATGCATGGGGTCTGCCCCATCTCTTGCGCGCGCGGTGGGTGGCACGGGCGTGGGGTTCTTCCCTTCCGTACGCCAGCCCACTCCTAGCAGAGGCATGGGATACGTCCCCTCTCCTGACGAAATAAAATCGGTTTGGGCAGCAACAGGCATGGGGTCCGTCCCCTCTTTGCGCGCGCCAAGACTCGATAGGCGACCACGGGCGTGGGGTTCTTCCCCTCCGTACGCCAACTAAGTCCTAGTAGGGATGTGAGGTCCGTCCCCCCCTATAGGCCACGCAAGCGACGCGAGTAAGGGATGCGTCCCTCTCGACGATCGCCAAAATACAAGCCAAATTAGCGGGGCTAAGCTCGATGGGCGGCACGGGCGCGGGGTTCTTCCCCTCCGTGTGCGTAACGATAACGATCGATTCGCCGACTCGGGTTCCGGCAGGGGTGTGGGGTACGTCCTCTCCTTCAACGGCCCGATGCCGATGAGCGTAGACCGGGTGTGGGGTCCGTCCTCTCCGGGCGCGAAATCTTCCCGGGTTAGGCGGCAGAGGCCTCTGCGCGCGCTAAGGCCGAAGGGCGGCACGAGTACGTGATCGTGGGCGCTGCAACACTTGTAGGTCGTGGTCTTGATCGCACCGCTGACGCTACAGCGTACGCGACGGCATCCCCGTTGACGTGCGACGTGCGCAGTGTACCCTATCGCTGGCGTCACGACCAGCATTTGCACTCACTCACACCTCATACCATGCATTCATTCATCATCCCATACATTCACACATTTGCACACACTATGTATGAGTGCCCCTATTTTTTATGTCGTTACCAGGCAACACCCCACGGGCGCGCGGCTCCAAAACCATCAACATCCGTTTGGACGCCGGGCCCAGGCAACACGAACAGGTACACACTCGGACGCCCAGGTCCCACTCCGTCATGCGAGCCCTTCCTTGACCGGAGAGTTGGGGGACTTGGGGGTTACAGGATCATGCGCCACTGCCCAACCGGATAAGTATTTCTGTTCAATCGCACGAACCCTTTTTCAACTCCCCGATCAAGAAAGTACTCTTTGACTCGGGGACTTGGGGGACTTGTTTGTATAGTATTAGTTGTACGATTAAACATACTTATCCACTTGAGCAGGTTAACAACACCTACCGGACCACCAGCAAGACCACCAAGGAGGCTCTAACTTCACTCACCAGACCCACCCCATCCGAGCGCACACGCGGCCGGTGGGCGCACGCCCGAACATGCGGATCACACACCAGCAGAACCACCAGTCCCACATCGAAGAACACCAGCAAGTCTCAAACTCAACCACCTATATATGTAAGGTATTTATTACAGGTAAGATCACTAATTTACACACCAACTCACGAATTCATAGCCAGACACTAATTCACAGCCATAATTACTCTTGTACGCGTTCGCTTGACTGTTATATCCAATACATCATCTGACTTAGGCATCGGAGCGTTGAAGGCGAGCCACCCCGTCTTGACCCCTGACTGTCTGTTCATTGTTGTATTCTTCTAACAGCCGCACCCGAACGCGCGTACCCGATCATCCGACAGGAGAGAGTCCGCACACCCGAAGAGAGAGAAGAGCGCCCGCCATCCGAACAGCCCGAGCGTTTGGACGCACCAAGAAGAGAAGGAAGAGGGAAGGAGTACTCGTACTTACTTCTGCCAGATTACGCCCCGCGCGTAATTCGGTGGAAACAGAGTTAACCATCACTTATATAAAAAAATTGCAGTGTCATGTGTTCCGATCCCTTCACTTGTCTGATCTAATGAATAACTTATTTTCTTTTGTCCATACTCGTGATATGCTGAAATTTATTCGCATGAGTTACCACTCACACTATTCTAGGTTTAGTGCTGGTAACTTATAGTTCATTACTTTTAGTGAAGGTGATTTACATGTAGGCAAATCTTATTAGCTACATCCTTGGTAAAGCAGCCTGCAGATACTTCAATGACATCTCATAACCCTATGAAAATCAAGAGAACGACATGCAGATTGAAGACCCAGGACAAAAAATAAAATTGTGCCATTTATACAATTTTCTCGGTCTTCAAAAAGTTTCGAACTTAATCATATACAATACCCACATATAAATTTTTGGGAAATTTACTATAAAACAATCTTGGGTTCACTGTACGTTTTTCACTGTTACTTACACTGATTTCCCTGTTCCTAAGCGGGGGGCATTTTGGTAACTGGAGGGCAGAAAAAAAAAGGAGGAGGAAGAAGAAGAACAAAACCAGCCCCGTATGCTCTCTGCATCTCCCTTTCTCATCTTTATCCATTTGGCCATGAACTTATACCTGTGCAAACAATCATTCACCACCATGAACTGATTGTGATAATACCCATCAAACCTCTCCTGGTCTCTAATGTCTTGCAAAGTCACATACCCCAAATCCATCCATGGCTTCAAAACCTCCAAAACCTCCTCATGAATCCCACCAGCATCATGAATCACAAAATGAGATCTGGGCCCAAATAGCCTCACATGGTAAGCAATCCACTCCCTCATTCTCTGAGGACTCAAATTCCCATACAAAGACGACCCGCAATACAAGTAGTCATATTTCGGCTTTGAAGTGAAAATCTCAGAGTTTAAGCTTCCTGGGTTTTCCGTTAGAGCTTCGATTTCGTCGGTGACGTTGAGATTCCGGTCACCGCCGCCGGAAGTCGACGCTAAAAGGACCAACTTCCCGCCGGAGTTGTCGGCGTTGACTGGCTCGGAGAAAGTGCAGTTGACAATTACGACAGGGTAGACTCGGCCGTATCCCCAGTCGGGTAGCATCTTGGGTATACTGTACATCTCTCTCTCTCTCTCTCTCTCTCTCTATCTCTCGCACGCTCTTTGTTTGTTTTATTATTTATTGAGTTCTTGAATATCCAAGAATTGGAGTAACATTGTGTTTGTTCTCCATTTCTGTTCATTTCGTGTGTGTGTGTGTTTCTAGGTTCCGTTTTGGTGAATTTGAAATTGTTTAGTTTACTTTTGAATCACAGAGTTGTATTTTGATGTGAGTTTTTCTCCATCTTTAATTGTGCACTGAAAAAGAATGAACTTTAAATGGATAGATGATTGAAGATGATGCCAATATGAAGTTGCAATGTTGTAGAAAAAGATGCATATAATTGTATAAACTGAAAAATCAAGGACAAATAAAGTGTGCTGAACTTAATAAAATCTCTTTTACTTGGAACATGGTATGCAAGTAAAAATAGTCCTTTCAATTCTTCACTTTCCATACATGTTTTAGGGTTCAGATTCTCACTCATTTGAATCTAAGTCTGGGTAGATACAGTCAGCAAAATTAGTGTAATATTACTTGAAGGTATTTAAATTTTGTTCTCATAAATAAAATTCAGTAACTTGACAAACTTTGTTGCAGCAACTCAAGGATATTCTTACAAAGTAGGCTGAGATGGGAGTTGAAGTTGCTGAGATACCATCTCACTACCTTTCAGATTCAGAAAAACAAGGCTATGGAAGCTTTGGCGGTAAATGAAGCTTCCATAGCCTGAAATGAACAGATTACTATTCAAAGAAATTTCAATAAATTTGCATTCAAACTTCTATGAAGACAAGTTAGATCATATGTCTTTTAGAAATAAATGACAGATTTCATTGAAGCTTCCATAACCTGAAATGAACAGATTATCCCGTAGTCTTGCTTACGTTTTTTCTTTTGGTATAACAGGGTGGGAGGTGAAGTAACAGAGAAGCAGTGAGCTGTTAGATTAAAGAATCTGATGTAGAGCATTGTCTCAAAGGTACTGCCATTTTTCTTTAATGTTGTAATAAAGGTAAAGACTTTGAAAGTATGATTAAAATTTGTACTAAAATAAAGGGAGGCGTGGGTTTGGTGTCATCAGCTTCACCGAATTTTGAAATACCAAATGAGACCAGTATTCCTTAATGACTAACAAATTTTAATGATTATGTGCATTGTGGTAAAATACATAATATTACACTTATCGGTGAATCTCATATATTGAAGCAAAATATAAGAAAGGACTAAAGTGACAGCTATGGAGAGAATTGCTGGTATTGGCTCTTAATTGCTGATGTGGGTTTATGGTTTTTAGTCTAAAGCTGCTTGCTTTCTTTAATTTCGAACATTTGCTGAAGTTGGGGTATAAGGTTTTAGTTCTGCAGTTTTGTTTTGATTTCTTCAACAAGGTTGAAGTGGGTGATCAAAGCAGACAAGACAAGTACAGGAAGATCAAATTTTGTTGAGATTGTGTGGGCTTGATCGTGAGGATGTTCTTCATCGATTTTTGTCTATTGAAGGCCATGGACTTCATCACCAAGGCTCCACTGGTTAGAGCCCTCAGCATTCTTTAACTATATGATTGTTATGTTTAGATGCTACTGCTAACTTTGAATTGGTATTGGTTATGTGTTGATCACTTCTTGCAGTGATGATTGTTTAACTCATTGTATTTCTCTTTTTAGAAAGTAGTGAGAAATGCTGGGTCTCTCACAGCAAAGTTTCGTTAACAAATTCCATGGTCTATGGAAACTATTATGTTATATGGCCAATGCAAGATCCTATTCTTAGTTAGTTGTTGCTCAAGCCTGTATGTACATTCCTTTTTATGTCTCCGCTCTCTTTCTTATAGTATCATTGGTCTGTACAAGCTACGAAAGCTTTTTGTTTAGCTTAGATATCAATCTGGTTCGATTGATATACATAGTTATACATAGCGTGTGAGGATGCAATATTAAACCCACCAAAATCCAGCATTATATTATTCATGCTGCTTGACTTTAAGAAATTAAAAACTAGATTTAAATGATACAGTATGCACTATTCTGATCGGCAAGCATAACTGATCAGAATAGTGCATACTCTGTATCATTACTCTTTACACAGTAATATAGCCATGAATCGGCTATATTATACATGAATAGGCTATATTACTGTATCATACTGTATTTACATATAACCACAGATTTTAACTATATTATATAATATTATAGGTTAAGATTTACATGAATTATACTTTAAGGAACATACTGTATGAATGTGCAAAATCTTAACTATTCAACACATATTGATATTAAGTTATTAACACTTTATTGAGTTATAGTACATGAATAGGCTACATCATGTATAACAGTATAAAGATACTGTGTTGACTGTATTAAATAACGTGCTGTACTAAATTGTGGTTATACAATAGAATTTAATGATAGTTTAACCACAATTGTGGTTATAAAGATACCTCAATACAGTGTAAAGTATAAAGATGTTTTACAGTATAAACTACAATTGTAAATTATGTAGTTTAACCACAATTGTGGTTATAAAGATACCTCAATACAATTGTGGTTATAAAGATACCTCAATATAGTGTAAAGTATACAGGCTATTGATACAGTGTATAACCACAATTGTGGTTATATCCTCAACCCCACTATAGTTATCAGTAATATTTACATGAATAGGCTATATCAACACTGATATAACCACAATTGGTTGCAACACTATTTATAGAGTTATATAGCCACCGTTGGTATAGTATCTACTATATTTACTAAAATAGTATGCACAGCGTAAACTATATAAGTACCAGTGTTGATCATAAACCAATTTTATATGATTTTAAAAAATGCGCATTGTTTTAATTACGATGATAGTATCATGTTTTACTGATTGTGCATAAATCATGTTCTACTGTATGGTATATAGATAATTAAACACTGTACAGATGCATAAATCTGACACTGTGTGTTCTATTGCAAAATGTAGATGCATGAATTCTTGAGATGTCATAGGTTTAAGACTCTATGACACTGTATCTACACCCATAGGAACCTATAGTAAATGTTGGTGCTTATAAACTTTTTGATGAACTAAAGCAGATATTGCTGAGTTTCTCATCAACTATCAACCCCAGCTGGTTTATGTAGCGTATTTTAGGCACCAAGTTTAATGCAGTTCCATCTAGCAGCCACCTAAATCGGTTTCGTCCGCGGTAAATATTCTCAATCTACTTAGATATTATTTACTGTAGTAGATAGTAATATTCAGCATTTATGATCTGATATAATGTTCATCTCTGTTTGATCTCTGTGCTACATTTTGTTAATTTATTAAAAATTGTTGATAGTTTTGTGAGTGACTAAGTGTTGAACAGTTTAGATATCTAATTGGAGTAGTGTGTTTTTGAAATAGTTAGCCAAGACACTGGATGAAAATCAGTCGGTTCGGTCAACATCAACAAAAAGGGCGCTTCGTGTCACACCTCCATTAGTTCCACCCAGAACAACACCGAGGATTGTGATTTCGATGCCACCGTTGGATCCTCCTAGCACTAATAGGTAAAAAGAGAACATGTAACACCATTTTCTAATTTTTCTTAAAAAATTATGTAATTGTTGAAGGTCCTCTATATGATTCATATTGGTTAAAAGGAATAGAACGATGACAATGTCTTTCTTATCCGATAATGTTTTCCTCATCTCATATTTTAACTTTGTCATGTATAGTTTGTCATGAATTGTAAGTGCCCATATGTTTTAGCCAATACCTCTGATCATTAAGGATAACTGACATGAAGGACAAAAGATATATGAAGTAGAATTTACAATTTACACTATAGTGATGGTCTATAATTTATAGTCATTTCTGAGCTTTACTTAATATAATTGAACTCGGGTTCAGTGAATTGCCCCTGTACATGTGAATTTGCATGATAAATATGTGTTGCATGAATAAGTTATTTTGTTAATCACTCTTGACATGGAATACCAGATGGTTCTTTTTGAAGTTAGGCACAAACAGTTTTTTATATCGTTTTAACGTTTAACCGCGCCAGAGGCGCGGGACTCCACCTAGTAATGATATATTGGAGGGACATGAAACCAATAGTACCCCTAAAAGTAAAGATTATATTGCTTTAAAACTGGGATTATTTTGCATTATATTTGCTTTAGCATAAGCACGAAAACTTTAACACCCACAAAAAAGAAAAATCGATCAAATCTCATCTAAAAAAATTTGTTCTTGCTAGCTATTTAATTATAGAGAGATTAAGGTATATGAGTAATGAGTTATATGAATTTGGAGAAGATAAATCGTATTCTTCTTCAATTTGTAATGGGTATGTGGGTTAAAATTTCTTCATAATTGATGTTTGGAAATTGAAAAGAATTGGGAGTGATCAAGGAAAGAGACGAACTGGAAGTCTCGGAACGTGGAAGGATTCCTTAATTGCAATTTTTTTGAGAGGTGAAATTTGCATTTTTTTTTTTCAAACCACACCCCATTTTCTATATATTTTATGTATATTTTCTATTAACTTTTGCTTGAAAGTTTGAAGGAGAGGGGTGTGGTTTGTAAAAAATAGGTGCCAATTTTACCATTTTTTTTTAAAAAGAAGTAGCAATAAAAACTTGACAAATCAAAGATTTTAGAATCCTACTGGTCGAATGAGAGGAAGTGTCGACGTCTGTCGGCAACAAATTGAGGAAGCTATTCTAGAGCGGGTATTGATGCATCGCTTTTGCCGGAGAAGTTATTTTCCGTGTTGTCGGGAAAGCTGTTCGATCTTTTCGATTTACATAATTCTGGGCCGAGAGTTGTCGCCCTGGCGCATGCATCTTCATTCTTTAAGGTAATATAAGTCCTCCATGATCCAAGCATATATTAGTATAAGAAAGTTACAAGCTTTTCTATCAAATTTGATTAACTGAACTACCATACAGATCGAAGTAAAAAAAACTTGCTTAAGCAGCTTTGCTGTGCACTTCTATTCAATAAAATGTGAAGGAAAATTTGAAACAAGAATTCACAAACAAGTAACATGCATGCGTGGTACTTTGACCTTAACAAGTGGCTACAAATTTGCCAAAAAAACTTGATTCCATGTATCCGGAACTCCTTGAAGACACCAATGTATACAATCTGAGTTGTGTAGAACATCGGCCTTCTGCTCATCTATTAGTAGTTTGCCTCCAGTCTCAGTGTAAACTTTTGCGTGGGCGTCGACACGATAATCTGACATCTGTGTTATGTTAAGAACTGAAACTGGAGTTTTCATTTTCTTAATCAATTCGACCACCACGCTCATGATCCTCTTGTCAGCACCAGTTCCCCAAAATCCCTTTTTCATGTAAGGCTTTGTTTCGTTGAGCATTTCATCCCTTCTGGATTGTTCCAGTCTGCACTCCTGAAAATAATAGATAAAAAAGTTAATTCGCAGTAACACTTTTGATATGTGCTGGATGTAGTAACTCAAATGATCTGTTGCGAGATATATGGACATGAACTATCTGTGCTACTAATGAAGAACTTGCTTGAATGAGGATATTCTTTCATATGTAATGCTACAGGAACTGTATCTTGAATTTCAAGATCTGTTTTGAACTTTAGATTGAGACCTCATGTGTGTAGGAGACATTGTACTGAAAAAGACCCGAGTCTTGTTGGGATTGATATTTGTGTCAACCCAATTGGCCCATGTCTTTAATGATATTCTGTATGCAGTTGGTGCTTCCAGTTCTTCAAATCCTTCTTCACCATTAGGAAATGAGCCCCAGCTGTGTTCAATTAGACATTGTCTGTTAGACACATAATTCTTGTTTGAAGAAGTGAGTGCTATACTACGCATTAACGGCATAGTTAAAAACTTGTTAACTTGTTGCATAGAGAAACTTACTATGACTTGATCGTGTAGCCGCTCATCCACCAAACATAAGTGTTGAAGACAAGGATATCTACTCCAGTCCAGTGCTTGGCATGCTTATCAACTGAATCCACTTTTAGTATTCTTTCCTTTGGATTTCCTACTATATGGAGGTCAGAGTTGGACTCTACTAGAAATGGATCCCAGTAAAATTCAATTGTAGCATTATACTCCTGAAAATGAATAGATAAGTGTGATGACAGATCGAGTTCATCAGTCTCATACTGCTTATACTTGGTTTAGTACAGAAGATGATACTGAGGCCAACCTTAGCTGTGAAGTCTGAAAGAGCGTGCCCGCGTCGCATGGACTGTTGGTCATGAGGTTTGATGGATTCAACCATACAGACCAAAGATTTCCATTGACCTCTTTGCAGAGATCCCCAACAAACATTAGCCTCTTATTCCGAAGTTTCTCAAGCAGAAGTTCTGGATGAAATCTATATTAGAAGTGTAACTGTTAGATTAACAGAAACCCATTCAGAAGCATATATAAATAGTCAAATAAATACATCTAATAAGCTTTAACGACTTATATGTATCAGCATAAGTATCAGCAGTATGCATGCATAAACTTGTATATCCATATACCAGAAAATGTTCTCTTGCCAAGTAGTTTGGCATTTCAATCTTGAATATCAATAAGAATTTTGTTGATATATATATGTAGCAATACTATATGGCATGTATCTATATTCTAATTTGCATAAATGTTCTTATTTGGAAATGCATGATGGATAACCGCTACTCTACCTAGGCAATGTGCAGTCTTCTGGCTGCCATTCCCAATGCCGGTAGTCAGAATCCGGTCTTCCATTCTTGACACAAGAAACTTGCCTATCTAGATAGGGGCAGCTTCTGTCCGAGTAAAACGGCTTGATAGAGCGGTTGAACACCCATTTTCCATTCTCAACATTGCACTCCTCAGGGTCGAAAACAAATCTATCATCTACAACTGACTCATCTATCTTTTCCTCTGTAACATTTTTATCATCTGTCATTAGATAGTGATACTGCAACATTAGAATCAATGCCAGCGCGTGCTATTCAACATGGTAGAATTATTTAGAATTGATATAACAGCTACTAAGACACTTACAAATTTTCATGACATACGCTACTCTTCTGGAACAAGATTTGTGTTTGTGAAAAGGGTTGGAAGAAAAAATGATACTAATTCTTGTTGGAATTTTGTGGGACTTTAGTCCCACATGGAAGATGTATAAGGACTCCTACCCTTAATAAGGGATACCCCATGTTAGGTATTAAATGGAAGTGGGCTTGGGTGAGGGAATTTCTATGGGCTTCATGGAAAATTTCCTTGGGCTCCTAGTGGGCTATAAGGCTCCTAGTGGGCTATGAAGATTATTTTATAATCAAAGACTGGGCCTTGGGGACTTAGTTAAAATGAGTTTACGTTTTGAATACTGATCCTTTTTACGTAAAGACGTGATTGTTCATCGAACAAAGACGACGTTCTGCCGAAACGGAACAAAGCCGACATTTTGTTCAAAACTCCGAACAAGCGTCATTTGTCTATAAAAGAAGCTTGAAGGATCGGCATCAAACCACTGAAAATTCGAAATACATCTTCCTTACTATCAAGAGAAAACCACATATTGAAGTTCGAGATAGAATTCAAGGGAATCTGCAACACCTTGAATTTGAGAGTTGTATCCTGGGAGACAGACGTCAAGACGATTCCACAAGCAGAAGTGCAGGGACGAATTTCTGTCTTAGGACATTGCATTAAGCAAGCCTCTCTCAAGAAACAAGTTAGTGAATTCAAATTGTTTTCTCTGTTTTGATCTCATACTTCATACAAAGCATTCAATTCGAATTTAATTCTCTGCTATTTAGTTTCATTAAATTACGTTATAGTAATAATTACTGTGATTCATAGTTTGATCCATACTTATAATACATATTTTATAACGATTCTTTCAGTGTACAAAATACCTGTTTGGGCCTAAATAAAATATTTACTTTGGGCTTCGATGGCCGAGGTTTGGCGAGCGGCCCATCATGGTTTTTAATTCCTGGCGAAGGAATTAAGTTATATAGCGTCTGGCGAGCTTCGCTAGAGTCAGACTTCGAGTTCTATTAGAACTGTGTCTTATCGAGCTGGATTCACGCGGCTTAGTTTCTATCATAATTAGTTGATCTTGAGTGAAACTCTTGGAAGAGTTATGATGGAATTAGAAGACCTATGAGTGGTATAACACGTATGCTGGTATTAGATTCGGACAAAATTACAAGAGCAGAAGAAGTTCGATATTGAATGGATGACTGATTAGTAAGCGAGTATATAAGGAGAGCAAGGATCTTATGAAAGGACACACGAACAATCAATGAAACAACCTTGCTATACGCAAACAAACCTAGACGGTTATCTCGTCCTCGAGATTCCTATCTATCTTGCAACCAGAAAGTCTGAGTGCTGTTCACCTATCGAGTGAAGGTATTTACGACTCCAAGGACGCAATTGCAACCTGAAAGTTGAAGAGCGGCTCACTTGTAAGTTGGGAGCTTGAATACTCAAGGGAAGCGAGTGTTCTCAACACTTTGTCAAGAGATTGCTCTGCTCTGCACGATAAGGCGTGGGAGTATCGATTTCGAGATTCGGCAAAGAGATACACATATCAAAGTCCTAGGTTTCTAGGCAAAAAGAACCTATTCGAGCAGGGTTGATGCTCTCCCTGTTCTAATCGCTTAATTAAGAAGTCAGGCGGCTGTAATCAGTCCATATTCCGTCAAGAGACGGTGGCACGCCAGCATACGAAGCACAAGCAGGATAGAC
Organism: Geum urbanum; assembly: GCA_946800695.1. Taxonomy (NCBI): domain Eukaryota; kingdom Viridiplantae; phylum Streptophyta; class Magnoliopsida; order Rosales; family Rosaceae; genus Geum; species Geum urbanum. The sequence goes on from OX326997.1 coordinate 81,937,329, forward strand.
CGGTTCACGCGGTTAAGACATCCGAGATAAAAGAGACTGCTTCGCGAGAAGTACCTCTCCCGAGAGATATTTCTGCATCGAACAATACCGATGAAGGCAACAGAGCAGAACATGATAATAGGAAGATGTAGCTTTCCTCTAAAGTCTTTCATTGTGACTGCAGTAGTGGACTGTCCGGAGCTCATGGACATAAGACTATATGAATTGGTCTGCAACAGAATGATGAGGATCGGACTTGGTAGTTGTATTGATACTGAGGAATTGGTTATATTATTGTGGATTCTTGAGTAAGAGTAAAGCTAAAGCCTTATATTGGTTGAGCTCCTATCCTTTTAGAGTATTTCATTGCCAACTATCGAAGAAATTGCTGCAATTTTACTCCAAACCCTTTGCAAAGTCACTTGAAGAAAGTCTAGTTATCATCATATATACACAAGTAGCATGACACTTTCTCGCTTTATTGCCATATATAATAGCAATTTGTCTCTCTTCTTTAAGTAATAGCAATTTGTCTATATATACACAAGGTGTGGTAGATGAGTATATCTAGGATACGTAAAATAATATGACATGCATTTCATAAGATATATTATATGATTAGTATAATGTATACTAGAGTATATGCACCCAATGGGTGTGGGGATCTAGGAGCAGTTTTTTTTTCTCGAAAAAAAAATATAGTTGATAGAGGTTAGGATACATCTATTTACATCTTTAAATTTGATTTTTACACTTCCTTAGTTTTTCGAAATTGTTATAATCCTAAAATTTCCCTAATATAAAAAAAATCTCAAGTCTTTATGAGAAGAACATCGAAGAAGATTTCACTTTTCATTAGCTTTTTTATTGCTACGAATCTAGCTAATTATAAACCTATCCGATTTTGTAATTAGCAGTCATCTTCTTCATCGAGATCAGAAGCTCAAATGAGGTGGCTCAAATGAGGTGGTTGAAGTATGTATATGATCAAGATCGAGAGACATCGATCACCTGTTCAATTACCTATCTATTATTTTTATTTTTGTTGGGATTCAATCGGTTATCTATAAATCACCAACTCACCAGTATACAATTTGAGATTATCTTATCATTTAAAGTTTATATATATAACCTCATGTTTATTAGCCTGCACCGTGAATCTAGAGTGTTGTTTATAGCTGACGTCTCTTGATATCTTTCACCTACATCACGACTCCTCACTATTCAGATTAACACACGTACAATCATTACCAGAAAAACACACTTAGGCGACGAAGCAGTTTCGTCGTCTAAGTGAGTTTTTTCGTCTTCTAAGTACTTAGGCGACTAAACTTTCATCGTCTTAACAATCGTAGCCTAAGTACTTAAGCGACGAAATAAATTTTGTCGCATAGAATTTTAGACAACGAAAAATTAAAAAAAAAAAACAATGAAAAGTTTCATCGTTTTTGTGAGAACTTAGACGACGAAACAAATAATTCGTCGTCTAAGTTAAACCACTTAGACGACGAAATTTTAAATTATTCATCGCCTAAGTGTCAATTTTTTAAAAAAATAAAAATAAATAATCTACTTAGACAATGAAGGTTTTTCGTCGTCTAAGTGGTTGATTTTAATTAAAAAAATTAAATTAACAACTTAGACGATGAAACTATTAGTTTCGTCGTCTAAGTGTTTTTTTTAAATTTAATTATATCATAATTAAATAATAATTATTAATTAATGCAAAATTTGTAATTAATAAATAATTTAATGATCGTGGTGGTGGTGGAGCCGTGGTGGTGATGGTGTGTAAGGTTCGAGAGAAAGAGAGAGATTCTGAAAAATAGTGAGTGAAATTTTATTTATAGGCGACAAAATTAACCAAAAAAATTCATCGCTTACGTGATTTAAATTTTTGGTAAATAAAATTTGGCGGAAAAAAATTACCGCAAAAAATTTGAATTTAGGCGACGAAACCAATTAACAAGTTTCATCGCCCAAGTGATATTGAATTTTTGGTAAAAAAATTTGGCGCAAAAAAAAAACCAGCCATAATTTTGGACTTAGGCAACAAAACCTATTAGTTTCGTCGCCTAAACCTTTTTAAAATTTTATGTTTATTTTATTTTTAAAAAAATCACTTTGGCGACGAAATTAGTTTCGTCACCTAATTGAAATTAATTTTTTTATTTTTTATTTTATTTTTAAAAAATATATGAAAAATTAATTTTGGGTAGTTGCTTTAAAATCATCAAAAATTAACCATCAAATGTAACCATTATATTTATACAATATGTAGAAAAAAATTCAACTTAATTCGGATTAGTTTAGATTGCGATCAAATGAATTTAATGATTATCAAAAAATATTTAAAAGACGGAAACGATTGTAAAAAATAATTCATAAACCCGTTTTCAAAGTTACATGTGTTTGTTTTGTCGTAAAAACTTAATTTATTAGTTAGATAGAAATTAATTGAAAATTGAAATAAAAAATTAATTGAAAATTGAAATAAAAAATTAATTGAAAATTGAAATAAAAAATTAATTTAAGACTAAAAACTTGTTATATATCTACTAATGTTGTATAACTTAAGTATTCGTATGTCTATATTCACTCCACATAAACATTAACGAAATTTAATTTGGACAAAACAACCATTAGATATATTCATCATAACATAATATGTAGGTGAACAAAATTTCAGTAAATACGAAGTTCGTTAAGGGTTTGATTAGTGTAGTCAACTATAAAACTAAAATTTCAACAAAATGAAAACGTTGATATACGAATCTCCGTAACTCCACTTTTCGAACTGTCGACACTCACAGTCCAAGAATTGTTTACTCTATGCCCTCGATGAAAGTGGTTGATTTTTGTCGTCTAAAACGTTTCCGGTTTAAGGCTTAGGGTTTAGGTTTAAAATAATATCTTAGACGACGAAATGAAAATTTTTCATCATCTAAGTGAAAACTTAGATGACGAATTCTGTTTTCATCATCTAAGTGCGTCTTCTAAGACGATGAAGACATTTTTGTCGTCTAATCTATCCTCGTGTGCCTATATCGTAGCTTGCGATGGATTTCTCTGGATCCAATGAAGCTTGACTTCCCTGGTACACTATGGATGGTAAACCTTTGGTTACAGGTCTATTTTTTGGTGTCCCGTCATCCGAATGTGCGACCGTTCCAAGATGAAGTACTATTGGGGAAGACCCTTGTGCAACTTCTCCTTGACAACCCATTGACGTACCAGAATAGCTTCATCACCTTCTGTTTGCTCACTGGCTTCCATGCGGACACCACGGGTCTGATTCTCCAACGTCACTTTCTTGAAGACTTGGGGACTGGCTTCCTTCCTTCACCCAAGAAAAATGATGCAACGAGGATAATTTTTATTCAGAGCCATACTTGTGAGGATTTGAAGTTTCATGAACCCAACAAAGCCTACCACGAGCTATATGTCTCCAACTACTTTTCTCGCCAGCTCGGGTTGACTCAAGATGCATCAATTCCCTTGGTCAACTCTGTTAATTGTTATAGAAACTAGCGGGCATATACTTCTCCCCTCGCGGCCAACTTAGAAGACCCCCACTTTGGTTTTTCCTTTGTGGTGCTACCAAATGAAGCTTTCATTGTTCCCCTCATCCCCTCTTTTGGTGTAACTTTCCACTACCGAACTTGGCGAGCTCAGCTCTGGGATAGGATTCGCAACATGCAACTTATTACTCTCTTTGCTGCAATCTTCAAGGGATTCGACTCTCTTTTCACTTCTCCTCATGACAAAGACGCCCTTCGATATGTCGACCTAAACGAACCTGATGCAACAACACCATGGCCCATGATAAGTATCACCATGGCCCACGATAAGTATTTTTTATCTTTGATTCCTAACCTCGCCATTGGTATTGGCAATTCTAACTGCTCATAGGCTTTACAGGCCGTGAAGAGGCAACCCCCCCTCCTCCCCCGCATTCGGTCCTGATGTAGGTCATTCCAAGAGGAAATGACACTCTCGCCAGGCTAAGCATCTTATTACTTTGGATTCCGATCACAAAGCAGCTAAGGCTAGAAACGAGATGGTTGACCCTGCCTAACCAGTAAATCCTTACCTATATCATACAAAGGATTAAATCCCACTACATGAAATTTTCAAATGTTAGCTGACACCGGTTTTAGGTTCAGGTGGCTTGCAAGGAAACTCGACGCACTCCCCCTGAGGGTGACACCTAAGCCCTTTGATCGGGGCAGCAACACTGCCATCTTTAAACTTGCTCCTTCTCCACACACTTGGCCCAACCTGGACGGGGATTTGGAGCATCTGATGAGGTTGACCTCCAATGCGACCAATGCGATCAGCGACATTGGGTTGACCAGTGGAAAAGGAAGTCCATTATGTTTGGCAATTTGGAGACATCTCTTGTCCACTCACCATCGCTCGAGGAAGGAGAAGTAATGCCTCTTCTGAGAAAGTGATAACGACGGTCACTAATCTTGTCTTCCATTGACCCTGCCACCGAGGTAACACTATTCTATTATGTACTTGGGGTATGAATGTTCATTTTCTCCTCTAACTTATTTTCATGTTTCGTAGGCCATGGACCATGAGAAGACTCAGCCTGAGGCTGGCCACTCGGTCATTATGCCTCATAAGGAAGATGCTGGCATATACGCTATTGAAGATAAGGAAGTAACCTCCAAGGCGAGGGAAGTCGCTCAACTAGCTGGAGACAAAACTGGCGGTGAGCAAGAAGAACCCACCAACTTTGAAGATGTTCATTTCAGCTGGCATGGCCAATTCTATCCCATTAAGAGTCGAATGGTGGTGACTTCTAAAGTAGCAACTACCCCTAACACCCGCTAAGAGGAGAAAATAGAGAGCCTAGTATTGGGCCTCAAGATGATGTTGATAATGAACGCGATGAGCTTCTAACAGCAGGCTCGCCTAAGGCTCCATCTTCGTTGATCCAGAATGCCCCTGGCGATACAGAGGTAAACGATGACAGTCTAATTATCAAATCTGAATATTTCCTCTTGTTTCCCAGATTTTCATCTCAACTTTCTAGGGGTTTTTCTAGGAACCTAGGCCTTCTAATGCCTTGATTCTATTCATGGGCGATCCAGGGACTACTCCAGACAACGTTCTAGAGGAAGTAGCTATATCCAATCCTCCCTCATCTCCGATCATCTCTCTCGCCAACATTGAGCAGCCAATGATCATCGAGCAAGACGACCTTGCAGTCGCTGTCCAGGACACCCTCAAGGCGCTTTTTCAAGACATAGAGTATTTTTATGATCCCAGTACTGAGTTCTCCCAGGTTTCAAGTTCATTTGGACCTGCTGTGGATGTCATAACCATCTCTTCTTCTGGTTGCGACCTCAGGGCCTTATTTGACCAGTTTGTGATCACACCCCCTGGTCCTGCAGAGATTACCTTCGCCAAGGGTAAATTACGGGCTCTTCTCAAGATCGACCTCGATGGCCTTGAAGTCCTCAAGGAAATTCTGGGTGAGATCATGGAGTTGCTACCTCTCACTTCTTGCGAACTTGCTCCTCTAATTACTTAGTATCAATAGAACCTCTAGCACCTCAAGGAGTTGCAGATTGAAAAGAATAAACAATCCTAATGCCTGAGGCTACTTTCTGAAATCAGGCGGGAGCCAGCCCAGCTCGTACACTCTAAATGCCAATAGCTCCAAGATTTCCTCCAGTGTCAAGTACCACCACATAGTCTTGGCGGGGAAAGAAGCAGAGCTAGCTTGGTTTCAGGTAGAGGTGACTGCCCTACGAGCCGCTTCTGGCTCAGCTCGCGCGACTAATGAGCAACTGATGCAGGAGAACACTGCTCGGGTTGATGCCTTCTCAAAAGCTGAGAGAGATTTTTTTCTCGTCCTTTGATGCATATTTTGACACATGGGCCAAATATGAGCATGCCAAAGTAGAGGTTAAGTTAACTATTATATGCATGTAAACCTTGGGTCTTTCTTTTTAAATTGATATTTATTAATTTTAATGGGCCTTTTAATATTAACCCAAAATTTGCATTTGTGCTCCAATTAGTTTTGTCTCGAGCCGTTTTCAAGTTTCTGGCCCAGGCCTAAAACCACACGATTTATCCTCAAGCGAGCCTCAAACTAACTAACGAACTCAGCCCATTAAGTCAGTTAATTCCAAATTTTAAACTTGATAAATGTGTTATCAAATCAATCATGTCGCTCTCCGACTTCCAAGGAACACGCCTTCTCCCTTCAACCATCAGGGAATAAATGGCAGTAATCATCCTCTCTCGGAAAGAATGAACCGTCATTAAAGCGGTTAGGATCTCGGAGCCAATGTATCTCCACTATTAATTGGTGCGTTGAACTGATGCCTCTTATCGATTCATTCCCAAAGCAAAGCCTCTAGGGTAGGTCTTCTATAAATACCTCTTTTAGCCAAAAAGTATAGAACATCCATTTCTTATTCTGTTTAGAACAAAGATGTTCCTTTCAGAGCATTTCCTCTGGCTTTTCCTAAAAGGCTTTCCACCGGATCTCTTGCCTCATGTTTCAAGCCTTAGATAATGATATCAATGCCAAAACCTGGGCTAGATAGTGATATCTATGCCCAGGTTTGACCTTGATAAAGGTGCCCCTAATATCTCTAAGAGAGCAGAGTCTCAAAGCTGGGGCGGGTCCTCGCCAACGAAACTCGCTAGTAGTAGTTCTACACTTCGTCTCTCAAGGGAGCTGGATACACTCTGTATTAGTGTTGATCTTGGGGGAAGAACGAGGAGTGTTGTGCTACCAATCCCTATTTACGTGGGTCTGGGAGGTGGTAAGCGAGAGGCGAGGAGTTGACAACAACCTGCTCACTCTCAAGAGACGCCAAGGTCAGGACTACCTCATCAGGGCCAACGATAATTGACCGAAAGGATGCATCCCTTTTGGTGGTCTTTGGCCTGGTGTTCCAGTCCCCTTTCTTTTTGTGGTCTGCATCCTTCTTCTTTTAGCAGACCTTCTGGTTTAGGCTTGCATGCCACCTTTCTTTTAGCAAAGCTTTAGTTTGGGCTTGCATGCCACTTGTTCTTTTCCATGATATCAGAGCTTGAGGCCGCAAAGCCTCTGTAAGAACTTTTACTTTAATAAAAACTTGATTCCATGTACTTGTTGTGTATAGTTTTGTAATACTTTTACTAATTTTGCCTTAGTATTGTGGATCATTGATTCCATTGACAAATGAATCAGAACAACATCGTATTACTTAACAACTTAGTGACAAACGTTGGCTTTATAAAATGAAATCCAAACAGACATGTAATTTCATGATACCATAGGAATTGGCGATATTCTTATTTTGAACTTTAAGCAAAAAGTTGGAAATTACAAATGTCAAAAATTTCAAAAATTTAGCCATAGAGATTGGCATAATTTAGCAATGTACTATATTGGTTGCCCCATGAGTTTGATCATGGGAGCAAAAGTAAGCAAGAATGGTAAAATTCAATTAAGTCGTTGCAGGCTGGTCATCATGTTCCCACGTTGGCGTGATGTACTTCTTCATAAAATAATCGTTGATGGGGTTCACATGGATTATATCGTCGCGATCGCAAATACGAATGACCCCTTTTCCCAGAAGATGGTCGATGACATATGGACCTTCCCACATGTCGCGGCTGTCTAGTTTTTGGCCAAGGGGTAGGACGGCCTTCCAGACTAACTCTACTTCCACGAAACTCATGACCCTTGTATAGTTATCATAAGAACGAGCAACCTTTATCTTCTCAGCGTAGAGATGTTCGTAAACTTCTAAACATTGCTCATCTAAGTCTTCTAACTCTTGTCACATAGATTGAACATAGTGCTCACCAGAAATGAAAGTTTCTCCTCCGTCTAAAATGAAGCATTCCGGGATACCAAACCTACAAATAATATCTTCGAATAAAAACCTTCGAATGGTACCTGCCGAAGCTACTTTTAAGGGCTTGGCCTCCACCCATTTGGTGAAGAAATATGTAGCCACCCTGATCAACTTGTGCCCCTCAGAAGAGTGGGGGTGAACCATTCTGATCAAGTCCAATGCCCAACCTCGAGCAGGCCAAGGCTTTATGATGGGCTGCATGGGAATATTAAGTATATGACTGACCGACCCATGAGCCTGGGGCACCCTTTGGCAAAGGTGATACAGTTCTTGAGGATGAAGGGCCAATAATATCTTGGGGCTTGCTTGATGTTCCCCTACTGCTCCTATGTGTACTTGTCCCATCTGTCGCTTAACATCTTGGTCGTACACATATCGGGGGAGGATCCCTTCTTCCCCTCGTCTGTATAACTCATCGTTTTTTAATACATAATTATGAGCTAAAAAATGGATGCATTTGTCGATGGGGATATTTGGGTCTTTGAGATAAGAGATGATAGTTTGTTGCCAATATGTATCAATGTGATCGAGTGTGGTCACATACCATTCATTATTATCCTCTTGCCTGGCTATGAAGAATAGTAAAGTACGTCGCTTTACCTTTATAATTCGTTCGTGAACTCCATCCTAGAGACTGACCTGTAGCAAGCTGAGCTAATTCATTAGCCACCTAGTTGTAGTCGCGAGGGATATGTTCCAGCGTTACTTCAATGAATAACTCCAGTAGTTCATCCTCCCTTCTCGCATATGCCTAGAGTATGGCACCTGCTCTGTATTTGGTTTCCAACTGTCGTATGATGAGCAAAGAGTTCCCTTAGACATGGACGTCAATGACTTCCAGGTCTATCAGCATCTCCAGACCAATGATGAGTGCCTCGTATTCAGCCTGACTGTTGGTACAATGAAAGTCTAGCCGGAAAGAGTAGGAAAAAAGTGCCCCCATCTAGATTAACCAATGTTATTCCTGCCCCAACCAAGGTACTGGTGCTGGAACTATCGAATTATAAGAGCCAGGGGTGAGTGAAATACGTAACAACTTCAATTATTTGCCTTCATGAGTGTCTAGCATTGAGTGATGAGCTAGGAAGTCGGCCACTGCCTGGCCTTTAACCAGCTTCTGTTGAACGTATTGCAGTGAGAACTCGGAAAGGGCTAAAATCCACTTCTCAATACGGCATTTGAGTAAAGGCCGTGAGAGCATATACTTTACCAAACCTGTTTGAGCAATGACACATGTGGTAAATGATAGCATGTAGTGCCTCAATTTGCATCTTGAAAAATACAAGGTCAGACACAGTTTCTCCATGGGAGAGTACCTTGTCTCACAATAAGTGAGTGTGCGACTGAGGTAAAAGATGGCCCGTTCTATATTGGATGTATCATCCTATGCCAACAAACTCCTAATGGAATGCTCGGTAGCAGATATATAAAGCTTGAGAGGCACTCTAGGCCTTGGCCGTATCAAGACTGGTGGGTTAGCGAGATACGCCTTTATGGAGTCAAAAACCTCTTGATGAACAAGCTCCCATAAAAATCTTTCTGGTTTTGGAGTTTGAGTAGCGACGAGAAGGGTTGAAACTTCCCCGATACATTTGCAATGAATCTCTTCATAAAATTAATTTTACCCAGCAAGCGTTGAAGCTCCTTCTTATTCTTTGGTGGGCTGGCATTGAGCACCGCCTCCTTTTTTTCATTAGGCACTTCAATCCCTCACTAGTGAACCACGAAATCCAAAAATTCTCCTACTTGGACCCCAAAGATGCACTTAGTGGGGTTCATCTTCAACTAGTGAAGCCTCATACGGTCGAACACTTTCCTCAAGTCATCTATGTGATCGTTTGATGCTTGGTTTTGACCACCACATCATCAATATAAACCTCCATGATTTTACCTATGAGGTCATGAAAGATTAAATTCATAACTCGTTGGTAAGTGGCGTTGGTGTTCTTGTGTCTCACTGGGCGTGCCAAAATGTTTGGCTTGATTTTTTCCTAGCAAGTAGATGTGTGTTGTTCTAGGTAAACAACAAACTATTTCTTTTATGCATGCTTGGCGTGCCACTTCCTAAGGCAGATCATCGATATGCGTTGCGCCACTACTGAACTTCTAAGAAGTGATTGAAGCGAGGAGAGCACCAACCTCACTTGATAAGTTCTTTTTGCCTAAGTGACTTAGGACTTATGGTTTTCGTGTCTCACTGCTGAACCAAAAAAATTAATACCTCACAGTTCCTTCGGTGCAAGGCATAGTAATCTTTTTGGCAAGTGTTGAGAACACTGGTTTGTGACTTCTTTGACCACTGAAACCTTCACGCTCCTTTGGGTGAAACCTTCTTTGATCACCATCGTCTGACAATAAAGAATCTTCAAATACATCACGCTCCGCCGGGTGAGAACTCTGGATACGCCATCGCTGGTTCTCTCGAGAGGAGAGTTTTGTTTGTGTGACTGTAGAAGTCTGCAACTGTAAAAGTGCCTTTCGATCTGGTCATGAAGCCTCTATTTATAGTGATTGCTCAAACATATCTCTCGCTTAACAGAGTAAGAAATCAAAATCCTTGAAGGACTCTGAATGCCAGATTCACTAGATTTCATTCTTTCTTTCTCAACAAGATATACAACAAGATAATCTTGATCTTCTTCCCAAACTAGGCTTATTAAGTGGGCCCCAGGAGTCGTCCTAATAAAATATTATTTTATGGTTCAAACATCGATAGTTTGCTCGCTAAAAAGTAGTGAGTTTCTCACTCTTATGATAGGCGGAGGAATCCTATCAATGAGCCGGGTTGGGAGTATGACCATCCACCCGATGAAGGGACTTAGTTTTCTTAAATTCATGGAAAACCTACATCAGAGGATTGCCTTTGTGCTCGCTCACTTAGCAAAACTTGGAGCACATCAAGAAGCAGCGAGACACGAACTCAAGTCCTAACCCGTTAGGAAAAATTCCTAGGTCACCTAGGCAAAAAAAACTCATCGAGCTAGGTTGGTGTTCTCCTAACTTCAATCGCTTGTGTAGAAGAAAATCCAGTGGTGCGAGACATGAACTCAAGTCCTAACCCATTAGGAAAAATTCCTAGGTCACCTAGGCAAAAAAAACTCATCGAGCTAGGTTAGTGTTCTCCTCACTTCAATCGCTTGTGTAGAAGAAAATCCAATGGTGCAACACATATCAACATTCTGCCTCCGGTAGTGGAACGTCAAGCACGCATAAAAGAGACAATTTATGATTACCTAACCATAAATCTTTGCTGGGAAAAATTGAGCCAAACATGTTGGTACGCCTAGTGGGAAAGAGGTTTTAGTATCTTGCTGCAACAATAGATGACCCTTACAAGAATGTGCGTCCTAGTTGCAATAAGCTCTGATCACCAGATTTTTGAGAGCATTACTCAACGACCTGTCGCGGGTTATCAGGTTCATAAGTCCAGGAAAGGTGGAGCAACACAAACATCCAACACTAGGTTTCCTTGCGCATAACTCATCAGCATGCCATGGGTTATCATCTTCAGAGTTCAAGGACAAGTTTAGAACGACGCCAGAAGCTACAATGGATTTTATCATCAAAACTCTAGAAGAAACTAGGGGCATGACTTATAGTGACTACGGGAAGTATACTGCCTTACGTGACCAGTATCAAGAAAAGACAATGTGAAGGAAGCAACTACGTAGTAAACTTGGTTCTTTTACCAAATAACATTTAAAGAAGTCAATCCATGAATTAATGTGAAGAAAGCAACGAATCATTCACATTTCAATGCTCTCGATGATTCTTGGCTGCCTAGGCGTGGGCAGCCACTCCTACCCATTTTACACTTTGTCCACTCATCATTAGACACATGGTTGCTTGCTTTGTTTCTTCCCTTTTCAATCTCACACAGTAGATTTATCTCTCTTCTCTGTTGCTACTACTCTCCATAGCAGTCGACATACTAAGCAGGGGGACAACGGTGGATCTAGGATCATAAATTTGGAGGGGCTAATTTTACCCTACTTTTTTTTTCTTTTGAAGTCAAGGTTCTAAAAAACGCTAGGCGCTAGTCGGGCGGACAGCCAGCGCCTAGCGCCCAGAGGATTAATCGGGCGCCTAGGCGGTTTTTTATTTTCTATATATTTTATTTATTTAATTAAAATAATTATATAAATACAATTTATAAAAAGCATTATTATGTTCTAAAATAGCAAAAATACTTCAAAAATAGACAAAATGTTCAACAACAATGTTCTTAGAAATTATAAAAAAAAACAATTTGAAAGAAACAAATTAGATTCTTGCTAGCCTATGCGGCTATGCCTCAAATTCTTCTTCTCCATATCCCTCTTGCACTTCTTCTGTGTCAGTCTCAAACTCAAAGTCTATTTCATCTTCTTCCTCTTCATCCGATACAAAATCATCCTCATGAAGTTCTCTAATTTCTTGAAGTCTAGAACTTCTCCGAGGCTCTAAACCACTACCCACTCCCAAATCATCTCCAACCATTTCACTATTAAGATCCGACTCAACATCTTCATCACCACCATCAACAATCCATCCTTGTGCCATAGTTGCTACATTAGCAAGTAGTACATCCACATTCTTCTCTTTCTCTCTTCTTTTCTTGTTCATAATCCTTGCATTGAATTGGACATACACTAGATTGTTCAACCTTGTTGTATCTAGTCTATTCCTTTTCTTTGTATGTATCTACATTAGGGAAAAAGAATTAATTGATAAACTATATTGCTACTTGTTTGTATGAGTGCATAACTAAATAAAATAAGTACTTACCCCCTCAAAAGTACTCCAATTTCTTTCACATCCAGATGAACTTGTGGTCAAACCAAGTAGTCTTTTAGCCATTCTTTGCAAAAGCGGTACTTGGTTTCCATAAATACTCCACCAAGCAACTATACAATATTAAAAACAAGCAACATTTATGAATTAGCAAAAACTATAAAAGCAAAAATAACAAAAGAATTACAAATGAATTAGTAAGTATTTCTTACCCGGATTATAATTTTCATTATCTTGTGCGCATCCCGCCTTAGCCAAAGCTCTACATAATACACCCTCTTTCTTCAAATACTTGTGCAATTCTACATTTGTCACCTTACTTTGAGTTTCAATGTCATCGGGAAAGAATGTCTCAACACAAGTAATAAACCCTTCCATGACAATATCATCATTTCCAATGCTTGGATCGGCATACGTGTAGTAAGGATTCAAGATGTAGCCTGCTAAATGCAAAGGAGAATCAAGTCGATCCCGGTATTTCCCATCAATAATGTCTATGATTGGACGATAGTGAGTTTCTTGATCTTTGAATGCCTTTTTAACCTCCTCCTTTGCTCTAAGTATTTATCCATACACAAAGCCCATTGATGGCTTTCTATCCCCATCAACAAGGCGAAGCACCTTGACTAAAGGGGCAAACACTTTCAAGCAAAGACTAGCTCCATTCCAAAAAGCAGCACTCAAAGCAATATTCCCCGCCGCCTTCCCTTTTACACTCTTTCCATGTTTGCTTTCATTCCATTCATCACTAGTAATCATACCTCTCAAGTCATTCTTCTTCTCCATCAAGCTTTGCAAAGTGAAAAAAGCAGTTGTAAATCTTGTGACTCCCGGCCTCACTATGTATCTTTTCTTTGTGAACTTTCTCATCATTGCCAAAGTCTTGTGATGTGCATAAATGTAGATGGTGAAAGTCTTTGCCTTCTCAATTACTCCTTTGAATCTAGGTTGAGTGCCAATTCCTTGAAGCATAAGATTGATGGTGTGAGTTGCACAAGAAGTCCAAAATATGTTTGGCCTTTTCAACTTCAATAAATCTTTTGCCGCCATGTTATTTGAAGCATTGTCCGTCACAACTTGAACCACATTTTGTGGCCCAATTTCTTCAATACACTTGTCCACATATTCAAAAATATATGCCCCGGTGTGTGACTCATCCGATGCCTCTTTAGAAGAAAGAAAAGTTGTGCCTTCCGCACAATTGACACACAAATTCATGATACTTCTTCTTTTTCGGTCGCTCCAAGCATCGGTCATGATAGAGCAACCATTCAAAGCCCACTCTTCTTCTTGCTTCTTCAATAAACCTTTAGTTCTCTCTACTTCATCCTTCAATAATGGCTCCCTTAATTGGTATTGGCTTGGAGGTTTGTAACCCGGGCCAAATTGACCAACCGCTTCCACAAACCTCTTGAAGCTATCATTATCAATAGCATGAAAAGGGATCCCGGCTTCATACACCCATCTAGCCAAATATTGATGCACATTTTTTGTTCTTTCCTTGAAAAGTGCATCATTAATATTTTGTTGCCTCATCTTCCCACTTCCATGCATTGAGAAGTCAGGGTCGATATCAGATGCATAACGGTCCATAGGTCCAAGATTACGCCGCTTTCTTCCTCCACTCACACTATCATCTTCATCTTCTTCAATGATAACTTCTTCCCTCACTTCTAAATCATGCACATACTTTTGTCTCTTCTTAATTCTTCCTTCCTCAATAGCTTTCTTGCATCTTGCCTTTTGATCATCCGAAGAATTCCTACGTGCGGTGACATTCCCCTTGATGTTGGCAACATGTTGTTTGAGTCGATGTATTCCACCACTCACTAGTTTTCCACACAACTTACACTTTAACCTATCTACATTTGTAGCATCCGCCAACTCCGCAAATTCCCAACCCATATCACCTGAGTTGCGTATCAATGCCGCAGTCGTCTCCGACATTGCATTAGATGCCGAAGAAGAAGTAGTTCCAACCATTTTTCTGTATGTGTAAATAACTAAATAATGTAATCACAACTCATTAACCTCATAATTCACCAAAATTGGCAGAATAACACATCTCATATAGTCATATTCCAAAATTACAATTCCAAAGATAACAAACCACTTAAACAGATGTATTGATTCACAAAATCATATATTCACAAATCACAACTCATTGAACTCACTGCATCATGCATTCATGCCAAAATTGGCATAACATTTGAACAAGCTAATTAGTTAATCAAGTAAACATTTAAACAAGATCTCCAAAATTGCATAATCTTATCTGTTATCTAAAAAAAGAACCCAGAAAAGTACCCTTTTTCTTTTCTTCTGCCGAGAACGAACTTGAAAAAAATTGAGAACCCTTCAACACCTGGAAACCTACAACTGAAAAGTGAGAACCCATAATTAGTTTGAACTCATTGAACTAATTGATGTAAAGATTGAGTGAAGAACTAAAGATTGAAAAAAGAGAGTACCTTGCCTGAAAAGATCGAGAGAGACTGAGAGAGAGAGAGGTTGTGCGCTGCCGTGCTAGGGTGTTGTGCGCCGGCGAGCGGCCAGGCGACCGGATATGGATGACCGGAGAGGCAAGCGCGGCCGCGTGGAGGAGATCGAGAGGCAGGCTTTATGGAGTTTCTGCGTTTTTAGAGTAGAGAAAGAGACATAGGCGTTGTATGTCTCTGTCTTCGTGATTTTAGTCTTAGATAGGTTACAACAACAAAAAAAACTATAATCGGGCCAGGAAAAAAAAAATATTGGGCCGCCCAGCCAGCCCGCCTAGGCGGCCGTTTTTTGCGCCAGCGCCCAGCTTCAACGATTTGGGCAAAATCGGAACGGTCCCTTGCTGCCCAGCGCCTAGGCGCCGCCTAGGCGGCCCTGGGCGGCGTTTTTTAGAACCTTGTTTGAAGTTGATAATGCTTTCACAATTTATAGAAGAAATTTTTTCTGAGCAATTGTTCAGAAAGTTATCAAAATAAAAATAGTGAAATTATTGGAATGTATAGAAAAACAGGGGAGACGAACTTGAAAAAACACTTAAAATATGAAAAATAGATAAGAGGAGTAGAACTGGAAGAACATAGAAAAGAAACTTGAGAAAGAGGAGTAGAATTGGAAGAACATACAAAAGAAACTTGAGAAATCACACTACAAAGGGATTTGAACCATGATGGAATAGTTTCAAACTCAACCAACTGAACCAATGATCTCCTTATTGATTTCTTCTATATATAATATATAACTAATCTCTCAAAACTCACCGGGGCTTAAGCCTTGGTGAGCCAGTGTATACATCTGTCGTTGCAAGGGAGCTTTATAATTGAGTATCATTGACAACCCCCTCACTCTATTTCTCATTCCTGTGCACTCCAGCTTTATTTTTAATTTCTAGAAATAGCTAGCTAGTCATGGAGATCGGAGATCGAGTGGGATCACAAACTACAAAGAGAAACTTGACACAATAAAACACAATAGAGAAAACTCTTATTTCTCATCTACTCTGCTGGACTCTATTTATCTCTCGATCAATTGACAAAAGGATGAGCTTTGAGCTAGATCATGTGCATCTCTTCTTAGTCCATACATGTCTAACTATGGTTATAGCTTCCTTCATCAAGATTCAAACCGTGGAAGAGATATATTGATCAAAGAAGATGATGAACTGATGAAGGAGACAAAGTTGGAATATAAAGAAAACAATTTTTCAAAATGGACACTTGTCATCCCTTAGTGGTGTGAGTTTAGAGCTGCTGCCCGGTTATGGGCAGCCAAGAATTGTCCTTCGAGTGCATGTCTGTAAAGTAGAGTTAATATTGCCTAATTCTCTATTGTTTTTTTTTATATATTTCCATTCCACCATATAATTGATATAATATTTTTGTTTGAACATTATATCATCAATAAATAATGTTCAAAAAGGCATTCGTCTAATCTGCCTATGCGCTAAAACTAGCAAAAAGGCCTAAATTTTGACCTAGACACTTTTCCCTGGCAGTCCTCCGCCTAGTCAACTCCTAAGTTGCTACCTTGACCTGCTTAACTCAAAAATGGGCAAAACCTAAACATTCCCATTTCAGTTTTTTATTTACTTCGGATCGGAGATGATAGTGTTGAAGAGTTCACAAGAAGATAAGTTAGAGAACTTGAAGACAATGTGTTTTAATGATATTTTCTCATTATTTTTTCTTTATTATTTATATAATATCTATATATAATATACTAAATAATTATATAACTAATTAAAATATATATATATATAATAATAAGCTTAGAATCTGCATGGAATTCAATTAATCTCTGAGTAGGCCGCGACTCTAGGCGCTAGCTGCTAGACAGTAACTCCACCGCCTAAAATCGCCTAGCATCTTTTTGAACATTATCGATAAACAAAGTCATATAAACAGATCTGATGTAAGTAGTTGTGCGTTTATGATTCACACTGAATTTTGTGTACATTTAAGGTGGCCAACCAATGGTATCGGTTGATGTTTCGGATGGTCGAGAAGGGGATTCGAGCCTCCGAGCGATCCCTAACCTTGCTGACCACCTATAAGTGGTTAAGCGTGCTGCTATCGAGGTTAGGTGGAGTCGGATGGATGCAGCGGTGGGCGGCGAGGATTACAAAATCGATTTGGGAGGGCTGGGTTACTGGTCGACAGAGACCAGCGCGAGCGAGATTGAAGCATCTGCTGACGGGGTGACGGCGAATGGTTAGCCAGAGGGAGATAGTACGACGACGACGCGGCTTGTATTCACTAGGTCAACATGGTCAATCAGGGTTTCGGGCCTTGCTTGGTTGTAAGGCCATTCAGATCAAGTACGAGTTGGGCCTCTGGTATATTTGGGCCTATGCTGCTGCTTGTGGCTACTGGATTTGGGACCCATGAACATTTATTGCTTTCAATAATATGAGGTCTCCGGCCGTCACACTCAACTATCGTGTTTTCTTACGGAACAAGTTGTGACTACGGTGGTGATGCGTAGCCTACTTGGATACCGACTGGGAAATGCTCGTCCCGACAAATGTTATCAAGCGGGACACTGAACATCCTAAAGTTTAACTAACAAAACAGCCACCGAGTACACAACCGTCTACAGCGACTGAAACTTTGTTAAAGTTTAGCCCAGTTGCTACTTTAACAAATAATGCCTTCATGTCCTTGAGTTACATGTTTTTGATTTCTTGAAGTGTTATCTTTCCGTCTTTTATGATTGTTAGACTAGGTAAGTTTGTAGCAAAGGCCTTGCGTAATGCAAGAGGTGTTTATGTTTATATTCTGCACCAAGAAGTTGGGCTAACACGATTGTAATCGTCAATGTTGAATAAAGTTTCTATCGTTTCACCTCAAAAAAAGGTGACCAACCACTAAAGTACCAACAGTTATAAGTACATTTTGCTTCATATGTATCTAGGGTCAATTTTTTGTATTGGGCCCAAAACTGGCTCATGTTGAGTCATTGGGCTAGACCCATATATTGGGAAAGCTCTAGAACTGGAATAGAGGGCGTTTCAGGTAAATCACAATACGTTGGTAAGATATTATCTCTCTCCTCAAGTGAGGGGGAGCAGAGCATTTCGGAGCAGCCACTGAGAGAGAGAGAGAGAGAGAGAGAGACCCAAAAAACGAACGAAACGATGCCGTGTTTGAACATTTCAACCAACGTCAGCCTCGACGGAATCGACACCTCCTCCATTCTCTCCGAAGCCACCTCCTCCGTCGCCAAGATCGTCGGCAAATCCGGGGCTGTACGACTCTCTCTCTCTCTGATTTTTCTTTCTTTCTTTCTTAATTTCAGTTTTAGGTAAATGAGGATGGTCTAATGGAGTTTGGTAGCTATGGTATTTTGTTTCATTGTTTGTTCAGGAACTTATGTTTGGTGTAGATTCTGAGCTTCTAGGATGTAAAAATTGAAAACTGAAAAAAGAAAGAAAAGGAAATTGGGTGATATATGAGACTGAGGAGTGAGGATTAAATTTGATGTTGCATGGTAGAGATTGAGGCGTGCTGGAGTTGCATGATTAAATTTGTTTTAGGGATGAAGCAGAAGCCAGAACTACATCTGTCCTGTGTTCTATTCTCGATATCGTTGTGTTATATATAGTACACTACATCATTGATATAAGTTGACGATCGATACTTACCCCTTTCAAATTGGCTCTGATAGGGTTTAGATTTATGAAATTATGAAACCAAACAGAGGGTAATGATAGATAGTGTGTAGTTGTGCCTCCTCATTATTCAACACCTCACTCATGATGGGCTCATTGGGCTGAGTTCGATTCTTTATTAGTTGGGAAAGAAGTTCAATTTTCAGCTGATATGGATGGACATCTTACCTTGCTTCATACTCATTGTCATTCATATGCAGTATGTGATGGTTGTGCTGAAGGGTTCAGTTCCCATATCTTTTGGAGGGACTCAAGACCCAGCTGCTTATGGTGAGTTGGTCTCAATTGGTGGGCTGAGCGCTGACATCAACAAGAAGTTGAGTGCTGCCATTTCCTCAATCCTCGAGTCCAAGTTGTCTGTGCCCAAGTCGCGATTCTTCCTGAAGTTCTATGATACCAAGGCAAGTCATCTGACCTCTTTGAGTTTTTGCAGACGAGGGTCATTGTTATGTTAGACGCAATGGGTTTGTTCTCATTGCATTCTTCCTGTTTGTTTAGGCCCATCAGAGTCAAGAATATGCACAGTGTTTGCATGCTTTACACCAGAACTAGATCATGTAAATAAACCTTTACCATCTAAATCGCATAGTTCCTCCTAGTTTTTCTGAATAATCAAACTCATGTTTATTAGCAACCTGTCCCAAGTGTTGCCACTATGAATAATTCTGATGCTTTGTTAAATTGCAGGGCTCCTACTTTGGATGGAACGGGTCTACTTTCTAGCTAGAAGATGTGCTTGGGGATTCCTAAATGTGCAGTTTGAAAAAGACTTCATTGCTAGTGATGATTTGGTATCATAGGATACTGAGAACAATGTTGTTATGTCTAAGTGTGCCTTGGTTGAACCTATTGGAACAATTTAATGTCTGTTTGCTTGTTAGAACAACTTTCTACTCTAAGTGATGTTATGGTATGTGGAGCTTCCTCACCTTCCTGTAGTGCTTTGAGCTTCATCCTGCTCTCCATAAGAAGCTATGCTCTTGCAAATATATATCTTTCAGTTATCTTGATTTACTGCATCTGGTCCATTGTGTCTAGATTGTACTGAAACTTGTCTTTGTATGTTTGAAAAGCGTCGAGCCAAAACGTTGACTTGCAAATGCATCTGTTGATCTAATGCTCAAGTAGAATTTTGTTTTGAGTTGATCCGGAGATTCTAAATCGGCTCTCTTGAACATGAATTTCCTAACCATGGATCTAATTTTGATTTTATAGGAATGAAACAAGTTTAAGATTGGTGCGAAATCTATTGTAGGTCATTTATTCAAGGTCCTTTGTTCTCGTATTTTTCATTTCTCGAAGATTTTGATTCTTCCGCCCACAAGGACTTTGGTTGATCGAAGACCAAAAAAAGACCAACCTACTCGATGACTAAGAAGAAATGAACGCCTTAATCCCCAAGGTACAGCGTCCTTACGAACAATATTAGTAAGCTAAAAATGCACAAACAAAGTCGTAGATCTCAAATAATTGTTCCCCACGATAATTAAAAACTGTAATTTTTTTCATTGATAAAATTATTAAAATGCGTTAAATATTGTTTGATACAATCTGTTACAATAATTGTCCATATAAAACAGAGTTTCTCTATATATATCTAATATAATTTGCATCTAAATAGGACAAGACACAGAGAATTATGGAGAATAAATCTCCTTAAACACTCCCCCTTGTGTCGATGGCCTCAAAAATGATGCATGAATTGTTGCCTTGCTAAAAACCTCGCCAAGCAAACAAAAACATCATGGGTAAAACAAAAGCTTGGTCTAAGGGAAAAAAAGTACAACGCATCAACTATAAAAGCTACTACATGTGAAGTAGACTCCTCATGATGTCTACAGAAATGTAACTCTCACTGACTATAAACTCAGTTTTGGAGTTCAGATAACATGTGCATACCAATGCTTTTCACATGTTTCACAAATATAGATTTAGGAAGTGACTTGGTAAACAAGTCCGCAGCATTATCAACAAAACCATTCTGGTTCACTTGGATATTCAACAACTATTGTTGTTGCTGATTAAAGAAGAATTTCGGCGATATATGTTTTGTATTGTCACCTTTAATGAAACCTAACTCCATCTGTTCAACGCATGTTGCATTATCCTCAAAGATGCAAGTGGGAGCAGTAACAATATATGGTAATCCACTAGACCCTCAATTATGACCTATGACTGACTTAAGCCAGACACATTCTCTAACAACTTCATGCAAAGCAATAATCTCATGATTATTCGAGGAGGTGGCAACAAAGGTTTGCTATGTTGATGTCCAAGAGATCGCCGTGTTTCTCATAGTGAAAACATAACCAGTTTGTGAACGACCTTTGTGTGGGTCAGAGAGGTACCCAGCATCAGCAAATCCAACTAACACATCAACCGGTGTTTTGAAATAGGGGATAACATGAAAACTGCTCGCTGCTTGCACATCTTTCAATGCATCAAACCATTCATTTGATGGATCGAAGGAGTGATTCTGATCCATCCCGGGTACATCCTTCGATGGATTGAAGGACCTGGGATTTGCGTGCTGTGATTCAACATTTACTTTTTCAGGAATTTCATGCTTCTCTCTGTATTCTTTGTAAGGGAAGAATAAGCCCAAGTCAATGGAACCTTTCAAGTATCTAAAGATTTATTTTACTCCATTCCAATGACATTGCGTAGATGCAGAGCTAAATCTAGCCAACAAGTTCACCGAGAAGGCAATATCAGGATGTGTACACTGAACTAAATACAACAAAGCTCCAATAACACTAAGATATGAAATTTCAGCTCCCAAGATCTCCTCATCGTCATCTAATGAACGAAACAGATCCTTCTTGGGTCTAGACTGCGAACAACCATTGGTGTGCTTTGTCCATGTTAAATCGCCTGAGCAAAGTACATAAGCAGACTGGTGAATAAGGATTCCACCAACTCGATGTTTCATCTCTAATACGAGACAAAATCGAGTCCTACCAAGGTCTTTCATCTCAAACTCAGAATTCAAATAGCAAACAGTCTCATAGATCTCCTTAAGAGTTTCGATGATGTTCATATCATCAACATAGATAGCTACTATAGCAAATCATGGACTTGTTATTTTAATGAACACGCAAGGGCATAAGTCATCATTCTTGTATCCCTTCCCAATCCAGTAGTCATTAAGACGTGTATATCACATCCTACTAGATTACTTCAATCCATATAATGAACGTCTCAATTTTATAACACGAGCACCCCGTGGTTTAAAGCAATGCTATCTGACACTTTCATGTAGATCTTTAAATCAAGATCCCCATAGGTATACATTAACCACATTCATAAGTTGTCTGCTAAGCTTTTCAGACACTACCAAGCTTATTAGGTAGTGGAAGGTGATGATGTTCATAAAAGGAGAATACGTTTCCTCATAATCAATTTCAGAGCGCTGAGAGAAACCCTGCGCTACAAGTCTAGCTTTATAACGCAAGACCTCATTCTTCTCATTACGTTTCCGAACAAAGACTCATTTATGTCTAACCGGCTTAACATTCGGTGGTCATAGCATAACCGGACCGAAAACTTGACTTTTATTCAGTGAGTTTAGTTCAGCCTGGATTGCAAGCTTCCATTCCGGACAATCTGCTCTATGTTGACATTCAACAACAGAGCGGGGTTCCACTTCATCATTGTCAATAATCTCCTGAGCGACGGAATAAGCAAACACATCATCAACTAACATAGAAGATCTATCCATAAGAACGCGCGTATCATTTGTTCTAAGCGATATTTCTTTGTTCTCTGACATCACAAGAGGTTTTGGAGCATCCCCCAGAGATGCCAATTGTGATTCAAGGACATAATTGTAGTAAGAGACAATCTTATGTGAAGGATTCACAATGTTGATGATGAATGGATCTTTTTTGTGCCTTAATGACCTACCTTTTAACCGACGGCTCATCTGTGGATTTTCTTGGTCTCCCCCTTTTCCTAGTGGGAGCCGAGGCCGACGCAACACCTTCTACATAAGTAGGAGGAACGCCTCCTTACCTGATGTTGCCACTAACGAATCCCTTTTTCGGGATTTCCAACCTTGCATGAACATTTGTAGCAGGTATATCCGATCTCATTCTTTTAGCGATATCAACAAAGGAGTCAAGCATAGAGTCTGCTACTTGTTGAAGATCAAGTATTCTCCACACTTCCAACTCACGCTAAGACATGCGAGGATCATGATGAGACACAAAGAGAATAAACCACGACAATTCCTGACGTTCAACAGGAAAAGAACCATTCGTATCTCTCCCTAACGACGGGAAGTATATCTCATCGAAGTAACAATATGCAAATCTAGCAGTAAAGAGATCTCTTGCCGAATGTTCAAGATATCGGACTATCATTGGAGATTCATAACCAACATAAATGCCTAATCTTCTTTGGGGAACCATTTTAGTGCGTTGTGGAGGCGCAATTAGTGCATAAACCACGCAACCAAAATGTGCAAATGTGAAACATCAAACTCATATCTAGTTAGCAACTGGTGTGCACTGAATGGTTGGCGGGCTACGGGTCGAAAATGAAGAAGCATAGCTGCGTGCAACACTGCATATCCCCAAGCAGAGACTGGTAAATTTGTATGAAAGCTCTAGACACAAGCTATAACCGCTTGATATGAGCCTCTGCTAAACCATTCTGAGAATGAGTGAGAGGAACAAGATGTTCAACTTCAATCCCAACAGACATGCAGTAATCATTAAAATATTTTGATGTAAACTCTCCTGCGTTATCCAATCAAATAGACTTGATTGGAGGATCCGGATGGTGAGCCTGGAGCTTAATAATTTGAGCCAGGAGTTTTGCAAATGTAACATTCCTTGTGGATAGCAAAGCAAAGTATGACCATCGCGTTGATGCATCTATCAAAACCATGGAATATTTAAATGGTCCACATTCGGGTTTAATATATCCACAAATATCACCTTGGATTCTATGTAAGAATGGAATATTATCGGTATTGTCAACAACAAAAGAAGGGCGTGCCTATAACTTTACCAAAGAAAAAGTTTTGCAAAACGAGCAATGTGCATCAAAGATTGCAACATAAGAGTCTGATGGGATAACGCACAATGCCTCAGCAGTATTTTGCCGGGAGGGTGCTGCACTCGTCTTGGAGACCGAGCTAAGAATGGGAGGAGTAGTCCCATCCTCACCATCTAAACCGATGGATATAAGAATTCCCACATATTTTTTCACTCCGAAAGACGGGTGACCATGAGAATTTTTTAATATTTTGATCATCATGTCACGACCTAGATGTCTCAGTCGATAATGTCAAAGCTTGTATGAGTCTGAATCACACAAAGTCGTGTGAGTCACAACATTGGATTCAATGATCTGAACTGTAGTGAGGTATAAACCACTACGAATAGCCGAAAACTTCTCTACAATGCGCTTGTGGTCACATTCAATAGAGGTGATACATAATAGTTCTTTTCCATTCTCACAATATGTTTCCAAGTGAAAACCGTTGGCACAGATATCTTTAAAATTTAGAAATGTTCGACTGGCTTTTGGTGCATATAAGGCATCAGTAATATAAAATTTTGTACCATGGGGTAACAGAAACTCTGCTGAACCACGTCGCTGTATAACGGGCGCTGCACCAATCATGGTAGTCACTGGAGATTGGTATGGAAAAAGATTCACAAACAGTTGCTTATTCCGTAGAATGGTATGGGCAGTACCACTATCTGCTATACACTCAATTCCACCTTGATATATCTACAAAATCAATGTAAATAAGTAAATCTTTATACTAAAGACCAGGCGTACACTTTAAGTATACACTTAAAAATTTGAGTAAGGGTGTGACCCTTGTTGAGTGCTGATATGTCATGCCATAAACTGATGTATAAAAAACATCATTAGTCAAGGAAACAGATGAAAAACTCATTTAAAAACATTACATCCGGGTAACATCTTTGATGGGTCGAAAAAAATCCCTCGATGGGTCGAACAAAAACCCAAAATAAAAGTGTGATTTTTCTATACCAGATTTTCGATGGATTGAAAAAGTGTCCAGGGTGGTTGCTTCGATGGGTTGAAAAAAATTTCAATGGATCGAAGGAAACCTAAAACAATATTGAATTTACGATATCAAAATTCGATGGATCGAAAATATTTTAGATGGATCGAAATTTTAGAACATAAGCTTTTCTTCGATGGATCGAGGGGGACCTCGATGGATCGAAAACGGTCAACAATGAAAATTTTTGATGGATCGAAAATGTCTTGTGATCAAAATAAACGGCTTCGTTTTTAGGACGTTTTAAAGGTATCTGTACATTGTTTTTCCATATATGTAAAAACATCGAACCATACATAAGAATCGAAGAAAATAGAACATTCTCAACACTTTCATATACCCAAAAAAATAGAGAAATATTCATTACACCAACAAATAACAATTACAATCATAGATGTTCTTATTCGAAAAACAAAACAATTGTCTTAAAAATAATCTAGACCGAAAAGTAAGCAAAAAAATGAAACTACTTCAGTGCTTTAACACAATTTACAATAAAAAAATATATTTATAAATAACCATAAAATAGTAAACTAATTTACTTCTTAAAGGTTGTAATATTAAGTTTAGTTTTCTTATAAGGAACAATATCAAACATAAATAAGTAAATTTTTATTTCACAGTTGTGTTAGATCAAATTAAAAAAAATGAATGGTCAAGATTAAATTGTAAATTTTAAATAAAAATGTTCTTATTTAGGTTTGGTACTGTTCTTTATGAGAAAACTAAACTTGATATTACAACTTTAAAGAAGTAAATTAGTTTACCATTTTATGGTTATTTTATAAACATGTGTTTTATTGTAGATTGTGTTAACACACTGAAGTATTGTCCCAAAAACAAAACTAAAACTTGAAAAATTATAGAGACAACCACCTTTTACATAGGCTTAATAAAAATCCGGAATAGCAAGCTCCTTCTCCTTGTCTTATGCAAGAACGAGATTGATGACAACCTCCATCTTTAAATCTCCAGCATAGTTTGACTCTTGAGTAAAATACTGCTTCTGCCTTTTGTAGATGTTTTGGATTTCTTTACTAGCAAGGCACTGCTTGTGCATGTGCTTGTTTGAACCACATTTAAAATAAATGTATCTTCCAGAGTGTTGAGACCGTTGATCATCATGAACTGAACCAGCCTGGTTCTTGTTGGAGTTGGCGTTCTGATCTCTATGCCAAGTCAGATTTTAGCTGCGACATTGGCCACGCCCACACTCTCCTCTACCCCCACGTGGAGCATGTCACCCACGAGCATAAGGTTCTGAACGAGCTACCTTCTTATTTTTATGGGACTTTCCTTCAGTTTGGTAACTCTCGGGTTTCTTAGTACCATCCAGTCATGAGTTGTTATTTAGGATAATCTCATGATGCCTTTCTTTTTTCCCAAGGCTATTGATGAGATCACTGAAGGTAGTAATCCTCCCATATTCTTACTCGATCCGGTACTGATGAGAAAGAATGATCATGGATGTAGAGAATGTGTTCAACGACCGTTCATTCATATCTTGCTCGGTCTTCTGCACCCCACAAAAACTCAACTCCGACTGCAGATCCAGGATTTCTTGATTATAATCTTAGATCTTTGGGAAATCCATAAGTCTGGTGTTTTCCTATCTCGCAGTCAACTCAAGAAGCTATGCATCATACACACTATTGAAGCGCTGCTTCAGAACGTCCCAATTCCATGGGATCTGTCTTGTTCAAATAGTGCTTCTTGAGAGTTGGATGAATGTGACGCCTTAAAAACATGAAGGCTTGAGCTTTTGATTCTTCTGTGGGTGGAGTAAGAACTTGTCCAAACCCAAAGGGTTTGATGGTATTGGTCAGTCTCTTTCCGATGAATGTATTTTCCACATCAAAGACCCAACAATGATACTCCTTACATTGAAGGTCAATGATGTCAAATTTCGGTCTTGCTGGCTCATTTGAACTCATCTACAAAAATACACATAGATGTTTTATTAGTAACGATCGAAAACTACGATCACAAAACTTCAAGTTTCAATGAATAAAAACGTGATCCATGACATATGGTCATAAAAGTCGATTATAAACAGTGGAAAAAACCGCACCAAACAACCATGACCAACCGTCACATAACATCGATTTCTTTTTTTTTTCTTCCCCTAAACCGTGACTCTCTTATACTCTATGGATATATGTGTATATGAACTAGGGAAAACATGCAATATAAACAACTTAGATCACAATTATCATAAACTTAGATCTATGATTTTGCAGAAATTAAGTTTTATCCTAGATCTATAGATTTAAGGTTTAGAAAAGTTTACCTCAACGAGTGTTGTGCTCGGTATGACCGGTACACTCGATGAACGATTAGAAGTGGAAGCTCTTCTTAAACGATTCTTTGGAAGTCGCGTAATCTTGACGACGTAGGAAGATGATGAAGCTTGTGCTTGTGTGATGATCGATAGGAACACACAAAGCAGTGGAGATGATGGCCGGTGGCGGTGAAGTGTTTTTTTTTTCAGAAGGTTAGGGTTTTTTTGTGTGGTGATGACTATCAACCCAGAGAGTTGTTGATAACGTGTTGAAATAGAATAATATGATAACTGAAAACTGTAACTTTTCTCATTGATAAATGCCTTAAATATAGGCTGATACAGTCTGTTACAATATATGTTCTTATAAAACAGAGATTGTTTGTATCTATTTAATCTAATCCGTATCTAAGTAAAACAAGACACCCACCAAAAATTATGAATTTTAGTTTTGTAAATTGATAGGTAAAAGGAAACAGTGCGGAAGACTCCCTCCGGCTTTACACCGCCCATTTCGATTAACGGAATTTCCTTTACAAAATCCCGGAAACAGTATATCAGATTTTAACCGTATACTAAAACGTCTATATTCTTTTCACCGTAAAAAGTCCTGGGTTTTACTTTTTTGACCCGCGCCGGAGGAAACCGTACCCATTAAGCAAAAGAACGAACCGTAACACGTCTCCGTTACCATCGACTTTCCTTAGAAGTTCAACCACACGTAACACGTTCCCCTCAGAGCATTCCCACCGGAGGGGAACGGCGAGGACGTTCCGGTGGTGGCCCAGCAGCTCGAGGACGTCCGGGGGTGGAAGAGGCGTGCAGCGGGGGGGAAACGGCGCAAGGACCGACCGTTGACGGACGGATCGTCCTCGCCGGCGTCCTCGCTTCAGCACGTCTGGCGAAACGTCCGCTGGCGGGACCCACCACACGTGGGTGACGTCAGCGTGACAGGTTTTTTTTTCCTCACATAAACCCAAAAAAAGCCTCCCAAAATCTCACAGATCTCTCTCTCTCTCTCTCCTGAAAATCTCCGATCCACCACCGACAATGTCGTCCTCCGCCGCCGTCGCTCCCGTCCTCCCGATCTCCACCACCGTCTCTCAATCCCAGCCTCCCATCGCCACCCCGGCCTTCCGCGCCTTCATCAACAGCATCACCGACACCGTCCGCAACGGCCTCTCTCAGCGCCGCCCCTGGTCCGAGCTCGCCGATCGCTCCGCCTTCTCTAAGCCCGAATCATTCTCCGACGCCACACTCCGCGTCCGCAAGAACTACTCCTACTTCCGCGTCAACTACACCGCCGTCGTCGCCGCCATCGTCGCCGTCTCGCTCTTCACTCACCCTTTCTCCCTCGTCGTCCTCGTCGGCCTACTCGCCGCCTGGCTATTCCTCTACCTCTTCCGCCCCTCCGATCAGCCGCTCGTCATTATGGGCCGGACATTCTCCGATACCCAAACCTTAATGGGCCTTGTCGCTCTCAGCGTCTTCGTTGTCTTCCTCACCTCTGTTGGATCCGTACTCATCTCCGCTCTCCTCGTCGGCGTCGCCGTTGTTGTTGCTCACGGTGCCATGAGGGTTCCGGAAGATCTGTTCTTGGATGAACAGGACACATCAGCTTCTACCGGATTCCTGTCGTTCCTCAACGGCGCCGCATCCAATGTCGCCGCCGCCACCGGCCCTGCCATGGCTGCTGCTCGCGGTTGATCTGCTGCCCCCACCGCCGTCGGTATAACTAGTTTGATTCGATTCATATATAGCATTTTTATCAGTACAGGAAAAAAAAAACAAAGTTAATAAAGTTTGACAATTTTGTCTTATAAATATGTGTAGTTTGTATTTATCTGTGTACCGTAATTCTGATTTAGGTGTTAGCAACATTCGAGTTGTTCTATGTTCTTTGTTGAATCTGTTTTATCAGATTTGTGTTCCTTTTTTCGCTTCTATTCAATTCATATACAAGTTGTAATTGCCACAGTTAATTGATATAAACATATTCTTTTTGTTCTATTCACTGCAGTTTATGGATTTATATGTGTTTGATTGCTAAGCTGTAGCTACATTGTTTGCATTTCAGATAGGTGTAATGTTCTACTATGCTAATCTGGATTATGCCTTTTCCGTATAGATTGAGAAACCCCTTGTCACGTTTCTTGAAGGAATGCTATTCAGCCTATTCTGTAGATCATTATGGTTATTCTTTCATAGACAGAGAGAAGAAATTATTCAACTCTACATTGTTTGGCAGATTTGCTTTGGTTAGTATGATGGCCAATTCACCCGGGCAAACTTTAGACAGTACAAAACACATAATGTGTCTGGATTTGTTGATAATAACCTAAACTCTTCTGCTATTCCAAGACCATGCCAGTCATCTATGCAGGTCATGTGTGTTTTTGCATTAGGGTTTTACTTGGGAGAGGAGAGCGAAGGGATTCAGATTTAAGTGTTTATGGTTGTCATTTTGATTTAGGAGCTTATTAGTCATTACCAAGTTTATGTTGGTTAATTCTTGTGCTGGCCAACTCAGTTGTATCAGATGGGTACTCAAGTCACTGCCTTTGTTTTGGTTGATCATCTGCTTGGTTCATGACTTCATGTCATTTCCGAATTGCCAATGCTCATTCTGCTCCAATCGTACGCATTTCAATCAGCGTCAGCTTTTTGCTCGGACCTATTCTGGTTCTTGACACGATGTTTGAAGCTAAAGATGTGATGACATACAACAGAAAGCGCCGACAGTGGTTATCGTACACCAGTGTAATATAACAATGCTTTTAGCAGTATAGCTGTATAGAGGTGATCATCACTGTAGGAGAGCAAAATTTAAGGTCGTATGACACCTGTGTCCCAGATGCCAAAGCTTCATGGCAGTCCGGACCAAAATAGAAAAGCTGCTTACAACAGATGTTCAAATCATTGCCAAAAGCACGAAATTGTTAAGAGCAGGTCATTGTGGTCATTTTGGCTTCAGTGCGCAGCAAATTTGGTTGTTATCTTGGCTACAGATTATCCCTTTTATTATAATTTTGCCGGGTACTTGACCAATGATAAGGTAGCCGTTGGGTTGAAGACCCAATTTCCACCCTGCCGTTATAAGGCGGAGAAATGCATGATGGGAAGAAAAACTAGCCGTTGCCAATAACAAAGATGAGAGAAAAGATGCCCTCAGAGTCAAAAACATCGACCCCATACCTCACCTGACTCTATGTCCGATCATCGACCTCGTCTCCACCATTAAACTATATTCTTAGGTTACTCAGATCCTCACATGCTCTTTCTCAGACCCTCTAACTGCCTCAATTATTTAACTTTTCCTTACCTATTTAGCTTTTTCATTTCATCGTTGCTCATGCATAGCCTACTTCAGTTCTTCTTCTTCTTCTTCCTCCTCAACTTTCTCTCTACTGAGAAGAAAGGAAGAGCTTCTTTCCTTTCAACAAAATAGAAACCCTGTTCATGTTCATTGATGGAATATAAGCTCATATATGCCTTGTTGTGTATTCAACTTCTGGCTATCGCTTATAGACCTGTTTTCGGAGAAGGGGATGGAGTACTAGTCACCAAAGCCGACTATCAAGCGCTTCGAGCATTCAAGCAAGACCTTATCGATTTCAAAGGCGTGTTGCGCAGCTGGAACGATAGTGGCTATGGAGCTTGCTCAGGGGGGTGGGCAGGAATCAAGTGTGTCAAGGGGCAGGTCATTGCAATCCAGCTTCCATGGAAGAGACTTGGGGGGCGAATCAGCGAAAAGATTGGACAGCTTAAAGGTCTTCAAAAGCTCAGCCTGCACGATAATGTGTTGGCTGGACCTGTCCCTGTGGCTCTAGGATCCCTCCCAAATCTCAGAGGAGTTTACCTTTTCAATAACCGGCTTTCTGGCTCTGTCCCTGCTTCAATTGGTAACTGTCATCTTCTTCAGACTCTTGATTTGAGTAACAACTCACTTAATGGTACTATTCCTCCTAGTCTTGCAAACTCTACTAGGTTGTTTAGACTTAACTTGAGCTACAATTCACTTTCTGGTTCAATCCCAAGTAGTTTGGCTAGGTCAAGCTCACTAGTCTTCCTTGCTCTCCAACACAACAATCTCTCTGGTTCTATTCCAACCACTTGGAGTGGAACAAACAGAACTCACCAGCTTAAGTTATTGTCCCTTGACCATAATCTCATCTCCGGAGCTATTCCAAGCACTCTGAGCAAATTGGGGTTTCTTGAAGAGATTTCATTGAGCAATAACCATATTAGGGGAACCATACCCAATGAACTAGGGGAGCTCAGAATGCTCCAGAAGCTAGACTTGTCCAATAATGGTATCAATGGAACCTTGCCTTCTAGCTTTGCCAATCTCTCATCCCTTGTTTTATTGAATCTAGAGGGAAATAGCCTTGATAAACAAATCCCAGATTTCATGGAAAATTTGCAGAACCTTTCGGTGCTTAACTTGAAGAGTAATAAATTCAGTGGTGATATTCCAGTTTCTATTGGGAATATCTCTGGGATTAACCGAGTTGATTTATCCGAAAACAATTTCACTGGAGAAATCCCTGCTTCATTTTCCAGCCTAGCCAATCTCACTTCCTTCAATGTCTCTTACAACAATCTCTCTGGCTTAGTCCCATCACTCCTCTCCAAAAAGTTCAACTCCACCTCTTTTGTGGGGAATCTTCAGCTATGTGGGTATAGCGCTTCGTCCCAATGCCCATCACCACCACCTCAGAATATCACAGTTCCAACAGTAGAGCCAGTGACGAAAAAGCATCACCACAAGCTGAGCGCAAAGGACATAATTCTCATAGCAGCAGGTGTTGTCCTGGCGGTTATGCTTCTGCTGTGCTGCATTTTGTTTGTGTGTTTGATGAGGAAGAGGTCTGTGTTGAAAGGAAACAATAGTAATGCCGCCAAGAACTCCGCAGCTGGCGGCATTGACAAGGCAGTCCCCGCAGGCACTGTAGCTTCATCTGGTGGCGAAGCTGGTGGGAAGCTTGTTCACTTTGATGGGCCGTTTGTGTTTACAGCAGATGACTTACTATGCGCTACGGCTGAGATAATGGGGAAGAGTACTTATGGTACAGCATATAAGGCTACATTGGAAGAAGGTAATCAAGTTGCTGTGAAGAGGCTGAGAGAAAAGACTACAAAGGGTCACAAGGAGTTTGAGACTGAAGCTGCAGCAATTGGGAAGATTCGGCATCCGAATCTCCTAGCTTTGAGAGCCTATTACGTGGGACCTAAAGGAGAGAAGCTGCTTGTCTTTGATTTCATGCCTAAGGGTAGTCTTGCATCATTCCTTCACGGTAAGTTAACTAAACTCATGGAAGACTGATTATTACTATTTCTAGGTCTTTGTAAGATCCTGAATTTCATTAATTTTCATGTGTTATATTTTGTTTGTTGATTGTGCAGCTTGCGGACCAGAAATGATAGTTGATTGGCCAACACGGATGAACATAGCCATTGGAGTTACAAGAGGACTATGCCACCTCCACAACCAAGAAAACATCATACATGGGAATCTCACATCCAGCAACATACTACTTGATGAGCAGACCAATGCTCACATCGCAGACTATGGTCTTTCGCGCCTCATGACCCCGGCTGCCAACACCAATGTGATTGCCACAGCAGGAACACTCGGCTACAATGCGCCAGAGCTCTCAAAGACCAAGAAGAGCACAGACAAGACAGATGTTTACAGCCTTGGTGTGATCATATTGGAGCTCCTGACAGGCAAATCACCCGGGGAGTCAATGAATGGCATGGATTTGCCGCAGTGGGTGGCGTCAATTGTCAAAGAGGAGTGGACTAATGAAGTGTTTGATTTGGAGCTTATAAGAGATGTGCCAATCACAGGTGACCAGCTTCTCAACACTTTGAAATTGGCCCTGCATTGTGTTGACCCCTCACCGGACGCAAGACCAGAAGCTCAGCAAGTTCTGCAGCAGTTAGAGGAGATCAAGCCGCCTGAGGCGAATGTAGGTTCTGCTGAAGAAGGAACACAAGTACCAACATCAGCAACAGAGTAAAATTAAGAAGGTTCTCTTTTCATCAATCAATCTGTTCAAAGGAGAGTAGAGGAACATCTAGGCATGAAATTCTTTGGTTATACTAGTATACGTATATATAGGTTATTGTTTGGTTATACTAGTATACGTATATATAGGTTATTGTTTGATTCTTTTTACTGGGGATAATAATGTATTCTTTCAAGTTGTGATTCTGGTCTAAATCAGCCAGCAATTCATGCTGGATATGTAATTGCATAAGTTTAATAATTACAAGGTTACATGGTAATTTGGTAACGGCCTCTCTTTTTTCAGTTTTATCAATGATGATTTTTTAATGAGAATATGCATCAGCAAGCAGTCCCGGTACCAATATTGTGAAGATGGGACAATTTTGTTACACTAATTAGAACGTTTTCCCTCCATTTCTTCAGCAAAATTTCATGTCAAGGTACGTGTTCCTAGCTTCAGCATGATAACAATCCATAAATCACCAAATCACACAGCATTTGATGATTATATGTATATAGGACTTCAGTAAAAAGACTGGGAAGTTTGTGTCAAATGAAATATTTAAGGAAATTAAAAGTACAAAGTACAGAGGTAGGGAAACCAATCAACATAATAGGGTACATATCCTACCCATCACTAGTCAAACAAAATGATGACCAATTTAGCAAAAATGATGCTGCGAAAGACAATGATTTCCAACATAATGACCAAAAAGTTATGTTTGGAGACCCAAGTCATACCGAGAAGCCTAAATTTAAAGAAAAAAACGAAAAACTCATTCAGTACCTTGTAAAAATTCATTTAGTACCTTATAAATACTCATTTAGATCCGGAAGAAGTTCTGAAAACTAGACATCCAGGGTTGTCCACGCTTATAAAGATCATCATTTAGTTCATTCTGAGCTGCTTTCAATGATCTATCGAAGTTGACGAATCTACACAAGAAGTTTTTGGTTTCAGTTTTTAATCCTTCTTTACTTAAGTTTTGGGCTCTCCTCTTTGACAAGTCCAATCTCTCAACTTCATATTGCATATTGCACTAGGAATCTTTATTTCTCTTCTTCTTTTTTTCATTTATCTCCAATTACCTACAAAATAATAAAACTGTTTAAGAGAATTATCTTCCGGATATTCAGGTGTGTGTCTTGTCCTAATTAGAGTAGATATAGAGATTCTCTCAATCCCTGATTTATCGGGAGATTTATTGTATTAGATTGTAATGCATATTTAAAGGTCATCTATATATCAATGAATAAATAACAGCTAGTTTTCAGATCTATCTACTTGTGTATCTTCTTTCTCCTTCAACACATTATCATTAACTCTTGAGTTAATAGTTAATCCAAACCTGGAAAAAAAACCTAACACCACCGCCGGCCTCCTCCCTTGCACGAAGTCATCACTGCCGCCGATCATCTTCAAGTCGTCGGAGCACCATCGTCAGAGCACCTCACCGTCGCCGGAATTCTTTTCGTCGTTGGATTTTGCTTTTTCACTTCAAACCTCGATCCCAATGAAGTTTTCATTCCGAGCATAACACCCTCGAGGAAAATTTCAAAGTTATTCGATTTAGAATTAGGTTAAAAAACTTAATTACCACAACACCCTAGATATAGATCTAGATTTAGGTTTAAATACCGTGAATTTTATATATGCCTCTAGTTCCTATGGATTATTGCAGGTATGAGTGAGTGAAGGATTAATTCCTCCACCTCAAAGTTTAAACAATAGTGACGATCCTGGGGGAGTCACAGTATACATGAAAAAAAGGAAAGTCGATAATCTGTGACTCTGAGTTAGTCACGATTTTATGGGGTATGGTATGAAACCACCAGTTATCGCATCAATATTTGTGACCATACATCAATGGATCATGTTTTCTTATTCCCTAAACTTGATTAGTGACTGTGGTTTTTCTATAGGTAAACTAATTACATCTCTCATCTTTTGTAGATGACTGAGCCAACAAGGCAAGAATTTGATATCTTTGATCTTCAAGGAGAAGAATACCACAGATGAGTCTCAGATGTGAGGAACACTCTTATCAGTAAAAGACTCATGGATACGATCCAACCAATACCACCGGGTACTCAAGCTTAGGGGTGGGACTGGTTCCACGAAGAACCGGAGAACCGGACCAAATCGAACCAGAACCGCTAGGTTCGGTTTGGTTCTTTGAATTTTGTAAAATAATATTGATGGTTCGGTTCCATGTGCAAATGTTTCGGTTCCGTTTCCTAAGTTACAAAATTTTAAGGAACCAAAAAGAATCGGTAATATGAAAATAACACATGTCAATATATTATTGGTAGCCTTGTAAAGTCTATTATGTACTATAGACATGGGTATAGAGGACCATTCCTTTCTAACTATAAAGTATATGAAAAAAAAACTCTCAAAATGCTAAATTTTGTTAATCTACCTAGTCGACAACCCTCACACTCTCACCAAAAAATTCTCACGCTTAAAAAAATTGCGGATGATGCAAGGGCAACAAAAGTTACCAAAAATTAGTTTGTTATATTAAATAGAATGCAACTTTGAGGTAAATATGCAGTCTTTGGTTCAGAAGTTTTTGTGGACTATAGTTGCTGCATTTAATTATTTTATTCAACAAGAAATTCAAAGACTTGTTTGACATAACTTATTTAGCTTGCAATTTGTAATATATTTGAACTAAAAGGACTCGATGATTGTTGGATACTTGCGGATTGAGTGATTTGTGGATGTATTTAATTTCTTATTTTTTAGTTTTTTGTTCTTTTTCTTCCAAAATAGGTTATTTATTAATTTTTCTTTATGTATTTAGGAACCGTTAGAACCGTAGAACTGAACCGGTTTGTTGCGGTTCGGTTCCATATAGGTTCCTCTTAAAAAATACAAGGAACCGAACCGTATGTACATAGAACGGTTCCGATTCCTGAAAATAATGGATGGAACCGAACCAGTCCCAGCCCTACTCAAGCCGATAATGACACTATAACTCGCAAAGCTCAAGCTCTTATGTTTCTTAGGAGACATATTCATCCTGTTATAAGGAAGCAGTACTTGCTAAAGGATGACCCAGCGAATTTGCGGGTGACTTTACAAGAACGGTTTAATAATGTGCATGACGCACAGCTTCCTGAACTGCTTGAAAAATGGGATCAAATCTGGTTATTGGATTACCTCAAAATCAATCATATTTAACCAAAATATTCTAGAGCTACAGTCTGAGCTTTCCATATGTGACATTGTTAAGAATGAAAAAGCTATGGTTGAGAAGTCATTGACTACATTTCCTACCTCCATGGACACCCTTACTCACCAATATCGGATTGATTATGAGAAAGGAAGACCTAGATCATTCAATGATCTCATAAGTGTGCTGGCAAAGAAAGAACGGCACAAGAAGATTATTGTCCACAACAATGCTAGGCCAGCCGGTACAAAGAAAGTCTATGAGGCTCATCATACTGGAAAGACACGAAAAGTTAAGCAGAAAAATCATTTGGAACCTTATCAAACTCGTGGTGGTAGAGGAGGACGTGATAGAAGAGGAAATAGTCAGAATATGACTTGGACTCGCAAAGACAATAACAAGAACCCATCACGTTCTAATTCTAGGAACGATGGAAATTCTTTAAAGTCTGCTCCTTCAATGTTTAGCTTGGCACCTTGTTATAGGTGTGGTTCTAACAAGCATATGCATAAGTAATGTCGTGCATCTAAAGATGTCCAATAAGTCTACAAAAGGTGTCAGTAGTACTTGGCACATGAGATCAACTATGTTGGAGATTATGAGATGGAAGATGGCGGTGAAGCCTGATCGATGTTTAACCACCCTCAAAAATACCCTATAATGAACTTAATATGCTTGTCAATGCAGTACAATAGTATAGGGGTCAATCCACAGGGAAAGATGAGACTTAATATTCTAAACTACAAACAGACACAAAAGTCAAAAAGCTGACAGACTCGACCACTAGACACTAACATAATTAATTAAAATAGCTAGACTCAACCTAAAATTACGAAATTAACACTGGACACTAAAGACACCCTATCGAGCTTCGATGCGAAATTTCGATGCAATCGGAATTCGCTTGGTTATCGAACAAAATTGTGCAAAACAGAGTACTAAACTGAAACAGAAAACAGAGTATATGTAAAACTAGAATCAATGATAAAATGAGTTAAGGGAAGTGTTATCCACCACCGTCAATCCATCTAGACTACAAATGCTTAACTAAATAATGTAATTGTTATGAATGAAAGATCCCCAGGAAGGCCCCGAGTTGTGAACACAACCTATTACCCAATCCTTATGTTTACAACATTGAAGATCCGCTCATCAATATTGTCTATCCCTCAAAGAACCCGAAGTCACGGACTCGAATTTACTAAGAGAAAAGCATTAAGATTTAGAAAGGGTTTGAGAATCTACAAGGCTTCATAAGTACACTACGGTCGTGTCTTACTAGACCTAGGGTTTCTTATACCAAGCATGTATGGGTTCTACTATTGAAACTTGAGGAAGGTAATAATCACCAACAGCCATCAATTTTCTTAGAATTAGATTCCTAAACATGCATACTAAGCGTGCACTCAAAGCATACATAATCAAGAATCATCACTGTATAAGTAACAAAGAAACCTCATTCAAATAACAAAAACAAAATTTAATTAACGTGCATAAGCAATCTAGATATCATGAACGGGGCTTCAAAACAGCCCCTTAACAATGGAGTTTAGCTCCTCATAGAATCAGAAAATAAACTAAAATAATCCATGTAAGAAATTGATACAAACGGATGAAGGAGAAACTTGCAGCTTCCTTGCTCTTTGATTACGTCCGTCCCCCTCGCGTACGTTCTCTTCTTAGCTATTTATATGTTTCAAACTAGCTAGGTTAATTAACCTAGCTAGCAACCCACGTGCCAGCAAAAAGTCCAAAAGCAAATGGACTCCCAAAGTCCAAGTCCAACTCTTCATAATCTCATTATTAAATTAGGACTCTTCTCTTCTTCTCTTCTTCTCCTTGCTAACCCATCGAACTTCGATAGCCATATATATATATCAAAGTTGATTCACTGGCCAACATGCATCACGTGCATGCCTCTTCTTTTCAACCCACTTGATATACATATATAAATATAAGAGAATGCATGCATGCAGCCATCCTGACACAAAGCCACTTTCCCCTACGTACGTCTCTTTGGCTATATAAGTATATATATATATATATATATCACAGCTTCTCTTTTATCACATGCTCGATAAAACAACTTGCAGAAGGGCTTCTCTCTAGCGAGGCTCGCCAAGACAAAACCTCCTCGATGAGGTTTCCTCGCCAGGATATATTATTTAATCCCTTTTCTTCATTTATCTCCAAAATACCTAAAAACAAATAATAATGTTAAATTGCTTAAAAACATAACAAAAGAGCTAAATATAAGGTTCGGTTAAGCACATAAACGTTGCCTAAATATGCAACTATCAGAATACCCCACACTTAGCTTTTGCTAGTCCTCGAGCAAAACACTAAACTAAGACTCTACAAAGACTCGACAAAACTCTAACGCCCTCAACCAATTGTCTCAGCAATCTTCCACAATTGTAACGCCAAGATAAATGACTCCAAATTAACATTCCACAAAGTTTCAAAAATTAAATTCAATGCATGACACACATGTAATATGTAGGACGAAGACATAATCATGGTGAATGTAAAGCTGTAGCATGCATCAAACTTGTCAAGATTCGACCTCACAGGTATATGCTCTCAAAAGTGTTTCTCTCAAAATATCTAAGGTTTTCACTCAACTCAACTACTTGCCAAATGGACCACACCATATGCTTACACTTGTGACAAATCTCCATAGATCAAAGGCTGCTATCTTGAGGATCAAAAGGACTTTCATGGGTTGTAATGGGGCTTGGCTCATAGGTTAAAGAATAAATGGATAAGGAATTCAAATATAATTCTAGAACCCAGTAGAGCACCAAATAAGAGACTTCTTCAAACTTTACAACCATGAATTTTTATCACTTTTGTGGCCAAATTTCATCTTGTTGGGCCTTCACGTCATTGTTTTCATCAACAGATAACTCGGGTATCAAGCTAGACATCACATATTTATCTTTTTTTTTTTCTTTTCATTCTTTTTTTTTTTTTTTTTTTTTTTACACTAGCTTGATACCCCACACTTATTTCTTTGCATCACCTTTCGACATCGTCGCCGTCTTCACACACCTGTCTCATGTATAGCTCTACCAAGTCCTAGAACCAGGATAAAGATATAACTATTCTAAGGTTTAAGGTCAGAGATATGTGGGTGATGACAAAAAGTTTAAACATGTAGGCTCAAAGTGGTTAACTACGGGGTGCACATCTTGTGTACACAAAGTCGGGACACAGGCTTATATGGCTATGGTGGTGTCCCCTAAATGCCTTTATCACTTCCTCAATCAAAACAAGTATTGACTATAAGCTTTGAAAAGCACAAGAGCAAGTTCTAGTAATATCTAGAGTCCATTAACTTAATCTGTGGCAAGCAATTGACACTCAATAAAGAAAGCATGTGTATTCACATATAGGCTCAATCGCTCACAGGTTAAATGAATCTCAACAAAGTTTAAGCATGCCAAAAATCTGTACCATGTTAACTTTTTCTACATCCACTACACATCCGCATATGCATCATATATCAAGATTAACCAAAGAAACTTAAATAGCATGAACATCTTTTAGTCACAACTACGGAAGATATAATCACATCATGGACTAGTTAAGGGCACCTAAGACACAAAACAAATGACTACTTTTTATGTTTTTCTTGACAATATTTACTTTTGTATTTAGTTTTTCAAATAAGTCACTAAAATACCTAAGGAAAATAAAGAAAAACTCAAAAATTCCAATATCAGGCGAGCAGCTCGTTAGAAACAGTGTATCGAGCAACACTTCTCGCGTGAATTTTACAAAATTAATCACTCATCGTAATAGGCTGAAATTTTGGGAACACTATCTAGACACCTAAACAAACCTACCCTCAAAATTTCAGAAAATTACGACACCTATAGCTATGTCAAATAAATTATACAAAACAGCAGACTGTTTGCTCGCCAGCCCATCGAACTTCGCTGGCTCATCGAGCAGCGAGGCTCGATAGAATTTTACAAAATTGGTCACTCATCGAAATAAGCTGAAATTTAGCGAGCACTCGATAGACTCATTTACAAACCTGCCCTCAAAATTTCAAAAAATTACAAGACACCTAGCTATCGAAGATGAATGACACGAACATGTTACTGTTCAGCACTGAGAACTGTTGCTCGCTGAACTCAGCTCCACTTCGCCAGAATTATATAGAATTAATGACAGAGTGGAATGAGCTGAAATTTAGAGGGGACAAACTAGACACATTTATAAACATTCCCTAAAAATTTCAGAAATTTACGAGACTTCTAGATATGGCGAACAAATCACACACAACATCAAACTGAACAGTACAACAAGCGAAGCTCGATGGAGACTCATTCCCTCGATAGAATTTTTCAGAATTGATCATACATTGGAATGAGCTAAAATTTTAAGAGCATAGATTAGACACATGTAAAAACACCCTCTAAAAATTTCAAAAATTTACGAGACTTCAAACTATGTCAAATAATTGACACGAAACAGCATACTGTACAGTACCGAAAAACGAAAAACTTATACATAGACGCTAAGGATATGATATAAACCCTACCCCACACTTGAAATTTGCATTGTCCTCAATGTAAGACAAAACTAAAACATACAATTCATCAAACAAGCATGGAATAAGACACATAACACATCACAAATCACATTAACATGGAGAAAAATAAAGAAAAGGAGAAGGGATAAGAATTCAAATCTGGCAGCCAAGCTTCTCCATCCACATGGGTTGCCTCCCAAGTAGCGCTAAGTTTAACGTCTTCAGCCAGACGGTACCAAGTATCACTCTTTATCCTGTGGCACATCCTCGAGAGGTACTTGCTCAACGATATGCTCCCTCATCAACTCGTGAAACGGCTTCAATCGATGTCCATTGACTTTGAAAACTTTCCCTGTTTTGTCACTTTTCACAACTACAGCACCACTAGGAAAGACATTAGTAACCACAAATGGACCAATCCATCTAGACTGAAGCTTACCTGGAAACAGTCTCAACTTTGAGTTAAAAACCAAGACCTTTTGTCCTACCACAAAAGTCTTGCTCCTGATATTGTGATCATGAAAAGCCTTGGCTTTCTCCTTGTAAATCCTGCTGGACTCATAAGCATTGTTCCTGATTTCTGCCAGCTCATTCAGCTGCAGTTTCCTGTGAATCCCAGCCTCATCAATATCGAAATTGAACTGCTTGACCGCCCAATAAGCTTTGTGTTCAAGCTCGACCGGCAGATGACAAGCTTTGCCAAAAACAAGCCTGTAAGGAGACATCCCTATAGGTGTTTTGTAAGCTGTACGGTAAGCCCACAAAGGTTCATCTAATCGCTGACTCCAATCCTTCCTGGTAGGCCCTACGGTCTTCTCAAGGATATTCTTGATTTCACGGTTAGACACCTCCACTTGTCCACTGGTCTGAGGATGGTAAGGTGTCGCCACCTTGTGTTGGACATTATATTTCCTCAAGAGCGCAGCAAACGTGCGGTTGCAAAAATGAGAGCCTCCATCGCTAATGATGTACCTAGGTGTGCCAAATCTAGCAAATATGGACTTTAAGAATCTGAGCACAACAGCAGAATCGTTAGTTCGGGTGGCAACTGCCTCCACCCACTTAGACACATAATCAACTGCTAATAGTATGTACACATTAGAATGCGAAGAAGGGAAATGACCCATGAAATCAATACCCCACACATCGAAAATTTCAACCACAAGAATTGGTTGTTGAGGCATTTGATCCCTAGGACCTATGTTACCTGTCATCTGGCATCTTGTGCATGCCTTGTAGAAATCATGAGCGTCCTTAAAAATGCTAGGCCAATAAAATCCACACTCCAACACCTTGAGTGCAGTTTTCTTTCCCCCGAAATGTCCTCCACCTACATGTGAGTGACAAAAAGAAAGAATTGAATAAATTTCAGATTCGGGAACACACCTTCTGATGATGGAATCTGGGCAATGTTTCCATAAGTATGGATCATCCCACACATAATATTTGGCCTCCTTCTTCAATTTGTCCTTCTGAGCACGGGTATAGTCAGTAGGTACCAGTTTTGAAACCTGGTAGTTGACAATATCCGCATACCACGGCTCAGAATCCTGGATAGCAAAAAGTTGCTCATCCGGAAAGCTCTCATGCAAAGGGAGTTTATCCTCCTCCGCATTGGATCCATGTGTTAATCGACTCAAATGGTCTGCAACCACATTCTCTGTTCCTTTCTTATCTTTGATTTCCACATCAAACTCCTGAAGGAGTAGTAACCACCTGATCAGCCTTGGCTTTGCATCCTGCTTTGTCATAAGATATCTCAATGCAGCATGGTCAGAGAAAATAATCACTTTAGTTCCTAACAAATAAGATCTAAATTTCTCTAAAGCAAAGACAACAGCCAAAAGTTCTTTCTCAGTTGTTGAATAGTTTAACTGAGCATCATTAAGGGTTCGAGAAGCATAATAAATCACATGTGGTAACCTCTCAACCCGCTGTCCCAACACAGCACCTACAGCATATTTCGATGCATCACACATCAATTCGAACGGAAGGTTCCAGTCTGGTGCTTGGATGATTGGGGCGGTGATCAACAGCTCCTTGAGCTTGTTGAAGGCAGCAAGACAATCTTCAGTAAAATCAAATGTCACACTCTTCTGGAGCAATGCACTGAGAGGTCGGGCTATCTTGGAGAAATCCTTGATAAACCTTCGATAGAAACCTGCATGTCCAAGAAAAGAGCGCACCTCTCTCACAGTAGTGGGAGGTAGTAAGGTACGTATAACATCAACCTTAGCCTTGTCTACCTCAATACCTTTTTCAGAAATTACATGTCCCAAAACAATACCTTGTTCAACCATGAAATGACATTTTTCCCAATTTAACACAAGGTTCTTTTCTACACATCTCTCTAGAACTAGGGACAGATTATTCAAACATGTATCAAAAGAATCACCAAAGACAGAAAAATCATCCATGAATACCTCGATGATCTTCTCCACCATGTCTGAAAAGATGCTCATCATGCATCTCTGGAAAGTGGCTGGTGCATTGCACAACCCAAAAGGCATCCTCCTATAAGCAAACGTGCCAAAGGGGCACGTGAACGTGGTCTTCTCCTGGTCTTCACTGTCAATGGCAATCTGGTTGTAGCCATAATAACCATCGAGAAAGCAATAATACGCATGACCTGCAAGACGTTCCAACATTTGGTCAATAAAAGGAAGAGGAAAGTGATCCTTACGGGTTGTGGCATTAAGCCTGCGGTAGTCAATACAGACTCTCCATCCTGTTTGAACTCTCTTTGGCACCAGCAGATCCTCATCATTTTTAATCACTGTAATGCCAGACTTCTTGGGTACCACCTGCACAGGACTCACCCACTTGCTATCAGATATTGCATAAATAATACCTGCATCGAGAAGTTTGATAACCTCATTCTTCACCACATCCATCATAGGTGGGTTGAGTCTTCGTTGTGGTTCTCTCGTTGGCTTTGCTCCATCTTCAAGGAATATCCTATGAGTACACAATGTTGGATCTATTCCTTTAATGTCTGCAATTGTCCAGCCAATAGCCTCCTTGTACTCCCTGAGTACAGTGATTAGCTTCTCCTCCTGTAACATGGTTAGTTTTGAAGATAAAATGACTGGTAGAGTCTCACCAGTTCCAAGGAATGCATACTTCAAATGCTCAGGCAAGGGCTTGAGCTCAAGCTTTGGTGCTGTTACAATGGAGGGAAGAAGCGTGTCATTAGTAATAGGAAGAGGAAGAGATTTTGAACTACCTCTTATGTATGGCAATGACTCAAGGGCTGCCACAACATCATCGTACTCTTCACCCATCACTAACTCCTCAGCTGAGCTGATTCTCATTGATTCTTCTTCTTCATCAATGGATCGAACTTGGGTGATCAAATCCTCAAGTTCATCCCACACTTTAGAACATGGAGAGGTTTCAGATTTTCTCCCTCCTTCTTCAATCGCTTTCTTCAACGCATCCTCATCCTCATTCACCGAGTGTTGCATAAATTCCTGCATAAAATTATCAAATGTATCAATAGAAAAACAGGAATACAAATCATTATCACTAGGATGCTTCATTGCGTCGAAGATGTTGAAGCGGATCTTCTCTTCATCCACTTTCATGGAGAGGGTACCATTGAAACAATCTATCTTGGTCCTAGCGGTCCGTAAGAATGGACGACCAAGTATCAATG
Source organism: Geum urbanum (assembly GCA_946800695.1). Lineage (NCBI taxonomy): Eukaryota > Viridiplantae > Streptophyta > Magnoliopsida > Rosales > Rosaceae > Geum > Geum urbanum. The sequence goes on from OX326997.1 coordinate 81,981,856, forward strand.
GTAGTTCTGATGGTTGAGGCTCTGCCTCCATCTCTAACACGAAGAAATCAGCTGGAAAGATCAACTTACCTACCTGCACCAAAACATCCTCAACATAACCTCTGGAGTAGCAGTTAGATCGATCAGCTAATTTAATTGTAACACCAGTTTGTTGTAATGCACCAATATTCAAAGTTTTATACACAGAGTATGGCATTAAGTTTATTGATGCACCCAAATCAAGTAAAACTCCAGTAAAGTTCGTGTTACCAATTGTACATGGGACGGTGAATCGTCCAGGGTCACCCATTTTGGGTGGTAGCTTCCTCTGAAGTACCGCTGACACTTTCTCACTCAAGGCCACGGTCTCGGTCCCTGTGAACTTCCTTTTCATTGTACAAAGTTCCTTAAGAAACTTTGCATACTTCGGTATTTGCTTAATCGCATCGAGCAACGGAATGTTCACTTCCACCTTCCGGAATGTATCTAGAATCTCCTGCTCCAACTCATCCTTCTTCTTGTTTTTCAACCTGCCAGGAAAAGGAACACGTAAGGGAATTGAAGGAGAAGGTTCAGAAATTGACTTACCTGATTTTTCATTTGCTGAATTTTTCTGTCTAGAGTCTGGCGAGTTCCTCGCCAGAGTCTCCTTCTCTTCCTGATCCTGCAGTAGTGGTGGAAATGGCAGCACTTGTTCTAGGACCGGTTCATCTTCTAAAGATTTTTTCGTAGGCTTTTCAACCTCTTCAATCACTCTTCCACTTCTCAATGTGATCACATTAGCTTCATGTTGAGATCTTGGGTTCTTAACCACATTGCTTGGAAGAGTACCTTGTTCTCTTGTTGACACTTGTTGCTGCAAGCTGTTCAGTTGCTTCTCCATAAGCTCGAATGCCTTGCTAGAGTTCTTGTTGTGCATCTCAATCCCCTCTAGCCTAGCCAATATTGCTGCCATGATAGGATCAGGAGCTGGAGTTGCAACAGGTTGTTGTACCTGCTGATATTCAGGTCTTACCTTGAATCCGGTGGGTGGGTTCAGCACATTGCTTGTGTTTCCATAGCTGAAATTGGGATGATTCCTCCACCCCGGATTGTATGTGTTTGAAAATGGATCATTTCTTGATGCCCGTTGTTGCACAAAATTCACCTGCTCTTCTTCAGGAATAAAAGGACAAGATTCATTAGTGTGATCCGACATAGAGCAAACAGAACATACCTGAGAAACAGATGATGATGATGTCGTTTGGCTCTTGATGGCAGTAGCAATGGACTCCAACTTCTTCTCCATTGCTTTCATTCTCTTGTCCATGTCTGGGTTGGTGGCAACCTCAAATACAGCTTGTTGTTTCTTGCTCGCCAACGTTCTCTCTCTTGTATAGAACTGTTTGGTGTTCTCAGCCAATTTCTCTATAGTATCATGAGCTTGCTGACCTGTTTGGTACATAAACATACCTCCACATGCAGAATCCACTCTTGTCTTGTTGGCTGGCTCCAGACCTTCATAAAAGAAAGTCATCCTGTCCTCCAGATCATACCCATGATGTGGGCATTTCCTCAACAGCTCCTTGAAATGACTCCATGCCTCATGAAGCATGTCACCATCTTTTTGTATGAAGCTATTAATCTCCTTCTTCAACTGCTTAGTCTTCTGGGCTGAGAAATACTCTTTCATGAACGTCACCTTCATCTCATCCCAAGATTGTATAGACCTAGGAGCCAAAGAATTGAACCACATCTTCGCTCCTTCCTTCACAGAAAAAGGAAATAAAATTAGTTTCAACACATTAGATTCAACATTTTGTAAGTTTTGTGTTGATGCTAAAGCTTCAATCTCAGCCAAATGTTGCTGAGGGTCCTCTGAAAATACCCCCCTATAATGAGGTAGGGCAGATAGTAAAGCAGGGGGTACTGAATAAGTCCCAAGAGCCGGCAACACTATTGGTGATGAATTCCCCTGAGCACTAGGTACAAAAGAATTCATCAACGTTCTTGGTTGTTCACCCATTGCTGCTCTTTGTGGTGGCGATTGAGGAACTTCTTCTTCTGAATCTGAACTTGTTTCCACCTCAACCTCGGGTTCTGACACTGTGCCACTCGTGTTTCCAACCTCCAGTTCTGCTTGCCTCTTCTGCTTCCGGTTTTGCTTAGCTGAGCGCTCAACCTCTAAATCAAATAATAAAGGCTCAGTTCTCCTTGACCTTCGAGTATGCATGCACTAAGTACCTGCACACAAGAGACACGTTACACTACAAAATAAATGAAATAAAACAAAACAAAACTGAAAACAAAAGACACGTTAGAATATAAAGACTAGATCTTTCCCCGGCAACGGCGCCAAAATTTGATCGATGTTTAACCACCCTCAAAAATACCCTATAATGAACTTAATATGCTTGTCAATGCAGTACAATAGTATAGGGGTCAATCCACAGGGAAAGATGAGACTTAATATTCTAAACTACAAACAGACACAAAAGTCAAAAAGCTGACAGACTCGACCACTAGACACTAACGTAATTAATTAAAATAGCTAGACTCAACCTAAAATTACGAAATTAACACTGGACACTAAAGACACCCTATTGAGCTTCGATGCGAAATTTCGATGCAATCGGAATTCGCTTGGTTATCGAACAAAATTGTGCAAAACAGAGTACTAAACTGAAACAGAAAACAGAGTATATGTAAAACTAGAATCAATGATAAAATGAGTTAAGGGAAGTGTTATCCACCACCGTCAATCCATCTAGACTACAAATGCTTAACTAAATAATGTAATTGTTATGAATGAAAGATCCCCAGGAAGGCCCCGAGTTGTGAACACAACCTATTACCCAATCCTTATGTTTACAACATTGAAGATCCGCTCATCAATATTGTCTATCCCTCAAAGAACCCGAAGTCACGAACTCGAATTTACTAAGAGAAAAGCATTAAGATTTAGAAAGGGTTTGAGAATCTACAAGGCTTCATAAGTACACTACGGTCGTGTCTTACTAGACCTAGGGTTTCTTATACCAAGCATGTATGGGTTCTACTATTGAAACTTGAGGAAGGTAATAATCACCAACAGCCATCAATTTTCTTAGAATTAGATTCCTAAACATGCATACTAAGCGTGCACTCAAAGCATACATAATCAAGAATCATCACTGTATAAGTAACAAAGAAACCTCATTCAAATAACAAAAACAAAATTTAATTAACGTGCATAAGCAATCTAGATATCATGAACGGGGCTTCAAAACAGCCCCTTAACAATGGAGTTTAGCTCCTTATAGAATCAGAAAATAAACTAAAATAATCCATGTAAGAAATTGATACAAACGGATGAAGGAGAAACTTGCAGCTTCCTTGCTCTTTGATTACGTCCGTCCCCCTCGCGTACGTTCTCTTCTTAGCTATTTATATGTTTCAAACTAGCTAGGTTAATTAACCTAGCTAGCAACCCACGTGCCAGCAAAAAGTCCAAAAGCAAATGGACTCCCAAAGTCCAAGTCCAACTCTTCATAATCTCATTATTAAATTAGGACTCTTCTCTTCTTCTCTTCTTCTCCTTGCTAACCCATCGAACTTCGATAGCCATCGAACTTCGATAGCCATATATATATATATATCAAAGTTGATTCACTGGCCAACATGCATCACGTGCATGCCTCTTCTTTTCAACCCACTTGATATACATATATAAATATAAGAGAATGCATGCATGCAGCCATCCTGACACAAAGCCACTTTCCCCTACGTACGTCTCTTTGGCTATATAAGTATATATATATATATATATATCACAGCTTCTCTTTTATCACATGCTCGATAAAACAACTTGCAGAAGGGCTTCTCTCTAGCGAGGCTCGCCAAGACAAAACCTCCTCGATGAGGTTTCCTCGCCAGGATATATTATTTAATCCCTTTTCTTCATTTATCTCCAAAATACCTAAAAACAAATAATAATGTTAAATTGCTTAAAAACATAACAAAAGAGCTAAATATAAGGTTCGGTTAAGCACATAAACGTTGCCTAAATATGCAACTATCAAAGCCAATCTAATTGTAGCAGATATCCCCAATGCAAACTCAGAGACTACGGACTTTGCTTAGTCTATGTATTAGATTGATATCTCTACTATGTAATTAAGTTTAGTTTTGTATTTGACTTTATTTTTAGTCATGGTTATTGAATATGAATAATCTTTTGATGTTGGCAAAGCAATAAAAGTTCTTTCTTTTGGTATTTGAAAGTATTAAGAATAGTTATCTTCATACATATTGCTTACGAGGTTTAAATTATACAAAATTCTATGGCATTAAAAATACCATGAAAACGAGGCAAAAGCAAGGATGGTTTGATTCTAGAGATTTTTGACCCGTCGAGAATTTCCTCGACCCGTCGATGGTATCACTCTAGAACGGTTTTTGCAAATCTTCAACCCGTCGAAAGCACGGTTCTATCTCTCCTCGTCACAAAACTTGACCCGTCAAAATTTCTATTCGACCCGTCGAGGAAATAGTTATCGAAAAATCAAAATTTTATTTTGAGTTTTTTTGACCCGCCGAGTGGTCTTCTCGACCCATTGAAGATGTTACTCGGGAATGATATTTTTTTATGTATTTTACATCGGTTTTATCGACAAATAAAGGTTCATAATTTTTTTGACCAACTTGAAATTCTGCACCAGATATGGTTTTACATCAGTTTTTGTCATGCCATGGACATAATTTATAAGGGTCATCTTGACTGATCAAATGTACGTCATTATACATCGGTTATTTGATGTTGTTATAATCAACACTATAATCGAACTATGTTAAGTTTTGAACACTTTTGTGCTAACGATTTTCACTTGGGATAATACGATTTTCACTTGGGATAATATTGTGAGAATGGTAAAGAGTTTTGTGTTCAATCTCCATAGAATGCTGCTAGCAGCGCAATTTGGAGAGGTTTATGAGGATTTTTAGTAGTTTATTACTACAGTTTGGATCATTGAATCCAATACAATCACTTATATTACTATGTATGTGACTCTGCCTCATATAAGCTTTTCCATTATGATGATAAAAAATATTGAGAAATTTTCATGATCATCGGTTCTTAAGAGAAAAGAAGCATGTGGGAATATCTTCAATCATCGGTTTAGAAGAGGGAGTGAGATTAAATTCACTCGGTTTAGACTCGGTCTCCAAGACGAGTACAACACAATCTTGTGCATATTTCCCACCGGATGTCTTTATGGAAAAATCCAATGTGTATCGCTCGGTTTGCAAATCTTATTCATGTCTATAATGCTATTTACATGCATGACGATCTTTTATTGTAGCACAACTTTCATTCCTCTGCATATTTCAAATAATATATTTGTGAAAAATCAAACTGGTATGTGGATTATATTATGGTTTTGATTGCTGCATCGACGCATATGTCACACATCCTTGCGATCCACATGGTACACTGCATTTGCAAAACTCCTAGCACATATTATTAAGCTTCGGGCTCACCACCCAGACAATCCAATCAGGTTTATTAGATTGGACAATGCAAGAGTTTCTTATATTCATTTACATAACAGTTTAGTAGAGGCACAAATCAAGCGGTTAAAGCTTGTGGCCAGAGATATGGTAATGAATACACATTTACTTATATCTTCTTGGGGATATGCAACGTTACATGCAGATATGCTCATTCATTTTGAGACCCGTAAATCGTCAACCATTCAGTGTGTACCAGTTGGTAACTGGACATGAGTTTGATATCTCACATCTACGCATCTTTGGCTGCACGATACATGTGCCTAATACGCTTCCACTGTGTACTAAATGGGTTCTCAACGACGTTTAAACATCTATGTTGGTTGTAAATTTCCAACGGTTGTCCTATATTTAGAACCTTTGACAGGAGATCTCTTTACTGAAAGATTTGCAGACTGTCATTTTGATGAAACATACTTCCCGTTAAGGGGAGATAGGAATGCCTCCATTCCGGTTGAACATAAAATATTGAAGTGGAAAGCTCCTCCTACTATGTTTCAAGAAGATCCACGCACATCTCAAAGTGAGATTGAAGTGCAATGTATTCTTGATCTTCATAAAGTAGCATATTCGATGCCTAACTCCTTTATTGATATCATGTAAGTGACGAGATCGATTATATGTTGCAAATCCTGTAAGGTTGAAAGTTCCTGGAATTGGGCAAGTCAACGTAACACCAGGGATATGTAGAATTTCTCTTGCCTATAGTGGAGGTGTAGCGTTGGTTAAAATTCACATATGAGTTGTCGGGAAAAAGGTAAGCCATCAAGGTACAACTATTCATTATCAACACATGAGATTATTTTTGGCTGCGAATGTGTCTAAAAGTTGACATTGACAAACACTGGGGGACACCTCAGAGTCAATGACGATGTAAGTAAATAAAGAAATCTCACTAAGTTAAACAAATGCTAGCAGTATTATGAATGGTTCTTCCATGGTCGTTGATGATGAATTTACTTATTCCGTCAATCAGGAATTGTCGATGATCAAGTGGGACATTGCTTAGTTGCGGATTGTCAACGTAGAGCAAATTGACCGATATGGAAAGTTACAATCTAAGCTGAACTAGACTCTTTTACAAATAGTAAGTTGTTGGTATAGTAGTGCTATAACCACTGAATGGTGAGCCAGTTAAACACAAATGAGTTCTCGTTTAGAAGCACAATGAGAAGATATTATGGCGCAAGGATTCTCTCAATGATCTAGTATTGATTATAAGGAGATGTATTCTCTGGTCATGGACATCATTACTTTCCTCTAACTTATCAGTTTTGTAGTGTCCGAAAAACTGAGTAATGAGCTAATGGATGTGGTTACAGTATATGTTGATGATATGAATATCATTGGGTCTCTTGGTGAAATCAATGAGACGATGGGCTAATTGAATTTCGAGTTTGGGATGAAAGATCTTGGTAGGACTCGATTTTGTCTTGGTTTGGAATTAGAACATCGAGTTTGTGGAATACTTATTCACCAGTCTGCATATGTCCAAAAGATGCTCAGGCGATTTAACATGGACAAAGCACACCCTCTTAGCACACTAATAGTCGCATGCAGTCTAGAACCCAATAAGGATATGTACCGTATGAATGATGATGATGATGATGATGATGATGATGATGATGATGATGATGATGATGATGATGATGATGATGATGATGATGATGATGATGATAAAGAACTATTGGGAGCTGAGGTACCATACATTAGTGCTATTAGTGTATTTAGCTCAATACACAAGACCAGACATTGCATTTTCTATGAACTTGTGAGCTTGGTTTAGTTCTGCACCTACAAAACATCATTGGAATGGTATAAAACACATCTTCAGGTACTTGAAGGGTTCCATATACTTGGGCTTGTTCTTTCCCTACAAAGAATACAAAGAGAATCCTGAAATTCTCAGAAAATAGATGGTTGAATCGCAACATACTGGTTCCAGGGCTCTCGACCCATCGAAGGAATTACTTGACCCATCGAATTCGAAAGTTGCACCCTGTACAGACTAGAGCCATACTCTCGACCCTTCGACGAAATTGTTCGACCCGTCGAATGCTGGTCTGGTTGAAAGCACTGTTTCTCAATTCAGTGTGATTCCCTATTCAGAGGCACCTTGTGATGTCTTGGTTGATTTTGCATATGTTTGGTATCTCTCTGACCCACACAAAGGACATTCCCAGACAGGTTACGTATTTATCATGGGGAATACAACGATTTCTTGGAGATAAACAAAGCATGCACTGTTTGCTACTTTCTCGAATCATTCTGAGATCATTGTTTTACATGAAGCGGTTAAGGAGTGTGTTTGGCTTAGGTCAATCATACACCACATTCAAGAATCTAGTGGATTACCATCTACTACTACAATACCGAATTGTATCTTCGAGGACAATGCGGTTTGTATTGAACAAATGAAGTTGGAATACATTAAGGGTGGTTATACCAAGCACATATCGTTGAAATTTTTCTTCAATCAGCAACAACAACAACTATTAAACATTCATGAGAATCAGATATGTTCGACATATAATGTTGCAGACTTGTTTACCAAGTTACCGCCTAAATCTATATTTGCAAAGCATGTGAGACGCATTGGTATGCAAAAATTGTCTGAACTCCAAGATTGAGTTACTGATCAGGGGAGTTCATTTCGTAGACATCATGAGGAGTCTACATCACATGCTGTCGCTTTTGTAGTTGATGAGTTGTACTATTTTTTTCCCTTCGACCAAGCTTTTGTTTTACCTAAGAGGTTTTTATTTACTTGACAATATTTTTAGTGAGCAACAGGTTATGCATCATACATTAGGATCACGACACAAAAGGGGGTGTTTAAGAAAAATAATATTCCTGGTATTTCGGTGTGTGTCTCGTCCAAATTAAAATAGAAGTAGACATTCTCTCAATCCCTAATTTATAGGGATATGGATTTGTAACCGTTTCTAATGCCTATATAAGGCCATCTATCAATGAATAAAAACACAGTTTCAGTCTATTGCATATCTTCTCTACTTTTGTCCTTCAACAATTTTAATATTACTAGGTAAACAGTAGAAGAATTAGGGTTTTTCCCTTCGTGATTATCGAATTTCATGTTCAAAATGGAGATTGATGCTTGTTGCTTATTCGTATGTAAGTATGCAACCTAATTACTCAAGATAGCCTTAACCCTCCGAGGATTAATAACATGGTTATTCTACTCAAAAGCTTTAAGGGGAAAGAGCTTCGAAGCTCGAATGTCTAGTCTATGGCACTCAAATCTGAGGCCATGACAGATGTGATGGTCAACATGTCAAGAGATTACTCCCCCACATATTTTAGAGTAATTCTGCGATGTGTGGAATACAAATGTATAAGGAAATAATTTACGGTCTAATTTTTTTCACGTACTATTCATTTTAGCTCAACGCGCTGAAGATTATGACAAATGTCTCGCACATTTTAAGTCTTCCATATTTCAACACCAATCCTTGCTAAGGTGATCGAGTATTTCAACATGAGTGAACCAAGGAAGATGAGTGACTATCTTAACACCAATGACCCGGCAAAAAAGATTGTCGGTACACTCCAGAAATTGAAAAGTTCAGATATGCAAAAGGCCCGTTCCGAAATGTATTGAAAACATCTTAAGAGGGCCCGTTCCGATTGCGTGTACTAACCTAGCCTTACCCTTGTCCACAACATCAAATGTGGCGGCTAAAAAATATTTGGCACTAGTGAAAGAAATTGTGTTTGTGTTTTTTAAAATTCTAGTATTCCACCGTCTTCTTGTTTCTTCAAAAGTTTACGTTTCGAGATCTATACTGTTTCTACCGGATTACGCGCAGAGACGTAATCTGGCAGAAGCAAGTACGAGTACTCCTCCTCCTCTTTGTTGTACGTCCGAACGTTGGGGCTGTTCGGATGGTCGGGCGCTTCTCCTCCTTTCGGGTGAACGGGTGTGCGCGTTCGGGTGCGGCTGTTAGAAGAATACAACAACAAACGGGCGGTCAGGGGTCGAGACGGGGTGGCCCGCCTTCAACGCTCCGATGCCTAAGTCAGATGATATATTGGATATAACAGTCAAACGAACGTGCGTGTAAGTAGTATGTGGTGGAGTGAATTGAATGTCCTTACCTGTAATAAATACCTTGCATATATAGGTGGTTGAGTTTGGAGCTTCATGGTGTTCTTCGATGTGGGACTGGTGCACTTGCTGGTGTGTGATCCGCACATTCGGTCGTGCGCCCCACGGGCGCGTGCGCGCTCGGATGGGGTCTGTCTGGTGAGTGAAGTTGAAGCCTTCCTGGTGGTCTTTCGGGTGGTCGGGTAGGTGTTGATTACCTGCTTAAGTGGATAAGTATATTAATCGGACAACTCATGCTATACAAACATATACTTCAAAATTTATATTTTTAAATTTGGCTACACTTGCATATTTTTGTAATCGAAATCATTTTAGTTGTTTAATTTTTTCTAACATCTTATCTAAGTGCATAACTAGACAGAGAGGTGTTATAAAATAGGGTGTTTTAACATATTTCTATACCAAAAACAAAACTTACAAAAATGCTGAAAATATTTATGATTTCTTATCACGTTAATGGAAGATATCTTCACAAAAAATTTAATTTAGAAAAAATAAAACGTATTGTGCTATTTCACAAATCACAACTAATCCATTTTCTCACACGTACATAACGTGATCAAATACCTTTCAGGGAAATCATGATCCAGTAATATCAGTATGTTTTGTCAAACTATGGTGTAAGACATAGTGAACTGGTCTTAAATTTCTTCTCTCAAATAGCAAAACAAATCAGAAAAAAAAATAATAATGTATGACGATCAATATATTCTCCTTTTCACCACCGTTCTTCATACGCCCATTGTCTCCCTCTTGAATTTGTGACATGTGTCACGTTTTCGATCGTTGATGAGTTTATGACTGAACTCATAGTAAGCTCAGTGTATCCAATCTGAGCTTCCCCCCCTAATCTCTAGTTATCTCCCTCTCTTTCTCTCTCCATCGACCTCCGCCGTTGGCCTCTTCTATGGACACCCAGAGAGATCAATATTTTCAAAATTCCTCAGGTCTACTTTGGGCTCCCGACTTCGGCGCCTCGCTCCCGCTAGTCCTCGACGCCTCTCGTCACCGAGGACGATGACCACCTCGAACGTCAACATCGACATCGTCGCTCTCGTCGTTCTGGTCATCTCGAACGTAATCCCAAACTCCCAACGCCCTAGCCGTCTCCCCGTCGAGCGTGAGCTCTTCTGATCCCTCCGAGTTCGCTCTGGTCACTTCCACCGCCATCTGAAATCGACGGCTCAGAAATTTTGAGAAAAAAAAAAGAATTGAACAGCTCTGATCCACTAAGAAGAAAAAAATTGTTATAAAAACTCTTACTTAATTGATTCCTTTAAAAAATGTATAAAAAGGTTAATATTCCGAACAAAATCTACGAAATTTTTTTACATAACCGTTTTGGCGTCTATGTTATACTAAATTATCGAACATGTAAAAATTTCAAGACCAAATGCATCTTTCGATTATCATTCGTTAATTATAATGAAGTATAGTTGCTTGAAAAACCTACTAATAATTAAAAAATAAACATTGAAAAAATGGGCCGTACGATTAGACCTATGGATTATTTTGAACCGCCCAAAAAGATTGAGCAATGTCGGTAACCGTTTTGAGCTCGATTAATATGCTTGATTGTTATATTTGAATGAAATTGTCAAAATGATATTCTCAAAAATAAAAAATAAATAGCTCAGATGTCGAAGAAAAAAATTAAAAAATATTCGCGGTCATCTTATATTAGCAAATTCACTAATTCATATCGATAGAATGAAGGAACTAACGATGTGCCCACTAGTGTTGTATAACTTGTTGAACGCTTTGAACTAATACGACCATTCGAAAATGAAAATATTAGAAACAAATCAAATATGAAAAAAATGGACCATAGGATGGGGACATAGAACGATTGTATATGTAGTAAAAAAAACTGAGGTGGTTTGATCATCATTTGGACCTCGATCCGTGCGGTCAACCCTGACGGTTTTTTATGCCCATATTTTCATTATATGCGAGCCTCAAAGGGAAACACTATCACACATCCATTTGGAAAAGTGAAATGTCATATCTGCATGCAGAGGTACCCCTCACAATATCGTGGACGCTAGAAGAGAAAAAATTGAATTGCCGAAGTCCCCGATAAGACAAAATTAGCGAAAATAAAAAGTAGTGGCATAAAGGATCGCCAGGATTGACTGCACTAATCGAGACTCAAATTATGTCTAAACCGGATAAATATTTACCGTATTTTTATAATAGTTCAATGATCACATCATATGGCTGGTTTATTAAAATATATTATTTTTAATCTGGATCCGCGCAGTCAACCCTGGCGGTCTTTTATTCCCCTATTTTCATTATATGCGAGTCTCAAAGGGAAACGTTATCACACATCCATTTGAGAAAGTGAAATGTCATACCTACACACAGAGGCACCCATTATGATATCGTGGACGGAAGAAGAGAAAAAATTGAATTGCCGAAGTCGTTGATAAGATAAAAATAGCAAAAATAGAAAATAAGGGGCAGAAATAATAGTTATGTTTGACCAAACGGATCGAGACCGAAATCTTGACAAAATCAGCTAAAATTATAACCACATCTTTTAATTAGCTCAAAGATCACATCGTATAGTTGATTTATTAAAATATATTATTTTTGACCTCAATCCGTGCGGTCAACCTTAACAGTCATCTATTTCCATGTTTTCATTATACTTGAATCACAAAGGAAAACGCTATCGCAGGCTTTTAAATACTTATTCAAACATACAGAGGTACCCAATAAGATGTCATGGTCACAAAGATATCTAAAATTGAATAGTCGAACACCCGATAATGTAAACTCAGCGAAAATAAATAATAGGAGCGTGAACAATGTTGAAGTTTACCGCGCGGATCAAGGTCAAAAATAATATATTTTAATAAACTGATTGTACGAAGCAATATGATTTTTGAAATATTTAAAAAAAATATTGTTAAAATTTTAGCTTGTTTCATCATGTTTTTAGTCTCGATCCATTAGGTCAAATGCGACGGTGGTTTACGCCCCCTATCTTCTGATTTTGCCAATTTTGTCTTATCGACGACTTCGGCAATTCAATTTTCGCTCTCCTCGCATCCATGACATTGTGAGGGGTGACTTTGTGTGCAGATATGACATTTCACTTTTTCAAATGGATGTGTCATAGTGTCTCCCTTTGAGACTCATATATAATGAAAATCGGCGCATAAAGGACCGTTGGGGTTGACTGTGCTGATTGAGGTCCAAACGATTACTAAACCGGCTCAAATTTGAATACTACGTATACAACAACTCTATCTCCCCATCCTACGGTCCATTTTTTTCATATTTGATTTGTTTATAATCTTTTTACTTCTGAATGGTCTAATTAGTTTAAAGCATCAAACAAGTTATACAACATTAGTGGGCACATAATTATTTCATTCATTATGTTGACACGAATTAGTGAATTTCTTCATATAAGACATTAATTTCAAGTGAAAATAGGCACTATAAGATGATCATGCATATTTTTATTTTTTCGATGACTGAGTTATTTATTTTTTTATTTTTGAGTTTTTCAAATCGATAGTTTCGTTCAAAAATAACAGTCAAGTATGTCGATCTAGCTAAAATGGTCACAGAATTGGCTCAAATTTTTTTGGGAGGGGAAAGAGGGAGGAGAGAAGCTTAGATTCAGTACACTGAGCTTATGGTAAGTTCAGTCAAGGTTGACAACAATTAACCACTACGATTGTGACACGTAGCACATTTCTAAAATTTCAAAAACGTGAAAATTTTAGACGTGAAAATGAGCCAAACTGATGTATGACCATGAAATTATGAAAATTATTCTATACATTGCAGTGTACTTGCACAGTCATACGTGTCAAATATCTATTGGTTTAAAACTTAGCTAAAAGTTAAAATAGAAAATGATGTTCCTATTTTGCCCCTTGTTTTTAAAGCTTTAGCCAATAAAATAGTGCCACGTAGACCAGAGGCGGATCCACTTGAAGGGCTGTGTAGGCTGCACCCCACGGAGAATTCGAGAACTGTGATAAAAAACTTGTATATGCTATTAGCTCACATATGTTCTTTTAGTCCAGTTGGTCATTTGTGTTAGGTTCATGTGAGAGGAAACTCTTCACGTCGTTAGTTCGAATCTTCATTAAAGACTTATTTTGCCACTCAGTCATCCCTTTTCTTTGAAACTCTTTACGTCGTTGGTTCGAATCTCCATAAATGACCTATTTTGCCACTCAGTCGCCTCTTTTATTCTTTCTTATTGTCTAGTCTGCCTTAATTTGGGTTCCTTCTTTCTACTTTCTTCATTGGATTCCTCGACTTCCTTCTATCCTATTTTCTTTCTTACTAGATAATTCCTTCATACCATTACAGGTTATTTTTTTTTTGCTGGATCTAACCCTGTGCACAGTATAACTCTTGAAAAAAAAATTACGTTGCATAATATAATTCACGCTACTTTGAAATCTTAAATTCGCCCCTGATGTAGACATTGCAAGAGCAATGCTGTGAACTGAAATTATCCAAAAGTTATGGCTTTGCCGTCGTGTGTAACCAAAAAAAAATGAAAAAAAATGAAAACAACCCCAAAAGTGTGACTTCGTGACCAGCAAGAAATGAAACAAGCTCTATCCAGAATAGAAATGATACAGCGTACGTGTCATAAGAGTAGCCCCACAAAAGAGCTCAACGAGGCCCACAAGTCCACCACGTCATCAGTGAGCTATATCCAATTCTGCATTCCTTCGTCTCCAAGTCACTAGTGACGACCAAAATCTTGTCGTGTGTTCTGGAAGGAGCTCACATGAAACTTCGTCTACCAAACAAAGCCTTACAGCTGAAGCTATAAGCCCTCCATAAACCCTTCTCGAAGCAACAAAACTAATACTTTAAACATTTTCAACTACTGAACTACGACTCGTCAAAGATCATCAAGAGAGCTAGCAGAGAGAGACCTCTGTCTTTCTGGTACTTCGTCACATCTTGATTCCTTTCATGAAAAATGAGTTTGCTTTTGTCTAAATTCCATCTGGGTTTTTTATATTATTTCATTTCTCATCTGGGTTTTTGCTTGTGACTCTGTTCTTGATGCTTTACTTCTAGACTTCTAGTGCTACTGTGCTTGTTGTATGTATGAAACAGTTGTGTGTGCTTACTTCTGAGATATTGAAGATTTTGGGTATTGAATAACATTTTATTAGGTTTAAGACCCGATTTTGAAAGGTATGTAAATTTACTAAATTAGCTTTGGTTGTGTTTAATTCAGGGATAGGAAAATGGGGAAGAGGAGGAAGTACAATGAAAGTTTTGATTTTGAGAAAGTTGGGTTGGTGAGTTTAAGGCCAAGTAAGATGCCAAGCGTGGGAGCTAGGAAAGGCTGTATGAGAGGGAAAGGAGGGCCTGAGAATATGGACCACAGTTTTAGAGGTGTTAGGCAGAGGATTTGGGGTAAATGGGTTTCTGAGATTCGAGTGCCAACTAGTAGTACTAATGATGCTGTGTCATCGAAAAAGGTTACTCGGCTTTGGCTTGGTACTTTCAGCACTGCTGTGGAGGCTGCACTTGCTTATGATAGAGCTGCAAAGGCCATGTACGGTGCTGTGGCTAGGCTTAACTTCCCTGAAATTTCCAAGACGTTTTCAGATGTTGATATGGAATCGTCTAATAGCGTCGCTGAAAATAAGGATTGTGTAGGACAAGAGCCAAAGCAGGAAGGTGAGGTGTTTGGTGCAACTGCAAGTGAACGGCATTTTGAAAGTAGGACTGTCAAATGCGAGTCAGAAATGGAAGATGAGATAGTTAAAAATGATATAGAACATGAATGGAAGTCGGAAACCAAGTATGTGAAATGTGAATTAGAACATGAGGCCGAGGTTGGTAATAATGATGTTCAAGTTGAAGTACTGGCTATGTCTGTAAATGAACCTAAGTATGTGAGATGTGAATTGGCAACTGAGGATGAGCTTGTTAATGATAATGATGTTGAAGTTGAAGCACTCACGATGAATAATGTATCAGAGTCTGTAAATGAGTGGAATCAGGAACAGATGTATTGCCAATATGAATTGGAACCTCCAGATGAGCTTGTTACAAATGATGTTGAAGTTGGAGCAGTCGCTTTGAACACTGTAATGGAGTCTGAAGATGTATGGCAATGGGAACCAAAGTGTGTGAAATGTGAACTGGAAACTGAGAACGAGGTTGCTAAAACTGATGATGAAGTTGAAGCAGTCGCTACAAACAACAAAGATGTATGCTGTTGGAAACCGCAGTATGTGAAATGCGCTGAAAGTCAAGATGAGCTTCTCCAAAATGATGCTGAAATTGAAAGTCTGGCAATGAACAATGCAATAAATGAAGAAATTCAAGCTGCAAGTTATTTTGGCAGCTCCAACTGTAGGCATGAAAATTACTTGGATCCTCAGGTGGTGAAGTTTGATTCAGTAAACGATGAGAAGCCTTGTACTGAATTGGAATTTTTGGAGCTTCTTTTGAGGTCAAACTATGATAGTTACTTAGAGGCTGAGCATATAGATGTGAAAGCTAATCCAAGAAATGATTGCAACCCCTTAAATCTCATAGTTGATGATGAGCCGATTATCAGCAAACCTGTGGAGAAGGAATTTGCTGTGATTCTGGAATCTGGAGACAACAAACTGCATATGGAGCCGATAACTGCGGCAAGCAACATTCTGGTATCTGATTCAGGTGAAGATAAAAATAATGTGTTGCCTACTAATGACTTCCAGGGAGATATTGCTGAAACTATGAAACTAGATGGTCATAATGGCTTTGAAGATAATAATGCTTGCTTGTATGGACATGATAAACAAATAGTCTACAATGCATCTGACATACAGCATTCAAGCGACATTGGAAGGCAGAAAGAGCTTGACAACAACCTTGACTACTTGCATACTTGGTCTCTAGATGAAACATATGACATGGAGCTAAATGATCTCCCTAGCCAGTTGCAGACAGCAGATGACTTACCAGGGAGCTTGAATTATATGGAGGAAGAATGTTTAGGTGTGGATTCTTACTTAGAATTATCAAGGCAAAGTTATTATATGGATGACTTCGAAGAGAATGTGTTGCCTGTTTCATGGTTTCCAAACTCTCATTGAGGGAGGCTCTAGCTAAATTGGTTGCACTTATTCATATTGCCATTTGATGTGGAGATAGAAACTTTCAGCATTCTTTTTTGTCATGTAATTACAAAGGATCATAACCAAGATGCTACAGTGCAGATACAGCTTTACTATTCATGACTAATTCAAGGTTATTATATTTTGGAAGATTTAACAGAAAGTTTCTGAGATGTACTTGGTTGAAACTTGAAAGTAAGGAGCCTGAGTTGTATTTGTATTTTCTTTTAAATCTCTATGCTCCTATCTGAGGGAAATATTTTTCATTTTGGAGTACTTGATATCGATTTGTGAACGCTTCGTTCAGTTATCTGAAATTTAAAAAGAAACATCGTTTTAAGAAGAGTTTCTATGAACACCTTTGCTAACATACATATATCCGAGTCACTTTGGGGAAACCGTCTATGTACACAAAAATGCCCCAATGTTACAAGAATCTGCTAAAATGCGAGGAGCAAAAATTTGATATGGAACTCCCATCAACTCTGCACTCCTTTGCATGTAGAAACCAGTAAGTTTCTATAATTCTAACCAAAAGCGAATCTCAGATATGCCTGGACTCCTGCGACGTAAACCATGTCATCACCGGAACACAGATAAAGAACTCGATTAGAATTAAACTTTGGTGAAGTAACTTGTACCCAGCAGCCCTGATGACATCCAGCAGTCTAAAACTTATGTTTTCCCTTTACCGCATAATCGACAATACATCTCACTAACTTTCCAACTCCCTCTTTTCCCAAACCACCTCCCATGGTCCCCTTTTAGTACCCAACCTGCAAAATAATACTTATCAGCGGGTGGTTTTCATTTTCAGCTTTGAATAGCAGGAGGCAGAAAATATTAAAAGACAATTTTTGCGAATACTCTTCATCTCAACTTCAACAGATTTCTCAAAAAGTCAACAGTGAGTAGGTTTACCAAAACCTGCAATTCAATAGACGGTCTGGTCTATAAGCCATTAATGTTGCTTGGTAACCATGTTTCGGTAATGATGTAACATCAAAACTCTTATTGAAATGTTGATAGTCCAGTTGCATCACTAAGAAAAGGAATCAAGTTACCTCCAAATTCCGGCTATTACTCGTAATGCCATGAAGAGAAACAACCCCGCCCAGATTCCAGCAAGACCAAAAGCAGGAGCAGCCAAAAGTATGAACATGGAAGAAATGATTCCTACTAACACCTACTCAATCACAATTGAAGGATTAAAAGATAAACATAACATATCATTGATTATCTATTTGTGATAAAGAATAGGGAAGTACCATTGAATAAGCAGCAAATTCAAAGTCTGAAACTCCATAGTAGAGTCCATCAAGAACAAATGCTATGGCATTGAATGGCTGAGATCCAGCAACAAACTGAAACAAAAAAGCCTCCATCAGTTATCTGTAGCAGTATTATATAAAGTGAGTACGGGATGCAAGTGATGACACCCCCATCCGGAAGCCAAAGAGATTTAACATAGAAACTTTTCTGGCCCCCAGATCATTAATGTGCGATAGATATACCATTAAAGAAATTGAATGGATGTTCATTTCAGAACTCAAAAGAAAAAAAAGGTATGTTGGTCTCCAACTAGTTAAGAGTTCATACATGCAGTTCCTTACCAATATACCAGACCATGCAATTGCCAGAACTTCTGAATCTGTGCTGAATAAGCCAGAAAATGGTTTGAAACCAACAAATAATATGACAGCCAAACCAATTCCCATCACTAAACCAAGCTGCGCAAATATCAAAAAGGAGAAAAAATGGAAACTCTGAGTCGGCCATTTGAAAATAAAAAAATATTAAAAATTAAGTATCATGATAGATTATTATTAACCTGTAGAATTTTGTAAATCACTTCTCGTGCTTCTTCATAATTCCCTTGGGAGTAACCACTGGCAAGAAGTGTCTGTGAAGAAGCACCACTATATAATTCAAATTTTCAATAAGAATATGTATGACGAGGATGGAGTAAATATTTTTGAAGGCGATGAGGATGGAGTATAGAACTAGAGCAAATAGTTCCCCAAGGTAATGCTCGTATTTTGTTGACTTAAATCTATTTACAATGATCACTGGTGTCAACACTTGTAAATTCAAAAATGCCATACCTGACCCGCAAGAGCTAATGCTAAGCAAAGATACTGCTAGCCAAACTTCAATACAAATCTGATGACCAGCCATAGGTATAGGGCCCTCCCTAGCTGCCATCGATGTGGCAAGTGTTGTAGTTACAACCACAGCTAAGGTTCTGCCAATAAGAAGACCTCCTGCAAAGTGCAACGCACATATTCAGAATAGTGAAACTAATGGATCCATATACAACAAGTATGTTAACTAACAGTACCAGATTTCAGATAACGGACGATTCTTCTCCCGTCAATATTGGTAGGCATAAGTAATATTTGGGTATTCAATTTCCACACAAGAATAGCAGCAATCAAGTACCTTTTAAAAAAAAGACAAAAAGTTAAGTTAGCAGAACGAAAATTGACAGAATTTAACGCCAACTAAAACATGAATAAACCAGAATAATCAAGTTTACCACATCATTGACGTACTCAGAAATCACAGTGGCAATTGCAGCACCGCCAATGCCAAAATTAAAAGTGAAAATCAGTATGGCATCCAGTACAGCATTAAGCAAGTTGCCAGCACCTGAACAAACAGTAGATTCTATCCTTAAATGGGCTTCAGAGAATATAAATATATCAAAAGATGACTCAAAGACAAGGAAAATCATATATTTGGAAATAGAATGATCAAGGTCAGTTTTCTCAAGGCATTATTTTCTCATCATTGACAATTAAGTTAGATAATCAACAAAATGTCATCATGTGAAAATAATCTTTTAAGCCCTTCAAAGTAAATAGTCAATGATTGGGAGCTAGGGAAACCTAGCCAGTTTAATGCAAAACTTAACAGTACAATCACAAATAGACACACAAAAATCTTACAAATGGCGTATAAAGGTGTCTTTGTGTCCTTAAATCCACGAAAACTTCCTTGTGCAGCAAGTGCAATTACAATCGGTGGAGCGCCAAACGCCCTTAGGGAAAGAAACTGCTCAGCAGGTATCCGCATTGGTGAATCCTATAGTAACAAAAACCTCAATAACATTTTCTACATAAACAGAAACTGAAAAAAAAAAAATATATATGTGCATTAGCAGGAATATCAGCTCAACCTAAGACAGTAAACAAAGCTGAATAGCTGGTTAAGTTTGACGTACAGCAGATATACCCATGGCATCCATCAACACACCTGAGCCAAGAAAAAGTGCAACAGCCTCAGCAATTCCAATGCTAGCTGCAAGAGCCAAAGAAGTCGACGCTGAAGGTACAAACTTCTTGCCTTGCTTCTCACTCTGCCAATCTTCAACCCAAATTCTCGAGTAAATCACAAGAGAAACTACAAAATATGGCTAAATCTCAATTTTCCTAGAGTAATTACCATCACCAATCTTCTTGCCAACTAACGCTTGCTCTTCCGCGACGAATGACGTGGTTATATTGAGCAATGGAACGTTTAACAGTTTCGAAACCAAATTGAACACCGAAGCTGAAACACCAACTGCTGCCAATTCAACAGATCCTACACAACCAAACATGTCAGCAACAATAACCAACTGACTTCATAAACAATCTAACCTATAGCAATTAGTAAATTCATGAAAGTAGCTCAGTGATTCAAATTACCTAAATGGCCAACAAAGGCTGTGTCAACTAATGAGGTAATGGGATCAGCTGCCAAAGCCAAAGCAGCAGGTACTGCAATTGATAAAATGTCCCCCACAATCCCATCATACTTCAAATTCTCATCTCTGTAAAATTAAAAAGCCGCAAAACTAAAGCTTTACTCTATCCATTATTATAAAATTGGGGCAGGAGGAATTTACAGCGTGTACCTTAGACGACGAAGGCGGATGAAAAATGGCGAGTCGAATGGACCCGGGTTCGGGTCGGGTTTAATGGGCCTCTCGTGTTTGATGGTGGGCTCCGGCGAGCTTTGTAGGGAAGTGGAGTTGTGCTTGGGTGACGTGGATTTGAGAAGGGCGAATGAGCGTTTTGGGTTTCTGGTGGTGAAGATGAAAGGTTGTGTTTTGGAGAGTTGGTTGGTTTCTGATGAATATATGCAGAGGAATCTGTGCGAGAGTGAGAGTGTACTCGCCATTGTTCAAATGTGGTTCAGTTGCTCACTTCTTCTACAGTTCTTCTCGGAGAAGAAGGAGGACTGCAACCATATGTTTTATTTTTGTTGTTGTTGTTGTCGTTTTATCTATTTGCAGATTTCGCGCTCACGAAAAATATCTGTGTGTGTTTGGGCCGAAGAAGCTAAATGGCGATTCTGCTTTATTATTTCAAAGGCCCAAGTCCAAGTATAAGCCCAAGTGCTCTGCATAACTTGGAGGAATTATTAGGTGGTCTTGTAGTCCAAGACCACATAATAATTTCTCGCATAACTAATGATTACTCTGTATTCATGTGGAAATTAAAAGAGCCTCATGGAAGGCTGAGATCCATTTCAATTTGGTTATAATTTAGTCAAGGAATACAAGCTCGGGGGTAGGAATGTGCTCCTCCCATTACGCTAGCTCTTTGATCCCATTACATCACTCCATTTCTCACATTAATTGTCAAACTTGAGGCTAAAGTTTGACGATTTTTACAATATCACATGCATATACAGTAAAATCTTGATAAATTAATAATTTTAAGACTGACAAAATTTATTAATTTAACGAAATTATTAATTACTCAAGTATTAAATTAATACTCAAGTTCTCAAATTATGACCGACAAAAAATATTTTTTTATCAAAATTATTAATTAATCTAATATTAAATTATTAAAATTTTACCCTAGTTAGGCTTCTGTATTTGTCACCAATACGAAGCTTACTAAGCTAATTGGTCACAAAAGAAGGATGCCAGAGCTCAACTCCTTTTTTCTCTGATTCCCGATATAGCAATAAACCTTCAATCATTGAACCCAATACTGATAAGCCTTTGACATCTTGTCATCTTGATACTAATCCAGCATAATTACTTTGGCTAGCTTTAAACCCACCGAAGTACCAGCAGTACTTGGCCGAGCAGATCAACTGCTGAAGTACTCCATGAGAGATATTTTAGTGGAAGCAGCAAAGAAATTTACTTGCCTCAAAGCGGAAACAAAGCATCACAAAGTACTAAGTGGGTTTGCTCAAACATTTAGCAAACCTTTAATTTATCTCATTTGAGGACCCTTGCTCATTCCCTGTACTCCTACTCAATTCCATGTGATCATCCAATACTACTCATCATTTGTCTATGTTTGTACATTACGCTTTACAGTACTTTGGAAATAAATAGTGTGGAATGCAACTGAAAATAGAAAGAGGAGCCTTAATTCATATGCAAATAACAAACACCAGAGGCTCTCAAGAAGAAAAAAAAACTGTGCAACTTGAAGTTAACAAAATGAAGCAAAGATCTTATGCATATTGCAACACAGATTTTGGGTTATGAACGAGACCAAACGGCAAAGCAGAGAATGCATTACATGAAACTTCCTGCACATAGAACAATTGGTAAAGAATCCAGAGCAAGAACATATAGCAATTCCATCAAACTTAAGTCAGCTGATCGAAGCAAATAAGAGCAAGAAACGCAGAGAGAGATCAAAGTAAGAAGAACCCAGGAAACCCAGGATGGATAGCGCTATATATGTTTAAGCCAAGAAGCAAAGCATAAATGGCGCTATCCCTCCTGAGCTTTAAAGATTCTTCCATACTAGCTAGCTTTGAATATGAAGATCAGCTACTAGGGTTAGGCTAAGCCCTTTTGAGGCTTTAAACCAGAAAACATTGCTATGAAGCTTAACTGAGCTTCTGAGTTGAGAAATATGATGGGGTTGTGGAGAAGGGCAGGGTCGGGAGTATTTATAGCAGAGCAGCTGAGGGAGTGGTACGTGTAATGTGGCTGTGGAGATCATTTCTCTTCTTGAGCCACTGAGTCCCTCACAATAAATAACACCAAACTACTATTACTACTAATTTCACAAAATTAACGAAAACCAAAGCTGACGATGGTTTTGTGTAATAAGACAAAATTAGTTTACCATTCAAATGTTGACTATCTATGATCTTGATCATCACCAGAAGTCACATTTTCCTGATTGTTTGGTGTTGGTCTAGACTTTTATCAATTTAAAGAAATTTTATCTTAGTGTTTGAATGTGTTGTTTTCCTTATATAAAAAACATACAAAGACCTAAACGCGTCACAGCTTACGAGTTTATTTTGATGCTTGAGCACATAATGCTAGATGATGTTAATCCAAAATTCTAGTTATAAGATTTTCCATGAATTTCTTGTAGCTTGCTATACTAAAATCAAAAATATTTTGAGAAACATTAAGGCAGAATAAGAAACTTGGTATTACAGTTTGGAGTCAAACTCCACGACTAACTTTATATGCGTTAAGATGTTTTATCCGATTGAATTTTCTTGTTTGTCTACTAAAAATAACTACGATTCAGGGTATATCGTCTCTTTTATAACCTATTACACAATTACACTTTGTGAAAATTTGCATGAAATTGCATTGCGACATATAAGACGATTAAATGTTTATAAAATTATCTCAAACAAATCAAGAAGACGCTAACCAATCCATTCTATTCTACTTGAAATGCCGATGCGGCGTTGCCTCTACCGTAAAATACAGATACACATCTCCGGAATGAGTTTATCTTCACTGGCCAGCCTGTTCACCATGTATGAATGTATGATGCTCCATTGCTGCTACGAGATGGTCATGCTGCATCGATCCGTATTCCTTCTAAATTAGCAATGCGGTTGTAAAGAAAACCTGGACATCAATGCATGTGTTTCCAATTGCATGTAACACTGAATTGATAGTTACGTTGTTACAAAATTAACCCGACACGAGCATTATTACCACGCCCTGGTGTCAACCACTGTCTTTCTGTTTTAGCACGAGTGAACCCCTCTACTTTCTACAGCAGTGAAAGCTTGATGATTAAAGAAATGAAAGTAGTGTCCTACGCCAGCTTTTACAGACGTCTTCAGACGTCCACAGAGAGAAAGGCCAACTAAGGCTGCCTTGGAAATTGAATCGTCCTGACTTTCATTTCCTGCTACCCAAAGTTCCAGACTCGACTGACGACTTCTCCTGCATCTTCTTACTTACTTACTTACTACATGATATCCCCAGAGAGCCAGAGAAAGAGTGCAGCGTCCACAACCAAACACTCCATGTTACTATCCCTAGACACATTCTTCCCCAATATACCCTCTTTTATTTTTGTTATTATACAAAGAAGAAAATATCGGAGTGTAAAAAAATCTAAGGGTAAGATGTTTTATCGAAAAATTAAATAGAAAATCGAAATGAATAGAACTAAAATTCGTTCGGTCTGAAATTTGTGAGACGGACTAATCTAGAAACTGAACCGAACTAAATCCGAACCGAATGACTATTTAGAGTACGGTACCGAATAAAACCGAACCATTCCGAAATGATATACGTTTCAAAATTGTGCTTATTTGTTTACATAAATGAATATACACTCACCTCTTTGAATCTTTTTTGGATATATATATATAGAAAACACTTACAAAAAATATTGTCATTCTCTCACATTTCTTCTATCTCTCTACGGTGTTTATCTTTCTCAAACAATAATTACCTTAAATAATTATTTAGCCTAGAAATTTTTATCAAAAAACTGATCCGAAACTGAAATATACTAATTCGAAACTCGTTGGGGCCGAAATCCGTGGGGTAAGCTTGCCAAAAAATTAAACCGAAAAATTTATTACGGTACAATACCGATTCCAACCTAATTCTGAACCGATTTCACCCCTAAAAAAATTATTGTAGCATATTAGCGTATCTTTCCTTGATTCATATATTATGTATGCACTTGTTTCGTTGTACATTCTAGAATTATAGATTCTATTGACTCTTGATTGATTAGGAGAGATAGTAGTGTGTAAATAGATGCTATCATCTTGTATATGTACTGGTGCACATATGAATGAAAAGTAATTCAACCAATTCTTGATCTTGTTCATTTCTTTCATGGTATCAGAGCAGGTTCACCCTCGTGTGATGTCGAATGGGTCACACGTGCTCACCGCCACCCATATATGTTGTCCACGTGTTTGACTTGAGATGTCGTCACATGTGTGGGGGTATGTTAGAGAATGTGAATGGTGAATGGAGAAAGACTCCAACATTGAAAATTAGGGATCTTGCTAGTGGGTTATAAAGATTTGGGCTACTCCTACTATTGTCAATTGGTTTTGGTATAGAACCCCAGATTACTTTATCATGGTATTAGAGCAAGTCTACAAATCCTGACTTATCACTACACTTTAATCTCTCGTGTAGTATCTTTATTCAATCGTGCGTCTCTATTCGTTGTGCTCTACTTTCTCACACAACCTTTCATCAATTCATCTTTCCAAATGGGTTGTGAATCAAAGCAAGATCGACATTGTCTTATGCAAAAACTCAAATAGCTCGTCATTGACTCCGGCATTACAAAAACTCAATTTCAACGACTTTTAGTTCAAATCAGTTCTAAAGAAAGTGAAAATGCTAATTATCAAGCACACGGAGTTGTCACTAGACCAGCCTTGTCAAGAATTTCATCTCCATGTTGGATCATTGACAATGGAGCGACATATCATATTGTCTCATCATCGAGCTTGTTGACGCGGGACATCAAAAATAGATCGTTACCTCTAGTATTACTACCAAGCAGTGAAGGAGCACAAATTATTTCTACTGGATCAGCTCCATTGAATAAATCTTACTTTTTACATGATGTATTGTGTGTGCCAAATTATAAAGTTGATTTGATGTCTGTTAGTCGGCTTACAAGATGATTGGGTTATTCAGTGACATTTTATCTTGATTGGTGTGTTTTGCAGGATCTGGTTTCGAGGAAGGCGATTGGTTTGGGTAAAGAGTGTGACGGTCTCTCTTATTTGACGGCACTAAAGATGGAAAATACCATGGCCAAACAAAATCACCCATCATCCAACCAACTTGCTTGTCACCTCATCTTGTCACCTACTAATCTTTGGCAACGTCGTTTGGGTCATGTTTCTTCTTGGCCGTTAGATTACATTGCTAAACATTTTTTAAATGTCTCTGTTAAGAACGATCATGTTTGCGATGTTTGTCCACTAGCAAAGCAAAGCCGTCTCTTTTTTGATACTAGTTCTATTTCATCTGTTAAACATTTTCATCTAATTTATTGTGATATCTGTGGTTCGTATAAACATTCTTCACTTACTAGTGCCAATTATTTTCTCACTATTATGGATGATTATTCTTGCTTCACTTGGGTGTTTTTGATGAATAATAAACATGAAACTCAATTTTTGATGAAGGAATTTTTTTTCTTTTGCATCTACACAATTCGCTTCCAAAATTAAAAGTGTTCGTAGTGATAATGGGTTTGAATTTATTTCTCTTCAGAATTCTTTTAAAGATAACATTTTTCAACGTTCATGTGTTTATACGCCCCAACAAAATGGGGTGGTGGAACCCAAGCACAGTCATATTCTCTGAGTTGCACGCGCTTTCTTCCTCTTAAAATTTGGGGAGAATGTATGCTTATTGCTACTCATGTCATCAATCGTCTTCCCACTCCACTTCTCTATTTTCAAACAGCTTGTGAGCATCTCTATTATAAACCTCCTACTATCCATCACCTTCATTGTTTTGGATGTCTAGCTTATGCTATAACTGTCAATGTTGCACATAAGCTTGCGCCTAGATCAATCAAGTGCATTTTTATCAGCTATTCAGTTGGTCAAAAGGCGTATAAGCTCTATGATCTCTTAACTCATAAGGTTTTTACTAGTCGTGATGTTGTTTTTCATGAGACTTGTTTTCCATATGGAACCTCTTCTATTGAGCCCATTTCTGATCAATGTAGTTCTCCTGCCCAATTACTCCATCTCCTCTCACTTATGATGGCCCAAATAACTATGCTAGCCCAAATAACTATGCTAGCCCAAATACCTCCCAGGTCAACCAAGTCAAAATTCAATCTCAAATCAGCTTCCTCTCCAAACCACGTCGTCCTCAACCCAACCTCTGGCCTCCTCCAATCCCGATCACACAGCCCTGATAACCCGCTCCAACCTACTTTTGATCGATTCTGACCCACCACCGACCTAATCCGAACCACTACCTGCTTTATTATCACCTTCACTGGGAGCTAAGACACTTCAATTCAGTCCCAATGAGTCTCAGCCTCTCCTTGCCCATTCCTCTGATTCTGACCCTCCGACGTCGCATCCTGAGTCATCCGAGCCTATAGTCGACGCCAAAAGACATCATCTTTACCTTCCTTTTCTCTTCCCAATTCTTAGGATCCATCAGTTCCTCCGACGTCGACTTCCTCGGCACCGCTGCTGCCTTCCTCTCCTCCACTAGCTGAGCCACATATTCCAGTGAACCCAGAACCACTACAACCACCACTGAACCTAGAACTACATCCCATGGCTCCTGTCAAACTTCATCGTTCCACAGCGCTGCCATCAAAATTGAAAGATTATTTATGCTCCGTTGTTTGCTCCAACCGATCATCTTCTTTGCTTCCAGGTCCAACGAAAGATTCGTAATACCCCTTGGCTAATTATGTTTCCTATCATAGATATATTTCTACATACAAATCTTTTGTTGCTCATATTAGTACTGTCACCAAGTCTCTGACCTATTTCAAGGCCTCTTTCAATCCTGAATGGCAGAAAGCAATGCAGTCTGAACTTGAAGCTCTCCAAGCTAATGGTACCTAGACCTTACATCTCTTCCCGCAGGAAATACACCAATTGATTGTCGATAAGTCTACAAAATTAAACATTGTTCTAATAGAACGATTGAAAGGTATAAAGCTCAATTAGTGGCCAAGGGATTAACACAATTTGAAGGAGTTGACTATCACGATACACTCTCTCCCACTGCCTTATCACAGTTTGATGTCTCCTTACCCTGGAAGCAGCTCAAGGGTGGACCCTTCATTAATTGGATGTCAATAATGCATTCCTTCATGGAGATCTCCATGAAGAAATATACATGTCTCCACTGCCAGGCCTTCGGAGACAATGGGAGGAAAACTTGGTATGTTGACTTTAAAAGTCCTTATATGGACTTAAACTAGCATCTCGGCAGTGGTTTTCCAAGTTCTCCAAAGCTATTCGGGTTGTAGGGTATGTCCAAAATCGAGCTGACTATTTTTTATTCACCAGAAAAAAGGCAAATCTTTCACTGCTCTCTTGATATATGTGGATTATATTTGATTATTGGAAACAATTATGTGAATATTGTTGCAACTAAAATTTTTATGCATAGTCAATTTCGTCTTAAAGACCTTGGTGATTTGAAATATTTTCTTGGCATTGAAGTATCTTCTTCTATGAATGAGATTTTTATGTCTCGACGCAAGTATACCTTAGAAACCATTAAGGATGCAGGACTGTTAGGTGCAACGCCTATTGATACTCCAATGGAGTGAGGGTTGAAATTTTCTGAAAAAAGAGATTTGTTGAAAGATCCAGGTTGCTATAAAAGGATGGTTGGAAGGTTGATATATCTTACAGCTTCGAGACCAGACATTACATATTTTGTCCATGTATTGAGTAGATTCATGCATCAACCTCGAAAAGATCATATAGCAGCAACATTTTGTGTTGTGCGCTACTTGAAGAATGCACCAGGTCGGGGTCTTTTCTTCTCTTCCACAAGTGACCTTCGATTGCGATCATGTTATGTCTCAGATTGGGCAGGATGTCCCCTTACTAGAAGATCAACCACATGATATTGTGTTTTTCTTGGTTCTTCGTTGATTTCTTGAATGTCAAAACGTGAGAAAATCGTCTCTCTTTCTTCAGCTGTAGCAGAGTATCGTGCAATGGCCGGTACTTGTTATGAATTGACATGGATTCGTTATTTACTTAAAGATTTAGGAGTTTTGCATCAAGATGCATCATTGTTATATTGTGATAACAAAGTTGCATTACATATTGTAGCCAACCTTGTTTTTCATGAGCGCACAAGGCATATTGAGATGGATTGCCATTACATACGAGATAAGATTCAAGATGGTTCCATTGTGACCACGTTTCTGAGTTCTACACAGCAGTTGGCCGATGTTTTCACCAAAGCCTTGGAAAATGACATTTTTGTTCGTACGATACACAAGTTAGGAGTTAAGGACATCCACTCTCCAACTTGAGAGGGAGTGTAAAGAAATTATTGTAGTATATCAGCGTATCTTCCCATTATGATTCTTATATTCTGTATATACTAGTTTCCTTGTAAATTCTTGAATTATAGATTCTATTGACTCTTGATTGATTAGGAGAGATATTAGTCTATAAATAGATGCTACCATCTTGAATATGTACTGGTGCACATATGAATGAAAAGTTAATTCAGCCAATTCTTGATCTTGTTTATTTCTTTCAGGGAGGTAAACATTTTTTTTTAGGAAAGAAAATTATAAAGAGGAACCTCTAGGGCAACTCGAACCAAACCTATCAAACAATTGAAATATAACAATATTCAGAGGCAGAATGTTGTGCCAGGTTTTATTGCCTCCAGATCCATTACCAGGTTGGGCAATCTTATCAGCCACATAGTTAGCTTCTCGATAAATATGTTAAAATTTGATGTTGTTGAAGTTCCCAACCAATTGTTGGATGTCCTTGATAATTGTAGTTAACTTCCAAGCTAAGGCAGCTTCCAAGTGTTGTTGACATAGGGAATCACCTTCGATGATGATGTTGTTGTAGCCAGCTTCCATGGCATGAGTAAGACTTTGCCTTAGGACTTGAGCTTCGGCAAGGGGGGCGTTAGAGTTACCAAAGTTACAAACACCTACAGCAAGGGCAATACCATTTGAGTCTCTAATTACAAATCCACCAGCAGCAGATCCATTGTTTATTCTTTTGGCAGATCCATCAAAATTGATTTTGATTGAGTTGTTGGCAGGAGGGTTCCACTTAATGGTGACAGTGTCTTTTCTGATTGTGGTAGGAGTTTTATAGTTAGCACATGTGTAGTTGCTCCAAGTAGTAGCTGCTTTGATAGTAACAATTTGTGGTACAAAAATTTCATTCCTAAAGATTAGATTGTTTCTTGTTTGCTAGATGTGCCAGCAGACATTCAAGAACATAGGCTAAATGCTTGTCATGAATTTTATCATCAACACACTTATACATGATGTCAAACAGATTATCATAAGTGATTAAATGAGATATATTGGGAAAATTCCACACATCTTTTGCAAGAGGGCAACTGCAAAACAGATGGTTAATAGATTCTTCCTGGTTAAGGCAAAGAGAACAAACATTATTAAGAGTCATTTACATTTTCATTTGCATGGGAGGTAAACATTGGTTTGCTATGTACGTAGCGGCACACATCAGTAACAATCGATCGAGGGAGGCACCTTCTCCAAGCAATGAAAAAAATACAGGAAACTTAGAAGTTCAAAAGCTATGAAGAACGGTAAAGCTTCAAAAGATGAAAACTTGAGAGTTCTCTAATAAAGATGGACAGTAATTAAGGATCACATAATATCAATTTATCGTCCTTAGGAATTCTAAGTTATATAAGGGATCCATGGAGCACTTCTTCTTGGTCGAGTATTAATAAATGCACTTCTTTTTGGTTGTAATTTCTTTTGGTTTCTCTATAGGAGCAAGGTTGTAGTTGAATCGAATAGGAGAAATTGAGGGAGTTAACTACGACTGTCAAGTAGAGGAAGCAACTGGATGGTATGTTAACATTGAACCATCTATATTTGACTAAAGTCGATCCATGGTTATGATAATATTAAAATATCAAAAAAATATCGACTTTCATAATTTAAAACGTTAAAAGTTATACAAAGAGAAACTTTAAGGATGTTTTTGTGATTGCATCATTTTTCGGTTATGATGATTTCTTGCAATTGGCTATAGAATTTATGAATGGGACATGCCTTACTGCTACACCACGAACTCATGATTTTCTGAATTCACTCACATGATCGAATGAGTCCCTATACTCCATGGCCATGCTAAGGTCAAAAGTCCTCCCAGAAATATACTAATTTGACTACTGTTTGATTTATTCCCCAATTTGTTACTATAGTATCTTCCAAATTTCATTCATGAATTTTCTGTCAAAGGGAAGGAATTATATAACAATTATTTACACATTTCCAATCCACGTACAGTCAATTAATTTATTATATTTACATTAATTCGATTTCGATTTTGGAGTACTTACGTACGATTCTTCTGAACAATCGTTAAAGATTTAGTCATGTGCAAACTTTGAATTGAAGACTCTTATAATGAAAACTTGATGAGTAACTTTTAATTTATTAGTTGTAAGAGTTATTTTTAATAAAATTATAAAGTTAACCGTTAAATGTTTAGATATTGATGAATATATTATTTATATAAATTTTTATTTAAATTGAAAATCATTAAGGTATTAAACAAGATCAAACTAATGGACGAACTAAAACTGTCATCCTAATTATGAATGACTCGATGATTTTCCATTTTGATGAATTTTGTATGAGTGATTTACTAATCATTATTTATCTAACTAACATGAATTTGTCAAAATATTTAAAAAAATTATAAAACTCTTCGGTAAAAAATTTCCCCATGTTATGTTACCCCTCTCAGCAACAATATGAACGGTTCTCCTTGGGTGCCTTCAAATTCATCAAGCGTTAGATGCATACATGTATGATGAGTTCATTCAAGTTTGCTCGAGTTGAGAAACTAGCTGGACTTGACAGCTAGCTTTGCACTTGGGACACGGTATCTATCGAATCTAGCTACGAGATTTGACAACTTCTTTCCCATACACGTCGGTTTTCTATGCCAGAGTTTGAACATTATATATGAAGCTGCTGTAGCTAGCTTCTCCAATATAGTGATCAATCTGAAACAAACCCTCTACCAAGACATGCATGCACTAGCTAATTAACAACCCTTCCTTCCTAGCACATGCAAGTTTAATCCTCGACCTATTAAGTAAATACTTCTCGTAATCACGTGTTCGAATAGCTCTGTAAAACTTAATCATTCCCCTCATACCATTAGCTATTGTTTAAGTTACTTATATTCGACTTTGGCGGAAAAAGATGAGCATAAAGAAACGCACAAGGGCCCTGAGAGGCTGAGATTGTCAGTAAAATGATGAGTGATCTCCTATATTACGTACCAAAGATTACAGGGCCATGGGAGCTGGTGATAGTGAGGACAGCGGTACGTGATGGTGGTGGTGGAGGCCGGTGGTAGCGGATCGGCTACCAATGAGGGCAATGTAGGGCCGTGGATGTTTCAATATCGATCCTCAGGTCCAGCTAGCTAAACTCTCTAAAGGGTGCCTTGGCAGTTGGCACGACGTACAGGAAGTTAGTTCACGAGTGCTTGAGGAAAAGGCTGGTTTCCAAAATCAATTTAGGTAGCATATCAAATCATGCATGCATGCCTTCCGATCATAGGATTTGAATGTTTTTTTTCTTTACTTTGAGAAATGTGAATTTAAACCATGTTTATCATTAAAATCATGCATGGTGCATGACTAGTATCAGATCGACCTAGTGACCTACTATGTTGAACCAGCCTCAAATCTAATCGTGGAGTGTATTAGGTGATGAATTAAGCTTCACCTTACAAATTCACAAAATCCACAAAAGTAAATGGAAACACTCGAACTTAATGGATGTGTCTCGATGGTGCATGTAACCGCGACTATTGTTAGCTAGGGATCGAAGAAGCCATGCAAGAATGTACATTAGAACAATGATCAAACTAACCTTGACTAGCTAAGCTAGGTCAGTTAGCTTAACTTGGGCCTTGGGAGTCTGTGTTATATATCATCGACTAATGTACTCCTTAATTTGCATACCAAAGCCACCTGCCGGCACATGCAGAGATGCACGTTCTGTACTGCTGCTATATATATCCCTGTAAGTAAGACAATCTTTTCCTTGATCCCGTAAAAGTGTGATATGATGATCACCTAGCTTCATCATCGATTTTGGTCAGGAACTACTGAAACAGGAGTACAGGACAAACCAAAGGATGTGGCTGGTGGGAGTGGTGGCCATGCATTGGCATGGAGATCATATCGAAGCGAGCTAGAGTCAAGGATCGAGTCAAAAGAGCGGAGATCGATTAGGTTATTTATATATTGTGTGATATATAAGAAACCATGCATCATATATAATAGAGTGGCCCCAAATAGCCCAGGATTTGTGCTGCTTTATGTTTTAAAATGTGGCCCGCAATACGCATAAGGCTACCGAAAAATGTATCGATTTATCGAAAAAAAATTTGAAAGCTTAAAAAACGCTTCAAGATTTAAAAAGTTTAAACCTTAAAATTGCGTGTTATTTTTTTGTTTCTGAAGCCCATTAAATGAATTGGGTTTAATAGAATAGGTTTTGAAAGAGAGTTTCTCTGAGAGTTTCTCTTTCTATCAAACTCTTCTTATACATACCAACCGCACCATCCCACTCTTTCCTCTCTATCACAAAATTTCAATCTCTAGCAATCCATTGTTAGTTTGGACAAGTTTCTCGTGATGTTGGAGAGTGATGAGAGAGATGTTGAAGATTGTGATGATATTGATGATGGTGATAGTTTGGATGGAGATCCATTATTTGATGAAATTGATGAATGCGAAACATGATGTTGATTATGTTACTTGATTTGATGTTATGCACTTATGCTTAGTTTTGAGACTTTAAATATTTATGTTCAAGCGTTTTGGACTTGTGTTTATGTTCAAAATTTTGAGACAATGCATATTTATGTTTATTGAATTTCCAAACATTGATATATATATTGTTTTTCAAAAAGTTTATACATTTTTACTCATTTTGCATTAAAATTTCACGTGTGTGAAGCTCTTGATTAACCCTGTCACGTCCACATTTAACGTTTTAAAACATTGGTATTGTTGGCCAATGAAGTTGAGCAGGAAGAGGAAGAGAAGAGAGATGAAGAGGAAAGAGGAAGCAGAAGCATCGTTTGGTTCTATTTTTAATTGAATCTTGTCCTCATACGAGTAATGCAACCAACGCCAGAACCGGATCAGGCGCCCTATCTTCATGTCAAAGCTAGCCAGCCAGGGTACGTTTAATACCTTTATAAATGATTTCACAGGTCCCCGTGCGTTTCATGCAGGCAATCGTGCACTCAATTTTGGACCAGCAATTCCATCACAAATTTCTTTTATCCGATCGATCAAAGATGAAAGTTTGACTTGATTTTTCTTCTTCTATGGTTCTATTTTCTGTTTGAGTGTTCCTAAAAATATTAAGAAGTGTATATTTTATAATTAAGTAGGTATAACTTTTTTGTAGGATTGTAAGTAGTGTTGTATATATGTCTTAATTTGGGAGTGATCAATATATCAGAAAACTCTTCAACTCTTGTGTTTTATTTGACTTGGTATCAGAACAAAGGTTCTTCGTTCACCTTTGTTCTGCCCCGCCTGGCATGTCTCCACTTTTGCTTCAAGAGAGTTTGTTGATGCCGAATTTGTCGACTCATTCTCCTTCCGTCTGAAATGGTCATCTAAATTTGGGTGGAGATCGAATCGATCTCCGATCGGCGTGTGTTGCCGAATTGCCGTTAACGGTGACGGCGGTTTACGGCGACGGTTGACAACGAGTAGTTAAGGGTATTGTAGCCCACCCTCGTGGAAGTCTAATCTGACCGGCCTCAAGGTCAGGCGTGGCTCGACGACGCTTAAATCAGAATTTCAAATTTTCCGACAAATTAGGTTTCAGGCCGGTTTTGGACAAGTTTCGGGCTGAATTGGCCATGACCATAGTGGAACAGGTTGTTGGGATTGTTGAGAGGAAAGATTTAGTGTTCGGATCGTCGGAAAAAGTCACCGGCGCTAGGGAAGTGGCGCTCCGACGAAGATGAATTTCGACAAAGTTTGACACCGTTTTGCTCGTAATTACGTACCGAATGTAAGAAAGAAATTATTGAATTGAACTTTGAAAATTAAGACGTGTAGTTAATCGGATATGAATTAAATAATTTTATGATATTATTAAACTGTTGAATCGATTTTTGATTCGACTTCAAGTCACGTAACGTTTGAGAGATATGTTGCGACTATTAAAAATATTCAAGAATTTGAATTTAGAATTAGATTACAGATTGACATTAATTTGGAAAGCACAGTATTCGAGAATGCGATGTTCTTGACGGTAATGCTCGTTGGTATATGAGCTTAGTTATTCATTATGATTTTTGACGATTAATTATTAAATAATAATCGTTGTTTCAGGACGACATATTAGCAGCCAGTGACAGCCAGTTAGAAACGTCAACATACATGCCCTAGATTGATGGAAATCACGGCACAGTACTGTGAGTAGACCTTTTTATTTTCATAGTCGTAGCGAGTTCAATTTGAGGTATTTCAGTATTTCAATTTAATTTAATTTACAATATATTTTAGAACAACTTATTTTTGAAGGTTTTTCTTGTGATGGCATTAGTTACTTGCATCGATGCACTGACTATTCATCTGATCACCGGATAGTCCAATCAGGGGATGTCGGGTTTCCTCGTTTGACCCGTCAAATGAGGTCAAGATACCTCTTCTAGCCTATCACCTACAATTTCTTTTTACATATTGTTGACTCATGTTAGGAAAAAACTCCTGAGCGACCACCTTCCATTTGCAGTTCAGTTATGATACTTAATCTCGCATTATTTCACAGAAATTAGCGGAAAAGCATATAGTTTTAGTTTTACATATTTACATCATTTATGATTTTTGTTCACTCACTATAACATTTTATGTTTTTATGCATTTCCCTGTGTCTTTTGTTTTAAATTGCTCAATTTTCAGGTTTGTCAATTGAAGTCGTGATCGTCCAGAGTACAAGGCATGACAGCCCACAGCTTATATTTTCTCCGTGGGCTCTCAGTAGAAGTTCAGGGTTGTGATTGTTAGGATAGCTGGTACTGAGTATGCAGTGTTATGTACTCTAATACGGGTCCAGCGAGACTTATCTGGGATTACTATGGTAATCTGGGGTGGGTCTTGTCATAAATAGTTTGCAAGAACTTGGTTTGGGAGGTTGAAACTTTCATGAAGAATATTAGGTATCAACAGAGCAATTCAGATCATACTCTATTTCTGAAACACTGGTTGGGTAAGATAACTTTTTTCATCATTTATGTGGATGACATGGTTGTGACATGTGATGACTCTGATGAAATCAAGAAGTACAAGTTCAGATGTCTTCTGAATTTGAGATGAAAGATCTTGGGAACTTGAACTGTTTCTTAAGCATTGAGGTGACATGGAATAAGAACTATATTATGCTGAGTCAAAGGAAATATATTCTAGATCTGTTGGCAGAGATTGACATGTTTGACTGTAAACCGGCTGATACATCTATTGATGAACAGAATTATCATATTGTAGAGCATCCTGATCAAGTTCATACAGACAAGTCTCGATACTAGAAGTCAATTGGGCGGTTAATATACTTATCTCATATTAGACCTGATCTTTCTGATGTTGTTAGTATTGTGAGCCAATATACGCACAATCCTAGTGAGGATCATATGAATATTTTGATAAGAATCTTGAGGTCTTAAAGTCTGCTCCTGGTAAAGGACTTGTATGTTGAAAACATGGGGATTTTGAGACTAGTGGGTACACTGATGTAGATTGAGCAAGTACCATTACTGATAGAGGTTCCACTTCTGGTTACTTTACATTTGTTGGTGAAAATCTAGTTACTTGGAGAAGTAAGAAGCAGAATGTGGTAGCTCATTTTTGTGCAAAAGCTGAGTATAGGGGTATGCGAGTTGGTATGGTTGAGATATTTGATAAGAGATTTAGATTGATTGAGAAAAGGCGGTCAATACCTCATTATTGTGATAACACTATTGCAGTAGAGATTGCACATAATCATGTTCAGCATGATCGGACGAAGCATGTAGAAATTGATAGAAACTTCATCAAGGAAAAGCTAGATGCTCGTATAATATCATTCTTATTTGTTCATTCAGAGGAGTAGTTAGCTGATATCCTTACCAAAGTTTTTTCGTCTAAGACCTTTAGTGATTCACTTGACAAGTTAATATGCACCAACTTGAGGAGGAGTGTTGGAATGAGTCACACTCCTAGTAATATTAAAAGATGTATATTTTGTAATTAAGTAGGTATAAATAGTTTTCTTGTAGAACTGTTAGTAGTCTTGTATGTATGTCACAATTCGAGAATGATCAATATATCAAAAAATACCTCAATTCTTGTGTTCTATTTGACTTTTTCCACTTGTATTTAGTTTATTTTAATCTACTGTAAGAAAGAACATATTGAAATTTGTACAACACTTTGTCACCTGACTCATCTTAGGTCGGTGTCACCATTTGGCGTCTAAATCTCAAGCCTCTTTTAAGCCCGCCTGGCCCGATCTCGTGTTAGGGAAGGTCGGCCTAGTCTCATTAAAATTAGGGTAGGTTTTTAGCCTTAGAGACCAAGCCTAGCTCGGCCCATTTTGGCCTCTTTTATTTAAAAAACCGAATCTGATTCTTTCTGAAGATCGAGAATGTGTTGTACTTCAATCTCTCTCTGAAATCTGCGGGTATCATGATGAGACATAGTGGGGATAGACCATGTCAATTCCTGACGTTTAACCGGAATGGAACCATTCATATCTCCCCTTAATGGTGAAAAGTATGTCTCATCCATGTGACAATCTGAAAATCTAGTAGTAAAGAGATATCTAGTCAAAGGTTCTAGATAGCAGACTATCGATGGAGATTCATAACCAACATAAATGCCTAAACTTCGTGGATGACCCATTTTTGCACGCAGTAGAGGCATAATAGGCACATACATAATACAACCAAATATGCGTAGATGTGAAATGTCAGGCACATATCCAGTTACCAACTGATACGCACTAAATGGTTGGCATGCTACAGGTCTATAACGAATAAGCATAGCTGTATGTAACACTGCATATGTCCAAGCAGATAATGATAAATTTGTATACATTACTAAAGCTCTAGCCACAAGTTGTAACACTGCATATGTCTAAGTAAATATATCCATGAAATATGTGGAGGAATGAAAATTGTGTCTACATCAAAAGAAGGTCATGCATGTGACTTTGCTAATGAACAAGCTTTACAAAATGACCGATGTGCATTGGATATTGCCATAAAGGCATCCGGTGGAAAAAACGCACGGCGCCTCAGCAGTATGTCGCTGGGATTGTGTTGCACTCGTCTTGGAGACCAAGCCTGGGCCAAGAGGAGTAATCTCAGCCCCCCATCTAAATCAATGGTTGTAGGTATTTCCACATGTTTCTTTGCTCGTAAGAACAGATGACAATGAAAATTTCTCAATATCTTGATCATCATAATGCCAAAGCTTATATGAGGCCGTGTCCCACATAGTAGTATGAGTGACTATATTGGATTCAATGATTCAAATCGTAGTAAGATATAAACAACTACTAATGCTCATAAACTTCTCCATAATGCGCGTTCTACCACATTCTACGGAGGTTACACGCAAAAATTAATTTTCATTCTCAATTTCTCACAATATATTTCCAAGTGAGAACCATTAGCATTTATGTTTTTAAAACTTAACAAGGTTTTATTAGAGTGTTGATCATGACAATAATTAAAACCAATGTAAATCAACATCTGATGTCTAGAGGATCAGGCTGAGAAGTAGGTAAGGGTTGTAAGACCTATAATTTTTCGGAGGGTCAATAGACCCGAAGGAAAATTCCAAAATTTTTCACTTCTCTATTTCAAGAAATCTGTCTCTGAAATCTTGTAGATTTCTTGACATGGCATGACAAAACTGATGTATAAAACAACATCTAAAGAACACCAACTTTGGACATGAACCTCGATGGCTTGAATGTCAAATGTGACAAGAATTTGACGGGTCAAAACCGGTTCATTACAGGTTCAGAGTACTCTTCTCGACGGGTCGAGACATAACCTTTGACGGGTCGAGAGCGTCGAAAAACAAAACGAATTTCGATAGCGGTGGTCGACGGGTCAAAAAAATTTCAACAAGTGACGAAAGCATCCCTTTGACAATCTTCGACAAGTCGAAGGAATCCAGACAAAAAATTCAACAGGTCAAAAACATGCCAAAAATGATTCAGGGGCTATGTCTCAACAAGTCGAGATGTCTGGGATCGGAACGTCTTCTCTTTTTCTATCTTATTTTTCTTGTATTTTTGGTGTCATATTGCCATGTAACTTTGTATAATTCGAACCATTCATGCATAATAAAATAAAATATCAGTCTCAACACTTTCATATACCGAAAGAAAGAATTTTTATTACTTCGTCAACACAAAACTTATATCAAAAATGTCTTTTCCAAACAAAAACTAAGACAAAGTCTTAAAACCTGACTAAAATAAGCAAAAAGCAAACTAAACTTGATTACATAGCAGAGATAACAGCCTAACATATAGAGTACTCAAAATCTTGAGTCTCAGTATACTCCATCTTGTTGTCTGCTACAATAAGATTATTATCATGTTTTTTCTTATTTTCTTCATTTTTTTCCCTTTTATTCTCCTCTCTCTTCTCTCCCACAAACATATTTTCAAAATTAATATCATCAGAAATAATTATATATAGAAATATATAGTTTTAATTTAAGCCCAACTTGGCCCGACCCAACCTCTTTAGCATATTTGGCCTAACCTTAATGGGAGGGTAAGAGCTTCTAAATTGTGGCATTGTCCCGGCTCGGTCTCGTCATGTTTGACTTTTGACCAAGCCTAACTTAGTGCAGCCCTAAGTCTTAAAATTAGGGCCGAGGCCGGCCCAGCCCGTGATGACCCCTAATCTCACGCTTAAAATATTTGGAGTGTTAGTTGGGCTGCGATTAACCCTAGAATTCTTGGGTGCCTACTTGGGTTGGGTGATTCGGGTTGTGTCATCATTTGGTGAACTGGGGTTCGATTGTTCTGTTTTGGGCTTGGCCGTTTGGATGGAGACCGGTGTTAGGCCTTCAATTTCCTAGCTGGTTTTGGTGCAACGATGTTAATTGCTCACATTGCTCAGAGAGAGTCGTGGATAAGTCAATGGTGATGAATATGTACCAAGTTTTCATCACATTAGGTGTAGAATATATATTCTCAGTATTTAAATTCTAGCCAGAAAGTGTTCGACTGAACGAAATCGCATAACACATTTCATATACAGAGTAAAGTCCAGGACCGGTGCTGTTGGCCAGTCAAGTTACACCAAAAACAGAAAAAAGACGGTCACACTTCTCACTTTCTCAGCATTTACATAAATCCACTTCTGCTAGACTAAATGATTTACCTGAACACTAGTATACTGATTACTTCTGAAGAATAAAATCATGTAAATGGCCCTAATGGTTTTAAGCAAACAAGGCAAATTCATGCATGAAAGCCAGTAAGAATCCGTTGACGACGGTGCCTTTCTTTACAAAAAATGGTACAGAAACTCGTTCCATACATCAGGCACAGCAGGCAAGCACCAATGTATGCAATCAGAGTAACTCGGTGGGTTAGACAACTGTTCCGGCTTTAGTGCCTCCCAAAACTTCCAGTAAATGGAAGGATGGCCATCTTTTCAGTACTCTGACAATTGAGTAATGTTGAGAACTGATACCTTTGAACTCAACTTATTGAGGATGTTATCCACCATGCTCTTAGTAGGCAGATCAGAACCACTTCCCCAGTATCCTTCCACGTCAATGGGGCTTTGCTCATTGTAGCAATTACCTTCATTTCCTGGCTTCCACTCTCGACTCCTGCACGTGCCATACAACATATTGGATTAACAACGACAAATCCAAGGGATCAGAGAGTCGAGCAAATGATGAAGGAAATTGCAACTCATGCACGCTTTAGATTTGACCGATATCAACATGTGGTACCACACAGGAACATTTGAACGTATGCAGTTTCAAAATTACTTAACGTTGAACTACTAACATGCAGCATTGGTCCACAATGTTTGATTTAAATGTCAATGAGTTGTTTCTTTATAAAAGAATTACAGAAGTTGAAGGTGAGGTTATGGTACTGTCCACCAGTAATGCAAAGCAAGTGTTCATAAGTAGTGAATAAGGATTGAAGCCAAATTGATCACACGAAAGTTAAAGTAGAAGGCAATTCATTGACCTAACACCAAGCTTCATGTATGAACACTGAACAGTAAGCACCAAGTCAAGTTGCGGAGTTTGAATGGCAGTTGATAGTTAAGAGTTACAATTAACTATCCAATTCTAATTACTTCTTCAAGAGAGAGTTTCACAATAAAGGGAGTTTTAACTTCGGACTAGGACTTGTTCATATACCAAGTGTGCTATCATGTACATTCTGAGGTCATCCCAGAAGTTTAGCTTTAGATGTAAAAGCATACAGATCCAATACCTGAGACAGGCCGAAGGGGAGTTTTCATATCTTTATTGATTTAAATGGCATCATTTTGGATGGTGAAGGAAATCCTAAAGCCTTTTTTCTTTTACAGAAGTCCAATGGCCGAAGAGTATCCATTGACAATGACTAATTAACCATGATGAACTAAAAATGCAATTTTCATTAGAAATTCTGAGAGGGAGTAGTGCTCACCAGAGATGTGTAGGTGACATCGTGACAAAGACGACCCGTTTTTGCAGAGGATCGACTTTAGAAATGATAGTCACATATTTATGCGTCTATTTGGTATTTAATTTGTTTCCTATATTTAGTTTATTGTTATTAATCGAGTGAATTAATTATGTTTATTTGTCTTTAAGTGTTTTGGAGATTAATGGAGAGAAGGAGATTAAATAATATATTTTAGGAGTTATTGTGGAAGAGGAAGACTTGCGAGGTCAATGAATCCTAATTTGAAAAGAATACAAAGGGGAGCAGCCAAGTCTTGGCGAGGAGCTTATTTATATATACAATTAAGAGATGCCTGGCGAGCAGATTATAGGAGGTTACGTACGTTGGTTTTGGTTCTTGGCGAGCAAAGTTGGTGAGAAAAAGAAGTTGAAGTGGACTTGGAGACTAATAGTAAAATAAAGAAAGAAGTCTAACTTGAGTGGAAGTCTGGCAAGTGGGCTGACGTACAGTGGC
The DNA here is from genome assembly GCA_946800695.1 of Geum urbanum. Lineage (NCBI taxonomy): Eukaryota > Viridiplantae > Streptophyta > Magnoliopsida > Rosales > Rosaceae > Geum > Geum urbanum. Next base: position 82,023,783 of record OX326997.1, read on the forward strand.
TTGGCGAGGAAAAGATTACAGAGTCCTTGTGCATGTTGGATTGCATGCACGTGGCTTTCTCTTTAGCTAGCTAGGTTAATTAAGGTGTATATATATATATATATATATATATAGTTAGCTAGCTAGAGAAAGAGGAGGAGGGCTGGCGAGAGAGCAAGAGAAGAAAAGAGTAAAGGAGAATAAAGAAAGAAGAAGAAGTGGAAGGAAAAAGGAACCAAACTGCAAGCATACGATCTCGACGGGGATCAAGAGTTTATTTATTCTCCTTCTTTTGTTCATCTTTCATGAATTCTTCAATGTTATTATTTAAGACTATGAGTAGCTAAATTTCCATTGTTAGGGGCTGATTGGATCCCTGGATATGCTTACGATTTTGAACCCCTTTTGATTCTATTAATTATTTGGATGAGTTTTGTTTCACTGTTTTCTCACCGTATGTTTTCTATGTTCATGTTTCTTTGAGTGCACGCTTAGATGCATGGCTTAGGATCTATAGTCTTGATTATGTATATGACCACCTTATCATTGCATATTCTCTAGAGACAAACATGAATTTGTGTGAAACAAGCCTTAGTGATGTAAGGGTGACCACCTTATCAACCCTTGAAGCTCTGTTATTCTTCAAACATTTTTAGAACGTAATGACTTCAGTTCTCTAGGCTTACATCACCATATGTATAAGTCGGTTAAGTGATGATCAAGATCGAGCGGATTGTCCCTCTCTCTTTCATGCCAAGTAAGAGAGTGTAATACATAAGATGACTTAACCAAAGCTCTTGTGTGAGGAGTATTCATCCATGGTTAGTTCAATTATATTGGGGAGGTCGTAAGTATGTCTAGGGTGGAGAGAAGTTCTTAACATTCATATCTCATTAGTTATCTACAACAATTTACTTTCTGCAATTTACTGATTTCTGCATTAGCTGTAGCTTAGCCGATTTATTTCGGTGACCAAATCAACTCAGAAAACCCTCAAATTTTGTGTGGTAGTCCGCCACTGTGTCTAGTTTATTCTGTCAAAATTTCGTAGCATTTGAGTCTGTCTAGCTTAGGTTCGGGTTATCATTAGTGTACTGTAGTCGAGTCTGTCAGCATAGTAGTTTGTCAGGATTTAGTTTCACCAATTCTTTGTGTTCGATAACCCCTATTTACCTTACTACATTGATATATCCAGATTGTGAATAAAGTATTTTTGAGAGGTGTTTACCCGCCTTGTCAAGAAACCCAATCTGCCCAAGCGCCCATGGCCAATTCCATGGCTCCTACACTATCTAATTCTTCACAAACAGAATTGGCTTCTGTGCTCCATCTGTTTTAGTGGAAAGTCAGACCAATTAAGACACCATTGATTGTATTTCTATACATCACATATTTTTCTAAACCGAAAATTAGATGTCATTGCCATACTTACAATAGCTTAACTGGGCCTTGTCTCCACCACAGGTATGAATTGAAAACCAATATGTCAGCCTTCTTCCATATTGATGCATTTTTAAGTACTGAATCTGGATGGATTATCCAATCATCCAATCTGTGATTCACTGGGTCATCAGAGTTAGATTCTACAAGAAGAGGAGCCCACAGAAATTCCACAGTAGCATTGTATTCCTACAATCAAAACACAAAGCAATGAAGAGAGTAGTATTGCGATATTCAGGATATTATTCTGCTAATCTTGCAATTCATACAAAGAGTAGTCACTAACTTTGATCTTTTATTACATGATGCGGCATAAAAAGTTCTGCAACACAGTTTTCCTTCATACAAGAGCAGCCTGATGAATTATAATAGTTGCTCCAAATTACGACTTGGACTTTACACATTCTTAAATAACGATTCTGTTTACCTCTGCTCTGAAAATGGTAAGAGCAGCATTGGGCGACATGGATCACTTCTCTGCTGGAATTACTGATTGTAACAAACACACCATTGATATCCATTGCCCTCTGTTCAATGAATCCCCCACAAACATCAAGCTTTTGCCTCTCAACTTCTCCCACATTTCAATCACATTCCATCTATACAGGCAAAACAAATAATCTATCAATGATCCTGAACACTAAATTTAAAAAGAAAAAAGCAAAAGAAAACTCGGACAGATCATGTGGCATCATTGGTCTTATATCAAGACTTTGCACAGTTACACATGAATTTGTTTTTAACAAATTGAGTTCCAGCTACTTTCATTCATTCATCTTGAAGTAATGCTTACTCAACAATCAAACTGGAAATGGTGATCCTCCAATTCCAAACAGCTACAACAGAAATGTACCAACATTGTTAACTAGGAAACTCAACGAGCAGGAGCAAGTGTCTACCTCTTCAAATTGCAATTGTGGGGCTGCCATCTCCAATACTGATACCCCAAATCAGACCTTCCATGCTTGTGACACGCCAACTGGTCCGACATGTAGGGGCATGCCACCTCATTGTACAACGGATACGATGAATAATCTGTTGGAACTTGTGGGACTTTAGTCCCACATGGAAGATGTATAAGGCCTCATACCCTTAATAAGGGATACCCCATGTAAGGTATTGAATGGAAGTGGGCTTGGGAGAGGGAATTTCTATGGGCTTCATAGAAAATTCCCTTGGGCTCCTAGTGGGCTATGAAGATTATTGTATAATCAAAGACTTAGTTAAAATGAGTTTACGTTTTGAATACCGATCCTTTTTACGTAAAAGACGTGATTGTTCATCGAACAAAGACGACGTTCTGCCAAAACGGAACAAAGCCGACCTTTTGTTCAAAACTCCAAACAGGCGTCATTCGTCTATAAAAGAAGCTTGAAGGATCAACATCGAAACACAGAAAATTCGAAATACATCTTCCTTACTATCAAGAGAAAACCACATATTGAAGTTCGAGATAGAATTCAAGGGAATCTGCAACACCTTGAATTTGAGAGTTGTATCCTGGGAGACAGACGTCATGACGATTCCACAAGCAGAAGTGCAGGGACGAATTTCTGTCTTAGGACATTGCGTTAAGCAAGCCTCTCTCAAGAAACAAGTCAGTGAATTCAAATTGTTTTCTCTATTTTGATCTCATACTTCGAATTTGATTCTCTGCTATTTAGATTTATTAAATTATGTCATAATAATAATTACTGTGATTCATAGCTTGATTCATACTTTAATACATATTTTATAACATTATCGAACACCCATTTGCCGGAAAACACATCGCACCCCTCCAAACTTTCTCTCCTGCGACCGTACTTCGGCCTAGAATGATCACTCCACGCAATTTTCCTCCCACTGTACTCTTTGGTGGAGTTGCATGTACGAAATCTGTCCAAAACCTCTGAAACACACAAAACCCCTCTTAAACCCACATCATCAAACTCAAAGATTTCATCAAGAATTAACAGAAAAATGCATACTTTAGAGCAAAGAAGGTCTATTCAGCTATGTACCGAATCCCCATAAACCCTCCTCATCAAATCAAAGAAAGACCACTAATTTAACAACCCAGTAAAACATTCATCAAGAATCAACAAAAAAGATTCAAACTTCACAGCAATGAAGGCCTATTTAGCTGAACCAGAAACAGTGGCATACCTGGAGCATGGTTTGATGGCTGAGATGATTCGGCTTTACATAAGTGACTGGAATTAGATGGCGTTCTGGGTGTTCCTGAACTTTCAAAATGCTGCGTTCATTGTGAAGAATTGAGAACACCATGAACAAAGAGAAGACGAAGACCAGTAGAGGGAAATGGGTCTTCTTTCTGCTCCACAACTTCATTATGAGTTTGTGCTTTCCTTTGGGTAAACTTATTGACCGGAAAATTGAAACGAAAAGAAGAGAAATTTAAAGGGCTTTACATTCTAAATCAAGCGAAATGTATTTGGGAATTCGCATAATGATTCGTCCTAAAAAAAGTGATGTAGGATCAGATTATGTAATGAAATGAAGCTTCTGTTTGGAAAGAAGTAGTAGCATATAATTATCTTATTATTATTGAGCAGGTTTGGTCATCAACTCATCATCATCATCATCATCATCATCTGGATTTGTTTTAGTCTATGTAATTTTACAGAGTATTGATTCATCAATCATCACCTCTCTACCTAAATTGCTATATTATAATTAGCTTCTGAATTCAAAAACTGAACCTCAATAAACAAAGTCGTCCTTCTGAGGTTAGGGACGCAAAGTACGGAAGTAAAGTGAAGTAAGACTGAAGATTGACGGAAAATAACCGACATTGGTAAGCCTTTCCGGTACAAAGGCTTTCCCAAATTTTGAAGGATTGTAATCAAATTGTTTGGTAAATGAAAATGAAAATTACGTGGCCGGTAGCTAGCTCGTATATATGCATTCCATTTTAGTTTACCAAATGAATTTGACATAGTCAAATGAGTACACATATATTTGTTTTTTTAATAAATAATCATCGTCTAAATGTTTAATAATCTAAGTGTTTAATAATATCATAACTTAATTTTGTATCATTTTTTTAGAGAGCGCAAAATTTATCCACTATATGATCAAAATCGGTAGCAACACAAAATTTCACCGGATTACGTGGCACATTAAAGAGGGAAATTCTATCACACCACTACACTTGGTTAAACTATATGACACACAAGCCCCAAACTAATAAACCAGAGTAGCGCAAGTAATTGCCAAACTTAAGAGCACACCATACTCCCTTAATTAGCTAGAAACCCCATCTATTACGGAAGTACCTCCCCCGGATTCCATGCCGAGGGACAAAGAATACCTAGACCACAAATTCAGACAGTCAAATGGCCCATAAGAAGAGTAAAGTAGTCCATGTGGTCCATGTGAGGAGGATCAGCATCTGAGCCCATTGGAACTGGCCCAACCCAAAATTTCCACTGAGTCCAAAGGGTTGCCCAAGTCCATGGAACTCCCAGCAGCCCAAGCCCAAACCCAAAGAGAGGATGTGGGTCGAGACATGGAGGCTCCGAGCTGATTGGATTTTTGGGATCTAGATCGATACTATCTTGTTGCGTCGCCGGCCAACGGCATCCCACAGTGATCCACCGCCGCCACGTACTACCGCCAGGGTCGAATCTTGCTGTTCGGATCATCGCGCCATCAAACCCCACCACCCGATGACAAAGTCGGTCAACATTCACCACGGAAAGAGAATTGGAAGCCCTTGCGTTCCTCGATTCTGGATCACCATTAGAAATGCATCCACCACCGACGTGACCCCTCCGTCGTCCAGAACCGGAGAGCACGATGTCACAACCTCCACCACTATCGGCTGCCACCATACCATGACAAACCTGGCGAAAACCAAAGAAAACAGTAGGAACGGGAGAGAGAACGGGGGAAACGAAGAGTCGACGTGAACAAGCACGCCAAAAAACCCTAGCCGTATGGCGTTGGGCACAAATCTCCGGCCTCAGGGAGGCAGAGCAAGAGAAAAAGAGAGAGTTCGCGCCGATGGCGCTAAACCTTAACCAAAGAGCTTCAAGAGACACCTTTTGAGGTAAAAATTGATTTTGTATCATATGATATAAAATATATATAGTAGAACTTTGATTTTAGAGTATTCTATGTAGAATAATCTCTTAATAGTGATAAAAATATCTCAGTCCAAACTCGATACCAGTTATAAATAGGAATAACCTCCACATTGTAATAAGTTATAAGGTTTTTTGGTCCCATATGTAGAAAAGTTACCTCTTTAAAGTAATAATTTCTAATAATATTAAAATATAATGTAATTTACGAAGAACTAAAATATTTTTTTATAATATTTTGGTAGAAAAGTGTAGGTAAAAGTGTTTAGGATAGAATGCAATGCTTTCATTTATTCCCGAATTGGGTATATATATATAGCTTTATAAGGCATATTCCTAATAGGTAGAGAATATTTACAATAAAGAATATACCAATTCTAATAACAATAGGAATCTATAATATCTACAAGATCTATACTTGCCAACACTCCCCCTCAAGTTGGAGCGTAGATGTCAATCATGCCCAACTTATCCAACCATTTACTAAAGACTTCATGTGATAATCTTTTAGTAAGAACATTATCTAACTACTCCTCATGATACAAAGGGAAACCGAATAATCTTCTTGTCAAGGTTATCCCTTAAGAAATGCCTATCAACCTCCACATGTTTAGTTCTATCATGTTGTATTGGGTTATGAGCAATCTCAATAGCAGTTGTATTATCACAATGTAAATCCATAGGTCTCTGAAGTCTGAAATCTAACTCCTTCAACACATTCTTGATCCACAACAATTCACATACTCCATTTGTCATTCCACAATATTCAGCTTCTGCACTAGAACGAGCAATTACATTCTGCTTCTTACTGCACCAAGTAACCAAACTTCCACCAATAAAAGTAAAGTACCCAAAAGTGGACGCCTTATTAGTATGATTACGAGCCCAGTCTGCATCACTGTAGCTTGAAATACATAACTTACTGTTTCTTGTAAACAACAAGCTAGCCCTTACCAAGTGTGCCCTTCAAATACCTGAGAATACATAATAACGCACTCATATGATCTACTCTAGGATTATGCATAAACTGACTTACCACACTGACAACATATGCAATATCAAGTCAAGTATGTGATAAACAAATGAGTATTTTCTTCACATTCGTGTATCTCCCCCTGAAGGGAAGAGTCTGACACTCCCCCTGAGTAAAAATGGTCAGATTCCCGAAACGAGACATCAAGGGAAACACGATTCTTCTTGGTGAGAGGATCATAATATCGATAACCCTTTTGAAAATCTGCATAGCCAATGAAGGCACACTCCAAAGCATATGGATCAAGCTTACCTCTCAATTGCTTGGTGATGTGAACATACACAGTGCACCCAATAACTCCAGGTTCCAAATTAGGGAGAGAATGGACATTCAACATCTCATGAAGCTTTTGGTATGGAGTCTGAAACTCAATGACACGAGACGGAGTACGGTTGATCAAATAGGCACATATGTAACAGCCGCACCCCAATAAGACTGGGGTACGTTCATACCAAACAGAGAGGCACGAACAATCTCCAACAAAGTCCTGTTCATACGCTCTGCCAAGCCATTATGTTGAGGAGTATAAGCAATGGAAGTTTGATGACGGATTCCATGAGAGCTCAGATAAGTTGACATGGCGCTATTAGCATATTCACCACCATTGTCATATTGAAGAACGTAGATATGATGCTGGTATTGAGTTTTCACCAACTAATAAAATTCCACGAAACGGGTGAACACATCACTCTTGTTAGTCATCAAGAAAACCCTTGTCATCTGAGTACACTCATCAATAAAAGTAACAAAGTAACGAGCTTCAGCAGGTGTAGAAATCTGAGCAGGACCCCAAATATCATAATGAATTTTCATAAAAGGAACTGAGCATTTATTCAAACTTAGAGAATAAGTAATACGGTGGCTCTTGGCCAGTTCACAAACATCACATTTAAACTCTGACTCATCGACACCCAAAAAAAGATGGGGTTGTAACCTCCTAAGATAACCAAAACTGAGATGACCTAAACGACAATGCCATAATCAGATGGTTTCCTTGGATTTATTCAAACTATTAACGTTATTGGCTTCACTCAACGAACTCAGCTGCTTCTCCCCACTTGATGTCAAATCGAGATAGTACAACTTCCCCAATCTAACACCATATCCAAGAATTTACCGAGTCAAAATGTCCTAAAAAACACAGAAATTGGGATAAAATGTGACAGAGCAAGAAAAGGTCATAGTGATTGGCTAACAGACAAAATGTTATATGCAAGAGAGGGAACAACTAAGACAGAATCAATGGTTAATGATGGAGAGAGAGTAAAAGAGTCTTCATCAACAACAGAAGAAGGGGAACCATCAACATTAGATGCACTAGGTAAATAAGAGGGATGAATAGAGTTAATGAGGACAGGGTTATTAGTCATATGATCATATGCACTGGTATCAATTATCCTAGCATTATTCCCACAAGATGTAGTAAGAGAGGCCTTACCAGACATACATGATTGGACTATATTAGCAGAGGCACTTATGCAAGGAGGAGTCTTGCGTGGACGATTGCCCCACCAATCCGAATATCCAATAGAAGGAAAGAATTTATCCTTGGAGTGACTCTTATCCTTGCACAATGGGCATATAGAGTTGGAATATGGGTTGGGAGGACGAACAGGGTGGGAGGACTCGAAAGAGCGGGAGGTAGAGGAGAACTGCCGTTGAGCCACGGCGGCATGAGCGTCGGAAGCGGGAACCGGTGGTGGTGGTGATGGAGATGTAGTGGTGGTGACTCGGGCCAGCAGAATGAGTAAGAAGATCGTTGTGAGCTCGACGAACATGAGCACAGGTCTTTTCAAGACTCAACAACTCCTCCCTACAAAGATCAAACTTGGAATCCAATCCCCCTAAGAACATATGAACATGAAGCATAGATTTGTAGTTGTTGTCTTGAACAACTGCGGTCACCGTATTAGAGAATTAGACAACACACTGATCAAGTTCCTCGAGCCATGTGACCAACTCATTGTAGTACATAGAGAGGGGCTGCCTTGCTTGTTTGGTGGTGAAGTAGAGGCGGTGCAACTCATAGATTCGGGTAAAGTCTGAATCATCATAGTAGGTATGGTGTAAGGCACTCTAAATATCTGCGGTGGTCTTGAGGGGAAGATAACGGTTGATAATGGATGGGCATGTTGTCGATCAACCAACTCTTGACTTTCTCATTGTTGGTAGCCTAAGTAAGATATTCAGGTGTGCTAGCAGGAAGAGCAGCTGAAGCACTAGTAAGGAATCCAAGCTTGTTACGGCCTCCAATGCGCATCTGCATAACATGAGCTCAGGTAGAGTAATTAGAATTAGAGTAATGGGAAAAGATGAGTTTTCTTGGTGGTAGTGGATAGTAGGTGGATTCTGAGGTTGAGGAGAAGATATCACGGCAGAGTTGGATTCTCCTTCCATGGCAGTGGAATTTAGGTATAGTGGGTGACAAAAAATAGAGTTTTGTCGTAGGTATGTTAGACTCTGATGCCAAGTAGAAAAGTGTAGGTAAAAGTGTTTATGGTAGAATACAATATTTTCATTCATTCCCGAATTGGGTATATATATAACTTTACAAGGCCTCTTCCTAATAGGTAGATAATATCTACAATAAGGAAAATCAAAACTAATTACAATAGGAATCTAAAATATCTACAAGATCTATACTTGCCAACAATTTTGAAATAGTATTTAAGTTTTATCGTCGTTATTGCGTCTTAAAGTTTGAGGTACGTAATAACTCATGATTATGCTTTATAGCTTAGATTAGTTGCTATTATAAATAGATTGTTTATTTCATTTTTATGGTTTAATTTTTGGGCAGTAATTTTTATTGAACTTCTATTAAGGAATAACCTCTATATAAGAATAAATTATGCCAGTCCCAACAATATGACTGTATAGAGGTTCTACTGTAGATGTGTTAGTCGTATTAATGAACTATTCAATTCTTTTAGATAGATAAGATTACACCCTTATTCTTTCTTGCAAAAAAATCACCCACATGGTATGAACTTTCGCCGTGGTATTAAAAAGATGCACAAACTTTAAAACTATTAAAGTGATGTCCAAACTCTTGAGATTATATCTACGTAATGCCTAGAGCCATTTTTTTTATCAAAATACTATAATACCCTTCTGATTTTTTTTAATTTTTAATTTTTTTAATTTTTTTAATTTTTTCCCTTTTTTCATTTTCTTTTATTTTTTTCTGTTTTCTTTTTATTTTTTTTGTTTTTGTTTTTCTATTTCATATTTTCCCTTTATTTCTCTCTCTCTCTCTCTCTCTCCTGATTTTCTCTCTATCCTCTCCATCTCTCACTCATCGTCGTGCTCGCCGGAGGTGAACCACCCAATAACATAATTGATCGATTAACTAAGTGATTTCTGAAAATCCTTCTGATTTTTTTCTTTCTTTTTCGATTCCAATTTTTAATTTTAATTTTTTTTCCTTTTTTTCCCCTTTATTTCTCTCTCTCTCTCTCTCTCTCTCTCCTGATTTTTTCTCTATCCTCTCCATCTCTCACTTGTCGTCGAGCTCGCTGGAGATAAACCACCAAAAACGCAGTGTTGGGTATCAATCTCTTCGTCTCAGTCCCCTCTATCTTTTTCCCATAACTCCATCACTCATCTCTCCTTTGATTTGCTCGAATTTGGAGAGAAAAGTTCAAAATTTTCAAGAACCTTAGACATTTGGGGTCCACTGATTCGGCATCAATTCTGCCAGGGAGACCTACTAGATTTTATAGCTATCTTCCTTGTGAGTCTTTACATACCAAGGACAAGCTTCAATTCAAACCAAGGAGGGAGAATCAACGAATTAAGATTTGAGGATTTTTGGGTGTTCTTGGATTCAAAAGGTAATCTAGTGAGTTCAATTTGTAATTGGACTTAGGTGTAGTTGAAAAAGTTGTTATTGGGTTAATTTTGGACAGGTTTGATTTCTGGTCGCCAAAATTTGGAGCTCTGGCCCCAATAGTGGTTTCCGACGGTGCTTCCATCTAATGTGTTTTACCAAATGTTTAATATTGTTTTGTTCGTAATTACGTACTGATCACATTGAAGAGGTTCTCGAATCAATTTGACTTAGTTTGATTGAGAGTTAAACTTTATCGAAATAATAATACGAATAGTTTATAAATTTGTTGGGCTTTCAAAAATCACGCAGTTCGAAAGTACGATATTCCTGACGGGTAATGAGCTTAGTCAATCGATAATGTTTTATGTGGTTCGCCTTGGCGATTTCGATGGAGAGTGAGAGATAGAAATGATAGAAAGAAAATCAAGAGAGAGAAATAAAGGGAAAAAATAAAATAAAATTAAAAAATATAATTAAAATTAAAAAAGAAAAGAGAAAAATTAAAAAATTAAAAAATTAAAAAAAATCAGAAGGGTTTTCAGAAATCACTTGGGCCGCGTTTGATATCGTTTCATAAAACAATTTTTGAAAAAATATTTCATAAAACGAAAAACAATAAATTGAATTTCGTATTTTTAAAATTCAAAAACGTGTATGGTAAGTTAAATTACAGAATTATATTTTTAATAAAAAAATAGTAAAATGTGTCTGATATATATACTTACGCAAGGTCTACAAAACATAAATTTATATTGGTTCAATTTTAAATTTCAATCAAAATAGGTTATATATGTATACTTAAAGGGTAAAATTTAATATAAAACTAATCTTAATTTTTTTCCTACAATTTTTCAAATCTTGTTTTCAAAAACCAGTGAAAACTTCATTTTGACATTTTACAGAACGTGATGCATTTGCTGTTCTCATTGTTTTTCATTTTTGAAAATCGTTTTCTGAAAGCAGTCTACCAAACACTTTTTCAGCATTTTTATATTCAGAAATGAAAAACTGTTTTGTAAAATGATACCAAGCACGGCCTTAGTTTACTCGATAACGTTTTTGGTGGTTCGCCTCCGACGAGTTCGACGACGAGTGAGAGATGGAGAGGATATGGAGAAAATTAGGAGAGAGAGAGAGAGAGAGAGGGAAAAAAATGAAATATAAAAAAATTATAAAAGGAAAAAATGAAAATAAAACAAAAAAAGAAAAGAAAAAAGGAAATATTAAAAAAAAGAAAATTAAAAATAAAAAAAAATCTGAAGGGTATTACAGCATTTTCTCCTCTTTTTTGAAAAAAATAATTGCAACATCATTATTACAGACGGTGCAGGGACGAAAAATTGCTTTAGGTATCACGTAAATATAATTTCAATAATTTGGGCATAACTTTGATAATTTTTAAAGTTCAGACATCATTTTGATACAACGACAAAAATTCAGACCCTGTAGGTGATTTTTTTTCTTTTTTTTCTTTAATGGATTTTTTCGCCTCCGAAGAGAGTTAATCTTAGTGGATTTTGAGGCATCATTTGAAGGATCCCGCAGTTGTTTTCCCGAAATGGTTTTACTGTGTAAACACATCGTTTGTACTGTGTTTATTTTTCTTTCCTTATGTTGTGTTAGTGTTGTCTACACAATTAGATCCTTCTTGTATTTTTAATTGGTATCAGAGCAAACGATGTACAGATTTTGAATTCCAGGTGCATTGATCATAACACTCATAAGATTTGCAGGAAGGCAATCTACATACTAAACATTGGTTAGATTTGGAATTCCAGATGCATTCTAGTTGTTGTGGATGATTTTTCTACATTTACTTGGGTAGATTTTTTGAAAACTAAGGATGAAACCTTTGAATCTTTTAAAATCTTAAGCACTAGATCATCGACAGAAAAGCATGTCTCAAGTTTGAAAATTGTGAGAATCAGATCTGACAATGGAACTTAATTTAAAAATGCTTCCTCCACTGATTAACATATTTCATGAATAATCTTCTCCTATTACACCACAACAGATTGATATCCTGGAGAGAAAGAATATTGTTCTTATAGACATGGCTAGGGTAATGTTGCATTCTTCTGAGGTGAATACAAGTATGTGGGCAGAAGCTGTTAACACTGCTTGTTATACTATAAATTGTGTCATTCTGAGGCCCAACTGTGAAAAAACATCATATGAGCTGTGGAAAGGTAAGCAACCTATGGTAAATCACTTTCACATCTTTGGAAGTCCTTGTTATATCTATAGAGATAGAGAAAAACTGTCCAAATTTTCTCCTAGAAGTGATCATGGCATCTTCTTAGGCTACTCTCTTAACAATAGAGCTTATACAATGTATAGCAAACGAACAAAAGACGTCATGGAATCTTTTAATGTGTGTTGATGATGCAGCCTATAGACATATGAAGTATGTGCTGAATGATGATGATAACTGGTAAAATTTTGAAACCTCCAAAACAGTCACACCAAATTAAGCTGAGTCAGAATCAGATGATTCAAATTTGGGAGATGATCATGTGTTAAGATTAGGATACAGGCAAGTACAGAAGGACAACTCCATATCAAATGTCTTTAGAGATGTGAATAATGAGATTGTAACCATAAGGCAAGTTGCTAAAATCTTCAATCATGAAATCATCTCTGACATAACACTAATATGTTTTGTCACTCACAACAAGTCTAACATAAATGAGATTGCCTATTTTGGTTTTGTCTCCGTGCTTGAACCTAAGAATGTTAAAGAAGCTCTTGTTACTGATGATTGGATAAATGTTATGCTAGAAGAACTAAATCAGTTTGCTAGGAATAATGTCTGGTCACTTTGTCCTCGACCTCAAAATTGTAATGTTGTTGGAACAAAATGGATCTTTAGAAACAAAAATGATGAGTTTGGCACAGTCATTAGAAACAAAGCTCGGTTGGTAGCTCAGGGATTGTTTGGACCATAAAATAATATTTTATTAGGCTGATTCCTACGGCCTACTTAATAAGCCTAGTTTGGAAAGAAAATCAAGATTATCTTGGTGTATATCTTGCTGAGCAAGGAAGAATGAAATCTAGTCAATCTATTAATCAGTCCTTCAAGGATTTTGATTTCTTACTCTTTTCAGCAGGAGATATGTTTTAGCAATCACTATAAATAAAGGCTTCATGAATATATCAAGGGCACTTCTACGATCATAGACTTCGATAGTCACACAATTTGCCTCGACAAATACAACTCTCTTCGTGAGAGAACCGACGATGACGTATCCAGAATTCTTATCTGATAGAGAGTGATTGATTCGAAGATCCTCTATTGTCAGACGACGGCGATCAAATGAGGTTTCACTTGAAGGAGTGTAAAGGTTCTGCCTTGCCAGTGTTCTCAACACTTACCAAGAAGATTGCTCTGCCTTGCACCAAAGGAGCTATGAGATATCAATTTTCATGGTTTAGCAGCGATACACGAAAACCTAAGTCCTAAGTCAATTAGGCAAAATGAACTCATCGAGCGAGGTTTGTGCTCTCCTCGCTTCAATCACTTCTTAGAAGTTCAGTAACGGTGCAATGCATATCAACATTTTGCCTTAGGCAGTGGCACGCCAAACACGCATAAAAGAGACAATTTTTGGTTTATCTAGAACCAACACACATCTACTCGCTGGGGAAAAATCGAGCCAAACATTTTGGCATACCCAGTGAGACAGAGGTTTTAGTGTCTCGTTGCAACAATAGGGGACCTTTACAAATAGATATACCCTAGTTGCAACAAACATCCAACACTGAACCAAGTGACTTAGTCTTCTTGCGTTCGTAGACAGCTTATTTCAAAGGGTTGTCTTTTTTCTCGCTCACCTAGCAAAATTGAGGGGCTAGCAAATAGTACCGTAAAGGCCATCACTTGTGGCTAAAATTTGATATAATTCTCATGGGTTATGCATGTTTCCATTATCTTAGTGTTCTCAACGTGAGGTATAGATGCCTCTAAAGCAGCCTGCTCAGCGGGACTCGTAGACGTCTCCGCTATCAAACCCAGAACATGAAAGGGGATTTCCGCTTTCCTCGATAGGCTTTACTCGCTGGAAAGGATGGAGTGGAGGAGCCCACATTGAACCCTTTATGACGCTTGAGCATCAGAAAATCCTTTAAGGATTTCTCCGATTGTGGCCAGATCCGCCTAAGATGTCAAGAACAAAAGTGAGAGTCACCGTTCGCCTGGGCCTCGCCTGCCTGGGTTTCTCTCGCTTGAGTTTCTCCTGCTTGGGTAGTGCTCACCTGATTTTTGCGTGTTTCCTCGTCTACTGTGGGAACCTCTCTCACCAGGTGAGGGACTTTAATACTTTCAGTTGTTGCCTCAATTTTAACTTCCCTTTCAAAATTTCAAAGGGCAAGTTGACTGGAGAGTTCACCCCAGGATGAAGCTCTTCGGGAATTATATCCTACATCAGATCAAGCTTAGCCGAAAGGTGTAGTGAGGTCGTCTTCGCCAAAGTTATTATTTGGTTTGAAACGACATAATGTTTTAACAAGGCCTCTTCGATAAGTCATTTGGGCCTAATCTTGAGGCATAGGGGGCTATGTTTGGACCATAAAATAATATTTTATTATGCCAATTCCTGCGGCCCACTTAATAAGAGCCTAGTTTGGGAAGAAAATCAAGATTATCTTGTTGTATATCTTGCTGAGTAAGGAAGAATGAAATCTAGTGAATCTGGTAATCAGAGTCCTTGAAGGATTCTGATTTCTTACTCTTTTTAGTAGGAGACATGTTTGAGCTGTCACTATAAATAGAGGCTTCATGAACATATCAAGGGCACTTCTACAGTTATAGGCTTCTACAGTCACACAATTTGCCTCGGTAAATACAACTCTCCTTGCAAGAGAACCGACGATGGCGTATCCAGAATTCTCACCTGACGGAGTGTGACAGATTCAAAGATCCTCTATTGAGAAGTCATAAACCAGTGTTCTCAATACTCATCAAGAAGATTGCTCTGCCTTGCACTGAAGGAGCTGTGAGGAATCGATTTTCGTGGCTCAGCAGCGAGACATGAAAACCCAAGTCCTAAGTCACTTAGGCAAAAAGAACTCATCGAGCGAGGTTGATGCTCTCCTCGTTTTAATAGCTTCCTAGAAGTTCAGAAGCGGCGCAAAGCATATCAACGTTTTTCCTTAGGCACTGGCATGCCAAGCACACATAAAAAAGACAGCTTGTGGTTTACCTAGAATTAGCACGCATCTACTCGCTGGGAAAAAATCGAGCCAAATAAGGATACTCTCAAATTGATGGTATAGATTATGGTAAAACTTTTGCTCTTGTTGCTAGACTTGAATATGTAAGATTACTATTTTTTATTTCCTGTCATTTAAAGTTTCAACTGTTTCAAATGGATGTCAAAACTGCATTCCTACATGGTGAACTTGAGGAAGAAGTACATGTGGAACAACCTAAAGGCTTTACAGATCCTCAATTCCTTGATCATATCTTTAAACTGAAGAAGTTTGTTTATGGCCTCAAGTAAGCTCCTAGACTTTGGTATGAAAAGTATCCACCTATCTTGTTAGTCAAGGATATGAAAGAAGAGCTGTTGATAGGACCTTGTTTGTTAAAAAAAAAGGTAAGCATGTTATAATTGCTCAAATTTATGTTGATGACATTGTTTTTGGTTCAACTTGTACCATTATGATGAAAGAGTTTACAGAAGTCATGCATAATAAATTTAAAATGAGTGCTCTTGGTGAATTGACATAGTTTCGTGGTCTTCAAGTTAAACAAATGTCCTCTGGTATGTTTTTATCCCAAACCAAGTATGCTGAAAATTTAGTTAAGAGGTTTGGTCTAGCATCAGCCAAGGCTTTTAGTAACTTCATGAGTTTTACAACTAAACTGTGTGAAGATTCTACTAGAAAACCAGTGGAACAAACACTGTATGGAAGTATGATTGAGAGCTTACTATACTTGACTACTAGCAGACCAGATATTGTTTATAGTGTTGTTGTGTGTGTAAGGTTTCAAGCTTCCCTTAAGGAGTCACATATGGAGGATGTTAAAAGGATCATTAGATAGTTTATGGCAGCACACAGTGTGGAGTGTTCTATTCTTCTGATACAAATGTGGAAATAGCAGGATACTGTGATGCTGACTATGGAGAAAATGTCAAAGATCGGCGCAGTACTTCTGAATGATATTTCTTTGTTGGTAACAATCTCGTTGCTTGGCACAAAAAAAAGAAAAATTGCATTTCATTGTCCACAGCTAAAGCTAAATATGTTGCTGCTGGAAGCTACTGTACTCAGTAACTCTGGATGAAAAACATGATGAGAGACTATGAAATTCCTCAAGGTAAGTTAACTCTCTTCTGTGACAACACAAGTGCTATTTAGATTTCTAAGAATCATGTTCAACATTCCAGAACTAAACACATTGATCTTAGGTATCACTTCATTAGAGACTTGGTTGCAAAACATCTACTTCAGTTGGATTTTGTTTCAACTTAGTATCAGTTTGCTAATCTTTTTACAAAACCCTTAGACACTGCATGATTTGAACTCTTAAGAAATTTCTTTGGAGTTTGCTTTCTACAATAAGTATGTTGGTTCATTTTGTAAATATACTGTTTATATGTTTGTACAATTTACCAGATTTTATACTCAAACTGTCTTGGCTAAACATGTTTGTATCTTCTTATTACCTGGTGAGTTGTTTGAGCCTTTCTATCAAATTACAACAACAAAAAACCACAAGGAAGGGAGCTCAAAATCAGAGTAAGTTTACATTACTACATGTCTATTATAGCTTTGCTGCACTGCTCTACCAAGTTCATTTAATCAACAAGAAGATTCTGCCATTTATGTTCAACGAACTCTCACACTCTCTTCTGTGTTATCCAAAGATTCTATGTTATAACTACTGCAGACTCTCCAGACACATGCTACATTCTAGCCCATTTTGACAAATATGCTTCTATTCTCATCCACACTATCCTTGCCAAGTTACAACCATGAACAGGACCTCATCATTTCTTTTGCTCATATGGTTACATTTCTTGTCACAAGTTGAATGCATTTCAAGCTTATGGTTAATGACTCTACCGACATGGAAAGTATATTACATAGCACCACCTCTAATATGTGAGCTCATATAATCAAGGGTATCTTTTGAGAGGGACTACTAGATGTTTAACCTTATCTTGGACACACTGTAGATCAAATTTTTGCAAATATATCTACTGCATATCACAGCATGTTACTCTTACTTGATCTATGTATTCTTTTCTAATGTCATGATTAAGGTGATCTCTTGCAGTATATATATGGTTTTACCTCTCTTGATTTGCGTATTTTTTTAATCTTGGGGTTTTACTCTTTTTAGTGTCATGATTACACCAAGAGATTTGAGAAAATCTTTTCCTCTTCTCTCTTGGTAACCTCCCCAAGGAAACCTCTTGATATGACTGCTTGCTTCTCTTGGAAGTTTTGGGATTTCTTTCCTTATAAAATAAAGGTTAGTTTCATTATAAGATCTCACTTGATTTTAGCCTTTGTTCAGAGAACCACAGGTTCAGAACAACACTGGAAAGCAGTTACCAACTCTTCATCATGTCAGATGCCTCTAATTCGCAGAATGAACACTACTCCGGCTCGTCCTCCTCCTTTGTCACTCCACCTCGTCGTCATCGCCGTAATCGACATCATCAGGTGGCACAACAATGCTACTGCCTCACCGAGCTCACTAAGATGTTTAACCGTTTCTCTCTCGAGCAAGCAACCATGGCCAATGATATGATGGTCTCTCTGCAACGCCAGGCCCAGATGCAGTAGCAACTCACCCTCTTCCTTCAGTGCAACGAGACATTGCAGTAGTGTCTTCTTATAGTTGTGCAGAACATAAACCCCGTGACTCAAAACGTGCAATATCTGCAGTAGAGAGAAGATGCTTATGATCTTCGCTTTGCTGGACCAGAAGCCTATCGTCGATATCTTGGTCAGGACCTCCTTGCTCGTCGTAGACGCAACCTTTAACCTTTCATCCAAAAAAAGGGAAGTAAAAGACATGTGTTTAGTAAAGGAGACTAGCTGTAAATGTGCTTAACATTTATTTTTGCTTTTCAGGGTCTTCAGTTTTTAAGTTATTTCCGGCTTTGTACTGGAAATCTTAAGTTCCTTGAATTTTAGTTTGTGGCTTGCACTTTTGGTATTCTATTGTAGATTCATGATTATTGCAGGTCTGGATCTATGTCTTTTGAAATGAAGATCCAAATGGGGAGATTGTAAGTACTAGTTTTGGCTGCTCATTCAAAACATGTGTCAACTAAGTGGAACAGCTGACTTGGATAATGATCTCCTCTTTTATTGGTAAGATCATGCATGGTTAAGTTAATTGTATTAGTTGGTACATGTGATTTAGTTGTTTAAATTCTGATGCGCTAAGCTTAGAAAGTATAGTTATATTAGGATTGTAATATCATTGTGTGATCTGATGTTAGTTAGTACTCTATTTTGATAAGCTGAACTTTATGTGAGAGATTGAGCATAATAGAATAAGAGATATCTACTTATAACTAATTGATTGGAATTGATTCTATTTTGGACGTCGATTATCAGTATAGTATATAAGTAGATGTGTTGTGCAAACAGATTGAAAAAAAAAACATAGGCTGACTATGTTCCTTGTTTAAGTGTCTAAGTGTGCATATGCATTTGAACATCATATTGTGAGTTGAGATCATTCATCCAAGAGTGTTGCAAACTTTGAACTTTGAGAAATGAGTTCTCCTAGTTCAAACAGGAAAAGTGTTCATGCGTATCTACTTTGCTGAAAGAATCAAGGCTTCATTACAAAAGGTTCACTATTAGAAAAATGATTTTAGACATTGCACCATTAACATCGGTTGAAAAAACCCCCGATGTAAAAAAGTTTTGAGACATCGTCTATTTTTTTATCGATGTTGTTTGTTTAGTTTACATCGTTTGTTGTAATGTACTGATGTCCAGTGTCTAGCTTAATTTTTGAAAAACGTGGAAAAAAACTAAGTGTAAAAATTTGGGAAGGTGGGAAACTTTATTCATCCCCCCCCCAAGACGCTTGAGGTTTTTTTTTTCAGAACACAGTCAAAAACCTAACTCCTGAGATCTGCCTCATCTCTGAAACCCAGATCGGCATCGGCTCCTCTCTCTCCCTATTTACTTCTTCTCAACTCAACCCATATAGAATATGACCTAAGAAATCTCACATTGTCCTTTCTCTTCACTCCCGTGAGTTGCGTCTCGCCCTTTCTCCCAATCAATCTCCTATCCACCCAAATCGACGTTCTTAAATTGCAAAATCCAGACCAGGATTGGGATTCGGTTCGACCTCGTCAGCACCGTCAATGGCGAGGTCGAGTGCGGGGTGGTAGTCGAGGTCAGAGAGGGATGTCGAGAGAGGCGGCGAAGGTTTTAGGTTGTGAGGGAGGTCGTGATTTTGATGATGCTGTAGAGCTTGCTGATTCGGTCGACGACGTGGTAGACGGTGGAGCCGAGCTGAGCCAAACTCGATGTGCTTCCTGACTTTGCAGGCTGTGATTTTCTTGAGCTCGTCTTGGGTCAAAATCGAAGATAAGTTAAAGATCTAGCGTCCATGATTTAGGTTTTTATTTTCATGTTGCAATTTGTGTGTGTGTGTGTGGTTTGGGAACGATGGCGATGTGCTTGACTGCTTAATTTACTAATTGTTTAATTTGGCTGCTCACAAATTCGGATTAGAACTTTATTGCTCCTGTACTAATCTTATGTCACTTCTCATTTGGATAGTGAGAAATTAATTGTAGTCATAATTTACTTACCGCGTCAAGATCCTATGATAAAAACAAGCCCAGAACTATGGCTTATATTGAAGATCCAGAGGACCAGGAAGCAAGTTCTAAAGACGAGCAAGTGGGGCCGTTGAGTTGACAACAAACAAAGTCTTGAAACCCCGCAAGCTATAAAAGAACAAAGGTCCTATGAAGCTCTCAACAGTAGCTTTTACAAGCCAGAGTTCCAGACATATACTTACGATGCCAATATGACACATGAAATTCTAGAAGAGCTCTTCAGTTTGAGAGCTGTTAAGACGAATTTTGGCCCACTTCCCAGTGCTGAACAGTTGAAATGGAAGAAGTATTGCAAGTTCCATAGTATGTAGAACCACATAACCAAAGATTGTGTTAAGTTAAAGGATCAAATCCAAAAGTGGATGAACGAGGGCAAGTTGGCGTTAGAGATGACACCTAAGACAGTCTCGTTAGTTGATTCTCAGTCATTCTCGAAAATTCAAGTTAATATGGTGGAAGTTGATTGGTCATCAACGGTTAGTTTTGTGATGGGAGCAGAAGGTGAGAATCAATGCACCAATCCACCCTCAGTACACTTTCCCACATGTTAAGGTAGAGGAGATCTTCGACGAGATGCTAGGGCAGAGGCTCATTATCTATTGGTCAGTATTCAAGCTAAAAGATTTAGACTACATCAGGCCAAGAGAGCATTTCTGCAGGTTCCACAACTAGTTTGGGCACAAGACATCCTCGTGTTCCGTGTTGAAGGATAGGATACAGATTTTGATTACCTGGAACACAATCAGAGTCAGCTAGGAAGGTGTTGTTGAACGATTTCCGCCAACACTGCTACCTTACCATACAATTCTAGGGTTTTCTCATTCAAGCTACGCGCCTGAGCCAACACAATGGAAGCGGAAGAGGAGGTCAAGATAGAAGGCTAAGCCTATTATCACTTACGACGCATTAAGCCGAGCTAAGAATTAGTCCAAGCGGGGATAACAGTGGTACCAAATAACTGGGGAACTCTAGGCCCACACCCCGAGGATGTAAATGGTCTCTCTCACTATCGACATCATAACAAGTGTGGAACACACTCTACCGATCAGTGCAACTAGCTAATGTAAAGAGTTCAGTAGTGGATCAACGAAGGAGAAGTACAAATTGCAGCACCTACACCGAACCCCGAGCTTGAAGGAGGCTTGTTTGTCAGAATTCTAGAGTTGACAAGGGGCAACCCACAAAAAAGAAAGCCAACTCTCGATATTGACACCAGTGGGGAGGGAAGTTCAAGGAGGTCACCAGAATCCACAACAAAAGGACAAGAGAAGGTCGACCCAAAGCCAGAGTCACCAGTGGCTTTATGTGCTCACTGCAAGCTCTATTGTGGTCTCAAAATCACATACGAGGAGTTGATGGAAGCAGTCACAGTCTACCCTGAATTAATTTCTGTGCCTGAGCATTATCAGCCTAGCAGTCCAAGGAAGCTTCATCCGAGGGACTCACAAGTGTTCAAGCAAAGGCGAGTAGCAGAGAAGTTCACTAAAGTAGAGATGTCTAAAACTGTCGTAGCTGATGCACTCGCTAAACCATATGTCCTGCCAGCTTCAAGGAACATATCTAAACAAAACGTATGGTACGTAAAAGAGAAAGGGAAGACCGTGGAGGTGACCCCTAGCCGGCGGCGTAATCTACAACGTCATTTTGGAGAAACCAAGATAGCATTAGAAGCTTTGTAGCTAGGTTTGGTACAGCCAGAACAACTAGCATGCACCCCAGAAAAGCTGCAAAGATGACTTAATGCTCTAGCAGCTAATCCATTGGTAGGTTTTGGAAACAAATCTCACGAACCCAAAGTTGGAGCAGCTAGACCAAACATCTTTGACAGCAACCTAAAATTATTGGTCAGAGACAAAACACCAGAACCTATACATGAGGTTCCTCGTGACCTAAGAAGGGCAAAGCTGTCAGACGAGTATTTTAACAAGGAATTTAAACAAACCGATACATCGAAGGATCTCCAACAGACAAAGGAGATTACCCAGGGTCGTCTTACCTCAAGTGAGACAAAAGGGCTTCGATGAAGACCAAAGCTATTAGTAGAGGAAGAGAAAAAGAAAGTAGCCAGTTTGGACAAGTCTAAATCCACTCATCAAAAGAGAAGCACTAGTTCATTCCAACTAACCACAATTGAACCTATTCCTGAGGTCCAATTTCAACCACAGCTCATAGCCACCTTAGAAATTACACAAGAAGCACATAATAGAAGCTAAGCGAGCTAATGAGGACGTGGATGAAAATGATATGGAGTTGGTTGATTATGGTGAAGACGAGGAAGTCGAGATGCAGGAGTATGATGATGAATTAGTAGATGTTGGAATTAATGTTAATGTTTTATTTGTATTTCCTTCCAGATTTGCGGGTACTTCTCCCCCAACAACGACAGTAGTCAATAACAGCTCGACCAGAAGCGTCAACAATTTGGCGGTCGTAGGAGAGGACGAAAGCTAATCAAACCAGCAGTTGCTTGCCAAGAAGCAAGAGATTGACTTATCCTTAAGGAAGGCATACATGCCATTCAGGAATCCTACCTTGAAAATGGCCATGCATATGAGGCCACTATATGTCACGGGGAAGGTCTAGGGTATTCAGATCAACAAGCTTTTGGTGGATTCAGGGGCAGTTGTTAATATTATAACTGTGAAGGCAATGGCATTGCTGAGTATTCCCAAATCTTCCATGAAGGAGACAGCTTTGAATGTATGAAACTTCCGAGGCAGTATATCCAAAACCTTGGGTATTGTCTTTCTGCATGTACAAGTGGGACCAGTAGCTGGGACGTACACATTCTTTGTGGCAGAATGTACAGCAGCCTACAGTGCAATCTTGGGATGAGATTGGATTCATTAAAGCTACTGTGTTCCATCTTCCTTTCATCAACAAATGGTACTCTGGAATATGGAGTCAGGCGAGGCAGAACTGGTTGACACTTATCAACGCCCTTATTCAGTTTTTGTAAATGATCTAGACACCAACTACTACAACAGTGACCTTAGACCACTGGATGTATGTGGTATAGACAACAAAGGCCGCCCGTTAGGTGTCACGGCCTCTGACTTTAGCTCAATGGGGTATTATCCAAGTAGACGAGGACATTCGTCGCCCTTTTACCATTGAGCTACCACTCAGACCATCCCAATGTTAGAGCCTCTATCGAACATAGAAGTTGAAGCTTGCTACTCCCTATATGAATGATTCTACAATTTCTTGATGGAGAGCCAAGCCTACAAGCACGTGCCAATGATGGCAGCATTGGAATATGTGGATGAAGACGTATTGCATGAATCAGACGAGGAGGACCTGATCAAACTATCTCCAACAGCCTTAGATGATACCCCTCCTAAAGTTAAAGACCCTATTGAAAAGATTAATCTTGGGACTTCAGACGAGCCAATTTATGTGGCTATTAACACCTTCTTAGAGCCTGAGGGATGATAGAGGCTCATTGAATTGTTACAAGAATACGCAGCTTATTTTGCAGAGAAGTAAGAAGACATGCCAGGACTATCGCCAGAGCTGGTATGCCATAATTTGCCTATCATAGAAGGAAAGAGGCCTGTAAAGCAGGAGATGCATCGTATGAATACAGAGACATCAATTCTAGTAAAGGAAGAAATCAAAAAGATACTCAAGTCAGGCAACATTAGAGTATCCAAATACAATGAGTGGCTTTCAAATGTGGTCCCGGTTAAGAAGAAGAATGGGAAAATGAGAGTCTGTATAGATTATCGAGACCTTAATAATGCAACACTAAAGGATGTTTACTTAATGCCAGTAGCAGATTTGTTAGTGGATTCTGTAGCTCACCACGAGATGTTATCGTTCAATAGATAGAACAACAGGATACCACTAGATCCCAGTGGCGGAGGTTGATAGGCACAAAACATCATTTCTTTGCTCAGGTTTTGCAGGAGTATTTGAATACATAGATATGTCATTTGGACTCAAAAATGCAAGGGCAACCTACCAGCGTACTATGAACTTGATGTTCCATGACCTCATAGGAAAGTCCATGGAGGGGTATATCGATGATGTGGTAGTAAAAACGAAGTGCAAGACGGATCATATCGAGGACTTGAAGAAAGTATTTGTTCGAATGAGGCAACATCAATTGAAGATGAATCCAGCCAAGTGTGTCTTTGAGGTCCAAGCATGAGATTTTCTGGGTTTCTGGGTTCACCAATGAGGAATTGAAGTCTCAGATGATAAGAAAGAAGCAATGCTCAACGCTGTGCCACCAAGGAACAAGAAGGAGTTACAGAGGTTGTTGGGGAAGATCAATTTCCTTCGACGTTTCATTGCAAATGCTTGCAAGCAACGCTCATTTGTGGCATGAGGAGTTATTTAACACATTATGGACATACTAGAGAAGTAAAAGAAATCTAACAGGGACGACTCCTTATGTATTGATGTTTGACCATGATGCAGTGTTGCCATTAAAAATTAACGTACAGTCCTTACAAGTTATAGAGCAACATGATTTGATAGGTGAGGATTATATGCAGGCAATGTGGTAGGAGCATGAGGACTTAGACGAGAAACGACTAGAGGCATACGAGCAGTTGTGTGCCGAGAAATGTAGAGTTGCTCATGCCTATGACAAGTGCACTAAGGGCAAGAATTTTGCAGAGGGGGACTTAGTTTTGAAAGTGATACTTCCCATTGGTGAGAAGATCGACGGACGAGGAAAGTGGTATGAAAAGTGGGAAGGACCGTACATCATAGATTGTATTCAAGGCCGTGGAGCAGTTCGCCTGCAGGATAGAGATGGCACAGTCTATGCTAACCCTATTAATGGTCATTTCCTTAAGAATTATGTACAGCCAATCTGGGAATATGACGACCCACCAGCAGCAGAATAATTCAATTCATTCAGGCTCTCTAATAGCTATTCGCCTGAATCTCTGTGGCTAAACCTTTTGTCTAAATTTTTAAGTAGCGATGGAACCATTATGTCTAAACGAAGTGATGAAAATTCTCGAATTAAATCACAATCATTGATGAAAGACGCGTGTCGCTGGGGGATTGAACGATACGACGGTTCGACCATTCCGAGTCAAAAGAGCCATAGCTAGGAACTTCTGAGCAGTTAAGCGTGCCTCTTGGAAACATGAGAGATTTGATGCAATAGGGTGATACAATCCGGATTTCAAAATCGAATTTAATCCTGTTTAACAGGATTGACTGGAGCAACCAAATGGCAATGGTTAATCCTAAGTAATTCAGACATGGGCCATGTACCATTTTGGATTTTCTAGTTATGAGCTTATGCCAGAGGCCTATTATTAAGTCCAGAGTTTTAGTGGATTAGGAGTGGGCCTAATTAAACAGGGGGGAATAGATGAATTTTCTCTACAATACATAAACTACAAAAATTGGGCTTGGTACTAGAGGCCTAGGAACTACAACAGGAGAGCCTTCCTTGTTAGTTCAACTTTGAAATGTTCGAAGTCACTCCAGGCCAAGCTGTACGATTCGAGAAGTGCAGAAGCATCGTCCTCAGCATCGGTGAGTTGCTTTGTGCGAACGATACTTTTGTCAAGAAGCTATTGGGCATTGGCATTAGCAGAACGAGATCTACTTCGGCCTGAAGAGCCGCTAATTCAGCCTCTTTGACAGCTAGAATTTTCTTCTTTGATGAAACACTCGGTAAAAATTCCTGGATACGGCTTTGATCTTGTTGCATCTGGCCAACCAACTCTACCATTACCTCTTGTTTACGATCTGAACGATGTCTCAAGTTATCTTGGTTGGCATACAACTTGCACAGGTTACAGAGGTCTTGCTCGAATTAGGTAATGGTAGGAAGGAGCTCGCCAGAAGCAGTTCTCTTCAAGTCCATAACTTTGTCCAGTATGTTGTTGATGTTGTCGAATGAGTCCAGGTTAGCCTTGAGAATCTCCTTGAGGGTCGCTTGAGAGAGCACAATTTCGGCAGGAATTGGGTCTATAATGACGAGTTTGGCTGAGATTTTTGCCAAGCTCAGAAGTTGGTGCTGTGTAGCAATAACTTTGCCAGCGGGGCCTGAAGATGAAGAGGCCCAGGGAGACATTTCCGCAGCGTTGGGAGATGCCTTGACTGTGGCAGTGGGAGTTGAATACTCTAGTGAAAGAGGTTGAGGACCGGAAGTTGTATAAGAAGCCTGGTGCTGGCGTCTCTATTAGAGAATACTCAATTAAGAATGAACTGGATATGAAACTAATAAAA
The DNA here is from genome assembly GCA_946800695.1 of Geum urbanum. NCBI lineage: Eukaryota > Viridiplantae > Streptophyta > Magnoliopsida > Rosales > Rosaceae > Geum > Geum urbanum. The sequence continues at coordinate 82,050,204 of OX326997.1, forward strand.
GGAAAGAGAGGTTGCTCAAGTAAATATACCTTAGCCTCGCCAAGCATATGCAGCTCAGGCGAGCGAAGAATGTCAAATACCATATGTTCCAAAACCTTGTTGGGTTCGTTTTGTGCATCATGTTCGTTCAAAGGTTCTGGGCTGAAGACAAGTATTATATGCCCTTCTGACATGGCTTGTTGTTCCTCTGGAGCGTAGTACAAGGAATGGTAAGAAAAAGGAGCAACAACAAATGTAAAGGTGGATGTGGTAGGAGAGTTACCCGCATCTCCTTCGTGTGCAGCGTCATTCTGTTTAGCATCATTAGCAAAATCTAGAAAATATTGAGGTTGAGGCAGATTGGTGTTTGGAGTGGCTTCAAGGGCATGTGGATGAAGAGTTTCCTTCAGTGAGTCAAAGTTGTTCTTAATGACGGCAGCGACTTCAGTGTTGTCGGCGGTATTCTCTTCAGGGACAGTGAATGGGTTCTATGGAAAGCGAGGAAGTTTAGGACAGATTTAAAATTATGTGGATTGCTATGGAGGTCGAAAAATGATAAGTACCAATGTTGTTTTCAAGAAAGAAAGGGTGAAGAGAAGAGAAATCACCTTGTCATGAGGAGACGAGAGGTTAATATCAACTAGCTCGTGTGGTTCTTCGTTGACGGTGGTAGTAGTTGGCGACGAGGGAACATTGGTGGTAAACTTGGGCTCTGGCGGTGTGGCAAGGTTTGTTGCTGGAGTAGAAGGAGTAAGTTGTGTTGCTACTTATTGGGGAGGTTCGTTCTGTACTGTTTGATCCTCTGAGTTGCCCTCAACAACAAGCTTGCGACGCCGCCGTTGGCGTTTGCCCGGACCGCCAGCTGGTAAGTCGGTCCAGGTCCATTTCTGGGACTTCTGAAATAAGATAGGACAATTAGATTCTCTGACGAATTAAGAGATTTGGCGTGTAGAGAACATATTGCTTACAGATTGTAGAGGTTCTTTTTCTACTTCTTGTTGGGGTTCCTGGTTAGCAACGACATTTTGGGCCTCAAGTTCTTCTACATGCTATTTCGATCCCAAGGAAGAAAATCAATTAGTACAAAGTTGAAGCGTTGCCAATATTTGTGGCATGGAGAGTAAAGATACATACCACTGGCCAAGGGGTGTCTTCAATAGCCTCGTAGGTCATGTTTAAAAGTTGTATGTCAGAATCATCTACAAATTGCTTTTTGAAGTCACGGAAGATGGCAGCAAAAAGAACTAACGGTAGTGTGCATCATATGCCATCCTAAAACTGTGATATCCAAGCTAGGTAGTGAAAATTCATGTAGAGGGAGGGTGCGATAGAATGAGTGGGGTCTTGCTCAGAAAGCATTACCAATGGATATCCATCATGGGGGTCAGCTATGTCATTGGGACTTGGATGAAAAGACGCTCGCCAGATGCCGTAGTGGTTCACTGAGCAGATAAAAGGCATATGGGCATGCTGGGATAGCCCAAGTTGCATGGCGAAGTGATTCGGGCCATATATTTCGTACCCATTCGTGGAAAGGTTAGGAACCAGCAGATCACCACAAGTGTTGCTATGGAGGAAAATAAGCCTCCCCTGACATCTTGGTTTGGCGAGGGAAGAAAGCTAGTGTCAATGTCTTGAGGGATGTTGCGGCTCAAAATGGTATCAACTGCAGCTTCAGGAAACTCGAAATGCGAGAAAAAGGCGACGAAGCATGTCTTGTAAGTCCATCCGTCAAAAGAGGGGGTGGTCATAAGAGTCTTGCCCAGAAGTTTGTTTATCTCAAATGGGAGAATTTTGGGGTGACGGAAGATAGGGAAGTAAATTTAGAGCCAGAGTTCTACCATCCAAAGTGGTCCTGGTTGGTTAAGGTTGAGCCGTGATAGTGCAATCCATCTTAGGCTGCAGTAGATGCAGGCGAGGATGGCTGTGCGAAGCCCTGTTTGGTGCCCTCGAAGAGACATTCGGCAAGGTTGGTCCATCACTTATTGACTTTCTGATAGGCTAGGCAGAAGATGTATTTCGAAAGCCAAAATTCAAGGAAAGCTATACCTTCTTATTCATACTTGTCATCGATATAGCGGGTGGTCCAGACAGAGAATGAAGGAGGTCGATATTTATTGGCCTGAATCGAACACTCTATATGGCTTCCTTGTTTCCAAACAAGGTTTACTATAGGAACTCCAAACAAAGTATAGAGGTCCAAGAGAGTGATACTTACATCGCCGTAGGGGAGACGGAAGTAGTTGCATGCAAAATCCCAAAAGCACATAGTGGTGGCGAAGGGTGCATGATTCCCACCACTAAGGAGTGAGAAGCATAAGCCGAGGAGGTGGTTAATGCCATCCACTTGCCATCGAGCCAGGCTTGGTGGTTCTTATACTAGGTGCAGTCATTGTTATAGGTGTTGGGCCATTTACCGATTGAGCAAAGGGTGTCTTTGCTGGTCCACCCATCAGGGATAGCTCGTGGGTCCCCTAGACAATCAGAGCCAAGTTACAATAACGGTAACAGAGAACGGGGAAAAGCTCTGCGTCTATATGTGATGCTAGGAAAGGGCTTAGGCAGCCGGTACTAGAGGAGTTAATTTAAGGGTGAATAGCGCCTAGATGTCTTCGTGACGTAATTGAGAAAATATCAACAACAAGGCATTTCGCTTCATCCTCGGACAGGTCTGGTTGTCTTTCTATATGGGGAGGCATATTGAGTAGTCGGAGAATGATGGCGGCGGAAAACAAAAAGTTTGGCTTTGGGAAGAAGCTTAGATTTTGAAATGATGTAAGTGAAAGAGTTGTGTTGGGAGGTAAATTCTGACGGAGACATGTGCTTTTTATATGACATCAGCCGAAGTGACGCGGCTTTTCAGAAAGAAAGAGGCGACGTGGCATTTGCGTATAAGGTTACCGTTTGGATTGTAACAGCATGTCGTTTGGTAAACCAAGCCTTTTCGATTGCAACGGTAAATTTAATCTCAAGGCTTGAGGGGCAATGTTTGGGCTCAAGATACAATATCTTGTTATTGAGCATTGAGGTTGGATTAAGTGAGCGGCCCAAGAAGTATTCTTTAAAGCAAGTCATGATGGATCGGAAAAGAAAAGGAGGCCGAGTACCGCGGCCCATTAGTGAATAATAATCGACATTTCCTATGGAGGAAGGGATTCCTGGTGAAGTTTATCTCTAAGAATTTTAGATTCCGCGATACAGTGAAAGACATGGGAACTGAGCAATTATAGTTCCTTAGCAAGTCTTATTATGAGGAGATTTAGTTGAACTGAAATACGAGCACCGTTTCCTATATATAGAGGAGCATAACACCGAGGAAATGATCCTCGATCAAATACCTTTTGCTATCGGCAAACTACCTTCTCATATCGAGAAACCCTTGCAACCAACGATCAAGAGAGTTGTCACCCAAAAAAACGTGAGATTCTTGCGATTCAAACACTCAAAACACCTGCAACTGGTGATCAAGAAGCTTGTCACCAGGAAGAGTGAGAGCTTGGAGATTCAAAGACGCAACCATTGTGTTCTCAACACCGCGTCAAGAAGATTGCTCTACTTTACACTAGGAAGAGTGTGAGGTATCAAACTTCGTGGCTCAGCTAGAAACACGAAAACTACAAGTCCTAAGACATTAGGCAAGAATGATCCATTCAGGTGGGGTTGGTGTTCTCCCCGTATAAATCGCTTATCAAGAAGTCAGGTAGCAGCCGACCTACAAATCAACGATTTCGTCGTAAGAAGGTGGCACACCAGCTCACGAAGCACATGATCAAGAAAATAGACGGTTTGCAAGACCTCTCAGGTCAATGGGAGATTTTGGTGTCAAACAGGCCAAAATTGAGCTTTTGGGGCCTCAGACTGCCAACGGGTCTTTTGAGCCTATGGATTAAATGGTGACCCCTACCTAACAGTTCGACATGGTCCAAAATTGAGTTCATCAGGACTCGGTGGAAGATTTTCCTATGTCACATTGATGATTCATGAACCAAACCATATATAACTAGCAGTTTTTCCTTTTGTTTTTGCCTACGGTGCTAGCATTTAGTTGTTTGGATCAATTTATATATACGTAACCATAATAGAAGATAGAGAGAAACAAGTACCGTACGTGACAGCCATTTGTCTAATTCTAAGTCCGGGAAGAATATTATTTTGTTTGGAAAATTTGTCAGGATATATTAAGATTAGCATGCATTTACATAAAACCAAATTCTGGGTCCGATGAAAGTTTCGAGGAAGAGTTCAACCAAAATAACCCTTGTAGTTTTGTCAAGGCCCTTTTTCAAACTTGTAACTATTCACTGCTTCCTTTTCACTGATACATTGTCGAAAATTCAAGTCATTTATACAATTTAAGATTAATTCGAGATGAAACTAGCTAATTCCAGATCGATGGAAGTGTGCAAATGGAAGTTTAATTTCTACTGACGTCATTGCTGAAAAACTTAAGCATATAGGAGATCATTCCACACATCCGGCACTCCAGGGAGGCACCAATGTATACAATCTGCAAAACTACTCGGATTCGCTACCTGCTCTTCTGTTAGAACATCCCATTGCTTCCTATAAATTGATGGATGGCTTTCTTTTCTATACTCTGAGAGTTGAGTTATGTTGAGCATCTGCACGTCCAAACCTCTTGTTTTCAGCTCTCCGAGCACATTCTCCACCACACGCACCATTTTCGGATCCGATCCGTTTCCCCAGTAACCCTCCTCCTTAACCAGTTCCGTTTCTCCGTAACAATTCTCTGTGCTTGTCACACCCCATTCTTTAGTACTGCAATATATGTATGTACGTACATTACACTCAGCGTGTTAGACAGTTCACTTCGGATTGCTAATAATATCGATGTTGTGTTGTTTATTAACGTAATTTATATATGTATCAAGATTTGCTTAATTAGAGACATGATTCTATAACGATTTACTGCATGAATCAAGCTGCCAATATGTAATTGTGAACTCGATCATTTATACCTCTGGTGAGTAAGGGATATGGTAACAAAGAACAATTTGGTCTTGTTCGGATTAACATGGACCTCCAACCAATCTGGCCAAGTCTTGAGAGCCATCTCATACACTCATAGCATCTCAACCTCTTTGTAAATCCCATCAGAGCTTTCGAAAGATCCCCACCTAAATTAACGACAACCATTGTAAATTTAACTTTTAATAAAGCGAAGTAAGTCTAATGGGTTCATTCTCTTTTTAGCAAATATATGCAGTGTACTTACAAGACACGCATCATGGACCTTCTCCACCAAAGATAGGAATTAAAAACTAGATAGTCTGCATCAGTCCAATGCCTGGCATGCTTTTCAATTGCCTGAACCCTAACTATCCGATCCGGTAGCCGGTGATTCGCAGGGTGATCTGAGTTTGATTCAACTAACAATGGAGCCCAGTAGAACTCAATTGTGGCATTGTATTCCTGGATCGATCACCATGAATCACACAAACATAATTAACGTACTCCATGCATGCTTTCAGAAAACACAAACTTATATATATATATATATATATTGGATGGTACATAGCTAGGGTGGTAACAGAGTACAGAACGGTGATATAGGAGAAATCAAAACTCACGGTGGCTTTGAAGATGGACAAGGAGCCATTAGTGAGCATGGACTTCAGCTCTGGAGGAACAGCTGACTCAACCAGGCAAACCATAGATACCCACTGATTTCTATTCAATGAATCCCCAACGTACATGAGCCTCTTGTTCCTAAGATTTTCAAGCAGCGCTGTGGCATTGAACCTAAGCTTATATGTTTGAACATGAAAACAAACAATCCCACAAAGCTCAAAAACTGCCATTGTAAAACCCCAACCTCATTATTTTGCCCCATAAAAACAAATACAAAAAGTGGCCTTCTTGGTCACGTTAGGTTTTTTTTTTGCTCGGACTTTCAGTTTATTTTTGTCTAAACTTCAATTTTTTTACACCCAAGTTAAAGAAGATCCAACTAATTAAAAACCGCTTAATTAAATGCATGAATAAGTACGTTAAGGAAGAAAGCATGTCCTGATCTTGTTGATGGACGAAATAAAGGACCAGATTTTATGTTCGAAAAGAATTGATGTATCGAAATGAAGTAGGACTTGCTATAAAAAACGCGCGACTAAAATCGCCATGCTGAAACACAATGGCAGCAGTATTGAAAAATGAGCAAACCAAAAACATGCATGCAAGTGAAGAGATGAAGCTAGGGAGAAAGGGAGAGATCGAGACCTAGGGAGGTCACATTGATGAGGTTGCCATCTCCTGTTCTGAAAGCCCAAATCTTTTCTCCCGAACTTAACACAAGCCAATTGGTCCGACATATAAGTACACTGTAGCCCCTTATACAGACGATAGGACTGGTTATCATATACCCATTTCCCAGAAAACAGATTGCAGCTTGAAGTTTTCACTGTGACTTGCATTTAAAAACATGTGTTAGTCGGAATGCTCTCTATGACTCTTGATGGGAAAAAACTGTATTCACGATATTACAACGATATGAGAGCTCCTGCATGAACCTCTATATATAATGATGGATGTACAACTCTAATATCTATCGCATAAAAAATATTAAAGTCCTACTACATCTCATATCCTTAGATATATCAACTCCTTATTGTACAATGAGATTAAGGATAACTCAAAAACTTAACACATCAATCTGTCATCATGTAGAAATAATGCAGAGCTAAGGAATGAACTACACTTCACAAAATGTAGCAATCCCAAAACCACTAACACTACAATTACACAACACATGATCGAATAGGATAACATTCTTTACACTTACATTTGATTCTCCGGATAAATCTTAATTAGAACACAAATGCAAAATGGTCCTCCTTATGGTTCTGTATGCGTGAACCTGAATGCATAATTTCAAGGCAAAATTACTTACATGGTCATTAATCTTTGCCCAAAATGACAGTTTGATAACTATCGTATGACATATGTCAAAATTGTCAGTCGTCTTTTTTGAAAGTATATCAAAATGGTCATTCGTCTGTTTTTTAAAAAAAATCCATTTATTTTTAGGGGTATTTTTGTCTTTTATCCTCTTTTAAAATTTAGACTGTATGATCAATCCTAGTTATGATCTGAGTCGTCGATCGATTTCTACCTGAATGGGTAAAGCCCATTCCCACGACCCGAATAATTAACATCCCGACCGAAATTGCTCCGGTCGGCCAGTTTTGACCGTCAGACCGGTCGAAATCAATTTCCCCTTCCATCTTCACCCTCCCTATCACCTCAATTTCAATATGCATCGACTGTGGGGGGAGAATAGAATGGAGAAAAATCCTAGGGTTTTCCTCGTTCGGCCTTCGTTGCTGAGATAGTTCCGGTTAACTTAGACCACCGGACCACCCAGGTTTCAAAGCTCCTCACCTCAGAAGTCGTTTGCACCCAGTCTCGAGGTGCAACGTCCCAAGCGATGTCGATCGCTCAATCCCAATTTCAGTGGTTCTCAACGAGGAGGCCTGGAGGTCAAACTCACGACGTTGAAGCACGAGTTTTGAGGATTAAAGCGTGACTGTCGTAGAGGATCGAGGCCCACTACCGGCGATAGCTTCAGTCAACTTCGACCACCGGACCACTGAATGGGGATAATGGCCATCCTCCATTAGATGGAGTGGCAAATTTTGTAATTTTTTAAAAAATTTAGTAATGACATTATTGTAAATAAATAAAATTTAATGATAAAAGATATTTTTACCCCTAAAAAGTTGGCGGGAGTGACCAATTTAATAATGAAACATTAGAGGAATTGACTATTTTGATATATGTCATACGATAGTAACCAAACTGTCGTTTTGGTCAAATATTAGTGATCATTTAAGCAATTTTTCCTAATTTTAAAACAGAAAACAAAACTATATGCATTCTTTTATAGCAAGTAACACAGTTACATGCTCAATTTTCCTTGTATACACTATTTCTGAGTATAACAAAATACCTATTCAAACCACAAAACTAATTTTATTATCATCATAATGATAAACTGAAAATTACAATAACATAAAAAACTCTTTCATAATTCAAAATATCCAAAAACAGAAACAAAATAATAGAAATCTTGTAATTTATGGATATATAGCAGGAATTCAGGAAATGCATGTCAAAGTCTAGAATTCATCATAAAATTTAATCGAGTTTTTAATATGGGCCATTGTTATTTGATCCTGACGCCAAGATCAGATCAATCTCTTTCTTTTTCTTTGTAAACTAAATGACTTCCCGAGTGTTCTTAATTATCGGCAACATGATCAAAGATCAATGGCTCGTATTGACTCATGAGGCTTGGGGAGATGAGGCAATTAGTAGAGGAGCTAGAGGATCTACAAATTTGGACTCTAAGGTATCTTCTGGGTAGTGATTCTCACTGAACAATGAAGCATCAAGCATGATGTAAGGTCAAAACGTACGTATATAGGTTCCAACGTTCGATCGATCTTAATTAAGTGTTTGTTCATTTAGGTAATTTGATAGGTTGGTTGGCGTCTCTACATCTAAATGAATTCGTTGTCGTAAAGGGAACTCGGTGTGTACGTTACGCCTCACATGCATATATTCAACTATTGAACTTCAACCGTACTCCCCACACCTGAAACGAAATGACATGAAGCCATCGTATGAAATGTTCTCAGTTATATGGAGTGGAGTTTTATCATGAAAAAATCGTGAAGATTTCTGATTTTCACGAGATTGAAAAATTATTCGATCATTAAAATCAATTATCTTTTAAATTGTCACTGAAAGATCACGATTTCAAAAAATCAACATAATTGGAGATGATTTAGTTATTTGATTATCACATTCAAATTCTGATTAATACAGTTCATCACAGTGGCGTAGCCACCATATGATGAGGGGTATCAAATGACACTCCTCAAGTTTTGAATTAGTGTTAATCAATGACATAACTTCACTTAGTTATTAGAAATTTAATACAATAGAATTTATTTTGACACTGCTGAATATATGAAAAGAAAATAAAATCGTAAGTATGTTTTAAGTTTTAACTATTTCGTCATAGCGAGTCGAACATATTCGTTAACTCTTTATGGAAAAAGAGATTACTATATGTTAAATTAATGAATTATTAACATTCATTGACGTTTTAACTTTACAACCATTTACTATTTGATTAGTAACCATAATTTATCGTTTTCGATTTTCTTTTTGTTTAGTAAATCTATTGATCAAAATGAAATATATTTCTATATTAAGTTCGGGTTATGAATTCCCAGATTTTTTCCCCATATATGAGTTTATATCGTTTAAATAAATTGACACAACTGAGTTAGAATTCTGGTTACGCCACTGGTTCATCATATAGCTTAAAAGTTTAATGTAGCAATCAAATGCTCAAATCATTTCTGATTGGCATGGGCTGATTTTCTGTAAGCATGATAGTTTAATAGTAATCTAAATGATGAATAGTTTCAATCGCCGAGCAACTTTGTCAAATTTGTGGAAAACGGAACTTCACTCTGTTTTTTCAAAGCGAGGTTCTGCTTTAGATATATATATATATATATATATATATTCTGTAAGAACTCTCTATCCTCTCTATCCCAGCAAAGAGAAAAAAGACTAGCTCTATCGATATTGTCTATCATAGCCCAATATTTCGTAAAGGGTAAATAACAGAGGATTGTATGCAGCTATTGATCTACATATCTTCTTCTTTCTTTCTTTCCTATTTAATTGCATTCCTTTGGATTTTATTTCTTTTCGAAAGCTAATCATAATCAGTGTTGTAACTTGATGCTAGCAGCTGGACCAAAACCTCCAAATCTCCAATACAACTTCTGAACTGCATCAGAACCACGAACTATCTATATATTTCTACGTACTTCGCTACCATGCAACTATATGTGTATGTGTAACCAAGTTTCCTAACTACAGTTATATAGCAAAATTTAACGTGCCACAATGTTTTGAATTTAGGTGAATCGAGACCTATAAACAACGGTTACAACGCTAGGTGGTAAGGCCCCATGTATTTTGATCATTATAATTCAGTACTGATATATATACAACGCGGCATGGGATGATATATCAGCAATCAACTTTTTCGTACGCTAAAGGTAGAGCACGGCAAAGCAGTAGCCTAATTAGGCGAGTGCCCAGCTTAGAAATCAAAAGTTGTTTTGGTCAAAACTATGATATCCACGGAGGAGAGAGATAGAGAGAAAATGCAATTGAATTCGATCAATAAGGAGCAGTAATAGGAGCCCCATGCATGGTCGCAGGCTCTCGCAGCAGTTCGTAGCTGGCTAAGAGAAAAAGATATATAGAGAGACACAGCAAGCGAAGCAAAGGAATGGGTCGCCCCCATCAGACATGGCGTGATTCAGAAAAGTAGACATACACTAGAACAGATCGACAAGACCAACCCAAAACACGAAAACGGACACACGGGGCTCTCATCATATCACTTCATTTCACCTCACATCAAATCACCAACTTGCAAAGAAACTAATAACTACCACGACCATATCCAGTCTCTCAAAAATTGAAAACTCCACTCCATCGGCTAGCTAGCAGCTTCAGACTTCTTCAGAGACAACAACCTCACCGCAACTTGCCCATTTGTTTTCTCCTTTCTTGTTATCTATCTCATCACAAACCAACATCAACGAACAAGTTGCACCTTAATTGATTTGCCATTTTCCTTTTTTCCTTCTTCTTCGACAGCTTTTTCTTAACAGCTAGCCAGCTACTTGATCACTTTATATTAGGAAAAACAAAGTCAAGTTGCCATTAGCTGTCCTCTGATGTTCCTCCAAATATTGATTCCCCTCACGTTGTAAAACTTTACGTTTCCTTCTTTTTCATGTGTTTTCTTCTTTGTTCGAAGAGCGAACGATTTTATTTAAAAAAAAAAAGTTTTGTTCGCTAGCTTATTCGAATTGAAGAAAAAACTTTAAGCTAGATCCATACAAAGACGACGAAATTCTACATGTCATTATCTTTCTTTGTTGTTGTTCCTTTACTACTACTAGCCAAATTGTTTCATTCTCCCTATGATGTCATTTTCTAGTCTCTATTGATAATTATCAAATGGGGAATTGAAGAAACAATGCATCTGAAGATAGTCCAACTTGATCTTATTTACGTTAACAATTCAATTTACTTAGTCACCAAGTTACCAATATACTAAAAACATTTTAGAAAACTAGGAGTTACGTACCCAAATTGTTTAATGCGTCCCATGCCACTAGACTAGCTAAACCAGCTGGGTTTACAAAAATAAACCAAAGCCCACGAATTAAATAGCTGTATTATTTTCATGTACTCCGTATCCGCCCACCAAAAGCTCCCCCATTTTGAAAATCGTCGACCACTAGCATAACAAATCAAGAGATAACTAGGTAATAAGGTAGTAGCACGCATGTGATTATCCAGTACCACACTAGTGTGTATACTCCACTTTATAAACTACCAAGTACCATTCCTAATTAATCATGTGAAGTCTATGATCCCGGCCGGGTGTTGCAGATAAATCTATTGATTCAAAGATAAATGATAGAAATGCAAACTACACCTTTACGTAACTGAAGTAGCTAAGGTTTGAAGATCAACATTGTCACTCAACCACCAAGGCGGGTTAGCACAATGTATATATATGATACACCCAAGGCCTAAACGACGATTAAACATGTACTAATTAGTGGCAAATATACCAATAAATGTCGCTAAGTGAGCATGTTAATCGTGTTATACATAATTCTACGCGCGGAGGTCGATTCGTGGCATAAATGCACAGCGGTTAATTTATTAAGGGCGATGAGCACTAATTAACGGATCCAAACCAAACTTATTTAACTAGCTAGTTATTACATGCAGGTGATGCAGCTGTTTCACCGCTCAAACTAGCTAGTTGTCAACTTGTCATCGATTCTGCTGAAGCTACTTGTTCATCACTCAGCAATTCCTAGCTTGCCGTTTTTTGCATGCCATGCCATAACCAAAACACCCAGAAGGCCAGAAGCAAATAAACATGACATAAATTTAATCAAAAAACTAACAACAAGGGGTTAGAAGAAGATGGGAATCAATTTAACATGGCAATGCTAATATATATATTACATAAGAAAAACTTGCTGCGACTGTTTCATCGGATACAAAACGACACCGTACCCTCCATCGGCAAACACAGACGACTCTCAGACGGACTCGATCGATCGATCGATCGATCAGACAGACAATGATGTTCGACGGAAGCTAATAAACTTTGTAGGAAACTTCCCGATCGAACACCACAATCTACACCGCGCGCTACTACCTAATTTAACATGCACGTCATTTTATAATTAATACTCCCGATCATCATACTAGTACTTAAAAATAAACAAACGACTAAGGTTTACTTGGCCGGAGAACTCGCTAGTACACCGAGGTCGACGACTTGTTGATGTTTTTGTTGGTATTGTTGTTGCCGTGTCTGGCCAAGTTCTCGGCGATCTGAGCCAGGTTCTGCAGGTTGCACCGGACGATGGTGTCGACGAAGTTACACGTGTCGTCTTTGGTGTTCCCGGGCGGCACGTCGACCACGTACGACTCGACGACAACGGTGCCACCTGTGGCCGACGGGTGAAGCGTCGTGACAGACTTATAGTTGGAGAGGCGGTGGTCCCCGCCGACCATGCTGAAACTGATGACGTGGCTCTCGTCGTCTAGCATGTCCAGCCTCTCGGTGCTGCTGTTGGCCGGGAGTCCCGAGACGACCTGGACCTCGCGGAGTGTGCCCACGTTGCCGTCGCCGACGATGACGTGGCAGCTCTTGACGAAGTGCTTGTAGGCCTGGGGGTTGTCGAACCGCCGCACAACGGACCAGACGGTGGACACGGGAGCCGCGATCTCCTGTGTCACGGCGGAGTAGCACCTGCCGCTCCCCACCGCGTGCGTGTGGTAACGCGCCACCGCGTCGGGAATCGGCTGGTTCCTCTGCTTCTTCATCGTTGTCGTCGCCGACGCTTTGGGCGAGGCAGCCGTGTTGTTGTTGACGCGGTGGAAGACAGCGGAAGACTTGGGAGGGTTCGGAGGCATTTGAATGGTTTGATCTCTCCTTATCTCTTTGGAGCAGCTAGCTCTAGTGTTCTGTTGGAGCTAGCTAACCTTGGGAGGAATGGGAGCGCTATTGAGGGTGTGAACGGGTGGGGATGAAGATGATGATATTCTGAGCTAAGAAGGAAGGAGATGATGATGGGTTGGTTGCAGATTTCAAAGGGCGAGGAGATGTGAATATTAAATTTGAGGAGAGTTCATGTGGGATGATAAAATAGGAAGCAAGTTGGTCTTGATCAGCCAAAAAGGAGGAAAAAACACCAGCAACTTGGTGGTGCTGAATTTATCATAATACCCTTGCCCTAGTGTTTTAAATATATTTGTTTTGCTTTATATTACAAGTTGACCGTGGATAAGAAAAAGGGATAAAATTGACACCTCATTTTCCCAAATCAGATCATTTTATTTAAAAAAAAAAAGAAAAAAGACATTGCCGGCGGGACTTCATTTATGTCGTCGGCAATGTCTTTTTTTTTTTACATTACCTTCGAGACATTGTCGGCGACATACATTTATGTCACCGGTAATGTTAAAAAAAAAAAAAAGACATTACCGGCAATTTTTCCCGGAAAAATCGCCGGCAATGAGTCAAAATGTGGTAGTGGCGATCACTCTGTCGCCCTCCTCTCTCCGCCGTGCCTACCAAACCCTAGCAGAGAAGAACGAAGACTTTGTCGCACCAAACCCTAAACTGTCTTCAACGACATCACTCTCTGTCATCGCTTCACCACCTCCCTCACCGGCGGCTCTAAAATCTCCGGTCATTCAACATGTCATCAAGTGAGCCTGGATTTAGGGTTTGATCTATAGATTATTACCTTGATTGCTTTAATAAATTATGTGATTACTGGATCTAGGGTCTGTTTGTGTTGAAAATCAGTGGTGTGTTTAGGTTGTTACGCTGTAGTGTCTACGTTAATCTGTGAAAGTGTCTATGTTAGTCTGTAGTAGTGTATATAGATTGGTGTGCTTTGGTTGTTATGCAGTAGTGTTAATGATAGTCTGTGGTACTGTGTATGTTAATTTGTAGTAGTACAATTGAATGGTGTGCTTTGGTTATTATGCAGTAGTGTTAATGATAGTTTGTGGTAGTGTATATGTTAATCTGTAGTAGTATTTTGATGTCCATTTTGTTGTTTGACAGAGGAAGAAATGGAAGTAGAAGTCAAAAAATAGGAAGACAGCAAACCAAGACGCTCAGTTCGACTACAGAACAAGAAAAAGGCAACTGAAAGCATCAAAGTCCAAGTAGTAATGTAGTGCTTTTTGTGTGTTAGAGTCTGATGTAGTACCATGTTGTTAGCGTCTGATGTAGTACATTGTATTATAGAACAGTAATGTTTACCATATTTTGAAGTAGTACACTAAATATTTTGGAGTAGTGCTTACTAGAAATAGTAGTAGTGTTAGTACACTAAATGTTTTGAAGTAGTACTTTCTATTGTGAAACAGTAGTACTTACTAGAGAAATCAGTAGTATGTTTAACATTGATGTAGTGCGATGAATGTTTTAAAGTAGTGCTACTTTTGTTGTATGATGAGTGTACTACTATTGTTGTTGGATAGCACTAATGTAGTTGGTTTCATACACGAAGTGTTGTCACATACAAAAACGCACAATTGATCAACACAAAATCGCAAACCGAAAAACAACAAACTCAAATTAGTATGTTAAACAAATTGCATAAGGGAAAACTACCTTAAAGTAGTATGTTATAATGTTATATAATGAAGAATCACATTGTATGTTTATCAAAAAATACTCGATGAAAGAGATTCGGACCAAGTGTACTACCAATGATTTGTATTCGTACCAACTATATCTCTTGTGTAATATAGTGTATCTAAAGGAAATGGACATGCCTCAAAAAAATTATCTGTTTATACAGAATGTACTACTTTAGACTGGTGAAAACACTACCTGTGACTAATATACACACTAGTTACTCAGGTTTCAGCTTCTGATGAATTTGGTACATGTCAATCTGTTGTGTCTTCCTTTTTCGCCACAATGACCTCATCTGATTGACCTGGTCGCCTTCCCACCTTCAACAAAAGACTTCATGCCAGTATCCTTTGGATGACTGGATGAGATTCTTGTCAACACAAGCTTCACAATGGGCGGTTCATTAAGAGAATCATGTCAACGGAGGCCTCACCAAAGGATTTAGTCAGAGCTTCTGGCCTAAAGCAACCCAAATAGTCATTTGGATCAAGCAATTTAGACGAAGATGATGACGTGCAAGTCAGAGAAGAAGAAGTGTCATCAAAAGAGGCTATGCCGGAATGCACATGAGTACCCGAACTACTCTGCCCACAATCCCTGGCAACAATATTCACAGAGGCTACCTCAAGTTCGATCGTGGTCTTCATCATCAACTTCAAGTCCTTATCACTAGATATCATGCAATTCGGATAGCGTGACAATGAGAAACCAAGAATGAATTAATTCGATCTCAAATCAGGAAAACGCGATGACACTTCCATCACCACGTCAATGAAAGCTTTAGTAGGCGTAACATCGAGCATGATTATATGGTTGTTATATGTGCACTTCGCATACAAATTCAAATCCATGGCTACCAATATGCAAATAAAAGACAATCTGCTTACAGAACAGAAGTAGTATCCTTAATAGTCATCAATAGTGTACTCACTCAACAGTAATAGTACTATCAAGTCCAAACATAGACAGAACACACAGAACAGCTAACTAGTGTCTTCAAAGGGATGCAATAGTATATTCACTCAACACTAATAGTACTATCAAATACAAATACACACCGAACAACTAACTAGTGTTTTCAGAGTGATGCAGTAATGTACTCACTCAACATATATAGGTAGTACTCTCAGTCTGTAACATCTCATAATTTATACGAAATGTCAAAAAACACAAATCAGTCGCATTAATCACACATAAAGTCACAAACACATAAATCACAAGAAAAAAATATACAATAATATCACTACAATGCGTCGATCCATAATCCACAGTACCATAAACAAAATTGAAAAACCGAAATTTGAAATCGATGTGCGTATAGAAAATTTGAAATCACAGCTCAATCGAACAACACAAAGCACCAAACATCTACATGAAAGCAGAATCGAAGCCTTACCGAAGTTTATCTCGTCGGAATCCTCTAATTTGCCAGAAGCTTCTTCTCACATAAGCACTATCTCGCCGGAATCGCCTCCGCCTTTGATGATGTCCAGTCCGTGCCTCCGGAATCGCCTCCGCCTTTGATGATGTACAGTCCGTGCCTCTTTCTCTCTTTCACACACACACACACACACACACACACAAACACAGGCAGCTGATGGAGAGAATCGAGCTGCGATTTGGAGCTCACTCTTTTTAGATCGCAATCGTGGCTCTCTCTCTCTCTCTCTCTCTCTCTCTCTCTCTCTCTCTCTCTCTCTCTCTCTCTCTCTCTCTCTCTCTCTCTCTCTCTCTCTCTCTCTCTCTCTCTAAGCTGCGTGCTGTTTTGAATTTGAAACTCAGCTACGTTTATATCAGATGGGCAATTTTGAAAAAAAAAATTATTAGGAAAGGAGAGATAACCTTGTGTGTATAAAAATTATAAAGTGACCTTATTAGTAACTTAAGGTCTTAGAGACCTTATGTGTAATTTGCTATTTTTACAAACCACACCCCATTTGTTAGTTTTTGTGTGTATTTTGAATATATTTTTGGGTGAAAAAGATGGAAAAGAGGGTTGTAGATTGTAAAAGACTAATGCTAAGAGGCCTCAATGTAGTCATGATTTGTATGCCTCAATCTTAAGTGGCATGTCATGTCATATAAACAAAATTTTTTTCTTTAAATTTTTTTTAACAAGTTTATAACCTAAAAACCAATCTTGCCCTTTTAAAAATTAGTTAAATTTTATAGATAATGTAAAAAAATTTAACAACAACAAATTAATAAACCCTACAAAAAATTTACGAAAAGTTTCTAGTTTTAAGAAAAATCGTATTTAGCAAGAAGATGAATTTTCAAAACCTATGGAGAACCTCGATCTTTTCCCGGGTATGTATACTAGAAGAAGAAATTTTGAAACCAATCATCTCTTGTTCTGTAAATTAATTCTCGATCTTCTTCTCGACTCTTGGATCTGGATATCGGATCACACTGCTTTGGCAATAGGTGGCCGCCATTGATCAAAATTGTTTGATCGATCTACATAAATGTTTAGTTCCGATCCGGATCGGAGTTCCTCAGTTCCAGCAATCCCAAAAAAAATAAAATTGAAAGGACCGGTGAATCGAAGTATAGATGACCAACAACGTACGTACTCTCAGTTTTAGGTCTGTTGATCATAGAATCTTGGCTATTAACAAGTGCCCATATGTCTTGAAAGTCTTAAAACGTCATACTTGGATCATATTGCTTTGAAAAAACTTGCAGATTTTTTCAACAATAAAAAAACAACTTACAGATTGATATGGTTTTGATATTCAAGTTCGTATTGGACTCAAACACAATTAATGGTTGAATCAATGAAATCAATTCCGTAGTATTTAAATTCCTTGTAGAGATACTACTGGAAAATGAACATAGATAAGTTTTAAATATGAGATACGGGATATGATCATCATTTGGTCGATTAGATTGATTAGAAGTGTACATGACGTGGCATAACATTAATGAAGTGTACAAGTATAATATATCGTATACTCTATTAATTAGTAAATTCACGAATAACTTACAAATTTTTGAAAAAAAAATATCCGTTTCCCGAATTATTCGAAAGAAATTTTTTTTTAACTTGGCCGAATTATTCACAAATAATTCGCGAATTTAACCTTTTTTTCAATAAAAAATTAATTAATTTATATGACCGAATTTTAAAAAATTATGGCCGAATTTTTACGAATTTTATTCATATAAAACTACCGAATTATATACGTATTAATTTTTAACGTATAATTCGCGTACCATTTTTCTAGAGCCATATAAGATTTAAGGCATACACCTCATAGTCTTAATGAAGCATAAAATAATTTCTCATTGTAAAAAAATGGTGTCAATTTCACCTCCCTAAGAAAACCATCCATCTTATTATTAATGCATCATTTCCATATTTTCTTTTCTTTGTTATATATATTTGTTCTCAACTTGGGTTTTTTTTTATGAAACTTGGGTTTTTTTATGAAACAATATTGTGCTAACAAAATTTGTAACCAAAATAAATAAATAATGTACTCCCAGAAAAGAAGGGGTAATCAAGCACTTAATCTCCTAGAGTGTGAAACAGTGGAAGTATTTTTTTTGTTCTATCAATTTTACAAGTTAGCAAAGACCAAGCATTATCAGAATAAACACTATAGTTGACAAAAGTAAAAAATACAGGTCGGCAATTTTTTTGTTGTCGGTTATACTATACTTTAGCTAACGAAAAAAAGTTATCGTCGGCTAAAGTTTTTACTTAGCCAATGGGGAAAAAAAATCGTCGGCTTTTGTTGAAAAAATTCATACTTTTGCCGACAAAATTTTTATTTTTAGCCGATGAAAATAAATAACTTTAGTTGACGAAATAATAATATCATCCGCTAAAATTCTTTATGTTTACAGATCTGGGCAGCAGCTCATTCAAAAAAAAAAACCCGGGAGAAAAACAAAAATCGCTCTCAAATAGTTGGGTGTTGTCGGAAGCTGTCTAAAATGAGTTCATGAAACTATATACCGCTACATATATATAGGTTTGTGTGTATATATATATGTATTGATTGTTGATTTTGAGTTGATTGTTGATTTTGAGTTGAATTATTATATATATTAATTGTTGATTTTGAGTTGATTTCGATGAAAATATATATATGTACATAATTATATGTTAATTGTTGATAGTATACATATATATATATATATATATATCTGTGTGTGTCTGTGTGTTAATTTGTAATTAAGGAGTAGAAGAATTAATGTAATTTGTAGTTTATATATATGTTGATGAATTTTTAATTAGTGCATATATATATATTTAAAAAGTTGAAATTTTCAGGATGGACAAGAGTTGGATTTGCCTTCCAAAATAGGATCGAAGATATGGCAAGGGAATGTGGAGTTTTGTGGAATATGTGAAGGATAATGCTAACAGAATACAATTTATTATTGCCCGTGTACGAAATGTCAGTGTCGCAGTGATTTGTATAATTTTTCTATTGATATAGTATGGGAGCATCTGCAGAAGAACGGATTTTGGGATAAATACACATGTTAGATTTATCACGGTGAAACATTATCAGCGGGTCAGCATGATCATGGGCAATTTTCTGAGAGGGCCAGTACATTCAATGATCCAACAATGAGGTTGATAAACGATGTGTTTCCTTATGAGAATGATGTATTTGCTCAAGTACAAGATATCTCTGTCGTTGTTGGGGGCTTCCTTTCTATTGAGCCAGTCCTACAATTCTGTAAAGCTGTCAACACTGCTGGTATTGATAAGTACAACAAGCTGATTGCTTTCCAACAGACCCCGTTGTACAATGGGTGTAATGAGATTGTTCTTGAAATGTTCATAGGAGTAATGAAGGTCAAAGTAGAGAACAAATTGAGTGTCAAGGCTGTTGATGATTATCTAGAGTTGATTTCTTCGGCGTTTCCCTCGGTCATGACCTTCCTACCACTCATCGTAAGTGTGGTATGTCCTGAAAGATCTTGGCCTTACCTACATCAAAATCCATGCATGCAGATATGATTGTTTTTTTTTCTGGGGTAAAGATCCTTAAGGGAATGATCTTGAAAATCTTGATGCTTGTCCGGTATGTCACACGGATAAGTATAAGTTGACTCATGCAGGGAATAAGAAAGCTGTGAAGATACTTCGGTATTTCCCGCTGACGGATAGGCTGGAACAATTGTACATCTCTTCACACATAGCCAAAGCTATGAGATGGCACACTGAGAGGGATTTGTCCGACGATGATACCCTTATACACCCTGCTGACGGAGAGGCTTGGAAGCACGTAGTTAGGGAGTTTCCTCATTTTGCATCAGAGGTCCGAAATATTTGGGTTGGGCTCTCATTTGACGGATTCAACCATTTTGGCAATATGGTCAGTTATTTTGGTACCGTACAACCTTCCTACAAGATGCATAAAGAAGTAATACAATATGATGACTCTATTAATTCCAGGGCCTGGTTATCCAAGAAAGTGTATGGATGTGTATTTGAGACCCTTGATTAAAGAGCTTACGTTTTTATGTAACGTTGGTCATCCCACTTATGACAAGTATAAGCACGAGATGTTCCAAATGCATGTCATGGTTATTGGCACCATCAGTGATTTTTCTGCTAGCGGAATGTTGTCGGACAACGTTACTAGGGGATACAGGGCTTGTCTAGAGTGCCTGACTGATGAGTGCGTCAGACCTCATTGCAGGAAGATTATCCAGATGCGTCACCGTTGTTGGCTTGGACATGATCACCCATGGCGGGAGGAGGACAAGACATTTGTTGAGACTGTAGAAGAGGATGTGCAACCCAAGAGATGGACGGGGAATAAAATTTTGGAAGTGCTGAATGAATGCGATTTTGGGCAGCTCAACAATCATCCTAATATAGTGGCGGCAATACCTGACAGACTCGACATGTATAAATTCTAGACACACAAAAACATGTTCTGGGAACTCCTGTACTGGAATAAGTTGTTGATCAGGTACTACCTAGATGTTATGCACATAGAAAAGAATGTGTGCAAAAGTGTGGTGGGCACAGTGCTGAATTGGGAGGGAAAAACTAAAGACGACCCTAAGGCACGCATTGATCTGAAAAGAATGGGTTTACGAAAATATTTGTGGTTGAAAGAATGGAAGAAAAAAATGCCTAGCCTTAAGCGTCTTACACCGTCAAGTCTGAACAGAAGAATGAAATTTTTAGGTAGATGAGTAATGTTAGGTATCCTTTAGGCTATGCAGGAAATATAGGTCGGTGTGTCAACTTTCGGGATAATAAGATGTACGAATTAAAGAGTTATGAAGGCTATATACTGCTTCAACGTCTTGTCCCGGTTTTCATTCGATCATACCTGCCCCGTCAGGTGGGGGAGCAGTTAGTAGCGCTGTCAAGATTCTTTCAGAAGTTATGCACTAGAGAAGTGAAAAAATCAGACCTGAAGAAAATGCAAGTGGACATCATTTTTATCATGTGCAAATTTGAGAGGATATTTTCCCCCAAAATTGTTGCTTACTGGTTCAGTTTTACACTTAGATGTTATGGAAATGTACGATTCAACATCCGAAGATCAATCTGTTTTTATATAAAATTATTTTTCAGTAATCATAACAATGCACTTTGCAACTTGATAGACAACTAGTGGACTACAAAGACTATGTGTCTAATAAATCCGCATCTGAAGAATGTATAGCTGAAGCATATCTTGCGAACGAGTGCGTAACGTACACAAAGTATTATTTAGGAGCGATGGAGGACCCTCCACAATATATGCCGGTAGACGAACTACAGTTCAATCTTTCTATCATCTCCTATGATGTTGAAGTTTATAGACAGTTTCCAAACTCGTACCAGTTGGAACCATATGAGCTTGTCATTGCCCACTTGTGGGTATTGATTAACTATCCAGAAGTTTAATACTGGAATAACATGCATCTTTACTGTCCAAAAGTTGCCAATGATCTTGAGTACTACAATAAGGAGTTTGTAAACTATTTTGGTATTTGGGTACGTGTGTGTGTATATATATATACACTCAAATATATATATTTATATATATATATAATTCACTATGTTTATATTTAAAGTTAATGATTGCGATTATTTTTCAAATGAACCATATACAATTTGATGGTCACCCATTGTGGTCACACGAATTGAGGCTTTTAGCGATGAAACTTATAACTTCAAGAGTTTATCCGATGTGTAAAGTCAATGGCGTGAAAAAAGTGTAGATGGTTTGATACTAACCCTCAGAACACAAGGACCAATGAATACAAAATATTTTCGGTGAATACTGTTACAAGCTGGTATGAAGATGACAATTTTATTTGTGCCATAGCTACCAAACAAGTGTTTTATCTTGATGATCTGGTGCACAAAGACGTGTCGAAAGTAGTCAACCATGTTGTTCCTAGAAACATATATAGTGCTGCTACACTTGGAGAGACAACAGATAATGAAGAAGATACTGCATACCAAGAGCCGTACGCAATTGATATTTCTGAATCCTCTAAAATTCGCGTGAATAATGTGAGACTGGGTCGTGTGGTTTGATTTCGTGAGAAACATGTTGAACTAATTGATGTTAATCCAAATGAAGACAATGAAGACTCAGGTGACGAGGAGTGACACATATTACCAAAAATTAACTCTGACACCGCGAACACTTAAGCGATGATTCTGACTATGAGTCTTAGCTAAACAGAAATTTGTGTTAAATGTGCTTTTACATGAGCCTAATTTTTTAAAATATTTTCACATTTCTGAATATAGCGATGATTCTGATTATGAGCTCCTTTTTATTAAATAGGAATTTGTGTGACACGTGTTTTCACATGAGTTTAATTTTTTCAAATATTTTCACACTTTACCCCACGAAATAGACAAAAGTCGTCGGTTAAATCTACTTTAGCTGAAAAATTTCATACTTTAGTCGACGAGTTTTATGCATAAGGATTTTCGTCGGCTAAAGTATAGCCGACAAGTTTCATACTTTGACCGATGACTTCTTTAAGTCGTCGGCTAAAGTATCGGGTTTTATATCCAGTTCGCTCAGAATCTGCCTCCTCTCGCATAACCCTAAAAACCCTTAACCTCTCTCCTCTCTTCCGCCGCTTGCCACCCAACCCGCCGCATAGACGACCCAGCTCAACCCGATCGCTGTCTCTCTCTCTCTCTCAAAACCCTAATTTAAGGTACTCTCTCTCTCTCTCTCTCTCTCTCTCTCTCTCTCTCGGATTGCAGGCAATTTTTGGAATGTTGAATTTTAGATTAGGCTGTGATTAATGGTATTAGGGCTGTGATGATTAGGTTTAGATGTTTGAATGTTTATGTATTTTTTTTAATTTAGGGTTTAGGTTATATGATGTTGAATTTTGTAATTGTAATTGTTGATGTTGATGTTTAATTTTTGTGAATATATGATGTTGAATTTTTATAATTTTTTATGGATAATTTTTTTGGGTGAAATTTTGTGTAGAATTTATGGGTTTATATATGTTAATTGGAAATTTGGGTGATTTATGGGTTTATATATGCTAAATTAGAATGTCATGAATTTTAGATAGGGATGTTGATTAATTTTTGGTGATGTTGAAGTGTTGGTGAATTGTCGATTAATTTTTTGAGTTGTTGAATTTGATGGAGATGGGTTTATATATGTTGAATTGTAGTTGATTTTTGGTGAATATGGTGATGTTGAATTGTTGGTGAATTTCTTCTTATTGTAGGCATCATGAATTTCTTCGGCAAATGGAAGAAGGGGTCCAAGGGACAACGGTTTAGCACTGACAGTTTCAGGTCTGCCTCTATCAACAACAACTCTCAGGGCACATTTGTTGGCCCAATGAACTCTCAACATCAACAACTACTTGATCAGATGGCGCAACAAAATGTAGTGTTCCGCCCCCACCGACCACAGAGCACAATGCAGCTTTTCAACGAAGATGACTCCACCATGCCCTCACCGACCGGCTCTACGGGTACCACTCCTTCGGTTGCATGTATGCTTCTCATTAACCGAAATGCGCCTTCGCCCTCTCCGACTCTAGCTCATTCTACATCTTCGGCTGGTGCTTCAAGTAGCTCGTTGTCCGGGGTACAAATGTCGTCGCCTCACCTCTTTATGCCCCCGAGCGTACCTGCCATACCTGCTGTCAGTCAGTGGAGAGTGCATATTCCAGGATAGCTAAAGTACATTACCCCGTAACAAGCATACGTCTATTTGTCGTTTGATACACATATTTATTGTGCGGGGGTAACAAACGCATCGACGTCAGAATCGAGTAAATATTAAATACCTTGGTTATTTAATTTATAAATAATTAATAATTTTTATATTAAATTGGAGTCTTATGTTTTAATTTTTTTACTTTGTCTTATGTGACAGACACCAGAGGCAAAAAACAAAACCAGAGGCCCCATCACCGGCAAGGGTCTTGACAGTCTTGTCAAGACCAGCGAGCCAGTAGTCATAGAGAACGGGGTAGGTGGATCAGTGAAGTTGAGGGATAATACGCGGAAGTACTCCGGCCAAGTAGGAAGTATCATACTGGAAATAGTCCCTGTTCTGTGGGGAGAATGGTCATTTGTGCCACAATGTATGAAGGACATAGTGAACAATGTTATGTCGGTAAGTTAGTTAGATATTCATTATGTATGTCTACCCTTATTGATTATGTTCTAATATATATATATATATATATATATTACCATAAATGAGTATATTGCAAGTGTGGTTCAATGTTCTGGAGCAGCTTAAATGCACATGGGCAAATGACGTGCAAGGAAAAAGGTGGTGGGAATAATATTGGCTATATTGAGTTATATTTTGTTGATCATGTATTGTCACTTTTTAACATTTGTTTTGCATATATATGTACAAGGAGTGAAAAAATGAGCTCCGTAAGCACTGGCAGAATCACGAAAACCAGCGTTCAGGTACCCCTATTGAGTTTATGTATAGGGAGTACGAGTGAAAGTGGCTTTAAGTCTACTTGAACAACCCAGAATTTGAGGTATGGAACATCATATTTGTGTTTAATTGTACCCTATTTGGCGAAATTAGTTTCCTAATATTTTTTTAATATATGTTTATCCAACAAGACCATTTCTAAAATAAATGGTTCTGGAACACTTCTAACAGAAGGACAAATAGTCAGTTTTGAAAGAACTTATTGTCAACCCTTTTCAGATATGAATCTGTCTAATTCAGAAGGGAAAAACTTGCATCAGTATCTCAATTTCAATTCAAACCTGGATTTGATTCACACTCCATGTTCTGAGAAATATTTACCATCCGAAAAGAGGAAATACGGGGTCGTTGTCTAAAGAAATGCCTTGGGAAGGGGCAAATGTATAGAACCTTTCAACGAGATAGTGCTTTTTCAACTCTCTCAAAATGGAATTTATCCAAACATATATGCCATGGTTCCTTACTTCGAAAGGATACAAATATATAAATTTGATATTTTTAGATACTTTTGCGAACTGGAAAAAAAAATACGAGTAACCATCATGCCAGTTCTAGACTCTTTGTGAGTTTTATGGAGGAAGCGATCCAACACCCTGAAATCAACCTGTATGTGTATACGTACTAGAAAACGTATCCTTAGTTCCTCGAAGATATTGTAAGTCTTATACCCTTATAACTTAATTAACATAATTTCTTATATATGTATTTTATCTGACTTATATATATATGTTTACTAATATGTAATTTTTTTCCCTGTCAATTAGGAGAGAGTGGAGGAAAAGACTGAGGAGGTGTTGACTCAGATTGCGAGGGAGCAATGGACTAAGACGCAGGTTGAGGACCTCCCCCAGACCATCTCTCAGATTGATCAATCTGATGTGATGGTAGGGGCGAGGATCATGGCTAGTGTTTTCCCACCACGAGGGAACAATTACTACTGCAGAGGCCTAGGCCAGCAGGGCGATGGAGTCTTGAAAAACATTCTCAGTTTCTCATGCAAGTCGGTATCTTCTAAGGCTACTCATATACAGAAGCAACTTCAGAGGCAGATGATGGAGCATTAAAGACAACTGGAAGAGACTTATAGACAAATGTAGTAGATAGAGCATGCGAGAAGGGAGCAGGAGGCTCAGACCCATGCTTTGGCCAAGCGGTAGGCTCAGATGGCTTCCTGGTTTCAAACGTGGTTTGCACAACTTCAGGCGCAAGGAGTCCAAGTCCCGACCCCACCTCCATTTTCATCTATCCAGCTCCCTTTTGATGCTTCACATCAGCAGGAGGATCCGACACAACATGGTAGTAATGTATCTGTTTTCCATAACATAGATTTAGTTAACCCTTAGTTTATGTGTTTTCCGGGACAAGTAAGATGTATCATACACTTAACTTTCATTATTAATTTGTGTTTGTTGGTGAATATGTGCTTTGTTTTCATTTTATGTGTAGTTGGCTATTGTGGAAATAAAATTGTGGGATTGCAGTTTCTAGGAATAGAAATCCAGAATATGCAGTTTTTTCATAAATCAGCAACATTAGTCGACGACAATACCCAAAGTTGTCGGCTAAAGTCCTCACATAACCCGACGAGTTTCATACTTTAGCCGACGAGTTGCATACTATAGTCGACGACAGTCTTTCCCAATCGTCGGCTATAGTCCTATCTAGGTCAACCATTTTGACCACCTGAAAAGGTTTGGCCGACAACAAAAGTCTAAAAATTCGTCGGCTAAAGTTTAAACTTTATGCCGATGACCGCCATTTTTGTCGTCGGCTAAAGTATTTTTTCTGGTAGTGAAGGCCGGCCTTGAGGTTAGGCAAACCAGGCACGAGTCTAAAGCCCTCACTCATAAGGGGTCCCAAAATTTTTAATTTCACTAATTTGTAATTAACATTTCTATTATGATTAATTTTGATTTATCAAAATTGAAAAATAAAATACTTTATTTTGATAGTCGTTGTATCAATCCAAACTTGATTCTCATATTTGAATCAATCTATCATGATCTATTACTCACAATAGCTACTGCCATCTCTCGATGGTCTCTCTTAAATCTCGTCTTATTATGATTGTTTATGTTCTCGTCAAATATTTGTCTATGCTATACATATTTTCCGATGCCAAACATACATGTGAAATTGCTTAATTTGTTTACACTTATGTTTTCAATCTATATTTATCTATCTCTATTATTGTAATAAAGCCAAGTGTTTTTTTTGGTGTCATCAACATCACTACATTTTGAACTTCTAAAATTATCCTTCACAAGTAAAAATAAAACTAATAGAATAAATTTCAGAAATAGAAAATTAACCTCCACACTCATATTTTATGGTAGTCCTACCTCCACACCCATGGGGTGTGTTTTTTTCTTTCTAGTTTAGTTAATTTGAGGTGAAAACAGTCATGGGCCCCGTTTTCCTTTTCGCCTAGAGCCCCCCGAAATCTGAGGGCCGACTCTGGCAAAGACTAATTATTGTTTGGATCGACTTGCTTAAATATAATTTTGATGGTACAATTTTAATAATTTTTACGGCTTATATTGCACGTTAGAGCATCCCAGTAGTATTGACAAATTTAAAAGTTATATTTATCTAAAAGTTAAATTTAGTTACATTATTTTTGTAGTTTACTGCAACATTATTGCTATTACATTATTTTTATAGTTTACTCCAACATTATTGCTATTTTAAAGGTTATGCAAACTGAAAAATATGGAGAAATTTAAGAGCCGGCCCTGGCAAAGACTAATTGTTAGGATCGACTTGCTTAAATACAATTTTGATGGTACAATTGTAATAATTTTTTACGGCTTATATTGTACGTTAGAGCATCCCAGTAGTATTGACAAATTTAAAAATTATATTTATCTAAAAGTCAAATTTATTTACACTATTTTTGTAGTTTACTATAATATTATTGCTATTTTAAAAGTTATGGAAACTGAAAAATATGAAGAAAAAAAAAACAGAAAAGTGAAGACGGGATAGGAAATGAAAACTATAAGTTAAATTATTTAATAAATATAACTAGAAATTTATGTATAAGTTTTATTTAACTTTATCTATGACATCTGTCGGAGTTAATTTTTATCAATATTTGATCAAATTATAATTTTACTTTTTAAATAAGATTTTTATTAAAGATTCTCTTACGGATGCATGCATAACTTGGTACAATATCTTAAATAATTATTAACCATGATTATTGCCGATTAATTGACATGTACTTGTATTTTGGTATGATAATTATATGTTTGCGGCCACCAAAATTTCAACGCTAGAATTCTAAGAAATTCACGTTGTGGAAATGTAATTGACTTCACATTGCTATATGAAGATGCATGGCGGGTCCATTGGCACTTGCTGGACCAGAGATTGGTAAAATACAGTCTGTTTGATTCAACTTGATCAAATTAATCGGTCCAAGCATGACTTTAATTAGTTATGATGGAGAACGAGCCGGGTCGTCCTCTGGGAAAGCAACAGTGTTATAACCTCATGATTTGTTATAAACCTCAAGTGCTTAATTAAATATCTCCGACTTTGAAGTTTGAACTGCTAAAGCTCAACATTCGTATTTGTGTTTAAATCTTGGCTTCAACTTTTAACACATAGAACACATGCTAAAAATTAAAAAACTGCGTTGGGGGTGTTTTGGGTAATTCCAGGAGGTTGTAATCTTCTAGGGTAAATAACTAAATATAAAAGAGGAGCCCTCGAACAGAAGGCAATTGCAAATTGCCAATCGGACGATCAAGTTGGTCAAGAGCGTGAGATCTTATAGCATCTCCAACCACTTTGATATAAGAGTAAAACACACAAAAATTATAATATTTTAGACTAAATTCGAATAGTTCATCTATTTTATTCTTCAAAAATTAATATATTTTTTTTTATAATTTAATGAGTTTAGAAATATTTATCAAATCAAGTCAACAAATTATGAGAGATATATTTTTTTTAAGTGATTTTTTTTAGGAAAAAGATATGTGACTTTAAAGTTATGCCTCAAATTAGGCCTTAATTAATATCATGTGGCACTCCATATATTCATCATATTCTACCTTATTTTATTTAAATGACTGTCTCACCCTTTTAATATCAAAGAATTAATATTTTTTTCAACAAATAATCTCATCTTTATTTTTCAGATCCTTCATCTTCCATGGAAGAGAGCTATAACTGAGTTTTTTAAACTTAATTTGATCGGACTCGTTTACTTTTTTCTTCTTTGTTGCCACATACTACAACATTTTTTCTCATTACCGGCGATTTAAAAATTGTCGGCAATAGTTTTCCATTATTGCCGGCGATTTTTCCTCCAAATCGCCGGCAATAATTGGCCGGTAATAAAAAAAAAAGTATTGCCGGCGACTTGCATGAAAATCGCCGGCAATAAAAAAAAAAGTATTGCCAGTGACTTGCATGGAAATCGCCGGCAATATTTTTTTTTATTGCCAGCAATTTGGAAGAAAAATCGCCGGCAATAATATTATTGTCGGCGATTTTTTCCCCAAATTGTCGGCAATAATGGAAAACTATTACCGACGATTTAAAAAATTGTCGGCCTTAGTTTTCAAATCACCGGTAATGAGCAAAAATGTTGTAGTTATTACAATGTTGATTGATCATAAACATATATAGGTCGAAGTTGAAGGTTTAACTATATATAATGCAAAGTATTGCCAATCGATGAGGTATTAGAGTTAATTTATTTGATGAACTCATTGGTACGGTTAACAAAGGCTGGAGCTTTGAAAATGTAGTCATATATAATTGATTCACTGCAAATCCCCAAAGAGATGATGACTGGGTTTTTGTATTCCCTACTACGATCAATATATTTTCTGTTCTTTTTGCCAAGAGTCTAGCGATTAATCCTTATAATCCAGATTCAAATATCCAATACAACATATATAAGACGATGGATATAAATTTTCTGGGTTCTCCATCCAAATTTCTTTATTTAGATTAGGGTTTGAAGAATAAGAAATTTTATTCACACATCACATTACTCTTAATACACACCTCATTTCTTTTTTGCCATTTTCCTCCTTGTGTTTCCTCTATTACCGCTCATTTTTTCTTCTTCTTTATCTCTCCCGTTATCTCTTCTCGAGAATCCCGGCGGGCCATTCTATCTTTCTTCAATCTATAACCCATGAGACGTTGTCAACCGTGCGTTCATTCCGGTGTGCTTCATTCGAAGTGAAAAGGAGAGAGAGAGAGAGAGAGAGATGGATATCATGGCAGATTTGCAACAAGACCATTTTGTTATCCAATCTTAAACTACTTCGATCAAATATTAGATATACATACATGATCGAATTGATCAAAACTATGAACAAATACAGTATGTTGTACGTGTTGTTTCTGATCAAATTTAGGTTTTGTAGTTACAAAAACAGGATAAAATAAGAATTTTTAAATTTATAAAAAAGGGTGTACGTGTGTATTTAACAATTAGGTGTGTGTGAATATAATCACTCTTGAAGAATTGGGAGGAGAAGATTTGTTTCTATTTTAATTAGTTTATATAGGCCTGGGCAGAAAAACCGGAAAATTGGCGAACCAGACCCGACTCGAATCTGAACCAGCTGGTTCCGTTTGATTTTTTACACTAATTATCAGTTTTTAAGTGAATCGAACCGAAGTTAGAATAGTTTGGTCCGGGTTCGGTTTTATGTAAAAACAACACACCAGAATATAACAAAACGAACATACTACGTGTTGTTCCTCTATTTTTCTATATATACCAGCGAGCTTATGTTATTATAAAAGTTCTTGATGCATTGAATACCAGGTATATGAGAAGATTTTCTAACCTTAATTTCTGTTCGCCCCCATTTCTCACTTCTAGTCCTCTCTGGCTCTCTCGTTGTCGCCTCGTCTCGTTGAGACAGTCGAGATTCTCTCGTTGCCGCCTTTGTCGTTGCCGCCTCTCACTGCCTAGCACCACTTCTCAGTCCTCTCTCATTTTGGCCTATCACCATCTACTTCATCTAGATTTCAGTCGATCGTATCTAGTAGCGTTGACGTGACTCTCGATTGTAAGAGACAGCCGACGTGCCTCTCTCTCTCTCTCTCTCTCTCTCTCTCTCTCTCTCTCTACAACGTAGCCCCTCCGATTCCTCCAAGTCTCTAAGTCTCGAACAACCAAAATCCCAAATCAAGGTAAAATTAAGGTTTGGTCTTTTTCAAATAGCTTAGTGATGTATTTGTAATTGCTTAGAGGAGCTTTCGTAGATTAATATGTGCTACAAACTTGGGTTCGGCAATATGCTATATGCTTGAGTGCTTCATTCAAAAAATTTAGAATAAATGGTGATATTGTTTTATACAGGTTATGTTCAGTTCTTTATGACGTGAAATCTTCTTGTTGTTGTTAGATGATATATGATTTGGTGTTGTTGTTATTATTTTGAAATGTGAAATTGAAATGATTTTGCTGTTTGTGAAGGAATTTCCAGGTTATTTGTTGTTATGTTGTGTGATGTAAACTGTTGTTTACTTGTTGTTGTTAGATTATTTAAGATTTGGTGGTTGTTTATTTGATGTGGAAATGCTACTGTCGTAGGTTCTGTGTGTGATTAAGGTGCTGCAAAATCATGTCCAATGTTTCAAGTCCATCAATTGGAGACAATGAAGTTGTTGAAGTGCATGAACTCGGGTATGATGAACAATGAAGTTGTTGATTTTAGGACTGTATCTATTTAGTTTAACAGGCAGGATATGAAATTATGAATTGAATTTGCACCGGAAACAGTTTATTAGGTAGGATATGCTGGAATTTGTGCATAAAATGAGATATGATATGCCTTTTTTAAAAAATGAGATAGGATATGCTGGAATTTGTACTTAAAATGAGAAAAATGGAACAAGAAGGCCAAAAAAAATCGGGTCAACCAAAAAACCAACGCGAATTCCCTTTTTCAAAAACGGAACCCGATGAACTGACCTAAAAGTGGTCAGTTAAGTTCACATTCAATTCATTCAAATTTATGCCAAAATTCGACCCGATTAAAACTCATTCGTTTCGGTCTCAGTTCTTATAAATTTTGAGCCGACTCGACCCACCCAAGCTAGCCTAAGTTTAAACATTATAGAAAATTCGCATGGGTAATAGTGGCATATGATACATATAAGTTGGTTCTAAAAATAATGTATTTATTTAATTACTGACATGTTAATGCCACACATTTTAGGCTTAGTGTAAGACCCCATAGAATTGCTTCTTTTTTTTATTCATATTTTTGGGAGAGGGAGTGAATTGTGTAGGTGAACAATAAAGTTTAGAGATTTTTGGAGGGATATACAAATTTTGAGTTTTCTATAGATATAGAGACTTTTTTCTTTCATTAATTTTCTATAGACTACAAGATGACTTAGGTCTCATTTGGAGTTGAGTTTTTGGGATAGAATCTGCTTATTGTCAACTATTTTGATGGAATGAGTGTTTGGTAAAATAATAAAAATTGTTTATTTAAATTTTTTTGTTCAAAAACCATGGTTATAAATAAGCAAGTGAAAAGTTACTTATTTTGAACTGTGTTTTTACATAGTTTAATATTTTCAACTCAATCTCAAACTAAGTCTTATAAGAATTATCGGAATAAAAAAATATATCTTTTCCTTGTAAAATAGAGATAATTATAATTTATAAAAATTGTTGGAGATCATGAGACGATAAGCAGATGAGCATTTTTGGGTCACAGACTTGGCAGATTCTGATGAAGGCAAACTTGAAATATAATGGAGAACTTCGACCAAATCCCAGATTTCTTCGTTAAATAACATCATCCTTCTGTGGTTGTTTAAATTCGTTATATTCTTTGACTGTTTCAGTTAAGTTATACCAAATTGGACCTGTAATATGTAGTTTCCCAGAAGGTATACATAATCGATACTCATTTTTATATGTCAGGCTAGGTCTCAAGGGCCATCTTATTTTCGAATTCAAATAAAAAAAATTATATATCAGGTGGCTAAATTTGATAACTGTCAGATGGTTCATGCATGTCTTAATCATCCCATTGTGGTTATCAAAGTATATCTATTATCTAAGTTCTATTCCATTTTAGGTAGCGTTTAGTACTCTTCCATGCCTTCATTTTGTGACCTTATGTTACTTTAACGTGACTTAGACCAGTTTAGAGTTTAGACTAAACTTTGATCCTCATGAACATGGTCGACAAGTATTCATAATTACATATATATGCATTACATTTTCTCAACACATTTAGTTACACTACAAAAAAATTTACCTTTTTCCACGAAATTTTGCGACGGCATAAATTTACCGTCGCAATTGGCCTAACTCTTGCGACAGAAAAGCAACTGTTACACATATTGGCGACGAAAATCTCGTGGCGTCGCATTGTCATCGTCAAATATAAATGTTTACCAACGAAAAATCTCATGTCGTAGCTAAATCTGACCTCTTAAAAAAAAACTCGATTGAAAACCAATCGACCCCAAACCCCCAAACCATTCGACCTAAATTGTTCTCTGCCCCAAATCCATCATCAAATCTCTGCACCAAATCAACCCCCAATTCCTTTCATAGTTCATCGTTAAAACTCCACCTCCTCACTCCGCCGCCGACTCTGTCTTATACTTTCACCAAGACGAGCCGGAACAACAGCCTCTTCAGCCAGAGGCTTTTGACTCGTCGAAAAAAGAGAGTCGTCGTCCGACAATGCCCAGTGTTCGAGGACCTTCCGATTACTCGCACGAGCCGCCACATCATCCCAGCCTCAAAATCAACGCCAAGGTTCAGTTTCAGACACTCATTTTTCTTCTTCTTCTCCTTCTTCAAATTCAATTCCTCATCACGATTCTTTCCCATCTCATCAATTTCTGACTCACAGAAGCCTTTCAACGTTGAGCCGCTGCGCGCAGCCGCTTATGTCACTCTGGTGGACGTGTTCTACAAGCAAAACCACGATCTGATTTCTATAGTCGACGATATCCAAAGGTCTTAATCTCACTCCAATCCCTAATCACAATCCAAACGACTTGTCGTTTTCACTAACTATTACGCTACGTGTTGAAAAAAACTTGCAGCTACTCTATAACGATATCCGGATTGATCGAAAATTCGAAGAAACCCTTCTTCAAAGACATCACGTTAGTTCAATAATCACTACTACAACTTTTTATTTTATCAGCTTTTTGAAATTTTGTGTGTATCAGTATCTATGTGTTTATGGTTAAGCTTGTAGTGTGTATTGACAGGGTGTTGCCGAAGTATAAAGTCACTGCTACGTTACAGGCCGGTAGCTAGTGCTATGTACTGTTATGATTTCGGTTATTTGGATCATCTATTTAGTTCTTTTGAAATGTGTTTAAGGTTTTTGATTGGTGTTGATTACGCAGTGTGCAGGGAATAGAAGGACAACTATGAGCAAAACTCGGACTGTGAAGGGAGTAGGATGGGATGTTTATGCCATAGGAAATGGTTCGCTTCCGATAAGTTTACTCACTTTTTGATACAAATCATGATTTGAGCTCAATTCGTAGTTAACATTGTTGTTTTGAGTTGTTGGCAAAATAACTAGATGTAAGCAAAAAGTATAATTTAGCTAATAAACTAGTGTCTACATCTCCTGTTTAGTTTGTGTTCAAAATTTGGGCAATTAGATTGTGTAGAATATATTGATGTAATTGTGTTGCTTAATGAGTGTTCAAAAGTTGGTATATATGTAATATGTATCTTGAGAGTGTTGGTTCTTGGAGAAATTGTGTTGGCGAATTACCACAAGTATGCTGTTACATTGTAATCATGTATGTACTAAACAAACAAGTAGGAAAAAAAAAAGATTCTGGTATTGCAGATTTATATACCAGAATCATTTTTTTATTAAAATTTTATTCAAATGCGACAGCAAAATTGTCGTCGCAAATTAAACCCTTTGGCAAAAGTAAAAAATGCCCTCAATATGTTTGACGACGGCAATTTTTCTGTTGCTAAATTTTTTGTGACGTCTACTTGTCATCGCTAAAAGCAATAGCGACTGCACCAATTACGACAGCACAATTCTTGTCACCCAACCGTCGCTAAAGCTCTTTGACGATGGTAAAAACACTTTTTGCGAAGACTCCAAGTCGTGTGAAAAGCAAATTTTTGTTGTAGTGTTATTTTAATAACTAGCTACCAGTTCAACTGCTTTTACTATTCGATCAAACTTATTTTCTTTGATCGATCGACTAAATCATTGAAGAAAATTAGCATATAACACCGGTTTCATTCCACTTGTCATATAATATGAAGCATACAATCCATACACAATGTATTTTATACGAAGAATAGCTGTATGCTGAATTCATACCTATACTAACTACTTGGTTAATTAACATGACGAATCAGGTAGGTAGCTAACTAGTTGATATATATTTAGTACTTGAGCTTTAAGATTTAATGGACGTTTAATCATATAATCTCCAAGTTGTAAATACTGAATACATATGTGATAATCAAATATGATATACCCATCAAGCTTAAAGATATAGCTATGTTAGAGCATCTTCAACAAAGTAAATAAAAATTAAATTTTAACTAAAATTAATTTCAACTGAATAGTTATAATTAAAGTCAAATATAGATTTTAGTCATAATGGTAATTATATTTAGCCATCAAACAAAGAGAAAATGACTTAAAACTAAACATTTAATACGTACTATATATTTGGCTTTAACATTAGAATAGTTATAATTGTTAAATGTAGTTCATCATTTTTTGACTTCAATTTTAACGGTACGTGGTAACTATTCTAAAGCTAAAACTAAATATATAATATTAAATATTTAGCTTTAAGTCATTTTCTACTTGGTAGTTAAATATAATTATCAATATGACTAAAAGTTATATTTGACTTTAACTTATTCCGTTGAAGCCAATTTTAGTTAAAAAATAACTAAAATTTAACTTTTAACTACTCTGTTGAACTACTCTGTTGAAGATACTCTTATACATTTTCAAACAATTAATTTAAAAAATTAAGATCTGTCAAATGTCTTGATGATCGATTCAAACACGCAAGTTTTAGTGGTACGTCGATTGTGAAAAAAGTACGTACTAAAAGATCTATTAATCGAATATGTATGTCTTTATCAATCTTATATTTTTTGCTATCTGAATGTCACTATTGTAGTCGTTACTTTTTTGTTCTGAATTATTGTCTTCAAATAGTGTCTTACTTTCACAATTATACGGGAGTTTTTGTCATTTTTGTTAAAAGTAAAATATTTCTGAATCAGTTATACATCACATACAGGCATTTATTCGGCAATTTCCAAAGATGAGGTTCTCCTCTCCAAGAATCTAATGCATGCTCAACTTTCAAAGATTGTGATGTACGTTAAGCTTTTTGCGGAAGAGGAGAGGACCAAGTACATCGATATCCCCTCGAA
This sequence comes from Geum urbanum, assembly GCA_946800695.1. NCBI lineage: Eukaryota > Viridiplantae > Streptophyta > Magnoliopsida > Rosales > Rosaceae > Geum > Geum urbanum. The sequence goes on from OX326997.1 coordinate 82,086,343, forward strand.
AAACTGAATTATGCTCGTTAATGGTGAATCCAAGCTATTTGTGCAATGTATCAATCAGTATCAACAGTGAAATGCTGAAAAGATACGATTGGAAGAACAATAACCTGAAGATAATGCCAGCTCCAATGGCACGAATGTACGCTTAATTAGTAACGCTCTTACGTACGCAGGGTAATAACTAAACAAAATTCAACCTATTTATTTTTCACGGGAAAATAACTAAATTAGGTAAAACTCCTGGGCAACATTTATTTATTAAAATTCAACCTATTTATTATTCTCAGATTTAGTCATGTAACCTAAAATTGTTTCCTTTCTGGGATTGATTACAACTTTTATGTGCCTATAATATATACCCTTGCAACCTAACCCCCTTTACATAAACGTACAAAGATTGAATTTAATCTTTCTTATTTTAGCCTTCGATCAGTTTCTAGCCTAATCTCATCAATCACTAATACAATATTAATATTAAGGAAAATTCGAGAATGCACCTCAACAGCATCCACTTTAAGGCTAAATTTAAATATAACACGCGTCAACATATCATTCATTAATTTAGTCATCATTCATTAATTTTGTCAAATATTTTCAAAGTTGACTAAGCTTATCATGAGCTCAACCTATACAATTATTGTCTTTTCCCAGAGAACAACAAGTGCACACGTCGTCGGCCTATCGTCGCCGCCGCGTTATGCCCTTGAAAGTCTAGCTCCTCCTCATTCTCTTCCTCCTCCTCCTCCTCTCTCTCTCCCCTGCGCCCCCTATCCCGACAAAGTCGTATTCGCCCTTTCGTTGTCGGCGCTCGTCTTCTTCTCCTGCTCCTCTTCCTCCTCCTCCTCCTCCTCTCTCTCTCTCTCTCTCTCTCTCTCTCTCTCTCTCTCTCTCTCTCTCTCTCTCTCTCTCTCTCTCTCTCTCTCTCTCTCTACTGCGCCCCATATCTCGACAAAGTCGTCTTTGCTTTATCCTCGTCGCCCAAATCCCACTATCTTTTTCGATCGAATATTCCAAACCCCATCACCATAGCTTGATCGAGCCAAGAACTTCCACCACCGCTGCGTCGACGACGACACATATAATAACGAAATCCCTTCAACCATTGCCACCGTCCCAAAACCCTCCCCCTCCGCCAAGCCAAAAAAAAAATGCAGAACCAAGCCCCTAGGTACGTTCCTCAGCTTCACCGACGACGAGGATAATGCTATGCCGTCTCGCTTCACCAAACGCGCTAAGTCGTCTTCTTGGCTCACCAAGCCGTCGTCGACGCATATCTCATGGCTCACAAAACGAAACCATGAGGAGTCCAATTTTTTGGCAGGTTTTCGAGCTCTCACTGTGATCCAGGACTGAGGCTCGCTCGACCAGATCTGTGTTTCGTGGGTCGTCGGTGGCGGTCTCATCACTTGTCTCATCGACCATCGAATTTTTCATCAAATTAGCCACCGCGAGGGAGACGATATGGCGACGATTATGAATGGCAAATTGCGATGGAGACATATTCAATCAGTGGTGATGGAAAAGACATGATTGTATATATTAAGCTCATAATAAGCTCAGTGAGCTCAGTCAAATATGAAAAAATTTGAAAAGATTAAGCTCTTAAGTTATGACACCTGTCAAAAAAAAGAAAAAAAAATTAACTCCAGGGTGTTTAACCTTGAGATGCATAGCAGCCTAATCCTACAATTAACTATTTTATCCTTTAATTTCTAGCCTAATCTCATCAATCACTAATACAATTAACTAGCGTAATTCGTACAAACAATTGTAAGCTCTGTAATTTAATTTACCTACATAATAATACAGATATATATTTACCTATTGCTTGAAACGTATATAAATAAATTACCATAAAATGTATGTAAATTAATAATAATTTAGGTAAATTAACGTACGTACATTAATTTTGATTTAGGTACATTAACATGAAATGTAGGTACATTAGTTATTATTTCCATAAATTAAATCAAATATAGGTACACTAAATATTCAAGATTAAAATAGGTAATTAAGAAAATAAAGTACTATAGACTAGATGTTTCAGGATATTATTGTGAAAGAAATTATGAAGATCACAAATTCATTGGAAACCATATAAAAAACAACTGCATATGCGAATTTTTTTATTATAAAATATTATAGTGATTAATTAAACAACTAAATCTGAGGTTATTTTCAATTTACATTGATTTGACACTAAATTTTAACTAAAATGGTAGATATGTAAATAGTTTGCAAACAATGGTATAATGTTGTACCACAATAATGAGAGTAATTAGTACACGGACTGAACTTAGGAGTTAAAATTGGAGTGGACTATTTCTTATAGATTATAAGTAGCAGGGAGTTTTATCTAATTATCCCAACAAAAAATTGGTGGAGTATTTTGATTCCAGCCGAGAAAACTAGTACGAGGAAGAATCAAGAATGTCAATATTGATCGAACCAGAATTTCCAAATTGCTGGTACGTACGTTTTCGTAAGAGCAGATCGAGCTAGCTTACATGTTGATTGAGATCGAGTGCGAAATTGTGGAAAGAACGCAGGGAGACTACTTCATGGAAAAGGAAATATGATTCGATTCTATCCATATCCCTCTTTTAAGGAAAATTATACGGGGCTTTAAGGAATATCATACTTTTGTGACTATAAATTTATGTAGTATTATACGTTACCATAATATTAATTTTACGTACGTATATATGAACGCCACATCATTATAGTTAAATATTTATCATACTTTTTATAATCTTACGGCTGGAAAAATTTCTCTATATCTATACACCTTTTAAAATCAATTCAATTAAAAGAAAGGAAATAATAGATTTGTTTAAGAAGATTTATTCTCCGTAATTTTTAGTGTGTGTTTTATCATAATTAGATACGGATTTGTATAGATTAGATACATAGAATCTATGTTATATCGGAATATTTATTGTAACAGATTGTATTAGCATATATTTAAAGCATTCTATCAATGAAAGAGTTACAGTTTTCAGTCTATCATATTTTTCTCCTCAAACACGTTATTAGCACGCTCTGAGTTGATAGTCAGCAATCACCACAGATAGAAAAAAAAATCTCAAAACCGTCTGTGCACATCCGTCAAATTCTACAAAATATTTCGAACATCTCAGGATGAACAAGAAGGAGATCTTCATATGCATGGAAAACCCTAGATGTCTAGTTTCCAGAGCATCATTCAGATATCAATTCGAAGGTGTCTACAGTGAGTTATGACCGATTTAGTGTACGAAGGTCAGTCTGCTCGAAAAGAAAAAAAATGAGAAGAAAGAAAAATACCCTAACCCCTACCTGTCAGAACACGTCGCCGAATTTTTTTGATCTTCAAAAAAATTTCAAAAGTTTTCATACCGAGCATAACACCCTCGAGGTAAATTTTTCAAACCGTCAATCTATAGATTTAGGAATAAAACTTACTTCCTGCAAAACCTTATATCTTAGGATTGTGATATTGTGATTTGTGAATATTGCATATCTATGTCCTAGTTCCTATGGACCTATATCCATAGAATATAAGTGACGGTCCTGGAGAAGTCACGATTTAAAAAAATAAAAAAAATAAAGGGAAATCGATACTATGTGATGGTTCATCACGGTTTCTAGGTGTGGTTTTGGGCCACTGTTTATTGATAATCGATTTTTGTGACCAAACATCATTGATCATGGTTCTTATCTCCTAAACTTGATATTAGTGATCGTGGTTTTTCGATTGGTAACCTAATTACATCTCTTGTTTCTCTTATAGATGACATCAATACAACTGGAAAGGTCTGAATTTGATATCCTTGATCCTCATGGAGCAGAATACCATTTTTGGGTGTCATTTGTTGAGAATGCGCTTCTCGGTATGAATCTGACGAATACAATCCAACCACTACCACCACCTGATACTAAGCCACCAACTCCAGCATGCAATGCTCAAACTCTCATGTTTTTGAGGCGACATATGCATCCAGTTCTACAAAAATAATATTTCTAAAGAATGACATCACGGTTATGTGGGTGACTTTACAAAAACAATATTTGCTAAATAATGTGCATAATGCACAACTTTGAGAACTGCAAGAAAGATGAGATTCAATCTGGTTATTGGATTATCCAAATATTGATGCTTTCATTCAAGCTATGTTGGAGCTACAATCGGAGTTAAATGTTTGTGGCATTTTAAAGGCCAATTTGGCTATGATCGAGAAATCTTTAAGCACATTCCCTACTTCCATGGACACACTTTCTAGTCGATATCGCACAGATTATGAGGAAGAAAGACTAAGATCATTCGATGATCTCATGAATATGTTGGCCAAGAAAGAGCGATATTGCAAGATTCTTTTCCACAATAATGCTCGGCCAGCCGGTACTAAAAAGATCCATGAGTCGTATAACACTGGTGGGAAGGTACGTAAGGATAGGAGGAACAATCATTCTGAGGCTTACAATAACCATGGTGGAAGAGGAGAACATGGCAAATGTCGTGGTAGAGGATATAGTCGGAAATTGACTTAGACACACTAAGACAATATCTATAACTCCAACAAGAATCATTTTAGTTCTAAGAATAGGAGAAATTCTTCAAGTTCTGCTTTTAATTCGAGCTTGTCGGCTTGTTATAGTTGTGGTTCTACCAAGCACATGCACAAACAATGTTATACACCCAAGGATATTCAAAATGCCTACAAAAAGTACACACGGTACTTGGCACATGAGACTAACTTCATTTTAAGACTATGAGATGGAAGATTGCAGTGAAGCCAATCTTATCATAGCAGACAATCCAAAAGCAAGTCTATAGACTGCAGCTTTTTGAGTAGTTTATGTATTAGCCTCAAGTTTTGTTGCTATGTCATCAAGTTTAGCTTTATTTTTGACTTGGTTTTAGTCATGGTTTGTTTTTGACTTGGTTTAGTCATAGTTCGAGATTTTATTGTAAGTTATGATCTTTGGAATAAGACATCTATGATGTAATTTTTAATTGTTGGCAAGTAATGAAATTTTCTCTATTTTTTGGTATATGAAAGTGTTGAGAATGTTATTTTATACTAATTCAGTGTATGGTTCAATGTTTACATGAACATATGACAATATGACTCAACGATATAATCAAAAATGAGACATAAAGGAGAGGATGTTGTTTTCATTTGGGGAGCCTTCAATCCATTGAAGACTTGTTCTTTGATTCATCGAAGCTACCCCTCGGGTTCTGTTTTTGAGATTTTTGACCCATCGAAAATCTGTAGTTCGATTCTTTGAAGGTCATCATCGGGTCCTAAAACTGCCATTTTCAATCCATCGAGGATTCCTTCTTCGATCCATCAAAGACATATTTCGGGTCAGGTGCTTCGATCCATCGAAGCCTAATTCTTCGACCCATCGAAAATCAGTATAGGAAACTCAAGTTTTATTTTGGGTTTGTTAGATCGATCGAGGGTTTGTTCTTCGATTCATTGAAGGTATCCCTCGGGTTTGGTTTGTGAAGGTTTTTGATCGATCCATCAAAATGGTGTACTTCAATCCATCGAAGGTGCTACCAAGATTGTGCTGTTTTAGATGTGTTTTACATCGGTTTTATTGAAATATGTTGAATTTTTTTTTTTGCGCAAGATGTGGTTTTAGATGTGTCTAGATCGGCCTATCTGGATTTCCGCACCAGATCGATGTTGTTTTACATTTATTTTTTTCATGCCATCGAACTTAATCTACAAGGTTCATTTCAACCGGTCAGATGTTGTTATATATCGGTTATTTTTAGCTATTGTCAAACCATATTAGCACTCGATAAGGGTTACACCCTATGAAATCTTGAAGTATTCACTTAAAGTGTTTGCCATGTCTTGGTTTTAAAGATGGATTGATTGACATTATTTTGTTGATATATGATGGCGAGATTGAGTTTTATACGCGCTTAATGGCTATTCAAACCTTGCTAAGTTTTGACAACATTTGTGCCAACGGTTTTCACTTGGAAAAATATTGTGAGAATGGAACAAAGTTTTGTGTCCGATCTCTGTCGAATGCTGTCAACAACACAATCTGAAGAGGTTTATGAAGATTTGTAGTATTTATATATTACTACGGTTGTGATCATTGACTTCAATGAGCCACTCATATTACTATGTGTGACTTGGGCTCATATGAGCTTTTTCTTTATGATGATCAAGACATTGAGAAATTCTCATGGTCATTGGTTCTTCAGAATAAAAAAAAAGCATGTGGGAATACCTAAATCCATCAGTTTAGATGGAGAGGATGAGACTACTCCTCTCATTCCTAACTCGGTCTCTAAGACGAGTGTAGCACAATCCCGTCAAAGTACCATTGTGGCGTCATGCGTTATCCAATCGGAGGTCCTTATGAAAAAATCCAATGCACATCGCTCATTTTGTAAAGTTTGTTTATGTCTATAATGTTGTTTACATGCATGACGATCACTTGTTGTAGACACAACTTTCATTCTTTCACCGATTCCAAGAATATATTTGTGGACCAATCAAACCGGTATGCGGACTGTTTATATATAGTTTTGATTGTTGCATCGACGCATAGGTCACACGTCTCTGCAATTCACATGGAACGCTGCATTTACGAAAGTCCTAGCACATAATATTAAGCTTCGGGTTCACCACCCGGATAACCCAATCAAGTCAATTAGATTGGATAATGTAAGAGAGTTTACATCACAATATTTTGTTGATTATTGCATGTTGATTGAGATTGAAGTTGAACATCTCGGTTCCCCATGTTCATTCATAGAACGGTTTAGCAGAAGCACAAATCAAGTGGTTAAAGCTTGTGGCCAGAGCAATGGTTATGCATTCTAATTTGTTGGTATCTGCTTGGGGATATACAATATTACATGCAGCTATACTTATTCACTTGATATCCACAAACCGCCAACTATTTAGTGTGTACCAGTTGGTAACTGGATATGAGCTTGATATCTCACATCTACGCGTCTTTGGTTGCGCGGTACATGTGCCTACTATGCTTCCACTGAGTATAAAAATGGGTTATCAATGACGATTATGCATTTATGTTGGTTATGATTCACTAACGTTTGTCCACTATTCTGAACCTTTAACATGAGACATCTTTACTGCTAGTTTTGTAGATAGTCACTATGGTGAGACATAATTCTCGATGTTAGGGAGAGATATAAATGGTTTTCATTCTGGTTAAACGTTAAAAATTTATGTGGTATGTCCCCACTATGTCCCATCATGATTCCTACACATCCCAGTGTACATGTGAGATTGTAGTGCAATGTATTCTTAATCTTTAGAAAGTAGCAGATTCGATGTCTGACTTCTTTACTGATATCATGAAAGTGACGAGATTGGTTTTATATGCTGCAAATCCTACAAAGTTGAAAGTCCCTGAAATTAGGCAAGTTAACATAACACCTGGGCAAAGTAGTGTTTCTCCTGCCCATAGTCGGGGTGTAGCATCGGTCAAAATCCACTGATGAGTTTCTGGTGAAAAGGCAAGCCATCAAGACACAACTATTCATCATCAACACATGAGATTGTTTCTGACTACAATTGGGTCTAAAAGTCGACATTGACAAACATTGGGGGACACTCAGAGTCAATGACGATTTCAGTAAATAAAGAAATCTCACAAAGTTAAACAAACGCTAGCAGTATTATGGATGGTTATTCCATGTTCGTTGAAGATGCATTTAATTATTCCATTGCTGAGGGATTGGCGACGATGAAGTGGAACATTACACTGTTGCGAATTGTCAACGGTTAATGTAGAGCAAACTGACCGAAATAGAAAGTTGCAATCTAGGCTAAACTAGACTCTCTTACAAATGGCAAGTTTTTGGTTTGGTAGTGCTATGACCATCGAATGGTAAGCCGGTTAGACACAAATAAATTTTTGTTCGAAAGCGTAATGAGAGAAAAGAAGTCATGCGGTATAAAGTTAGACTTGTGCCGCATAAATTTTCTCAATGCCCTTGTATTGATTATGAGGAGATGGATTCCCTGGTTATAAACATCATTATTTTCTGCTACCTTATCAGTTTGGCCGTGTCCAAAAAATATTGAGTATGCAGCTTATGGATGTGGTTATATATCTCTATACGAACCTTAATTCAGAGATATACAATGAGAGTGTCGGTTGGCATGGTTCTACCAAATTCAAGTAACTCTAAACCACAAAGTGGTCATGTAATTAGATTGAGACATTCACTATATGGATTGAAACAATCCGGTAGGTTGTGATATACACGTCTTAGTGACTATTTTGGGAAAGGATATAAGAATGAGAAGTTATGCCCATGCGCGTTCGGTAGATGAACGAGTTATTTGAGATGATAGACCTTGGTAAGACTCAATTATGTCTCGGTTTAGAGGTGGAACATCGAGTTGGTTGAATTCCTATCTACCAGTCAGCTTATTTCTAGATTAGGCAATGGACAAAACACACCATTTTAAGCATACCCTTTTAAGCATACCCTTTTAAGCACACCAATGGTTGTTTGCAGTCTGGAACTCAAAAATATCAGTTTCATAGGAATGATGATAGTAAAGATCTTTTGGAGATGAGATTCTATATCTTAGTGCGGTTAGAGCTTGATAAAATATAACTTGGTGCACACATCCAGACATTGCCCTCTCGATATACTCCAAACTAAAGTCATTTGAATGGAGTATAGTATATCTTCTGGTACTTGAAGGTAACCATTGAGTTGGGCTTGTTCTTCCCTTACAATGAAAACTGAGAAAAACTTGAAAGTCCGAGAAAAGGGATGGTTGAGTTGCAGCATCCAGATTTCAGAGCCTTCGATGGATCAAGAGTAATTCTCGATCCATCAAAGGATGATCTCTCGATGGACCAAAATCATATCTTTGATCCATCAAAGGAGTTGTTCTTCGATCCCTCGAAGGTTGAACCAGTTGCAAGCAATTTTATTACTGTCCCCTATTTCGAAACACTGGTTGATGTGTTTGTCAGATTTGTTGATGTTTGGTATCTCTCTGACCCACATAAAGAAGGTTCTTAAACAGGTTATGTATTCACCATAGGGAATATGGCGAACTCTTGGAGAACAAAAAAGTAAACCCTTGCTGCTACTTCCTCGAACTATTCTAAGATTAAAGCTTTGAATGAAGTGGTTGATGAGTGTGTCTGGTTTACGACGGTAATACAACATATTCGAGAGTCTAGTGGATTGTCATCTACTACAACAACACCAACTTGCATATTTGAGGATAATGCGGTTTGCATTGAAAAAATGAAGTTGGGTTACATTAACGGTGTCATACTTAATTCATTTCGTCAAAGTACTCATACAATCAGCAATAACAGCGGTTATTGATTATCCATGTGAACCAGGCTGGTTCAACGGATAATGCTGTGACTTGTTTACTAAGTCATTACCTAAATCTATCTTTGTGAAACATGTGAGACGCATTGGTATACGCAGGTTATCTGAACTCCATCATTGAGTTTACAGTCAGAGAGAATTACATTTTTGTAGATATCAGGGGGAGTCTACGTCACATGTAGTAGTTTTTGTAGTTGATGTATTGTACTCGTTTTCCCTTCGACCAAGTTTTTGTTTTACCCATGAGGTTTTTGGTTGCTTGACAAGGTTTTTAGTAAGGCAACAAGTTATGCATCATTCATTAGACCATCGAAACAAGGAGGAGTGTTTAAAGAGATTTATTCTCCGTAACTTCCGGTGTATGTCTTGTCCTAATTAGATACGGATTAGTACAAATTAGATACAAAGAATCCCTGTTATATCAGGATATTTATTGCAATAAATTGTATCAGCCTATATTTAAGACAATTATATCAATGAAAAAGTTATAGTTTTCAATTTATCATATTTCTCTCCTCAAACAAGATTAATATACGCACGATCTATTGACGAAAGAAGAAGAGATCGGAGGTGCAAAACTAAGGTAAAGCATAGATAAATTAAAGGATTCTTGATTAAACTTATCGAAGGAATTGAATTTAGATGACTAGCTAGATTGCACCTTCATCTTTCAAACATATATAGATGATCGACATCTGTGTTCACCCAAATTTTGTTTCTGCAATTGATAATGCCATTACATCAAGGATCTTGATGCATTTCACTTCAAGACTTAGTTTGATTAGTATGTTCATTCAATAGCTCTTAAGTAAAACATAGAATAATTGAAAATTTGAAATGGTTAGACTGTTTTGTAGCCATATATGAAATTACGGTTCATCAGAAAACAAATGGATTCATACGATATGAATTCAATGCTTAATTGGAATTCGAAGTGCTTGAATTCAATGGATAATATTCATGGCATCTAACTTTTAGAATTTGGGCGAGTGCTTAAGATAATGATGATTTATGATTTAATTGTTACATTCGTCTATATATGAGTGAATGTTCTTCTTTGAGTTCTAGGTTTTGATCTAAGTACGTACTGTGTTTTATCTAAATAATGGAAAGATAACTAATAGGATAATTAAACAATATAAAATCAGAACTAAAACAATATAGAGAAAGATAACTTTGGTGTTGTATAGAGAAGTATAACATGGAAATAACAATATGATAATGTGTAATACTTAAGGCTACAAATTTAGCGTATCACTAATCTTCTTTTAATTAATTAAGCGATACCTTAGCCTAGCTGTAGTTAGTAAGTTTGTATTTTTACACTTTATATCACAAAAAAAAAAAGTTTGTATTGTTACTACTGTACGTGCCAGACGCAGCTAAAGCTTCATCACCTTCATGTATATTGAAGATTGACAAATTGGCCTCAACAAATTGAGCATACATGCATGCACAGAAACACACTAGTGATTAAGCTCATTGAGCCGACTAGTCTAGGTTCATTAGATTACAGCTGGATGTTATCTATCTAAAGCATGTGGGTTATTTTAAACTAGATAGTTGGGATGCATCATCGTATACTCGTACGTAGCCATGTGATAAACAGTAGACAGTACGTACGTACATTATCAGAAGACGCATACTTTAGTACTAGTTGGACGTTCCTCTGTTCCTCGATCCAGCTATATATTGTTTAGCATGATTTGTTTCCTCGCGATGCATAAGTTTTTATATGTAGGAGCGACCTTTAAAGAGAGGGAGGGGCTGGGGTCAAGCTAGCAAGTAGTAGCACCGATCGATCGGCCTCGGGCTCGATCATGTCATTCATGTGCCTTCTGTTCTGGTGTGTGCATTTCCAAAGAAACCAGATGCATTCAGCCATTTCAGCCGTCAGAAGAAGGCAAAAACAATCATGTAGAAATATATTAAATGTTTTTAAAACTCTCAAACACAATGACAACGAGCACAAATATGCACATAAAATATGTAAATTGTATTCCCTAGCTAGATACGATGAAGCCTGCTGTTCATCGCGTCCTTCTGGACTCTCGCGCGATTAGAACAATCTGGGACGCTCGAGGAAAAGGGGTTGTCAAAGCAAAGGGGGTGAATGCGTATATGCGGAAGCTGATCGATCGATTGACCTTTAAATGCCCGGAAGGGTCAATGAAAAACATAGTCTACGCGCGCATGGAATATGCTTGATCTCGATCATGTGCTAAGTTCTGCATTTCCGAATTTCAATTTTAAAGAAATAATACGGAGGCATTATCCATACACCATATATAGCTGCGGATTTAGATATATATCGATCTCTGTCTGCGGAATCAAAGGAAAAGGCAACCATACACGATGATGATACATGGAATTGCATGCCACCGATTTATTTAATTTTCTGTATAACGCTCTCTTAGTTCCATGTCAAAGTAGCTCGCAAGATCAATCATCCACGTAACCCTGTATTTTCGCCATCGTTCATAGCTGGAATGGGCCAAGGGGTAATGTACGTATCAATCAACCTTGAGATTAAACCTAGCTAATCCATTCTAGGCGTTCTTGCCAACATTTCTACTTTTTCTAGGAAAAAAAGAATGAAAGTAAACACTTGGGAGGGGGTTAAGGCAAAATTAAAGTTTAAAAAGGCGTTAGGCGAATTTAGGCAGTGGAGTTAATGTATAACTTCTTTTAAGTAGAGTTTAATCAATAATTAGGTGGATTATTATTTTTATATATTTAATTAATTGTATATTTATATAGTTTAAAACTGAAAACGGAAACCATATCAACAACTAAAACAAAGCTTCAATCGGTACAATTTTACTTCTCAATCTACCTTAAAACCATTCTAAGTGACTGATTCTTAGCCTATCATTCTAAGCGAGTGATTGTGATCACTCATAGAGAGAGTATAGGAGTCTCAATCTACCTTAAAACCATGTACAAAAATCAGAATCAAAACAAAACCTTCCTTTTTGACCATTTGTCTCAAATACAACAACATAAATCTAACAAACTTTCAAATTTTGATTACTCACTGAGAGGAAGAGAGGACGAGACGGGAGAAGAGAAACTTACCAAGCGGCGAGGAGAGGGAGGCTGGGAGACGAGAGCGACAGTGAGCGAGACAACATTGAGGTGTTATTTGATATAGGGTTTTTAATTGGAGATTTTTGGCGTTTTACCCACTTTCAGTTTAAAAATAAAAAGAAAAAAAACCGCTTAGTCTGGAATAGTCGCTCGTTTAAACGCTAGGTGACCATTTTTTGGCTGCCTAATCGGCTGCCGATGATTCAGGGAGCCCAGGCCCATTTTTAGTCGATTTACATGATTTTCCGACTAATCACACCTAGGCAGCCATTTTTTTTTCGAAAAGTGCCTCAAAACACATACTCATCCTAAATAACAGCACAAAGGGGAACCCAAAGAAAAACTTTAAACATTTCATGTTTCTAGCAAATTTCATTAGTCTTCGTTAGTCAGAGGGACAATAAGATAGTTTTGAAGATTGCTTGTGACAAATCGATCCCGTATTCATTAAGAACCTATCAATTGCCACTTCACAGTGTGTTTAGAGATCAAGAGAGGATTGACTCGCGTTCAATACTTTGATTGTCCAAGTCAGCAAATGAGAAATTTCACCGCGTTAGTTGAAATTAATACGTTACCTATGACACACTATAATGACAGTGAAATTGATTCATGCTACTTGTCACTATGGTACCGCTGTTAAAGTAGAAATTGATAATTTTGACAGCTTCGGCTTCAGCTTCGAAAAGTAGCATGAATCAAGTTTCGTTTGGTTATTCCACCGCGTTACTGAAATTGATTCATGATACTTGTCACTATGGTACCGCCGCGACAACCCGAAGCTCCAAAAAAATTCGCCTAGCCTATTAATGATTGGACATCCTCAAATTTTGTCTGCCAACAAACCATGCCATCACTACAAGAAATTCACACTTAATAGTTTTGTCGAATAAGTCGCAGTTAGACGACGAAGAAATATTTCGTCGGGTAAGAGAAAATTTCATCGTCTAGGCTAAACTTAGACGACGAAATTCAATTTTCTTCGCCTAAGCAATGGCTTAGACAACAAACACACATTTTCGTCGTCAAGTACAATATCTTAGACAACAAAAAATTTATTCGTCATCTTAGAAGTCGTAATTAGACGATGAAAAACAGAATTCATCGTTAAATATCTGACTTACACGATGAAATACTCTTCGTCGTTTAAGATATTATACTTAGACGACGAAATGCTGCACTTAGACGACGAATATATTCATTTCATTGTCTAAGATCATTTATAAATCCTATGCTCTAAGACCTAAATCATTTCGCCTAAACCCTGAAAGTGTTAGATGACGAAAGCAGTAAGATTTGTAGTCTAAGTGCTACTTAGACGACAAAATTCAACCACTTTCATCGTCTAATTAAAGTTTCACAATTTAACCTCTAAGAGCATGATCATGTGTACCATGTTAGATTGCAGATTATATTCATCGATGACATAGAGCAAACAGTTCTTGGACTGTGAGTGTCGACGGTTTGAAAATCGGAGTTACGAGTATTCGTATATCAATGTTTCCGTTTCGTTGAAAGTTCGGTTTTATGGTTGACTACGCTGATCAAACCCTTAATGAACTTTGTATTGACTGAAAATTCATCTATTTACATATTATGTTGTGATGAAAATATCTACTGGTTGTTTTTTCCAAATTCAATTTCATTAATATTGATGTGAAGTGAATAAAGACATACAAACACTTAAGTTATACAATATTAGTAGATATATAACAAGTTATTAGTTTTACATCAACTTTTTAGGTCAAATTTCAATTAATTTCTATCTAGTTGATAAATTAAGTTTTTACGATAAGACAAACCCGTAACTTCGGAAACAGGTTTACAAATTATATTTTACGATTGTTTCCGTCTTTTAATTATTTTTTTCATAATCACTAAATTCAATTGATTGAATCCTAAACTAATCCGAATTGGATTGAATTATTATTATTATTTTACAATGTTGTATAAATGTAATAGTTACATCTAACGATTGATTTTTGATGATTTTTAAGCAACTACCCAAAATTATCTTTTCAGATATTTAAAATTTTTTTTAAAAAATTACCTTAGATGACGAAACTATTTAGATGTCGTCGCCTTATACTTAGATGCATATTTTGAGTTTCTAAAAATTTTATGTTTCAATCCTTGCACTTTATAGTTTCCAGAATTTAGTATTATCTCCAAGTAATTAGAATTTTGGAGTCTTTTCGAATTCCTTAAAGTTCTTTAATCGTATAGGAACTAAAACACATAGTTATGTAAACTGATTCCATAGAGAATACAAAGTTTTGTTGGTGGTGATCTTATGTCGTAGAGATAATCATCGATCTTTAGAACTATTGATTAATTGTGCGATGAAAACACAAATCGTTCAAGATCCAAAAAATGTACATAAAGATAAATTGATTTGAAATCCGATAAAGTAAACGTACTTCTTCAATTCACACAAAATAAAAAAATTATTGATTGAAGGAAATCGATTACAAGGTAATCAACTTAGCAAAAAAGAAACTAAGGAAAAGGTGAGGGAAAACGCACTCTTATTACATAGAATAGAAATATAGTAATGGAAATAAACTAATCTCCATATCCATGAGTCTCCAAAGCATCCGGACTAAAGGTCTCTAGGTCTTCTCTCCAGGTTATGGGCTTCAGCTAAGCTCTTGTAAGCGCAGTAAGCATCAACCATGGCTCTTGATGTTTTGCATTGTGGTTGCTAGTGATCTGTCATACCACACCTATAACGCATAGCGCTAGGATTGACAGTATTCTAGACTTGGAGTTTTCCGTGAGTAGGGGGAAAACGAGGAAACTTTTCAGCCTTTCTCCCATGGCCACTATCATCCCTCAGTGGTTGCTCATCTACAAAAGTACTTCTTTCTACCTTTCAGAGATTACCTCTTAATCTACCTTTCGAGTTATCCTTCTTGGTGTTCACAACATGCGCTTTTTTAGCGGGAATAACCACAACATATCGAGCGTTGTAATTATTTAGAAGAATCATGTTGTTCTTCTCTGCATTCACCATCTTGGTGAGGAGCTAAGAGTTTCGGGTAATGCACCCTACATCAACCTCAACCCAATAATTTTCATAGAGAGTTTGTGTAGGAATAAGAATTTTTAGATTCATACTTAAGACCAGCAAGTGCGAAGTCGAAGTTGATTGGAGATTGTGAGCATTGAAGTTGAGTCTTCGAAAGTTGCCTTGAAGGTCGATATTCGATTATGCAAATGTAGACTGAGGTTCGAGCTTCAAGCCTCAGGTTGACTATTGAAGACCAAGATGAATCTTGAAGTTCAAAACTTCGAATGACCCATCACGTGAATCGGATGGATCATAAGGCTCAAGACCGAAAAATAGAGGCTTAGGCCTAGGGAAAGGTTCAGATGAGCCCTAGGAGTCCACTTACCCATGTTGCTATGAAATATAGGATTTATGGGTGAAGTGGAGCATGATCCTAGGGAGATGGCGCCAAAATAGGGGGTTGTTGTTGGTTGAGGCTGAAGTTCGAGAATCGAAGTTCGGTGCACGAACTTTGGCCAGAAAGTTAGTGGCTCATATTTTGGTAGGATCTGACAGGTATAAATATGTGAAAAGAGTAAGTTCTCTTATTAGATTCTACTCAAATTTTACTTGCATTGAACTCTTGCTTACTTGAGCGTCAGAGAGTTTTAAGCAGGTACCCCCCCCCCCCCCATTTCAAATCATTCGCCATTCAAGAGCTCACTTCGAGTTAGCCCAGCTAGCTCACTACAGGAGAGAAGAAAGGTCCAAGAGGTGGACGTCAAAGTCAAGGAGGAGCCGCTCACCTTCGCCGGACGATGACTCCCCACTTGAAGAAGAAAATACTTCCGGGGAAGACAATCGACGGGATGATAGAAGTGAGACAGATGAGGATTATGCGCCGCCTCTAGGAGGTCATGAGTGGAAAGACTACGTAGGGAAGGCAATGAAGGAAGCTTAAGGATCAAGGCCACGAGACATAGTTGTAGATGTGTCGAGAGGCATTGTTGATTCTCCCTTCTCTGAAGCCATATTGCAAGCAAGGAAGCTAAAGCGGTTCTCCGCCCTGGCATTGACAAAGTTCAAGGGGACATCTGGCTCAGAAGACCATATAAAGGAGTATAAGAAGGTAATGAGGATCGAGACCACTTATCAGAAATTTATGTGCAAATTATTTGTACTAGCCTTTCCAGGTCAGCTGCCAAATGGTTCCGAGGATTGAAGCTAGGATCGATTTCAAGCTTCGAGAAGCTGACGCGGTTGTTTATCGCTCAGTACTTCTGCAGTAGGAGGAAAAAAAAACTTTTTCATGCTATTCAGTGTTAAGCAAAAACCTAGTGAGAAGCTGGAGAAGTACTTCAAAAGATTTAGAGATGAGATGGCGTAGACAAGGACAAACTCGAAGATTGCCATAGTGGCGTTTCGTGAAGGATTGCTAGAAGAGACACCTCTGTTCGAGAATCATGTCAAGAAGGTGCCAAGGACCATATACGATATACTGGATCGTATAGAGGGCGAGATTCGCCTCAAACGGGTGAATGGAGCACAAAAAGGAAGAGCGTCCCAAAATATCGAAGTTAAGTCAAAAACTTTGAAGGTCACTAAAGATTGAAGTTTCCATCGAAGTCCGAGGATCAAAAAGAACGTCAAAAGATTGGGGAACAATGGTTCACTATCAGCCCATCAGCCATATTCCATAAGCATGAGAAGGATGGGATATTCAAGAAACTCCTTCCATAGGCTAAAGCCAGGGATCCCTCAGAAAAGAAAAGGTATTGTCCATACCACCAAGAGTGAGGCCATAGCTTACGAAGGTGCAAATCTCCCAAACCGGCAATCTTGGAGCTGATGAGCCAAGGAAAGTTATAGCAATATAAGATGGGCGAGGTTAGTGAGGGCCAAGGACAGAAGGCGGTGGATGAAGACCTTCCTGTTCGGGAAATATTGGTTGTCTATGGAAGTCTGTCCACGTGAGAAGAGGACGAGAGAAAGATAAGAAACAAAACTTGACAAGCGGAGAAAATACGGATAGTATGCTTCGTAGAGAGGAAAGAAATCTCGGAAGAGAGAGCAAGCGAAGAGCTAGCGATCAGCTTCTCACTAAGAGAGGGGTGGGAATTCAGTTCTCTCACCAAGAGGTGTTGGTTATTTCGACGAAAAACAGACAATTGCTTAGTGAGAACAGTGATGATCGATGTTGGAAGTAATATTGACATTCTATACTACGAAGCTTTCCGAAACTTGGGATAGACTCGAAGTTGGTCCAGAGGAGCAAGTCACCAGTGATAGCGTTCGATAGTGCAAAAACATGGTTGTACAGAGAAATTACCCTGTCCGTGACCACTGTTAGAAAGAAATAGGGCGTAAAATTTGTCATCATAGATAAGCATTCAGCTTATAATGCTATGTTGGGAAGAGATTGGTTACATTGAATGGAAGCCAAAGTTTTGACACGATACCAAGTGCTGAAATTCATTTTAGAGGATAAGAGGCGAGTGATTTCAGTTCGGGGAGACTAAACACTCTCGAAGAACTTATACATCTTGGAAATTAACAAGAAGTTCGATGTAATACCCCCGAGTTTAAAGCTCAATGCCACCTAGCCTGAGTTCGAAGCTAAAGGATGCGCAACAGTCCAACTCAAAGCAGAAGATTGAGGGGGACAAATAATTGGTAAAATAGCAATTTAAGGAAGGCCTATCAGACGAGAGTGAAGAAGAAAGGATTGAGGAAAAAGCTATACCAACCTTGGAAGAGGTTAAAGAGATGTCCTTCGACAAAAACCAAAAGAAGAAAGCAAAAAATCATGATGTGTTTAGATGGACACGTCGAGACATGCCGGGTATATATCCGAAGATAACTTACCACAAACTGAACACTGATCCCGACTACCCATCACACAAGCAAAAACCGAGGAGGTTTGCACCGTAGTGCAACTAGATTATTAGCGAAGAAATATATTGTCTCCTCAAAGTTGGGCACATAAGAGAAGTGTGGTACCTGACTTTGGTCTCTTACGTGGTGGTGGTCAAGAAGAAAAACGAGAAATGGAGAGTTTGTGTGGATTTCACCAATTTGAATAAGGCATGTGCTAAAGATTGTCATCCACTGCCAATGATCGATCAGATGGTGGAGGCGATAACAGGCTTCGAGAAGCTATCGTTCCTTGATGCTTACTCTGGGTACAACCAGATACACTTAGCACCAGAAGATCAGCTCAAGATCACATTCATGTCGGAAAGAGACCTCTTTTGTTATAAAGTCATGCCGTTCAGGTTGAAGAACGCCAGAGTGACGTATCAAAGGTTGGTAAACCTTATGTTTAAAGATTGGTTGGGTAAAACAATGGAGGTCTATATCGATGATATGGTGGTAAAGAGTAAATACAAAAAAGACCACATCGAAGACTTGAGAGGAACTTTTGAAATCTTAAGGAAGTTCAAGATAAGGCTCAATCCTTTGAAGTGCATATTCGATGCGTCTTCTAGGTAGTTCTTGGGATACATCGTGAGCAAAAGAGGGATCGAAGCAGACCTGCAGAAAGTTGAAGCTATCCTCAACATGGAAGAACCGAGTACAAAGAAGGAGATTCAAATCTTAACTAGAAGGATATCGGCTTTGAGTCGATTCTTCTCGAGAATGATCGGTCGATGCAGGCCATTCTTCAAAGCTGTGAAGGTCAAGACTTCAAACTTTTGAGTTCCAAGCAGTCCAAAGCATTCAGGAGCTTGAAGCAGTATTTGGCCAGTAAGAAATTTTGGTAGTCCAGAGGGACATAGAGCCACTCTGCATTTACCTTGTCATATCTAGAGTAGCTACAAGTGCCACGTTGTTTCAGGAAGAAGGAATGCAACAATGGCATATATCTTTCACTAGCCATTGTTTGCACAAAGATGAAACAAGGTACACTCCAACTGAAAAGCTGATATTGGAATTAATACATGTGAAGCGCAAGCCAAGGAAGTACTTCGAGGGCAGAGAAATTGTGGTATACATCGACTTTTTGATAACGGGTATACTTACAAAGCTAGACATGTCCGGCGAATGATGAAGTGGGTGATCGAATTAAGTGAGTTCGATATCACCTACAGGCCCAAAGCCGCATTGAAAGGACAGGTCATTGCTGACTTCTTAGTCGAGTGTCTCATCCCCTTGGCGATTGCTGATGTCCTATGGGAAGAACCACTATGGGAGATGAACATCGATGGGTCCTGGAACTTCACAAGAGCTGGAGTAAGGATAGTATTAAGAGCTTGGAAGGTTTTTTGCAAGATTGCGCCGTAAAGTTGGACTTCAAAGCTTCGAATAATGTGGTAGAGTATGAGGCTCTACTGACTGGGATGCGCGTAGCGTGCTAATTAAGAATGAAGAGCCTACAAATACACAAATACACTTATATTCTCACTCATAGAACCAATTTGGTTATGAAGATCTCGATTCTTGTTTATGAATGAATGGAACAACTTTGCAGACATCTCTCACCTTCCTTTATTTTGCTCTGCTTCACAACAATTCAACACTTTCACATTGAATAGTTACAATCTCTTAACTCAATCAGTAATTCCATTCGTTATAGCTCCGGCAGTTCGAAGAGGATCGAAAGAAGGAGATAAAATTTGGGGGTTTGTAGGCATAAGAAGGAGAGTGGAGGACACAAGTCAGATCTCCATTGAATAGAGGTAGGAGTTGTTGCCCATGGCCGGGCAGCAAAGAATTGTCCAGAAAAGAATGATTGGTCAAGTTCGAAGGCTCGAGATTTTAACCTCTGACAAAAACGAGAATGTATGTTGGTTAAGTTCAAGAGCTCGAAAGTTGAACCTTTGACTATAAATGTGTATGTTGGTTAAGTTTGAGAGCTTTAGAGCTGAAACCTCTAGCCAAAAATATATGGTGGTCAAGTTTGAAAGCATGAGAGTAGAACCTTTGACCAAAAATGTATGTTGGTCAAGTTCGAGAGCTTGAGAGTTGAATATCTAACTGTAAATGTGTATGTTGGTCAAGTTTGAAATCGTTTGAGCTAAATCCTCTGACCAGGATTGTACGGTGGTAGAGTTCGAAAGCATGAGCGAAACCTTTAACTGAAAATATAAGTTGGTCAAGTTTGAGAGCCTTAAGGCTGAACCTCTAACACAAATGTGTATGTTGGTTAAGTTTGATAAAGCTTAAAGAGCAGAACCTTTTTAGTAGCAAAAGAAGTAAATAAATTCTGAAAGCTTAAGTGTGAAATTATTAGTAGGAAAAGTATATTTTGTATTGCTCAAGGTCGTGGATAGAACCTCGAATGAGAATATAAAAACTGGGAATGAGGATTTCGATAGAATCTCCAGTTATAGACGAGAAGTTTCGAAGCTGGTGCTTCGAGATCTAAACTTCAAAAGATGAACTTTGAAGAGTAAGCTTCGAAGAAAAGAAACTGCAGGTATACATGTAAATCTTTCATACAAGAGTAAATAATCCTATCTTCGAATATGAGGATCTTAAGAGAGGAATTATTATGGGCATATGTGTATGAAGAGAAATCGAAAACCTGTGAATATATAAAACCTGTGATAAATTTATGATGTTAAAGTCATGAAACAGAAATTATTGGGCCACCAAAACCTGCAGTGGACTTTGTAAAGTATGGTACCATAAAAAAAACAGAAGGAAAAAGCAAAATGTGCAGATGGAATTAGCATTATTGAAGCTTGAGGAAGCGTTGAGGTGATCAGCGACGAGTGTGGAGGCCTTGGTAAGAGAGCAGGAAGTGTGCATGAACGCCTTTCTCAATAAGTTCGAGTCAATAAGAGCTGACTCTCGAACTAAAGCCACGTGCATAGGTTGCACCTCCATCAGCCCTAAGGCCTCGAACAGTGTCCAAGAGGCGATGGAAGGTGTCTTCATTACTGACCATGTCCTCTTGACGATGTAGAACTGTTTCTTCCTAAGAATTATCCTTGGCCTTGCTAGCTTCAAGTTCGAGTTTGATATCATGAGAGTTATCGCGGACATGTGAAAAATGATCTTGAACGCCAGCAGGCTCAAAGCAGTCTAAGCTGCAACTCCTGCGGTCACGAGGAGACAAAGAGTTACGTCAACGATGGATAGATTTGTTGAGATCATGGCAAAAATGAGAAGACAACACCTCCTCGCGGCGAGTAACTCTCCTTCCTGGGGCCATGCCCTCGATGCTAGACCTGCGAGAGTTGGAATAAGAAAAGGGAGACATCGATTCATCTAATCGAGAGTGAGACCTACAAAAGAACGAACATGAGTAAGTGATGTCACGTTTTATGCGATATATATAACATGCAGAGATTATAAGTACACGTTATCGAGCGAAAGACTCGGGCGAACACAGAACAAGAGGCATGTTGGAAAGCTCTTTTCCCTTCCTCTGACGGGGAAGTGGGATGCTTTCCGAATGAGCAGTGGTTGTGAAGCTAAACTTAGGATTGTTAGAGTGAAGGGTCATATGTAATCTATTCTACAAAGCTACCATAGAAGGTTGAAAATGAGGTTATTACGGCTTAGTTTTTATAAGGAAATCTCGGATTGATTTTCTTAAACCCTAACAAATTTAAATGTTCAAATCGTGGCTCTTGGATAGATTTTGAATCCAAAAGAGATTCCAAGTAGTTAAGCGGAGGTTACTTGGAACGGTTTTGACTTAGTCAAACTAGTTTTTCTACTAAGGGTAGAAGTTTGGTTTGACTTGGACTAGGGTTCAACTCGAAGGAAGATTCCTCAACTAGGGATTTATTCTCGAGTCATTCGAAGGTTGGCCTAGTTTGAGTGGTTATGTTGAAGTTAGTCAAATGTTGGAAAAGATAAGACAAATAACTAACTTTGAGTTGGCAAAAAAAAAATGTCCAGGTACATCAAAAAATTTAAAACTGTTTAAGTTACATAACCAAAAGATAAAGGAGTTAAGGCTAAGGAAAAGTAAAACAGGCTAGGGGCATTTGGGGTCTCTGGAAGCTTGGTGGTGATGGCATCCTTGTCACTCGAAGCTAGAACTGGAACAATCGCCAAGCTCGAGGAGGGGTCTCGAACTTCGGGGTTTGAAGCTTCGATTGATGCTGGCGTCGACGAATCTGCAATTGAAGGAAGAGTCTCAGGACATGGGGCATCCTTGAGAGAACTTTTGGTGGATTTGCCTTCACCGGGACGAGAGCCAGGAAGAGGCTTGTACTTATACTTGCACTTGAACTGGTCGTCCACCTTGTCGGGGCCAGCAAAGAGGCAAACCTTGGGAGCAGTGAGGGCTTGATTCCAGGCAAGCCTGAAGTACCTTGCAGAGGCGTACTGGATTAAGTGTTGGCTGGTTGTGAATTCTTTTTCTCGAGCTTGGACTGCATCACCGATCTGAGGTTTGAGTTCCTCGTTCTTCTCCTGAGCAATTTGGAGATCCTCCTGCATGGTCGAGGTATGTTCTTTGAGGAGCTCAGTCGACACCTTCTTTTGTCCAAGCTCAACCTTGGCAAGGTTGGCCCAGCTTTCTGCATCCATTACTGACTTCTCGAGGTGGGGAACGGAGGCAGTGGAGGCTTAAATCTCTTGCTCAGTTTGGGAGGCTACTAAGCGTTTATCCTCAGAGTCTGTCAACTTTGGGGTGAGCTCAGCCATCTCGGTGTTGGCAAGATCGAGTTTAACCAGGGGATCGACATTGATCCGGTCCATTTCCTTGAAACACGCCTCAATGTGCAATAGCCTTGGTAACACAAAGAAAAGGAGTCATGACTAGTGACGAGAAAGTAATGAAATGAAAAATTCATTCAAAATCGAGAAGTTAATGAATAGTGAACTTACATCGAGTTGACAAGAAAAGGCAGCTCGAAGGTTGTCGGTCCAGGCTCTCGGCCAGAGTAGGTCCCTTTCAAAATTCCTTTTGCCCAGTCTTTGGGCAAAGATGGTGGCGATAGTGGAGTTGCCAAATAGGGTCTGGCCATTGTAGAGAAAGGGAAACTCTTCAGACGGCACAACGTGAGAAGCATCACTAGAATGAGTTTATTGGGAGGATTCAGCTTGGTGAGGAAAGGCGCCATGGGAGGGGTTTGGTGGTGGGGAGATGACTAAGCATGGAAGCGAGTAATTACATTAAAGGCATCAACATGAATGAATTGAAGAAAAGAATGAGAAAGGACAAGTACCTCTTGGGGGAGTTTAATCATGAGAAAGAGAGAGTTGGGCACATCAGTATATGCTTTGAGTGGCCCATTCGAAGCTCGGGAGGATCAAAGTTTAGAGGATAAACTTCGAGGTGTGAGATGAGCTTTAAGATCGAGGATACCCACTTTCGAAGCCAGAGTTGTTTTCTTGTCCCTCTTTTCCTGAAAACTTTTTTGGACAGAGAGGTGTCTAACCTCATCACTTCTTGTCCTTTTCTGCCCAGAAGTTGCATCTTGGGAGCTTCAAGCTGAGATTAGAAAGCTGGGTTTCTTGATCGTGTACTTCGATCGCTTTCGAATGACCTCCTTGACAAGTCTCTCGGACTCTTGGCTGACGAAGAATGAGGATTCAACATCGATGAGCCAATAGAGGAGATCCTCTCCTTCTGAGAGTAGCGAGTAAACGAGTCTAAATCCCTGTTCAAAGCCAAAGATCGAATGGCAGATTATGAGGTGACTTAAGCAAGTGACCACTCTTTGCCAGCAAGGAAGTTCAAGATCCAAGAGATTCTCTCCTCGCTAAGTTTGAGTGAGGAATGATCTAACTTCAAGGCTACATACGAAGCTCGAGATTGAGTCATAAATTAACATGCAAACTCATTCCAAATTGAAGAAAAGGGAAATGAAGACTGAATTGATACCTGGAGTGTTATTGAAGTACTTGGGGACTTTAAACCCAAGATCCTTGAGCTCAGGAGGCATCCAGTTGACTTTGATAAGGACCGGGTTGATGTGCCAGTGAGCAAAGTTGGTAGACTTCTGGTAAAAACACTTTTTGAAGCGTTGTGGTTGGAGATTGAAGCGTCTCTCCAAGCCTCGGACTTTCACCAACATGTGGGTGAAGAAGAAGTCAAGGAGGCTGAAAGAGACTTGCCACTGTCAGCCGATGACAAGGAAAGCCGAGAGGACGAAGTAGGATTTAGGGCAAATTTGCATAGGGTGCAAGCCCAGTAGAACCTAGAGGATCACAATCGCTGGGTGGAGAGAAAAGCTCAGAATTCAAAGGTGGTGCTTGGCTAGGATGAGGGTGCCGGCCGGAATCCCTTCGTTGGTGAACATGTTGTTCCCCTCCGGGAGAGCCCGGATTGTCACGCTCTCTGGCGGGTTGATCCGAGCCCGTTCGAGGTTGAGCTAGGCTTCTGTTGGGCTCCAAATCTTGGAGTCAGGGAGTTGAGGTCCTACCTCTTCATGGTCATCGTAAGAGGCGGTAGATGGGTGGCCGGACTCATTCGCCGCAGGTCCGTGGCGTGGAGAGAGATCTTTCGCTGTTATGGATCGAGGACGGGTATTGGCCATGAGGACTGAAGAAAATCAGGATGGTGTGAGTTTTCTGAATTTTGGGTTTTGAATTGGAAAAGTAAGATGGGAAAGGATAAGAAGTGAGGGGCTATTTATATGCCAGGAAATAAAAAGAAAAAAAGGTAGAATATGAATAGTAGAAGAGTTGTGATTTAAGTGGGAAGTTCTTAGGTTTTCAAGTGCATGAACTTGGAGAAGCGCGAGAAGTACGCATCGAAGGCAAGTCTCAAAGTCGGAAGCTCGAGGGTAATCAAAGTCTCAAAGTTGGTAGGTCGAGAAAAATCCAAGGCTGGTGTACAGAAGTTCGAAGCTAAATTTCCTCTATTGGGCCTAGGTTGTGGCCCAAAGACGAAATTAGGGGCATTGTGAGAACAAGAATTTTTAGATTCGAACTTAGGACTAACAAGTACAAAGTCGAAGTTGATCGAAGAATAGGAGCATCGAAGTTGAGTCTTTGAAAGGTGCCTCGAAGGTCGATATTCGATTATGAGAATGTAGACTGAAGTTCGAGCTTCGAGCCTTATGTTGAGTATTGAAGATCGAGATGAGTCTCGAAGTTCATGACTGCGAATGATCCATCACATGAATCAAATGGATCATAAGGCTCAAGGTTGAGGAATTGAGGCCCAGGCCCAGGGAAAGGTTTTGATAAGTCTTAGGAGTCCACTTACCTATGTTGCCCTGAAATAGAGGAGTTCTGGGTGAAATGGAGCATAATCGTAGGAAGGTGGCGCCGAAATAGGGGGCTATTGTTGGTTGAGGTTGAAGTTCGGTGCACGAACTTCGAACTTCGGCCATAAAGTTAATGGCTTCTATTTTGGTGGGATGCGAAGGGTATAAATAGGAGATACTCGTTGATCGTTGGAATTTTCTTGTGGAAGTTTGAAGAATCTACTACATTTTTTGTGCTCTTACAATTTGCGATGCAAGGGGGAAGGTAGAGAAAGTCTTATCTATCTTAGCTGCGTTGTTCACGGGTTTTCCACTAAAGCAGAACTCTGAGCAGATTCTTATAAGTTCAGAGTTATAGCCTTGAACAATCTCAAAATCAGCGACTCTAAGGTGTGTCCAACAGTTGCAGGCCTTTGAAAGGTTAGTCTCTCAGAGAGTATTGAATCGCTCATGAAGCTGGTTCCAGAGATCCCTGGGGTTCTCTTCATCGGCGTAGTCTTGTTGGAGGTCCTCATCGAGATGACGGACAACGTAACCTAGGTGACGTCCTTCCAACATGAATTGGTCCTTAGTTGCGATGATGTTGCCATTGAGAGACATGATCTACGCAAGTAGTCCTTGGCCCTTGAGGAGAGTCCTCATGTTTCGGATCCAAACGTGGAATTTGGCGCCCGTTGCGTTGAGCAGCTTATAGTCTAGTTTGTTCAGGGTTGTCATCTTGTAGAACAAATAGAGAGAATGTTAATTTCTATGTTTGGATTAAACCAAACGCTATGTAGGTCAATATTTGATCGATTCCCCAATATAGAATTTTTCTTTTACGTCTTCGTTGAAGTCGGGAAAACGGTCTTTGATATCTCTGATAGAATTCAGTAAGATGGAGTAGAATAAGAGTGTTGTAAGCCCCAAAGAAAAATATTTGCGAAGTCGTGAGGAGGGAGAAGAGAGAGGTCTTTTGTTTAGAATACTTGTTGATCAGTGTGTAGAACACTAGGATCTTCTTGTCGGTGTTGAGGAGGCCGAGCACTAGCAATCGATTGCGGATAGCTGAGGTAGGCGACAGAAGAAGAAGAAGAAGAAGAAGAAGAAGAAGAAGAAGAAGAAGATGGGAAAAGAAGGTTAGGCTTTGGGTTAGAGGTCGTGCGTGATAACGTGTTAGAATAAGATAGTTTTTTAGAGAAACTTTATTGAGAATATATACATGGTCTATATATAGGAACTTAATTCTAGTCCATACAAGATATGGAGATATGCTTACTTGATTACCAAGTAATAGCATTCCTTATTATATAATATATTCTACATCTATATCTACCTAAGGTAGGATTATCACACCACAAAATATCTTGCATATGTCAACCGTTAGTTTAATTTAGTTTATTAACTAAATATATTATGAATTTTATATTTAGATATATTATAATTATTTAAATATATAATAATTTATTTCTTATAAAATTTGTATTAAATTAATAATTAGCATTTAATAAATTAATTAGCATTTAATGAATTTTTTATTTAATTTTTGTTTTAACAAAATCAACAATTTAGACGATGAAACGAACAATTTCGTCGTCAAAGATGCAACACCTAGACAACCTATTGATAGTAGTTTCATCGTCTAAGTGGTCCATTTAATTTTTTTAACAAAATTCAACATTTAGGCGACGCACTGTTGGTTTCGTCGTCTAAGTTTTCATTAAAAAAATTGTCATCTTTTTTAGTAAAGTTTCGCCGTCGTCTTAAAACCTAGACGGCAAATTTTGTTTGATCGTTTAAGATGTTACTTAGATGACGAAACGAAACAGTTTCGTCACCTAAATATTTGTTACGTCGTCTAAATAATTTTTTTTTTGGTAGTGTGCGACGTACGCGTTGGAAAAAGGTCATTCCAAACTAGAGTCGCCGAAAGACGAGGCTAGAACTACTTTTTATTTGTTTAGTTTTTATCTGGAGAATAACTCACAACAACAGTTCATCTCCGTCACCACCACCAACACCATACCAGCTTTTGAATACGCAGAACCGGTGGGCAAGGCATACGCCTTGTGAGTTAGCTACGGGGAAAACCAGAAGGAGGCTAGAACTATAATTTAAGAAAAACCGCCACTATTGTGAGTTAGCTACACGTTAGTGACATTACATTCTTCACGCGTTTGTTTTGTTATCACGAGAAGAAATATCAAATAAAAAGGCAGCATTTTGTTTTGTTGATGAACGGCAGGTCGTAAGAAAATGGCGTGCAAGCCGAAATGTGAAACGTGTGGATAGAATGGTTAGAAGGTTCCAGCGGTCCAAGTCAGCGCACTCGAGCTATACTTTCGCCAAACAACCAAAAGTTGAAGAATCAGAACCAGAGGGCCCTTTCTTTCTCTCGAGATCTCAACAGTTTTGATCGGAACCAGGATTGAAATCTCCGATGGATCAGATTTTGAACAAGGCCGGATCCTTCTGGTTCAGCCAGAGAGCGAACAAGGAGCTCAGCTCCGTCGGCGATGACATCAACGTAAGCGTGCTTCCCTCAATTACACTTCAATGTCTCCAACTCGCTCAATTGATTCCGCGATCCTATAGCATATGTTATTGACGAGAAAACAAAGCTCATTCTAGTGATTTAGGATTTATAGTTCGTCTAATTGCTGTTTGATTGATTGATTTGTGATGAGCAATTTTGGTTTTGCATGTGTTTTTCATTGCATCAGTTATATAACTTTTTTATTGTCTTAATTTTTCCTTTTTTGATGGCATTTTTATGGTGTCCATTGTTTATGTGATTAGTCATTGCAAACCAGTATCCAAGGAGGAGCCTCATGGTTGGTTAATAAAGTCAAAGGTTAGTTTTTTCAATATCTGATTGCTGCGTTTTTCTGTGTTATTGATTTGATTTGCTGCATTTTGGACCAAATGCATATATGCTAACATGTAGTCTATGTGAAAATTGTTCTGTTATATTCTCATATCCTTCAGATTAGTTCAAACTTGTGGCATTGTTGACATTAGTAGGATATTTAGGTTGCGAGGTTAATGTGAGCAGAGAAAATCGGATCGAGTAAATTGTGAGTTCAAGACTATGGTGAGAGTTTCCCAGAGCCTTGAATAACTTTATGTGGTGGAAATCAGCACTGTGTACTTTAGATGTTTTGTTGGTTAATGCAGCAAAGCAAATATGGTGGGTTTGACCCGGTTTCTTCAGTTTTATGTTGCTTAATGCTACGAAGATCTGCTGTCACTGCTATGTAGCGTAAATGAAATAGACTTTCTAAATAGGAGAGAGGGTTTATAGAAGTAACTTTAACGTGTGAGCAGAATCAAATCCCCGCCAATAACGTAAGTTGTAAATTTGCTGCCAGGTATTGGGGAGTAGTACATTGATGTTTTGAATATGGTTATAATCTTCTAAAAACAAATTCATTTCTTTTAAGCCCCTGTCTTATTTAGTGTTTAGATTGTCCAATGTTAATATTCTTTTTGGCACACCTTACTCATTGTGTCGGCGAAAGAGATTTCTATGAAATTGATAAGCCTTGTTTAGTTCTGTAATTGACATAACATCAACCAATGTGAACTGTTATCTAAACAGGAAAAATGCAAAAGCCATTGCCTGAGCTTTTAAAGGAACATGACTTGGCAGTAGGAATCTTTCCTCGTGATGCTACCAACTATGAGTTCAATGAGGAAACGAGAAAACTTACCGTCTACATACCCACAGTCTGTGAGGTGGGCTATAGGGATTCATCTGTTTTGCGGTTTTTCACCACTGTAACCGGATACTTGAAGAAAGGAAAGCTAGAAGAAATACAGGGCATGAAAACAAAGGTGACCTTGCTATGGGTTAAAGTGACCGCAATCTCGTCCACAGCATCCAAGCTTAACTTCACAGCTGGGATGAACAGAAGCAGAAGTAGAGAGGCTTATGAGGTCTCTAGAGACGGAATTACCGTAGACAAGTTTTAAGAAAGGTCAAAATGCTTGCAGGTGATGTTTTGTAAGTGTAGCTCTCAGAGCCGATGCCCGTGTACTTGTCTGTCTCTCCTTGATAACTGGTTAAATGAATTATCATATGTTTCTTCTGGATGTTGTGAAGTTTTTGTTGATTTTTTGTGTATATGGATGGTAGAAACTATCATATATGGTATTTCTACTTTCAGACGGGAAGACTAAAATCAGTTTGTATTTCACTACAGAATGCAGTATAAAAGGTGTGTGTTGCATTACGAGTACATGTATTGCTTCCAAGTATGTAGCCAATTCATATACACTATCATTTTGAGCACATCTATCAGTGGCAGTATACAATGACTACTTCTCCCAGCCGATCGAAACTACCCGAACATTTACATGAACAATAGCTGGTCATGAGTAAATATGCATGATCAGGTTTCCTGCTGTCATGTTACTTATCATTGTCCTTGAGTCGTTGAAAGAACGTTTTTGAAGCTTCATAAGTGGACCAGCCAAGTGCAGCTGCAGGGGCATGGAAGAGCATCCTGGGAATCCAACCTCTCATAAGCCCGCGATATCCATCTTTATTCACAACACTTCGAAGAACATCTCTGATCGAGCCACTCGAAAATCGATCACATCCACAAACCCCCTGATGCAAAAGGAATCTAAATTGTCAAGGGAAGAAGAAGCTTGTTAGCCTAGTAATTAAAGCTTGTTCTTACCTGACACTGCAGTTGGGTTTTAACAACGTCCAGCGGAGTAGTCACAGCAGCAGCCAAAGCTCCAGCAGCCGCTCCGGCCGTGGCGTGAACCACCAACCTCTCATCGGAGGCGCTCTCCGGCGCCACCTCACTCAACGCCCTCTTCGCCGCCTCGTAAGTTGCAAAATGAACCGCGTAGAACGGCGCATTCATGACCACGGTGGTCTTATACGACTTGTAAAACGCACCAAGCCCTTCCTCTACGAGAACCCTCCTGACACAGTCCCCTACGCCCTTGTAGGGACTGCTTTCCAACTGCAGCCTCTGCTTCACCACGTCCATCGGCGTAAACACCGCGTCGCTCGTAACCGTCGCGCAGACTCCGGAGAGCGCGTCCGCCGCCGCGGAGCTGTTATGGCTGCCGCCACGTGTGAAGTACTTCTTGCATGACTCGTAGACGGAGAACTGGACGGCGTGGGCTGGGCCGGCGCCGAGGCCCATTGCGCCGATGCCCCGGTAGAGCCCCGCCGGGCCTTCGAGCTTGAGAATGGAGCCCAAGGCCTGGCGGACGCCGATGGGGTTGACGGAGAGGGAGCCGCCGAATATCTGCATACGTGTCTTGAGAGTGTCGACGGGAAACATGGCCATGTGCTCGACGGAGCCGGCGATGGAGCCGGAGATCATGTATTGCCAGAACTCAAGGCCGTTGTGGGTGGTTGAGCCAAGGGAGCCATCGGTAGACATAGTTGATGGCAGAGAGACTAGCGAGTGGAGGAAGTGGGGAGGAGAGAGTTTATTAGTTTGAGAAAGAGAGTGGAATAGTTTTTGGGTCGGGGAAATCGTTTTCGGGTACGTGGAATAGGAATGGTGGAATAGGTGTTGTCTCCATGCAGAGGAAGGCTAGGGTTTTTGTTTTTTGTTTTGGTGGGGAGAAGATTTTAGGGATGTGGTGTGGGATATGAGAGAAATATAGAGACTGAATTCGAATCAGATTGAGAAATATTGATCATACAAACTCAAAACGAATGATCGATCAAGGTATATTCTTAACTCGCAAGTGAAAACCACAGTTGTGTGAGTTCTTCTCAGTTTTAAACATTGATAGGCAATTGCATTTTAGTTTGAAGACAAATGGTGGGCAACTGGATTGTGGTATCCACAGGCTTCTCTTTACGTTTCTGTCCACAAGCACACAAGTCTTTACCAAAATATATTTTCAGGTTAGTCACTCTCCATGTATTTGGCGTTTCTGTTCATCCCAAAGCAGAATATCTCAAAGGTGTTGATCGCAAGATGAGGCTCCTATTATACCTGCTATAGACACGCACCATTCTTCAACGGTCTGTATATATGCTTTAATATCCGGAAATTTCTATTTACACTTCTATTTACTTCAATTAATGATTATCAAAATCTGATTATAATCCTTTTCGGAATGTCACTAGCTTGTTCTTGAGAATGGTAGATAAACTCCTCTTCCTCTATGTCAACCGATGAAAAACTTTAAACTTGAGAATGTACACTAGTGTACATTTTTCTAGTAGTACACTAGTCATTTTTCTAGTAGTATTACAAGAAAAATGACTTTTAGCAACAGCTAGCAATATTGAAAACGGAATTTAAAGTTTGCCCAACATGACCAATATACGTAAATGGATGATTCTCTCTCTGTTTCCATGAACAGTAAAATAGCCGTGGGATATCATATTTAATTGCACCACATTTGCCACAAACTTTGTTCCGTTTCCAATTCTGCTACGTGACCAAACCAAATTATTGCTTAATCTATAGGACCAGCCGTTATTGTGTTTGTATTTCAAATCTCTGTTAATTAAGGAAATAAGGCTTACGTCGGTTAAGGAAGAGTTTGCAGCAGTTCAGAGAAAGTTGAAGGTAGAACATTCTTAATTTCAGAAATTGTCCTTTTTTTTCGTAAACATACAACAATCGAGTTATATAAAACAAGGATATAACTGTAAAAAAATCCATGTATGTAAAGAAACGCGACACGTGAAGAGTGAATAAGGCAAAGTGGGAAACTGCTGTATTTCTATTCCATCGGTGGTTACTTTCTCCTCCAAATTTCACTTCTTTTCATTCTTTCCCTCACCTCTTTCAGAAAGAAAGAAGCTCGATTCAGTTTTACCCATTTGTAATTTGGGATTTCAATCTCTTTACGAAGTTCGATTGAGATTTACCCGTTTGTAATTTAAGGTTCGAACAATGTGAGTTCAATCTGCACTATTTTTTCTCTTTTGTCATTTGAGGTTTCATTCTTTTCTATTACTAATCAGTCTCTCTTCCTTTTGCAAAACTCCTCTCCTTTATTTTCTCTCGGTAGAATGCGTTGTTTGGTTTACTTCAATTGATCTTCGTTGATGATTGGTATTTGGTTATTGGGTCATTGGTACGTGCTTGCATGAAGGAAAATAACGAATAATTTACATGCTTCTAAATTTTGTATTCATGTTTTAGTTTTCCAATTTGATTCGATGTATTTCTCTCATCTTCCATCTAATTGTTAGGTTCACAATTTTTAGAGAGAACCAAAATCACAAACGTGAAACTGTGAAAGGAGTTTTGTTGGTCGAAGAATGTGAGCATCAAATTCTACTGGAAGGAAGCAATTAGCAATGTATGTTTGACTTCCTAATATTTGATTTCCTGCAATTTTATTTTATTAAAAACTTACTAAATTTGAAGATTTCAATGTAGAACTGTGATAATGATAATGACAGTTACTTAGAGATTTTGAAGGCCCAGATGGTTCTATTCTCTCTTAAACTTATCTAAACAGAGATGGGAGAACAACCATATATTGTGGGTAGTGTTAATTAGCATTTCAAAACTGATGACTTTAGGCACACAAAAAAAAATATATGTACTACAATGAAGGGAAGCCCCCTCTTTGGTGTCATCGGCATACCAAGTTTTGAACTGTAATACTGAATGACCAGAGAAAATGTCAATGGGTAATTGGTTGTAATTTTGGATAATCTATTCATTTATGCATTTAAACTCCTAAATTTAATGTATTGTGGCGTTGTGTACTTCATTTCAGGTACGTTTTCATGAGATTTGACCGACATAACTTAGGGATTCTATTGTCTTTTTCCGAGAGTTTATCATTTGACATGTCAATGAGCAGGTACATCTTTGGAATATCCAATGCTTACGGTTTCAACCGCTACTAGATTCTAAAGTGAAAGAGAACTGCTCGCAGTGTATATTGGAATTTGAAGTCGCAAGAGAAGAGAGCAAAATAATCCTTTCAACTAGAGGAGACGACAATGGCAAATCCTTGGCTGATTAATGATGGCGAAACAAACAGTCTTACATCCAATATAACAAGGTAGACTGTTTGCTAATTGACCTCAGTCTTCAGGTGAGATTTGCATTTTCATTATTTAATTGATTTAATCGAGTGTCTAATAAATCATAATTTATCTTAATTGGTTCTATCTTTTTCTTAATTAGCTTGGTTTTAGTTTTAGTCAAAGAAAAATACACAACGAAGAGTGGTCTGTGTGATACTTTACTGAAACTGACATTAACAAATGTTATGTGTAGTGAATATTCATTTAGCTCAAAGTTTGTCTTTTTGTAGGCAGCAAAATATGGGAAAGAGCAACAAGAAGAGCATCTCTGTAAGTGTCATCGAAGTAGTCTGAAACCCTATTCAGTTTGGTTTACTCAGTTTCTATTAACAACACAAGCCTTATACTACATCGATTTAGTCCAAAGTGCTCAAACAGGTATACTATCGAAATTTAGGAGTCAAATTGAATGGATTGCTTTAGTTTTTGGTTGAATCAAATCTGATTTAAGAGGATCAGGACTCAATTGAGCAAAGAAGTTTAAGGAAGCAACTAAGTTACTAAGGTATACGCCATGATGACTCAGTAGACCTATATTTTTTTTTTCTTTCTAATATTAATTGTTCCAGGGTTTGACTTTGCAGTGCGTGACACGCAATAGGCTTTATGATTGTTGTTCTGATTCTATTCATTTTCATTTGTTCTCAAATGTTGTAAATATTTTTGCAGTTGCCATAAATGGTCATGTTAGACTGTGTGTGAGAGAATGACTTTGAAAACTCTAATTCTCATCGGGTTGCAACAAAATACATTTTGATGTGAGTAGCACTATAGTGAGGCATTCGTGTCGAAGGCGTTGTCCTCTGCTTGTAACTTTGACAAAAAAAAAGTGTAGTTTGATATAAACCAGGTGTAGTAGCTAAACTGATGGGACTATAGACACCATTGTAGTACCAGTAACCTCTACCACTACTCATCATCATGATGCACTAACTGGCAGAACAAATTTAATGGTTCTATCATAATACTGGATGATTTCCATTTTTCCCTTTTTTTGTATAGAAATGGTAGTTAGAACTTAGATGAACACATAACGATTCAATTTATATTATCTGATTGAGGTTTATACTCATATATGATACATGCAATTTAAACTGTATCCATTTCTGAAGAATCAAAATGTGACACCTGTTAGGGTGTTTGAAGAGAAGTTCTTAAGTTTTACCAATAGACAATTCAACAGCTTTCTTTATTTGTTTTGCTGCTCGCTTATTTTATTTCCTATAAGTAGCCTTGTTGTAACTAGTGAATATTTCAAGGTGAATACTTCAAAGAGAGAAGATATGTGTTTTGTTTGAGACTTTGAGATATTGGCTCTTCACGAACAGGGTACATTTAGTTACTTCAATTATTTGCTCATTATGAAAATTCAAGCTTCAATATCCTCTATGTTTCTTCAACATAAAGTTCTTATTGAAGACACTTAAAGTAACTTGCTTCATTTTCACAACTCGATTAACAATATTAGTGCTACTATAATGTGTTCACTTTTCTAATTACGAAAAAAGACACCAACGATGAAGCTGGTGGACATAGTTGAAGTAAGAAAGTATCCATTATGTAAAGTTGAAAGTTGGCATTGACTATTAAAGATATATTTCTCTACTATAATAAAGGGAAGCAGAGTCTTTGGAGTCGTCGGCTTCACCAAATTTTGGATTTTTCAATAAACCCATGATAGGAAAGAAGTCAAGTATGCAACAGAAAAAAAAACAGAGTATAATAGAGTAAATGATACCCACAACGATTTTAATAAAAAAATTATTCAAACATGATTACCGGAGGCAAGCTCTAATTTTTATCGCATTGAGAAAACAGTCATGGCCACGATGTTGTCAGAAAATAGTTAATAGATGGCAAGAGAGTTAATCGAAATAAATATATATTGCAAAATTCGATATAAACACATACATTCAACTAATAAACCAACAATTCGCACGCGCAAATGCAACGCACTTCCGCACATGCGTATACGCGTGCAGGAAGACTAGTTTTCAATACTCAAATTATACAATACCACAAAGTATAAGAACACAAGCTGTATAAATGAACCAAATTGTTGCTTTATGCAAAATACGTGCTGAAATAAAAAGAGGAAACCGGTTCTCTAAAAGTACATAATATCACATAGGTCCCTATCAGCCATCTTCAATACAACCTCATCTAGGTAGATCGATCCGTCTCCAACACAGCTTCGTCGTCCCCAGCCATCTCCAACACAGCCTCGTCGTCCCTGTTAGATCCATTGCCAAACACATAGGTAACCAACAACACCAATATCAGATACAAGATTAAATCGTCTAAAAGAAATACATAAACCACAACAAATTTCGAATAACCCATACATGCAAGTCTGCATTCTGCAACAACAAATACATAAACCACATCTTATAAAAAAATATATAAACCACAACAACAAAAACTCTGCTATTTGAATGTCGAATAACCCATACCTGCATAGGTTTTTCTTGCATCTACTAAACAAGCTTGGTATGAAATATCCCTGAAATGCAAAGCATAACTTAAAACTGAAACATAGATCGATCTTGACTTGAAAGATGAAAACAAAAAACCAATGAGACAACACCAACGAGAAGAGAGTAGATCTATAGACAATAAGTGTAATGCCCCGACTTTTTATATGATTGTTAATATTTATGAATAACTCGAGTTTGATTTACTAGCTGCGGTAAATAATTTTTATCGTCAGTAAGTGTCGAGAAGTTAAAGGTTGACTTTTTATTGAATTTTCAAAGTTGCTTGACTTCAGATAGAAATTGTAGAATTTTTCGAGATGAGATCGTAGATGCGAGAAATGCCGAAATCGAAGTTTCGACGAGAAAATTATGGCCATCAAAAGTTTGATGAAAATGCTAGAAATCATATTTCCGAAATTGGGCGAGTATTAATAGGAATTTCCATATTTGGAAAATGGAGACTTTTCCATTTTGGGGAGGAAGCGGGTTGACCCGCATTGATCGGAGCTTATCGACTCAAAATCGTCGCCGAATCGTTGGTCGGCAGTGCTGCGATGTCGGCCACCGTTCAGGGCCAATTTCTGGTTGGAATTAGAAGCCCTCAACGCCTGGATCCTTTCTATGTCTTTAATTTGAGGAATTGAAGCTGGAATTGAGAGATTCGACGAGGTGAGTTTTAGGGTTTCGGATTGAGTTTGGTGTTGTCGCCGGCGAGGTTTCTGGCGACGATTCCTATGTCAAATATTTGGGTTTTGTGTGTAGATTTTCTTTGTGTATTGTTTTGGTGTTTTGCATGTCGATTTGTAGGGATTCGAATCGAACCCAATTCAGGTTTGTCGTTGCTGTTCATCGTCGTCGTTGCAACAGTTGTCGGCGGTATTGGCCATCGTCGATAGAGGGGTTTTGTTCCCCTCTATCTCTTGAGTCGATTAAGACCGGCCTCGAGTCCTCCCGTGGCTCGACAATGGAGATCGTCACCGGAAAGTAAATCCGGCCGGTTAGTTTCGGGGCCGATTCCGCCTAAACGAGCCCGAATCAGGTGAATGTTCATTTGTTGAAAATGTAAGGCTTAAAGAGAGAAAGAGATTGAAGTATTATCCTCCATCGCTGGCAGTGGTCACCGGTGGTGGCGCGTGAGCGACACGTGCCTCTGGCCGGATTTTTTTTCCGATTTTAGTCAAGTTGTATATCGTTAAATTCGTATCGACACTGTGAGCATATTCATGAGGTTAATAATGCGTTTAGGCTTCGTCGTCCCAGTGGGTGGCCGGTGATGACTAGTGTCACTGCCAGTGGCGGTCTGGGCAATGGAGAACTAGATATACCTTATATCGTTGAGTTCGTATTACCATTTTGGGTTTGTCGAGAAGGTTTTAGACTTGTTCCTATTGAGTTAAATTTTAGTCGAGTATTTTACTGAAATTAGCTGAATAATTTATTATTTTAGTAATTTGACGATTTTCGATCGACAAGGGTCGGGTCATCACAAATGGTATCAAAGCTAAGGTCAACACTCGGACCAACCACTACCAGAAAAACTCACTTAGGCGACGGAATTTTTTTTCATCGCCCAAACATATTTTTCGTTGTTTAAGTACAAGTTAGACGACGAAATATGATATTCGTTGTCTAAGAAATACCTTAGATGTCAAATTAATCTCATGTTTAGTCATCCAAGATTTACACTAAGACGACATATAATATATTTCGTCGTCTAAGTGATAACTTAGACGAGGACTTATGTAATTTGTCATCTTAAAATTAACATCCTAGATGAAGAAAACCCAATCCGTCATCTAGGTACATCCTTAAACGACGAATTACAGTACTAGTCGTCAAAGTTATAGCTTAGACGACGAAAACAGTTTTGTCGTCTAGGTATGTACCCGGACGACGAAACTTTACACTTTGACGACAAATTATTTTGTCGTCTAAGAAAACTCAATTATTTAGATCAGATTCCTTTTTCTAATCAGGCTATCTCCTCTCTCAACTTCTCTCTCTTTGTCACTCAACACCCACCTCTGGTCGGCCATAATTCAAATATCATCGGTTTTTCAATCCCCAGAGTTCTAGTTTATCCACTTATCTCCTTATCGATGGAGGTATTAACTCGTTTCTCTCGATTAATTTTTTTGAATTTAATTACGTATATAATTACGTACGGTGATGAATTCTTTCCGGTGAAATACTCCGGTGAATATATACTTTCGAGAGACCTTAGCTCAATTATTTATTTTATTGCATTGTTAATCTAATTGTAAGTTAATTGGTTAGTTAGTATGTTTAATTTGATTAATTTGTTAAAAAATATTAAATTAAGCTAATTAGTTCTTTAATTGTTAAGCTAATGGTTTAAGCTAGCTAGTTAAGCTTAATTAATTGCATGTATGTTTAATATATTGTTAATTAAGCTAAGTGTTTAATTAAGGTACGTAATTGTATGTTTAATTAATTGCTAAGCCAATTGTTTAATATATACTAGCCTTCCTACATGTGCATACGCGCATGTGGAAAGCGTCGTGCTGTGCAATTATACAATTTTATTAAATATATAAATTATTTGCAGTCAATGACTCTTCAGATCTGTTAGCCCTCTCTTCTACATGCACATACACACGTGCAGAAAAGCGTTGCGCTAGCTTGTGTGAATTCGGTGTATTTATTGAGAGTGCAATATATAACCAACCATGTTAAGAGCATCTCCAATAATAAATTTATATCTATAGCTAGTTTCAATTAAAAATCTAAATATAGCTTACATATATTTTACTTCAATTTTAGTAGTTGTAGCTAAAGTTAAGTCATTTTAAATACTTGAACTATTTGATCAATTGTTAGATAATGTGAGCACTTTTTGGATGGTGGGAGATTTTTTAAGCTATTTTATCTCTCCTTTGTAATTAGTCATCATACCCACTGATGAATCAACAACGATAGAAACTGATAAAATCCAAAAATCTATGCCGAACATCAGAGTGGATCAAAACAACAATAACAAAATCAAGGCACGTTGTTAATCGGTAAACTTAGAGAGCCAATTTTGGTTTCCCTCTTCCTCTTTATGAGTATGAATTGAGAGAGATACACAGCGATGAAGACATATACATATGATTTTGTTGAGATCGTGTGCGCTTCGATTGCTATTGGCGTTTGTAGTCGTCTGGGAGATCGTTTAAAATTGCTCCTCCTTTTGTGGGGTGCGAGGACGAGCAGTTTCATATGTACCATGGACGGAGGGCAAAAAATGACATTATGAATGTTCTACCTTCAGTTTTGCTCGGCAAGTTTCCTTAATTAATAGAGATTAGAATAATTAGTTAAAAATTATATATATAATATGTAAATTCATTTATATGAAGTTAATAATATAATATAATATTAGCTAGATTAATTATAGTATAAGATTGATTATAGCATTTTAACTTAATTGTGTTATGTAATTTGATAATATAGTATATTAGATTAATTAATTATTAGTTGAAAAATTATATAATATGATAATTACTAACTTACGCAGAAATATGGAAAAGAGTTGGATACAGTTGGCGAATAGAAGTGACGAGAGGTATATGGACAGAATCAGAGAAATTGTGCTCTTTGCGATGGAACATGGTCAAGGAAAGAAGCGTTACAGGTGTTCGTGCAGAAAAGGTCTAAACCATCAGTTTGTGAAGATTAATGTTATGTCTCAACACTTTTATGAACACGGTATGATGTGAAGTTACACTACGTGGAGTAAGCACGGTGAAGTAGTAGACTTCAACTTAGGACCAGACTTCAGTTAGGGTTACAGTTATCATGGTGCATCATCCAGCGGTAGTGGCATAGGCCCCTTCTTGGAACCCCACTGTGGATTTGGTCAATGATGCTTTTTCAAAATTTAGTCATGGTGGACACCAACACGAAGATGGAGTATACAATACTACTTATTATGACACAGTCCTCGCTGCCTTGCCCACTGACACTACTGAGATGGATAAGCACAACATGATACTACTTGAAACCCAGACCCCGGTGTACCTTAGATGTCTTGGGAATGTGTTGCGATATGTAATGGAGGAAATTCAGATAAAAGTG
This sequence comes from Geum urbanum, assembly GCA_946800695.1. Taxonomy (NCBI): domain Eukaryota; kingdom Viridiplantae; phylum Streptophyta; class Magnoliopsida; order Rosales; family Rosaceae; genus Geum; species Geum urbanum. The sequence goes on from OX326997.1 coordinate 82,126,481, forward strand.
AAGAAAAAAATTTCAGACCGTGCTTTTGACAAAATGCAGGAGCATATATGTAAGTTGGTTCTTGATTATCACAAACTTCCGGAAACTCATTTAAGGTTAGAAAGATCTTGAGTAGCCTCGGCCTAAAGTACAAGAAAATTCACGCGTGCATAAATGATTGTGTGTTGTTTTACAAAGAGTATGCACATTTGGACTATTGTCTTGTATACAACCAGTGCAGATATTTGAACCGGGGGAATAAGAGGAAGCAAATTCATGTGAAGGTGTTTCACTATTTTCCGTTGATTTCCAAATTATAACGTCTGTACATGTCTCTATACACAGCATGGGCTATGAGATGGTATGCGAAACGGAGAATAGATGATGATGTGCTCATACACGCGGCAGATGGGGAGGTTTTAAAATATTTCGATAGGAAATTTCTAGACTTTGCAGCAAAGGTTCGAATTCTTAGACTCAGACTTTCTACATATGGATTCATCCTTGGAGTAGTAATAGTGCTGCCGTCTGCACTTGGCTAGTTATTCTCATGCCGTACAACCTGCATTCGTAGATGTGTATGAACAAGGAATTTAATCTCCTACTCTGCTAATTCCAGATCCTAAATCTTTTGGAAAATGTTTAGATGTGTACCTTAGACCATTGATTGACGAGCTAAAAGTGTTGTAGAAAAATGGAGTCTCAACTTATGACAAGTTCACTGACACAATGTTCATGATGAAAGCAGCCGTAATGTAGACAATCAGAGATTTTCCTGCGTATGGGATGTTAACATCTTGCACAACCAAAGGATACAATGGTTGTCCTGTCTGCTTGGATGACGTCAACTCTAGTTGGTACGCGGGGGAGGTTTGTTACTTGGGTCACCATATATAGCTTCCTCATGATCACCTGTGGCGACAGGATAAGGATAATTTTGACAGGACGATAGAGAATAATCCTAACCCCAACAATGATCTAATGAAGAGATTTTTGAGAGGTTAAACAGGTTCTATTTCGGTGTGTTGACCAATGACGCCAATGTGAAGAAACTCAATCCACACCCTCCACATGATCTTAGCTATTAACATCACATGAATATTTTCTTTGAACTGCCTTACTGGTCGAAGTTGAAACTTAAGAACAACCTAGATGTCATGCACATAGAAAAGAATGTGTGCAATGGCATGGTGGGAACAATTCTTGGTATTAAGTTGAAGACTAAAGATATTCCCAAAGTGCGAAAAGGATCAGGAATCTATGAATTTGCACCATCACTTATGGTTAAGGAGGGATAGAAAATGAGTGTACAGCAAGATGCCAAATGCATCATACACAATGAAGCTATTGTTGAGGGGTACTATATTCAACTGGTTTAAAAGTGTTCACCAAGAAATATAAAAATTAAATATTTATAATTAATGAGTAGTAATAAATATTTATAATTAATGAATAGTAATAGGGACTCTTATTTTTTTGCATCGCTATAGGTAAAACATAAATACAACCTTTTATTCGATAAATAGTAACTGCACCTCCTCAAATAGAAAGTTCTAGACTAATAAGAATTCTTATACAAGCGCATATGCTCTAAGGTACTCCATGCCAAAGGATTTTGAATTCTTGGTGCGCACCAAATTCCTAACTAGTGAGTGACTCACTTTGATCGTGTACGGACTTCCTAGTGATTTGTAAATGGGCCAACAGACTTGCGTAGATCGATATCACTTAGGGGTGGATACGAATCCCTCAAATTCTGATCCCGCTCGGGATGGGACGGGACGAAAAATAAATTTTTTACTATTCCATCATGTCCCAACCTGTCCTGTTTTTTAGGGACGGAATCGGGTCTTGATTTTGAAATCCCGATAGACCCATCTCGTCCTACATTATATATTTTGTCTATTTTATTATTTATTTTATTAAGGATTGACAAATTAAATTATAAAACAAATAGCATTATTTAACAAAAAAAATAAAATTACCTTCTAACGATCAAAGTATTATACTTCTTGTAGTATGAATTAAATATATCAATTAAACATGAAATAAAATTGCTTGTAATTTTACTTCTTCTAATTAACAATTGAGTAAAACGGTATTATTTTGTATAGTTGTAGACTTTTAAGTCTTATCAAACTATATTTATCTTATATTGAACTCGAAATTTGGTTCGTCTCATCTAATTTAAATTTTTGTTATTGAATACTATATTAAATGTTCCTTTTAAATTGAACAATTTCCGTTATATCATATTCCGTCTTATTTAAGTTTCAAAACAACTGAGACGAACTTTTAAAATACTCAATCCATTTTGATCCGTCATGATCGAAATAAAAATAAGGACAGACAAAAATAAATCTAACCCCTTCCGCACCCACCCCTAATATCACTTCCTCCAACAAGGCCAATCAATGAAATAAATTTTGGGAGCCGAATAAAGTGAAAGGATAGGCAAATCAAAAGCAGATTTTCAAACGGAGTGCACGTTAGGTGTTTCTTCCACGAGAAATCGAGAATGCCTTTGTTTTTTCTGAAGCTAGCGGCTCTAAATTGCGCGTAGCTCTGGTTAACCGTACTCGTGCGACTGTGCGAGTGAGACGGGCTGCGGAGAAAGAAAGACAATTAGACAAAACTCTTAAATCGCAAATGTGGAACGATTTTTGTGGTGGATTCGATGGTTTAGTGGTTTTGGATAAAGCACACGAGGTCGCCACACGCCTGTACACGTGTTTAAATTCTGACCCTCCACAGGAGACCTCATCTACGGTTCACGACAGTCCCGATTCCAGCTAGGAAGCCTTTATATCCCTCGACACACTCCACGCCTCTCATCCCAATTTCTCAAGATACACAATCTTGTTCTAGTTCAGAAATCTCTGATTGTTCATTTTGAGTAAGGCAATGTCTATGAGGAGCATTTCGAGGGCGAGCAAGCAGGGGGATGGCGGCGGCAGCAGCAGCAGCCTCTTGTTTAGTAGCTCATCAAAACTTATTGCATTTTCTTCCTCATGTTCTAGTGTGAGTTTTAACCAAACGAGGAGACCTAGAAAGCTTGCTGTTTCTGCATCGAACGAGCTTGTGATGACCGGTGTTGTGTTCCATCCATTTGAAGAGGTCAAGAAAGAGGCTTTTTCTGCTCCTGTGTCACCTCTACACTCGCTTGCTCGTCAGGGTTTTGCAGATGACTGTGAAGCTGCAATCAACGAGCAAATCAAGTAAGTCTACAAATATATATATACCTAGGTTTTATATGGGAAGGATACAGAGAAAAGGGTTCGCAGAGCAACCGTAAAACTATTTACTCGATAACAGAGGCTATATATAGCTACTTTCAAGTTTCAAGTACTTGTAATAGCACACACATCTATTGATCTAATTATCTATGTGTTTAATAATTCATATCCACAGTGACTTCGTCATATAGCAACTGAGATTCTTGATACAGATCTCTATTGAATTTGCTCTAATAATAAGTTTTTGTGTGTGACAGTGTGGAGTACAATGTGTCATATGTGTACCATGCCATGTTTGCATACTTTGACAGGGATAACGTTGCTCTCGAGGGCCTTGCCAAGTGAGTAACAGACAAAACGTTTAATTTCAAACCCTCATATATCCCTCTACATAGTTTAATGGTTTTGCCATGGATTAATATATGACTCGTTTTGTTCCAAATATTTAGGTTTTATAAAGAATCAAGTGAAGAAGAAAGAGAACATGCTGAGAAGCTGATGAAATATCAGGTAAAACCTCAATCTACCTCATCAACATGATACAGGTCTTATGTGTTTCTATCTCCTTCAGTTCTTGTATCGCAGACATTATATTTGTCTTCGTGAATTTTCGCAGAACAAACGTGGCGGTAAAGTCCAACTGCACTCTATTATAAACCCCCCTTCAGATTTTGATCATGCTGAGAAGGGAGATGCATTGTATGGTAAGAGAGATTTGTTTATAACTTCTCCTTTTTAAATTTTTTTTTATATAACTTGATCTGGTTGTTTGTTATAGTTTAGTCTCTTACCAATTCTCTTGGTCCTAAACTATATTAAATAATTCTGCATATAATGATGAAATTGAACTTTTCAATTATTCGTTAGCTCCATACCGGTGAAGATCTTTGCATTATTTTATTTTCTGAAGTCATAGTTTTGCTCTTAAGTCATATTTTTGGAGTTTTTAACTAATGCGTCATTGGTGGCTTGATGCAGCTATGGAGTTAGCCCTGTCTTTGGAGAAGCTGACAAATGAAAAGCTTTTGAGCTTGCATAGGGTACTTGATACATCTCTATCATATGACATTTTATTTTTGAGTTCTTTAGTACAATTGGTGGTATCTTATGATTCCCATGCCATTTGAATTTCCCTAACTGCAATATATAATTGGTTTTAGTCTTGTTCTAATATAGGTGGCACAGCAGAACAAGGATGCTCAATTGACGGACTTCATTGAGAGCGAGTTTCTTACTGAGCAGGTCAAACACATTTTCTACTCAATTTGATTTGTTCTGTTTACCACTTTTCGGAAACTTTATGTTGTTCAAATGGGGGTAAACAGTTGCTTATTATACGAGAACAATGACTAAGTAATTTTTTCTAATGTACAGGTTGAAGCCATTAAGAAGATAGCTGAATATGTCACTCAGTTGAGGATGGTTGGGAAAGGACATGGTATGGAACCTATTTCACTGTCAAATCTTTTCACCATCATATTCAGTATGCTCCTATACAACTTTTTTTCCAACTGCTCGATCTATAATGAGCTGTTTGTGCTTACAGGAGTGTGGCACTTTGATCAAAAGCTTCTTCATTAAGGGTCATGATGCACATTGAATTACTACTACTGTACCACATCACTCTTATATCTGCATGTTCTTCAAAGGTTGAATCCATTAGGAAGATAGCCGAATGATCCTGTTTTCTTACTACCGTCTTGTCTAGAAAAGTGCTTCTTATGCTCAAGTATGTAAGACTTATGTACTGTCGCAAAAACTTTGATCCAAGGCATATATGGCCTTCATGTTATCTACAAGTGAATATGTGATCTAAGTTTCAGAATCTGTGAATCCTTAATTTGGTTATTCAAATGAGTTGCTATGATTATACAGTATAGTGGAACACTGGAACATTTCAAATGCTCATTTAGAATATGCTTACTGCTATCAGACCAGACATACTCATCTTTCAATACTCAGAAGCTACTGATAATCTGATATATACAATAAGTCACATCCTCCAGGCTCCAGTTACAAAACTGAGGTCGATCTTTCATCGAAGCGAAAGTTTTGGAAAGCTAATTACAAAGATCATGTACTAGGATGAACACAAAATCTCCAATAAGAAGATCTTTTCCTTCTTTCAGTATTGTTTTTTGACTTCTGAGGACAGGAGTGAATCATCTCCCACATCACTCTTATATCTGCATATTCGCCACAAGACTCCATATCTTTGTACAAGTTTACCAGTCCATTCCTTTTTCCTGCAATTGAGTTTCTCACCATATCTCAGATACATAAACAGAGAGAACGAACAGAGCTAGATTCATGAATTGAAGGCGTAAGCTTACCTTTCGAACTGTGCCTTGAGCGCGAAGTAAGCTTGATCAGGAAACACTTGGTTGGGATGAGGAATGTCTGCTTCATGCAAACCCAGGTTTTCCATGCCACCATCTTCAAACTCTTCCTATTTCTTCCACCACTTCTCTTCCTCCTCTCCATTTTATAAGTTGATTTTTAGTTTTGGGCCTAACTCAGCCTCACTAAAATACTAATATCTAGACAAAACAACAAACTGCATATAGACATAGCACTAAGCAACACTCATAAAGCCATTTAACGCTTGTAGGACTACTATTGGACCATTACACATTCAACTATTTAACCTAAATAAATCAATTTGTGTTTTAAACCTTTAGGTGTATATCATATCATAATGGGTCTCATATCTTAAAGTGTGGGAGTTACACAAAAAGAATGTAATTTGTTGGTTAAGGTATGAGTGGTAGAAGAACCAAGACAACAGCAAGTAATGTTCTTGATGGTAGAAAGGATAAATCTTTATTGGGAAGAAATATAATGGACCAATTGAGTAGGCGAGTCCGTTTGGATTTTGCCTTTCCGAATTATCCAAGTTCCCAAGATTCTGAGTTCTACAATATTGGAGGAAGGAAATGTGGGGTCTTACTCAAACGGTTGGTTGGATTTTCTTTCAGTACCATCTAGTTTGTTCCTACACTTTGTTTTTCTTATTTGGCCATCCTCAAATCGACTGAGTGTGTCATTTACATGTCATTTGGCACAAGAGAACCAACTATAAAGGAGCTTTGCTTAGTTAGAACAGAGGAAAGATGTGTAGCGAGGGAATTGGCAGCATGGCTTTTCCGTGGTTTGGTACCGGTGCTAGTAGTGGAGGACTGAAGCATGTGCCAGGCATATCTGGTGGTTGTTCATATGGTGATGGTCTTCAACTAGGCTCCATGACATTCCAACAACTGCCACTAATCAATTACCAATCTCATCATCTTTTGAGATATATCTAGATTTTAAGTCTGCAATATATGGCTTTTGAGATGGATTTGAAGTTTGAACTACCTGCTGCATATGGACGAGGCAAACATCACTGGTTTGGTACCGTTGTGACTTGTGAACTGTTACTGCACAAGTTCGCTTAGTTACAGGACAGTCACTGGATTCATCTTACACAAACTCCAAAGATGACTCGGAAACCGTAAATCAATAAGTTATTAGTCCAAGCTGCATCATTTACACTCGCCATAAACCATTCCTAGTCCCAATCATCTGATTAACTTTGGATTCATAGTTCAATTGGAACTAGTTCTAGTTCACGAAACCGGAAATCTTCAGTTTTATTGACATGGTTCAATTCAATGACTATCTCAAACTGTATATGGTTGTAAACTTGTAGGTGATGATACACCACATCAACAAATTAATTGTGCAAAATGTTGGTAGGTGGAGGATAGTGCTTGTGCCTTACTAGGACTTTCAACATAGAGGCTCTGGAAAAATGTAGCTTAATTTGAACACCAAATCACTGATACAATTTACTAAACAACATTGACAATAGAGCAACAACATGGAAATAAAAAAAAGAGAAACCGGAGCAATTTGTTGTAGTCAGTCAGTACTCAGTAGAGGGCAAACATGATGAGCTGCTTGCTTAGTCTTTGACAAGAGAGTGAATAAGAATGGAGGCCTCATCAGTTGTTGGAGCTGCATCATCTGAAAATTAGTAACATTTTGAAAAGTAAAAAAATGTCAATCCACATTTCACATTTCACATTGATGTAATTAGTAACAGCAAATTAAAGAACAGAAGAAATATTGACTGACCTGTAAGTGATTTGGGTAAGTGAGAGACAATGTCATCAATGAGGCCTCCAGCACCACCAGTACCTTCCTCCTCTTCCTCATCCATCTTCAACCTTTTGTTTCCAGCATCTTTCACCTTCTCTGCTTCTTTGTCTCCTTCCTCACTTGGACTAAAGAAGCTGGAGATGATATTGGAGATCCCCCCACCATTTTCACCAGCTTGCTCTGCTGTACATGTCTTGCCATTAACTATCTCACCAGCTTCAACTTCATCTTCAACTTTCCGCTTAGCAAACTCGCCTGATTTAGTACTCTTGGGTGACACCAAGTTGATGAAGCTGGTTATAAGCCCCCCACTTTTTTCCTCATCTTTCTCAGCAGCTTCTCCATCTTCAGCTCCAGTAGTGTTCAAACTGGGGATCTTCAAGTGGCCCAGGACCCCATTTGCTGCTTTCGCTTTTTCTCCACCAACAACACCATTTGAAGGAGGATGCATCAGACTCTGGCTCTCAGATTGTGGAATAACATCATCCATGTTCTTCTCTCACTAATTTCTCTTGTGAATATCTATATCTGTGTTGGAATGTGAGATAGTATGGGAGCAGGTTATGTATGTAATAGAGCCCACAAGGAGTCCTTTTAATAAAGAAGCTCTCTGGTTTTGTTACACGTACTTCGCAACTGTTGTCTAATGGAAAAGCATGGTCAATGAGGAGGAACCACGTGTCGTTATCTAAGCAGCTGGGGGTTTGTTCCCCGAGAAGAAAAGTCGGTTCGGGAACCCTATCCATTTCGGTCGGTCTGGGCACCAAACACTGATCTGGGATATTATTACTTTCTGATTATGAATTCCTCATCGAATAAATAGTTTCCGATTGTTTTTAGAGATGTCGGTTTGGTGTTCTTGTAATACACAAAAGCAGGAAGACAGTGCATCAAATACTTATCTTAATTTTGAACGATGGTATTCGTACATATCGAACATTAAACACCCTAGGGTTGAACCGTTGAAGGTTCCTAAATCCTAATGAAGGGTTATCGAACTTATCATCTGGCCTAAAAGCGGACGGGAAACCGGTGGCCCATCATGTCTGGTCCGGCGCAAATTGGGGTCCAAGAAAGCTTGTCCGATAAACACAGGCAGATTTCAGCGAAAACATTCATGAAATTATAAATCATAAACGAGTTGATTTAGTCACTTTTGTTTATGTTTGATAGATGAGATGATATAGTCATGTTGACAAATATCGTTTTAATCATACATGTTTTATTTTGTTATTCAAAATGGTCTTTGTTCATTTTAAATGTTAAAAATTATATATGTGACATATACATGCTTTATTTAAATTAATATTTTTATCATTATCAAACTAATAAACATAACTCATATGTATTTTATAAATAAATAAATAAATAAAATTTAATGTTCAAAATAAACAAAGTAGCCGATCTAAATGATAAAACAAAATATGAGTGATTAATTTAATATTTGTCAAACAAGAGTGATTAATCTATCTCAACTGTCAAACATAAGTGATTGTTAGTAACGTGCCGCGGAAACAGAAACAAGTTGTCACTTTACCAAATACCAAGTTGTACACTGGCAGAATCAACTTCGTTAACTACTGAGGATTGCAGGTAAACAAAAGGATTATCAATGGTTTATTACAACAATTCAAACCTGAAGAGAGGCTGTTACAGAACCTTCAATGGATTTTCAATGACACGGGATTAATTTCTTCAATCATTTCTATCCTAACATCCTTCAGATGCATTCACAAAATTACTTTATATCCTCAAAGGCTGCATCTTTTGCAGGCTTGTGTTAAGTAAATACGGTTCCATGGGCAATCTAAGTGAATCATAGAAAATCAAATATGAACTGAAAGCAGATCTTATATAAATATTGACATGAATTAAACGGGGAACTTTGGGATGTTACTATTTAGTACATGATAGACAATATGATCACGAGTCATTTGGAATATCAGTTCGAATTCCATAGGCTTTTTGCAGCTCGGCTTGCTTCTCTGCCTCTCTTCTAGCGTTCCGTCTCTCATATCTTGCAAGAGATTCAGCTTGGATTTTCTCCATTATCTTATCAAAACCAGGAATTGTTCTCTCCAATTTCTGGTAGACTCGGTTGCTTAGGTTGGAATAGATCCTATATAGTCTCTGAGCACACAAATACACAATGAAGGATTTAGTAGAAGCACTTGCACATTGCTAAAGAAATGAATTTACAAAAAGTGTCCAATAAAGAGTATCTATAGGAGATTCAGGATCTATGAAAAAAATTAATGTTTGCAACTCTCGGGATTTAAAATATAGAAAATAAAGGAAAGTTTGGACACCCACCAAATGATGTTTGGTTTAACATTTCTTGTTGACATTCAGTAAAACTCAAATATAAAGGATCAAGCAGAAGCAAGAAGCATTTTAGTACCTTTACGTCCATATTCGAAGCTCGAATGTATGGAGGGCCAGTTGTGTATGTACCAAGAGGTTCGCGGTACCACTCTCCCTCATAAGTTAACTGATCCATTGCCTGTTCCACACTCAAAACCTCCCATGGCCTTAAACCAGGGATAATTCTAGACAGCTCAAGCCTGTTCTCACAAGTAGACAATATATCAGTTAAATATGTGAAACCTACATTGACGGGACTACATAGACAAAACTGCGACATACCTAAGATCTTTTGGAATGTATTTATTAGGCATGTGATCCTGTTCCAAAATTGTTGTTAGCTCAGAGCCACTAGCCCAAAGAAACAATGCATGACTAGGAGTTCTAACACCCGGCCAAACACCACCATTAGCTTTAAGTACAGCTAAGTCACGCCTCTTGCTTTCTAAAGCCTCTTGTTGCATCTGCTTATAGGTCTTATTCTCAAATCCCTTTAGTGGAACCCATGGAGGGATTCCTTTTTGGAGCTTGTGAATTAAAGCAGTTGCAGCAGCACCAAGTCTAACTGTACATCACCAATCATAAACCAAGTAGCAAATTTTTGAAAATTAAAGATAAATCAGTAACAGCACTCCCACACACTTCATGTATGTCACAATGCTTCCGATATTTAGCCACAATAATTAACATAATACAAGTACACTAGTGTTTGCATACCTTCCCAACTGGCGATAGCAGGTTCTAGCCCGTAAACCATATGAATCGGAGCCCATTCATCCATATCCTCGCCCCAAATGAAGGTATGCTTATCAATAATCCCAGCACCCCAAGCCGTTTTCAGAGTTATAAGCTCCAGTGGACCCCTTGTTCGCCCCAACCGGTCCTTATACCACCACCCTCCACTCCTCATATGAACTGCCTCAACACAACACCAACACCGGAAACAAACATTAACACAACCAACATAAAAAACCAACCACATTACACAATGCTAGTCACATTTATGCATTAACAAACTTACAGTCATAGTATCTCTTCTCAAGTCTCTTGTAGCCAATAGCCTGAGCAACATCGATGGGCCGGCCGGGCGGGTAAGGCCTCTGCCGGAAACCCCATAACCCAAAAAAGAACTGCCTGGCGAAATCCCAGAACTTGTCATCACTCTCCTGCTGAGTCTTGATCGCCTTCCTCGGCATGGGCCTCCCGTCCGGCCCAATAACATGCGGCAGAGCCTGCCATAGCTTCTTGTCCTCTCTCCTAAACGGCGTGTCGTTTTCCTTCAGCTCCATCTCGTTAATCTTGTTGGCAATCTGCTCTGCCCGAATCAAAAACTTGACCACGGGGCTCTCCTTTAACTCTTTCCAGAACTTCTCGTTTTCTTGAATCTCTTGTTCAGTTGGGTTTTCTTTCTTCTCGAAAATGGGGTCGTCGTTTAGGATTTTCTCGACTTCGGGAGTGTGGCGGTAGTCCGGTAAGTTTTCGCATTCGTCGAAGAACTGTTCGAGCATCTGGGTGTAGCGACCGGGTTTTTCTGGGTCGGAGGAGTCGGGTTCGGGTTTCGGGCCGGGTTTGTTTTTGAAGGGGTTTGAGATGGAGAGGGAGGCGAATTGGGAGTGGTGGGTTTTGGGGAGGAATGAGTCGGTGAAGCAGATGCGGTTGATGGGTGAGAGAGGGTTTGGGGGTTTGCGGAACCAGCCTTCGAAGGGGTTGAAGTTGATTGACGCCATTGAAGCTGGTGATATTTCTGAGGAGATTTTGAAATGAGGGACGAGGAGATACAGAGAAAGCAGAGTGGGGTTTTGACCGATGAAGTGGAAAGTGGAAAGTGGAAAGTGGATACAGGAGGCACCTGAACGGGCCCAAAATATCGAGGGCCTTTTCTGTTGGGCCTGGGCTCTGCTTGTAAGTTCAAAAGTCACTTTGCTCGGCCCAATAATATTTTATTTGGTTACACGAGTCCAGTCCAATAATTTTGATATCATGAGTCCAGTCCAATAATTTTGATATCATGAGTCCAGTCCAAACAAGTGCATTCGAGACTCGAGAGGTTTGCTTTTTTTGGGAAGTGAAACGATAGAATATAAAGCTAGTAAGTTACAAAGAGGAACACCGATTATCGGCTCGATTGAAATAACCTTCCAAAAGTAACATACACTATTACAGTTCAAACTAGCACCCAACAACATATCTAAACGGGACTAGGTCTAGGACAAAGACTAAAAAAATTGGGGGCCCACACCATATTTAGCTATGCACTCCAAACTACATTAAATACGACCGACACTCCTCCGCTTGTATTTTTGCGAGTGTTGTTGGGTCCATAACCACCTTCAACTTAGGGGACTCCATGTTGTGTGTCCCTTTGATCCTTCCACTACCTCCTAGTGGCTTTGGGTGGGGAAATCTCTTCATGAGCAAACCGCTTCAGCAACGATGCCACATCTGGTGAGAGGCGTGAAGTGCGTCACCGATCTGATCTGACATAGGAAACCAACGCCTTCGAGGCGTCCTCCGAACCTGAAAAAGGTAACAGAGGCTACCCCTACCGGCTGTGAAATACCACATTTAGGTGAATCAGAAACCTACAAAGAATCAGACTAAGTCAGTGGACCCCCCTCCACCCAAAAAATAAAAATAAAAAAATAATTAATGTTGGACACGTGGTTTACATGCATGGCCTCAGGACTCGATACCATCACTAAAACCACGACCCCATTCATCCTGGCCGCCGCTACCGCCATTATTGGTGACCCGAAATCCGACATAGGGGCGGCCATGCTCGGCCTTCCTTCAAATCCAAGTGGCACAGTGGTCACCGGAACCCTAGAGCTCGGCCCCGAGGACGTAGAAGTCGCCGCCGCCGCCGCTTTAGCCACTAATTTGGCTTTCCTCCTCATGCACAAAGAGGCCTTACAATTCACAATAACCCCTCAAATCGGGGTAAACAAATCCAACCATCTCCGCACACAAAGGGATAAAACAAAAAAGGTTTCCTTACCACCACACCATGTCGGAGATACATATCCATCGAGAGCTTCATCTTCCTGGGTTAGAGGAGAGGTTCATCATAGTTTCGGTAAGTGCCAATGGCTTTACCGATCTTCCGGACCCAACTCTGATCCATGCCCGCATCCGGAACATCCATCACAAAACACATCCACATTGACTTTGGCCGCCGACACTGCTTCAATCGCCGAGAACCCATCGAATTCTTCAACAACCACAATGAGGTCTTGATAGTACCATGGGATGCGCCTCTCTACCCAACGCAACGCCGCTAGATCTTTGAACTTGCAAAAAAAACTTATCGAGACCGCGCCAAGTGAGGGAAATGCGTGACGATTTAAGAGGACCATGTCACAGTTGCACCATTACCGATTTGAAGGACGGTTCAAGGACCTCCGTCATAGCCATCAACTCCAACATCTTCACAACGGCATATTGACATGCATCATCATCAACCACATCCGCTTCCGGAACTAAGTCAACAATCAGAATCTCATCCAACTCTAGGTCGAAACCTACCGCAGCAAGGCAGTTAGCCACCTCGTCGGTGTCCTCCGCCTTGTCGCAAACCATAGAGCGGAGAAGAGGGAAGGCAAAGACGAAGAAAGGAGAAGAACTTCGATTAGACCAAGAGACTCAAATCAGGTTTGGAAATTTTTTGGGGAGGGCGGCTACTTCTCTAGCTCAACTTCTCAACTTCTCAACATGGCATGGAATTGAGTTAAGTATATGGAATTTTCATAATGAGACTCGAGAGGTTGATCATACATAAAGGGCCCCGAAAAAATTAGTGCTTGAGACGGTACCTCCTTAAATCGGTTTGCGTAGGTCCAATATAATTGTTTCTTTTATCCAAATTTTTTATTTGAAAGAAATAAAGGTTGTATGCCAGCGCTTAAATATACTAGCAAAAATTAGCACCCAATGGGTGCAGATATGAGATTGGGGGTGGATGTTACATTTTCTATTACAGTTTTGCTTTTCTTAAATTATTTTTGTTATTTTTTATATTATTAAGGATAATTTTAGAAGTTCAAAATTTGATGAGGTTAATGATATCAAAATTTGATGAGGTTGATGAACTTTATTATAGTAGAGATAGAGGGACAAAGAACTTAAACTTTGTATTATAAAAAAACTCAAATAAATATATAAATAATAACAAGACAAGACACCCCACAATAATTACGAAAACAAATTCGCTCTACATTAAAACTGCTTAAGAACAACTTTCTCACTATATTGTCGGACATACATCCAGAGCGACTTTCATCGATGAGTACATGAAAAAATTATGGATGTCACGATAAAGCTTGAATGTTAGATAGTCCAAACAAGGTCCACTTATGCAGTGCGTCTAGGCTCACCCTGACCGATCTGAATTTCTTTGCAAATTTGGGGGCACGTACTCTTCACAGATAGAGAGAGGTGAGTTTTGTACTGTTTTCGTAAGAGTTTGAAGGAGAAGAAGAGGATTGAAATTCATGAGAGAATCTAAACAAAAGAAACCCACTTGCAAAGCAAAAAAACTGGAAAAAGTTCGCACGGACAGAGATAAGGCCACACGCCCACACCCAAGCGACTCTCCAATTACCACCATCAAAGTAGCTAGAGACGGCTACAACAAATGCTGTACAGGTTAAATTCCAATGAAGTCGACCATTCATTACAATATTAAATCTTGCAGAAGACCACAGAACAGAGTCTCAATCTCTGTCTCTCTGATCCAATCTAATTCCTCCAACTCCAAATGGGTTTGCCGCCTAGCAAACTCTTCCTCCTCTTCTTCTCCTTGCTATTAGTTTCTATCCCATTTCGTTCCTACGCGGCAGCAGAGAAAGTGAGCGTGACTCTCTACTACGAGACGCTGTGTCCGTACTGCGCCGACTTCATCGTCAACCAATTGTCCAAGATCTTCGACAATGGGCTCATCTCCATCGTAAATCTCAGAATGGTCCCTTGGGGCAACGCTTGGCTTAACTCCAATGGCTCCTTCTCCTGCCAGGTCAGCTTTCTCAGTCGTCTCCTTCCACCCAATTGCTTACTGCCACTCTCTCTGCTTTGCAGCCCAACGGCGTCCTTTCAACAACACCAGAATAAATTAAAAATAAAAAAACATTAGCTGATCAAAATTGTGAAATAGCTCAATTCTAGTTTGGTTTCTTTTGTGTTTTGCAGCATGGATCAGATGAATGCTTGCTTAACACGGTTGAGGCATGCACCATTACCATATATCCTAATGTGGTGAGCTTCTCAATTCCCCCCCCTATAAAAGAAGCAGTTGGTTAGTTACAAATGCAGGTGACCCTTTGAGCTATGGTTTTTAACTAATTTTGTTGACTCAATTCTTCTTTAGAATCGGCATTTTCCATTCATCTACTGCGTTGAGCGCTTTAGATTGCAGAACCAACACAGTAAATGGGCCAGTTGCTTTGAAATGGCGAGGTTGGGAACTATACCAATAGATTGCTACAACAGTGGGTATGGCAACCAGGTCAGTTCACTTTCATTTCCCATTGAATTCTTGGTGTTCTTGAACTGCTTCGTCAATTGAGAATAGGGACATTGACAAATTGTGGCATTTGATACATAGATCGAAACAAAGTACGCCAAGGAAACTGAGCGGCTTAATCCCCCACATAAATTTGTTCCTTGGCTTGTTGTCAATAATAAACCACTTGCAGAGGTTAGTCACTCAATTAACATATTCCAGATTGGTTCTTCTGTCTCATAATGTCGCCCTCATAACCAACCAACATTGTCTGTGTAGGACTACGACAATTTTATGGCCTATATCTGTAAGGCTTATAAAGGAACACCTCCACGAGTTTGCAGTTCTATTCGTTTCAAGATTGAATCAACCGGGAAAGAAGAGAAGTCGATTCCTCGAGTTTGCCTCGCAGTACAAGGAAAAAACTCGACATCCTGAGCATGAGGAGCTTTTAAAAGCATAATCCACATGATAATTAGACATGATGATTTATGACATAGTTGGAACTGACCTATAATGATGTACTGAGGTCGTATATTGTGTTCTTATCGAACTTTAGTGTTTCTCAAGCCATGTTTGCTATTGCTTAAATATAAATTTTTCTCAACAATTGAGGACTTTTCAGTGCCACCATCGTGTAGCTATGATGGTGATGATTTCAGTTATGTCAAACTGGTAACAGTAGATGGTTGTGCCTGTAGCTGATCAAAACCGTAAACAAGATATTCACACATGGGGTTGGATGACTTCCTTGCCCAAAATTATAGAACGAGTAGCATTCATTTTCAGCAGAACTTTGTCCCAAGATATGTTTATGTTCTGTCCATCATTAATATCAGAGGACCAAGCACAATAAAAGAAATAAAAAAGAGGAGATATAATTTGCTACCACTGCTACTACTACATATGCACAACTTTTCTCAGTACTCTGAAACAGATCTCAGCTGCAAAAATGGCTTCAGCTTATTTATTCTTCATCTGTCTCTTTACATGTTCAATCTTCTTGCTCACCTTTCCATCCCATGCTGCTAATCAGAAAGTCACTCTCTCGCTTTACTATGATTCTTTAAGCCCGAAATGCGCAACCTTCATTGTCAAAAACCTTGCTCGGATTTTCGATGATGATCTCATTACCATTCTCAATCTCAGATTGGTTCCCTCGGGCGATGCATATGCCAACAAATCAATGAACATCACTGCTTTTTGTCTGGTATATATGGATCACTATGTTACCAACTTCCAAGTCTTTGCATCATTTGTTCATGGTATCACTAGACTGGTACACATTTTGTTCCTTCTTAATTTTTTATTATTACAGCATGGACAGGACGACTGTAAGCTGAATTCTCTGGAAGCATGTGCCATTGATGCTTATCACGATGTGGTGAGACCCTTCTGCAACTCTTGATTTTTGAACTTCTTGTATATAGAAATGTAGAAGAATGTCCCTTTGATTGAGTCAAGGTTCTCACTTTGAATTGAATCTGTGATGCAGAACAAGCAGTTTGCTTTGATTTACTGCATAGAATTTCTGGCAATAGAGGGAAGACACAAGGAATGGGAGACTTGCTTTGGCTCACTGGGATTGCCTAAAAACCCTATTTTGGATTGCTACAATAGTGCAAATGCAACAATGGTTAGTGCAATTCATAGTACAATAGAGCGTTCTTGTTACAAAGTGAAAGAACTCATATGATTAAGTTCTGTATTCTGTGCTTGACAATGTTGGATCAATGCAGCTAGAACAAAAATATGGCAATGAAACTATGCTCCTCAAGCCACCTATCAAGTTTGTGCCATGGCTAGTTCTGAACAATCAACCACTTGAAAATGTTGGTCCTCCCTCTCTCTCTGTCTCTCTCTGTCTCTCTCTAAAAAATAACTGTTTTGTGTTGAAATGCAGGACTACGAAAAATTTGCTGCTTATGTGTGCAAGGCTTACAAAGGTAACATTGTGCCAAGGGCATGTCAATCTGTGCATTTGAAGCAGAAGACAGAACAATAGACACACTTTGCACAAGCATTGAAATCAACTAAAATTAAGCCTCATTATACGGGAGTATGAATCCAACCGAAGTCGGCTCTCTCGGCAATTCAGATTTCAAAGTTACCCCTCTATCATAGGCATTGACTATGCATGTATCTGTCAATGGTTGGTTACTCCTTAATCTCTCATAAATGCATTCATAAGGAATGATAAGTTTGCAGAGTGATTACAATGATTGTTGTCTCATATGCTTTGGATGTGCCGGTTGTGATTAAAAAATAGCTAAAGTGTTGATGGATATTTATTTTTTATATGTATTTTCTTAGTTTTAGTAGAATGTGTAGAGAATAAGAGAGAGGATCTTATTTAGTGATGTATTAGGATTCTTACCATATGTGACTCCATGTATTCTCCTATATAAAGGAGCTATTGAAGGAAATTATCTTCCTGTTATCCCGGTGTGTGTCTTGTCTTAATTAGAGTAGATATAAGGATTCTCTCAACGTTCTGACATTGGTTATGAGGAGACATACTCTCTGATTATAGACATCATTACTCTCCGCTACCTTATCAGTTTGGTAGTGTCCGAAAAACTAAGCATGCAACTGATGGATATGGTGACTACATATCTCTATGTGAACCTTGATTCCGAGATATACACAAAAGTTTTGGAAGACGTGGTCATACCCAATTCAAGTAACTCTACACCACGGAGTGCTCATGTGATTAGATTGAAGCGACTGTATGGATTGAAGCAATTCAGTAGAATGTGGTATATATGTCTCAGTGACTACTTGATTGGGAAGGGATACAAGAACGATGATTTATGCCCATGTGTGTTCATTAAGAGAACAAGTTCAGGATTTGCAATTGTAGCGGTCTATGTTGATGATATGAATAACATTGGGTCTCTTGATGAAATCAGCGAGATAGTTAGCTACTTGAAATTTGAGTTTGAGATGAAAGACCTTGGTATGACTCGATTTTGTCTTGGTTTGGAATTAGAACATCGAGTTGGTAGAATATTTATTCACCGGTCTGCTTATGTCCAAAAGATGCTCAGGCAATCTAACATGGACAAAGCACACCCTCTTAGCACACAAATGGTCATACGTAGTCTGGAACCCAATAAACATCTATACCATCTGAAAAATGATGATGATGAACTATTAGGAGTTGAGGTGCCATACCTTAGTGCCATTGGAGCTTTGTTATATTTAGCTTAATGTACAAGACAAGATATTGCATTCTCTGTAAACTTGTTAACTCGGATTAGTTCTACGCCCACACAACGTCATTGGAATGGTATAAAACACATCTTCAAGTACTTGAAGGCACTACAAGAAAAAGTGACTTAGACGACGGAGAATTTCCGTCGTCTAAGTGCCTATCTCCGTCGTCTAAGTACTTGGACGAAGGAAAATCCGTCGTCCAAGGTACGTGCTCCAAGTGCTGTCGTCTAAGTACTTAGACGACGGAGAATTTAATCTCCGTCGTCCAAGTTCACTTGGACCGCGGAGAACGTCCGTGGCCCATGTAGGGACTTAGACGACGGAGACATTAATCTCCGTCGTCTAAGTCACCACCTGGGCCACGGAGATTGTTAGCTTCTCCGTGGCCCAGGTGGTAACTTAGACGACGGAGATTAATGTCTCCGTCGTCTAAGTCCCTACATGGGCCACGGAGAAGCTAACAATCTCCGTGGCCCAGGTGGTGACTTAGACGACGGAGACATTAATCTCCGTCGTCTAAGTCCCTACATGGGCCACGGAGAAGCTAACAATCTCCGTGGCCCAGGTGGTGACTTAGACGACGGAGACATTAATGTCTCCGTCGTCTAAGTCCCTACATGGGCCACGGAGATTGTTAGCTTCTCCGTGGCCCAGGTGGTTACCTAGACGACGGAGATTAATGTCTCCGTCGTCTAAGTCACCACCTGGGCCACGGAGATTGTTAGCTTCTCCGTGGCCCATGTAGGGACTTAGACGACGGAGACATTAATCTCCGTCGTCTAAGTGAAAAATTAATTTAAAAAAAAAATTAAATTCAAAAATATTATTAATATTAATTGAAAAAAAATTAATTAAATTAATTAAATACACTAAATTAATAAAATAATTAAAATTAATTTGTACATACATAATCGAAAAAACCTATAATTAAAAATGAAAATATTGTTCGTAATGCGGAAATTAAGAAACGAAATAATGAACTACTAGCTAGCTAAAACACTGGAGGAGCAGATGCGCCGCCTCGTCCTCCGCCTCCAGCCGGGTCGTCGTCGTCGGGGAATGGGTTCGGAGGAGGTTGACATTGTCTTTGAGCTTGTTGCATAAGGGCGATGAGTTGGGCTATTCGCTCGTCTTGCTGGTCCATTCTTTGGCGCATGGCAATATTCTCCTCCCGTGCGATTCGAGCCTCTTCATAGGCTGCCGCAGCTTGAGAACTTCTCCGCCGCCCCGAACCTCCCGTAGATGATGACTCAGAGGTCGACAAATCTCGAACCACCTTAGGCCCGAAGTGCCTAACCTCCTTGCCAGCTCTACGACCGTAGACCTCATCCGCAATTGCTATTTGGCTCTCCACAGATAGAGGAGGCAGGTCTTCTAGCGGCACATCTGGGAACGCAAGCTGAGTGTTAGCCAATTCTTCCTGCGCACGCTCTATCACTCTTGCCTACAAAAGAATAATAAATTTATTATAATGAAATAATATTTAAATAATAATTACTATAATTATTAGCGCACACACATATATATATATATATGACTTACGCCGCGTTGACTCGCTTCATTATCGAGCCCAGGCGTCACGTACGCGCTTACGCTTGCATCGAGATAAGGGTGTTTGGAGCCCTTATCCCTGTGCTCCTTGGCAATTTGAATGAGTTGCTTGGCGCCGGAAGTATGGTGCTTGTCCTTCTTCCCCCGGTTGGCTTTGTTGACACCGGAGAATTTCTGTTACACAACATAATGAAATCATTAAAAAATTTATAAGTAACTAAAATTTAGAGTATTCAATTATCTTAATTGAAATAAAAAAAGTAAATTAACACCTGAAATTGCTCATCGGCAAAGTGGTTACACAACCACTCCCACTCATCTTCTCTATCCCCACGCAGCTCTTCGGGGGGAGGCACGGGACCGTTAATTCGGAAGTACTGATGGAGCCTGTACTTCCAATCTTTGAAGATGTTGTTGGCGGTTTGGTTGATATGCCTCAACATCGCCGGATCCGGATCCACCGCAAATTGTTCCTATCAGAAATAAATTGGAAATTATAATCGTATATATTATAAAATTATATATAACTAATATTAAAAATAGTATATAATAACTAAAATTGTACGTATTACGTACCGAAAGATCCTTAAAGACTTTCGCCTTCTCCGAATCCGGCACCTCCCTCCAAGTAGGGGCAGTGATACGAACCCGGTTACGAACAATCGACCCAATGCTATGAGCCGAGAGACTTGCTAGCTGAGGTGTGGGAGGGCCACCGGTGAATTCGTCGTAAGGCAAGGCGATCTTGCTCCCGGTCGCCTTGCAAATTTTCTCCGCCTTTCCACCTTTAACGAGACCCCGAGTCTTTTTCGGTTGGGGGTCAGTGGGGGCCCTCCTTTGCTTACGGCGGACGCTGTACATGATAGACTCGGCCGTCGAAGACGCCTGAGTACTTCCCGTTGAAGCGGTACCGGGCGTCGGAGTTGAAAAGGGGTCGACGTCATCACCGCTTGAGAGAAATGGGGCAGAGGGAATTTCCCCAGAAGGCCCCGGATTGAGGGCGTCTACCTGCGGTTGAACCCAACCGACTTGGGCCGCCAACATTTGGAGCATCTCATCTTCTGACTCCTGTTGGGCTTTCTTCTTCCCGGATGTGATCTTTGGCGGAGCCATTTAAACCTAAGAGTACGTACGGTGTTAAAATACCTACTTACCATAATAATTACAACGACGGAGAATTTACGCTAATTAATTAAGTACGTTTAAGATTTAAATAGAGTACACTAGCTTGGCATTTTCGGTCGTTCAATGGACGTGCGACCCGCGCGATAAAGTGTAAATTTTCAATTAATCAGCCTTGGTTAAATCGAAAAACATGGCCAGTTAGGGATAGAGATAACGCGAGAGGCAGGACTAATTTCGACAAAAGTCTTTCTTAGTCCAAATCCTGTCACCAGTCATAACCCGTTTCTAGACACCATGTCCGACATTCGGCCAATTTTTCGAAAATTTACACTCCCTCAAGTCCTTTGCAAACTCCGCCCTCAACCTCGTGTCCATAACTTCACTTAGGTTATGGTGTGCGGTGATGAAATCCACACATCACGAGGGGTTAAGGAGATAAGCAAGGAAAAGAGGCGCCATCTATTCCAAAGAGTGCGACTTAATTACACCAAGCCTATGTACTAAATTTAAATCGAACACGTACTACCATGCAATTTACTAGAAAATACATATAATTATCAATTAATTATTATTTATCATGCATTTAATAATAATTATTCATTTACCAATATAATCAATTATTATTATTACTATTATTTAATTTTAACTAATAATTATTCATTACCAAATAATTAACAACTAATAATGATTACTAAATAATAATAATAACAAGAAAATAATTATTATAATTACAACTATTTATTATTTAAAACTAATAAATTAAAAGTATTTAGAATTTAAATAATTAAACAAATAAAAAAATTGTTAAAGAGTTAAAATTTCGAATTATTACCTCGTCGGAATTTCGCCGGAATATTGGAAGAGTAGAGTCGTCGGAGAGGGGGAACCACGCCGGAAAATTGGTCGTCGGAGCGTCGCCGGAGGAGGATCGCCGGAGTGAGAGAGAGAGGAGAGGAGAGTATAGAGGAGGAGATGGAATGATGAGAAAATGAGGGGGGGTGCTCCTCCTTATATAGAGTTTCACTTAGACGACGGAGCACTATTCTCCGTCGTCTAAGTGCACTTGGACGACGGAAACAGTGTTTTCCGTCGTCTAAGTGAAGGGTCAAATTTTTTCGAACCGGCGCCAAATAAATGGGCGGGCCGTTTCACCGCCATAAATGTTGACTTAGACGACGGAGACAGTGTTTTCCGTCGTCTAAGTGGAATTTCAAGCGGTGCCGAAAATTGAGGCGGCAAATCGAACCGCCATGTTATTTCGACTTGGACGACGGATATGTAGTTTTCCGTCGTCCAAGTGAACACTTGGACGACGGAAAACGACATATCCGTCGTCCAAGTCAATATTTACATCGAAAAAATAATAAAAAATTATTCGAACCGCCATGGTAATTTGAACCTAGACGACGGATACGGTAATTTTCCGTCGTCCAGGTGAACACTTGGACGACGGAAAATGACCGTATCCGTCGTCTAGGTTCAAATTATGCAAAAAAAATATTTAAATTAATTCGCTAGGAATTTAGCGATCTGTCATTCGAGTGAAATAGTCGTACAATATCGATGAACGCATCGTATATATAAACAGATAAATTTGAACCGCCGAATAATTTTACGTTTTGAAAGTTGTTAAGTATCGACTAATCTTTAAGACTTTAGTGTTCATGAGTAGTTGCTGATTTGCAGCAGAGTACTAACGAAATTGAATTTGGACAAAACAACCGTTGGATATGTTCGTCGTAACATAATATATAATTACTATAAAGGACCAGGAAATAATAAGTTCGGGAAGGGTTTCATCGGCACAGTCAACCGCAAAACCGAGAATTTCACAAACCGGAAACGTGGATACAGGACATTTCGCAACTCCGATTTTCGAACCGTCGAAGCTCACACACCAAGAATATACTACTCTAAAGTCTTGACGAAAAGAATACGCATTCGAAGATGGTCTAGATGGTCGTTGTCTTAGAAAAAATTACGAAATTTACACCTGGACGACGGATACGACATTCTCCGTCGTCCAAGTAGACACCTGGACGACGGAGACGCTAATATCCGTCGTCCAGGTGTGTACTTGGACGACGGAGAATGTCGTATCCGTCGTCCAGGTGAATATACCCTGAATTCAGGGGTTAGGGGTCCTTAGGGTTTAGGGTATAGGGTTTGTCACTTGGACGACGGAGAATGACTGTCTCCGTCGTCCAAGTGTGTACCTAGACGACGGAGAATGCCTGTCTCCGTCGTCCAAGTGTAAAAACCCCGAATTCAGGGGTTAGGGCCTTAGGGTTTACGGTTTAGGTCGTCCCCGGTCATTTGTGTGTGCGTTCAATTATTCTGATTCAAAAATATAATTAAAAAATTGATCGATCGATCCGAACTGCTAGATTTAGGGTCCAAGATTTAGCTAGGGTTTTATATGAGATTGAGATTTGGCGCCAAAGGTGAATCTGCAATTAATTTCTCCGTTCTCGGTTAGGGGTCCTTAGGTTTAGGGTATAGGGTTTAGGGTGAATATACCCTGAATTCAGGGGTTAGGGGTCCTTAGGTTTAGGGTATATATACGACTGTCTCCGTCGTCCAGGTGAATATACCCTGAATTCAGGGGTTAGGGGTCCTTAGGGTTTAGGGTATCGGGTTTGTCATCTGGACGACGGAGACGACATTCTCCGTCGTCCTAGTGTGTACCTAGACGACGGAGAATGACTGTATCCGTCGTCCAAGTGTAAAAACCCTGAATTCAGGGGTTAGGGCCGTATGGTTTAGGGTTTAGGTCGTCCCCGGTCATTTGTATGTTCGTTCAATTATTCTCATTCAAGAATATAACTAAAAAAATGATCGATCGATCCGATCTGCTACATTTAGGGTCTAGGATTTAGGGTTTGAAGGGCTGCGTGAGCGAAATGTAGAGCAGCTTCAGCTTACTTTTAATAAGATCAGAGAATACACCGATGAAGTTGAAAGCAAAGAGAGGGGCCGGGACTAGAAAAACAGTCCAAAGACATTCAATTGAAACAGAGAGAAGTCGACTTAAAATCTGAGGAAGTTAAGCTGGCGGAGATCGATGTTAGTCCAGGTACAAACAACTTTTATATATATATACTACAATATTTGTGCTCTCAATAATACTATCACAAGTCAATATATATAATCATATATAGGGACCCATAATTAATCCAATTTATACATAAATAGTATTTAAAAACAATAAAACCAACCAAAGCTGGACGAGGAATCTTAAAGTCTCGACATAATAGAAATCTTTCACCTTTTTACGATGCATCGATCGATCATATATATATTACAATAATAAATTAGGGTTTACCAAGTAATGATCCTCGTCGTGTGACCGTACTCTTCGTCATAATCGTCATCATCATCATCACCGTTATCCGATTGCTCATCCTCCTCATCGTACTCAACATCGTCCGAGGAATAACCAGAGTCGTCGTCATCGTCCTCATCCTGCACGTCTTCTTCATCTACCTCAATGATCTCTTCTTCAGTTAGATCTGTACAACCATCAGGCATGGGTAACCGTTCACCGTCTTGAACCAGGTCCATTATGTCGGAGCGGATGACAGAAATATTAGGCTCTTGATAGGCAGGAATGTCTCTGTCTGGTTCAGCAGCATCTTCAGTCGTCGCCGGTGTCCCTTCAATTGTCTCTGTATTCCAAACTCCTCGATGAGAGATCTGGTTCACTATTTTCCACCCGTCACCAGCTTTCGGATCGTCGAGATAGAACACCTGCCTAACTAAGGTGGCGAGAGCGAAAGGCTCATCCTCATACCAGCTTGAGTTTGTATCGACTGATAAAAGTCCCAGGTCTTCCTTTGTACGCTTGAACCATCTGCACTTGAATAGGAAAACGTTGACATCATTCCCGTAACATAGCTGAACCACATATACGATCATTCCGTAATATAGATCAGGGTCTTTCCCAACCGCTATCCCACTGTTTTGTGTTCTTCTTCCTTCATCTCGCGCCAATGAATGGAACTTCACACCGTTCACAAAACATCCCGGATAAATATAGTGTTTAATCGGCTTCCCTGCTAGCAAGTGCTTTGGCCAAGACCACCACCCCCCGTGGTTTTCGGATTTTTGCAGATCAATCATCTGCGAAAATGGAAAAATGTAAGGGTTTACTTTCTACAAATTAAACATGCATGATCTCAATATGTATATAAATCACTAAATACGTACCCATTGGAAGAAATAATCGGGGAACTTTTTCTTAACCATTTTCTCAATCCACGCCGAACTCTTGTCTGGATATAACGCCTGAAGCCTCTCCCTGTATGACATCATGTACGGCTCAACTTCGTCACAGTCTCGTAACACTACCCAATGTGCCTCAATAAGTTCTTCCTGTGTTAACGTTTCCTTTAATACTCCTCTAAACGGTCGGACGACATTGGTGACGACAGAAAGATTGATGCGGGCACTGGGATCGGAGGCAGTTGGAGGTGGTGGATCTTTGAGGTACCTGTTGCAGTAAGTAACGCACTCATGCATTAGGTATGTCTCTGCTATGGAGCCATCCGGAGCCGACCTGTTTTTGACGAATGACTTATACTGTCCAAGCTGTCTACAAAATTAATCAAACGTACAATAAAAATAAGTACATGCATATAGCTAGCTAGTAATCTCCAGTGGAACAAATTATGAATCGAAAAACCTGTATAATTAATTAGTTGTACGTACCTTTCTTGAGGATACATCCAAGTGTACTGGACCGGACCAGAAATGAGAACCTGCTCGGGCAGGTGGATCATTAGGTGAATCATTATGTCGAAGAAAGCAGGAGGAAAAATCCTCTCTAGTTTGCAAATGATGTGCACAATTTGTTGTTGCAATTCCACGACATCTGACTTCTTTAATTCTCTGGCGCATAACCTCTGCCACCATCTGCACAATGCCACTATTGGTTCTACGACGTCGCGAGGCAAATATGGTCGAATTACCACTGGAATCAGACGTTGCAGCATAACGTGATAGTCATGTGTCTTTAGACCAACAAACTTGTGTTGCACCTCGTCCACTGCTCCAGTTATAGTAGCTGCATACGTGGCCGGATAACGAACGCCCTTAAACCAGTGAAATACAGAACGTCTAAGTGTCGGCTTCACTGTGTACGGTGCAGCTGGCATCTTGTTGTACACTCCTTTCCTATCCCTCCTCAACCACAAGGGACGACGTAGATTCATTGATTCCAAATCTTTGCGCGCTTTGGGAGTATCTTTAGTCTTGAACTTAATACCGAGAATTGTTCCCACCACGCTGTCGCACACATTCTTTTCTATGTGCATCGCGTCCAAGTTGTTCCTCAGCTTCAACTTCGACCAGTAAGGGAGTTCAAAGAATATACTCTTGTGATCCCAATAGCTCAGATCATGTGGAGGAATTGGATTGCATTTCTTTACATCCGCGTCGTTAGTCAACACACCAAAGTCGAAATAGCTCAACCTCTCTAAAATCTCTTCGCCCGACCAACTACGGGGTTTAGGATTGTTCTCTACCGTCCCGTCGAAATGAGCTTCATCCTGTCGCCAAGGGTGGTCGTGAGGGAGCCATCTACGGTGACCCAAGTAACACACCTTCCCTGCGTGCCAACTAGAGTTCACGTCGTCCAAACATATAGGACATCCATTATATCCTTTTGTCCTGCACGCTGCCAACATCCCATACGCTGGAAAATCGCTGATCGTCCACATTACGGCAGCCCTCATCGTGAACATCGTGTCAGTGAATTTGTCATAAGTTGGGACTCCATTTTCCCACAACAGTTTCAGCTCGTCGATCAAAGGTCTGAGGTAGACATCTAAGCACTTCCCTGGAGATTTAGGACCTGGAATTAGTACAGTAAGGAAATTAAATTCCTTGTTCATGCACATCCACGGAGGCAGGTTGTACGGCATCAGAATTACTGGCCAAGTGCTTACGGCGGAGCTATTACTTCCCCAAGGATTGAATCCGTCTGTAGATAGGCCGAGTCTAACATTTCTAACCTCTGCAGCAAAGTTTCCGAATTCTCTGTCGAAATGTTTGAAACCCTCCCCATCCGCGGCGTGTCGCAGGACATCGTCATCTATTCGCTTTTCTGCGTACCATCGCATCGCCTCTGCTGTGTGTAGAGACATGTACAGGCGCTGCAATCTGGGAATCAAGGGAAAATATCGAACAACTTTCACAGGAATTCTCTTTTTCGAACTCTTCCTATTCACCTGGAATCTGCACTGGCCACATACGGGACAATAGTCCAAATCTTTATACTCTTTGTAAAATAGCACACAATCATTCGGACATGCGTCAATTATCCTGTACTTTAGGCCGAGGCTGCTCAAGATATTTCTAACCTTATAATGAGATTTAGGAAGATTGTGATCATCAGGAAGCAACTTACATATTTGCTCCTGAATTTCGTCAAAAGCACTGACTGACATTTTGTGCTTCACTTTTATCTTCATTTGCTCCATCACATATTGCAACACATTCTCTCGACATCCAGGGAACACCGGGGTCTGCGCTTCAAGTAGCATCCGGTTGTACTTATCCATCTCACTGGTGTCAGTGGCCAAGCTAGCAGCGGGGAATGTGTCATCATGCTCATGAGTGGTACTGTAACCTCCGTCTTGGTGTTGGTGTCCACTATGACTAAATCCCGGAAACGCATCATGGACCAAATCTACAGTTGGATTGCAAGCTGGGGGTCCGGCACCACTGCCGCTGGATGAGGCACCATGGTAACTGTACCCTGAGCTGAAGTCTGCTGCGCTGAACTCTACTGCTTCACCATGCTCGCTCCATGTAGTGTAGCTCCACATCATACCATTTTCGTACAGGTGTTGCACCATAACATTAACCTCCGCATACTGACAATTAAGACATTTCTGGCACGGACACCTGAAACGCTTCTTTCCATGACCATGTTCTATCGCAAAATTCACAAATTCGCTAATTCCATCCATATACCGGACATCACATCTATTCTTTAACTTCATCCAACTCTTGTCCATACTGCTACAAAATATGCAAAAAAAAATAATTATTACATATATATATATTAGTCCATTAATTTACCATTAATTATACGTACTCGATCTACATCGATCCATCAAATTACGTACGTAATTTAATCTGTATATATAGCTAATTAACATTCATGCATGTATGTACGCACGTACGGTTTCCCTAAATATATATATATTTAATCATGCAAATTTTAACTGCCTACGTACGTACCTGCTGGCCTTCTCGATATCTGCAGTTAATTAAGCTAGCTAGTGATCGAACACCGGAGATCCGATCCTTTAATTAATTTCTAGCCCCGGCCTAGCCTAATCCGGCCTTCTCCTTCTCCTTCGATCTCAAAAATTCCCCACGGGAGAAAATATAATGGAATGATCGAAGCTAAGAGAGTTTGGCATGGCCTATATATATAATGCTTCACTTAGACGACGGAGGTGTCGGTACGTCGTTTAAGTGGAACTTACACCACGACGTGTCGGTCCGTTGTCCAGGTGATCACTTCTCCGTGGTCCAAGTCACACTTAGACGACGGAGAATTACATCTCCGTCGTCTAAGTGTTACTTGGACCACGGAGATTTCTCCGAGGTCCAAGTAACACTTAGACGACGGAGATGTAATTCTCCGTCGTCCAGGTGATAACCTGGACCACGGAGAAGTCTCCGAGGTCCAGGTTCTTACCTAGACGACGGAGAAATTTCACGTCCGTCGTCTAAGTGTTACTTGGACCTCGGAGATTTCTCCGTGGTCCAAGTAACACTTAGACGACGGAGAATTACATCTCCGTCGTCTAAGTGTTACTTGGACCACGGAGAAATCTCCGAGGTCTAAGTGTAACTTAGACGACGGAACTTATACTGTTCCGTCGTCTAAGTCCTCTTTTCTTGTAGTGAGGACTCCATAGACTTGGGCTTGCTCTTTCCCTATAAAGAATACATAGAGAAGCATGAAATTCCCAAAAAATGGGATGGATGAATCGCAGCATGCTGATTCCAGGGGATTCCACCCGTCGAATATGTCTCTCGACTCATCGAAAGTTGCAACCTGGACGGACTAGAGCCATACCTTCGACCTGTCAAGTAATGACCAAGCTGCAAGCACTGTTCCTACATTCAGTGTAGTCTCCTACTCAGAGACACCTTGTGATGTCTTGGTTGGTTTTACTGATGCTAGGTATCTCTCTTACCCACACAAAGGACATTCTCAAACCAGTTATGTGCTTACCATAAGGAACACAATGATTTATTAGAGATCAACGAAACAAATCCTGGTTCCTACTTCCTCGAATTATTCAGAGGTCAATCATACATCACATTCGAGGAACTAGTGAATTACCTTTCACTACTACAACACCAAGTTGTATATTTGAGGACAATGCGGCTTGCATTGAGCAAATGAAGCTGGGATACATTGAGGGTGATCATACCAAACACATATCACCGAAGTTTTTCTTCAATCAGCAACAACAACAACTATTGAACATTCATGTGAATCAAGTTTGTTCAGCCGATAATGCTGCAAACTTGTTTACCAAGTCGTTACCCAAATCTACATTTGCTAAGCATGTGAGATGCATTGGTATACGAAGAATATCTAAACATCAAGATTGAGTTAATGATCATGGGAAGTTCATTTCGTAGA
Organism: Geum urbanum; assembly: GCA_946800695.1. Taxonomy (NCBI): domain Eukaryota; kingdom Viridiplantae; phylum Streptophyta; class Magnoliopsida; order Rosales; family Rosaceae; genus Geum; species Geum urbanum. The sequence continues at coordinate 82,156,269 of OX326997.1, forward strand.
CATCAGGGGGAGTTTACATCACATGTGATCGCTTTTGAAGTTGGTGCATTGTACTATTTTTCCCTTCGACGAAGTTTTTGTTTTACCCAAGAAGTTTTTATTTTATTGGCAAGGTTTTTAGTGAGCCAACATGTTATGCATCATACATTATGATCGTGACACAAGGGAAAGTGTTTAAAGGAATTATCTTCCTGGTATCTTGGTGTATGTCTTGTCCTAATTAGAGTAGATATAGAGATTCTCTCAATCCTTGATTTACCGAGAGATTTATTGTATCATATTGTAATGCTTATTTAAAGGTCATCTATCAATGAATAAAATACAGTTTCAGTCTATTGCGTATCTATTTACTTTTATCCTTTAATAGGAGCTTCTTTTCTCAATGAAAGATTACATACTGTTGCTTCAAACTATCTCTCTATAGTTTACTGTTTATCCTAAAACACATTATCGCCACATTCAAATTAAACCACCCAATCTGAATCTACTTGATCCTAGAACACATCAGTTTTCAGAACTATTTTCTGCGTACTATTGTACAAATTATTTGACCTAGTTAGAGGTCTCAAAAAATTATGAAAATTTGCAGAAGTGTTCATATATGTGTCTGCAAAATTTTGTTGCATTCTGACACGTCAATAATTCTCCAAAATTCGACAAGAGAGTGTGCTCAGTTTGTGCGAATTTTAAGGATCAAGTAAACAATGAAATAGAAGATAGAGATAGAGTGAATGCGAATCTCATTCTAGCATACTTCAAAATTGGCAGAGACTTTATTGATGAGATACCGGATTTTGATTAAAGCTTTTAGTTTTCCATGAATAAAAGTGTGGGTGGGTATGTATTATATTTTGACAATGTTTTGGTCAAATATATTTTGGATTAGCAAATTTTGGTGTATCACATTGGCATTATTAATAAATGCATTATTAATAATAGGATTGTCTATGTTTTCTATACCATATACATGTTTTGTGGTTGCTACAAATCTATCATCTACTAGGGCTCACCTTAGTAACTTGTGATGTCTAGAACAAGAGATTTTCGATAAAGGTATTTGAGAGGACATTGTATCCCACCTACATTGATCTCTCTTCGCCTGGTCATGAGTGAAAAGAGCTACCAAATAATTATTGATGGTCTAGCAAGTATCAAATTCGTCCATGTATCAATTGGGATAACTAAGATAGCTAAAATTCCCGAAAAACATCATAAACACAGAAAACAAAATATGCTCTGCAGAACAACCAGCTTCGACGGTAAACTAAGAATTTTTCAGAAAGATTTAGCCATAGACCACTTATCTCATTTATACGGGAACTACACACACTATGTCAAGCCATAGACAACTTATATCAACTCTGTGCCTTGTTGATTATGTTTTTTTATGAAGAGAATGGACATGGGTCTTCTTGCCATCTATACAATTTTCAAGTGAGAATGGACATGAGTTCCTTTGCATTATCTCTAATAATTGCTGTAAAATCTAAATATTAAATAAAGTTATGTGTTAGCCAGATGGGCTATGTAAGACAACTAAAAGAGAGTTGTAGAATCAAACTATGTCATGAGAGATGACCTCTAGGATTCAGACACATATAGGCTTTGAAACGACAGACTGGGACATCCAGGTCATGATATGATGGTCCAGATTTTAAGAAATTCAATCAGACATCTCTTCTTTTGAGTGAAAGGAAGCAAAAACCAAAGTTAGTTCATAAGAGAGTGGAGTTATGCACAATTCAGTGGTGGCTCCGTCTTTCATCATCGGCTAGCGATCGACGCATTTTCCCCCCAAGAGGCAACTAGGTGCCAAGGATGATGGTCTTTATCATGCTTCTCGAGTTTATAGAGACTCCAAGCGTCAACAAAAAATCCTTATTGGTTATTTCTAAAGGCTCATCACTCATTTGGGCAAAGCCTTTTCCTTCAAAAAATTAGAATTGAGACTACCCTATGCAAATGACACATATATTCTCCCTATAGAATATAAGGTGATTCTATGGAATGATTCAACTAACTAGCGGACCGCTAAGATGTTTTGTGGTGTTGGTTATAATATTGGCACACTGGTCACGTGTCATGTTATCGTCCACTTGTACTGCTGCTTAAATTTCTAGCTCAGATCATATAACTGCGGGCTCACTCCCCAGATCATCCCATTTTAGTCAATTCGACTTATTAATGCTAGAGAATTTACATCAAAAAGTTTCAATGACTAATATTGCACATCAATGAGATTTGATATTGGTATTATACTCATATAAACAAACCTAAATGGTCTCTCAGAAAACTACTGTTTAGAGACTACGATGGTAGTCTGAACATTGGTGAGGTGCACCAATATTTTCTATTTAGGGTTATGTAACATCACAAGTAGCTATACTACATCATCTACGATCCACCATCACCCAATTTTGTTTTGCGCAGCTAGTGACTGTGTGCGAATATAATATCTCGCACTTCAGCTTTTATGTGCCAAAATTATTGCTCTGCTACAGCACATTATGATGGGTCGATCGAGATGAATAAGTACTTATGTTGGACACGAGTCTCTAACAATAGTCCGCTATGAGAACCTTGACAGGCGATTGCTTTACTGCTAGTTTTGCAAGTTTCACTTTGATGAGACAGTCTTCTCATCGTTAGGAGGAGATAAGAACAAGCATGTTCAATAGGAACGATAAGAAGTATCATGTCCTCACTACATCTCATCTTGATCCCCAAAGAATATAACGTAATAGATTTGATGCCTGACGTATTTTATAATATCGTTTAAGTGACAAGATCACACATACTTGCTGCAAACATGTATGTAAGGATTAATGTCCCTTTGAGAGAGGACATTGCGCCACCTAAAAGAGTCGGGTATGGGGCTGCCACAATGGGAGGTGGCATGGTGATGTCATAAGGTGGCATAATGACATCGCATGCCATGGGTTCTACTGGAGAGCGTAGGAGACCCAAAGGTTTGATATATAACTCGTCGAAGAAATGACACGAGTTTTGGCACAATGTGATCCATTGATCATTAATACTCTATTCCGTCTCATGTGATTATTTTTGGATTGTGGTTATCATTTACGGACGCATTAATGCTAAAACCAATTCTTGAGAATATAGAGATCTCTACAAACTTCAAGTTACATTAGTGTACATGAGGACGTGGAATATGGAGACTAACCGAACCTATCTACATTGAAACTCCCAAACATAGTAGCAATTGGCCTGCATGGAAAGAAGCGATCCAGATATAACAAGATTCACTAACAAAGAGAAATGTAGTTGGATTGGGGATGTAGACACACTCAAGTGTAAATGAGTCTTTCCGTCTTTGTTAGAAAGCGTGTTGAGAATAGAGAGATTATAAACTCACCTTATGGTACAAGTTTTCTCTCAATGCTCTAAAATCGACTACGATTAGACAAATTCTCTCATAATAGATGTCATTGCACTCCACTACCTTGTCAGTTTGGTAGTTTCTGAAAAACTTGACATGCAGCTTATAAACGTGGTCATGATGTATCTATATGGGGATCTAGAATAAGAGATAGATATGAATATCTTAGATGTACTTTATTTACCCAAATCACGTGGCCCTAGACCACAGAGCGTGTTTACAATGAGATTGAAATGTTTACCAAGGGATTACTTAATTTGGAAGGGATATGCCTATGCGTGCTCATTTAAAGGACAAGTTCCGGATTTTCAAAGTGTTTGAAACCAAAATTTGAGATGAAAGATCTTGGGAAGACACGATTTTGTCTCGAAATGGAACTCAAGCACCGTATTGATGAGATTTTCCATCAGTTGGCTTGTACTATAAGATATGTTGCACTTTAATGATGAAAGTGATGTCTATGAGTACTCTCATGATCTGCTGAAGTCTTGACCCTTAGAGGGATTCGTTTTCATCTAAGGGATGATGACGAAGACGTGATAGAGGCTAAAGAGCCGAATGTAAGTGAAAGAGTGTACTTAGCATAATCCACAAGACTTAGCTCTTCATTCTTATTGAACTTGATAACTAGATTTAGTTATGCGCCCACACAATGCCATTGAAATTAATAGCTCAAAGATAATCTTTTAGTAACAAAGAGTACGAAAGACATGGGCTTGCTCTATCCCTACAGAGAGGCTATAAAGAGAGTGGCAATGGAAATAAGGATGCCACATAGAGAGTGGTGCTACACCAACAATCATTGTGATGTGTTGGCAGGTTTTTCTAAAGTTGGATATTACTTTGATCCGCACAAAGTTTGTTCTCAAGGTGGATATGTCTTTACTATGGGTAACACTGCGATATCTTGAAACTCTAGAAAGTAGACTTTAGTCGCTACATCTTCGAACCATGTTGAGATTATTGATCTAACATGCAGTTGTTCAAAGTGCATATGGTTGAGGTCCATAAGTGCACATATCAAAGATCAAGTGGTTTAGAATCAACCACTGATAAACCTATATGCATTTATGATAATAATGTTGCTTGCATCAAGGTGATAAAGCTAAGTTACATGTAGGACAACAACACCAAACATATATCGCATAAATTATTCTATAATTAGCAAACAACAGCAATTCCTCAAAGTCATGGTTGATCAACAATGATTTGAGGATAATATGACAAACTTTTTTACTAAGTCATTGGCCAAATCCACATTTGAGAAGCATGTGAAGAGCATAAGGATGCTCAGCTTATTCAAGCTACCATGGATGTTGATATCAGAGGGAGATGCAGACTTCAAGGGGAGTCTGGCATTCACATGAGCATTTTTAAATATGAAGAACACGTTGTATTTGTTTCCTTGACTAAGATTGTTTTTATCCCAAAGGATTTTTATTACTTAACAAGGTTTTAATGAGGCAACATGCTTATGTGTCATATCATCGTCTATGACGACCTGAACTCTTTTTATTTAGCGATATCACTATTTCTCCTGCAAAAGTTTTTGGCTCAACAAGATTTTTAATGAGGCATCAATAAAGTATTGAAGAAACATCATCTATCATAACTGGCTCAAGGGGGAGTGTTGAAGTGTATTTACTTTTTATTATGTATGTTCCTAGTTATGGTAGAATATGTAGAGAATAAATGAGAGAATCATATCTAGTATTGTATTAGGATTCTTACCATATATAACTTCATGTACTCTCCTATATAAAGGAGCTTCTTATTCTCAATAAAGATTACACACTATTGCTTTAAGTTACCTCTCTATAGTTTATCATTTATCCTAAAACATAAAGTTCTTTTATTAATACAAAAATATAGTGAATTCTAATTAATTCTCATACAAATCTCAAATTGTCTTGTCCATAGAACAAGGGGATAAAACTCATAAAACCAACTGAAATGAAATTTGTTGATTTAAATCTCTAGTTGTTTCAGGAGAAATATTTTTGGTATCTCGGTATGTCTCTTGTTCTAATTAGAATAGAAGTATATATTCTCTCGATTCCTAAGTTATAAGGATAATGATTATAATAGATTGTAGTACCTATATTTAAAGTCATCTATCAATGAATAAAGTATAGTTTTAGTCTACATTGATTGCATATCTATTTTCTCCTTCAACACGTTATCAGCAACTCCTGAGTTGATAGGGCTCAATCCAAACCCTAAACAAAAAAATACACTAAACTCCTACATACCTACACCACCATCGGATTCCACCACCAACCACCATTATCGTCATCGTCGCCGAAAGCTCTTCACCGTCACCGAAATTCATGGTTCATTCCTCATTCTTCAACATTTTTATAAGTTTTCATACCAATCATAACACCCTAGAGGTAAATCATCTACATTCTTCGATTTATAAATTAGGTTGTTCAAAACTTAATTATCTCAACAACTTAGATCTAGGTTTAGATTTAGCTTTACAATGCCTTAAGTTTTATTTCAATTATATGCCCTAGTTCTTATGGATTAATACATGTTATGAGATAACAGGGATTTCATCACCTCTTCACTCAAACTTAAATATTAGTGACGATTCTGGGGGAGTCACGGTTATTAGTGAATATCGCGGTTATTGTGATTTCACATTGAAAAAAGGGATGTCGATATTTGTGACTAATAGTGAAAGTCATGGTTCCTGGGTGTGGTATGATGCCACCGGTTTTTGCATCAATTTTTGTGACCAAACATCATTGATCATGGTTCTTATTCCCTAAACTTGATATTAGTGATTGTAGTTTCGATAGATATTAACTATATCTCTTGTCTCTCTTATAGATTACTTCAACTGAGCCAGCAAGACCTGAGTATGACATCCTTGATCCACAAGGAGTAGAATATCATCGTTGGGTATCAGATGTTGAAAATATTTTTTTCGATAAAAATCTTATTGATACTATCCAACATGTTAAAAAATATGTATTATAATTATGGATCGAATCTATGAATCACAATGAATATCACTTATAAATGTAAATTAATTGTATATAGAATTTAACGAGTTAAAACCTATTTGACAAATAATTTCAATTCTAAATATAGAAATTGGAACACAAAAGGCAAATCGAATTTACTAACTTGATTGTTGAGAGAGGGTTGCAAACGCAATGTCATAAGACAGAAATTCGTCCCTACACTTCTGCTTGTAGAACCTTCTTGATGTCTGTCTCCCAGAATTTAACTCTCAATCCAAGACTTACAGAGATGCCTTGAATTCTATCTCGAACCTCAGTCTATGTTTCTCTCTTTGAGTATTAGATGGAAGATTGTAGTAATTAAATTGTGTGTAAAACCATATTCCTCATACGTCTTTTATAGACGTAAAGACACTTGTTTGGAGTTTTCAACAAATGGTCATCTTTTTTCGTAGATGAAGAAGACGAAGAGTTGCATCTTAACTCTCTAAGAGCATCTACACCGAGGTCGACATTTGGAGGAAATCGAAATTCCTATCGGCAGGTCCCACCACAAATCGATCGGCCCCGACCAAAGCTTGGTGCAGCAGCGTCCAAAAATAGGAATTTCTCGCAAAGACCGATGTTTGACATTGAGGAATTCCTCGACGACGTGCTAAAATGGGAAGCCGGAGAAGACGCTTCTCCTAGCGAAGCCCACGCAGGTGGGTGACGCCAAGGCGCGTTGCGTTTTTTAAATTATTTCTGACGCGTGTAATACATGCGCCGTAAAACTATAATTTTTTTAATTGCTCATTTACCAACCAATGACATCCCACCAAGTGGCCGGGCTGTCTCTTAACTCATCCCCAAAGGCTCTGTGATCCTGGGCCGTCCATTTTGAATCTAAATTTTGATTGGACGACCATGATTCATATACGACGACTATTTTTGTTAATGACTCAAATATTTACATAAAGTACCCAAAAAATTGTATAAATTAATTTAAAAAATAACCCCCTTTAATTTTCCTACAACTCTTACCAAAAAATAAAAAATATATTTTTTTAAGCAATGATTAGTAATAGGAATTCCTATTTGTTGTACTGCTGCGCAAAAATCATGAATAGAACATCATATTCGATGAATAGTGACAGAAATTCCTCAAATAGGAATTCCTAGGCCAATAGGAAGTTCTAAACTGGTGTGGATGCTCTAATGTCAAAACATTTTTGATCCAAAAATAAATATGATTTTAGTTAATTCCCCAGAGATGTGACCCACATCACTCTCATATAGATGATATTAATTTTAGAATATCCTGCCATATTCTTCTTTCGTAAGATATTAGTATCATTAAGAATAATATTCACCCTAGACAACTTGAAGGAACACAATTCGTTCACCATAGGAATGAGCATATGTGTGTATTTTTTCTACCTTGACTCTTCCCTAACTAGTTTGCATATTAAACCTAGACCATGGGATTTCCAATCAGCTAGGTTAGATTTCCACCAGGTTATGACTCATAGAATTGGCTTTAAACTCATTCCCCTCGATGTAAATATGAATGGCTCCTTAGATAGCCCTTTAGTCAAATGATCGGCTATGTTATCATTTGACTTCACATAATCAATGGATATAATTCCATTTTTTGCAAGTCTTTAGTTGTTTCGTGCCTTCTTCTAATATGCCTTGACTTGCCATTATAAATTTTATTTTTGGCTCTTGTGAGTGCAACCATGCTATCACAATGAATATAAATGACAGTTACAGGCTTCGGCCACGAAGGTATATCTTTCAAGAAATTTCGAAGCCATTCTGCTTCTTCAGTAGCTTTATCTAAAGCAACGAATTCTGCTTCAATGGTGGATCGTGTTGCCACAATTTGTTTGGTGATTTCTATGACACAACAGCTCCTCCAAGTGTAAATACATATCCACTTGTAGACTTATTTTATGTGTTCATCGAAATCCAATTTGCATCACAATATCCTTCCAAAACTAGAGGATATCTTGTGTAATGCAAGTCATACTCCATTGTATGTTTATATACTTGAATACTCTAAGTAAGACATTCCAATGTTCTTTTCTAGGATTATTTGAGTACCTGCTTAGTTGACTTATTGTATAAGCCAAGTCAGGTCTTGTACAATTTATGATGTACATCAAGCTACCTTAATCTGAGTATATTTTAATTATGACACACTCTCGCCTTTATTCTTCATAAGGTGAACATTTGGATCAAATGGAGTTACAACTGATTTACAATCATAATGTCCAAATTTCCTTAATACCTTCTCAACATAATGGGATTAAGTGAGTACATATCCACTTGAATTTCTTATAATTCATACTCCAAGGATGACATCTGCTATTCCCATGTCTTTCATATCAAAGGAAGAGTTCAACATCTTCTTTGTAGAATTAATCATATCCTTGTTTGTTCCCATTATCAGCATATCGTCCACATACAAGTATACAATAACAAATGCATCTTTAAATTATTTCATATACACACATTTATCACAACCATTAATCTTATATCTATGTGATAACATACGTACTATGATCAAAATTTTCGTGCCATTGTTTTGGTGCTTGTTTTAAGTCCATACAAAGACTTAATTAAATTGCAAACCTTGTGTTCTTGACCTTTGAGTACGAAACCTTCGGGTTGATCCATATATATTTCTTCATCTAATTCACTAATCAAATATTTTTTTTATATCCATTTGGTGTATTTTCAAATTATAAACAGCAACTATTGCTATTAATGTCCTTATAGACGTTATTCTGGTTACTAGTGAATATGTGTCGAAATCATCAAGCCCTTCTTTTTGACAATACTCTTTTCTACTAAACGAGCCTTAGATTTATCTATTGTACCATCATGTCTCATTTTCTTCTTTAAAATCCATTTATGTCCAATTGGTTTATTTCCAGAGGGTAAATCAACCAATTCCCATGTAATATACTGTATAATGGATTTAACTTCACTTTGAATAGCCTCTTTACAATAAGGTGCTCCAGAATATTCCATAGCAGCCTTATAAGTTTGAGGTTCTTCTTCTATTACAAAGGCCAAATATTCAAGTCAAAAGTCTTTGGGGACTCTCATTCTTTTGCTTCTTCTCGGTTTAGTTTCTTCTTCTTCATGAACCCGAGATGAAGATGTTTGGTCTATATTATTGACATCACATACTCTTTTGTTTGTGTTGATATTTCTTTCTCTATATGGAAATATATTCTCAAAGAATTCAACCTCATCACTTTCTAAATAAGTGTTTACATGAATGCCACTGATTTCTGATCTAAAAACCAAAAATCTATATGTTGCACTAATATCTACATAGCCAACAAACACATAATCCATTATTTTTTGTCCAAGTTTAACTCTTTTTGGTAAATGAACTCTTGCTTTAGCAAGACATCCTCACACTTTCAGCTTTTTATAAGAAGAGATTTTTCATTTCCATACCTCATAAGGAGTCTTATTAGACATTTTATGAGGAATTCGATTTAAAACTTTATTTACAGTAAGTAGAGCATCACCCCACATATTTTGAGGAACTCCATAACTGTTTCTCATGGAATTGATCATTTCTCTGAACGTTCTATTTTTACGTTCTGGTACTCCATTTTGTTTTGGAGTATAAGGTTACAGTCGTTTGATGAACAATTCCATGAGAGGTACAAAATTCTGAAAATGCATTTGATTCATATTCGCCTCCTCTATCAGATCTTATAATCTTGATTTTCTTGTCAAGTTGATTCTCTAATTCAGTTTTGTATGCTTTAAACATGTCCAAGACCTCATCTTTTGTTTGTGTTAAGTATACATAACAATATTTGTTGTAATCATCTATAAATGAGATGAAATAATTTTTCCCTCTTTTTGAAGAAGTTGACTTAAAGTCACAAAGATCAGTGTGGATTAAACCAAACACTTCAGTTAATCTTTCTACCGACTTCATAGATTTTGCAAACTTGGATTCAGTACAAATTTCACATCTATATGTTTCCATAGAACTAGGATTACACTTGGGTATTAATCCCGAATTCACAATCGTTTTTATAGATTGGTAATTCACATGGCCTAATCTTTCATGCCATAAATCAATAGACTCAAGCAAGTAAGTAGAAACATTATTTATATTAATAGAAACATCAGTTGGCAATACATGGAGTTTAAAGAGACCATTTGCCAAATATAGCCCTTTTCCTATATATTCACCACATTTGGTGATTACACACTTATCAGATTCAAATACAAGTTTGAAGCCTTTTTTGCTTAAAAAATATTGCCAGAAACTAAATTATTTCAAATTTCAGGAACATGCAGCACATCAAGAAGAGCCAATAATTTTTCAGAAGTGAGTTTCAGCACCATTTTTCCCTTTCCTTTGACAACCGATGTAGAAGCATTACCCATAAACAGATTTTCGCCTTCAATTGCTTGGTAAGTGACAAACAGATTCCTATCAGAACATATATGTCTTGTAGCACCAGTGTCAACCCACCACTCCTTAGCATCATAGACCATATTAACTTCACAAACCACACTAACAAAATCAGAGTCAATGGTCACATTAGCCTAATTTTTGTTGTCATGATTTCTAGCATCGGATTGGTCCTTCCTATGGTAAAACTGCTGCCTTATGGCCTGGTTTTTCACAAACCCAACAAACAGTCTTGGTCTTGAATTGCTTCTGTTTAGGAGCAAAGGAAGAATTTTTCTTGCCCTTTTTTCCTTTGTTTTTATTCTGGACATTCGACTTGGTCTTAGGATTCTCCTTCCACAATGTTTGCCTTGGATTCATAAGATGGAACATTATTCTTCTCATTCTACCTATTTTCCTTCTTCAACTTGAAGCTTTAACACTAGTTTTTCCACCGACAATTCCTTAGTCATGTGTTTCAAGCTTGAAATCTTTCCAGGAAAGAGGAAGCTTTTCAATCATTGCACCAACTTGAAATTTTTCATCAAGGTTCATGCCTTCCGTGTGCAACTCATGGATTATAATCTACAATTCTTTAACTTGGTTGAGAACAAACTTGGTGTCCACCATCCTATAATTCATGAATTTGCCGATGATGAATTTCTCAACACTTGCAGCTTGATACAAATACTTCTTCTCCAATGGTTCCCACAATTCTTTAGCGGTCTTGCAGGTCATATAGACATCATAGAGAGTATCATCTAATCCATTATGGATATATTTTCGGCATAAAAACTCATTATGTATCCAAGAATCAATGGCATTCAAAGTTTCCTTTTACATTGGAAATTCATCCGCCACAGATTTTTCTTAAGAGATCACATGTGACAAGTTCATAGTTGTAAGGTACAACAACATCTTTTATTGCCATCACTTGAAATTAACCCCTTTGAACTTCTCAAGTTTCTCAGCATATGAGTTACTTTTCACCACATTCACAGATTGATTCATTGAAATTTCTGTCTTAGATTGTTAGAAAATATGTATTATAAGTATGGACCGAACAAATATCACTCATAAACGTAAATTAATTGTATATAGAATTTAACGGGCTAAAATCTATTTGACAAATACTTTCAATTCTAAACATAGAAATTGGAACACAGAAAGCAAATCAAATTTACTAACTTGATTGTTGAGAGAGGCTTGCAAATGTAATGTCCTAAGACATAAATTTGTTCCTATACTTCTGCTTATAGAACCTTCTTGACGTCTGTCTCTCAGGATTTAACTCTCAATCCAAGACATGCAGAGATGCCTTGAATTCTATCTCGAACCTTAGTTTATGTTTCTCTCTTTGAGTATCGGATGGAAGATTGTAGTAATTGAATTGTGTATAAAACCATATTCCTCATACGTCTTTTATAGACGTAAAGACGCTTGTTCGGAGTTTTGAACAAAAAGTCATATTTGTTCGTAGATGAAGAAGACGAAGAGTTGCGTCCTAACTCTCTAACGTCAAAACGTTTCTGATCCAAAAATAAATATGATTTTGATTAATTCCCCACAGCCCCAAGGCCTAGTCTATGATTATTTAATAATTGTGTAAGCCCACTAGGAGGCCCAAGAGGAATTTTCAATGAAACCCATTAAAATTCCCTCACCTAAGCCCATTTTCATTTACTATCCTACAAGGGTTATCCCTTATAAAGGATATAAGCCTTTAAACATCTTCCATGTGGGAATAAAGTCTCATAAAGTTCTAACACAACCAACACCACCTGGTGAAACACCCAGGCACCATCTCTAGCTCGCAAAATTCAAATCCTCATGTTTTTGAGGTGACATATTCATCAAGTTCTGAAAAAGTAGTATTTGCTAAAGAATGACCCCGCGGAATTGTGGGTGACTTTAAAAGAAATTAAGATTCAATAATGTGCATGACGCACAACTTCTAGAACTGTAAGAAAGATGAGATTCAATCTAGTTATTGGATTGTCTAAAGATTAATGCATTTAATCAAGCTATGCTGGAGCTTCAATCTGAGTTGGCCATTTGTGGCGTCATTTGTCAACACACCAAAATAGAAGTTGTTTAACCTCTCAAAAATCTCTTCACCAGACCACTGTTGAGGTTTATGATTATTCTCTACTATCCTGTCGAAATGATTATTATCATGTTGCCACGGGTGATCATGAGGAAGTCATCTACGGTAACCCATGTAACACATATTCCCGTGTGCCAACTAGAGTAGACGTCGTCCAAGCAGACGGTACAAACATTGTATCATTTGGTTGTGCAAGATGCCAACATCTCATATGCAGGAAAATCACTGATGGTCCACATTACGACTGCTCTCATCATGAACATTGTGTCAGTGAACTTGTCATAAGTTGAGAGAGGAGATTGAGAAATCCCCGATCTAGAAATGGAATCTGATCTAAATAATTGAGTTTTCTTAGGTCATCTAAGTGTAGAGTTTCGTCGTCTAGGTATGTACCTAGACGACAAAACTAACTTCTTCGTCTAAGAGATAACTTAGATGACGAATTAAATAATTCGTTGTCTAAGAGACGGATATTATTTTCGTCATCTAAGATGTTCAACTTAGATGATGAATTATGTAATTCGCCATCTAAGTGTAGATTTTAGACGACGAATTACATAATTCATCATTTAAGTACACTTAGATGACGAAATATGTAATTTGTTGTCTAAAGTATTTCTTAGACGACGAATATCATGTTTCACCGTCTAAGTTGGACTTAGACGACGAAAAAAATTGGGCAACGAAAAAAAATTCGTCGCCTAAGTCGTACTAAAGGTTTCATCGTCTAAGTGTGTACTTCTGGTAGTTCTGCTCATTCTGGCTTGACACCTTGTTATATGTGTGGTTCTACAAAGTATATGCACAAAAAATGTTGCACCCAAGGATGTCCAAAATGCCTATAAGACGTGAAGAAATATCTGGCACCTGAGAGTAACTTCACTAAAGACTATGAGATTGAATATTGTGGTGAAGCCAATCTTATTGTAGCAGATGATGCAAAAACAAGTTTGGAGACTGCTATTTTTGATTAGTCTAAGTATTATGTTCATATTTCTGCTATGTAATCAAGTTTAGCATTATTTTTGGCTTGGTTTTAGTCATGGTTATGAGACTTTGTTTTAGTCGCTTTTGGAATAAGACAATTAATCTTTGATATAAGTTTTTTGTTGACATATTAACAAAATTTCTTCCTCTTGGTATATGAAAGTGTTAAGATTTATTATTTTACTTCATATTGCATTAATGGTTCGAAATATAGAGTATTCTATGACAATATGACACCAAAATACCAGAAAAACGAGACAAAAGAGAGAACATTTTGATCCCAGAAATTTTTTGATCTGTCGAGGTTCAAAACTGAATTTGGTGTTTTTGATGTTGTTTGTACATCGGTTTTGTCGAGAAAACCTTTCGATATGTCAAAATAAAGGATCAAAAAAAAATTACGGCCTCTTCTACTTCTGTGTTTAATACTCTACATCAGATGTGGTTATACATCAATTTTTTGGTTGTTTACATGATTAACACTCTAATCTAACCTTGCTAAGTTTTGAAAACATTTGTGCCAACGGTTTTTAATTCGAACAATATTGTGAGAATAGAAAAGGATACTTGTGTGTTACCTCCAGAAATTGTGGTAGAAACAGTATTATGGAGAAGTTTATGATGATTTGTAGTGGCTTATTACTACGGTTCAGATCATTGAATCCAATGCAGTCATTCATACTACTATGTGCGACTTGGCCTCATATAAGCTTTGACATTATGATGATCAAGATATTAAAAAATTCGATGTTCTAATTCCAAGCTCTGGCATTCATACCAACTCGCTGTTCTAATTCCAAACCAAGACAAAATCGAGTCCTACAAGGTCTTTCATCTCAAACTCGGATTTCTAGTAGCTAACTATCTCACTGATTTCTTCAAGAGATCCAATGCTATTCATATCATCAACATAGACCGCTACAATTGCAAATTCTGAACTTGTTCTCTTAATGAACACATATGGGCATAAATCATCATCTTGTATCCCTTCCCAATCAAGTAGTCACTGAGACGTGTATACGACATTCTACTGGATTGTTTCAATTTATACGATGAACGCTTTAATCTAATCACATGAGCACTCTGTGGTGTAGAGTTACTTGAATTGGGTATGACCACGCCTTCCAGCACTTTCATGTATATCTTGGAATCAAGGTTCCCATAGAGATATGCAATCACCACATCCATCGACTACATACTCAGTTTTTCATGTACTACCAAATTGACAAGGTAGCGGAGAGTAATAATGTCTATAATCGGAGAGTATGTCTCCTCATAATCAATGCTAGGGCGTTGAGAGAATCCTTGCGCCACAAGTCTTACTTTATACTGCATAACTTCATTATTTTCATTACGCTTTCGAACAAAGACCTATTTAAGTCTAACCAGCTTCACATTTCGTGGGCATAGCACTACCGAACCAAATACCTACCTTTTCTTTAGAGAGTCTAGTTTAGCCTGCATTTCTTCTTTCCATTTCAGCCAATTCACGATCGCTCTCCGTTGACATTCAGTAACCGAGCGAGGTTCTATTTTGTCGTCGTTAATGATATCTTGAGTGACAGAATAAGAAAAAGTATCATCAACTACCTTGGATGATCTACCCATTACAATGCATGCATCACCATTTGCTGACATCACATATGGTTCTTAAGCGTCCTCCAGAGACATCATTTGTGATTCTAGGACATAACTACAGTAAAAAACAATCTCATGTTTGAGATTCATAATGTTGATGATGAAATGATCATTTTGTGCCTGAATAGCCTGGCTTTTCTGAGCAGCTCATCTGTGAATTTTCTTGGTCTCCCTCTCTTGCTGGTGAGAGCCAATGCCGATGCTACTCTATCCACATGGGCAAGAGGCACGTTATTCTACTTTATACTGCATAACTTCATTATTTTCATTACGCTTTCGAACAAAGACCTATTTAAGTCTAACCAGCTTCACATTTGGTGGGCATAGCACTACCGAACCAAATACCTACCTTTTCTTTAGAGAGTCTAGTTTAGCCTACATTGCTTCTTTCCATTTCAGCCAATTCACGATCGCTCTCCGTTGACATTCAGTAACCGAGCGAGGTTCTATTTTGTCGTCGTTAATGATATCTTGAGTGACAGAATAAGCAAAAGTATCATCAACTACCTTGGATGATCTACCCATTACAATGCATGCATCACCATTTGCTGACATCACATATGGTTCTTAGGCGTCCTCCAGAGACGCCATTTGTGATTCTAGGACATAACTGCAGTAAAAAACAATCTCATGTTTGAGATTCATAATGTTGATGATGAAATGATCATTTTGTGCCTGAATAGCCTGGCTTTTCTGAGCAGCTCATCTGTGAATTTTCTTGGTCTCCCTCTCTTGCTGGTGAGAGCCAATGCCGATGCTACTCTATCCACATGGGCAAGAGGCACGTTATTCTACCCTGGTGTTGCTTTAAATTGCTCATTGGGGACTTCCAACCTTGCAGGAATATTTACAGCAGGAATGTGTGATCTCGTCACTATAGGAATATCAGTGAATGAGTCAGGCACCAAATTTGCTACCTTCTGAAGATCAAGTATTCTTCGCACGTCAATCTCACTTTGAGATGTACATGGATCTTCTTGAAACATAGTGGGAGGAGTTTTCCATGTTAATTCCTGTCATTTAACCGAAATGGAGGCATTCCTATCTCCCCCTAAAGTCGGGAAATAGGTTTCATTAAAGTGACAATCTGCAAATCTTGCAGTAAAGAGATCTCCTGTCGAAAGTTCTAAGTAACAGACAATTGTTGAAGATTCAAACCCGACATATATGCCTAATCGACGTCGGGGACTCATTTAATTGCGTTGTGGTGGCCCAATTGGCACATACATTGCACAACCAAATATGTGTAGAAAAGAAAAGCCACACTCATATCTAGTTACCAACTGGTGCGTACTAAATGGTTGACGTGCTACAAGTCTCAAGCGAAGAATGTAATACTGCATATCCCCAAGCAGATACTGACAAATTTGTATGCATATTGCTCTGGCCATAAGCTGTAACCGCTTGATTTGTGCATCTGCTAAACCGTTCTGAGAATGAACACGAGGGACGAGATATTCAACGCCTATCCAATTCGACATACAGTAATCATTAAAAGTCTTTGATGTAAATTCTCCTGCATTATCCAATTGAATTGACTTGATTGGATTCTTTGGATGGTGAGCCCAAAGCTTAATAATCTGTGCAAGAAGTTTTGATAGGTCCACAAATATCACCATAGATTCTCTGTAAGAATGAAATATTTTTAGTGTTATCAACCGCAAATGAGGGCCTACCTTGTAACTTCGCCAATGAGCAAGCTTTGCAAAAAGAGCGATGAACATCAGAGATTGCCATAAAGGAATCTTGTGGAATAACACTAAGTGTTGAAACCAGATTCAGATTGTTAGTCTAAGCCACTCCATCAAATTCGATGGTTTTTGGGATTTTCACATGTTTTTGCCTTTGAAAAATGGATGATCGTGAGAGTTTTTCAATATTTTTATCATCATGTCACGACTGAGGTGTCCCAGTTGAAAGTGTCAAAGCTTGTATGACACCGTGTCACACACAATAACCAGTGTGACAACATTGGATTCAATAATCTGAACTGTAGTAAGATATAATCCACTACGAATTGCCCCTAACTTCTCCAAGGTGTGCTTTCTACTGCACTCCTATGAAGTTATACATAAGATTTTTTTTTCCATTCTCACTATCAGTTTCCAAGTATAAACCATTGGCTCTAATGTTCTTAAAACTTAGTAAGGTTCGGTTGGTCTTTGATGCGTACAATGCATCAGTGATATGAATTTTAGTACCATGTGATAACAAAAATTATGCTAAACCTCGAACTTTTATAACCGGCAAGGAGCCAATCATGGTTGTCACTGATGATGTATATGACACAAGATCAATAAACAATTGTCTATTCCACATGATAGTATGAGTAGTATCACTATCTGCTAGACACTCGATCTCGTCGTCAAACATCTACAAAAGAATTTGAATTAATTAGTCTTCAACATTTGTTAACCACTTTAAGTAAAGACATAAAGATTTACCAAATGGGTTCTGACCCTTAAAAGAGTGTTGGTATGACATAAGCAAACCGATGTAAAATACATCAAAAACACGTACCATTCCCGGGTAAGATTTTTGACGGGTCAAGAAAAACCACTCGACGGGTCAAAGAAATCCAAAATAAAACTTGATTTTCTGATAACTATTTCCTCGACGGGTCGAAAGTTGAAAAAATTATCACAGAGGCAAACATTTGATGGGTAAAAGGGATACCTCAACGGGTCGAAGGGATACGTCGACGGGTCGAATGAAACCAAAAACCAATATTGATTTTTTGATATTTTTTTCGACGGGTCGAATTTGTGACAATTTGGAGATAGAAGCGTGCATTTGACGGGTCGAATGAAAACTAGGCAAAATGTTTGACGGGTCGGAAAGTGCCCAAAACCGTTCCAGATTGTGACATTCGATGGGTCAAAGAAAAATCTCGACGGGTCAAAATTCTCTAGAATAAAATCATCCTTTATTTTGTCTTGTTTTTATGGAAATTTGGTGTCATAATGCTATAGAATTTTGTAGAATTTGAACCTTGTATGCAATATGTATAAACACGACCATTCTTAATACTTTCAAATACAAAAAAAAAAGAACTTTTATTGCTTTGCCAACATCAAAACTTACATCGAGAGATTGTTCTTATTCAATAACCATGACTAAAAATAAAGTCAAATACAATGTTAAACTTGATTACATAGTAGAGATATAATCTAAGTGAAATCTATAGTCACTATGCTTACATTTGGGATATCTTCTGCAGTGTAGTTGGTCTCGTGAACCAAGTACTGCTTGCATCTCTTATAGACATTCTGGATATCCTTGGGTGCATGACATTATTTGTGCATATATTTGCTTGAACCACACCTATAGTAAGGTGTTGAGCTATATGTCGAAGGAGCAGATCTTGAAGAATTTCCATTGTTCCTGAAACCAGAACTTGATGGATTCTTGTTGTTGTCTCGGAGTCCAAGTCAGATTTGGACCGTTTCCTCCTTTGCCACGACCTCTAGTACGTCCACTTCTACCACCATGAGTTTGATAAGGTTCCAAATGATTGTTCTGCTTATCTTTTCATGCCTTTCCAGTATGATGAGCCTCATGAACTTTCTTTGTATCAGCTGGTCTGATATTTTTGTGGACAAAAATCTCTTGATTCCTTTCTTTCTTTGCCAGTACACTCATAAGATTACTGAATGATCTAGTCTTCTTTGCTTATAATCAATATGATATTGGTGAGCAAGGGTGTCCATAGAGGTAGGAAATGTAGTCCATGACTTCTCAACCATAGCCTTGTCATTCTTGAAAGTGCCACAAATAGCAAGCTCAGACTGTAGCTTTAACATATCTTGGTAAAAATCGTTGATCTTGGGATAATGCAATAGTCGAATTTGATCCCACCTCTTTAGGAGTTCAGGAAGCTGTGTATCATGCACATTGTTGAATCGTTCTTGTAAAGTCACTCACAAATCCGTGGAGTCGTTCTTTAGCAAGTACTGCTTCCTCAAAGCAGGATGAATATGTCTCCAAAGAAACATGAGAGCTTGAGCTTTTTGAGCTATAATATCTTTATTGGCTTGAGTGCCTGATGGTAGTGGTTTGATAGTGTCCGTGAGTTTCTTTCCAATGAAAGTATTCTTTATATCAGAAATCCACTTATTGTACTCTGCTTCTTAAATATCAAGGATGTCAAATTCTAGCCTTGCTGACTCAGTCATCTACAAAAGACAAGAGATGAAATTAGTTTACCGATCGAAAACACCACGATTACTAATCAAGTTTAGGAAATAAGAAACATGATCAATTGATGTATGATCTCAAATATCGATGCGATAACCGGCGGTTTCATACCACACCACAGAAAACCTTGACTAACTCAGAGTCATAAAATTATCGACTTCCTTTTTTTTTATGTATACCGTGACTCCCCCAGGACTGTCACTATTGTTTTAAACTTTGAGGAGGAGGATGTAATCCTTCACTCACTTAGACCTGCAATAATTCTTAGGAACTAGAGGCATATATAAAATTTACGGTATTTAAACCTAAATCTAGACCTAGATCTAGGGTGTTGTGGTAATTAAATTTTTTAACCTAATTCTAAATCGAATAACTTTGAAATTTACCTCAAGAGTATTATGTTCGGTATGAAAACTTCACTATGATCGAAGTTTGAAGTAAGAAGCAGAAATTCGGCGACTAAGAGAATTCCGGCGATAGTGAGGTGCTCCTACAATGATTCTCCGACGACTTGAAGATGACCGGCAGTGGAGGATTTTCCGACAAGGAGGAGGCCGATGATGGAGCTTGTAGTGTTTAGGAGTTAAGGGATTTTTTCGGGTTTGGATTGGCTATCAACTCAAGAGTTGTTGATAACGTGTTGAAGAAAAAAATTAAATAGATACGTAATAGACTGAAACTGTATTTTATTAATTGATATATGATCTTTAAATATTTGATACAATAAATCTCTCGGTAAATCAGGAATTGAGAGAATCTCTATATCTACTCTAATTAAGACAAGACACACATTAAAATACCAGTAAAATAATTCCCTTAAACATAAATGAATAATATATTTTCAAACTCCCTCAATTTAATTTCCCAGTTAAAACCCTAAATTATAGCAAATTTACAAATTGTGATAATTAATAGATTTTACTACCTTTATTAATTAAAGGAACTTACCTTAAGGCAGTTAGAGGTAGAACTTTTAAAATATCATTTTTTGCCCTTACTGTCATAAATATGTTTAACCCAAAAAAAAATTAAGGATATTAAAGTGAAATACAAAAAAACAAATAAGAGAGTAGATCGGGATTGCACTTATCACACACAGAACAAAACTGCTCCCCTAATCAATAATCCATATATCCTTATATCTAATAACAACTATCCCTAAATTTTCTCCATTATTGGACAAGGTAATTTGGCACAAGTACACACCCATTAGGTGTGCGTCTAACTCTAGTAGTACTACCAGGAAAATGAAGAAGTGGTAACTAAAAAGGCGCTAGTGCTCAGACTCCGAGTCGGTTCTTGAAGAGATCCGTAACGTTATTTTAGGGTTTCTGTATCATCGTCTCTATCAGATCAAATATCCCCAAACTCGGGTAGAGAAATCGATCCACTCAAAATTTCATCTCGAATTTCGTGGCGCCCATTTGGATTTTCAAAATTTTCCGCCATATCCCAAACCCCCTCAAACCTCAATTCACAAAGCCCTAAAAAAACAAAAGCTGTTGAGAGAAGAACCGTGCGAGGATTTTGCGATGGCGGCGAGAGTCCAAGTGGTTCCGTACAGACAGGTCTACAGCAGAAAGCGGCGGAGGCAAGACAACGGCGGCGAGGGCAGTTTGGGAATTACGGGTCCGGGAGCGAAGAAAGAGGAAGAAGAAGGCCGACGGTTCGGACGGTGTTATATCAGAAAGCAACGGCGGAGGGTCGAGGGTAGTTTGGGAATTACAGGTCCGGGAGTGGAATGGTGTGACGAAGAAGAGTCTACTCTGACTTTAGCAGCGGTGTTGGCGAGGCTGAGGAACAAGAGGAGGAACGGTTCGGAGAAAATGGCGGTTTCATTTGAGGGTTTGGGGAAGAAAGGTGGGGTCTTTGGTGATCAGAGTGAAGGGCAAAACGGGAACTTTGAAGAGGGTGAGGAAATTGGAGAGAAGTCTCAAGAAAATGGAGGGTTTGGTGTCAATGGCGATGAGGGTTTTGGTGAAAAGAGTGGGAAATCAGTGAGGTTTGAAAAGAATGGTGATGTGGGTTATTTGAAAGATGAAAATGAAGAGGGTTATATGAGGACTAGAAAGGCTGGGAAGGCTAGGAAATTTGATGGCGATGAAGAGGGTTTAGTGGTCAAGAAGAAATGTGGAGGAAAAGTTGGCAAAACAGGGAAAGGAAATGAGGCTGTGGAGATGAGGATTGTACTATGGAGCAAACCAGACGAGTCTACAATGTGCCATCAATGTCAGAGAAATGATAGTGGTAGAGTGGTTCGTTGTCGACGCTGTCCATATAGGGGGGAGAGAAAGCGCTACTGTATTCCGTGCTTAACGAAATGGTATCCCAATCTATCAGAGGAAGATGTTGCCGAGGCGTGTCCCGTATGCTGCGGCAATTGCAATTGCAAAGCCTGCTTGCGGTTGGGTGTCCCTGCGAGATGTTTGAAGAATGGAGAGTTTAAGATTGGGGAAGATGAGAAGTTAGAGCACTGTAAGTATTTGGTGCATCAGTTGCTTCCATTTTTGAAAGAAATTAATGAGGAACAGGTGACTGAGATGAAATTTGAGGCTAGGAGACAAGCTGGGTTGGTGGATAAATTTGATGAACCGGAAATCAGAAAGTCTGATTGCCATGTTGGTGAGCGGATGTACTGTGACAACTGCAAGACTTCCATTTTCGACTTCCACAGAAGCTGTTTCGAGTGTCAGTATGATCTTTGTCTCACATGTTGCAGGGAGATTCGGAACAATGTGGTGGATGGCTGGAATGTAGATGGAAATGGCAACATTGGTTGTGGAAGTTGCCGGAAGTTTACTCTTGAACTTCATTGTTTGTTTTATGGAAACAAGATCATGGAGCTGGTAGAGAAAGCCAAAAACATAGATGAGAGTTATACAACTATGGATGCTAGTGAAGAAAGTTGTCCGTGTGTAAATCCTGTGGATGATCTCAATTCAAGAAAAGCAGCCTCTAGATTTGATTCAGCGGACAACTATCTGTTCTGTCCAAGCACTGAGACTCTTCAACCTGATGATTTTAATCATTTCCGGAGGCACTGGAAGAGGTGCGAGCCAGTTATTGTGAGCAATGCTCTTCATAATGGGTCAGGTCTGAGCTGGGAGCCACTAGTCATGTGGAGGGCTTGTCGTCAAGTTCATAATACTAAGCATGGTAAGGATGTGGAACTGCAAGCAATAGATTGTTTAGAGTGGTCTTCCATTGATGTCAATATGCACCAGTTTTTTAGTGGATATTCTCAGGGCAAATTTGATAAGAATGACTGCCCTCAGATATTAAAATTGAAAGACTGGCCGCCATCCACTGAATTTGAAAGGCGTCTTCCTCGTCATGGCACTGAATTTGTGTGTTGCTTGCCTTTCAAGGAATACACTCATCCAGCTAATGGTGTCCTAAATCTTGCTTCCCACTTGCCCAAAGAATGTGTCAAACCTGACTTGGGGCCCAAATCATACATTGCATATGGGTTTGCTCAGGAATTTGAACTTGGAGATTCTGTCACAAAACTTCACTGTGACATGTCTGATGCGGTGAACATTCTCACCCATACTACTGAAGTAAAGCTTGAGGCTAAGCATCTTGCTGCAATGGAAAAGTTGAAGAGGGAACATTGGAAGCAAGACCAAAAGGAGATTTTCAAAAATTGTGATCAAAGTGAAAGTGAAAGTGGGCCTCAGGAAGAGTTTGACAAGGTAGGTGATGGAGGTGCTCTCTGGGACATTTTCCGGGTGCAGGATGTTCCGAAGCTGGAGCAATACATCAAGAAGCATTGCAGGGAATTCAGGCACTATAAGTGCAATCAATTGCAGCAGTTGGATCATCCGATACATGATCAAACTGTTTATCTGACTCTGGAGCACAAAAGAAAGCTGAAGGAAGAATATGGGATTGAGCCATGGACGTTTGTCCAGAAGCTAGGGGATGCAGTCTTTATTCCTGCAGGCTGTCCACATCAGGTGAGAAACTTGAAGTCCTGCATTAAAGTTGCAGTGGACTTTGTGTCGCCTGAAACTGTTGGTCAGTGTTTCAAGTTGACAAAAGAGTTCCGCACTCTTCCAAAAGACCATAGGTCAAGCGAGGACAAGCTGGAGGTGAAAAAGATGCTTGTTCATGCTGTCTTTGATGCTGTGATGGAGATTCTTGGTGAGAAAAAGAGCTTACCTAATCAGAAAGCTCAGGCAAGGCGTAAGGGGAAGGCCCAAATTTCTAATGGAGCTTAATTGCATCTCATCTTAGTTTGTCAGTGTTCTATACCATTTTGTAATGTATATATATTAACTGATGAAAGTTTAACGGATGGTTTAATCTCCATGTTCAAGTACGGTTCTTGTTGGTCTTGAGTCCTTGGAGTTTATTTTTTATTTTTAAAGGCATCAAAAGGTTTGGTTGATGTTTGTATGTCTGATATATTCAACTCAGTTTGTGCTTGTAACAGGATATTCTACTTCATGGAGCAGAATTTCAAGAGTGAAGTTCTATTTAGTTGTTGTTCAGTTAGCTTTGATTTGGTTCTGTTTCTCGCTACAGCTTAAATTGTGTACAGATTTAACATGAGTTTATGATTTAGTTTTTTCTTCATTCTTCAGTGAATCGTGAACTGTTTTCTGTAATTAGATTATCGTTATGACCAATGTTTTGTATGTTCATATATAGTCTAAAGTTTCCCAGGGCAATCTTCAGTTGACTCATTTCGGACTCCTGCAAGTCTGGCTTAGGTGCAACAGAGGGTGTATATTGGAGAGGCAATGAGATTCAACGATTAAGAGTGAGGTACTGCCTTTGTTTCTGTTATTTCTACTTAAATGAGATGACCAGCCATATGTTCATTTCAAAGTGGGAAGGCAGGACCATAGTGTCAGTAAGTCACTCCAATACAATGTTTATCTTCTTATGTGATGGACTGATTGACCTTGCATGGAATATCTCCCTTAAACCTTGAACTGAATACGCATGCAGGCAGATCCAGATCTGTGGAGCGTTCTTTCGCACTTTTATTTCAGCTTGTAACTGGAAGAACCCCATTCACAGGAAACAATCAAATACAGGTTTTACTCTTTCTCCTTTGAAGAAAAATAACCTAGGAGGCTGGGATGATTATTTTTCCCCCCATAAATGTTCTTTGTTGTAATGTTGAGAATTTGTTGTAGTTATGAATTCAATTTTTACTATTGTTAGAAGTAGATTATATTCTTTATCTTTCAAGCCCTCTACAGTTAATGCTCGGATAGCTCACATTTGGAGTATACCTTGCTAGCGGGGCGTGCTAGTGTTGCTGGTAGGAGTTCCTTCTTCCAGTTTGCTTTCTTGTTGCCTGGGTTTTTCTTTCCCAGGTTGTCTGTTTAGGCTTTGCCTTTGTTCTTCCTTTAATATAAGTTAATTTACCAAAAAAAAAATTGAGATCAATAATTGGTTTTGACTATTGTACTTCTGGTTTTAAGAGGATTTTTTGTGGCATGACATTCAGGATTAAGAGGGGCTCAAGGATAGAAGAAGGATTTCCTTCTGCTCCTCATGCTTCTCTACACGTAAAGAAATTTTTGGTCTTAGGTGGACAGCCAGAGACCATCAGAAAGACACCTATATGACATCAAGGATCTGTGGACCAAAGACCAGTGATCATCTGTGTGTTATCTGCATCCAAACACGCCTTAGACCATCAAGTATTTAATATATATTTTTCATCCGCAGTTGGAGAATCACTGGAGTTGATTGAACAAGATTATGTTCTTGTGTCTGGACCCCTTAGTGTTTTCTATGTGATCTAGTTCTTCAAGGCCAAGCCACGCATACAGAAATCTTAGTCCACCGCAATCTCTAACCACATTGTCATGGGTGCAGCTAGTAAATAAAATGTGTTACATAGGAAGCTTGGATAGTCAGAGTTCTGCTCCAGAGACATCTCTTGGGTCAACTGATAGGAGTGATGCTTTGGCGCAGCCATCAACCATGACAAGCCTTTTGCCACTGTAATAGAGCACCTTTCTCTGCGTGAGGTTGAGCATGCAGTAGAACTACCAGGGGCTATTGAGCCTGGTATGGATTCAATTTTCACATGTTCTCTACGTCATTTTTGTATTTTCTTTTTTCTTTTTTCATGTAGCATTGGCTCTAGTCTCTAGATACTTGTCAACCTCAAGATCAAGTGCTGTTTATTTGTTCCTATATGACCTGGACTCTGGTGATTATACTCGTTCTCATCTTTTGTGTCAAAAATGCATGCGTGTCTTGTGAGAAATGGTTAACTTATCTGATTTTTGGATTGTTAAAATGGATGCGCATTCTCATTCTGTTAGTCTTCCTTCAGATACTAAGAATTAAAGGCACTATACTAAGAATTAGAGGCACTCGTTTTACCATGCAATCAATAACAAATCTGCCTATTTTTTTTCTCTCATGGTTGCAGGACATACGGAGATGCCAGATGCGATGGAGACAATATTTCAATCTGCTCTAGCTCTTGGGAGACATGGTGGAGTGAGTATCTTGTTCTCTTTCGTCTCATATTGTTTGGACATCTTAAACTACTGAAGTCAATGTCCTGACATATGATCCCTCATACTCAACCCACCATTCTTCTTGACCAGTTTGGATTGGTATAGACTTCAAACTTACATTGAAATACTCAATAGATGGCTCTTTCAAAATGCAAAATGTAAGTGCTTTCCTTAAGAAGTCAAAATGTAAGTGCAGAGATTCTTAATGACTTGCCATTGACTGTATATACATTGTATATGATAATTTGTTTGTACTTTTTTTTTAAAGGAATTTGTTTGTACTTTGTACAGCTATACTTTAATCGGAGGATGTGGGAAGGTGGTGGAAGTTGTATCAAAATAGGTAAGATGTAAAGATTTGATCCGTCATTAAAAGAAGGATAAAATGTGCATTAGTTTCATTTAAATCATGGCTCATTCTTGTTGAGGGTCCAGAAGCCTTTTAAGGTACTCGTTGCAATCTCTGCTTTCAGATCTGTGATCTTGTTAGAACACTTATTTTACTTGCATTTGATTTCAGAATAGTTTGTATCTCAAGTGATGTGAGAACTTGTAGCTCTAGCAGTGCAACTGATGGTCAATATTATTCACGAAAAATGAATTGTTGCTGGTACAAAGCTTTTATGTATGAAATGCTGTTTTGAAGGATGAATTCTTGAAGACGGCTATATTTAATAATTTATGTTCCTCAAAGGGTTTCTCATTCCCTTTAAAAAGAAGAAGGGGGTTTCTCATCATCACTACTCAAGTTCATCATTACTTATTAGCATCCGAAGAGCACAGATTCTAGAGGGCAGGATCTGAAGAATTTGCTCTTCTTTTTTCTTTTTTTTGAAAGGGGAAGAATTTGCTTTTCATGGACCAAGATTATGTGGAGATCAGAATGGTAAGCTGGATTATTTTCGTGTCTGGGGTTCCATCGGAATGATAATGGTGGAGGACAACTATTCTGAGACGGCTCGGTGGCCTTGACAGATGTTGACGGACAAGTTGTCTGGAAGAGTAGCACACTTTATATTAAGGGAAAATGGTTATGAAGGTCATTCAAGAATTACACGTTTTAAATTTTGCTCATTCATGTATGACAAATAATATTACTTTGTTCACTATCGAATGACACTTTTATTCACTTCGATCACTCTGAACTGGAAAAATTGGCCATATATGAGTGAGCAAAGTGATATTGGCCATATATGAGTGAGCAAAATGAGTAAACTATCATTCAATAGTGAGTAAAATGATATTTGTCATACATGAGTGAACAAAGTTTAGAACGTGTCATACTTGAATGACCTTCATAGCTATTTTCTCTTATATTAAACCTCTGAAGACAATATATAACCCTGTAAGTCACTTGCGTTATGCTTGCTATGAAATCAAAGATAACTTAAGACACGTTCGTAATTCATCTTAGAACTCGATTTTCACTGTACCAACTTTTTGTTGCTGAAATCAAAATTATATGCCATCGCTAATATTTACCTATATAACAGACGTGAAGCATCCTGTTCACAATTCCTATTCACAGTTTCTGTTCATATTTTCTCGAACTGTTCACGCGCATGCCAAGCATGCAACTCTCTCCTCCCTCTCACACCCACACCCTCCCTCTCCTCTATCTCACACAGATCGCTCTCCTCTCTCTCTCATACCCAGAATTTGGTCTATCTCACACAGATCGCTCTCCTTTCAATCTCTTTCTCGCTATCATCGAATCCGATACCATATCTCATCTCATTCATTTAAATCCACCATCATGCAAGGAACCCCAAAGCAACTCAGCGAAGCTCAACAAACCGACGGCGGCGTCGCCGTGTTGATGGAAAAACGCTGCGTCGTTCAGCAAGTAGTAGCGGAAGCAGTACAACAGCCACATCATCATCCCTACGCATTTCACGTCTCGGGTCCTCGCAAATTGTCTCTCTCTCTCTCTCTGCTTTTCGATCACTTTTGCTCTCTCTCCCGTTCCGATCTTCATTGATTTAAGTTTTTGTGGTTCGTTCAGATTTCAGGGAAGTTCGCTTACACGCATAGAAACTTCATCAAGGTAAACCGCCTCTCTCCTCTCTTTCCTCCTTCGTTTGATTGATGGGCATATTCAACGAACCATTTCACTGTCGCCGTTCGCTCTAACAGAGTTTGATGGTGAGCAGGATGACCACGTCGGATTCGGGTTCCGATATCCCAAATCCTAGATGTGCCGATGATGTCTATTTTGCTTGATTGGGTATATGGCCCGGTTCTACAGCTGCGAAACGATCACTCTCTCCACTCCACATCGATCACTCTCAGCCTCTCGACTGTAGCTTCTATCTCTCTCTGGGATCATCGTTTCTTAGTTTGAGTTTGATATCAGGAAGCAATGGTTTTGGGTTTGCTTTGGACCGATCTATGTGTAATGATTTTGGTTCTTCTCCCGAGTAATGCAATGCAGCACCAACGTCTTAACTGGAAGAGTCACTTCATCGATGCGTTGTAAAATGGCTCCAGCTCTCACTCGGTGAGTTGAATGATTTGGGTGGTTGTGTTACTGTTTCTCTCTGTCGCTCTCTCCCTATCTGATTTTCATTTATTTTTCCCTGTTTTATGCGATGCATTCATGGTTTGTAGTATATTAGGATTGGGTATTGACGAATGGGATGTGCGATGAAAAAATCTGAGTTTGAGTTGAAGTTGAAGTTGATCATGGGTAGAATTATCTCAAGTTCTAATTGAATTTTTGCTGTTTTGAAGGATCAATGCTGAACAGGACTTTTTGCAGATTTTGATGCCTGGAAATCTGGGTTAGCCAACTCTATTCTTCGGTAAGGAATGGAATTGAATTGAATTGGACAATGAGCGTAGTGGCTGTCTGCAAAACCTTAAGGTAGAATGCTTAAATTGTTATATATTACAGAAATGGTTCAATTTGGGAATTGTTATCTCTTTAAATTTGGATAATGACTGATCATTTTACTTTCCGGGTTTTGAAGAAGAAGATGGAGAGTTGTTGAAGGAAAGTCTAAAAGACCTCTCAAGTACCCAAAGAAGATACATCGATCTCCTTTCGTATATGTTTCCTAGCTACTCCTTCATGAAGTAGTGTTTGACTTGCGATGCATTACTTTGCTATGCTATGACGGCTTGGATGGTTATGTTAATCAGTTTGCATGTTGGGTTATGTTAGTCATTGTGTTGCAGATTTATGTTTATAGATTTTATTTAGGTTTGTCAATGTTTAGGTTTATGTTGGATGCTTTAAATGAGTAATATATTGTTCAATGTTTTCCGGTATATTAAAATAGAACTTCAAGTTCAATTCAATGAATTGAACTTTAAACCTGATTAGCTCAATCTTTTGTAGAATGGCGAGCTTCTACAATGTTAGACTACTCATGGAGTCAAGGTATGCCAAAAAGACTTGATAAGTAGTTGTACTCGATATAGACTTATATCATTGATTTAAGTTTTTGGTAATCATATTTTTTCTCTTTTTTTTTCGTTGATGCAGTGCAAAATAATATAGCTGTTTTTGGATATACAAATCTGGAGTTCCCTTCATTTCTTTCCAATCGTTCTGCTGTCGAGGTTCACATGGATGTTGCTTATGATCTTTCCGAGTAAAAATAAAGTGTCAATCATCAATATAGAGCTTCCATTACATGCATGATATCCAGTAAGTGATGAATACCATTGACTTTGTAACTGTATCTGTCTTGCTTTGGTTACCCATACAAATTGCAAACTGTTGTCTTTTACTTTAAGAATTGCTGCAATTGCATCTTTATATAGTTTTGTATTATGTTAAGGTAACTAAATGATATATTGGTAAATGCATGCAGTGGCAAATCAACCATAACAATGTGTGAACACGGGAATTTCATTGGATATGCTGCAAAGGATCCATCTGGAATTCTGTTCCATTATGAATTTAGCCGCAGGTTCGTATTTTCAGATCAATCTTTCTTTGAAGGAACTGCACGAATCATTAGCTGTTGAGGTCACTTTTTAGTTAAATGTAAACTTATTTTCTGATGAAGACTTATGAATCTGTGTGTTCAAAACATTGCCTGTCACCTAAACGTGATACTAAGCTTTGCATTGGTTTGATTTCATACAGATAATCAATTAGCAAGTCGTTTTTTTTGTCTAAGGTCGATGTTCTCTGCGCTATTCTTTTTCTTTTTCTTTTTTTGGATAAGTTATTTACTGCTATGTCATTGCGTCGTTTTAGTTCTATGTTAATATTGGTGATTTGGGAAGTGTATGCTTCGGAGGGTTTCACTCATACTTTGTTAGAGTCCTATGTTATTAGATCAAGATTTTTGAACCTTGATTATTTTTGACTGGGTTTCAGTTTGCTTTGATATGACCGAGTTTAATATGATCTTATGTTTTTTTTTTCCTTTTTTTCATGGAACCTCGCTGTAGATTCCTATTTAGCAATTGCAGATTTCACTACTAAAGTTGGCTGTCGCTTATAGGTTGAATAGAAATGCTTAAATAAACATCTTACTGTATAACCGCGCAACGCGCGGTGAACCACCTAGTCTCATAGAAGTTAGAACTCACCTACTTAAATGGTAGCCAGGATGTACAGTACATACTGTTTCATTCGTTATCAGTCCTTTTCTTTTGAGCACGTCCTACATCATATCTTGACAAAAAAAATTGGTTGCAGTGGTAGATGCAAATGCTTTAAATCTGTTGTAGCGTTTCTCAGTTTTCTTCTGTAGACTGTTAATTCTATCCATGAAAGAATGCATTATGCATATCATATAGGAAAAGAAGTATAGACGTCTGACTATTTACTTTCCCAGACTGCAATATGATCCAAATTAAGAAAAGCACATAAATGTTATAAAGAAAAACGAAACAGTACCTACCACATGTCCTCATTGAATTATTTCCCATAAAATTTCCCATTCATAAAATTTCACCCTCCAATTATCCACTAAAAGCATATGAAAGTAAGAGCATTTATGCATTTGTAATCTCTGAGTTAAGATGGACATACATCCATTTTCACACCTTCATAAGTGATCAGTAGTGCTGACGTAGAAGGAGCTACTTGCATATAAGCACGCACTCTAGAAACAATGTGTGTTCAAATACTAATAAGCTTTGATAAGTGGTCAATGGATTCTCCGAAGTTGTTCTTCTCCCTTGTTGTGTTAACTTCGTTGCTGTCCATTTACGCGTCTTGTTCCTCTCCCCTAGAATTCAAAAATGGTACATTGACTCCTAATGACGATCAGAAAGTTAATCTCACACTTTACTATGAATCTTTGAACCCAGATTCTGCGGTTTTCCTAGTAAGAGATCTGAAAGGGGTTTTCGATAACGGTCTCATCACCATTCTCAACCTGAGATTGGTTCCTTGTGGTAAAACAGGTACCACCAAGATCAACAATGCCAGTTTGTGCCAGGTCCTGTTCCTATCTCTATTATTTTCATAGTTTGAAGCATGCATAATATATTGGTTTCATTTAGATATCAGCAACCAATTGGTTTTCTTCTGTTGTTAACTCCAGGCTAAAATTGATGGCGTATTTTGTGCTTCATATGTTTATGTATACTTTGCAGAATGGCAATGAATGCAACTTGAATACCGTACAAGCCTGTTCAATCGAGGTTTGGAAAGTTGTGGTAATTACCATATAAGGCCATCTTTTAAAATTGTTAATCAACTGGTTGTAAACTATCTATGGTAGCTGCTATACATCTTGAAAGCCAATGTCTTATGTATATGCAGGACAAACATTTTGGTTTCATCTACTGCATTGAATTTTTGGTCATAGACGGAAGGCAGGAGCAGTGGCAAAATTGCTCTAGAACATTAGGATTGCCTCTAAACCCCATCATGGATTGCTACAATAGTGGAAATGGAACAAAGGTAATTTTCATTTCTTCTTAGTACGTAGTAATTTCTACTACGTTCATGGTTATTCTTAATTCTTTTGTCCTTCGGACGATAAGTACTAATTAATTGGATATATTCATTATATGTTCAACATTATTGGAGTGCAGCTTGAACAAAAATTTGGCAATGAAACCATGCACCTTAATCCACCTCTTCAATTTGTTCCATGGCTGGTTGTGAATGATCGACCAATTGGAAAGGTTGGACTCTCTCTCTCTCTCTCTCTCTCTCTCTCTCTCTCAACATTTTCTTGCCTTGATCAATGCAGGACTATGCAAACTTTACTGTTTACGTATGCAAGGCTTATAAAGGTCGTCCTGTGCCCCAGGCTTGCCAATCTGTGCATGCACTTGAATCCAAAGACAGAATATAGCACAATATAGGGCACCATAGTTGATTTATGTTTGGTATTGGATATAAGATTGAGAACATCCATGTTTCTTAGTAAGTTAGCATAATGAATAAAAGTACTTGGCAATATTTGCCTTTTAAAAATGATTCGTGTTGCTCGCAACAGACTACGTACAGTAGCTGTATTCGACTTTTGCTTTCCGACTGGCAAATATCAAAGAGTTGAGGTAGGTGGTGGGCAGCAAATATGTGCATGATGCAGTAGCCAATATAAATTCACATGACATGCAGTCTCAATCCAATGGGTCACCAAATTAAAACAGTAGTTCCTCTTGCTTTTCTCATGGGATAATTATCACCACTTGATAATTGACCTGATAATCTAATTTGGAAAGGGACCTTCGCAATTAATCCATCAACTTAATAGAGGCGAAAAGTTTAGGTGAGGGGAAAAATTAGAAGAAATGAGGAAAAACAAAATTAGAGTTATATACTATAAAAATTAATGTAAGAAAAATTTAAAAATTTAAAGAGTAGAAACATTTAAAACATGTGAAACTGAAACTTAATTATATTAAAGTTTGTCAAATTGATTTTTCTTACCCAGTAACATTTAAATTTCTCGTTGATATTCATAATTTTTGCCTAACTGCGGCCGAGTGTGGTTATTCATAGATCCATCTCTGCAACTTAATTGACCCTCTCCTAGCAAAAAAAAAACTTAATTGACCTTCTCAGCAGAGATCGATGTCAAAAAATACATGGATGACTATTTTGATTTAGACTGTCAAAACTCAGATTCTCGTCTTTCTTCTCTCCTCGGCCTGAAATCACACCTCGTCGGCTTGTCGGGTGTCATCGTGCCTCGCTGCGACTGGATCTGAGCGATGGATTCGAGTTCAACCCAAATCATATATCAGATTGAGCCAATCGAATAATATTAGAAACATTATAGCTATGGAATAAATAATGCAAGTGAGGTGAAACTAATATACGTGAAATATGACTATAACATGAGAGATTACAGGAGACTAGTAGTGTGTACAGGGCCGGCCCTGGGTATAGGTCATATAGGCTGGTGCCTAGAGCCCTCAAATGTTGAGGCCCCCAAATTTGAAAATTTTATATTATATATATATATAAAAAACTATTCAAATAACAAGATATCACTTACGTAGTTACGTACCTAACGTACGTAACCAATACTCTAATAGTCCAACCCAAACAAGGAAGCAGTAGGTAAGCCCAAACTAAAATAAAACCCTATGGCTATACCCAAAAGTCTGCTATTTTATTGCATCTCATTGATCTCAATCATCTTGTCTGCTACAGCTAGAGCAACAGAGTGAACAGAGACACAGAGTGATCATCTCATCTTGCATTCATCTGATCATCGCAAGTTCCTCATTCATCTGATCATCTCGTCTTGCATTCAGGTATTTTTGAGTATGTTTGAGTAGTGATCTTTTGAATAGCTTGAAGGTTATTTTGTAAAACAATGATATT
Organism: Geum urbanum; assembly: GCA_946800695.1. Lineage (NCBI taxonomy): Eukaryota > Viridiplantae > Streptophyta > Magnoliopsida > Rosales > Rosaceae > Geum > Geum urbanum. The sequence goes on from OX326997.1 coordinate 82,190,249, forward strand.
CTTAGTATACATTTGAGTTTTTGTTACATTTTTTTCTTTCTTTCTATCATTACATATAAGACCCCAAATTTTTTTACCGCCTAGAGCCCCCTGAAACTCAGGGCCGGCCCTGAGTGTGTATGTACGTAACGTGATGCTAAATATAAAATATAAAACGAATATGGATGTTGTAGATTTAATTAGGATAATATGTTTTTGTACGAGTTTTTTTTATGAGCTCTGCAATGTGCAAGCAAGACTTTCTTGCCTCGTTACCCTGTCTTTCTCTTCTCTCCTTGTTTCAAGAGAGAGCTAGCATGTCTTGGTCTTGTCTCATTAATTAATGTGAGACCAAATGTAGTGTGCTTTCCTTGTTTTATGGGAAAGCATATATTCCGTAGAGAGTCGTTGTGGCTGTAATGTTTACTTTATTTTAGCCATATATAGTCTTCTCTTGTATCATCGTAATATACCAATTATTGTCATCAGTACAAATCAGGAATTATTTCAAGCTTGTTCTTACTTTCACTATGTAAATTTCAACAAATAATTAGTACTTGCATGTTGCTAAACTAAACTGAGGTGATCGAGCCGCATCTCAGTATTTTCATCTTAATAATGTATTGATTAATGTTTGGAATCTTATGATATGACCTTATAAATGATGAATTAAGTTCTTTGTTTTAGTGTGATTGATTCAAGTTATGGGAAACGTGAATAGGAATATTATTAGAGAATGAAGGCTTCAATATGATGTAGTATAGTTTTCACTATATTATATCAATATGCAATCCACTGTTGTAATATATAGATTACGAAGGAGTTAATGGGCCGTATAGCCTGTAAAAGTAATTTTCTCTATATTGTGCAGCTTCATAGACTTTTGATTTGAGCGTTGGTTCTCTATTTGTTACAGTAATCGAGAGCTATGATCAACTACCTAAATTTGTGGTGAATGTGGTCCAATGGAGTTATTGAGATCGAGTTATGTTTGATATAATGATCGAAGTCATTGAGATCGCTTTTCCCTTCCAACTACTCATCGACAACTGATCGATTTAGCTTTAGCTGGTATTCAATTCAATTTCCTTTCCACATTCAGTTATGGGTCAATGGGTCATCACAATCGATCTTCTGGATTGACGACTTATATAAACAGCTCATATAAGTTTCCATACAGTTCAAAACTTATATGAAGTGATCTTGTGTGGTTATCAATTGATAATATTAGCTTATATATATATTTGGTAGTGTGAAGTTTCGCATTGAAATTTTTATGTGAAGTTGCATTTTATACAAAATCGGCAATGCGATTAATTGAATTAAATCATCTTTTAGATACATATGCAAGGATTATGCCTGAAAAATTTCAGTTTAATCGGAGATGTTTTAACCATTTGAGCATCGCATTGTTTAACAATGCACATGGGTTGTCCGATTTATCTAAAATGTTGAATGTGTGATCAAATAGTCAAAACATCTCCGATTGGGCTAAAATTTTGCAAGCACGATCCTTACATATATATCTAAAAGTCGATTGACTTCAATTATTGAATCACATTAATACAACACAACGGAAGTAAACTCTATACTGTATTTAGAGCGACTTTTAATTTACATAATACACAAGACTAGCAGGTTAAGCTATGAACCTACTAGAAAAGTACAGTGACACGAACTCTATGCCTCCGTCGCTAGCGTGCTATCTCAGGATAAAAACTGCAAAATGGGCAGAGAAAACCGAAAAGCCCAGGAAAGACATATAGAAAATAATAAAAATGATAGAGTGAGTTTCACTTTAAACTAAAAACTATAAATAATATGCTTTTCACTATAGATGTTTCCGTTGTTGCTTCACATCCTTGGAATATATTAGGATGTCATCGATAAATACAATGACACACTTATCTAAGTATCTCTTGAAGATTCGATTCATGAGGTCCATAAAAGTGACTGGGGCATTTGTCAAGCCAAAAGGCATAACAAGATAATCATAATGCCCATAGCATGATCAAAAGGCCGTCTTAGAAACATCTAATTCTCTAATCTGAAGATGATAGTATCCCGATCTGAGATCAATTTTTGAGAAAATTGTAACTCCTTTTAGTTGATTGAACAAATCATCAATCCGCGGTAAATGATGCTTATTCTTCATTGTGACTTGATTCAATTTTCGATAGTCAATGCACAACTTTATTGAACCATCATTCTTCCTCATGAACAACATGGGAGCACCCCAAGGTGAAACACTGGGTCGAATAAAACCCTTATCGATCAACTCCTGCAGTTGAACCTGCAATTACTTCAACTCTGCTAGGGCCATTCGATATGGTGCCTGAGAAATAGGACCCGTAGCTGGAAGTAATTCAATGGTGAAATCAATCTCCCTCATCAAAGGCAGACCAAGTAAGTCCTCTAAAAATAAATTTGGATACTCACAAACCACTGGAATATCCCCGATACTTAGCACACAAACTTCTGTATTGATCACATGTGCCAAGTATGTCTCACATGCTTTCTTTAATATTTTCTCTGTTTTCACCGCCGAAATCAAACAAAGTGGAGAAGTCTTCCTTTCGCCACAAAATAAGGTTTCTGGCAATCTTGGATTTCTAAAGACTACCTCCTTTTTATAACAATCAAAGACTGCTAATGAGTCTCTAAGAAGTCCATCTCCATAATTACATCAAAATCTACAATGTCTAACAACATTAAATCCGCAGCTAACCCATAACCTTTTATGAAAATCTCACAGTCCTTAAACACCCATCTGACACTCATAACCTCACCGGATGGATATAACACTCGCCATATTCCCGAAAGTGGAGAGGTAGGTATAGTGGCCAAAGATACCAATCTATAAAACATAATAGAATGTGAAGCCCCACACGGCTCACACGCTTCGTACTTCACACGCCGAAGAATAGTGAACAATGTTCTTAGCTATAGTTGTTTCATGAATGTTATATAGGAAATGACACAACATCCAGGCTGGCAATTACACTTCCAATCACGATTTCGTGTTTATATTGGATGATTTTGGTCACTTTAAGCAAGTCTATTATTCGTTGCTCCCAGTTTAATGAAAACTCAGATGACTACAAGGCTATACTCGTTGGAGCTTTTCCTCAAATGGTGCAGCAATGGGGATCCTGCAGCAATGCAACCTCTCTACTTCCCTTTTGTCTTGCCACAATGTTACTTCTTGGGAGCTTAGTTTAGAGAAAGTAAAATCTCTTTTCACTTCTTCCCATCGATTACGAGTATTTTATTCTTTAGAAATGTTCAGGTTGCACATATTTAATTAGGAAGACGCTTATGTTTCATGCATTTCTTTTAGTTGTAGTTAGCTACAATGGATAACTACAGTACTTGTAATCAGATGTACATGTCTCAGTTGCGTAATGCAATTTCAATTATTTAAAAAAAAACTAAACATCAGAAGCTTCTGTTTTGGGCCAATTACGAGCATTCTTTTTGGATTGTTACTCTCTAGGCTTATTTAGAGCTAGGATTTTTCTTTTAGCTCTTTTATAAGTTTATAGTTATCCATTTTTATTGGGCTTTAACTTTGGTTTAAAGTCTTGTCTAGTGTCTAGCGGGCTTTGACTCAGGTTTAGTTTTCTAGTCTTCAATGAGTTCCTATGTATCAATAATACATCATTGCCTAATCTAGATTTGCCTTTCATTAAGTTAGGGAGAGTTAGGTTAGGTATTTTTCGGTGTACTTGACTTTATATCAATGCTATATGGCATATCGATTGTTTTCGTAAAAAAAAAACCTAAACATAAGAAGCAACAAAATAAATTTTGTACCGTTAGCTCCTTAAGAGCATCCCTAACAATGGGGTTATATATATTAGTTAAATTTGTCAAAAAGTTCCTGTTTTTACCTTTCACTCCAATAGTGCAAATTATTTTTAAGTTATTTTAAATTGTTTTAGTTATTCATCTGCAAACAAAATGCGAAAAACCGAAAAAAGAATTTAGCATTAATTTAAATCACGAGTTTATCATTTTAAGAAATTCTATGTCCACATAACCAACATTTCAATCTTTCTAGACCCGCATGGCAATTGAACACAACACAATGAAAATTCAACAATTCATCCATCTGTGAGTTGAACGTGTTTGCCCTTGTCTATGTCTACCGGTGCAGAGTCATTGCATAAATATTCTTTGTTGATGTCCTTGTATCTTGTCTGCACCTCCCGATACTTAGAGAGTGCTTCTTCCATTACATGAGCTTGAGCCATATTTTCTACTCTCTTTTTCCTGGCTGAATGTATGGAAAAACAATTTTCCTCGTCCCCATCAAGCTTACACAATTTTGTGTTCACATCTGGTGCAATCCTAGGATCGTACCCTGCTAAAGCAAGCAACAACATCCCGATGTAATCGGCCTCGAATTCCATCCTACATATCAACAGAGGCAACATGATCAGCTGGCGCTAGTGCTAGCTACGTTTAATGTGATATGGTTAATAAAACATATAGTGTTCTCCCCCTTAACAGTCACCCGCAACAAGCTGCAGTGAAGAAATAAATGGAAACGTGATTAGCCATTATTTTGAAGAAACAAAAAATTACGCTATTATTTCCAGGGACAATCTCAATTCATTTGCAGACAAAAAGCCAGAATCTGAATATATACAACTCTTTTGGAAGCATGAAACGTACCAGTGAGACCGACTGCTTAGCTCATTGGCACTGGTTGATCCAACAGTCCTGGCACGACTTCCTGACTTCAGCAGCCCCTACATCTCTTCAAAACCATTAACACGAGGTTCAACAAGTCCTGGGACATCAAGGGTTCCATCTGCAGCTTGCTTTATTTCCAACCTTTGTCCACAAAACACAATATAAGTACATCTCTTCAGTGGTACTATTTAACAAAGAGATCAATAAAACAGTCAAAATTTTGTTCCATTTGCATATTTACCATCTTAGCATATCATGTGCCGTTCTGCTTCTCAGCAGACATAAGCCATAGCTATTCAGTTTTTTAACATGTTATGTATCCAAACCTGATTTAGAAAACAATGTTCTAAAAGCAAAGTAGAAAGTATAAGAAGAAGAGATTCACTTTTTACTGGGTTGATTGGTGTTATCTACCAACAGGTCCCTAATCTTCTCGTCATAAACCTCAAGCATGCTAACTGATAACTCATATCGCATGAACTCACTTCTGTCTTCTGAAACCCGAAACAACTCCTCTAGAGTTCTGTAGTTAACACCCCTATTATCAGGAGTTCCCTCCATTGTAAACGTCTTACCAGTTCCAGTTTGTCCATAGGCAAATATGCAAACCTTAAACCCATCCAATACCGAGGTGATAATAGGTTTCGTTTGAGCAAAAAAAGCCTCTGGATATTCATTAAGTCAGAATCAGTGACTAAATATGTAAAAATTATTGGTTGTAAAAAAGGTATACGAAGTGTAGGACATATACAAGTAACTCAAATACCTTGGTTGTCCTCAGATTTGAAGACATGGTCAAGCTTGAACTGCTTCTTTGAAGAATCATAGCAAAGAACCCGGAGCTCATTATCGAAGGAGGACTCGAACTCAATCACAGAGTTATATCCATTTGAAAATTCATTTTGATTCATAGGTCTACATCTGCAGAGCACCCTGATATTGCCTTTAAGCTCAATTACTTCATTGTAAAGTCGCTTCTGCTCAGAGGACTCAGCGAGGTACTTCTTTAAAATTTCATGTTCAGTACCTAGGAAAACCAAATGCAACAACCACTTACAATCAAAGGAAAGAAATTTTTTGAGGAAAAGAACATCAGCTATCAATGAAAGACTCACTTAATAGCTGAAGAGTGTTCACAAGTTCAGGGTCTGGAAAGGAACTTGTAGTGAGCTTGACTTCATCAGACAAGTTAGTATGATCCTTCTTCAAGTCCTTCACATAAAACCCAATAGGGAGAAATTAGATTTGCAGCCACAGAGAAAAGGCAAAACTTTTCAATGACATTTAGAATTGAAGCAGACATTTAGAATAACAGTGTATATTATCTTACTTGCTCAGGAGCACCCTTGCTGCATCGGTGCGAGTGACCATTACTATCAATATAGGTGATTGCTGTGCGCTTTTCAACAGGATTGAAGGGCAAGAAATGCACATCGGTGATTCCTTCTCTTGCCTGCAACATTAAGCACCGCTAAATCAATAGATGATGACAAGTAGATAACACTGGAAGCATCAATGTATCCGACACTGTAAACAAAGTGCACATGACTAATCAATCTTCTATTATACTGACGATGACAAATACCTTTGTTTTTGCTGCTAGACAGTAAATTTCAGGAACATCAGATTGTTTGCGGTGTTTAGTGTTGCGACCAAGCTCAACATGTTTCCTTCATATAACACTGCGATCTCCTTCCTCCCCGTCCGGCATATCAGGTATCGCTTCCTTAAGGCCTCTTCCTGTTTCGAGCATACTAAGTTTAGTCATACCAGCTTCCTTTTCCTCAATCTGCATAACCAGACCACAATTCAAAACAAAAACAAACCACAGTTCAAGCACAAAAAACACCTATGCTTCTCTATACTATGTTACTATGTCGTATTAGCATTGTATTCATCCATTTTACTTAATTCCACATAACTAAGTTTTTGGCATATGAAAAATAAAATTGAAAAAAATGAAGAAAAAAAAATTAATAGCCAGTGAGAGTACCTGCTTCTTCTTCTTCTTCTTCTTCTCGGGAGGTAAGTTCCGAATCGCAAGGCAAACATTATCGTTCGTCTCCTCACTACCACATTTTTAACCATTGCCGGCGATTTTTAAATCGCCGGCAATGTTTTTTTATCATTACTGGCGATTTTTCCCCCAAAAATCGCTGGCAATGTCTTTTTTTTTTTAACATTACCGGCGACTTACATTTAAGTCGCCGGCAATGTTCCGCCGGTAATTAAAAAAAAAAAAGACATTGCCGGCGACTTAAATGTAAGTCGCCGGCAATGTTTTTTTTTTTTTTAATTACCGGCAGAACATTGCCGGCGATTTGCCGGAAAAATCGCCGACAATGTTAAAAAAAAAAAAAAGACATTACCGGCGATTTTTGGGGAAAAAATCGCCGGTAATGATAAAAAACATTGCCGGCGATTTAAAAATTGCCGGCAATGGTTAAAGTAGTGGTAGCCTGAAATCGTTCAAACACAAAAAAAAATGTCAGTAAAAACGTAAACGCAAATCACAAAACAAAAACTGAATAACTCAAGCGAAATTCAAATTCGTAGTAGCTTACGCATAGGGAGGAGTGGAAATCGATGTCGAAGTAGATCTGAGCTCGGCCATGAGCTCGAAGGCAAATATAAGCGTTCGTCTCTTAAAATCATTAAAATACAAAAATAATAAATATCTCAGCAAACAGAAATCACCAAAAAAAAAACAGAATAACTGAAACGAAATTCTAATTCGTAGTAGTAGTAGCTTACGCAGAGGGAATAGCGGCGGAGATCGGTGTCGAAGTAGATCTGAGCTCGGCCATGAGCTCGGTCGCAGAGAAATAGAAGTGAAACGGCGTCGTACATGTCCATATACTATTACTACTCTAGTACTCTATATACTAACTACCTACTATTTACTACCCCTAAAGCGGTGAAAATGAAAATTTACCAGGGAGGTTCCCCGACGTCGTCTTCGTCGGTCTATGGCGGTCGAGGAGTTTTGGAGGGCGGCGGTGTTGTGGTAGGCGGAGGAGGAGTCGGTTGTGATGGAGGAGGCAAGTTTTTCCGCAACTTTTCGTAGATATCGAATAGGTTTAATTTTTAAGATCCTCAAAAACTTATCACCGGCAGCCTTAGTCATGATTTCTCTCTATTAAAATTTCTCTCTCACACTCTCTGTGTGACCTGATCACTGATACTCATATATATAGTGGGATGGGGGATTTTTATCGGAATTGTAACCCGCGAGATGTGTGTGTGTGTGAGGAGACGGGAGGCGGGAGTTTAACATGGTCTGGCCCATTACATTATACCGGCCCTTGGATACTAGGATGCCCGTCACCCGTTCGTACCCGGATAAGTTATTTGGAGAAGTACTTGGATTGGGCCAATATAACGTGCTTTGACTATCACGAGCCTTCGACCTGTTAAGAAATCTAGCATATCTCCTGCTGTATATTTTCGTAATCTATTGTAATCTAGTTTTCTCTTTCTGTTTCCTAACTTGTAGGGAACTCCTTCCTAGTATGTATAGGTGTGCTACCTTGGCTGTACCTTTTCTGTATATATGTACATGTCTCGTATCAATGAAAGTAGTTCCAGCCAATATGTTCGATCTTATAATTTGTTTTACATGGTATCAGAGCAGGACTAGTTCCAGACTCTTCCGCTACACACTAAATCCTTTGTAGCCTTTATCACTCTCAATCTTCATGGCCGGTAAAGATTCTTCAACTACTGATTTAAAGAAGGTAGATGTTTCTAATCCCTTCTTCACTCATCATTTCGATCATCCAAGATTGGTTTTTGTCTCTAAACTCCTAAACGGAGACAATTATTCTGGTTAGAAAAGATCTATGGTTTGAGCGTTAAACTCCAAGAATAAGCTTGGATTCGTCAATGGTTATATCAAAGCTCCCTCAGAAATAGCTGATTCCTAAGGTTATGCAACTTGGTCGCAGTGTAACAACATGATTCACTCCTGGATTGTCAACTCATGTGATCCCGAGATTGCAGATAGTCTAACCTATTATCCTACTGCTAGTGAGGTTTGGGAGGATCTTAGTGAGCGTTTCTCTCAAGGGAATGCAATTCGCATTTTTTGAAATCCAAAGAGACATCACTTACCTTAAACAGAAACAACTCTCTATATCAGCTTACTACACGAAATTGAAAAGTTTGTGGGATGAATTGGCTATATACTCTGATGTAATTAATACAGACAGATCAGCAAAAATTGATACAATTATTAACAAAATTAGATGATTCCTACAGTGCTGTTAGAGGACTAATTATTTTGATGAAACCACTTCCCTCAATTCATCAGGTGTATTCCTCGATCTCTCAAGAAGAAAAGTAGCGCGTCTTGAGCACTACTCATGTCGCAGCAAACGACATTGGAAGCGCCGCCATGGTAGTCCGGAATAATAGGAACACGTCGTCGATTGAAGCAAACAAATTAAATCCCAATATATCCAAGCCCTGGAACAACTACAATGAGAATCGATGCTCCGATCAGCACCGACGTCGCTCCGACCAGCGCCCTAACTGCACCTACTATGAGAAACAAGGTTGATATGCTTTGGGCCATTGGGTTCAGAATTGTTTTGAACTCAATGGATACCCTGAAGGACATCCAAAGTCCAAAACCAGTTCGGGCCCAAGATGATCCAACAACACTAAAAGGGCCACAACAGCTAATCATGTCTCCAATCTAGGAAAAGAAGATAGCAATTCTTCTGTTGGAATTTTGGAAGCCCAACGAAGGCAACTTTTGTCACTTCTCAATGTTAAAAATGAGGGCACTAGCTCACAAGACAATGTGGTTACTAAAACAGGTTTGTCTAAAGTCGTTTCCCGCAATTGGATTATTGATAGCGGGGCGACGGATCATATCTCTTCATCACCAAACCAATTTTTTTCTCAAGATAAAATTTGTTTGTTGCCTCCTATATCACTCCCTAGCGGAGCCAAGGCTGACATTGTTGCAAAAGGATCCTTGCCGTTTTTTTTGTCTATTATTTACGGGATGTATTATGTGTACCAACATTCAAAGTCGATCTTATATCTGTAAGTCACCTGACAAGAATCCTAAATTGCTCAGTGACGTTTTCTCCTTATTAGTGTATTTTGCAGGATCTGGATACGAAGACAATGATTAGTTTGGGGAAGCATCGTGATAGACTATACTATCTTGTAGTGTTGGCGACCAGAAAGCATTTGACCACCCATTCTCCACCTACAAATACACCATCTTGCAACCTCACCATCTCAACCACTGATCTATGGCATAATCGTTTAGGGCATGTCTCCCCTTCTCGTCTTAGTTTCATTGCAAAGAATTTTTTAGATTTCCATGTTAACTCTAATAATGCTTGCCCCATATGTCCTTTGGCAAAGCAAAGTCGTTTACCTTTTGGTACTAGTTCTATTTCTTCTTGCACACCATTTGAGATTATTCATTGTAATATTTGAGGTCGTTACCGACATTCTTCTCTTTCTGGTGCCCTTTACTTCCTCACTGTTGTCGATGACTACTCACGTTTTACATGGATATTTTTGATGCGTCATAAGAATGAAGCTCAGTCACTTCTTAATTTTTTTTCCAGTTATGTTAGTACCCAATTTGCATCCCGCATTAAAACTTTTCGCAGTCACAATGGTGGAGAATTTATTTCATTACGTCCATTCTTTCAAGAAAACGGCATAATTTTTCAGCACTCTTGCGTTTATACACCTCAACAAAATGGGGTTGTAGAACGTAAAAATCGACACATATTACAAGGGGCTCGCGCTTTAAAAATTCAAGCTCAGCTCAGTCACACACCAGAACCTCAATCGAATGTTAAAGCTTCTACACATCCTGATTGGCAGGCTGCTATGCAAGCCGAGTTAGCAGCCCTACAGGCCAATCACACTTGGACTCTCACTTCTCTTCCTCTTGGTAAGAAGCCGATTGGTTGTCGATGGGTATACAGGGTCAAACACTTGTCTGATGGTTCCATTGAACGCTACAAGGCACGCCTCGTCGCCAAGGGATTCACACAGTTGGAAGGTGTTGACTATCACGACACCTTCTCTCCCACAGCCAAGATTATCTCAGTTTGATGTTTACTCGCACTCGCTGTTGCTCAAGGCTAGTCACTTCACCAATTGGACGTCAACAATGCCTTCCTCCATGGCGATTTCCATGAAGAAATCTATATGTCTCATCCACCAGGGCTTCAGCGACAAGGGGAGGAGAATTTGGTTTGTCGCTTACACAAATCTCTCTACGGACTGAAACAGGCATCTCGGCAATGGTTCTCGAAGTTCTCTAATGCCATATGTTCTGCTAGCTATACTCAATCCCGAGCCGATTACTCTTTATTTACCAAGAAGCAAGGCAAGTCAGTCACTGCTCTTTTAATTTATGTGGATGATATATTGATTACTGAAAATGACTTGGACACTATTATTACGCTGAATAAGTTCTTACATAATATTTTTCATCTCAAAGATCTTGGTAAATTGATGTACTTTCTGGGATTTGAGATTGCTTCTTCTAGAAATGGGTTTTTTTATATGTCAGCGCAAGTATGCACTTGAAATCATTAAGGATGCATGCTTGTTGGGTGCAGCTCCAGTTGATACTTCTATGGATCGAAATCTGAAGCTCTGTGATAAGAGTGATTTACTCAAAGACCCAGGGCGCTATAGAAGATTAGTTGGAAGATTGATATATTTGACTTTTTCAAGACTTGATATCACATATGTTGTTCATGTCTTAAGTCGTTTTATGCATCAACCTAGGATACTTCATATGGATGTAGCTTTATGTGTTGTCAGATACTTGAAAGGTCCACCCGGCCAAGGTATATTTTTTCCAGCAAATAATGATTTCAGATTAAGGTCTTTTTACGATTCGGACTGGGCAGGTTGTCCACTCACCAGAAGGTCTACTACTGGGTATTGTGTTTTTCTTAGTCACTCATTGATATCTTGGAGATCGAAGCGGCAGAAAATCGTGTCACTTTCTTTGGCTGAAGCCGAATATCGTGCAATGACATGTGTGTGCTGTGAGTTGACTTGGCTTCGTCAATTATTGAGAGATTTGGGTATTTCGCATCACGAGTCTGCTTCACTTTATTGCGACAACATGGCTGCATTACACATTGCTGCAAATCCAGTTTTCCATGAGCATACTCGACATATAGAGATGGATTATCACTTTATTCGTGACAAGATTCATGATGGCTCAGTTCACACAAAATTTGTCAGTTTTGGAAACCAGTTAGCTGATGTGTTTACCAAACCTTTGGGTAAGGAAGTTTTTGTTCCAATGGTTCGTAAGTTGGGTGTGCGAGACATTCACTCTCCAACTTGAGGGAGAGTGTTAAGAAATCTAGCATATCTCCTACTGTATATTTTCGTAATCTATTATAATCAAGCTTTCTCTTTTTGTTTCCTGACTTTTAGGGAACTCCTTCCTAGTATGTATAGGTGTGCTAGCTTGGCTGTACTTTTTCTGTATATATGTACATGTCTCATATCAATGAAAGTAGTTCCAGCCAATCTGTTCTTATAATCTGTTTTACACGACTAACATTACATGGCGCAATGCATCATTTTTCGGCCCAAATAGTAATGTGATCTCCATGTAGGCATGTACGGGCTTAGGTCATGGATCAACATTCAGTAGCGGCATGACCCCGAAGAAAGTTGGTAATGGCCTTGCCGCTCTACGGCCACACGTGGGAGCTCAAAGACTATGTCTGGTCTAGTGCAAACTTGTGCATACATCAAGCTTCCACCTAATCTTGCATATGAGATTTTCTCTATGTATTTCATCTGCAGTTTATCATCTTTTGAGATAGGCGATATACCATCTTTATAGTTCTCCATCTCAAATCTTCATAGTATTTTCTCTAAGTAATTTCTTTGTGACAATCCCAACATATTTTCACTCCTGTCTCTTGTAATTTCAATACCAAGAACATATCTGGCCTCTCCCATATCCTCCATGTCAAAATTCTTCGTGAGAAAATCTTTAGTGGATTTTAACATGTCAGCATTACTAATTGCCAATAATATATCATTAACGTAAAGTATGAGAAATATAATTTGGCTCCCACTAACCTTACAGTAAATGCATTTATCCAGTTGATTCTCAACAAACCCAAATTTGGTAACCATATCATCAAATTTATGGTACCATTGTCTGGATGCTTACTTAAGACCATAAATTGATCTTTGAAGCTTACAAACCTTTTTCTCATATTTTATAAATGGCAAGACTCATAGGATGGCGATTGAAAGAAAATATATGGCAGGACTAAACTTAAATGTAAAGTGAAAATAGGACTTCAAATGAACTAATTGTTTATAAATCCTTTAGGCTGCTGCATGTAAATATCCTCATTAAGTTCTCCATTCAAGAATGCCATTTTGACATCCATTTGATGTAACTCCAAATTGAAATGAGCCACAAAATCCATCAAAACTCTGAATGCATATTTGGTTGAATGTGGAGAAAATGTTTCATTGTAGTCAATTCATTCCTTCTGATTATAGCCTTTTGCAACCAATCTAGCTTTGCGTCTCTCTATTCTTCCATAAACATCATTTTTAGTTTTAAAAACCCATTTGCATCCTATTGGTTTCATGTCATCTGTTTTGTCTACCAAACTCCAAACTTGATTGTTACTCATGCTAAGAAGTTCACCTTCCATTGCCAGTAACCATTTGTTACTCTTTTTGGAGTTTATTGCAACTTTGAGTGTCACTGGATCATCTTCTTCCCCCAAATCAAATTCAATTTCAGTGCAGTACATGTGGTAGTCATCAGAAATAACACATCTTCTCTCTCTTGTTGATTTCCTTATTGGAACTACCTCTTGATTCTGAATGTGCATATTCTCAATTGCAGCATCTTCCACTGAACAACATTTTTCTACTGCAAGGACAACATTGTATGCATTATGATCTTCTTCCTCATGAATTTGATTTTCATTTGCCACTGTGGCAAGATTTACGAGTAAATCTGCTCCAAATAATGATTTTGTACGGTTTGAATTCTCATGCAACAAATTTGGATAAATGAACCAAGTATCCATATTTTAAAACTTTGCAGATTCATCAGAGATATCAAACACAACATCACCATTGTCAAAAACTTCATCATAAAACGTTGCCCTATTTGTTTCAAAAATTCTAGTGCCTCTATTTGGAGAATAAAGTTTGAATCCCTTTGATTTGTCTGAATAACTTACAAAGTATGAACTTATAGATCTGGACTCAAACTTTTCATTCTTCTCCAAGTTATAGGCTCTAGCTTCATTCTTACAACCCCAAACGTGCAAATGATTTATGCCAGGCTTGTAACCACACTATAATTCAAAAGGAGAGTACATTTTACAGCTCCTAACCATATTCATCAAAGTTTTATTCATTCTCTCAGAAACTCCATTTTGTTGAGGAGTATATGGAGTTGTGTATTGAGCAACAACACCACATTCCTCCAAATACAAAGCAAAAGGTTCTTTGTGTTGACCATTTTATGAATATTGTCCAAAATATTCACCTCCTTGATCTGATCTCACAGTTTTGATAAGCTTTTCTGTTTGTCTTTCCACTTCAATTTTGAAAACCTTAAAAACATCTAAGACTTGAGACTTTTTAGAAATTAAATAAACAAAACACCATCTTTAAAAATCATCAATAAAAGTAGCAAAGTATGAATTTCCACATATAGTAGACATTGGAAAAGGGCCACAAACATCAGTATGGATCAAACCAAGTATAACTTCACTTCTCTTAAAATCAAAGTTTCTTAAGTTGATCATCTTTCCCTTTAAGTAGTCTATATAGGTCCCAAAATCACTGAAGTCTAATTTTGGAAAAATGACTTGTTTTACAAGTGCCAGCAATCTATACTTTAAAATATGGCCTAATCTTTTATGCCAAAGAAAAGAAGAAACATCTTGCTGACTTTTTAAAAAAAAAACTGCAATCCTTTTCAATTGACAGAACTGTAATGACTTTATTTTCTATGGAAGTATTTTTGCAATTCACATGCCAATAACCATTTAAAAGTACAGCGTCAACAAAACAAACACAACTTTTATATAAATACATATCTTTATTATTAGTGCAGAAATCAAAATCATCATTCAATACAAACTCTGAACCATATATTAGGTTCTAGGAATACAGTAGATATTGTTCAACACTAATACAAACTTATTTTTAAATAATAACTTAAAAAATTATATAGCTTGCACTGCATGGGATTGTTATCTTTGTCAATCCCTGTAATGAGTTGACAATATGAATGGGCGAGGCAGTATCAAAATACCATGAATTATCAAGCACTATAGTAATGGAGTTTAAGATAAATATAGATTTTGAAAATAAAGTACCTTTTTTTGTTCAACCAATTCTTGAAGCCCTCACAATCCTTCTTGAAATGCCCAATCTTCTTACAGAAAAAATATTTCAAAGGCCTTTTGAAGGAATTTTTCTTACTGTAGTCAAAAGAATCAGTGTTCTTTGATAAACTTGCTTGGGATTTCTTATTGCCAGAATTTTTCTTAAATTTTGACTTTTCCATGGCATTGATTCCTAATGTCTTCCCCGTCTTATTAATATTATCCTCTTCTTGCACACATATGGAAATCAACTCATTAAGACTTCATTTTTTCTTTTGTGTGTTATAAAGTGACTTAAGATGACTATATGGATCAGGCAATGAGTTGAGCAACAAATGCACCATAAAATAGTATTCATCGGATGCACTAGAAATGAGTCTTCTATATTCATATTCAGTGCCTTAAGTTTTGTTGCAATGTCAATATCTTTCATGATATATTCTCAAATGTTGCCTTCATGATACTTCATCTTCACAAGAATATTCATCAGATTTCTAGTTTCAGCCTTGTCAGAAACTTTGTATTTCTCCGCAATAAAATCAAAGAATTGCTTTGCAAACTCAGAATCTGGTATTCCTCCCCTCATAGAATCTGCCATGCTTTTCTTCATACATATCAGTGCCAACTTGTTGTGCATGTGCCACTGAGCATACTTATCTTTAGTTTCCTTGCTTGCATTGGGAGGTGGAATTTCAGGTGGATCCTCCCTCAAAACATAATCATAGTCCATAATTCTAAAATTGAGTTCAATGTCACCCTTCCATTTCTTGAAATGTGATCTATTAAGCAATTCAATCTGATTGATGCCTAAAGGAAAATTTATGGTTGTAGTGAAATTTTCTCAAGTTAGTCTATGAATGTCCTAATGTGCTATTTTAAAATTAAAACAATACTTTGATGTACATTACAAGAAAAACGCACCTAGACCGCGGAGCGTTTCCGTCGTCTAGGTGCGTTTTTCCGTCGTCTAAGTACTTAGACGACGGACCCTCCGTGCTCCAAGTTCTGTGCTCCAAGTGCTGTCGTCCAAGCACTTGGACGACGGAGAATGTGAAATCCGTGGTCTAAGTGAAACTTAGACCGCGGAGATTCTCTGCGGTCCAAGTAAGCACTTGGACCGCGGAGAATTTCATCTTTCTCTGCGGTCTAAGTTCTCACTTAGACCACAGAGAGTTGATTTCCATGGTCCAAGTGAGAACTTAGACCGCGGAGTTTTCGGGATTTCTCCGCGGTCTAGGTTCTCACTTAGACCACGGAGAAATGATTTCCGTGGTCCAAGTGAGAACTTAGACCGCGGAGAAAGATGAAAAACTCCGCGGTCCAAGTAGGAACTTCGACGACGGAGATCAATTGATCTCCGTCGTCTAAGTGGTTATTTAATTTTTTTTAAAATTAAATTTTAAATTGGTGTAAAATATTAATAATTTAATTTATAAACTCCAATCTCATTTAAATAATTAAAAATGTTAAATTAAATTAAATAAATAAATTTGTAATTACTTAATTAAATAATAAAAATTAATTTGTACATACATGAAATTAAATATAAATTAAAATATTGTTCGGAATCGGGAAAAAGACAATATAATAAACTACACAAATTAAATACTAAAATATTTGAGGAGCAGATGGGCTGCCGAGTCCCCCGCCTCCAGCCGGGTCGTCGTCGTCGGGGTATGGGTTCGGAGGAGGTTGACACTGTCATCGAGCTTGATTTTCCATGAGGACGACGAGTTGGGCTATCTGCGCTTCTTGCTGATCAAGCATTTGACGCATAGATAGATTTTCCTCCCGTGCGAGTCGAGCCTCTTGAATGGCTGCTTGGACGGCCACAGCCTGAGCCTGAGTACTTTTCCTCCCTGAACCTCCCATAGATGAGTCGGAGGTTGACAAATCTCGAATCACCTTAGGTACCATCCCCCTAACATCCCTTCCAGCTCTACGACCGTAGACCTCATCGGCGATTGCAATGTGGCTCTCCATCGATAGAGGAGGCAGGTCTTCGAGCGGCAAATCTGGATATGCAAGCTGAGTGCTGGCCAATTCTTCCTGCGCACGTTCTACCAACCTTGCCTAAAAAAGAATAATTAAAAAAATTATAATTAAATAATAATTAAATAATAACTATTATAATTAAAAGCACACACATATATATATATAACTTACGTCGTATTGACTCGCTTCAATCTCGAGCCCAGGCGTCACGTACGCGCTTATTCTAGCATCGAGATAAAGGTGTTTGGAGCCCTTATCCCTGTACTCCTTGGCTATTTGAATCACTTGCTTGGCGCCAGAGGTATGGTGTTTGTCTTTCTTCCCCCGGTTGGTTTTGTTGATTTCGGAGAATTTCTGTTGGACAACATAAATCATTAAAAAATTAATGAGTAACTAAAATAAAAATAATTCAATTCTCTTAATTTAAATAAAAAAAGTAAACATCTTATATTCTTCATCTTGGAAGTAGTTACACAACCACTGCCACTCATCTTCCCTATCCCCACGCAGCTCTACGGGGGTAGGCACGGGGCCGATGTTGTCGAAGTATTGATGAAGCTTATACTTCCAATCACGGTAGATGGAGTTAGAAATTTGGTTGATATGTCTAAGCATCGCCGGTGTGGGATCCACCTCATATTGTTCCTATCAGAAATAAATAGAAAATTATAATCGTATATATTATGAAATTACAATTTTTATTGGTTATTAGAAAATAAATTTAAAATTGTACGTATTACGTACCGAAAGTTCTTTAAATAGTTTTGCCTTCTCTTCATCCGGCAACTCCTTCCAAGTGGGGGCAGTCATACGAACCCGGCTACGAAGGATTGACCCTATGCTATGCGCCGAGAGACTAGCTAGCTGAGCTGTGGGAGGGCCACCGGTGAATTCGTCGTACGGCAAGTCGATCTTTTTGCCGGTCGCCTTTAAAATTTTCTCTGATTTGCCGCATTTAACCAGATCACGAGTCCTTTTCGGTTCCAGGTCAGTCGGGGCCCTCCTTTGCTTGCGTCGGGCGCTATAGAGGATAGATTCAGAGGGTCGAGAACGCCTGAGTACTTCCTGTTGAACTGGGCGTCTGACTGGAATAGGCGTCGTCACCACCGGTCGGGATAACTGGTGCAGCGGGAATTTTCCTTGTGGGCGCTGTTGAAGGACCAGATGAATGGTCCAGATTGAGCGCGTCGTATCCCTGTTGTAATTCCCAATCGACTTGCTCCGCCAAGCGTCGGAGCATAGCATCTTCGGCCTCCTGTTGGGCATTTTTCTTTCCCGACGGAGCCATTTAAACCTAGGAGTACGTTGTTAAAATACCTGATTACCATAATAATTATATAAAAAAAATTTACGCTAATTAAGTGCGCCTAAGATTTAAATAGAGTACACTAGCTTGGTTTTTGGGTCGTTCAATGGACGTGCGACCCGCGCGATAAAGTGTAAACTTTCAATTAATCAGCCTTGGTTCAATCGAAAAACATGGCCTGTTAGGGATAGAGATAACGCGATAGGCATGACTAATTTTGACAAAACACCCCGAGGCTAACCAAATCAATGGTATATACTCTATTGCTGTCGTCTTTCTTAGATCTAAAACCTGTCACCAGTCATAACATGTTTTTAGACACCATGTCTGACATTTAGCCAATCTTTCGAAAATTTACACTCCCTCAAGTCTTTTGCAAACTCCGCCCTCAACTACGTGTCCATAACTTCACTTAGGTTATGGCGTGCGATGATGAAATCCACACATCACCAGGGGTTAAGGAGATAAACTAGGAAACGAGGCGCCATCTATTCCAAAGAGTGCGACTTAAGGGCATATGCAGCGGTGGCTGGTGCAGACCGCTCGTGCCGGCTGCTCGTGCTCGTCAACGTGCAATACCAGCTCGTGCAAGAGCTTTTCAGCTCGATCAAAGTGCTGTTTCGTGGTCGGGCCCGCCTCCTCTCCCCTCTGCTCGTGCTATCGCAGCTACCGCTGCATATGCTCTAATAAACCAAACTTGTGTACTAAATTTAAATCAAAGACTACCAATTTACTACAAAATTCGCATAATTATCAATTAATAATTTTTAATTACATGCAATAATAATCACAAATTATACTATTAATTAAAACAATAAATAATTACAATAATTAATTATTATTTATCATGCATTTAATAATAATTATTCATTTACCAATATAATTAATTATTATTAACAATAATAATTATTACTATTAATTAATTTTAACTAATAATTATTCATTACCAATAACTAACCAATAATTAGTTATCATTACCAATAATAATGATTACTAATATATTAATTATTACTAATAATTATTATTACTAATTATTATCATTACTAATTAATTAAAATTATTTACAAAATAAATAATTACTTAAATAATAATAATGTTAATTAAAAAATATAATTATTACCTCGCCGGAATGTCGCCAGAATGTCGCCAGAGTAGAGTCGTCGGAGAGAGGGAAAGTTGCCGAAATTTTCGTCGCCGGAGGAGGAAGGCCGGAGGTTTTGAGAGGAGAGGAGATGGGATGAGGAAAAGAGAGGCTGAACTGTGCTATATATAAGAGTCCACTTAGACGACGGAGCCCTATTTTCCGTCGTCTAAGTTCACTTGGACGACGGAAAAAGGCTTTTTCGTCGTCTAAGTGCACCGTTTCAAAATTTTGAAATGGCGCCCAATTAATTGGCGGGGCGGTTTCAACCGCCTTAATTTTCGGCGCCGTTCCAGATGTTTACTAAGACGATGGAGAATAGATTCTCCGTCGCCTAAGTTAACTTTCGAACCAGCGCAAAAAAATTAGGCGGTACAATCAACCGCCAAGGGTTTTCAACTTGGACGATGGAGATTGATCATCTCCATCATCCTGATGACCACCTGGACGACGGAGATGGTCAATCTCCGTCATCCAAGTTGAATTTACGTAAAAAAAAAATTAAAATTAATTCGCAAGGAATTTGCCGATCTGTCATTCGAATGAAATAGTCGTAAAATATCGATTAACGCATCGTATATATAAACAATTGAATTTGACACGACAAATAATTTTACGTCTTTAAACTTGTTAAGTATCTACTAATATTTATGACTTAAGTATTATTAAGTATAGGCTTATTTGCATTTCGATATTAACAAAATTGAATTTGGACAAAACAACCGTTGGATACGTTCGCTGTAACATAATATAGAATTAGAATAATTTTCAGAAAATAATAAGTTTGTGAATGGTTTCATCGGCACAGTCAACCGCAAAACCGAGATTTTGACAAACTTGAAACGTGGATACAAGACATTTCGTAACTCCGATTTTGGAACAGTCAAAGCTCACACACCAAGAATTGTTTACTCTATAGTCTTGACGAAAAGAATATGCATTGGGAGATGGTCTAGATGGCCGTTGTCTTACTTAAAATTACGAATTCTGAACTTCGATGACGCAAATGAGTTTCTCCGTCATCCAAGTGAGTACCTGAACGACGGAGAATGAGTTTTCCGTTGTCCAAATACGAACCTGGACCACAGAGAAACTCATCTCCGTCGTCCAAGTACAAAACCCTGAATTTAGGGGTTAGGGCCTAACTGTTTAGGGTTTAGGGTTTTGCTTTACTTGGGCGACGCAATTGAGATTTTCCATCGTCCAAGTGCGTACTTGGATGACGGACAACTCATTCTCCATCGTTCAAGTATCTCCGTTCAATTCTTCTGATTCAATTCGCTGAAAAAATCGTCGATCCGATCCGTTCCGATCTGATCCGCTCCTCGATCGATCCGATTCGATTCGATCCGATTAATTAATTAAATTTAATTTACGTACATGGGTCGATCCGATCCGAGCATGGATGCGTGTAATTAATTAAGTACAAAAATAATAGTTTTACATACGTACTCCTCCTTATAATATTTATATTAATTATTGATCGATGATGCATCATATATTACAATAATTAATTACCAATTAATAATCCTCGTCATATAATTGTACTCTTCATCGTAATCGTCATCATCCTCATCCCGGTTATCCGATTGCTCATCCTCCTCATCATACTCAACATCGTCCGACGAATAACCTGAGTCCTCGTCCTCGTCCTCATCATGCACGTCTTCTTCATCTACCTTATTAATTGCATCAATAATCTCATCTTCAGTTAGATCTATACAACCATCAGGCATGGGTAACCGTTCACCATCTTGAACCAGGTCCATTATATTGGAGCGGATGATAGAAATATTAGGCTCTTGATAGGCAGGAATGTCTCTTTCTGGTTCAGCAGCATCTTCAGTCGCCGGTGTACCTTCAATTGTCTCTGTATTCCATATTCTTCGATGAGAGATATGGTTCACTATTTTCCACCCTTCACCAGCTTTCGGATCGTCGAGATAGAACACCTGCCTAACTAAGGTGGTGAGAGCGAAAGGCTCATCCTCATACCAGCTTGAGTTTGTATCGACTGATAAAAGTCTCAGGTCTTCCTTTGTACGCTTGAACCATCTGCACTTGAATATGAAAACATTGACATCATTCCCGTAACATAGCTGAACCACATATACAATAGCCTCGTAATATAGATCATTGTCTTTCCCAACCGCTACCCCACTGTTTTATGTTCTTCTTCCTTCATCTCGGACCAATGAATGGAACTTTACACCGTTCACAAAACATCAGGGATAAATATAGTGTTTAATCGGCTTCCTTGCTAGCAAGTGCTTTGGCCAGGACCACCACCTCCCATGGTTTTCGGATTTTTGTAGATCAATCATCTGTGAAAATGGGAAAATTTAAGGGTTTACTTTCTACAAACATGATCAATATGTATATAAATTACTAAATACCAAGACGTACATATGTACGTACCCATTGAAAGAAATAATCAGGGAACTTTTTCTTAACCATTTTCTCAATCCACGCCGAACTCTTGTCTGGATTTAACGCCTGAAGCCTCTCCCTGTATGACATCATGTACGGCTCAACTTCGTCACAGTCTCGCAACACTACCCAATGTGCCTCAATAAGTTCTTCACGTATTAACGATTCCTTTAATACTCTTCTAAACGGTCGGACGACATTGGTGATGACAGAAAGATTGATGCGGGCACTGAGATCGGAGGCAGTGGGAGGTGGTGGATCTTTGAGGTACCTATTGCAGTAAGTAACACACTCATGCATTAGGTATGTCTCAGCTATGGAGCCATCTGGGGCCGACCTATTTTTGACGAATCCTTTATACTGTCCAAGCTGTTTACAAAATCAAACGTACAATAAGAATAAGTACATATAGCTAGTAATCTCCAGTGGAACAAATTATGAATCGAATCACCTGTATAATTAATATAGTTGTACGTACCTTTCTTGAGGATACATCTAAGTGTACTGAACCGGACCAGAAATGAGCACCTGCTCGGGCAGGTGGATCATTAGGTGAATCATGATGTCAAAGAAAGCAGGAGGAAAAATCCTCTCTAGTTTGCAAATGATGTGAACAATTTGTTGTTGCAGTTCCACCACATCTGACTTCTTTAATTCTCTGGCGCATAACCTCTGCTACCATCTGCACAATGCCACTATTGGTTATACGATGTCACGAGGTAAATATGGTCGAATTACCACTGGAATTAGACGTTGCAGCATAACGTGATAGTCATGTGTCTTTAGACCAACAATCTTATGTTGCACCTCATCCACTGCTCCAATTATAGTAGCTGCATACGTAGCCAGATAATGAACGCCCTTAAACCAGTGAAATACAGAACGTCTAAGTGTCGGCTTCACTGTGTAAGGTGCAGCTGGCATCTTGTTGTACACTCATTTCCTATCCCTCCTCAACCACAAGGGACGACGTAGATTCATTGATTCCAGATCTTTGCGTGCTTTGGGAGTATCTTTAGTCTTAAACTTAATACCGAGAATTGTTCCCACCACGCTGTCGCACAGATTCTTTTCTATGTGCATCGCATCCAAGTTGTTCCTCAGTTTCAACTTCGACCAGTAAGGGAGTTCAAACAATATACTCTTGTGATGTCAATAACGGAGATCATATGGAGGAATTGGATTGCATTTCTTTACATCCGCGTCATTGGTCAACACACCAAAGTCGAAATAGCTCAATCTCTCTAAAATCTCTTTGCCCGACCAACCACAGGGTTTAGGATCGTTCTCTACCATCCCGTCGAAATGAGCTTCATCCTGTCGCCACGGGTGGTCGTGAAGAAGCCATCTACGGTGACCCAAGTAACACACATTCCCCGCGTGCCAACTAGAGTTCACGTCGTCCAAACATATAGGACATCCATTATATCATTTTGTCCTACAGGCTGCCAACATCCCATACGCTTGAAAATCGCTGATCGTCCACATTACGGCAGCCATCATCGTGAACATCGTGTCAGTGAATTTGTCATAAGTTGGGACTCCATTTTGCCAAAACAGTTTCAGCTCGTCGATCAAAGGTCTGAGGTAGACATCTAAGCACTTCCCTGGAGATTTAGGACCTGGAATTAGTACAGTAAGGAAATTAAATTCTTTGTTCATGCACATCCACGGAGGCAAGTTGTACGGCATCAGAATAACTGGCCAAGTGTTGACGGCGGAGCTATTACTACCCCAAGAATTGAATCCGTCTGTAGATAGGCCGAGTCTAACATTTCTAACTTCTGCAGCAAAGTCTCCAAATTCTCTGTCGAAATGTTTGAAACCCTCCCCATCTGCGGCGTGTCGCAGGACATCGTCATCTATTCGCTTTTCTGCGTACCATCGCATCACCTCTGTTGTGTGTAGAGACATGTACAGGCACTGCAATCTGGGAATCAAGGGAAAATATCGAACAACTTTCACAGGAATTCTCTTTTTTGAACTCTTTCTATTCAGCTCATATCTGCACTGGCCACATACGGGACAATAGTCCAAATCTTTATACTCTTTGTAAAAAAGCACACAATCATTCGGACATGCATCAATTATCTTGTACTTTAGGCCGAGGCTCCTCAAGATATTTCTAACCTTATAATGAGATTTAGGAAGATTGTGATCATCAGGAAGCAACTTACATATTTGCTCTTGAATTTCGTCAAAAGCACTGACTGACATTTTGTGCTTCACTTTTATCTTCATTTGCTCCATCACATATTGCAACACATTCTCTTGACATCCAGGGAACACCAGGGTCTGCGCTTCAAGTAGCATCCGGTTGTACTTATTCATCTCACTACTGTCAGTGGCCAAGCTAGCAGCGGGGAATGTGTCATCATGCTCATGAGTGGTATTGTAACCTCCCTCTTGGTGTTGGTGTCCACCATGACTAAATCCCTGAAACGCATCATGGACCAAATCTGCAGTTGAGTTGCAAGCAGGGGGGCGGACACCACTGCCGCTGGATGAGGCACCCTGGTAACTGTACCCTGAGCTGAAGTCTACTGCTTCACCATGCTCGCTCCATGTAGTGTAACTCCATATCTTACCATTTTCGTACAGGTGTTGCACCATAACATTAACCTCCACATACTGACAATTAAGACATTTATGGCATGGACACCTGAAACGCTTCTTTCCCTGACCATGTTCTATCGCAAAATTCACAAATTCGCTAATTCCATCCATATACCGGACATCACATCTATTCTGCAACTTCATCCAACTCTTGTCCATACTTCTACAAAATATTATAATTAATTAATTATTACATATATATTAGTCAATTAATTAACTATTAATTATACGTACTCGATCTGCATCAATTACGTACTTTAATATGTCTAAATAACATACATGCATGTATGTACGTTTTAACTAAATATTAACCAAATTTTAAAACATCCATACATATATACGTACTACAGGTCTATAATTAACTAATATATATATCATCAATTTCCTAACTTAATATATTAATTATATATTAGACGTACTAATTAATTATTAACAATGGGCGTTTTAACAAACGTACATGCAATTAATTATATATATAAACCTACTTTAATGGTGTTGGAAAATTAACTGCGTACGTCCCTGGTCTTCTCCGATATATGGCGAATTAATCGATGGTCGAAGCCGAAGATCGATATATATAGTGCTATATATCTAGCTAGCTAGCTATCTAGGACGTTGATCGTCGTTTGCATTGCGTGCACGCATGAGGCGCTGATCAAGACAGGAAAAGATTATGATCGATCAGTTGAGAGAGTGAGCGGAGAGGAAGAGAGTTTGGCATTGGCCTTATATAATGTTTCACTTAGACGACGGAGGTGTCGGTACGTCGTCTAAGTGGCCACTCGGACCACGGCGTGTTGGTTTGTTGACCAAGTGTTCACCTGGACGACGGAGGTGACTATCTCCGTCGTCCAGGTGCACACTTGGACAATGGAGAATTCTCCGAGGTCCAAGTGTTCACCTGGACGACGGAGATAGTCGTCTCCGTCGTCCAGGTGCTCACCTGGACCTCGGAGAATTCTCCGTTGTCTAGGTGGAACTTAGACCACGGAGATAGTCGTCTCCGTCGTCCAAGTTACACTTGGACCACGGAGAATTCCCCGTCGTCCAAGTTACACTTGGACCATGGAACGTTTACGTTTCCGTGGTCTAAGTGCTATTTTCTTGTAGTGGTAGTACATACAAATTGAAAAATGAAGACGTGGTATGTTCAACATTTGGTTTCATTTGTGATACACTACACTCTAATAACACTAGAAGTTCACTCTCAAGCATATGTGTTGATTCAAAAATAAATAAATGTCTGAATATGATTTCTTTGGAAATACGAATTCAGATTTAAATTTTAAGTTTTATGAATCAAATTTTTCTATCTTATGATAATAATCATATATATAATAAGCCATTTTGATAGCATGAAGTATGTATAAGAGTCATATTTGAGGAAACTATCATTGCAGTTGATATATAATCTGTTATCATGGCTACTTTGGCAGCATTATGAATACCAGAGTAATATACTAATCTTAAACTTAAATTGGATTGAGTTTAACCAATTCCATGTGAATGGAACATGTATGTGATGCAATATTTGGTGATAGTTCAAGGAATCACATAAAACTTAAGAACTGTAAAATTCAAAAAACTGCAGATGCATATATAAACTACTGATTGCAGCTATTTAAATTGCAGTGATTTAGATGGCAGTAATTTAAACTAATCGACATCAATTTGAGCATAGGTTGCTTTGATACCAATTGTTAGATTCATTATATGAATTAGACTGCAAACATGTTAACTATATCAAATGGAAATCGATAAGTACTACTGTAATGAAATTGAAAAACTATAAACACTATGAACAATCTACTGCAATGTGTATAGAGTTTAGAGATACTAACAGGCAGACGCTCCTTGAGCCATTTAACCTTCTCCTAGATCTACTCTATAGATTCTCAATATGTTGATGAGACAATATGAAGAGAGAAAACGTTGTGTACTAGCAGAAATCGTTTATGGCTTATATCTTGTATTAATACTGACATGAGACAGATTATTGAGTCTCTTTCCATAAAAAAAATTACAACACCTATTTGACATCTGTTTTCATAGATTAGACTTAATAACTGTATTATTTGAATTTAAAATTCAAAATAGATTGAACAATTTAATTTGTTTAATTATTTGACTAATTGTATTGCTCCCGCTGCATAGTATCAATAAAATTTTAAAACGACAAGTACAAACGTGTTATCTTATTTCTTTAAACTTTGTCAAACAAACGTGCCCAAAAAGAACTAACCGATCACGTTTATGTTAACAAAAGAAATGCTTTACGTTCATTCATGATGAAGACCATCAGGACCGGTATGCATGTTCCGCTTCTCAACTTGCTACCTAGGAATACTGGCTATAAATATGTACGTGTGGTTCATAAACCTGGAAGCAAAAAATTAAAGTCCCACTATCTTGCCTAAAGCATTTTGCTCGAGCTAGCTAGCAACCAAATGGCTGTTCCTACTTCATTCAGAACTACTACTTCCGGCTCTCTTAAACTCAATACACAGAACTCTGGAGACCTGTTGCTCCATCCCCCTTCTCGAGCTCTTCGATCCCAGACAACAATATGCTTTCCAACCATGAAAGTACTTGGGTCAAATCCAATGGCAGCTCATCATCTCCCTACATGTACACCTACCAAAGCCATCTAACAAACTTTCACAAAGCTGAAGTCGGAAGGGAAAGTAGCACTCATTCCCTACATCACCGCCGGCGATCCTGATCTCTCAACAACCGTGTTTCTACAGGATTACGCGAGACGTAATTTAGCAGAAGCAAGTACGGGTAATCCTCTCGCGTCCGAACATTCGGGTTGTTCGGATGATCGGGTGCTTCCTCTCCCTTTGGGTATTCGGATGTTCGGCTCCCATTGTTAGAAGAATACAACGACAAATGGGCGGTCAGATGGTCGAGACAGGGGTGGCCTGCCTTCAACGCTTTGATGCCTAAGTTAGAAGATGTATTGGATATAACAATCAAACGAACGTGTAAGAAAGTAGGTTGGAGTATTGAATGGAATTGAATGCCTAAAATCGAATATATGAGTTGTTTCTTACCTGTAGTAAATGTCTTACCTATATAGATGGTTGAGATTGTTGCTTGTTTGTGTTCTTCGATGTGGGATATAGCTGTTTTGCTGTCATGTGTTCCAAGCATTCGGATGTACGCCTGTCGGGCGCGTGCGTGCTCAGATGGGATCGGTCTTCTGGGCGAAGTTGTAGCCTGCCTGGTGGTCTTTCGAGTGGTCGAGTAGGTGTTGATCACCTGCTTAATTGGGTAAGTATGTTTAATTAATGAACTAATGCTGCTATACTAACAAACCGCACAAGCGTTGAAGCTGCTCGATTCTTGTGGCGCCGACGTAATAGAGCTCGGCATACCCTTCTTTGATCCGTTACTAGATGGGCCGGTCATACGCTCTTCAGCGTCAAGTTCTTTTGTAGGAGGGACACCACTTGAGCAAGATTATCTCTATGCTGGAGGAGGTTGTTCGTCGCTCGACTAGCACCTAACAATTTTTAGAACATTGAGATCACCAGAAGTGAGTTGATACACAAATAAGGACTAGTGAAGTTTGATCAAGTGTCGGGTCTTCTGTGTTATCTTTATAACTTACCAGATTCAATAAATTTTTACTTTTATCTCAAAAAAAGAAGGACCAGTGAAGCTTGATCAAGATAGGTTGATACACGAACAAGGACCAGAGGTACCATTGACAAGATATTAGAGAACTGTATAACTTAGTCGATGGAGGTACAGTAATATGTATTTTGGGCTTTGGGTATTTGGAAAGTTGAAAGCTTTCTATATATGTCTGGTCCTTCCTCGAGAAATTTTCTTTCATTTTTCTATGGATGTGTTTAGGAAAGCTTCTCTTATAAGAGAAAAGGTAAAAAAAAAAAATTAGGGAGCTTATAAAATAAGCGTTGTTTGGTAAACCAAATTTTTTTAATGGGAACTTATGAAAAAAGTGAGTTTCTTTACTATTTGAAAAAACACCTCGATCAAGAGGTCCTTTTAGCCAACTTTTTTTTGAAAAAAAAATACGGATAAACAGTGTTTTTTTAATGAAATTGTTCAAATTTCTAAAATTATCCCTGTACAATTTTTTTATGATGCTTTCTGTCCTATTAATTTTCAGCGTCATTCTTCGACGAACTCCCCGCTCTACTCCGACACAGCTTGCATCTCTCAACAAATGAATTTTGCTGCTCCTCTGGTATTGCTTTAATTTGGGTTTTGAAGAGATGGTGAGCAAATTAGTCTTGGGGTTTCAACACTTCTCTGAATGAGAGAGAGAGAGGTCTGGGTAAAAACAGAAGAAGAAGACGTACGAAATAGGTGGTCTGGGGAAAAGTGAGAGAAAGAAGGTTAGATTACGTTCCCAAACACCGACTTGCTTCTTTAAGGAACTTATTTTCACGCAAAAGTCAACTTTTTTAAAAAGAAAATAATTACCAAATTGGGCCTATGATTCATCCATTTAATTTAATTTTTCCATAAAATTAGTGATTTTTAAATAATCACTCAAGTTCATTGGGGAGCGAATATGTTGTCCAAAAAACTCAATGCCAACTCTGTCCCGCGTTTAATATGACGAAATTTGTACTCACTGCTAACGAAAGTTAACCACGTTAACTATAATTCAATAACTATAGTAAACAATTAATATTTTTGTTTCTGCTTCCTTTCTTCTTCATCAGTTTCTCCACTCGATCTGTGTGAGCTCATTCAAAATCAGACCCAACAATATATTATACAGATTAGTTCTCTTTAAAATTAGACATACTACTTTTAGCAAGATAATCTCATTGCTAAAGACATAAATCTGAAGCCATGTAGATTGGTGATTCTTCATTCAAGTTCAACCGGATTAGAGGTATGAGTTCAACCCAGAAACTCATTTTCTGGGTTATTCAGTAGAATTAAAAAAAGTGACTAGCTTTGAATAGCGGGTCAAAGTTAAAACATTTCTTGGGTCCACTGTTCTAAAAATCGGCATATGCGATCACCAATTGTTGAATTTTGTCTCAAATCGGGCAAAAAGTTGTTTTCTCATTTTAGGCGGGTCATGTTTTTTTAATTTCATTTTTAAAAAAATATATTATTGGTGGTCCTAGGTCGGTTATTTTTTTTCAAAAATAATTTAGAGATCTAACCCTAAATTCCCAAATTGACTTGTGACACAGCGCCTCTGAAGTCTTGTCTTGCAACAGTCAATCCCGACTAATTAAGGTCGATCTTCTCACTTTGCAGCATTACATTGTTTTATGGTTTTGTATTGTGTGGATATTTGGATTATAAAGTACCAAACTACTCATAAGAACACTTTGGACATGTCAAATACAATTAAGGAAAATATCTTTTATTTTAAACAATAAAAAACAAAATCTTATTAATTAGACAAAACTCATATACGCTGCTATGCGACAATAATAACTTTACTTTTATACCTTTTTATTTATATTAAAAATCAACTACAATTCATTCATTCATTTATTCATTCTCTCTCTCTCTCTCTCTCTCTCTCTCTCTCTCTCTCTCTCTCTCTCTCGATCTCTCTCTCTCTCTCTCGATCTCTCGATCGATCGATCTCGATAAAGCATTTACAGTAGCAACACCATCACCTCTTCCAACAATGGTCGGCCTCACCGTCGCCCTCCATGCATCGTCGGCTGCACTAACTCCGGCCACGTCTCGTACAAGATCACCGTGCCTCCGTCTTCAGTGCCACCGAGCTTGCTCCATTGCTCCTCAGCCTCGATTGGTGTCAAGCTTCCTCCATCGCGCCTCAGCCTCAAGCATCATCGAGCATCCTCCACCACTCTGCCTCGTCACGGGTACCCCTCGGAGGCTACTTGACGCCGCACCTCTCCAATGCTAAAGTGCCAACTTGGCTCATCTTGAGCTCCCCCAGCCTCGGCGTCGACCTCCACGGCTTGACATCTCACGTTGTTGCGATCATGGAACCAACTGCAACTGAGGTTCGATAAGATCTACCTCTTTTCCCACTAACGCTTTTCATTCAGTGGCATATCCTCTAAATGGCACCGCGTGCCGCGGCTCGATCTCCGACAACCACAGTGTTTTCTCTGTGTTTTTTTTTTGATATATAGCATCAATATCCAAAAAAACACATAATGACAATTTTGAACAAACATCAGTATCACTTACGAAAACGCAACATAAATCCTTAAAACTGCAGTAGCAGTCCCTAAAACACTGTAGCAACCCTTGAAAATGCAGTAGCAGTTCCCAAATACCATAATTTTAGTAGCAGTTGCTACTTTAGTAGTAGTGCTTTCTTCAGTACGAGTGTTTTTTTTTAGTAGCAAAGCCTGACTCGATGTTCTTATCTTTTATGGTACTATTTTTTAAGGAAATCTTTTTTAAGCAGAGCATGCTCAATATCAATGCATGTTCATTGGATTTTTGTTTCATCAATGGAGGAATATGCACACAGTAGCAGTCCAGGGTTATGCGATATACTATACTACACATCGGTGCATGTTTAGTATCAGTGCATGTTCTAATATATATTTTTCCATGGTTTCGGTGCCAAATTTGAGGTTACAGTATCACATGTTTTAATCATATCACTTATAAATGAATAATCTGTAACATAAGACAACTTATCTTAACAATAAAAATATATCTATAAAAACATTAATAGTCTTGAGCATAAAAATAGTAGTAATACAATAGCAGTCCCCGAATATGTAGTAGTAGTTCTTGAGCCGAAAACACAATAGCAATTCTTGAGCCGAAAATATAGTAGAAATCATTGAGCCGCAAACACAAAAGCAGTCCCCGAAATCAAAAGACACAGTAGTGATCCTCGAAATAAAAAATGAAGTAGCAATTCCCAAAAATGTAGTTATAGTCCCAAATTAGCAGCAGTTTCCAAAAACGCAGTAGCAGTCCCCGCGAAAATGCAGTAGTAATCTTTGCATAGAAAGCGCAGTAGCATTCCCCGAAAATGCAGTAGCAGTCCTTGAATCAAGAACGCAATAGCATTCCCTGAAATTGAAAATACAATAACAGTCCCCTAAAAATGCACTAATTATTAGTCCCAAAAATACAATAACAATCCCCAACAATGCAATACTAATCCCCGAAAATGTAGTGGCAGTCCAAAAAATATGATAGCAATAACACTTGATAATTTAAAATAAAAACGACAAGACTTATCCAATAAAGAAACAAAACTATAGCAACAATAAGTTGGTCTAAAAGAACATGAAGTAGCAAAGTTCCTAAAAAAAAAAATACTGTTTGGCAGAAATAAATCCAAAACAATAGCTTCATTAGATTTTACATCTAAGAAAAATCAGTAGCATATTCTTGTTTTCAATAAATTAGAACACATTTTCAAATACCCAAATACACACAAAATTTTGATGCAAACAATTAGCATGCCAAAAAGTGCAATAGCAGCACCAAATAAACATTAACAGTTTTGAAAACACACGGTAATAGTTTTAAAAAATGCTGTAGCAGTCTTGAAAAGCACCACAGTTCTCGAAATTGCATTCGTAAAATACAATAATAGTAGCAGTTTAAAAAAATAAAAAAATATGCATTCCTATTTTGATTTTTTTTCTTCTTCTTCATAGGAACACAAGATTGCCCGCACAATTTCTTATGTGTTTAGAAACATCAAACAAAGTAGCATTGAACCAAATCAGATCCAAATTAGAAACTCATCGAATCAAACCATATAAAATCAAAAACCACTTGTTGATTAAATAATCAAACCATACAATCCCCACTGCTACTTTATTCAACGAGAAAACACTGTACCAATTTACCATCATTTCAAAACAAATCTTCCAAGCTTCCAACTCTAATCTCAATCCAATTATAAACGATCAACGAAAACTTTATGAAACAAAACAAAAATAGTAGTAACATTAGAGTAAAAGAAGATGCGGTTGAGTTGTGCGGATTTTCAAGAGGCTGGGACGAGCTCCGACATTGACGGATCTAAAAGGAGATGCTACTGAGTTGAGGCCGAGGTTGTAGTGAACAACAATCGTCGCAACATGACGATGTCAGAACTGTGATTGTGGACGTCGACCGATCATCACGGCGTGGAGGTCGGGAACTGCGAGTCTCGTCGGAAGGAAGAGGATGCCGGGAAGTGGTTGTGTCCGTGACGGTGGAGGCGGAGAGCCGGCGAGGTGTTACTGTGTTTTCGTGTTTCTGGTGTGTGTGTGAGAGAGAGAGCGCTGCTGCTGCTGTTGTGTTTGGGACTTGGATATATGTGAGGGTATTGTCGTAATTGTATTATGTTTAATGGAATGTATTTAGCTGATATTATGTTTGAACTTCAAGTTCACTCCTTTATTGTCTAAATATTTTTCTGGTTGGTTTATTTGTATTCGTGATATTTAACTTGTTCTTGTATGTTTTTTCTAATTATAAAAGAGTATAAAA
Source organism: Geum urbanum (assembly GCA_946800695.1). NCBI lineage: Eukaryota > Viridiplantae > Streptophyta > Magnoliopsida > Rosales > Rosaceae > Geum > Geum urbanum. The sequence continues at coordinate 82,223,250 of OX326997.1, forward strand.
TCTTAACATTGTGTCATGTAACTTATAATAAAGATTCGATAATATAATTTTTTATTTAGTTATTGTGGCTATAATTATTTTTAATTTTACTTTATAAAGATCTATTATTATACATATTAATTAATATATATTTAATACAAATCGTCTCGAAATAGAAAGTATCTCCAATTCGAAATATGTATCCAATTAATATATTTAATTAATTCTCGCATAACCAATTAGAAAGTATCTCACTGTTTGGAGCTGTCTAACCTTTTTTAGAACCTTAATTGAGTTCGAGGTATTTTAGATCAAATAGAATTCTTCCATAGCCCTCTTTGTGATTTTCTTTAAAGTCGAATATGGTGGTCGTCATTACCAATCTTTGACCGACTTCTCCTTGTACTCTTTGTAGTTCAGAGTAAAACCCAATATATTTGGGGTTCAGAGAGACCCAGCTCACCAAAGTTTGGTGATGATATTGAGATCATAATTTTTAGCAGTTCTGGGTTTTCGAGATATTTAGTTGAGGGGTACATAGTATTATTCAAGGAGTAAAATATCGGGTATCGAGGATATATCAACAGTCTAAAATTTGGATATATCGACGGAAATATCGACGAAATATCGATCCAATGAAAATTCTGACGGAAATGACGGAAACTAATATAAATATATGGAAATTTGTAATGAAACTTTTGGAGGTTGTTATATGATCAATTACCTACCTTATGTGAAAAGAAAATATTGATCAAACATCAAAACATATGAATTTGCTATATTACTATATGAATTAGTACGTGTTAAGTGCTGATAACTATTAAAATATAATTTAATAGTTCTATTTTTATTTTTTTGATGGCTAAACTTTAATGGGAGGCTAGACCATCACATTTTTGTACAATATGTTACACATCACACATTACAAAATCAAATATATAAATACTTCAAAACCACATAGAGGACCTATGAGGTTCGAAATTCACACTATTTTCCTCATCTCTCTGTGCAGAATCATGTGTGTATTGTGAAGAGTACTCATTAAATGATTGCTCTCCCATGTAATTCTGCACGTATTAATTTACATGCCAACCATATGGGTCAGGGGGCGGTCTTTGAAGATTTTGGAGCTCGTAGTATGAACCAGACATTGCTCAACTTTCTTCATTGCTATCATCATTTGAGGCATTTGTTTGTGATTGTAACGATGAGTTATCACTTGTTGGAAGACCATAAGGCATGATATATGAAGGATAAGGCATTGCAAAATTTTGACCATAATAATAGGGTTGGTAAATATCGGTAAATTTCGGTAAATATCGGAAAAATCGGGGATATATCGGAAATATCGGAAAGTTTCAGAAAATTTCAGAAAGTTTGGAGATATATTCACAAATTTTTCAGGTAAGTTCAAAAAACCGAAATATCGGCGAAATATCGCCGATAATTTCGATTTTGCATTCCTTGGCATTATTATGAGGAAGAAGTGAAGAGCTGCCAATATATAAAAACTTCAATCATGAATCGAGGAAAAAAGATTTGAAGGCGTGATAAGTTTACAACTCCGCCACTCCGGTCTAACACCGAATCACTTTGTAAAGATACGGTCATGCGGATGCCTTTTTATTTTTAATATAATTATTGATTAATAAAACGTTTGTGAGCTGTTAAGCGCTTGGACAGGTGTCATCATATTAAACACGAGACAGAATTAGCACCGAGTTTTTGGGATGACAGATCTGCTTCCAGTTCATTGTATTTTCAGTTGAGTTTCATTTAATTGTTATTAAATGATATTTGTAAGTGTAAATATGATTATGAGTCTTTATGATTATTGCGAGAGATTAATGAAATAAATGTTTCAGAATGTTTGTAATAATCAGATTAGGTCTCTTTGTGATCCTAGCTATTATGCCACTTTCTCACGCCTCGCTAGACTAGCACCTAACGATTTTTAGAACATTGAGATCACCAGAAGTGAGTTGATACATAAATAAAAAATACGGACCAGTGAAGTTTGATCAAATGTCTGAAATTTTGTGTTATCTTTGTAACTTATTAGATCTAATAAATTTTCATCTCGGAAAAAAGTACCAGTGAAGTTGGATCAAGATAGCAATGGCTGTAGCAATAATACACGAATAAGGATCAGAGGTACCATTGACAAGTTATTAGAGAACTGAATAACTTAGTCGATGGAGGTCAGTAATATGTATTATTTCCAGGATTTATCTCTTGAGGATAGTTTGTTTCACCGTGCTAGTGTGGAAGGAATAGAGTTGAGAATTGTCGTCTCCTCTTGCGTGAGTTACTCAGAGTCTCACACTAGCAATAGTCGTGTCCCATGTTTGCCACAACAGTTCTCTAAAGCTCGGTACTATGAAAAGCTTGATCAATGAGTTAAAACCAAGAAAAGTAGAAAACAACAGCACAAATGTACCAAAATTTGTCCAGTTGTAGATATACCCAGATGAAGCTACCATCCCAAACAGTAAGAAGCAAGACCCAGAAAACCAAATTCACCAAACAAGTGCAAACATCAGTGATATATTGAGACTCCATCAGGCAATTTGACAGAACTCTGTCCTTGTCCATCTCCTTTTTTATTTCATAATTCCACCTGCGAAATCCCAATTCCACCTTCAGTGCCCAATCCAATTTGATCAAATTCAGGACACAAAATCAAAAAATCTAGAGGTTGAAGAGAAATTAAAAGAAGAAATACAAGCCCAAAAGACAAAAAAACAAAATCTTGACCTTCTGTTCGAATGCAAAAAATCAAGGATCAACTATGGAGTCTATAATTACCACATATCACCAGCAGAAGAGACTCCCTACTTGCCCAGGATCACCATGGTTGAGCTAACTAAGGGATGAAGAAGGCAGCCAAGATGACAAGCGAACGTGGTGGTTATTGTGAATTGTGAGCACACAGTAAAAAAAATCTCGGTATTAAACTCATGAGTAGCCAAAATGGAGTACTCAAGATAACAGTCCTTGAAAGGAGGTCGAGGAGAGAAACACGGGGCTACCGAAGCTCATTTAAGTTTGTATCCTAACGCAACAAACACAGTCCACACAACCAATAATATCTAAGATTAGATTCATTTATTAGTGTCCGAATTCTTTTGAATCCGGTGAAAAAAGTGTCTGACCTTAAAAAAATTATTAAGATAATGTTCAGACTTTGAAAACTTTATAAATAAGATGTCTAGAATCATTTTTAGACAAATTTCTGACTCTAATGATGACATGTGCATGGTGATTATTTGAAATTAAGGATATATTTGTCATTTAAGGTCATTTTTTTCATTATTCTTTTTCCTTTTTTATTTAGATTTCTATTTTCATTTTTTTCTTTATTTTATTCTCTCTCTTGACTGTGTTTTTATTCTCTCTCACTCGCCATCACCACATCTTTCAGCTCACCCCTAAAGAGCATCTCCAACCATGGAGGGTTCTATACCATATTATGAGACCTTGTAAAATCATTATTTATATAAGACCTTCTAATCTCCAACTATTAAGGTCTCATATATCATTTTAAAACTCATCTTCAACCATAGGGTCTTATATCTTATACCTTAAAATTCATAATCTTTATTATATATTTCTTTTTAATTCAATAATTAGCTTCTTTGCCATTATGCTTTAATTTTAGTTTGTTGTTGTAAGCTTTTAATTTGATGTATTGTTGTGTATTTTTAATTTAATGTGTTGTGAATTTTAATTTTATGTGCTATTAAAAAAAGTTGTATAGATTATATGCATTTAGTGAGTATATACTAAATAAAACTTTAATCAATTTGGATCAATAATTCTTATTAAAATTTAGAACAAGTTACAATATCACTATAATTAATTAAGCAACACAATACATTATTTAAAATAAGCAACAATATAATAAAAGCAACACAATACATTAATTAAAATTTATATTTTTAATAAATAAGTAAAATTACTGTTGATATATTTTTTATAATAATTTTTTTCAGTTTTTTTTATTTAAGAGAAAAATGATTACTAAATATATATATATGGCATATTAAAAATATGTATATTATTGGGCTGAAATCCGTACGTTGGAACCTCCATTATTGGATAACAGACAACAAAAGAAAGTGGCCCTGCCAGCGTCAGCGCGTCAGTTTCTCTTCCTCCAGTCTCTCTCTGTGCGTCAGTCTTCACCTGGGCTCCATGTGTCAGCCTCCTGCACCAGCTTCAACGCGTCACTTTCTTCTCCTCTCATCCCGTCCCTCCCACACTCTCTCTCCACATGGGTTGTTTTCTTCTGGGCCTACATATTTTACAAGGTTCTATATCTCAAATGAGGTTCTATTTTAGAACTTTGTATAGGGTATAAGACTGATTTTTAAGGTATAAGAATAGAACTTTGATTTTATTAGAGATGAATTTTTATCAAAAGTCTTATTATAAGGTATAAAACTTCTATTGTTAGAAATGCTCTAAGAGCACTACCAGTGACGAAATCACGCTAAAGCTAGGAGCTTGAGTTTGAGTATATACTACTTGTCCCGTACAGACGGAAGAAGTACAATGGCATAGAAGTCAAGCATAAATGTAGTTGATAAGATCCTAGGTTCGAACCCAGCCTTGTTTAACTGCCATGACTTTTTTTTCTTTTGCAATTTTGGGGGTTTTTTGTTTAGATTATTTAGTTTAATTTCAATTTGACCCCTTAGAAGGCTGGCTCCGCCCCTGAGCACCACCGCCAAAATTGAATTGAATAAAAGAGAGAAATGTCCGATGCGTATTCAGATCTTCCTTTCTCTCCCTCCCTCGACCTCCAATCTCACCCCAAACAGCTTTGGCCTATTGTCATCCGGATCCGGGCCACACTTGGCCAACAAATCGAAAAGCTCCTTGCACTTGTTTTTCATGTTGGTTAGCTTGAAGCTCAGAACACCATTTTCCATCTTTAGCCGTTTGTTTTCGTCAATAAGAGAGCTGTACTCGGACGACGAAGAAGTTGAGGAAGACCTTTCATGATCTTCATCAGACTGATCATCTAGTGTTCCTCCTGCTTGCCCTTATGCTAGTGCCGCCGCCGCATTTGGCTGTTGCTTGGTAGCCCATGCTTTCTACGACGGATTTCCCATAGTTGATCCTTTTCACCCTTTCGGAATTTCTCGTTGGAAAACTCCCACCGGCTTCTTGCAACTTTGCGGAATCCCTGATATTATGTATATATAGTGATAGGGTTAATTAACACATATTTGAGAAGAATGGTTAGTTCCAATTAGAACACCAAGTCACAAAGAAAGAATAGCACTAAATTGAAGATAGAACATAACATATTTATATTTTGAGAATTTCTCGTGTAAACCTACTCAAAGGTCCCCGTCAATTATGCACACCAATTTCTAATGACGACTCCAACTATAGCTGAAGTGCTTAGTCAATTTTAGGAACACACGATGTAACTTCCTAGTCCAAACTCAACAAACACATATCTATTTGTTTATGAAAAGTCATATAGACTACAAAAATTTGGTCACTATAGCACAAAACTATCATATATATAATTGGGGTCAGACATGGCGAGTGGACAACCAAAACAGTTTGACCGATCAAACTCGGAATTATCAATTAAGAAACCAAGTCAATCTAGTTGGCCACCGTGGCCACCTTAATTACTCAGCAACCTAAGCTAGACAAACATGGTAGTCAAAATATAAGAACTATGTGTTGAATCCATAAGTTCGAGAATCAGCATGCATGGAATGAAAATGGTTCATGATACTATACATACGTACGTATTGAGCTGTCTGACAAAGCTAGAGAAGTTACTGTGCTTGAAGAGAGTTGGTAGGAGATCTCGGGAAAACTCGGCCGGCTGCCACACCACGAACGCCGATCCGTCTTTGTTCCACAATATCACGTCGTTGCTTGCCGGATCCTCCACCAGCATGTAAGCCTTCAACAGGAAAGGCGTTGGGCTAAACTTCCTCATATATTCCAATAAACCCTTTTGATGATGATTCTCCATTGATATATATGATGGCCTTGGAGTGATAACGATCAAAGAAGATGAAGGATTTTGAAGAAGAAAGAAGTTTGGAATTAGAAAGAAGATTAATTGAGGACGGTATTATATAATATATATATATACAGGGGAGAATGAGAAGAGAAGAAGGGCCGTTAAGAACTCCCAACCCCAGCAATAGAAACCCTGCACAACTCCACAGTTCATGAGAAATGCAAGGCTTCTTCTTCTTCTTCTTCTCTCTCTCTCTCTCTCTCTGTCTTTCTCTCTATTTCGCTCTCTCTCTCTCTCTCTGTTTTTCTGTTCTAAAAGTAGGACCGGGCTTCCAAACCAAACCAAATGGGCCAAAAACTGAAGCCCGAACCGAATGGCCTGAACCGAACGGATCAGCCCAATTCTCGGCCCAAAACCAAATGGCCCAAAACTATAAAAAAAATATTTCGGTACGGTTCGGTACCATACAGAAACCGAACCGAAAATTAATCAAAATAGAAACGATTACGTGTCTCTCATCTACCGGCCTGAACTAGATATCCACATTACAAACCATACACCTTCCCTTACTGAATCTCTCTCACTTGGTCCAAGTATATAAGCTTAAATGAAAACAGAAAACCTGATACCCTAATTACACCTTCACCATCTCGCCTCCTTTCTTTCATCTCTCTCTTAGACTCAGTCCAAAATACACCAAAGAAACCCTAACAGCCTAAACGATGACGACGGCCCAGACGACGGCACACAACCCAATCGACGCCGTACCACCTCAATCGACGCTGCCGCCTCCGATTTCTCTGCCTCAAACCCTAGGTCGAGATTCAGTCACACACAACCTCAATCGACGACGCACAGCCTCAAACGAGCGCCGCCGCCACCTTAATCGATGTTGTTAAGACGTTGACCTCACGACCTCACAGACCTCCGATCGCCTCTCGGCCAAACCCTCACAGCCTCACCGATCTCTTCTCGATCGCAGTTGCATGTCATCTCCGATCTGCTAACCTCACCGATCTCCGATCTCTTCTCAATCGTAGTTACATGTCATCTCTGATCTGCTAACCTCACCGATCTTCGATCTCTTCTTGATCACAGTTGCATGTCATCTCCGATCTGCTAGCCTCACCGATCTGATCTCCGATCGATCTCTGATCTAATCTTCAAGGGTAGGCTCTGTCTCTCTCTCACAGTCTCATTGTCTCTCTAAAATTTTATTTTTAATTAGTTTTCATTTTTTTGCTTTGAAAATGGAGTTTCACTTCTCACTGCCTTGGTTGTTTTGAACTGAAAATGGAGTTTTTATTTTTTTTTGTTTTGAAACTTGATGCAAAACTAATTAGGTATAGCTTGGTATATTGGATAAAGCATACACCCGACCAGGCATACATGAGATTGCCATTGCACACCGATTGTCATATGCTCCCGTACAAAGGTTAGATTTTTGTTAAAATGAACTGAAAATCTGAAAGTTTAATGTTTAATTGAGTTGCATGTTGTGATTGAATTGAACTGAAAAGGTTGTAAAGTGATCCTAGTTGTTTACTTTTGCGAGACATGAAAAATAGGCACTGAATAACTGGATTTGTAGAAGAAGTAGGCTGTGAAGCAATTCAAGTGGCCTGAACCCTGAAGGTACAATGTCAAACACTGTTATTTTTTTTTCTTTGGTTGTACTTTGTGATTGTTTTGAACTGAAAATGGAATGATAGTTTTGAACTGAATAAGCATGTTTTGAAACTTGTGATGCATGTTGTGAAACTTATGACATGTGATGCATGTGTCTAAGTTTTTTGGTATATTGGATAAAGCATACACCTGGCCAGGCATGCATGAGGCTGCCATTGCATATCGATTGTCCCTGCTCCCGTACCAAGATTAGTTTTTTTTAAATGAACTGAAAATCTGAAATGTTTTGTGTTAATTGAGTTGCATGTTGCATGTTATAAGTGGAATTGAACTGAAATAATTCTATTTTAATAAGTGAATTGGAACTGAAGCAAAACTAATTAGGTAAAGCTTGATATATTGGATAAAGCATACTATTAATGAACCTACATTAACATGTAGGTCTTGTCTTTTTTATAACCTACTGACTTGTTCTTTTTTTCCTGTACAGGTAGGACTATCACAAACTAAGAGACTGGCCCAAGGGAAGTTTTGAACTATGACTAAGATCAGTGTAAGTTTTTGCATGTGAAGTGACATTGTATTTATTTTATTGTGTAATATATGATCTCCAATTTGTAATTTTAGGTTCTTAACTAGTTTTCTTTCCTGTCACTATTGAAAAATATTAAGAAGAAAAAAAGGAGGAGTCCCTAAAACCAGTAAGGTTCATGCTCCAAGTGGGAATGGTTCGTCAATGGGAACCACTCCAGCTCCAGTAGCTGAAGCTGAGGCTACTGCATCTGTTGTAAGTCTAGACTGTTTTGTATCTAAGAAATGTAGTTTGGTGTGAGATCATTTCACAGAGTATAATGCTATTAATGTTGTTAAGTGTAAAGGGAAACCTGATCAAACCATATCTGAAAAGAGAGCTAAATGCAAATATTGTCATAAGGGTAATTTAGGAGATTATTCTGTAGATAGTACAAAGAATGGAACTAGAGGGATGAATAAACACATAAAAACAGATGTAGGTATTATAAAGGAAGGTAGAACGTTGATAAAAAATAGAAGACTTTGGTTGGGGATAAAATTAAGGGTAATAAGCTGAAGACTCATATTTTTAACCCTAAAGAAGTTATGCAAGCCTGTGTTGAAATGGATGTTGTTGATGAATTACCTTTTAGCTTTGTTGAGCAGTTGGGTTTTAGGGGTTTTTGTAGAGTTGATGTTCCTGATTTTACAGTTCCGTGTAGAAGAACTCTCCATAGGAATTTTTTGAATCTGTATGAAAGTAAGAAGAAAGACCTTAATAAGAGTTTACTCAAGTATAGAGTTTGTCTAACCACCGATACTTGGACAAGTTTTCAAAAAATTAATTACATGGTGCTTACTGCATATTTTATTGATAAGAAGTGGGTAATGCATGAGAGGATCATTAATTTTATCACTGCCCATAATCATGGTGGGAGTTCAATAGGAAACCTGATTGAGGAATGCTTGCTTAAGTGGGGGTATTACTAAGGTTCTCACCATAACTGTGGATAATGCAGCTGCTAATAAGTGTGCTATTGAGTATGTTAGGGCTAGATTGAATAGGATTAAGGATTCTCAAGCTATATTAGATGGTAAACATATGCATGTTAGGTGTGCTGCCCACATATGCAACTTGATTGTCGGAACTGATTTAAAGAAGTTAAATAAGGCTGTCTTGGGAATTAGAAATGCTGTTAAGTTTGCCCATAGGTTAGATATCTTAAAAATAGCATGGCAAAAGAAAATATACCTTGTAGAGGGCTGGTTGTGATGGATGTTCCGACAAGGCGGAACTCCACATACCTAATGTTGGAAGCAACCCTGAAGTTCAATGCTGCTTTCATTAGAATGGTAGAGGATGAAGAATGCTATAGAGCATACTTTGCGGAGCCAGATGAAGAGTTTGATGAGGAAGGTAACCTGATTCCTCATCTGCCAAATGCTAGAGGAACGTGTGGGCCTCCTTTTGATGAAGATTGGGATAATGCAGATGAGTTTGTGGTGTTCCTCAAGGTTTTTTATGAGGTGACAGTGAGAGTTAGTGCATCTACACACCCTACAGTGCACTCCACCTACCATGATGTGATGGCCATCAATGCGGAGCTCAACAAGCTGATTTTGGAACCTGAAAAGATGCGAGGTGCTACTGCCGTTGAGAGGGTGATGAATGATATGGCTGGTGACATGCTGAAGAAGCTTAACAAGTATTTCGGATCAAAGGCTGAGGTGAATCCTTTCATCCAGCTAGGTTTGATTCTTGATCCGAGGTTCAAGCTTGTTCACTTGGTGCATCTGTTTCAAATTGATGGGAAAGATGAGGTGGAGATTGATGCAGACACAAAGAAGGCAAATAAGTTCTTCATGGATTTATATGTGCAATATGTGGAGCTAGTAGACATTCAAGCAATTGTGAGCAAGGCTAATATGCTAAGAGCAACTACTAGCAGCAGGGCAGCCCCACTGGTTTCAGATCCTCCCTTATTGGTAAATTGAAGGAGATGGTGTCTTCGACAAATGAGTCAGGGTCTGTCCATGAAGTAGATAGATATTTGGATGATGATCATGAGTCGGTATGTGAGAATGGTGAGCAGTATCCAAATCTGGATTAATGGAGGGTGAATGGTGCCAAGTATCCAGTGATGGCAAGAATTTCTAGGGATGTGCTGGCTATACAAGTGAGCACAGTGGCTTCGGAGAGTGATTTTAGCACAGGTGGGAGAGTTATCGACAATTTTAGGAGCTCATTGACTCTTAAGTTTGTAGAGGGATTGATCTGTCTTCAAAGTTGGCTTAGGGGAAATGAAGTAGATGATATTCCAAGCATCAGGGATACTGAGATATATGAGGCTTGTGAAAAAGGTTAACTGACTTAACTCACTTTACTGTTTTTGTGAAACTGTGGGATTTTGATTATGTCTGCATTTACTTGCATTTTGATTCTGTCTGCATTTGTGAACTGCATTTTGATTCTGTCTGCATTTGTGAACTTGCATTTTGAATCTGTCTGCATCTGTGAACTGTGGCAATTTGATTATCAAATGTATATCAGTATATAAGTTGATGCTTGTCAATTTGCAGAGCACATTACACAGCTTGGAAGTACCACAGAAATTGAACTTGGAGCCAGTGGAGTTTCTGAAACTGTGGAGCTCATTAAAGATTCTGATGACAATGAAGATGAAGAGGCTGGAGATGAATGCTAGCTCTAGCCTCTAGTTGAATTTGGGACTGTATTTATGCTAAATTTGACTGTAATTCCATTTTATGCATTTTGGACTGTAATTCTATGAACTGCAATGACTGTAATTCTATGAACTGCATCCGGAACTGTTTGGACTGTAATATCTTGGACTGTTTTGACTTTTAAATTTCAACTACCTGAGCAAGTATCTGTAGTTAGTTCTGAATTCAACATGAACTGTACTTGATTTTAATTGTATTTAGATCTGTATATTTGAACCTGAAATGTACTTGGTTTATGTGTAATAGTTATGCATATTTGAATCTGAAATGTATTTGGTTTAGGTGTACTTGATTTTAAAATGTAAAAACTCTAATTAGGCTTGGTGTACCTGAAATATACTTGATTTTGAATGAAGAAAATAAGTCAAATAACAGATTTGGACCATTTTGTAAATGGATCTGTACCGAATTGGGCCGAACCGAACCGAAACTTTTTGGTTCGGGTCCAATCGGTCCAGATGGCTAAATTTGCTAGAACCGAACCGATTATTATTTTGATTTCGGTTTCGGATTAGGCCCAATCCCGAACCGATCCGACCCGAGCCCAGCCCTATCTAAAAGTAATAAAACTCGACCATCCATAAGTAGTAAGGGCAGGGCAATTTTATAATTTAATACAATCTGACTGAGATATGGCGGTAAAAAAAACTGAGACTAATAAGACTTGGCAGTAGAATACTTCCATAGCGGAAGAACCATGCAACGTCATCATTGGAATCAGAGATTCACCGAAAAATGGTTCTAGGCACCACACTTATAGCGTTTTTAGAGTCTGGACACCATTTTTATAGTTTTTTGAGTTCGGACACCTTTTTGGCTTGACCCGAAGAGTTTGGGCACCATGGGTGAATTTAATCCTAATATCTAATAATATCCTCTTATTTATGTTAGAAATTTTGTGTTTGTGGGTATAGCAAGAGAATGAAAAATACTTCAAAGACACGTAAAAGTTTACGCTTTCCTTTAGACTTTATTTGCCCCGCTACTTAATGTGCAAGTGGGAATAATGAAATAAACCTTTAGGATACAATAAAGCCTAGCAACTTACTAATATTCATTGTCGGTTTTCACTAAGGGAAATCAACCTAACACTTGATCAAAGATTTTTCAAGAGGCTTAACGTTACTAGAAACTAAATCTGCTGTATATAGTTTCTAGATTTTCTTTAATACTAGAGAATGATGGAGAACCTGAGAGAAACTAAAAGTGATGAAGAGAAATGAGGTTTTTAGTTATGTTAATCTGTAGAGAATCACTTCTATTTATAGAAGTGATTATGCCTTTTCACCTTGAAAGATTGTATCGTTCTGGTTATCTTCTAATGGACATGCATCTTCATTAAAAGTTGCATCTATTTGATTTATTTCTAATGGACATATCTCTTCACTAAGAATTGTATCAATTTGATTTTTCATTGAACATATTTGTTGATTTCCAATAAACAAACTTGTTTTATATTATTAAAAATTATTCCAACAATTTAACTATATCCTACCTAGTCCCGCCAACGTGCCTTAAAATGACTAACTGTAGGAAAGAAGTTTCAAAGTAATGCATCTTAATTTATGTTAGTTAACAGATGAAATGCTTCACTTCATGTCAATTCATGATGAAGACCATCCACTACAAGAAAAACGCACTTAGACCGCGGAGCGTTTCCGTCGTTTAGGTGCGTTTTTCCGTCGTCTAAGTACTTAGACGACAGAGGCTCCGTCCTCCAGGCTCCAAGCTCCAAGTGCTGTCGTCCAAGCACTTGGACGACAGAGATCAGTTTCTCCGTCGTCCAAGTGCTCACTTGGACCGCGGAGGAAGTGACCTTCTCCGCGGCCCAAGTACGAACTTGGACGACTGAGATCACTTTCTCCGTCGTCCAAGTGCTCACTTGGGCCGCGGAGGAAGTGACATTCTCCGCGGCCCAAGTGAGCACTTGGACGACAGAGATCACATTCTCCGTCGTCCAAGTTCGTACTTGGGCCGCGGAGAAGGTCACTTCCTCCGTGGTCCAAGTGACCACTTGGACGACGGAGAAAGTGATCTCCGTCGTCCAAGTGCTCATTTAATTTTTTAAAAAAATTAAATTATTATTAAATATTAATAATTTAATTTATAAACCAATCTCATTTAAATGAATAAAAATGTTCAAATTAATTAAATAAAATAAATTTGTAATTAATTACTTAATTAAATAATAAAAATTAATTTGTACATACATGATTGAAAAACGCATAAAAATTAAAATATTGTTCGGAATCAGGAAAGAAACAATATAATAAACTACACAAATGAACTACTAGCTAAAATACTGGAGGAGCAGATGCGCCGCCGAGTCTCCCGCCTCCAGCCGGGTCGTCGTCGTCGGGGTATGGGTTTGGAGGAGGTTGACATTCTCGTCGAGCTTGATTTTGCATGAGGGCGACGAGTTAGGCTATCTGCGCTTCTTGCTGATCAAGTCTTTGACGCATAAATTGATTTTCCTCTCGTGCGAGTCGAGCCTCTTGAATGGCTGCTTCGACGGCCGCAGCCTGAGTACTTTTCCTCCCCGAACCTCCCGTAGATGATGAGTTGGAGGTCGACAAATCTCGAATCACCTTAGGTCCGAACCCCCTAACCTCTCTGCCAACTCTATGACCGTAGACCTCATTCGCGATTGCAATTTGGCTCTCCATCGATAGAGGAGGCAGGTCCTCCAGCGGCAAATCTGGGAACGCAAGCTGAGTGCTAGCTAATTCTTCCTGCGCACGTTCTACCACCCTTGCCTACAAAAGAATAATTTAAAAATTATAATGAAATAATAATTCAATAATAATTACTACAATTAAAAGCACATATATATATCACTTACGCCGTATTGACTCGCTTCATTATCGAGTCTAGGCGTCACGTACGCGCTTATGCTAGCATCAAGATAAGGGTGTTTGGAGCCCTTATCCCTGTGCTCTTTGGCTATTTGAATCAGTTGCTTGGCGCCGGAGGTATGGTATTTGTCCTTCTTCCCCCGGTTGGTTTTGTTGATTTCGGAGAATTTCTGTTAGACAACATAAATCATTAAAAAATTAATAAGTAACTAAAATTAAAATAATTCAATTCTCTTAATTGAAATAAAAAAAGTAAACACCTTATATTCTTCATCTTGGAAGTGGTTACACAACCACTGCCACTCATCTTCCCTATCCCCACGCAGCTCTACGGGGGTAGGCACGGGGCTGATATTTTCGAAGTATTGATGAAGCCTGTACTTCCAGTCACGGTTGATAGAGTTGGCGGTTTGGTTGATATGCCTAAGCATCGTCGGTGTGGGATCCACCTCATATTGTTCCTATTAGAAATAAATAGAAAATTATAATCGTATATATTATGAAATTATAATGTTTATTGGTTATTAGAAAATAAATTTAAAATTGTACGTATTACGTATTTAAAGTTCTTTAAAGAGTTTCGCCTTCTCTTCATCTGGCAACTCCTTCCAATTAGGGGCAATGAGACGAACCCGGCTACGAAGGATTGACCCTATGCTATGCGCCGAGAGACTTGCTAGCTGAGCTGTGGGAGGGCTACCGGTGAATTCGTCGTACAGCAAGTCGATCTTTTTCCCGGTCGCCTTTAAAATTTTCTCTGCTTTGCCGCATTTGACGAGACCGCGAGTCCTTTTCAGTTCCGGGTCAGTCGGGGTCCTCTTTTGCTTACGTCGGGCGCTGTAGAGGATAGATTCAGAGGTTGAGGACGCCTGAGTACTTCCTGTTGAACCGAGCGTCGGACTGGAATAGGCGTCGTCATCACTGCTCGGGATAAATAGGGCAGCGGGAATTTTCCCAGAGGGCACTGTCGACTGACCAGATGAAGGGTCCGGATTGAGGGCGTCGTTGCCCTCCTGTAATTCCCAACCGACTTGCTCCGCCAAGCGTCGGAGCATAGCATCTTCGGCCTCCTGTTGGGCCTTTTTCTTTCTGGACGGAGCCATTTAAGCCTAGGAGTACGTTGTTAAAATACCTGATTACCATAATAATTATATAAAAAAATTTATGCTAATTAAGTGCACCTAAGATTTAAATAGAGTACACTAGCTTGGTTTTTGGGTCGTTCAATAGACGTGTGACCCACGCGATAAAATGTAAACTTTCAATTAATCAGCCTTGGTTCAATCGAAAAACATGACCAGTTAGGGATAGAGATAACGCGAGAGGCAGGACTAATTTCGACAAAACACCCCGAGGCTAACCAAATCAATGGTATATACTCTATTGGTGTCGTCTTTCTTAGATCCAAAACCTGTCACCAGTCATAACCCGTTTCTAGACACTATGTCCGACATTCAGCCAATCTTTCGAAAATTTACACTCCCTCAAGTCCTTTGCAAACTCGGCCCTCAACCTCGTGTCCATAACTTCACTCAGGTTATGGTGTGCGGTGATGAAATCCACACATCACGAGGGATTAAGGAGATAAGCTAAGAAAAGAGGCGTCATCTATTCCAAAGAGTGCGACTTAATAAACCAATCTTATGTACTAAATTTAAATCAAAGACTACCAAATTAACACATAATTATCAATTAATAATTTTTAATTACATGCAATAATAATCACAAATTATACTATTAATTAAAACAATAAATAATGACAAAAATTAATTATTATTTATCATGCATTTAATAATAATTATTTATTTACCAATATAATTAATTATTATTAACAATAATAATTATTACTATATTATTTAATTTTAACTAATATATTATTCATTACCAAATTACAACTAATAATGAGTACTAAATTAGTAATTATTACTAATAATAATTATTATTAATTATTATAATTATTTATTAATTAAAATTATTAACAAATTAAATAATTACTTAAATAATAATAATGTTAATTAAAAAATAGAATTATTACCTTGCCAGAATGTCGCCGGAAATTCGCCAGAATGTCGCCGAAAATTCGCTGGAATGTCGCCGGAATGTCGCAGGAGGAGAGTCGTCGGAGAGAGGGAAAGTCGTCGGAATTATCGTCGCCGGAGGAGGAAGGCCGGAGGTTTTGAGAGGGGAGGAGAGGAGAGGAGGAAAGGAGATGGGATGAGAAAATGAGAGGGGTGAACTGTTCTATATATAGGCGTTCACTTAGACGACGGAGCCCTATTTTTCGTTGTCTAAGTGCACTTGGACGACGGAAACGAGCGTTTCCGTCATCTAAGTGAACCGTTCCAAAATTTTGAAACGGCGCCCAATTAATCGGCGAGATGTTTCAACCGCCTTAATTTTGAACTTAGACGACGGAGAATAGATTCTCCGTCGTCTAAATCAAATTTGAAGCGACGCCGAAATTTAAGGCGGCACATTGAACCGCCATAATTTTGAACTTGGATGACGGAGATGATTATTTTCCGTCGTCCAAGTAGTCACCAGGACGACGGAGATGGTCATTCTCCATCGTCCAAGTTCAATTTACGTAAAAAAAAAAATTAATTCGCAAGGAATTTTCCGATCTGTCATTCGAATGAAATAGTCGTAAAATATCGATGAACACATCGTATATATAAACAGTTAAATTTGAAACGACGAATAATTTTACGTCTTTAAACTTGTTAAGTATCTACTAATCTTTATGACTTAAGTGTTATTAAGTATAGGCTCATTTGCACCAGAGTATTAACGAAATTGAATTTGGACAAAACAACTGTTGGATACGTTCGCCGTAACATAATATAGAATTACAATAATTTTCAGAAAATAATAAGTTCGTGAAGGGTTTCATCGACACAGTCAACCGCAAAACCGAGATTTTGACAAACCGGAAACGTGGATACAAGACATTTCGTAACTCCGATTTTAGAACCGTCGAACCTCACACACCAAGAATTGTATACTCTATAGTCTTGACGAAAAGAATATGCATTGGGAGATGGTCTAGATGGTCGTTGTCTTAGAAAAAATTACAAATTCAGCACCTGGACGACGGAGATGAGCTTCTCCGTGGTCCAGGTGAGTACTTGGACGACGGAGAAGGGCATCTCCGTCGTTCAGGTACTAACAAGGACGACGGAGAGTGAGTTCTCCGTCGTCCAAGTGTAGAAACCCTGAATTCAGGGGTTAGGGCCTTAATATTTAGGGTTTAGGGTTTCTACACTTGAACGACGCAAATGCCCTTCTCCGTCGTCCAGGTACTAACTAGGACGACGGAGAGTGAGTTGTCCGTCGTCCAAGTGTAGAAACCCTGAATTCAGGGGTTAGGGCCTTACTGTTTAGGGTTTAGGGTTTCTACACTCCTAGTTAGTACCTGGACGACGGAGAAGGGCATTTGCGTCGTCCAAGTGAAGAAACCCTGAATTCTGGGGTTAGGGCCTTATTGTTTAGGGTTTAGGTCGTCTAAGGTCATTTGTGTCTCCGTTCAATTCTTCTGATTCAATTCGATAATTGAAAAAATCATCGATCCGCTCCGATCCGATCTACTAGCTTTAGAGTTTAGGGTTTAGGGAGATAGCTCAAGGTATTTATGTATGAACTTTCCTTCTGGCATGATAGATTTAACTCTCTAAAACAACATATACTACATCGTGCTCACAATAATACTATCACATGACATAACTAAGCGTAGAATAATATAGTATAATTTCTGAAACATTTATTTCATTCATCTCTCGCAATAATTATAGGGACCCATAATCATATTTATACATAAATATTATTTAAAAATAATTAAACGAAACTCAACTGAAAATACAATGAACTTGGAAGGTAGGTCTTTTAAAAGTCACTAATTTTATAGGAAAACTAAATTAAATGGATGATTTATATAAAAACGAATGAAAGCTTCTTGAGGAAGCTTCTTGGACATAATAGAAAGCTTTCACCTTTTTGACTACCCAAAGCCCAAAATACCCAAAAGGCGAAAGTTTTGATTAATTTCTCCGTCGTCCAGGTTGATAACTTGAACGATGGAGAAATTAATCTCCGTCGTCCAGGTGAGAACCTGGATAACGGATAATTCTCCGTTGTCCAGGTTATCACCTGGACGACGGAGATTAAAAACGAACGAAAGCTTCTTGAGGAAGCTTCTTGGACATAATAGAAAGCTTTCACCTTTTCGACTACCCAAAGCCCAAAATACCCAAAAGGCGAAAGCTTTGATTAATTTTTCCGTCGTCCAGGTGATCGAGAACCCTGAATTCAGGGGTTAAGGCCTCACTGTTTAGGGTTTAGGATTTTTGCTTAACTTGGACGACGCATATGGTATTCTCCGTCGTCCAGGTGTCACCGTTCAATTCTTCTGATTGAATTCGCTTAAAAATTCGTCGATCCGATCCGCTCCGATCTCATCCGCTCCTCGATCGATCCGATTCGATATCGTTCCAATATAATTCGGATTAATTAATTAATTAATTTAATTTAATTTACGTACGTCGGTCGATCCGATCTGAGCATGGACACGTGTAATTAATTAATTAAGTACAAAAATAATAGTTTTACGTACATATGTACATACGTTCTCCTCCTTATAATATTTATATTAATTTTTGATCGATGATGCATCGATCATATATTACAATAATTACAATAATTAATTACCAATTAATAATCCTCGTCGTATAACCGTACTCTTCGTCATAATCGTCATCATCCTCATCCCCGTTATCCGATTGCTCATCCTCATCATCGTACTCAACATCGTTCGACGAATAACCTGAGTTCTCGTCCGCGTCCTCATCCTACACGTCTTCTTCATCTACCTCATTAATGGCATCGATAATCTCATCTTCAGTTAGATCTGTACAACCATCAGGCATGGGTAACCGTTCACCATCTTGAACCAGGTCCATTATATCGGAGCGGATGACAGAAATATTAGGCTCTTGATAGGCAGGAATGTCTCTTTCTGGTTCAACAACATCTTCAGTTTTCTGGTGTCCCTTCAATTGTCTATGTATTCCATATTCCTCGATGAGAGATATGGTTCGCTATTTTCTACCCTTCACCAGCTTTCGGATCGTCGAGATAGAACACCTGCCTAACTAAGGTGGCGAGAGCGAAATGCTCATCCTCATACCAGCTTGAGTTTGTATCGACTGATAATAGTCCCAGGTCTTCCTTTGTATGCTTGAACCATCTGCACTTGAATAGGAAAACGTTGACATCATTCCCGTAACATAGTTGAACCACATTTACAATAGCCCCGTAATATATATCATTGTCTTTCCCAACCGCTACCCCACTGTTTTTTGTTCTTCTTCCTTCATCTCGGGCCAATGAATGGAACTTTACACCGTTCACAAAACAACCGGGATAAATATAGTGTTTAATCGGCTTCCCTGCTAGCAAGTGCTTTGGCTAGGACCACCACCCCCCGTGGTTTTCAGATTTTTGCAGATCAATCATCTGCGAAAATGGGCAAATATAAGGGTTTACTTTCTACAAACATGAACGATATGTATATAAATTACTAAATACCGAGACGTACGTACGTACCCATTGAAAGAAATAATCGGGAAACTTCTTCTTAACCATTTTCTCAATCCACGCCGAACTCTTGTTTTGATTTAACGCCTGAAGCGTCTCCCTGTATGACATCATGTACGGCTCAACTTCGTCACAGTCTTGCAACACTACCCAATGTGCCTAAATAAGTTCTTCCCGTGTTAACGATTCCTTTAATACTCCTCTAAACGGTCGGACGGCATTGGTGACGACAGAAAGATTGATGCGGGCACTGGGATCGGAGGCAGTGGGAGGTGGTGGATCTTTGAGGTACCTGTTGTAGTAAGTAAGACACTCATGCATTATGTATGTCTCTGCTATGGAGCCATCCGGGGCCGACCTGTTTTTGACGAATGACTTATACTGTCCAAGCTGTCTACAAAATCAAACGTACAATAAGAATAAGTACATATAGCTAGTAATCTCCAGTGGAACAAATTATGAATCGAAAAACCTATATAATTAATTAGTTGTACGTACCTTTCTTGAGGATACATCCAAGTGTACTGGACCGGACCAGAAATGAGCACCTGCTCGGGCAGGTGGATCATTAGGTGAATCATTAGGTGGATCATTAGGTGAATCATGATGTCAAAGAAAGCAGGGGGAAAAATCCTCTCTAGTTTGCAAATGATGTGCACAATTTGTTGTTGCAGTTCCACCACATCTGACTTCTTTAATTCTCTGGCGCATAACCTTTGCCACCATGTGCACAATGCCACTATTGGTTCTACGACGTCACGAGGCAAATATGGTCGAATTACCACTGGAATCAGACGTTGCAGCATAACGTGATAGTCATGTGTCTTTAGACCAAAAAACTTGTGTTGCACCTCCTCCAATGCTCCAATTATAGTAGCTGCATACGTAGCCGGATAACGAACGCCCTTAAACCAGTGAAATACAGAACGTCTAAGTGTCGCCTTCATAGTGTAAGGTGCAGCTGGCATCTTGTTGTACACTCATTTCCTATCCCTCCTCAACCATAAGGGACGACGTAGATTCATTGATTCCAGATCTTTACGCGCTTTGGGAGTATCTTTAGTCTTGAACTTAATATCGAGAATTGTTCCCACCACGCTGTCGCACACAGTCTTGAACTTACATATTTGCTCCTGAATTTCGTCAAAAACACTCACTGACATTTTGTGTTTCACTTTTATCTTCATTTGCTCCATCACATATTGCAACACATTCTCTCGACATCCAGGGAACACCAGGGTCTGCGCTTCAAGTAGCATCCGGTTGTACTTATCCATCTCACTAGTGTCAGTGGCCAAGCTAGCAGCAGGGAATGTGTCATCATACTCATGAGTGGTAATGTAACCTCCGTCTTGGTGTTGGTGTCCACCATGACTAAATCCCGGAAACGCATCATGGACCAAATCTGCAGTTGGGTTGCAAGCAGAGGGGTCGGCACCACTGCCGCTGGATGAGGCACCCTGCTGGTAACTGTACCCTGAGCTAAAGTCTGCTGAGCTGAACTCTACTGCTTCACCATGCTCGTTCCATGTAGTGTAACTCCACATCATACCATTTTCGTACAGGTGTTGCACCATAACATTAACCTCCACATACTGACAATTAAGATATTTCTGGCACGGACACCTGAAACGCTTCTTTCCATGACCATGTTCTATGCAAAATTCACAAATTCACTAATTCCATCCATATACCGGACATCACATCTATTCTGCAACTTCATCCAACTCTTGTCCATACTTCTACAAAATATTATAATTAATTAATTATTACATATATATTAGTCAATTAATTAACTATTAATTGTACGTACTGGATCTACATCGATCAATTACGTACTTTAATATGTGTAGCTAACATCCATGCATGTATGTACGTTTTAACTAAATATTAACCAAATTTGTAAACATCTATACATATATACGTACGACATGTCTATAATTAACTAATATATATATATATATCGATCATCAATTTCCTAACTTAATATATTAATTATATATTAATTAGACGTATTAATTAATTAATTATTAACAATGGGCGTTTTAACAAATGTACATGCAATTAAATATATATATAAACCTACGTTAATGGTGTTGAAAAATTAACTGCGTACGTACCTGGCCTTCTCTGATATATATATGGCGAATTAATCGATGGTCGGAGCCGAAGATCGATATATATAGTGCTATATATCTAGCCAGCTAACTAGGACGTCGATAGTCGTTTGCATTGCGTGCACACGTGAGGCGCTAGCTGATCAAGACAGGAAGAGATTATGCTCGATCAGTTGAGAGTGAGCGGAGAGAGGAAGCGAGTTTGGCATTGGCCTTATATAATGCTTCACTTAGACGACGGAGGTGTCGATACGTCGTCTAAGTGGACACTCGGACCACAGCGTGTCGGTCCGTTGTCCAGGTGAGAACCTGGACGACGGATATATTATTCTCCGTCGTCCAGGTGTTACTTGGACGACGGAGTATTCTCCGTCGTCCAAGTGTCACTTGGACCATGGAATAATTACGTTTCCGTGGTCTAAATGATGTTTTCTGTTAGTCATCGGTACCGGCCGGTAACGGTATGCATGTCCCGCTTCCCAACTTGCTACCGAGGTATAGTAGCTATAAATATGTACGTGTGGTTCATAAACCTGGAAGCAAAAAATTAAAGTCCCACTATCTTTCCCAAGGCATTTTGCTCGAACTAGCTTAGCTACCAAATGGCTGTTCCTACTTCATTAAGAACTACTACTTCCGGCTCTCTCAAACTCAATACACAGAACTCTGGAGACCTGTTGCTCCATCCCCCTTCTCGAGCTCTTCGATCCCAGACAACAATAAGCTTTCCAACCATGAAAGTACTAGGGTCAAATCCAATGGCAGCTCATCATCTCCCTACATGTACACCTACCAAAGTCATCTCACAAACTTTCACAAAGCTGAAGTCGGAAGGGAAAGTAGCACTCATTCCCTACATCACCGCCGGCGATCCTGATCTCTCAACAACCGCACAAGCGTTGAAGTTGCTCGATTCTTGTGGCGCCAACATAATAGAGCTCGGCATACCGTTCTCTGATCCGTTACTAGACGGGCCGGTCATACGCGCTTCAGCGTCACGTTCTTTGGTAGGAGGGACAAACTTGAGCAAGATTATCTCTATGTTGGAGGAGGTTGTTCCTCAACTATCTTGCCCTATCACAATTTTTTCTTACGCAAACCCTATTTTAAAGCATGGCGTGGAAAACTTCATGTCTAAAATTAGCCAAGCCGGAGTACGCGGGCTTGTTGTTCCGGATGCATCTTTCGAATGCACACAGTTGAGAAATGAGGCCGCCAAGAAAAACGTGGAAATGGTGCTCCTAACCACACCCGCTACTAGAACTGATCGCATGAAAGACATTGTCCAAGCTTCGGAGGGGTTCGTGTACCTGGTGAGCTCGGTTGGGGTCACTGGAGCTCGTGAACGTGTGAACAAGCAAGTTCCGCGTCTTTTGAGGGAGATTAAGGAGGTGACAAGCAAGCCGGTGGCGGTTGGGTTTGGGTTGTCGAAGCCTGAACACTTTAAGCAGGTGGCGGAATGGGGAGCTGATGGTGCTATTGTTGGCAGTGCCATTGTGAAGGTCTTGGGTGAAGCTAGATCTTCTTTGCAAGGGTTGAGAGAACTTGAAACTCTCGCCAAATCTTTCAAGTCCGCTCTCCCTTGATGGTATGAATTATATATATATATATATAGTTATATACGAGACCAAATCCAATATATATTATCATGCTTGAACTCCTAGAGCTAACATGAATTAATGTTACTAGCTTGAAAGGAAAGGAGTAGCTAGGCTTCTAGTTTATGTAATTAGCTTAGGACACTAGTCCAACATGTACGTACTTGTGAAATTATCAAATTTTATTGTGTTCATGATCAACGCTCCCTTAGCCTATACTTCTTCAGTTCTTTGTAATATACAATTAACAAGCTAGACGACCGGTCCGCGTTTACAAAATTAAGAAGAGTACGTCTAGCTAAATATTTCGAGTTAATTGGCTGCAACATCAGTGAAAGCAGGAGCTGCATGCTGTCCAATAATAAGTCTATATGTAGCAAATTTTGGAATCTTAATTGAGTGCTGATACAGCATGTTATGAATCTGAATCCGTTCAAATAAAATTAGAGGCTAGATATTTCCTGATTAACTTGAGGCTTGATCGAAATGCATGGCAGACTGGCCGTGGTGGATGACCCCATTCCTGTCTATCCTGTTGGCTCGATCTGTCTCTTTCTTATCTTGCTGACGTCGATAATTCAATGCAAAAGCCAAATACGATATCGATCGTACGTACGACGACTTATAGATGTGCTGGATCGAGCGTGTTCTATTCTACCTGGGAGCCTTCTGTGGCCTCAACCAGCGTCTACTCGTTTTCTACATTTTTTGCTACCATGATAGTCGGAAAAAAAGAAAATCTTCAATCGAGAAAAAAAAAACTAAAAATGTAATTACACACCCTAAAAATGTAATGTCTAATCTTCACTAACACCAAAAATCACATATCTCAGCCTATTACCTCCATCGGAATCACCAGCAAATCTGGCCGGCCGGGTTTCTTTTTCAAATATCTCTACCCTATGAAACTAGAAAAGTATATGCAGTAGTATTTAGGGTAGAGTCCAATACTTTATTTACTCTCGAATTAGAATATATATACAACTTACATGAGAAATTCCTAATAGGAAAAAGATATATACAATAATGAATAAATCTATTCTAACTACAAAAAGATTCTTAAAGTATCTACAATTCAATATTTTCCAACACTAAGATATCTAGAAATCAATAATTGCCAACACTCTCCCTCAAGTTGGAGCGTGGATGTCAATCATGTCCAACTTGACCACCAATTTACCAAAAACTTCATGTGACATTCTACAGTATCACATTATGCAAAGTTACCAAAAACTTTCACCAATAAAGTAAAGTAAAAAATGACACTTCATTAGTCTGATCTCCAGCCCAGTCTGCATCGGTGTAGCCTGAAACATATATCCCAATATGTTTTGTAGATAACAACCCTTACCATGTGTGGCCAAAGCACCCAAATCTTCATTCATTACTTTCTTTCCATTTTGGATCTGCCATAACCTTAGATGGAGCACTCTGAACAGAGACCTCAGTAGATGATGGGCAGTAGTCACAATACTATCTTGAAGTTGTAAAACTGAAGAAGAAGAAGAAGACTTTCTGTCAGCAAAGTTTTCGACGAGTCGAGCCATATCTCTCGACCGGTTAATGAGATCAAATTGTTCGTCAGGCACAGGATTTTCGACCGGTCGAGACTCCTCACTCGACCGGTCGATGATGTCGATCTGTTCCTCCGATGTACCAAATACGACCGGTCGAGAATCCGTTGACCGGTCGATGATGTCAATCTGTTCTTTCCGGGTACCAAATTCGACCAGTCAAGAATCCGTCAACCGGTTGATGATGTCAATCTGTTCCTCCCGGGTACCATTTTCGATCGGTCGAGACATTTTCCTTGACGGGTCAAAAATTGTCGGTTTAGTTTATTCAGAAGTTCCTGATTCGTCAAAACGTATCTCCAATTGTTCCAATTCATCAAATTCTGGTAAAATAATAGTATTACCTTCACAGCCGTTTTCCTCCTGAAGGGAAGACTCCGAAACTCCTCCTGAGTAGAAAGGTTCAGACTCATGGAAAGAGACATCAAGGGACACATGTTATTGATCAGCCAATTCTTCACCTTATCGATTGCCCAAGCAGTATACTCAAGCGAGTCTGTAGGTGGAGCAATTGAAGCCCCGGTAAGAAATCCAAGTTTATTGCGGCCTCCAATGCGCATCTGCATAGTAGGAGCCCAAGTAGAGTAATTGGTATTGGTCAAGAGACCTCCAATGGGGAAAGAGGAGTTTTTTATGGTAGTGGATGGAAGTAGGTATTTGGTGTGGAAGTAGAGATTGTGGGGAATTCATAGTAGAGTCAGAAGAAAAGATCACAACAAAGTCGGATTTTTCTTGATGGTAGTGGATGGAAGTAGATGTAGGTGGAGGTAGAGGAGAAGAAATCACAGCAGAGTCGGATCCTTCAGTCATGGCAGCGGAATTAAGGTGTAGTGGGTGACAAAATAGGACTTTTTCGGTAGAGTTTGTTAGAAAATAGGGTTCTGTCAGAATTTCATAAAAGTGTAGGAGGAGAAAAAAATCACAGCAAAGTTGGATTTTTTCTCCAAGATCAACAGTTTGCAGCGGAATTTAGATGCAGTGGTTGACAAAAGTAGGGTTTGTCGATAGGTCCACTGGATTGGCTCTGAAAAAATGGTGGTGGTAATTTAGGGGGTTTCAATTCAGCGGAACAAAGTAACTTTAAGATCTGGTGGTGTGCAACACCCACACCTCCTTTGGAGAAGGTGTGGGTGTAGCGTGCAATTCTCAGGATTTTCAGCTCTGATACCAACTAGAAAAGTATATGCAGTAGTGTTTAGGGTAGAGTCCAATACTTTATTCACTCCCGAATTGGGATATATATACAACTTACATTACAGATTCCTAATAGGAAAAAGATATCTACAATAATGAATAAATCTATTCTAACTACAAAAGGATTCTTAAAGTATCTACAATTCAATATTTTCCAACACTAAGATATCTAGAAATCAATAATTGCCAACAATGAAAACTTGCAAATTTGGGTGTGTTGGAAAGTAAATTATTGTGAATATCCTTTTATAATTAGAATTAAAGTTGTATATATGTGATAGGAATGTAAATATCATTTCCTATTAGGAAACCAATTGTACATTTTTATTAACCTTAAACTTGGATGAATAAAATCATTAAATTCTCCTTGAAACACATTTCTACTTGGCATCAAAGCCGAATTCCTGGATTTTGAAAGACCTTGAATTGAAATGAAACTCTGAATTACCACCACCAATTTTATTTTATTTTCTTCCGCTGCATCTGAACTTGAAACCTGAATTGTGAATTTTGCAACCCTGAAGAGATGGCCAACATGAATGAAGAGAACGTTTTTGCTAACAATGATGGAGCACTCATCCCTAACAATGGAGCAGTCGCCATGCAACCAATACACAATCACTTCCACAATATCATTCAGGACAACTCCGCTTTTTCCATCGGCAAACACCTCACTGAAACCAATTATTCTAGTTGGTCTGGATACATGAAGATTCGACTTGAAGGTCGAAACAAGCTTGATCTCCTCATCAAGGACCATCATGCTGCTACCTTTGCTGAGTATTTAACATGGGCTACCGACAATGGCAAGGTGAAGTGCTGGCTTATTGAGAGTATGTCTCCTAGATTGCGAAAATGGTACCCAAGATTGCCAACAGCTAAAGTAATATGGGATGCCCTATACAAAACTTACTATGATGAATCTAATGAAACCCGGATTTTTGAGCTTCATCGTCTGTGTTATGCAACGAAGCAGAATGGAAGACCCCTCTCCATGTACTACAACCATCTTGTTGAATGACTCGATGAAATGGACCAGCGCATGACACACTCTCAAGAGACAGTTGATGGTGTTGTGAATGAATCCTCCTGTATGACCCGCCAGCGTGTCTATATATTTTTGATGAGACTTGATGTTGAATTCAGTCAAGTCTGTAAAGAGATTTTGAGGAGAGAATAGAAGCTGGACCTTGAACAAACATATGGCCATGTCTGACGCTTCCACAACAATCGAACCGCCCTCTCTGCACCTCTTTTGCGTGTTGCGTCTGTCATGGCTGCCTCCTCTCCTGCAACAACTAATGTTGCTCAGTCCCAGCGTTGCTAGGGTCCTCCATCTAGCTTTTCTAATCCTCCTCATACTGGTGGAAAACATCCTGCTAAAAACTCGCACTTCACATATACTCATTGTAAAGAGGTTGATCATACAAACTAACGGTGCTATAAACTTTTTGGATACTCCAAATTGTGGGATTTTACTAGAAGGCCTCACAAAAATATCTCGAAAGCGGCTGTAACCACGACTAAACCTCATGCTCAACCATCTGCACTCGTTGTTGAAACATGTAATAGAGGCAATGCATCTTTTATCACCATATTATCTGCGGATAGGTCTTGGATAAGTGATACATGTGCGACTGATCATATGACAAATAATCCTAGTGTCGTTGATACCATTAAAAATTCTCCTGAACATGTTGTGTCTACTGTTGATGGTTCTCATTCTCCTGTTATTAGTGAAGGATCTGTACAACTCTCTCATGAACTCACCCGTGATTTTGTTTTTGTTGTCTCTTCTCTTTCTTATAACCTCTTATCTGTTAGTCAGATCACTAAGGCCTTCTCTTCCTCTGTAACCTTTTATCCCGATTTCTGTATTTTTTAGGACATTCTGATAAGACTCTGGATTATGGTGTTAGAAGAAAAAATTATACTATCTGGAGTTGACAAGCAGTGGACAACGCCAGATTAGTCAAGCCAACAAGACCTGTAGCCTGAATAAAGCCAAGGAATTGGTGTGGTTATGGCATCGACTCTTAGGCCATTTGAATTTTGGATATCTTAGAAAATTGCAACCTTAGTTGTTTTTAGTTGTTGATGAATCTAATTTTAAGTGTGATGTATGTGAACTGGCCAAGAGCCATCGTATTACGTATTCTCCAAGTTTGAATAAAAGTTATGTTCTCTTCATGAAAATTTATTCGGATGTTTGGGGTCCAGCAAGAACTTCTTCTTGTTCTGGATTTTGCTACTTTGTGACTTTTATTGACGAATACACCAGAATGACTTGGGCCTCCTTGATGAAGTACAAAAGTGAAGTATATGTAAGATTTGTTGATATCCACAAGATGGTGGCAACTCAGTACCAGTAACCAATTCGAGTCCTTCAATTTGATAATGGTGGAGAGTATGTGAATGAAGACATGTCAGCATGTTTGGGTGCTCATGAGATTAGGCATCAAACTTCTATTGCCTATACTCCTCAACAAAATGGATTAGCTGAAAGAAAAAATTGACAGTTGATGGAAGTTGTTCGTGCGTCTCTATTTGGTATGAATGTCCCTACAAATCTATAGGGTGAAGCCTTGTGTTCTGCTGCATACTTAATCAATCGCACCCCTCTCGTGTGATTGAGTTCCAAAACATGTATCAAAAGTTGCATGAACTTTGAATGCGCCATCTTTGCCAAATCTTGAACCAAGAATCTTTGGGTGTACTGTGTATGTTCACATCAACAAACAATTGCGAGGGAAGCTTGATCCTTGTGCTGTGAAGTGAGTGTTTGTTAGATATGCTGAATTTCAAAAAGGTTACGGCTATTATGATCCAGTTCTGAATAAGATGCATGTGTCTCTGGATGTTTTTTTCAGTGAATCTGACCTTTATTACTCAGGGGGCGCTTCAGAGTCTTCCCTTCAGGGGGAGAGAAGTAGATGTGAAGGAAATCCTCTGAATATACCAGAATTTGAAGAAGTGGAGAAATTGGAAAGAAGGTTTGAAGTTGTTGAAAATTTAGTTGAAGACCCGAGAGCATCCTTCAATGGATCAAAGGAAACTCTCGATCCATCGAAACCTACACAGAAGACAAACCCAAGAGCATCATTCGATGGATTGAAAGAAACTCTCGATCCATCGAAGACTGGAGTTGAGATGAACTAGGCAGCATCCTTCGATGGATCGAAAGAAACTCTCGATCCATCGAAGACTGGAGTTGAGATGAACTAGACAGCGTCCTTCGATGGATCGAATGAAGTTCTCGATCCATCGAAAACTACAGAAGCACCAGACCAGGGAAGCTCATTCGATGGATCGAAAGGTTTTTTCGATGGATCAAATTTTGAAGATTAAACACCATAAATTGAAGTCCAAACCTCTTCTGAAGACCCCCCTTCTACTCTATCAACTAAAGAGTCTTTCCAGAATGTCTGTTATGAGGTACATATTGATACCAATGAATTAGGTAGCATAGAAGTTAGTGTGGTGCCTAGGAGGTCACAACAGAAAATAAAAGGGGTTCCAAAGAAATAATATGTACCATCCATAGAAGCCAAAACTAAATATTATATTGCTAGCTTTGTATCTCATCATAGGTTGTCTAGATCACATGCACTTGTTGTTAATAAATTATCTACAGTATCTATTCCCAGTAATGTGCAGGATGCCTTGGGAGATTCAAAGTGGAAATAAGCTATGAATGAAGAATTGGAAGCCCTACAAAAGAATGGAACGTGGGAGCTTGTTTCTTCCCCACTTGGAAAGAACACAGTTGGATGCAGATGGGTATATGCAGTGAAGCTGAAGGCAGATGGAAATATTGATCGATATAAAGCTTGTCTAGTTGCAAAAGGCTACACTTAGCGATATAGAGTTGATTATCAATAGACATTTGCCCCAGTAGCAAAGATCAACACTGTACGCATCCTCATAGCCTTAGCAGCTCGACATAATTGGACATTGCACTAATTTGATGTGAAAAATGCTTTACTAAATGGAGATTTAGAAGAAGAGGCATGCATGGATATTCCTCTAAGTGTTAATTGTAAGCCATGTGATGTTGGGAAAGTCTGAAGATTGAAGAAGTCATTGTATGGATTGAAGCAATCTCCTAAAGCTTATTTTGGGAGATTTTCTGGAACCATGAAGAAGTTTGGATATTGATAGAGCAACTCTAATCATACCTTGTTCATTAAATGCAAGGGTGCTAAAATCATTGCTCTGATTGTATATGTGGATGACATGGTTGTTACAGGTGATGATCTAGTTGAGATAGAAGATTTGAAGAAGTGGTTATCCCAAGAATTTGAGATGAAGGATTTGAGTCCGCTGAAATATTTCTTGGGAATTGAAGTTGCAAGATCCAAATTAGGAATCACTTTATCACAACAAAAGTATGTACTTGATCTTCTTGCTGAAACAAGAATGCTGAATTGTAAACCTGCTAATACTTCTATTGAGATGAATCACAAGTTGGAGTTATGTCCTAGCTAAGTTCTAACTAGGCCTGTCAATGGGACGAGTTTTGATCCGGATCCGCTTCAGACCCGTATATATTAAGCGGATCTGGATCTAATTTTTAGATCCGTTAATCCGTTTTTGACCAGGACCTATTGACCCGTTTATTTAACGGATCGAATCCGGATCACAAGTGATTCGATTCGTTTATGATCGGCCCTGTTTATATTTTTTAAACTTATTATATAATTTACTTTTAATTACATATATGAAATGTTTTTAATCCAAAACTCTCTTTTTTTAAAATAAAATATTAATATCTTTAGCAAAGTTATATAAAATTATTAATAAATTAAAATATTAAAAATCCAAAATAATTTGTTTCTTGTCAAGTTCCTCGATGTAAATGGAGTTTTTTTTTGTCCCTCTAGTTTGTTTTAATGAAATATATTTTTATGTAGAGAGATTATAAGACATATTGGTAATAATTAACATATTGATAAACGGGTCCGGATCCGCTTCGTTGATCCGTTGATCCGCCGGATCCAAATCCGGATTTGATTATTAAAGATCCGTCGGATACACGGGGTGGGGCGAGTCTAATTTTTTCTCTCTTTAAACGGATATAGATCTAGGTTGATCCGTTCTGGATCTGCCCCATTGACAAGTCTAGTTCTAACAAACAAAGGCAGGTACCAGAGATTAGTAGGAAGACTGATCTATTTGTCACATACTAAGCCTGATATTGCATATGTTGTAAGTGTTGTGAGTTAGTTAATGCATGATCCAAGTGAAGAACATATGGATGATGTGATGCGCATTCTCAAATATATTAAGTCTGCACTTGGTAATGGTCTACTATTTTCAAAGGATGGTGAGTTTGGAGTTACAGGTTATTCTGATGCAGATTGGGCAGGAGATGAGACTAATAGGGTGTCCACTTCTGGTTATTTCACGTTTATTGGTGGGAGTTTAGTAACATGGCGCAGTAAGAAGCAAAATGTGATTTCCCATTCCAGTGCTGAAGCTAAATTACATAGGAATGGAAAATGGAGTGTGTGAACTATTATAGATTCAGAATGTGTTGAAGGAGCTAGGTTTCAAGTTCCATAAGGCCATGGATTTGCATTGTTACAATACTGCTACAATTGAAATTGCTCATAGTTCTGTACAACATGATCGAACCAAACATGTGGAGATTGATCGACATTTCATCAGGGATCACCTTGATAAGAAGAATATACATTTTTCTTTTGTAACTTTTGAAGAGCAATTGGCGGATGTACTCATAAAGGGGTTTTCACACCATGAATTTGTAGGATGGATTGACAAGTTGGACATGATTGACATCTATGTTCCAACTTGAGGGCAAGTGTTGGAAGTAAATTATTGTGAATATCCTTTTGTAATTAGAATTAAAGTTGTATAGATGTGATAGGAAAGTAAATATCATTTATTATTAGGAAACCACTTGTACATTTTTATTAACCCCAAATTAGGATGAATGAAATCATTGAATTGTCCCTGAAATATTTTTCTACTGGGTGTGTCATGCTTAATCCATGTCTTTCCACCCAGATTTGGAAGATCTGAGATAGTTGAGAACCAAAGAACAAATATGAGTCCTCTTAATTTTACACCCTTGACTATTGAATAATGAGGATTGGTTTCAAATGCATCCGAAGAAATCGGCGAGGTAGACATCTTCGAGCATTTATCGAGCTTTGCCTTTCACTACCTTCAACTTGGGTTCACCGGGAACTGCCATTGTTGTTCTTCTGAGTTTGAAGTTTGAACGATGGTGGAGATCAGTTGGAATGGAAAGAAAGATAATCCTTTTTGTTTTGTATTAAATGGTAAAAATTAACCTTAGTTAAAAGTATAGGTTAGTTATAACACATGGCATGCATATATGGGGAGGTGAATATAAACCCCTTAGAGCATGCACCCATGTAGTGTGTCAAAGCAAAGCTTAAGTACGTAAGTTCAGTTTAATTACGCCGTCGTCATCTTCAAAACAAGTTGTGGTTATTTCTTTATTTCTCTGGTCTTCTTTCTTCTAAACCCTAAATATTACGTCGCCGTCGTCTTCTTCTACCATTTTCTTCTACTAATCTTCTCCATCTTCATTCAAATCTTATTCATGTTCTCTATTTCTTTCCTCTCTTAACATCTTCTAGTGTCAGTACTATTTGGTGCATAAGCCAAGGCTATTCACGCACTCAACCATGTCAAAATCCATGAAGTTGGGAAGCGTGGAGGTCAAACCATTGAGGGAGACTATACGAAACTATTTGAGCAGATTCCTTAACTATGACAGGTTTTGGCCGGAGAATGTGGATGACATCCAGATATTTGTGGAGGTTGATTTGGATCAATCGCTCGAAATAAAGGTATGGTTGGCCCTTGGCCCTATGGCTTGGGTTATCCTTAATATTGAGTATATTACTTTGCGAGGCTATTTTTTGGGCTGTGGTAGCTTCAACCACACCCTGCATAGTTGCCTGACTCGATGGGGTAAGTTGGAAGCTGAGAAGGAAGAGAAGATGCTGAAGCTTATTACGGCTGAGAAAGAAGTTAAGGCAGACTTAACCGTTTTGGATTTGGATTAAGAGTCGGTGTTGATGACTGGATTGGAAGGTGGTGCAGGGAACCACGAGGTTGAGATGGTCGACAGTTTGGCCTCAAAGGTTGCAATAGGGATGATAGCAGGGCTGCAAGAATTAGTTGTAGTGTAGCACCTGGAGAGACCTCGAATACGACCTAGACAATCTAGTCTTGGGCGTCGTTCACCACTTAAGGCTTAACAGACTTTGGGTGAAGGTTCAATGTTGACCGTGACTTCTATGGCTCAATAAAAACTTGCTAAATGTGCCTTATCATCCTGCTATGTTTGGCATGCGCTTCATTTTGGGAGCAGGGTGGGAGAAGTCTCTGAGGACGGGGAGCATACTTGGACTGATATGCTGGTTGGGGCAAGACCCGGCCTCACCGTAGAAGAAGACGATGTCTTCCCCTGTGGGGGTGACTGTCGAAGACCCTCGATAGTCAGCTTCCCAATAGATATGGTGCCTGAATAACTAAGTAGTGGCATCTTAAAAAAAATTTAGTCTCTTACTACTCTGGTTTGTTATTTCAGGATATTATGGACTCCAACATTATAGTGTTGTAGTGCTTAGGGGTTTCAATTTGTCGAGCCGAGAATCTGGTGGAACTCTATACTACAATCATTGATTATAAATTTTAATCGTATCAAAAAAAATATGCACCCATGTAGCACCTCATATTTGCCTTGCACCTCTCACTACCAGAAAAACACACTTAGGCGATGAGGTAATTTCATTGCCTAAGTGCCAATTTTCATAGTCTAGGTACTTAGGCGACGAAACTTTCATTGCCTAAGGTTCGTCGTCTAACAATAGTAGCCTAATTACTTAAGTAATGAAACTTTTTTGGTTCGTCACCTAAGTAGCATCTTACGTGACGAAACATATATCGTCGCCTAAGTACTTACACGTCAAAACTTTGTTCCTCTAAACGATGACAGTGTTCATTGTCTCAGAGTCATCTTAGACGACCAATACCTGTAATTGTCGTCTAAGTATTACGACTTAGACGACGGCGAGTTTTTGTCGTCTAAGTGGCATACTTAGATGACGACTATTGGTGGTCGTCTAAGTGATCCACTTAAATGATGACATATTCTTTGTCGTCTAAGTCATAATACTTAGACGACGAAGATCAATGTTCGTCGTCTAGGGTTTAAACCAAGATGACGAAGCGTTCGTCGTCTTAGTGGTTGACTTAGACGACGAAATATTGAGGTTTCGTTGTCTAAGTTCAAATTTATAATTTTTTTGTTTTTTGTTTTTTTTTGTTTCTCAATTACAAATTAAATATAATATATAAAATTAATAAAATATTCATTAAATATAAAAAATGTATGTACAACGATCGAAATAATACAAATGAAACAAACTACAAAACTAAACAGGGGGTAGACATGTCGCTGATTCCCCCGTCGCTGCTCGGATCATCGTCGTTGGGCCCAAGTGAGGGGCGGGGGGACGACAATCATTAGGAATGGGCAACCCTATGCGCATGCACATTACAAAAAAGGCGGTCATCCTACTATTTTGAGTGTCAAACTACCCATGCCTCGATCTCGTCTGCTCCTAGGCTCGATCGGCCGACTCCTGTGCCAATCCAGCCTGCTCAAGGGAGGCTTGGAGCACTCGGCATCCTCCCGGCCCCGCCTAGTCGACGATACGGATAACTAGGACAAATCTCTCTGGACCGCCCGTCCAACCTCATGAACCTCCTTGCCAGCTCGGCGATCGTCAACTACATCGACAATAGCAATCTGGCTCTCCATTGATAGAGGAGAGAACTCTTCATGCATCATCTGCGGGTTTTCCAGTTGGGTGTTCGCCAATTGCTCCTGGGCCATTTCTATCAACCTCGCCTGAAATTAATCATGTGAACAATACATAAATATTAATTCGTAAAAAAATATTTTCCATAGTTTCTCCTAAAATTGGAGGAAACGAAAAACTTGCAAGAAAGAAGACACTTCGAATAACCAATTCCAATAACACAAATTTATCGTGGGCACTGATTCTCATCCGGATTTCTCAAGTTTAAAATCATAATTTAATCAACTAAAGCATAACCTAACTCACGTTCAAAATCATATTCCAAAAGCACAACCTAACTAATAATTCAATTTCTTAAAAAATGCAATTAACGTTTTACTAAATTTCGTTACATTTCAGAAGTACGATTAAATTCAAGTGATTTAGGAAAGATGAGTTACTTACGCCGTGTTCATTTGCTTCATTGATGACCCCAAGCTTGACATCAGCGGAGATGCCGACATCCAGGAAACAATGCTTCGAACCCGCATCTATGTGCTTCTTTATGATGTAGATGAACCCTTTCGAGCCTGAAGAATGGTGGAGATTCTTTTTCTCACGATTTGCCTTGTTGGTCTCCGACCTTGTCTGTTTCACAAAAAAAATATATTAAATAATAAATAAATGGTTAAAAATAAGAAATTATTCAATTTTCTCAAGCTAAAGGAAATGAAGACGAACTTTATACTTGTCCGACTCAAAGTGTCCGACCAACCATTGCCACTCTTCTTCCCTTTCATTCCGCAACTCCTGTGGGGTAGGCAAGGCATCGTGTTTGAGATAGTACTTGTGGAGGTCGTACTTCCAATCCTTTAAAATGTTCGTGGCCGTGGTATTGATGTGCTCCATCATCTCCGGTCTGCCTTCAATATCAAAAATGTACCTAGAAAAATAAATAAAAAATTAAAAACCTATACATTATGTCATTGTGCTT
Source organism: Geum urbanum (assembly GCA_946800695.1). Taxonomy (NCBI): domain Eukaryota; kingdom Viridiplantae; phylum Streptophyta; class Magnoliopsida; order Rosales; family Rosaceae; genus Geum; species Geum urbanum. The sequence goes on from OX326997.1 coordinate 82,258,848, forward strand.
TGTAATTAGTTATAAAAATAATAAAATTAAATAATATTACCGAGAGTTCGTGGTATACCCTCAACATTTTCGGATTCGGACAGCTTCTTCCATGAAGGGGCAACTATACGGATGTAGTTCCGTATGATTGACCCAATGTTGTGCGAGCACAGACTACCGATCTGTGAGGATTAAGGGCCTCGGGTGAACTCATCGAAGTCACCTCGATCTTCTTCCTCGTCGACTTCACTATGCGCTCGATTTTGGCGCCCTTCCCGAATCGCCCGAGTCCTTTCGGGGCCCAAGTCTGAAGCGGTGACGGCTGGGTTGTCCGTATAAGCTGTGGCCGGCTCATGTAGAGCATGAGGGATTGGACCCGTCACCGGACCCGAAGGATTCGAATGAGCCATAACGATCTTTTCCGAGTTTTACCCCCAATCCATTTGTCGTGCAATGGATTGGATTTCGACATCCCTCTCTGCTTGCGAGTGCCTCTTCCTTGGCAGCATTTTAATTAAGCTGAAAAAATTAAATATTAACAATATAATATTTATCGGCATTATAATTTACAAATTTATCCAAATTTCATCAAATATAAATATATCCAAATTATCCAAATTTCACCAATATATCGGATTTATCCAAACTTATATACATATAAATAATATACAATTTCATAAATATATCCAAATTTATCCAAATAACATCAATATACCCAAATTAATCCAAATATATATATAAATAATCCATATTTTCATATATATATATATTACCAAATAAATCCATATTAATATATATATATACGGAGAGGAGAGAGAGAGTGATACCGACGGGGAGATAAAGCATGATGGAGAGAGAGGCACGGTGGAGGGAGAGGCCACGGGGAGAGAATCCGGGACATGTAGGGTGGCAGCGGCATGAGGCAATCTGGGGATAGGAAAGGGGGGCGCTAGCGCGAGGCAATCCGGGCGGCGGCGGCGGGTGAGAGAATCATGTGAGAGGCTGGCGGTCCGCGTGATTTTTGGGGGCAAGAGTGATTTGGGGGGGAGAGAGATCGAGAGAGAGATGGAATCAAGAGAAATAGGAGTCTATCTATTTTTAGGGAGATATCGATCCACTTAGGTGATGAAATCAACAACTTTCGTCAGCTAAATATTTTTAAACGTGCCCCGAAAAATTTGGCGCAAAAAAATGAACCGCCCAAATTTTGGTGTTAGGCGACGAAAATACGTGGTTTTGTCATCTAAGAAGTCACTTAGATGACAGAACGATTTAGTTTCGTCGCCTAAGTGATATTTAATTTAATATTTTTTGACATAAATTAAAATTAAATTTTGCCTACATGCTTAAAAATAGGAAGAAATTAGCCGTCAGATGTAATCATTACGTTTGTATTATAATTTACAAAAAAAAATTACGCAAATTTGGTATAGTTTGGTATTCGATTGATATACGTACGTTTTGTGAATATCGATAAAGTCTAAAAGATGGAAACGCTTGTATATATTAATAACTTTCAAACCAGTTCGATCCGACGTGACGATGATGAAATAACTTATGTTCGTCGGCTAAGTGGCACAACTTAGACGACGCCTATATGATTTCATTGTCTAGGTGAACCCTAAACCCTAAACCCTAAACCCTAAACTCTAACACTAATCTCTTTACCCTAAACCCTAAAACCCTTAGACGATGAAGGTGTTACGTTGTCTAAGTCACACTTGGATGATAAAATGGTATATTTTTGTCGTCTAAGTTCTACCTAGATGACGAAAAAGACCTCCTTCGTCATCTAAGTAGGTTTTAGTACGTACGTTGATATAATGTTCATGAAAGTTCGTAAATCCAATTTTTGAACTGTCAGCACAACAGTGGATTTTTAAGGAAACCAGTAGTAAGACCTGGGATATTTTTTATCCTGGTCTTTGGTTCTACTGTTGTGCTCATTATTTTATAATAGATTCTATAAACTACTGCAAGCTCTTGCATGCCTTCTTTTATGGAAGTGCCATCTGTTTTAACTCTTAGTCGTAAACAGTTAGCAACATCAGATAGGTTGGTTAAAAAGTTTGGGAAGCAGTTAAAGTATGCAATTTGATTGCATAGCGATGCTTGAAGGGTTCCCAGAAGAATTTTTTGGAAATCAATTAACTTATTATCTTGTAAGACACATAGAACTGAACAATTTAGGCCTTCTCTGACGAGTAATTTTATGCCAACTTGGACTACTCCAATATGCATAAATGTGAAGCTTCTTTTTTTGGCTTTCGCAACCTCTTCAAGTGTTATCAGAAGGAGATTTGTTTCTCTTGTTGCTGGGGTGGTGAATTCAAGAATTTTGAACTGATGGTTGTCCAACATGTCAAAATTTCCTCTTTTGTATATCTGATTGAATTCAAACTTCGGGATCAAAGCATTTCTGACATTATTTTCAATTTCGTTGAATTCAAATTCTTCTGAATTCAACAGATGTACCAATTTTTTTTTAAGATACTTAACATGTTCATGTCATGAGTATCTTCAGTTTTAAGTTCTCTAAATCTGATACTTGACAGATTTGTTGGAGAACCTTGAAAAGATGGTTTTGGTAGTGGGTTCCCTTTTGGAACTTGTAGTGGTTTGAAGTCATTAGTTTTCTTAATGACTGTTCGTGGTGGACTATCACTTATTTTTTTATGTTCTCGGGTTATCATTTGAACATAATCAAGGATCTTCATCTGTTGAAGATTTAGTCCCTCAATTTTACTATTAAACTTTGTTAATAGTTCTTTTTTTTTCTTCTGGGTGATTCTAGATGTAATCCATTTTAGTTTCCAATTCCTGTAATTAGATACTAATTGCTGAAAGAATTTCTAGATACTCTCTGCGTCTAGAAATTTCTGATAAAGATTCTTGTTGTCTTGCATTTATTAAGTCTAATAGAGACTCTAGTTTCTCTATTATCCTCTCAGATAGTGATCCCATCTTTGGGATTTTTGAGCTATAGTAAGCTTAGATGGAAAGTTTATGCAATTTTTCTTCAAATTTGGCCTTATCTCTTTGCCAAGCAGCTAAAAAAGATTGCTCTATTGCAATTCTTCTTTCAATTTTTACTCTTTCTTGAGGAGGAATTTCCCTTCCTTATTTTTCAAGAAGTCTGATCTTTTGTTTGCTATTATCAACAAATCATCGAATTAATTTAAGCTTTCTTCTTAAGAGAATAGTGACTTGAAAATGAGAAATTTTTTTGGTAAGGGATAACTGTTTACCTTCGAGTATTGAGGACAAATCTTTAGCTGTAAGTGTTAGAAAAAATAAATTATGGGTCCACTACGCTTTCAAAAACTGAAAATATAAAAAAAAAAAAAAAAAAAAACTCAAAAAGGGCAATTTTGAAAAAAGAGGGTAAATAGTATCTCGCACACCACTGTGCGGAATACTGTAGGTGCACTCAATCATCTCGCTCCCATGTCATTATGTCAATATCAAATACGTGTGTGTCATCTTTAAGTCTTAATTAACATCAGTAAGTGCCAAATACTAGGGAGGCATTGGCCAAGGAGGCCTTATGGACTGGCCAATTTTAGTCTCCTAAGTCCCAAAC